>CM064877.1:7167438-9567438 GCA_003313485.2 Penstemon barbatus | reverse complement strand
AATTACGAGGTGGCTTATAGGGCTTGATTATGTCGGACGGTAAAATGGCGAATCCATTCGACGAGTCTTCATTGAGCTTCCTAATTGCCTTCCTGATTAGCATTTCGTCCAGGCGAATTTTTGGCTTTGGCACTCCTATGGGTAGATGTTTTATCTGGGATTGAGTGTAAATTTTTATTTCCCTTAACCCAGCTGACTGAAAAATGTCGAAGAGGGGCACAATATCTTCATCACCATTGATGCAGCGTAGTCCTTCACGTAAGTGTGTATTTGGTATGCGGTACCACATACCGGCCGGTACCGGAAGTTTCATCTTTAAATGTGCATCAACGAGGTGGTAGTAGTTGACGATGTCTCTATCAATTTCACGCACCCTACATTTCCTAAGCTTTTCATACTCAATGCCTCGTTTGCCTTCTACAAAGACTCCTCCGGCACTAATCAACAACGTGTACAGATTTTTCTCCATTATAGGGGATGGTACAAAAATAAGCTTTTTTTAGACAAAAAAGAAAGGTATGAACCAATCGGATGTAGGAAAGATGGGATGTAGGAAAAAAGGTATGAAAGACAATTTCTGCAGAGGACGTTTTAGTGATTAAAGGAAGAAGTTTTCCGAATAAGTGTTCTGTATCTATTTGCTATTCATATTTTTTGGGAACACGCGTTGCCCCCATTAACGTGATTGTGGATTTGTTTGTCAAACTTCTTGATTTGTATCAGACTTCGAGACAATGAATCTACTCCCTCCGTTTCCCAATGCAGCCCTCTTAATTATAAAAATAACGTGTATATATATATATATATATATATATATATATATATATATATATATATATATATATATATATATATATATATATATATAACTTATCTTATACTATATCTTATCTTATAAATTTAGAATTTTTTATTTGTATCTACAAGCTTAAAGTTAAAGGTTTTCAAATTTCAAATCGAATTTACTAGGTTGATTTCCTAAACTCATGCCCCCAAAATAATGTAATGATAAATTTATCTTAAAATTGTTAACTATGTTAACTGAATTTTATAATTATGTTAATGTTAATTAAATATTTGTTATGAATATATTCTGTTTTTCTAATACATATATATATCTGTGTGTGGGTGTTTGTATATATATAGGCCAGACTACCAAATCCCCAATAAAATATTATACACAATATCCGAAATATTTACTCAATCAAAATATTATAATAATACGGAGTAATGATGACATGAAGCGTGTGCAGCAATTTTCTGATTCCGGATTTCGTGTGAGAATATTTGCAGTCGGCTAGTCAAATCCAAATTAATGTGACAGTACGAGAGATAAAATCGGCTGCTCACTTTTTTTTTTAATTTTGTTTTTTAAGCGACTGTATTCTAAAAAACTGAACCGTCGCTCCCAATAATATTAAATTGAACGCGGCTGTATATTGTTGAGTGACGGTTCATTTTATAAATTATAAAACTAAACCGTCGCTTATATTAACTAAACGGTTCATTTTATGGGTCGGTTTTTATTCTCTTATAAATAGGTTAATCTTTTTCATATCAACATGCACCTTTACCAAAATTATCCAATAAAAATGTTTACCAAAAAAAGACCATATGTTAGCCCCCTACAGTCTATGGAATATTCAGATAATGAAGAAATCGACCAAGAGGAATTTGATTTGGAATCTTCAGAGTTTTATCTTTATCTTCAAAAATATTTTGTATTGAAGATTGATGCAACTATACCTCGATGTCCGGACACCGCCTGTTTAAGGAAGAAAGAAAAAAATTGGAGCTTTTCCGATTTTGAGCAGCATGTCAAGGGAAGCATGGTTGGTGATCATTTGAAACATGCTCGTCACCAAGCCATTTTCAAACTTATTGAGTCTGTAAAAGATGCTGAGAAGGAGAAATCTCTTAGCATTCCGTGCTTTTCAACCACAGTTGTCTACGTCTGGCCTCCTACTGCCATTCTATATTATTACGAAGGTGACTTAACAATTATGACATCTCCTATAGTCCAGGAAAATTTAAAAGAGAAAAATGTTGGCCCTGTCCACGTTAGGGAAGTTTGGGGACCCAAACAAACGGGCCGAACCGGTTTTCATTTGGTTGACTTTTCTGGGGACATGGTGGGACTTCATAATGCCATGTTGATGAACCAATCTTTCAAGGACGTCTGCTGTGGGAGGGAGGACTTTATGAGGTTGTTCAAAGATTCTGGAGGAAAGGTGAGTGGGAAGTTGTATGGTTGGCTTGCAACCGTAAGTGATACATTGGATCTTCCCGGACGTGTGATTGAGAAATTAATGCACCAGAAATCATGCCTTACCATCGCTGAGGCTCAAAAGAAGGGTTGGAAGGAGGTTGGCTGCTCGGTCGGGTCTTCAGGTGGTTGCCCGAGTGGATCATGTTAAGGTTCTGGTTGGGTGAGTGTCGGGTCGGTGTTGTTTCAAGGAAACCTTTAATCTATTCTCTAAATGTACTGGCTGTCATGTTTATTTTGCTAATTATGTTATTTTATTTTGTTAATTATGTTTTTTATTTTGTTAATGTGAAGTTTTAAATCGTTTAATATAAGTTTTTGGTATTTTAATTATTGTTAATTTATTTAAGTTTTTATTTTGTTAATGTTTTTGGTATTTTAATTATTTTAATTATTGTTAATTTATTTAAGTTTTAAATCGTTTAATTATTGTTAATTTATTTAAGTTTTAAAATTGTAGTAGGAGATACTAAAAGCGGCAGCTTCAATTTATTTTAGTTGATTTGGTTTTGTTATATAATTATTTAAGGTTTTGTTTCAATTGTAGGAAAAAAAAATTTATTTAAGGTTTTGTTGTTTCTTTTCTTTATTATAACTTACCTTAGTTAGTTGATTTGGTTAAATTAATGATGTATTATGTATAGTTAAATGGTCTTTAATTAATGTGATATTTATGTTAGTTAGTTGCATAATTAATGTGTTACTTTAATCAATGTCATATGTTTTAGTTAATGTGTTATATGCTATATATAATTATGATATACTTATATACTAGATTATATCATATAAAAGTATAAGCTATTGCAATAGATTATATCACTCAGGAAATTTCGAGACATATTAGACATATGAGAACATCTTTGTATTTCAAACTACAAAATCCGATAACATTTTATAAAATATATAAATTTGATTTATTTGATCATGATTATAAAAATTAAATGATAGTGATTAGGAATTTAAAATTTTTAAACTGAAATAACATTTTGATCTAATTAGGTCCGTTTATAACAACTCTGGCCTAATTAATGATCATTAGTTACATCCTTACTTGAATTACGTGACAAATAATAAAATTTTATAGGATTAAAAAAATCAAAACTCTAAAAAAAATAGGATGTTGGTCAAATTAACCATATGGGTAAAAATCAATTGCTAATTACACCCGAAATTTTTGCCATCAAGCTTAAAATTAAAATTTTTACCTTATGTACAATTTATTACCTTGTAGGAAAAATTGTGGACCACATGGTCTAGGTCTCTAGGAGTTGGGAGTTAAAACTCCTAGACCAGGTCCGTGTAAGACTCTCCCATATAAAGAGCTCAATTACTGTTTGATTTTGTTAGAAAATTTATGATAATTTTCAGTCTACTTTGGCAATCCTATCAAAATTATTCATCCCCTCAAAATGAATCCTTCAACAAAAATACCAAAATACGTAAGCCCACTTCAATCTCTTGTATATACTGAACTTGAAGAGATTCCCGATGAAGAGTTCAGATGCGAGACCAGAGGATTTCTAAAATATCTTGAAAAAAATTACAACTTAAATGTTGACCAAACCATCACCCACTGTCCTGATACTAAGTGTATGGCTGAAAAAGAAAAACGATGGGGTATCTTGGATTTTGAACAACATATTAAAGGCCAGATGAGAGGAAAGTTACTCACTAACGCCCGTCACCATGCTATAAGCATCTTCTTGGAACGGGAAAAATATGGTAGGAGACAAACTTCATTTACTGCCAGTTTATCAAACTCTGTCGCGTATATCTGGCCCCCAACGGGAATTGTTTATTATTGTGTTGATGATTTGTCCGATCAGACTTCTCTCACTGTGAAAGAATATCTTACTAAGAAGATGCTAGGCCCGGGTGATACCCGAGAGGTATTCACCCAGAACGACACTGTGAAAACTAGCTACCATCTTGTTGATTACACAGGAGATATGGTTGGCTTGCATGATGCCATGATGTTCAATCAGTTTTTTGTTAAAGAAGGGCGTGGTAAGGCTGAGTTGTTGGCTGAGTTAATGAGATGTAATGGAGTTCGTGCAAAAGGAATGTTTGGTTGGATTGCAACGAAGGAAGATCTTTTCTTAACGGATTCTATGTGTGAGAAATTGATGGACAAGCACACCATTCTCACGGTTGCTGCTGCCCAGTTATTTCCTTTCGGTGCCTGATGTTGGGTCACGAATTTAGGATGTTAAATTCTTCTATGTGCCTGATGAGGGGTCACGAATTTAGGATGTTAAATTCTTCTATTTTATTTTATTTTCAAGTCAATTGGGTTTTAATTTGTAATTTTAATGTCGGATGTTTTTTTTGTTTTGAATGTTGAATGTTGAAAGTGCCTAAACTGTTATTAAATTGCTAATTAGTAGCTTTAGCTTTATATAAATGATAGAGAATTTAAGAGAAATGACCATTTCATTTTTCTTGTATAAAATTTTCTTTTATTTTTTTAAATCTAATTTTTCTTACTTACACTCCTTATTTTCTTTTATTTTTGTTTTATTTTTTTAAATCAAATTTTTAATTAAAAACGTAAATCATGTTGTTTACGTGATTTGAAAATATATTTGACGTTAGATTAATTAATGAGGTTTAAACATTATGATAAGAAATAGTATTTAATAAATGGACCTGCTTTAATTAAATAAACATCCAAATTTGGTTACTATGTACATTTAAGGGGAATTAGGTTGCGTGTTCCATTCCAACCTAGGGTTTCATTAAAAAGAGGCAACTGGATCTAGTCTGAAAAGTTTAGGGCTTAAGAACTCACTCAGGATTAATGATGCCCAGCTGTCCAAGTCGTATTAATTGATGCCCAGCTGTCCAAGTCGTATTAATTGATCTGTCTTCTTCATATCCTTTTTCATATACTATACACAAAACAAAAACAAACCCTCTGTCTTCCGTGAATTTTCTGGATTTTTGCCCACTTCAAAACAAAACTAGACACTCTTTCATCTTGATTCTTCACGTAGAAGAGATCGGGCCAAGGCAACAAAGAAAAAAGGCAAGAAAGCAATTATGTTACATAGTATTTGAAAATTTTATAAGCTGTTTTTTTTTTATAAATTTATGTGATTTTGTGTTATATAAACGCAGATGACCAAAAGGATGGCTGTAGGCATGAGGTTTTTTATAAAAGGAATTGATTCTCGAGTTCAAAAGGTATGATATTTAGTCACGTTACCTATCTAGGGTTTAGGAAATATATCTACTGAAGATTTCTTATTGATGATTATATCAGGCATTGGATCTCCCTCAAGAGTTTGTTGAGTTGACGAGGAATGAAATTGTAATGAAGGCTTTATTTAGAACTACTGGTTTGACTCATACTAAAGCAGTAGAGGTTACTAAAGTTGGAATTGATTTGATAAAGAGAAAGTTCAAGTTTTGTGGAAGGGATTTTGAAAATTGGTTGCATATTTATTCTGTCGGACGAGATGATATACTTTTTTTTGAATATCTTGGTTATATGAAATTTAATGTAACTATTTTGGGACCTTCGAAAATTGATAAGTTTCTAAAGAGGATACCGATAAAGTTTTGTACAGGGATGTCTGAAGATTATGAATCAAAATTGGTAATTTTCGTCTCTTATTTTTTTTATACACCAATCAAGTACTTTGCTAATATTGGCCCATGTGCAGATGTTGCCTGCTGAATTTTCAGGATTTTTGAATATCGAAGATGGCAGTGTTGTTAATGCCAAAGTTATTACACGTTGGGGGATTTGGAGGATAAATCTTCAAAAGAACAATAGTATAGCAGAATTTTTTGGACCTTGCTGGATCGATTTTGTGCAAGAACTATGGTTGGATGAGAACTCTGTACTTTTCTTTGAATATTGTGATAATTTGACATTTTTGGCTTTTGTGTTTGACGAATCTTGTTGCGAGCTTCGGTCCATGCTGAACGGAAAGGTTTTTATCAAAGGTAAACTAAATTATTTGATTTTTTTATTAAAGGTGAAGTAAATTATTTGATTTATTATCAAAAATGAAGTAAATTATAATAAATTTATGAAATTGTAGAAGAACCCGAGGAGATGGAGACAAAGGTTGTTTGCCCCTGTGAAACTGAAACTCCAGTTGAGACGATCGTGGAACTCCCACCCCAATCAGATGTTAGAGGAGACATTACGAGTCCTTATCAATTTGAAAGAACCATCCAATATTACAACACCGAAGAATGTAAACAAGTCTCAATTTCGCGCATTGTATGTTTATTTAACATTTCAGTGTTTTACAAGTTCATTAATTTCCTTATATTATTAATTAATAAACTTTATATGCTTATCTATATTATTATTTAACATTTCACTTTTCATGCAGGTTATTCCCCCGACAACATGGAAGCCACTGAAGCTCCAAAACAAGAAAATAGCTGTTTTGTGTGTCTTTGGGTGTAGAGATATGTTTTGGGAAGCAGAAATCAAGTTTTACAAAAAGGGACAGCGGCGTGTGGCAATAACTCGTGGGTGGGATTCTTTTTGCAACGACAACAATATTGACCTAGGGGATCATTGTCAATTTGATATTTTAGATTTAGATTATGCTCATCAAGATGGTCGTGCTATACTAATTTCTGTCAAGACTTTGCATGTTTGTTAGATTTTATGATACATTTTGAAATCTGGTAGTTTATTTTCTAATGAGGTATCGTGGATATTTTGGCTGCTCAATTTTTTATCAATTGTGGATAACTTTAGTAATATTTTTTAGATGAATTTGTGAATAATTTGGATGTTAAATTATGCTGGGATTAGTCGATAATTTACTAATGAATTTTTGTGGAAATTTTGCCTGATTAATTTTGATCAATTTGTGGATAACTTTAGTAAGATGAATTTGTCCCAATACATTAACAACAAACAACTGGAACTAGGATTAATAGAGAAGTATTTTCCCTAATATGGATCATTAAATCCTTGAAACTATATAAAGTCATTTAATTCGAAAGTACATGACATTATGAACTACGTGACATTAGGGCTTCTACTTTGTGTCCTTCGCCTTTTTATGTTGTTTTTTGTTGAGGTTGTCAATGCCTTCACAACATGTTTTACTAGGACACGTGGTACTTTTGTGGCCAGGCTCCCTAATTAAAATGAAAAATTTAACAACTTAGGATAAAATTAATTTGAACATATATGAAAAAAAAAGGTTAAATATGGGATTAATATAATCATATACCCGCATGCGCCACATTTCTGCTTCACTGCCTTTGGAGCTCCCCTTGACTTAATCCTCTTAGGATCATGAACTTCAGGATGTTTGGATAATTTGACTGGATCATTAATATCATCAAATTTATCACAACCATTTTCAGTTTCCAGCTTTCCCTTTTCATCTTCCATATCATCAATATAAGCTTTCTTCGCCTCTTCTGCAACCGTTCTAATACGCCTTAAGGACATGTTGGTCACTGATTCAGATTGAGAAGCATTTACGCAAAGACTAGAACTCTCATTGTAAAGTCGCAAGAATCTCTGCCTTTGGGGTTCTATCAACGGAGCTGTCTTTGGTATGATGTCTAGCAATTCATGGGCAGTATTTTTTGTCCACCTCTCAAATATGCAAGGGGATGGAATCTTAAAGATCTGCATAAACTTGAAACTCGAAAATAAATGCCTACATGGCAGGCCCTCAGACTCTAACATTTTACACTCACATTCAAATGTTCCAGATTCCCAATCAATTCTTACACACACCCGTTTAGAAATTGCCTTGCCATACCGCCCAAATGTGAAATGGAATATTCTATCATCTTCGTTCCTTGCTGATTCAAGCAAGAGTGCTTGCTCCTTCATAATTTCCCTTTGAACCACATAAAAAACCTTTTCAGTGTACAGATGCCAAGCATGAATCTCAAGGTTCGGTATTGCAGTGAACACAGGTGGTGGTTTACTGTCGACCCGCTCACATGATTCTTGTTTCTTTTTGAAAGATGATCTACATTTATCAAGCCATTCGTGGAAGTGCATAAGTAATTCTGCAATCCTGTAGGATTTTCTACCCCCACTCTTAAGATGGGCATTGGTTGATTCGGCTCTTTGGGTGCTTCTAGTCCTTCCCATAAAATAGCCGCGAAAATATGCCTCGCACCATAACTCCTTTTTAGAATATATATCAATAACCCATGGATGGTTTTCTACGCTATTATCCTGGATCAACTTTATCCAAGCTTGCTCAAATTCTTCAATGGACTGATTCTTCTTGAGTAGCTTTCCAAAGCCAGTTGTAAATGACGGGATACAAACTTTGTTCTGGGCATTACGCTCTAAATGCCAGCTGCATAATCTGTGCTTTGCATCAGGATACACATTTTGGATAGCTGCACGCATAGCTGCATCTTGATCGGTGTGGATTGATAATGGAGCTTGACTTCCCATTGCTTCATTGAACTTCTCCAACAACCATGTATAAGAATCAACAGTCTCATTACATAACATGGCAGCGCCAAATATGCATGTGCTCATATGGTTGTTTATACCAGAGAAAACAACAAAAGGAAAACGATAAGTATTTGTTTTGTAGGTACTATCAAATATAAGTACATCACCAAACAACTTATACTCAGCTCTTGAACAACCATCAGTCCAAAACAACCTCTCTAGAGATTTGTCCTCATTTGCTGTGTACTCGACTATCAAATCTTTATCATGTACCCTCAAGCCTTCCAGGAAAGAAAGTGCAGTGTTCACATCTCCCCGCTTGATGAGTTGCATTCTGCTTTTATGCAAGAAATTGTATCCAGCTCTCCTATTAAAGGGTAATTGGGATGCTCCTCCTTCACATCTCTCCAAATAATTGAGGACTTGACAAGTCCTAACTCCAGATTGAGTCAAACCATTTAACAATGCCTTATGAGCTGGTGACATATACCTAACATTATTGAAAAATTATCTTAATCAATATATCAACTTACAAATTTCACACACATTAATTAAACATAAACCTATTATCCTAAAATTAGTACCTGTTACATTTCAACCGATGCTGTGTTTCACAAGTTTCCAATTCATGGTTGTGTTGGGGTGAAAAATAGCTCACCTTGTATAATCCATCATTAATATCGTGAGCTACTCGAAATCGAGCTTTACATCCACACCTTCTTGTATCTTTACGTCGTCGTGAAAAATGATTATTTGAAGGAGGCGGGTATCCGGCCCGATTGCATTCCCAATGTCTATTCTTCACAATATTATTTTTTCCAGTTTTCACATGACACTTACGAACATCGAACCCCATTTTTCTACCATATTCAATATAAAACTTGTCAGCATCTTCAATAGAACCAAAACTTATTTCATGTATCTTGTTGCTGTGAAGAAGCTCGAAATTGCGGTTGAAATTTCTAGTTTCTGTATCACAGAACAAATTATTCTCACCGTCTGAAGATATATTTTCCTGCTCCTTTATATTAGAGTTGTTCTTTTCCTCGGTAGATGAAGCAAAATCAAAATCTTCTTCATACTTGAACTCCATTTGAAGAAATTCCAGAAAATTGATTGAAAATCTTTTGCCCTAACAAGAAAATTGAGGGAGAAGGGTTGGAGGAGACGGGGAAGGGTGAAAGCTTGTCTCGGCGGCGGCAGTCCGCTTGGAGGAGACGAAGGAAGGGTTTTGCTTGAGTGGGTGGGTGAGGGGCGATGGAATGATGGGTGTTTTAAATTAATTATACCATTATGTTATTTTGGAAATTGATGAGGGCAATATTGGAAAGGTACCTAACTAATTCTTTTTTTTGAACTGAGTACGTCAGTACTCTCAATAGTACGTCAACCTACTGAACCGGTTGCCTTGATCTCAAAATTAATGGTTCAGATTAATCGCGCGTGTGTCTAGTGGTCGGATTGGGGGTACCTAACTTTCGCCCAGTACGTCGCGTCCGACAAAAATAAACGCCCCAAAAAAATTGTGTTAAATAGGCCCCTCAAACATTGTAGAATTTGAAAAAATTAAAGACTACACAAGGACTCTTTTAATCCTACTGAAATGTCATTCTCAACATAAAAATGTTGTTATGTTTAAAATATAATTCTTGACTTATACTTTTTCTACATATTTTGGTTACGATTTCCTTTTTGATAATTAAAAATCTCATTCAATTCCTTCAAATTAAATAAATGGTACAACAAAAACAAAGATAGGATAATCTCCATTATAAAATACAATAACGGAAAACAAACATAATAGAATACAACAAACTAGATTTCCATTATTATTTTTATCCTTTTTCTTGTTTTGACACAGTGATTCATTGTCAATGTCCAATTTATTCAAATAAGAAATTTGTTTCCTGAATTCTTTTCATGTTCCCTTGATGAGAAAAATTTGTGCATTTTTTATCCCAAGTTTAAACTATTTTGCACTTGTTGTCTCACTCTATATGAAATTGCAGTTTTAGTCTTATTTTTTGGTCCCAAACGAATAATATATTTTCTTTAGCAAGTATGGTTCATATACTGCTGGGTTTTGCATACCAAAAGTCCAGCTCCAGCTTTGGGTTAATTACGGGACCTATCTTGATGTTTGGTGTAATACGTTTTCAATGCCCTCCAAAAATCATAATTACAATGACTTCCCCTAATGTTTCAAAAATCTTACAAATTCCTAAGGGACACTAACGGAGTTGGACGTAACATGTGAAATGACTTAATTGCCCTCGTCAATTTTAATTAAAAAAATTTATTAACAAAATATCTTATTTACCCTTGCCCTGATGCACAAAATTACAAGGACCTCCCCTAAGGTTTGGTGTAATTTGCGTCCAATTCCCTTCAAGAATCATAATTACAACGACCTCCCATGATGTTTCAAAAACCTTACAAAACTCTAACGAACGCTAGCGGAGTTGGACGAAATGTGTTAAATGATTTCATTGCCCTCATCAATTTTGATTTAAAAAAAGAAAAATAATCCAATTAATAAAAATGTCCTATTTACCGCAATGATGCACAAATTTATCATATTATCCTTGCAAAATTTAATTATGAATAGATATAAAAAATTATAATTGCACATGGTACCTAAACTTTAAATAAATTAATTTTATACATAGAGAAAGAAAAAAAAAATCTAGCCCTAGCCCTAACTCTCAACCCCACCCCACTCGTCGTCCCTATCGGCACCTCTCCTCCCAGACCGTGCCATCGGCCCGGGATCTATGATTCCAGGCTGGTGACAGATTTGAAGGAGAAGTCAGGCCGACAACACGGTCTGGGAGAAGAGGCGCCAGTAAGGTAGGGCGGGTGGATGGGGGGTTAGGGATGGTGAGTTTTTATTTTATATTTTATGAATAATATATATTAAAATTATTTTTTAATTTACTTATATTAATAAATATGTATATAAGGTATTATTTTCTATTTTATAGTAAATTTTTTATTAATCCTTAATATTATTGTACAAGTAAGAAATTTAAAAAAAAAATTTATAATAATTATTTTACTAAATTGGATATTTAAGTGAGTATTTTCAAATTTTGTAAAAAACATTAGTTAAAAGTTTACGAAATTTTAAGTGCGGGTTTATTATGAACATGTGATCATTTTTATAATGTCTAATAATTTTTGTTGAAGGTTTTTTACTTCTCATGATTAAACGCAATTCATTCATTTATCCTTGTACTTTAATTAAGATTTTTTTTAAATTATTAAAATTATGGGTTAAATGTCATAGTTGGATGTATTTACATTTTTATTTATGTTCTACAATTTTTTTTCTTATAATTAACCATAATTTATTTACTTTAATTGTAAAAGCATTATGAAAAAACATTGATATGTTATTATATTTTTATTCTTAGAGGGGATGAACACGAGTTACACAAAACCTCAGGAAAGGTCCCGTAATTAACCCTTAAAAGTTTTAAATGTTCCACTCATATATTCTTGGTAGTTTATATAAATTAAATTATTTTGTTACTTTTCTTAATAAATACTATATAATACATACATCAGTGGTCAAAAGTCGTCATCATCAAGGACTGATCTTGTGATTGGTATTGACCATCTTCCCAAATGTGCTGTGTAGTTGATGCACCTGATCACGCCTCTTCCGGTAGGTCCATCAGGAAAATCAATGACAGTGATGCTGCCTGCATCCAAATGAAATGATCCCATCCATTCTTTGCTAAGGTTTAAGCACTGCCCCATCATTGCAATGTGAAGTGCTGGATGGCCTATTGCAACAACAACATTTTCTTGCTCAGATCCTTTGGAAAGTTCATCCAACAAACATTTCCACGCCTTTCCCGATTGATCCCACAATTCTGATTTTATCTCATCCTCGAGTCCCTTTAACCAACCCGAATTAAAAGGTTGAAACTTTGTCAAGTCCTTCAAAATACATGAAAGTAACAAATTTTGAGAAGTAAAATATGAAGAATATTGATAGTATCATAAACTAAAGCTTCACAATATGTTCTAACGAAATCGGTTAACTGGCATGCAGGCGTACCTGTTTGGTTTGCTTAAGGATGTCTCCAACATCGAGGTACTGAACTTGCTTAGTTTCTACATAGCGTGGCACACAATCAGCACCCAAGCAGTTAGCAGCTTCTTGAACCTAAATAACCACAAGCTATCAACTGAATGAAAATGGAAAATCTTTTCAAACGGTATCATATGAAAACCATCTTACTCTGGATATTGTTTTTGCCGTCTCTACTGATGCTATCTCTCTGCTGCTGACTATCGTACCCACCTTGACATCGAGAAGTAGCTCTGCAGTTTTTTGTGCCTGTTTTATATATCACATGAAAAATCAGATACCATACCTTGAGATATTGAGGAAGTGAGAGGCCTTCTCCGAGGGTGTCTTACCTGTATTGTTCCAAGCATGTTCATTGGGCTATCTCCATCGAAAGGAATACATCCCTGTGTGAAATTTGAAGAGAGTCAAAAGAAAAGAAAAGAAATAATCATATCTAAAATACTGGAGCATTAGCAAATCACTCACATAGACATAATTTATAAAGTTCATTCAAACTATTTGTCATCAATATTTTCAAATCAAGTGGTATTTAATGGATATAAGAAGACATGTTGCAAATATTACTATAGTACATGAAAATTAAAATATCAAAAATATAATAAGCAATATGAGTATTTAAAATTTCGTTTGTAAATATGGATATCATGTAAGAAACCATCTTGTGGTGTATATGATTTTATCTATGTCTATGGAGCTCCTCAGAGCCTTCATACCTGTACATCATGCTGAGAGAATCCACTGGAGACGAGTATAATCCGCATACTGGTTTTCCTTCCTGCAGAACTCCCAGCACCTACGGGTGAGCTCGGGGTCTGCATTATTACATTTTAAATCACAAAGGACACCTACAAAGAAAAGTTTCATATCTAGACAACCTCAATAAGTATCTAGAAAGCTTTGATTTCACAAAAACCAAGACAGACAAAATTTTATAACATGGAAAATATGAATGCAACACTCACACACACCTACAAACTTACCTGGTTTAAACGATTAAGGCATATGTCTGGAGACCCACCCTGAGGTTTGGGGGTGAAATCTAACACACTTACACCACAATTGCTCTGAAGCAGAAACCTGAAGTATTCTGTGCCCAGTCCTAATTGTTGATGTTGACAAAAAAAAAAATTATGGATCAATTACAAATGAAAAACATATTGCATTTTTTAATTGCACAAAAAGAAGAGATATAGAGTACCAATTGCTGTGGCAACAAGAGCTTGATTGACAGCATTATGAGCTACTACAAGAACCGATTTGCTTTCATGGGTAAGGATTTTAGTCCAGCAGCTTCGTGCTCGTGCCCATAGTTCCCTCACTGGATAATGACCATCAATACTAAAATTGGGTGCATCTGCTTGCCATTGGTGAAAAGCTTCACCATATTTGGCTTTCCCTTCGTTCTTTAAGAGGCCCTATGGAAGCAATGGATATAGTAATGCTGATAAAAGCTAAAATTCTTTCTTGCCTATCAGTATTTGAACTCTGAAACATCATACTATTATTAAACAATTCAATCAGTATACATTCATACTAACTTGGAATGAGTAGAGATCAATTTCCCTCAAGTTGGAATCTGTTATGATCTCCTCCTTGCGAGAATCCCATATAATCTCGGCAGTTCTCTTTGATCTAGTCAGTGGACTGAAAAATGTATTACACCAAATAACTTATAAGAAGTCAACACACAATTTCTCATGCTACATAGAAATCGATAAATTTGCTCAAGTCCCTTAGCATACAGACCTTCCTTTTCCGGCCATTTATTTACTCATACACAAGTTAATATTGCACCATTATTATTATTATTAGTATTGGATTAACAAACACTCAAAGCTTCCCATATAATTTATTTCTTGTATGTTAATTGAGCAACTTATCCAGTCATGTGATTTAGTACCATCACATTAAGAAAATGCAGTCTCAAACACAGAAAACTGATTACCAAAATGCATATTCAAGTAAACATTCATATAGACATTTTTACAAACATCTAGAACACATAATTTAGTTGTGAATTTGTCTGTAAACCTTGAGAAGCAGATATCGAAGGAATCATCAATAAGCATTTGGCGAGAGGTTTCGGCCTGAGACTCTCCCTTGAGAGTGAGCACGGAGTAATCGGAGCTGCCTTGGATCCGACCCTCCGCATTCCACGTGCTCTGCCCGTGCCTCACCAGAACCACCCTCTTCGCCGTCGATACCGGAGGCAGAGCTATGCTTTCCCATTCGGACAATAGCGGAGGTTTCTTGATTTCTTGCAGGCTTGAAGAAGAGGACTTAATAACAACACCAGTAGTTCTGAAGGGTTTTTTTGTGAGTCGGTGGTGGAAGAATTTATCGGTTTTGTGGAGGGGAAGGAGATGATGTGAGATTATTTCAGTGGACAACATAGCTTTTTCATCAAGTGTAACTAAATTATGCTACAGTTGTTATTACTGGAGTTTGATATTTTTCTTTCTTTCTTTCTTTTTGTCTTTCTCTTTTCCATTTAATTTGGCGCTAAAAGACAATGGTGGTTTTTTCCGGTGGTCTAATGATTTATATATGCTATATAAGTGGGGGCTGTCAATTGGTCGGACTAGGTCGACCCGGTTCAACTTTTATTTATATCGTATAACAGAAGTAGAGGCACGATCGAGATGGCACCGATCATAAGTTTCAGATGGAAAATCTCATGTCAGTAGGATCGGATTGAATCTAAATCACGTTCTTTGCCAGATCGATATGGTCTCAACTTTCATAATTCACATTGTTATTGTTTTTTAAGACAAGTTGATTAAAATTTACTAATGTTTCACATGCACAAAATTTCTTAAATAACATCTACTATGTTTTACATGATAATATGCATAAAAATGCAATTTTAAATAAGTTATTAACTAATCTTGTCAAATGATGGTAAAATATTATTCATAAAAACATTATGATATATATATACTGAAAAAATAAAGTATTTATAATTGAATACAGATTTTTAACGGATCGATGAGTTCTTTTCATGTAATGAGAATATTAGAAATATTCTAAATAGTTAAATTGTATTTGGATCCAACTTGAACTAAAATCCGTCCCAATAACAGTCCAGCTATAAGCCTACAAGGAGATGAAATAAAGAAATTGGGCCGGCCTAATGTTAGCACTGGGTTTAGCCCAAATATAGTTAGACTCATAAATTGGACTCTTGAGAGGGAAAGGCCACTCGTAGCCAGGTTTCGACTTATGATTTAACTTTTGTTCTGTTTTCTATTTGTAAAGAACTACACAGCTACACTTGGAAATTTGGCAAAGACATTGACTCAAATTTGAAAAGAAATAAAATCACTAATTAAGCAAATTTGAAAAGTAGTCTTGGTGGAAATGTCAGCTTTTCATACTTCAAATAAACCAGTCCTCGCAATTTTTATTTTTTTAGTAATTCAATAATGAATCAAAGTAAAGTCAAATGAATAAAATACATTCAATAGAATATAAGTTCTTCACCTTCTTCAAATATAGGATTAAAATTAAATAAAGTTACACAACATTCGTCTCAAGCTCGTTCTATTAAATTTAGTTTGTTCCATAAATCAACAAGTTTGTTTGATAATTTTTTGGAACTCGACTCGAAACTTAAAAATTGACAAATAACATATAAAATATCAAGCACTCGATCAAATCAAGTTGATTTCAAATTCGATATATATTCAAATCAAACTTAAATAATGTGTGTTTCAATACTATTCAACTCATTACACAACTAATTGAACATATCTTATACAAACATAAAATTACCCTATTCAAACGGACAATTATTTATGTCCTTGAATCCAAGTTAATATTAATATATTTGCCCCATCTAATTGCGACTCCTAATAAATCGTGGACCATGAATTAATAATCTAAATAAGCAAATATTTATCAAAATTAATACTAGCTGTTTCTCATTATGTGTGTATATATATATATATATATATATATATATATATAATGATACCTGAAATTCTATCTTGAACAACTGGAAATGACCCGTTTCTCAACAAAATCCATGCATATATTTGCTCAAACATCATTATCCATCATCAACGGCTATATATGTAATGATAGTATACTTATTTAGACTCACACAGTACAGTATATATATCTGGGTCTGGCGTAGTCTTGAAAACCAAAAAGGCCGTTGCTTTCTGTAATGGGGCCTGAGTTTTTGCATCTCCATATCCAGCTAGCAGCACTAGTGGGCCCAGGACTGCCAGCCCATTATAAAAACTCGCTCATTATTACACGTGTCAAGTGAGTACTATAACAAAAAATGAAAAATTAAAAGGAAAAAGGAAAAAGGAAAAAGGAAAAAGTTGGCATTTGGAACTTGGGTTTCTTTGAGAAATTCTTACATTTATTCTATAGACACCATATATTTGCTACTTATATGACCTCAAAATAAATACCCTCATATAAAATTAAAATTATAACTATATCATTTATGCTTGAACTATGCGTCAATTTAGAACAAAACATGTTCAATCATTATATACTCTGGATTTGAGAGTTTAAGTTTAATTTTTTTCTATGCGAGTTTAATTTACAAATTGATTTTTATTATAATATGTTAACTACATCATATAAATTTTATCTTCAAAAGTCATCCATAGAGAAATTATATCTTATTAAAGTAAATTTTTACTAGTTTATCTTAAAGAAAGTAAAAAATCTCATGAATTATATCACAAATCCCGAAAAAAGAGTAGAAAATATATTTTCACAAAAATTAGTAAACGCCATCAACACATAATTCAAAAGAAAATCTTCGAACTTTACAAATATTTACGGTAGTTTTTCCAATGTTCAAAAAATTGGGCGGAAAAAATTGATTCAATCCTAAATTGATGATTAGGAAGTCTTCGACAATCAGTGATAATTGGATCGAACCGCAAATAAACAAGTCAAAACTAATTAAAAAAAAACGTTGAATTGAGTAAAAAGCGATTTGCCATTTTTTCAATGTTTTTATTTCATGTTAAAAAATTCAAATGAAATTTGTAGAAGAAACTGTTGATATCATATTAACAAATTAATATTTTGCTGTTTTATCAAGACAATACAAAATCCAATTGTTTGAAATTAGATTTTTAAATTTAGTACATCACAATTCACTTTTCATTTATCTTTAAATGACATTGCTATGTTATACTTATATTATTTTATCAATTAATTATATATTTACATTGTCATAAGATAAATATAAGTTAAAAAATTATGTTTTTAATATAAAATGAGAATTTTAACTTTTTGATGTTAAGAAAAATACTGTACACATTACAAGATAATAACACAATAAACTCCACTAAAATCTCATTACAGGGAGATTAACGCGTTAACCAATCTATAATGAATTGTACAGAGCACACAAAACAAAACAAAACTACACTCATCTGATCTACTGTTGCTTCCTTCTCCTACTTGTCTTCCTTTTGTAATAACTAATAACACACACAGTATCTCATCACTCTCTACCTCACACACAGTAGTACACACACTAAAATTTTCCAGATCTTTTTTCCACACATTACACCAGAATTTTCTAGAACCCTAACAATCACCTCAGCTCAGATCTGTACCAACATTCACATTTTCCTGTGTTTTATTTCTATTCACGCAGCTATGCATTTGTAGTGTGCTGGTTTTTTTTTTTGGGTAAAATGTCGAGCTCCGACCCGAGTAAGAAGCCCCGACCCGGTCCATGGCCACCCGCGCCCGACGCCGCCGCATTGCCGCCTTCCTCCTGGGCGAAGCGTACCGGATTCCGTCCCAAATTCTCCGGCGAGACCAATGCCTCCGACTCCGGTCAAATTGCTAGTTTACCCCCGCCGCCCCGAACCTCACCTAAGCCCAGGCAGCCAGATACTAACCTAGACCTTGAAGCTGGGCGTCCTAGGCCAATCCCTACTTCCAATGGCGAGCCTGAAGTTGTTAGGGTTAGGGATAAAGAGAAAGAGAAAGAGAAAGAGAAGGAGAAGGAGAAGGAAAAGGAGCAAATGCCTCCGGTGAGGAAACGGAGGGACTCGGATATGGGCAAGAATTTAAATGGGCAGGCCACCGCCGGGGAGGGGGAGGGGAGTCGGAGGGCAGTGAGGATTGATGAATCTGCCACGGTGGATGTAATGCCGCCGATGGTGGTGGATGATGATGGTATTGTGGCAAGGCATGCACATATGAAGTATGAGCTTAGAGATACTCCTGGTCTTGGTAAGCTTTGTTTAGTTTAATAGTTACTTTCTTTATACTTAATTTGGATTGTATGCTATTGTATTCTTACCTTTTCTTTGCAATATTGTAGTCTAGAGTATTGATTTTCTAGCCAGTCTTGGATGGTTAAGTTGTGATGAAACGAATTGCAAAAAAAAATTATGCATATTTCTACTTAATTTCTGCAATTGATATACTGTCAAGGCTGCCAAAGTTCGATTTTCTCGTGTTCCCATGGAATTTGCAGCCGGAACTGGAGAGTATAATTAGAGGTCATCTCACGTTTAAGAATTACAATCTTTCAGACCTATGGGCTTAAGTGTCCTCTCTACTCGTTGCAATTGATTTTTAGATTGATGTGATAAAATACGGTTTAGTAACTCATTGCACTCGCAAAGTCTTTTACACTAAAAAATTGTGTGTTTGTTTGTATAGCCTTGGCATTATATGATGTTTGATTAGTAGTGCATTGATCAAATTTTATTGAAATATACATTACTTTAAGTACCTGTGATTTTCATGTGTAGCCTTGGCATTACTGGAAGCTTATTGAGTGATAACGTCGACAATATTTTGTAGTAAAAGTTATTATCTTCGTATTTTTTTGTATAGTTGGCATTATTTAGTGCTAGTGTTTTATTTAATCTTTTTATTTGAAAGAGGTTTGGCACTGTTTTAGTAATACTTGCTTCTCTTTGTTGTTTCAGTTCCCATTGGTCTATATGGATTTCAACATTACTTCTCTATGTTGGGTTCGTTGATACTAATCCCGCTCGTAATAGTTCCAGCAATGGGTGGTACCTATGTGAGCGCTTGTTATATATTTTCCATCTAATTTCATAAAATGTTCTCGTCCCTAGAAAAGTTGAAGTAATTCATTTTGCAGGAAGATACAGCAAATGTGGTTTCAACTGTGCTGTTCATGTCTGGAGTGACGACACTATTGCATACATCATTTGGGTCGAGGCTGCCCTTGATACAGGGCCCTTCATTTATTTATCTTGCTCCTGTACTTGCAATTATCAACTCTCCTGAATTTTTGGGGCTAAATGGAAATGTATGTATCTAGACTGGGTTGTTTTCTATAGCATTCTCATTCAAGCGTGTGTGTGTGTATGTGTGACGTTATATATATATATTGAATTACTTTGCAAGATTTTTACACACTGAAGTGCTAAAACATGCTCTAACGTCTCTAACTATGTCCTGCAGCTACTATAATTTTCTCTATTGGATATTTTCTGGTTACATTTTTAATGTTCCTTGAAATGACAGAATTTCAGGCATATAATGAAAGAGCTACAGGGGGCTATAATTATTGGTTCTGCTTTCCAAACCTTGCTGGGATACAGTGGTATGATGAGAATACTACTAAGGTATAAGGGTTCTTTTTTCTCCAATACCTGTGTAAACTAATGTTATCTCTTGTATCATATGATGCTATCCTCCTGTTCCTTTTTATTGTAGAAGAGTTTTAGAACTCAAAAGGTTGGATATTAAATATTTTTGTTTTGTTGATTTTGGTTAGTAATTTGATTTTCAGATTTCTTTTCATTAGAAGCTAGTTTTGTTTAATATTATTTTGGAAGTTGTTATATTCATGGAAATCGAGACTAAGTATATGCCCTGTTAAATTTCACATGCTCCGTTAACACAATAATATTAGACCCTTTAATTTCTGTGTATCAGAAAGCATTTGTAATCTACTATCTCTTAAGTTTTCTGTTCTAGTCTATAGTAAAAGTTCTTTGGTACAATAAATTATTCTATTTATGACATCTATAAAGATAATATATGGAAAGACAGCTATAGATAAGTTATGGAAATCTTTTCTTGCTATCATTACATGACTTTTTGATTAAGATCTTACAAAATTCTCAAGTAAGCTTCTTGTGGAGAAAGTCATTTTGCTAGTTTTCTGTAGCACAGATGATGGTCTGAATTCTGAATTCCTTTGAAGCTGCTCTTGATAAACTAACAATCACCTTGATCAATGATTTGCATCTTGTTTCTGCCTTGTCAACCGTCGATCAGGCAATGTTAGTGAACAATTAATCTTAATTTTCTGGTATAATTATAGTTGTACTTTGAAAGAGTTAAGCTGTAATAATGGAAAGCAGGTAGTCATAACCATACCTTTCAGGCATCTGTAATTCTGTTTCTAGCAATTGTCGCCATTCAGCTTGTCAGGATTGTTGGATGCTAGAGAAAAGACTTATTTCAACTAGAAGCGTGAGGTTGAAAAGAGTGAAATGTTATTTGCAGTTATAGATGAAAGAGTTGAGCTTTAATCTGAATGGAATGATGAACATGTGTATTCTAGTCATAAGTAAGGGGACATTTTGTAGGATTTTAGGTTTGATACTTGGGTTCTCTAATTACTCAGTATTTATTGTTATTAATCTTATGAATTCGTACAAACTAAAGTTTACAATTGCTGAAACATAGATCATTTATTGCAATATTTTTAAGGATTTTGGTATTGACTCATTGATATTCTTTTTCAAGTAATCTATGATCTACGGTCCATATCTTAAGTGACTTCCTAAGGATTTAATCCCATTAATTACATTACTTATATATTGCTAAAACAAATTCAACGATCTAGTTCCTCGAACAGGAATGGTTTCCTGATGCAATTTCTGTTGATAGAATTTCTTCACTAGAACATGGATGATATTAACTGCAAAGCTTTATGTATGAACAAATCTGCCAGAAGAGATGTATTATGTGGAATATTAACTAGGTCATCTGTCTTGTAATTATCCAGTTTTGTCATTTTTCAATTCAAGTTTCTCCAAGTACAACCAGTTTTTGGTGGGCATTGTTAGTATTTATTTGCTGGATGCAATTTCTTGAATCTATATTCACAGCCATTGAAAAAGCAAATATTGTTAGTTACACTAGATCATTTTGATTCATTTTTAGTTCCTTCGGTGTCATGGTACTGCAACATGACATGGATATCGAATAAAAATGAAAGATATCTGTGCCAGAATTGTACTTTTTCAAAACATTATGTGTTGATAATTTCTTCATTTACTAAGGATTTCCTGTCCTGCCTTGTACTATCAAAGTTCGTGCTATTTATCATTTAGGTATTAATTAAACAACATAATTGCAATTAACTCATCTCTACATTTTTTTTCCTACTCCATTTCAGGTTAATTAACCCAGTAGTTGTGTCCCCTACTATTGCCGCTGTTGGACTTTCTTTCTACAGCTATGGCTTCCCACGTGTAGGTACTTGCATCGAAATCGGTGTGGTGCAGATATTATTAGTTGTTCTTTTCTCCCTGGTAAAATTTACAACCTGTTCTCATTTCTTTGTTAAAATTAATTTCTATTGTGCCCTATAATGGGGCATAGAAATGATTTTGTTAATTATAAAAGATTTCGCACCATGTTTTGTTGCATTTTTTGTGATACCTTTCTTCTTTTGCAGTACCTTCGTAAAATATCAATTTTGGGTCATCGTGTATTTCTAATTTATGCAGTAAGTTCATTTTTTTAAGGAAAAACTTTTGCCATCATTTTCATCATTGATATTTAATGCTGATTCTGGCTTGTATAAATCTAGGTTCCTCTTGGTCTTGTTATTACATGGCTTACAGCCTTCCTTCTGACCCAAGCTGGAGTATATAGCTATAAAGGCTGTGATTCAAATATACCAGCCTCAAATATAATATCTGAGCACTGTAAAAGGCATGTTTCAAGGATGAAATATTGTCGAATTGATACTTCTCATGCTTTGACATCTTCGCCATGGTTCCGATTTCCTTATCCATTACAATGGGGCACACCTGTCTTTAATTGGAAGATGGCCCTCGTAATGTGTGTTGTGTCTATAATCTCTTCAGTTGATTCTGTGAGTCCACATTTTTTCCCCTTGTTCATATTGCTATCAATTTTCATTTTCGCCGTTTGAATATATATATTTTTATTCCATTTTTTAACTGTAGGTCGGATCGTATCATGCATCATCATTATTGGTGGCATCCAGGCCTCCAACACCCGGTGTTTTAAGTCGAGGAATTGGTCTTGAAGGTCTTTGTAGCATTTTAGCTGGTCTGTGGGGCACAGGAACCGGCTCCACAACTTTGACTGAGAATGTCCACACCATTGCTGTAACTAAAATGGGA
The DNA here is from genome assembly GCA_003313485.2 of Penstemon barbatus. Lineage (NCBI taxonomy): Eukaryota > Viridiplantae > Streptophyta > Magnoliopsida > Lamiales > Plantaginaceae > Penstemon > Penstemon barbatus. The sequence goes on along the minus strand of CM064877.1, from coordinate 9,544,285 downwards.
AGTCGAAGAGCAGTTGAATTGGGTGCATGTATATTGATTGTCTTATCCCTTATTGGTATGTGTTACAAATGTTTTCTCATTCTAAACATGGATATTTGAATAAAATAATTCCACTAGAGGATATAATCTTGCCTGTTCTTTCAATTTACCAGGTAAAGTTGGGGGTTTTCTTGCATCTATACCTGAAGTAATGGTGGCAGCTCTCTTGTGCTTTATGTGGGCAATGCTTACAGCCTTAGGCTTGTCAAATTTACGTTATAGCGAGGCAGGAAGTTCAAGGAACATTATCATCGTTGGACTGTCGTTATTCTTCTCCCTGTCAATACCTGCTTATTTTCAGCAGTATGGTATCTCGCCAAACACAAACTTATCTGTTCCAAGTTACTTCCAGCCGTACATTGTGGCTTCTCATGGTCCTATCCGTACTAAATATGGAGGGGTACGTAATAAATTCTTGCTTCTATTTTGGTGGATAATTACTCGGTATTTGTTCTTACGTCGAAGTGTGTATATCTCTCTTTTGACAGATAAATTATGTTTTGAATACGTTGTTGTCACTTCACATGGTGATTGCATTCTTGGTAGCTGTTATTCTTGACAACACGGTGCCAGGAAATCGACAGGAACGAGGTGTGTATGTTTGGTCTGAAGCTGAGGCTGCTAGAAGAGAGCCTGCGGTATCGAAAGACTATGAGTTGCCTTTTAGAGTTGGAAGAATTTTCAGATGGGTAAAATGGGTTGGGCTTTAGGAGATAAATGAATTAATGTAGTATCATATCATATCAATTCAATTCTTCGGCTGTGCTAATACTAAATTTTCCAGTCCCCTTGGGAAAAGAAAAGGCATGCTATGCAAATATTGATGAGAAGCTTCTTTACTTGACACGGGCTGATTTTGCAGGAGTACAGGTCCCCTATAGAGATGACTCACTCTTGTAATGAGTTGTTTTGTGTATATTGCAGATTTTTTTTTCTATATTAATTTTTTTTTTCGTCTTTCACATATTTCCCATTTTGGTTGGTGGGGGTGGGGTGGGGGGGTTTTGGAGCCTGGTGGGAACTGAGAAGCCTTCTCTGTGTTGTAATGTTTAACATGTAAAACGTTTATGTATATTTGATTGAGTTAAACGAAGGTGACTATAGGACTTCTTTTTCATCTTCCTTCATACATGCAGCCACTATTATATGTGCATCTATTTTTTTTTTCTTAATCATTAGAAACCAGTGTTTTCAAAATCCATTGGAAATTTAGATATAGAACAGAATCCTTACTGATTATTAGTTTTGCTAGTTCAATCGGTCTAATCACTTATCCAATTGATATAACGTTATAATTATGTTTATACTTATATTAATACTTGAGAAGGTTAAATAAGAACATTAAAGTAATTCCAAAACTTTCTTCAGTACATGTATTTTAACTAATTAAATAATTTGCAATATTTAATACCTAATTACCTACGTTAATAAAAACAAATAAAACATAATAAGCAATTGGCCCACTAAACTTTTAACAATACATATACTCAACAAGATGGGCTTTTGACCAATTTTATATGTGTGTCTTATTTTTCTTCATTATTGGGCTTAATATTTATGTAACTAGGAAAAAATGACCAAAGGTTCCGTTTGTATGGAAGTAGTTTGACTGATTTTGATTTCATTCAAATAGAGTTAAACCTCATTTTGTAAAGAGTTTGAAGAGGTCTTAGAGCAACTCCAATAACGAAAATCAAAGTTTGCCTTGTCAAAATCTGCTCCAACAGAGGCACTATCACTGGACTTAAATTTAAGTCCAACAATTTTTGGCATCAAAAGTGATGCCTAGACAAGGGGCATTACTTTTTGCCTGAAATTTACAAATAGCTATTTGTCTTTCCCAATTCTCCCCAAGGACTTATATTTTCAAATTTTGCAATAGTACTAAAAAATTCAACTATTAAAATGGCCACATATTTTAATTAAAATACACAAGTTCAATAATCACGAGGAAAAAATCAGATAAAGTTAATTTTTGATAAAAAAATCTTATCGATAAAAATCATCATCATATATCTCAATGTTGAATAACAAATTGACACCTTGATATAAAATCTTATCGATAAAATTCCTTATAAGATATCTAACGTTGAATCACAAGTTAACCCGTTGATAAAAAAAATTGTGGATGAAAATAATTATCAAATATCTCAACATTGAATCAGACACGAACATGTAGATAAGATTATTTTCAATAATCTTATCTAAATAATTTAACGCAATGCACGATTATTTAATATTTTTTAAATTAAATTTAATTTGTTTTACTTTTAAATAAGCTTTAATTTAATTTGAATTTGACCTAATTTAGATAAATTAAATTTAAACTAATTTAAAATGATGCTCCATTTTTAATGCTTATTGCTGGAGTAAAAAACTTTTATGCAGGCATCAAAACACTGTAACAAATATTAAAAAGTGATTTGATTGTGTTTTTTTATGTTGTCTGCTGAAGATACTCTTAGTCTAAACTCAATTTCAACCCAGATTAAAACTTATAAACTTATTGATTTGACATTTGTAGTATCTTTTTCATACATATAAAGTTATTTTTAAGTTATTCACATGGTTCGTCAGTTATACCAATTTTCGCCGGTACTTACTGGTTCAAATATCTAATGATTTTGAGGGGTCGATTAGACTGGATTAGGCTCTGGTTAAATTGACCGGTCCGATCCAATTTTAAGTAATTTATGTGTATAAAATAAGTTTAATAGTAGTTTATATTATGTTTACATTGCATAAAATATAAAAGAAATCTATGACGATGGTTGACTCAATTTAATGGTAGTCTCTCTTTGGATTAATTTCACAAATTCTTGCATTTTATTTCTTTCACATAAGCTAGTCTTTAGGAGTCTTGTTCTAATATGCAAGATTAAAAATTCATCTCCTACTAAAACATGTGGTACTTAATTTGTAGGTATTTAAAGCGAAAGTTCCACCGTTATATATGATAATACCTTGTCCAACGCAACGGCGGCGTCTGTGAGGGCAGCTTAGGACTAAAAGCCGCGATGAATAGTGATGCCCTGTACAACTACTTTCTGATTGATTATTTATATGCAAATTCTGAACAATTTTTATATATATATATATATATATAAAGTGTCAATTATAAAAAAAAATAAAAAATGGCCTGAAATAATTTAGAACTTCTTTCTAGGTAGCATAATTTTGACAATGTAACATATAAACTCCTCAAACTCGTCGCGTGTCCAATTAATAAGATTATTATTATTATTATTATTTTGATAAAACCAATGAATAAGATTATACAGCCCCTACTGTAAAATGATGATTAATTTATAGGTGGAAGTGGTGGGGATGTTGAACTAAGTTTTTTAATTTTAAATTTATGGTTTCACCTACTTATTTACCCCGTGTAACCTAAATAAAACGTCCCAACTACCTTTAGATTAAAAAGAGAAACGTGGTTTAATGGGTATATTCCTCTGAATTGTTTCGGAAACTTCAACTAAATTCAATTATTTCCAGAAGTTTGGCCCATTTGTCATGCTCGTGATGGAAATAAGTGCCTAATTAAGAAGCTTTGAATTGACATTTTCTACGTGTCCATGCAATGTAAATTTTCATGAATCTTGTAATATCAATTTTACTTAAGCTTAAAAAATAAATCTTAATCTACCTACCTTTCTTTTCTTTTGTATTTTGAGTAAAAAACCTTGGATTAAACTAATCAGCATTGTAATTAATTTAACGATTTCAGGGATGAAGTATAAGTATAATAAATACATGTGGCATGAAAGGAGGACATACAACTCATGGAATTACTCATCGTTACTAATTGTTTGGCCCTTAAATACAAATTTGAGCAAACACTAATATTAAGAGAACTAAAAATAAAAGCAAAAAATTATAATTTCTTTGTGTACGGTTTACTTAGATCCTACACTAGTAGATTTAATCAATTGGGGTTGGATGAATGCCACATGGGCATGAAAAGACAAAAAAAAAATTATCTTTACATGCTCATGTGACATTCATCGAGCACCCGGGTGGATTAAATCCACCGGGATAGGTACCAATTTTTCCTCTGTGTACATTATAATTAGAACATGTATGCAAATTCCCTAAAAAAAAAAAGAATATTTAAGCAAATGAAAATAAAGTTCTTAACAAATGTCAAAACATTGCATTTTCCAGTCACAAGACAATTAAATCAATCTTCACCACATCCGTAAATAAATTATACTACTAATAATATATGCAAGGGTCTTATCTTTTTTTTTTTTTTAAATAATTTGCAAGGGTCTTATCTTACCGTCATGTAACCTTTTAATTGCATCCTAAACTTTAGGACGGTACAATCCATATTCCATGCAGGGAAATTACATAATCATCTTCTTACTTAAATTATGTATGAGTTAATTACATGGAGATCCTTCTATTTGTGATATCAAACAATCCCCCAAGGTCTGAAGTCCTTAATACTAAATGAGTTGAGAAACTAAGAAAATATATAAATATTTACAACATTCATAAAATCAAGGGTCTATTTGGATGGGTTTTGACTCGGTTTCACGGGTCTAGATTTAAAAAAATTAATTTGGGTGGTTTCGATGAAACCTTTGAGACTTCATTTGGATGAGTTTTGATTCTTGGGTTTTGTGGTTTGAATAAGTTGAAACCCCACTTGAATTGAGTTTTGGATGTTGGGGTTTAGGGAAAAAAGTAGGTGATAGATGTCAAATCAATGTTTTCTTTAGTGAGATTTGGAGAAAAAAGTAGGTGGTAGGTGTCAAATCAATGTTTTATAGGTTTGAAGAGTTTGAGTGTGAGTTTATGAATAGATTTTTGATGATTTTATGGGTTTGGCGAAAACTCATTTGAAAGGGTTTTGGCCCGGTCTCGCGGGACCCGCGAGACCGGGCCAAAACCCATCCACACACCCCAAATTCTTCAAAGAAGTGGATGGCACAAACGAAGTATCAAAATGAATGAACCACAAATATTTGGGGATAAATTTCATATCTTACTTTCACGGCATATGTAAACTTATGAAAAGTGTGCATATATTTTTTTTTCATTGGCGACCATGGCCCCGACCTTATTTAGTCCCCCCCATTGATAGCTAGGCATGGTTTATGGGGTATAAAGGTCACGTGGAATCCCTCAATATATTCGTTATTACAAATTAATGAGACATGAGATGAGAGATAATTTAATGTGTAGAAGAGTGAACGAAAAGAAGAAGGGCTTGATTGTTTAACTTTTTCTAAATTATTTCGTGTTTGAAAAAAAGGAATAAATATGTTATTTATTTTTTGAAATAAATGTATGATTTTCTTTTTAATTATTCTCTCAAAAGTCAAACAAATAATAATTTTTTTATCCTTCTCTCTCTCTCTATATATATATACAAACTTTACTTTCATTAGACATAATTAACTCATTTATTACACAATTTATCTCACATAACAAACATGATTTAACATAAAATTTTATATATTTTACACTATAACTTAACTCTTTGAAAAAAATCTACACATTCTCGAGATACAAATAAATAACATTACAAAAATCAAAATTGTTTTGTAGAAGTATTAGTTTTGACTTCCGAATGGGTTATATATATCTTACACCGATGAATTATATCTATAGGAATTGGATGATAAACACATGTACAAAAACGTCCTCTCATACACACTTGTCGCTCATCCAATATCCCAGTAAATTGAATCCACCGATGTAGACACATAGTTTCCGAACGTAAGAGGCATGCCCCGAACGTATGGTCTAGGATATACAACAATCCACCGGAGTCGGCACATCATTTCCAAACGTGAGAGGCATGCCCCGGTAAGTGTGGTCCAAGATATATAGCTGTAATAAATATTTCTGTGCCTGTGGCGTATTTTTTATTTTTTTTTGTTAAATAGCCTGTGGCGTATTTGTTTCTTTAAAATATCTCTTCTCTCATTTTTTAATGGGTAATTTTCATTGACCTTCGCTCAACTTTTGTCATTTGACAACTACACCTCTAATCTTTGAATTATTTGCAAGCACCTCCACTTGATTTTGGCCCTTTGCAATCACACCCCTAACATTTGAAAGTCGTCTACTCTAGAAAACACTTGTATAATCTTACTAGTATTATGCAAATTTTTAAATTTTACAAGATACCATACATAGAATATGGATAAAGATGCAATGCATCCATATTATTATAGAGTGAATAGCATTTTTGGTCCTCCTTATGAGTTAAATTTTTCATTTTCGTCCCTCTTAAATTTTTTGTACCAGATTAGTCCCTCTTATCAATGTAATGTATCACATTGTCCCTCTTATCAATGTAATGTAACACATTAGTCCCTCTTAAATACAAAATACATCACTTAAATTCAAAATATATTCTAAAGTTGACGAATTTGATACAAAAAATTTAAGAGGGACGAATGTGATATACTACATTGATAAGAGGGACCGATCTGCTACAAAAAATTTAAGAGGGACGAAAGTGCAAAAAAAATCCATAAGGAGGACTAAAAACGCGATTTACTCATTATTATATTTATTATAAGTATGTTCATTACCATCTCAAGTTGTTAAAATACAATTGCTATACATTAAAATCGTAAATTAATGTGCATTTACTTGTGGCAAGTAATCGATGACTAATTTAACCATAGTATTGAGTATTCAGCTTTCTTTTATCATAATGAATATTGATTCCATGAGTTGAGTCAGTTAATTAGTTGCATTTCGAGTAAATTCATTTACATTTATCCATTTAAAAGAATGGAGTAAATGCATTTTTCATTTTTATAAAATTAGAAATAAGTAAAATTAAAAATAAGTAAATAAGTAAATTGAGAGAGGGTAGGTGTGAGATTTGACCAAGCAAACATCACACACACACAGAGAATCATCTAAATCTCAATATAAAACTATCTCAATCCCCCTTTTGTTTCTCAGCTTGGACGTTCCCTTTTCACGGAGAACAAACAAGCTCTCCTCAAACTAGTTCTTTCTTCCCCAATCAAATTTTTCCTTCTCCCCCAGCCCCCTGCATTTCATATAAATTGCACTCCGACCCCTTAAACATGCAGTCCCTCACCCCTTCTTCCGGTATAGATCTGAAAAACTTAATAAGAACAACCTCGCCTCCGGGTCACGGGTTGACCCACCACCGTGTCGGGCCTGGTCGATTCACCATCCAGTGCGTCAACACCAACACCAATTCCAGCTCCGCCCCAGTCCCAATAACCGGACTCAACACCGGTACCGGTCATATGAACAGGGCCCGCCACGAGTGGAAGAGCGCGTGCGCTATACTCGCCAGCAAAGTAGTCTCTCAGCAACAAGACACCGAGAAGAGACGCGGCGGCTCCGACGGGGTCTCCGCCGTCAACGGCCACCCCTCCCTCAACCTCGTCCCCGTCAAAGACCAATCCCCGCTCTCCAAACCTCTGAGCATCGCCGATTTCTCTCCTGCTCCGATGCACGGGTCACAACTCCGAGTCGCATACCAGGGCGTCCCCGGTGCGTACAGTGAAGCCGCCGCCGGAAAAGCTTATCCAAACTGCGACGCCATCCCCTGCGACCAATTCGAAGTCGCATTCCAAGCTGTTGAGCTCTGGATCGCCGACAGAGCTGTTTTACCAGTGGAAAACTCCCTCGGGGGCTCTATTCACCGGAACTACGACCTCCTCCTCCGTCACCGCCTCCACATAGTCGGCGAAGTGCAACACCCCGTCCACCATTGCCTCCTCGCTCTCCCCGGCGTCCGAAAAGAGTACCTCACACGCGTCATAAGCCACCCACAAGCACTCTCCCAGTGCGAACACACTCTCACCCAAATGTGCCTCAACGTCGCGCGTGAAGCAGTCGATGACACGGCCGGAGCAGCGGAATACATCGCCGTTAACAATTTAAGAGACACGGCAGCGATTGCTTCCGCAAGAGCCGCGGACCTGTACGGTTTACAGATTTTAGCTGACGGAATACAGGACGATACGGGGAACGTGACCCGATTCGTGATGCTTGCACGTGAACCTATAATTCCGAGAACGGATCGGCCGTTCAAGACGAGTATAGTTTTCGCGCACGATAAGGGGATGAGCGTTCTGTTTAAGGTGCTTTCGGCTTTTGCGTTTAGGAACATCAGTCTTACTAAGATTGAATCGCGTCCGCATCGGAACAGGCCTATACGGCTTGTGGATGATGCGAATGTGGGAACGGCGAAGCATTTTGAATATATGTTTTATGTTGATTTTGAGGCGTCAATGGCGGATACGAGGGCGCAGAACGCATTGGCGGAGGTGCAGGAGTTCACGTCTTTCTTGAGGGTGTTGGGGAGTTATCCTATGGATATGACCCCATGGACCCCTTCCTCTAGAGGAGATTAATTCATTTGTAATATTCGTAAATTGCCCTTGTTGTTTTGTAAAATTACAGCTACCAACCAATTTCACTTTCTAAACAACCGAAGAATTTCAAACCATTCAATTTGAAAATTGTGTTAATTTTGCCAAAAAAATTAGGCAAGAGGAGATATATGGTGGGGCCTGGGAGTAATTAGTATGAATTTGAAGTCCGTGGAATTTGTTGACATAATGTGTAAAATTTTCATTCATTATACTGTGCTGAGTATTTCTTTATTTGGTCCATTGCTTTAATTAGCTACCCCCGAGTGTAGAATGTAGTTTTTTCTCTCTTTCTATTCAATTTTTTTTACATACTCCTATTCATTAACAAATTAATTTTTATAATAAAAAATAAACAAAATTTTATCAATTATATTTAATAAACATAAGATATTTATTTACACATTTAATATTTATAATAATAATTTAATAATTTTTATTATTAAAAACATAAAGAGTAAATTAAAAAATTATATTTCTATTTTTAATATTTCTTATTATTTTTAAAAATATTAAATTGATACAATATATAAATAATTAATTTAAATATATGTGTAAATAAATTTCTTTTATTCATAAAATATTATTAATGAAATTTTGTTGAATTATTATTATAAAACTTAAATTGTTAATAAATATGTAAAAATAATATTTTTTAAATAATTTTTGGAAAATTATGTGCAATTATACATAATTTTCTATTTTTGGTGGTTGATATATAACTATCAATTTTATAATTTACAAGATATTACAAATATTAGTAATATTCAATACATGAGGAATATTTTGATAATTAGGTTTTTACCTCATGAAGATATTCATAATTTACCCTTTTTTTTTTTAATACTCTCAAGGTCCCTTGAGCATACATGTTTCGGTTAGTTTTAGCATACATATTTTTTTAGGGCTTTTGGCACTTTACACCTAGGACTTATGGGGTTTTGTCACTTTGCACTCTAGCTTAAAATTTTTATCACTTTGCACCCTGGAAATACAATTTAATTGGCACTTTGCACTCGAGTGTGTGTTTTGAAGAAAAAAATTAGATGATTGGAGAGTATAATAGTTATTTTCGAATATTTTTGGCACTTTAAATGCTTAAAGTATAGATTTTGACACTTTACACTATGAAATTGTATTTCCAGGATGTTTTTTCTTTGAAAAGTAGTTGTGATGGTTACCAACTGCAAAAAGATATTTTCCATCATATTTCTATCAGGAAATCACTCTTTTGAATATTGTGATCCAATGATAAATACTTTTTCATGATGTAATTCAGTCTGATTTGGTCCAATTTCTTCTAGATAAAAATAAATGGTCAGTTTTCACTTTTTTATGAAAGTGTTAGACCGTCGAGGAATCATTCTTCGTCACATTTTAGTGTCATGTGATATCTATCAAGTACATGTATGTGTTGTGAATAGACTTACACTTATTAATCAAATCTATAGTGTAATTCTTAGAAACATTAATTGCAATTTTATATTAATATTATTTTAGGACTATACTTTTATATATGTATGATTAGTTATTAAGAATGTGTATGCATTAGTAAAGTACATATATAGACTTGAAACATCAAATTAAATTTGAACATTTTTACTAATTCTTTTTAATTTCATATAGAACAAAATAGAGGCCTATGTTGGGATATTTTGGGTAGGGCTCGATTGTCAATACAACAGAGTGCGGAATTTTAAAATTTTTCGAGTCCCTAAAAGTCCCATGAATTCTTTCTCCATAGTTATTATACGAATAGGGATGAATCAAACATCAATAAAATACAAGGGGGTTAATCGCAATATACCTGACCACCAAATTGTGGTTGTCGTGTCCTCCAAGTATTTGGTTCGATCCACATAATGAGTGATCCATATGTCTCACCTCCAAAGCTAGTCCACACCAATCGGATTGTAGTGACGCCTACAAGTCTTAGGCTACGAACTGGATCTCGCAGGTTTGTCAGCAAAGGAACGGAGACACCAATGGAAGAATCGACCCACAGGACTTATGTGGTCGAGCAGGGTTCGGCCAAGTACAAATCTGGTCCGAGCAGGGTTCGGCCAGGGTCAGGTTTGGTCCGATTTGGGTTCGGCCAAAGCTAGATTGGGCGACTAGGGTTTAGGGGCGAAAACCTTAGGGCGATTTTGCAATTAAAATTTCTTGTCGAAAAATCTTTTCCTCACACGATTTTTCTCTCTCAATTTTCAGCAAAAGTATTTTGTTTTTCTCTCAAAAGTTTTTTTTTCTTTGAGTGCAACTTGGTTCTCTCTTAAATAATGAAGAGGAGAGGGAGTATTTATAGGAGAAGAGTCCTTCTCCAAAAAGATCTCCTTTCCTTGTTTATCAAATCTTTATTCCTTTTAATCACCAAAATCGCCCATGCCCCCTAATTTTAGATAATTCCAAAATCAACCCATAATTATCCAATATTCAAATTGGTTAATTATTTATTCTTCCAATTAATTAACCACTTTAATTAATTCCATAATTAATAAGATAACTCTAATTAATTAATTATCAATTAATCAATTAGTCATCTAATTAATAATCTCCAATTGAATTAATACCATAATTCAATTACCTTGATTTAATAACTTTAAATCACTTACTTTCCTTTTAGACAGTCACCGTCCAATTGTATTGTGTGTGACCCTCTGGGTTCACCATCAACTGGCAGCAGGCCCACGACTTTCGTGATTTAATTAACGAGCAATTAAATGCTCCGATCAATTAAACTACTTTTAATTGACCACTCCTAGAATTAAATCCTCTATTAATTCCGGAGTACCCACACTTCATGGTCGATGTCTAGCCACAAGCCCATGAAGCCCAATCAAAGGTGAATTGATTTATTGTGAACCTCACCTCTTATAATTGCCATGTACATACGGTCCTTCTACGACTGATTTCCCGATCGAGACCTAGGGTGTGTGAATTGATCGGCACCTCTAATTATCTCAATACTGTACTTTCTAATTCTGGATAATAATTCCGGTGTGACTGCCTAATTTGGAAATACTTTCCAAATTCGTCACCAACCATGGCCATGGGTTTCTAGGAACATATTATCGAAGAACGTACAGGAAATGCTCTCATCTTATCAGGATGAGGCGTTAGATCCTCTCTTAGTACTAACCACTCGCGTACACTTTTGTACGCACCCAACTTAGGCACTTTGTGGCCAGGCTACGTGACCAGTACCTAAATCTAAGTACGCACATCCATGTACCGAATTCGCCCTAGTACCTCAAGTCTAAGGACTAAATCGTACACTATTATAAGCCTTGAGAAACATCCCATCACCGATATGCGTCATGCGCTTCCACAATGGGTTTCTCTGTTCGGGTCGTTCGATGCGTTCAATCCTCCATTGAACCACCTACTCATATGCACTGGACTCAAATTCCTTGCTCATGAAACACTACAAATTCACTCCATGTGAATCATGCATACTCGTACAAGTCTTGGCGATTCCTACGATACCCCGTCTCGTTCGGAATCTATGACTTGGAACGGTTTTAAGATCACGACCTTTGAGACTGTTTCATGATTGCACTCAGTACTGAAGTGAATCGTCCCATAGTCTATTGTGACCTCAGGATTTCATCTAATCGCTTAGATAGGTTCGCGAGAGATGAAGTTGGCCATTGTTCAGTTTCACATACTATGAATGAACGGCGTATTAATTATAAACCATAAGAAAACAGTACTTCAACAAGCTAATTAACATTGGCTTGCTGGGCACTATTCCATCAGCCTATAGAGATCCCATGCATTTTCCTATATATATATATATGTAGACTATATATATAGAAATATAGAATATTGGCACTTTGCACTCAAAAAATATAATTTATGACATTTTCAACCTCGACTAAATATGATAATCTAAATTATGTAAATAACATGCAATTTAATAATATGTTAGATATGTAAACATGTATTTTAGATATAAAGGGACTTTTGGTAGCTTGCACCCTCGAAAATGGGCATTTTGGCAGATTGCACCCTCGAATTTAGATTTTGACAAATTGCACCCTCGAAATACATAAGTTTTGGCAGGTTGCACCCTCCAGAATTTTTCGGCCAAATAATTCGTCGGAAAATCAAAATTCTAATGTTGGCAAGGGTATAATTGTCTTTTTAATTCAATTCCTCCAAAAATTCAAATTTTGTGCCTAAATTTTCATTTTTCTTACAACACATTTAAATCTTTCAACCATTTTTGCATAGTTCTTCGTCGGCTCAAAAATATTAATATTATTGCATTTAACATAAAAATGATTGCCAAGACATAATAAACACAATGAACTTTATCAACCCACAAATAAGAAATAGCAACAGTATTCATATTAATCTAGGCAAGTTCATATAGCTTCAAACCAAAAGCATCATGTAATTTACATATAACCAAGTCTAAAAATCAAACACAATTCATCTTACTCCACATTTGATTCATATTAGAACACCACCACTGTGAGCATTCTAACTGAAATGTGGCTAATTTAATAACTAGACAAAATAAGTTAAATATCAATTAGACTACAAAATCATTCACTTCAATGTCTAAAAAATCCTTCAACTCAATGCCTTCACTATTCTTCGGTTCAATGTTCAATGCCTTCACTCAAAATGAGTTAGATATCCTTCAGTTCAACTATAAACTCTAGTTATGGTAGAGCTGCCTTCATCATGTTGTGTAACAATTCTATCTTTCGACATCCTATAAATCTTTGTCGCAATTGAATTTCCAGATGCCATAGATATTGACAATTTGACACTATCTTCAAAATCATCCTATAAATGTATTTCGAGGAAATTGAATTAAAAAGACAATTATACCCTTGCCAACATCAGAATTTGATTTTCCGACGAATTATTTGGCCGGAAAAATTTTTAGGGTGCAATCTGCCAAAGCTTATGTATTTTGAGGATGCAATCTGCCAAAATTTAAATTCGAGGGTGCAATCTGCCAAAAGGCCCATTTTCGAGGGTGTAAGCTGCCAAAAGTCCGATATAAAGTAAATAATCTTGAGGATACTTGAAAATGAAATGAAGACAATGTCTTTTTTAATCTAAATTTTAGAGAGAGAAAATGTTAAAATAAGTTATTATAAAGTAAAATTGTTTTAGGATAACAAGTTTATGATTGTTGTACATAGAAATGGCCATTTTATCTACATCGCTAACATTCATGACTCTATTCGTTTTAAGAAAATTAGGGTGCAAAATATTATACAAATTATATTTTTAGGATGCATAGTGCCAAAAAATTTAGATCGGGGTGAAAAATGCTAATATTTTATAATTTTAGGATGCAAAATGTCAACATTATATATTTTAAGGGTGCAAAATCTATATTGCCAAGGTGCAAAGTGAAATAAAAATGAAAAATAACTATTCTACCCTTCTACCATTGAATTTTCTTACTAAAACACACATTAGGGTGCAAAGTGCCAAAACTTTTAAGTCAAAGTGGAAAGTGTCAAACCCCTATAATTTCATGGTGCAAAATACCAAAAACCCTTTTTTGTATAATATTCTGTCCTTTTTTTCCCTGTCATTATACTTGTATCTCGTAATTTTAGGTAAAATTTAAAATATTAAAATTTTTAGATACTTTTATTAATGTTCTTGAAAGTATGGGTTGAGACTTCTAGTTGTCAAATCATTACTTTATATGTGAGAGGGTATTTTTCAGGAAAATAATTTTATTTATCGAAATAAAGTACTCCCTCCGTTTCATATTAATTGGCATATCTGGCAGATTTATTTGTTTCAAATTAATTGGCATGTTTGGGTTTTCAAATATTTTTTTCCAATTTTGCCTTCTTTATCTCGTTGGAGTTGGAAAACTCAACGGTCACCAATAAAAAATTAAGTAGTCATCATTATAAAGGGTATTTGAGATATTTTACCATAAAAAAATATGTAATTATGAGGTTTCTTAATTTGTGTGAAAAGTAACAGTGTGTCAATTAATATAAAACGGAGGGAATATTATTTTGGGTTAGCGATATTGTCAAAACACTAATTGTTGATGTCATAAGATATTTTTTTATTTTACAATTTTGCCCTTGTTATCAAATGGCTAGCAATATTTATCAGAGCACAAATTATTGTTGTCTGAGCAATATTTAATTATTTTCGAAAATGCCCTCAACATTAAATTCTATGGAATGTTTCTATTTGTTAATCTTTTTGGTATCAGTGCAAATGCAAAAGTTATTAAATTTCTGTCACATCAAGCCTCTACCCTACTCACCCATGGAAGAAGACAACACAATAAAATTTATTTTCTCTTTCTCTTTAAGATTTATTGGGCATGTTTGTTGTTTGGGTTTTGAGAGAGTGGTTTGAGAAATATAGAAGGTATAAGTTTTTTTGGAAGAGTTGGTTGTAGGTGTAAGATATATAAAACTTTATGTCAAATCATGTTTGTTGTGAGATAAATTGTGTAAGAGATATCTTACTATATGTCAAATCAGAGCAGAGTTTGTATAGATTTTGTTTGAAGATAAGAAAATTGTTGTTTGTTTGGGTTTTGAAAGAGTAGTTTGAAAAAATTAAGAGATGAAAAATTTATCTCAGAAAATAGAAAACATGTTTGTTTCGCATTTTCCAAACACAAATTTTTTTTGGGAAACACCAAAGAAATAGGCCCATTCTCTTTTGTACTTTCTTACTCAATTTGACGATAATCAATCAATTAAACCATGGTACACGTTAAGAAATAAAAGTTTTTACTTTTTAGTCGTAGCCTTGGCTTCAACTAACGAATCAAAGAGAAAAAAGATGAGTTGGTTTTGAATTGAGGTTAGAAAAGGAAGATTATTATAATTTATTCAAAATAATAATCAAAACAATCCTAGACCTAAATAAATGAACCAAATTTTTAAAAGATGCAATCGGAGGTAAAACATCAAGCACTAGACAATTGCAGGATGTATATATCCAAAATCTTTTGGGCAAAGAAATACTACCTTTTCTTTTTTAGTTCTAAACAACTGAGTAAAATTCAAGGTTGAATTTTAAAGTTATTTTGTCAAATATATCTGAATTCTCAGATGGCTAGAAACATGATGATAGGAGAAAGGTCTGTAGAAGAAGGCGTGAGTAGAAAGAGAGAAATTTTATTTGAGTAAATGGGTAGTTAGAGATATTTTATGTCGGAGAAGAAATAATTAAGAAGAGAGAGAAAATTAAACAATTAAGGTAATTAATATATGTCAATTGTGATTTAGACTTGGGGTAAATTAGGCCAAACCCAATGGGTCCAATGGGAGAGGTTGGGCTTGGGGGTAGTTGGGGAGCTCCCCAGCCATCCCGTCTGCCAGCTGCCTGGAAGCCAAGTGGCGTCTCTGATTAAAATATTATTTTTTTTAATTATTTTGTTTTATTTATAATGTGTGTAATATTTTTTAATATTATAGTATATTTATGTAATTAGTTAAAAAAATTATTTAACTTTTATTGTTCATATTTTTTAAACATCTTAATTTATGGAATTAGAATTTTAATTTCATTTTAAAAATTGAAATTACAACTAAATCATTTAATTAGAATATAGGTGGTTATATATATATATATATATATATATATATATATATATATATATAAACAATATAATTTTTCAGTTACTTTGAAAATATAAATTAAACACTTAGACAAAAAAATTCAAATTTATACTTCATTTATAATATTTTTGTAAACATATTTTTGTGTTGAAATTTTTGTTAATATATTTATCCAATTTTCGATGATGTGTGTTCTTGTATTTTATTTTATTTTTCTTTATTGCGTGGTAGGACTTTTTTTAATTCGATGATGTATTTTAGTGTTGTATTCCGGCAATGTAATGAATGTTTTTTTTATTATTAATTTACGTATTTTATTATTATTAATAATTCAATTATATTATTATTATTACGATTAAAGTTATTATATTTGTTATTATTATTAGTAATAGTATTATTATTATTAGTATGTTTATTATATAATTATTAAAATGATGAGAGTGGGGAATAATTAAATTGAGATTAAATAAACTGAAAAGCCCCAGGGTTGAATTTGGATAGGGGGGCAGGGGCAGTTTGGGAGCTCCGGAGCTCGACCCTTGCCCCCTAGCATTGGATTTGCCCTTAGGTACTTCACAAATTTTGCTTTGGCAGCAACAACTTGTACTATGTCAATATTGCTTGCCTTGTCAAATATTATGTTTGGAAGAATTATCTTTCTACTCAATTAATTACTTAAAATTTTTCTTGGGAAACCATTCATCCTGCCAAATTCTTTCATAACCTCAATTAATTTTCCATTACAAAATTATATTTCGTGCCCTTAAAATCTTTTATTTCCTTCCAATCCTTTATGTTTCGATAGGGTGATAAATCATATTAAAAAAGTTACTATGACAACAATGATTAGAGCTTTGGCAATATAGTTAACCGTTATTTTGGGACATTCCGAAAAGAACCTAATAGTGAAAACTTAGAGACATGATTTTGTGAATTTTGTTAAATTGAATTTTTTGTGCACATTTATTGGTCAATTTGCAAAAACTTCATGAAGAAAGAAAGTGAATTTCAACCTTAATAATAGTGCACCTTTATAGTGTGGATTGTGGAAGCGCCATCATAAGAGAATGATTATATTTGACTTAGAATTCGGTTTCCATTACGAGAAAATTGTTGTCGAAATCCTAGGCAAGAGATTGACTTTCAAGTGGGAGACATGAATAATCTCTTGTTATCATCCTTCATATTTATATTTATGTTCTACTTTTTAATTATGGGTCTTTTGGCAAAAAAAAAATATATATATTTATATGAAGTTCTAGAGACCATTGGACATTATATAAAATCAAAGTGTAATTGTTACGTATACGGGGAATAGTAAAACCACATTACTTGATGAGAGAAAAACAGGAAAAGTGGAACTGAAGCACATGTGGTACTTTTCTTGAAACCTTAAGAGATTGATTACTATAATGTACAAATGTTATGAAAACTAGAATTTAGTAAGACATGGAAATTAATTTTGTACTTAATTTTGTAATTAATTTAGTAAGACATGAAACCTTAAAATTCAATTAATTTGTTTAACCCGTGATATGCAGTTGCAAAATTGAATAGGTGGATGGTCCAATAACCAAGCTAATGAGGTAAGGGTGACGTGGAGAAATGCATTGGATTGACAATGAAGGGGCCGGGAGTTGTTAATTCTTATGGCTTATGCACCCCCACCACACCACTCATTCAGTTCAGGCTTGCCTCCATCTTTTAATTCCTTGATTTCTTGCATTGAGATTCAATTGTATGTCCTTAGGTTTTTTGTAAATGTTTAATACAACTTATCTAATTTTTCAAAAACAAAATTTCAATATTAAGTTAAAGCACGAGCAATTCCAAGAATACAAATTAATCGAGTTGAGCTGAAAATTAAAACAAAAGTTATTATATCAAAGAACATGAAAATTATTCTAATTAGCTAATAGCAAAATTCTTAATTATTTTTAATTTTTTTAAAAGTACTCATATTTTTTAGAATCAAATACCATTCAATTGGTCCCACATATTTTCCCCAAAAAAATTGTATTTTCTCCTTTTTCATTCAAATAATTTTCATGTTCTTTTTCACTTCAAAACTTCTAACAGGTAAGCAATTAAATTCGAGTTGGCCTAACTACGACCAGGCTAAGTAATTATTTCGAGTTGGACTCATTTACCTGATGACTCGAGGTCAATTATTCTTAATTACCCAATTAAAAAAGTAATTTATAGTATTGCAATTAATGCTTTATACTGTTTTTTATTCTTTTATTGCATTCTTATAATAATTGAAAGTTAAATAAAGATGACAGGCGGATTGCCAGTATAATATATAAGCAGACTTTTAAGTTTGTTAGCAAGTCGCATTTAGATTATATTTATTTGGATGTGACTGGATCTAAATTTACCCTAATTATTATTTGAATTCTGACTTAAATATTAAATTCATTTAATAAAATTAAATAATAATATACAGTATATATATATATATATATATATATATATATATATATATATATATATATATATATTATCAAATCAAAACAAACTTAATTTTAAAATAAAGACAATTCTTGTTCAAACTGAATTTATTCAAACTCAAGATATTTATATGACAAATACATGACACTTATTTATGACTCGATAGTTAGTTTAATTAAATTGAATTTGAGTTAAAAAAAATTAAAACCTAAAGCATAATATATATAATGAATTGACTAACTTAGGATGTTTAATTAGAGGAGATACTGTATAGATCTGCCAAATTTGAGAATGACCGAAACGTGGTGGTGGTGTTTTTTCTTTGAAAAGTAGTTGTGAACTTGTGATGGTTACCAACTGCAAAAAGATATTTTCCATCATATTTATATCAGGAAGTCACTCTTTTGAATATTGTGATCCAATGATAAATACTTTTTCATGATGTAATATAGTCTGATTTGATCCAATTTCTTCTAGATAAAAATAAATGTTCAGTTTTCACTTTTTTATGAAAGTGTTAGACCGTCGAGGAATCATTCTTCGTCACATTTTAGTGTCATGTGATATCTATCAAGTACATGTATGTGTTGTGAATAGACTTACATTTATTAATCAAATCTATAGTGTAATTCTTAGAAACATTAATTGCAATTTTATATTAATATTATTTTCGGACTATACTTTTATATATGTATGATTAGTTATTAAGAATGTGTATGCATTAGTAAAGTACATATATAGACTTGAACCATCAAATTAAATTTGAACATTTTTACAAATTCTTTTTAATTTCAGATAGAACAAAATAGAGGCCTATAGAGATCCTATGCATTTTCCTATATGTAGACTATATATATAGAAGAACCGGCTGCCAATTTTAATGGAGTAACTCTATGGGCAATGGCTAGCTTAATGAAGAGACAATATATAAGAGAATAATTAATTAAGTTAGTTAATATTAATAATCATTAATTAAATAAGAAACTAATTAATAATGACTTGTTCAGTGACGTTATAAAATGAACTAATATCCAGCAAAAGAGTTGGTGAAGTATTTAATATTCAGTTCCACGACATGCATGGTGACTGGTGAATATTATAATATACCACGATAAGATAAAAAATCAAATCAAATCAAATCGAAATTGTATAAAAAAAAAAAGTAGGAGTATTAATTATTTAAATAAGTAGTAGTTAATTAATTTTGAGGAAGAAGGTTTGGTGAGGAGCGGGGTGTTGTATGTGTTTGTGTGGTAGGTGAACCCTGAAAAATATTAGCTAGTATTTAATAATATTTGTTGGTGGTTGAAAGCTACTCTTCTTTCTTGCTGACGTATTCTTCTTTCAGTCCACTCATCCTATTCCTACCTTACTATTCGTCGCCGTTTGGTAGCTCCGATAATAGCTCTTCAAATTTGCATGTTTCGTGGGGAAATCATTAGTCCTATGCCTGGTTTGGTCGATCGAATTGCGGAGTCGTCGGCTAGTCGAGGCAAATTTAATACTCGTTCATGTAAAGTGGCTGTATTTTGAATTGATTTTTTATTGTGGTATCTTGATAATATATATTATTTAATGTGTTATCGTCGTTAATTTCAGTTTTTATCGTTGATTTTTTTATTTATTATCTCCAAAAATCATCAAATTATGTTTTACTTGATAGGGAAATTTATTTTTTGCCGAAAATTATTAATTTATGTCTTATCTAATTGAAAATTTTAATTCTAGCAATAAATATCATGTATCAAGTGACACTTAAAAATTGAAGATTTTAGATTCTGACTCCAAAATTTACAAGTCGAAAAATTGTTAACGTACTCCCAAAAATTAAAGATTTATAAAGAACTAAATATGTCAAATTCACAAAATAAATATTACTGTAGTTTTGAAATCATTACATGGTGGAGGTTGAATTGGGCGTGTAGTACATATTTCGTAGTAAAGGAAAACATTTTTTGATGTATAGAGAAAAATTGAAGGAAATATGATTGTGAATTTGACTTATATATTTTTTAAGAAAACATTTTTAATATCAAATTTTAGTCCAAAAACATATTTGATACAAGACTTTTTGAAAAAATATATTTCACACTATGATTCACACTATCTTGACACATTTACTTTTTTCGTCAATTTTCGGATGGAAATTCAGCAAGTGCCGTCAATTATAGGTCTTTAATTTGTCAATTTAACGGGCCCATGAGCGGCACGTGCTGAATTGCGTTCAAAAATTGACGTCAAAACTAAATGTGTCAAGAATGTGTGAATTATGGTATGAAATGTATTTTTTCAAAAAGTTTGGTTCCAAATATTTTTTTTTGAACTAAAGTTTGGTATCAAAAGTGATTTTCCTTCGTCTATTTTTTTTGTAAATAAAAATTGATATATTGGATTTTTGGGGGAACTTTGATCATTTTTAATCAAAAATTGAAGTTGTAGATCCATTACGTGACTTGTACTTGCAAATTTTGGACTCCAAATTCAAAATCTTCTATTTTTAAGTGTCACACTATATATGATATTTTTGGTGAAATTTTTCGTTAACATGATATTTATTGCGAGAATTAAAATTTTCAATTAGATAAGACATAAATTGATGATTTTCGACAAAAAAAATTAAATTTTCGATCAAATAAGACATATATTGGTGATTTCCGACTATATTTAAAAAAATCGACGATAAGGACTGAAATTGATGACGGTGACACAATAAATTACTTATATCCAGGGGCGAACCTCATGGTCCCCCCAGAAAAAAAATAATTTATGTATATTTGTATATATTAACAAACAAAATATATAGCTTGGTGCATGGCATATTACCTTCAAGTGGAACTTGAGTGCTAAAGTGCGGCACAATTCCTCCTCGTATTTCTTCTTTTTCTTTGTTGCCTGAGTTCTATTCCCAAAGTGGCCGAAGTCCTCTTTTTTCTTTTTTCCTTTTTTGTTTTAGTATTATTTTCCAATAATGAGGACTTAACAATGCCTTACTTCATTGCAATTCCCTAATCTTCTTTTTATCCTTTTATGGTATATTTTTTTTTTTCCAATAATGATTCAAGTTTTTTTCTACAATTTAATTAGCCTAGATGCATGATAAACAAAATGATCTTTTCTGAAAATTTAATTTATATGAATTCTTTTGTTGATAATTTTTTCTCCATTTTATCCTCAAATTCATCTAGCTTTATTTTGTTAATCGAAATTTTTCATGAACTTTGCATTTAAGCAAGCTTCAAGTTCATTAACCATGATAAATATGATTTTGTGTTGAATTAAGAGACCAACATTGTACTATAATTATAATTACATATGTCAAAAACATAGTTTTATATTGATATTACACGTATTAGTGACATATTTGTCATTTTATTTATTGCATTTTTTTTATTCAACTTGATTGCAACTTAAATATATGTATTAAGTGTTTAAAAACTCATACTGTTAAAGAAAATTGTTTTGTGTAATTTTTTATCCTGAATAAAATTATAGTATTACTTAAATTAATTATGACATTTTATCAAAAATAAAAATGTCGAGTCTGTTATCAAAAACTTAAACAAAAATAATAACTTACTTTATCTTAAGTTAATTTTTGTTATTGTATGAAAAGTACAAAAAAGTATCGAGTTTCCTACTAAAAAAATCTCGGCCCCCCCTACAAATATCGGCTAGGTCCGCCCCTGCTTATATCGTCGAGCTACTACAATAATTTTGAAATGCAACCACTTTAGAGGGCAAAAATTGAAATGTTGCCTTGTGAAAATCAAGATGTGTTTTGAAAATTTAAGATGAATTGCATAAAATAACGTGGAGTATGTAAAGAGAGATTAATTTTTTTTAGTTATACCAAGGTGAGTATTTATACCTGTTCATGAGATAAATTTGATAGAGAAGCCCAAGATTAGGGGATCTTTACGTGGGTGCATGGGAGTTTCCATGTTTGTTGGCGTATGTTTTCTAAAAAACTTAGGAGTCAGGATTTATCAGATCTTTCTTTTGGGGGTTGGAGGCTCGCGACTGAGAGGCCTTAGAATGAAGATCGTCGTGAAGATAGGCCCTACGACCAGGATTATGGGCTTTGGACTGCTCAATAGTATATTTTCTTAAATAATGATAAAATCCATAAATATTTTCTTAATATGTAAATTCAAATCTAATTTTTTTCTTTTAATTTACATTTTTTTATTTGAAATGTCATTTATAGACCAAAAGTATTATGAAGCGAGCCCACAGGCCAGACGGATATAACCCATTTAATTTGTTATATTTTGTATTTTACCTTTTTTTATTCCTCTTCCTTCCAACAAATGGGACATTTAACAAGATTCGGGCATGTTTGGCTAAAATATTTCAAATTATTTTGTGTCTCAGAATATCGAGACAAACATGTGTTCTATGGTTTGTAATAAATTTACTATTTTTTAATTTTTTCAAACTATTCTCTAAAAAGTCAGTCAAACAATATAATTGTCCCGACTTTAAAAAAATCGAAATTTTCGTGGCTACCCTCTGAGGTAACCCCCATCCGCCCTGTTAGATTGGTTTTAGGGACACTTTTAATGAAAAAATGTTCCTAAAAGGGACCTAACATGACAGATGGCGGCTACCCAAAGGGTAGTCACGAAGTAACCAAAAAAACCTACACAAACTCTACCTTTATTTGAAATAAATTAATCTATTTCTAACATAATTTATCTCATATAATAAATATAATTTGACATAAAGCCTTACACATCTTACACATATAACTTAAACTCTTATACATAGACATACACATATATATATACATCTACCTTATTTCCCAAACCACTCTCCTAAAACTATTTTCTTGAACAACTCTTCGAAACACGAAACAAAGTCCTCATACTTTGTAAACTTAAACTCTAATTAATCTTTTTATATAGTAATTGATGTAATAATCTTTTTCGTGAATTTTTTTTTAATATTCATGCATTTATAACAATCTATTTTTGAATGGTTTGATTTCCTTTTGTGGGGTTTATAAGTTATTAAATTGTAATAATTCATTTAAGTAGGCCCGTCAGGCATCGACATAAATTTGAAGCACCAAAGGCCCAACTAGGAGGACAATGGGTTTCTGTCAAGCCCAATAAGGGATTGAGAGTCCAATAAATTACGTATTGTCACTAGGTATGTAGCCATAATAAGATTTTTATTGTTACACTCCCATTGAGATCCATTTAATAAAGTTGGTCAGGTCCAGTTAGGCCATCTCCACTAAAACTCAAATTTTAAGAGTTTTGCTAAAAAAATGATGAAAAGTGCTCTCCAATAGCACTTCTATAATTAAGAGTTGCTAAATTTTATAAGTTTGGCTTGCCAAATACCCATGGCCAAATTAGAATTGCTATATGCAATTGTTTGTAGGAAAGTACAAAAAACTTTTTTACTTTTATGCAAAACAATAAATTGGAGGCATTGCTAATTAAATTAATAATAAATTTAAATTCATAGTTTGTACTAACTAAATCCATATTGCTTGTACATTCAAATACATATTAATTAAATTCAAATGCATACAAATTTGAATAAAAATTTTAAAATTCAAATTTTATAATTTGAATATCATTATAAAAAATTTGTCACTATTGACAAATAGTGGAACCTCTTTAGCGATAATTAACGTTGTTACGATGATTTAGTGATAATATTTTGATTATAATTTTTTGGGCATCGCTAAATGTCAATACTAAAAATTAATATTTTTTTAAAAAAAACCATTTTTTCTATTATGAAATAATAATCAATTAGTGTTATAAATATATTATTATTTATATAAAATAATAATTAAAGTTATTTGTTAAAATATAAAGTAGTTATTTGAGTGAAATGATATGGTTGTTAAAAAGTAGTCTCTTAAAATATAAATTAGCTGTTGGAGTGCAGAGTAAAAAGTGGAATTGTATAACACTGTTCATTAGTTATATTTTAAGATAAGAGGCTGAAATTTAAGAGAGCTGTTGGAGATGGCCTTGCTTTTTATTTTGTTGATCTCGAAATTTTTAGTGAGTTTTTCTTGGAATATTTTTTTTTTTTTTTTTTTTTGGTTTCCCAAGGGTTTAATCCCTTTCGAGGCGGGTTAGGCACATTAATGTGGGTACCTCTCACAACAGGGATTCGAACCTGAGTCCGCTACTTTGTAGTGACTAGTCCCGTCCACTAGACCAATCACCTGTTGGTTTCTTGGAATAACTTTGACTTTAAATTAACAAGGCAAAATTGTAAAAGATGTCTCAAACTAATTAGTGATTTTGAGTTTTTATTTTCAATTATATCACTTCATCGAATTCCATCATATAATATAATATTATTTTTAAATATCGTCTAACCATTAATTATCAAACGGAAATTGTGCATGTGTCCGTTAAATTATCACATGACTCCTTACATATCATGGCGTGACAAATTTTATCTATACTCTATTACTCTGTTAAGTTGATAGGATCGTTCCTCTTAAAAAAGAAAATACAAAAGTTGTGTTAATTGGACCGGTTTAGGGCAATATTAGTCAGAGACAAATGCACATTTATGGGTTTAATAATGGGCCAATAAGCTAGAGCAGGGAATAACAGTGCCGCTGTAGGACTGTCAAATATGTCGGATCACCTAAATTTGAACCCGTATTTATTTATTTTAATTTGTTACGAATCTTTTCGGTTGCTCAAATATTCGCTTGATTTAGAATAGAAAATTGAACGCACTAAAATATACAATTTTAAAATTTATATTATTTTATTCTTCCACAATAAATTAAATAAAACTAATGAAACTATTACATATTCTTCTAATATAAATTGATAAAGTTTGAGTACCCATTTGTTATGCAACGAAAATAATTAATTTTATTTTATTTTCTAAAACTTCTTCCTCAAAATTCATTTATATTTGAAATTTTTTACATTATACTTTTACATTATCTTGACTCTCTATTGGTCCTTCTTTCCAACTTTATTATTTTTTACAAACAAGAAAATAATTTTCAAATATTATTAACGCATATCTTTATTATCTCTTAAACAAAATTTATTATTTTGTAATACCATATTTTATTATTCATTTTCATCTCTACTAACTCAAATAAATATTTATGAAAACTACATGATAATAATACAATTAT
Organism: Penstemon barbatus; assembly: GCA_003313485.2. Taxonomy (NCBI): domain Eukaryota; kingdom Viridiplantae; phylum Streptophyta; class Magnoliopsida; order Lamiales; family Plantaginaceae; genus Penstemon; species Penstemon barbatus. Next base: position 9,518,681 of record CM064877.1, on the reverse strand, counting down.
AAAACTTTTAACATCTTTCAACTAATATTTACAAGAATATAAAGATATCTATCTAATTATTCAAAAAAAATGATATTCTAAACTTTCAATTTTGTAAAATTTTTAATTAAATCACACACAAACCATAACACTAAAAAGAAATAGCGGGACAATATATCTTTCGTATTGACAAAAAAAAAAAAAAAAAACCAATTTAGGGAAAAATGAATTATTTTAATGTGACAAGTGAGAAAATAGACAAATAAAGCAAAGAGAAAAAGAGAAAATCCAAGTTCATACCCTTCTTTTTTTTTTTTTTTTAATCATTTTCTCAAAAAAAGTATTTTTTTTATCATCGTTACCATCGGCTCTCTCTCTCTCTCTCTCTCTCTCTCTCTCTCACACACACACACACACACACACACACACACTTTGTATATAACAAAAACCCACACTCAATTTCCTTACCTTATCTATATCTTCTCCATTTGCACTCACTCGCTCACACAAACAGCACACCTCAACAATGTCTCAACAAACTGAAACCCAGCCCCCAAACCCAGATGATGAACATTCCGAATCCGAACTCAGCCCCATCGAATCCTCCTCCTCCTCCTCAGACTCCGACTCCGACTCCGATTCGGACTCCTACGAGGAACCCCTTTCCTACACCCGACCCGACGGAACAGTCACCCAAATCCAACCGTTCGACGACGACTACGACACAGTCAACACACCCGAAGTCAACATTCAGCGTTTCAACAGAGTACTCAACTCCAAACGGCTTCGTCAAGAGCAAGAGGAGGAAGAGAAAGAGGTCAAATACCACGAAGACCTCTTCGATTTCCCACCCGACCCGGAAAACTGGCGTGAAGAGGACTTGAAGGAGCTTTGGGCTGATGCTCCGATTGGAATGACTAAACCCGGTTGGGACCCGAATGACATCGACGAGGAGGAAGTGGATATTATCAGCGAGGAGATTAAGGAGGGGCGTGACCCGCCCATTGCCCCGTTTTACGTGCCTTATAGGAAGTGTTATCCGGTGATTCCGGATGACCATTATGATATTTCGAATCCTAAGTCAGTGATTGAGGAGCTGGATAGAATTGAGGAGTTTTTGAATTGGGTTAGCTACATTTTTCCCGATGGAAGCTCGTGAGTGTACATTTCTTGGATTAATTAAGATGTATTATTCGTTTTTAATGATGGTGATGGCAAATTTTGTATATTTTGTAGTGAAAACATGATTATTATGTTGATAGCAGTGCTATTTTGGATTAAAGAAACCTTTCGTTACTATAACATTTAGGACTGATGAATTTTACTTTTTGTCAAGGTATGAAGGCACTGTTTGGGATGATTTGGCTCATGGAAAAGGTGTCTTTGTTGCTGAGCAAGGGTTGGTCAGGTTTGTTTGCTTATTTGAACTTTTGGAGAATTTTTAATTCTATTTGACAGGGAAATATTCTGACTCTGGCTTTGTAGCTTGATTTGAACATCCACTTCTGAAATTATTATCGTTCATTTTGTTGCAAAAAGTAATTATAGTTCTTAGACATCAATTGCTGCCTGTAGATATGAAGGAGAATGGCTCCAAAATAACATGGAAGGTCATGGAGTTGTTGAAGTGGATATTCCCGTCCCAGAACCGATTCCTGGTTCCAAGTAAGTCTTTCATTGCTATGCTAGCCATTTATAGCAAATCAATGCTCATTCTTTTAAATATTTTATTTAAATACTTCTTTTTTATTTCAGGCTTGAAGCTAAGATGAGGGCTGAAGGGCAGATAATATCAAGAGATTTTATGTCGCCTGAAGATAAGGAGTGGCTTGAGATGGATATTGAAGACACAGTGCGTTTAGCCGATGGAGAATATACTATCCCCTTTTTTGAGAATGATGAGTGGATCAGGCAATTCGGCCAAAAGCCGTAAGTTTATGTTCACAATAACATCTTTGCTATGTATTCTGTATGAACCTTGATGCTATTATGTTCTGTTTACTTGAGCTGGAAACTTAAACTAAACCGCTGTTTTGTCATTTTATCAACTAATTTTAAATTTTTTAATGAGTTAGATTAAATAAACCATGACATCTTCTATCTATTCTCAAAATTAGCTTTCACCTTCACAAGTGCAATTGCATGAGCTAGTTTCGTCTTCCATTTTGATATTTGTTCGCTCAGAAAGCTCATTATATTAGAAGTTTGCTTCTCATTTTTTTTTTTACTTTTTTATTAGTCATGAAAGGATATCCTCGACACAGTCTAATCATGAGTATGAAGAATGTATTAGCTTATCCTTGATATTCATTAATCAAAATGTGCGCATTTGCATCATTTGGGTAGTTCTGTAACTTTTTTCAATTAAAATCTGCTTCATCCTGAAATATTAATTTGTTTCTTTCTATTTAACTATTTCAAATGGTATTTTGGTGCCAGAGAGAAAGGTCGGTACCGATATGCTGGCCAATGGAAACATGGGAGAATGCATGGTTGTGGTGTTTATGAAGTGAATGAGCGCACAACATGGGTGAGGACATACTATGGTGTCTTCTCTCTCTCTCTTTTCCTTTTTTTAGTCTTGACTTGCATATACTTCTTCTCGCAGTAAGATACTTGGAACACAATTGAAGTCTGATCCAACCCCATCCCCTAATTAAGAATTGAGAAAATAAGTTAATAACGTATTAACAGCATATGCTCGCACAAAGTTAAATTTACTTTCTTTTACATCTTATCCCTTAATTTTAGTTGCTTTTTCTCATGTATTAAGAGATTAATTTTACATTTAACTTTCTTTGTGCATTAATGTTAACAAACTGTTTAGAGTGCATGGAAATTTAAGATGCAAGATTTATTATTTTATGAAAAACACTTTATGATAGTGGAAGAGGAAAATGTAACTTCATACACGATATTTTAAAGCTCAACATATGAGAGGCAATGTGCTGTAAATATACCTTTGTTACTTGTGTTTACATGAGCAGGGACGATTCTATTTTGGCGAACTTTTGAATGATCCAACTGGTTGTGATGCAGAAGTGTCAGCGGTAAATTAAAGATTTTCTCTCTGCTCTCTCCTAGCTCTGAGACTTTTACTAGGTGTGATGAGGACCACTTAAGAGTATGTTGCCTCAGCTTCATGCAGGTATAGCAGAGGTTGCAGCGGCAAAAGCACGTATGTTTGTCAACAAGCCTGATGGAAGTAAGTTGGATTCCTGGTTCTTTCCATTTTTTAGTGATATACCCTTTCACCAAAAAGTGGCATTAGTTAATGAAAGGGTTATGATGTTGGGGAAAGACCAATTTCTTAACCATGGAAATGTCCAATTTTTTCTCTATTATCAGTTTCATTAAAGGTGTTAAGGTCGGCAATGTTCATCTAGGCCTCTTATGCGCTGAATAATTGCTTTACCACTGCGTAATGCAATTCAGCAAACTTCATCATCAGTCGTGAACAACAAAGCAGGTTTATGCTACGCTTGATCGGAGTAGTATTGATTTCACAACAAGACTGACCTTAGATGACAATGTACAGTTCATAATTTCACTAGTGTCATGTTCAGGAATGCTAAGAGTAGCATGTGGGTTACAATTTTGAATTATTTGAGAAAGAGATTAAAGACAATCATCTTAGGTGAAATATCTTTTTAATAGAAATGTGTGTCTCATATTGCTGATAATATTTAAAGAAGAGACTTTGGTTCTAAGTTTTAACCTTTAGTTGTTAAATATTTAAGAATGAATTTATAACCCACTCATTGCTCTTGAGGAATTGTATGAGACGTGACGAAAGGAAATTGAATTTTTCTGGCAATGAAGTGGAGAAATTGGGAGTTTTAATGAGGTTAGTTTTAATATTACTTATGATAGTTAGTCAAGATTGACTAGGTTCTGTAATTAACAAATCACAACTGGATGTTGAGTATAGAAACTTCACGTACTTCTAGAAATTTTGAAGCCCCTTTACTTGTCTCGTAAAAGACTGTTTTGTTAATTAGTACTTATAACAATAGGAGTGTCAATCTTTGAGTCCCATTTGTCACATGATGTTCCCAATTACATCTTTGAAATCTAGCTTGGCCCGAGTGAATCTATTCAATTAGTTTTTCTACCTTCCTCAGCAGAAGAAATTTTCTTGGCACATGTGCTATTTATGGTTGCTTTTTTCTTCACCTTTCTGTTTAAAATTACTGTTACTTTGCGAAGTACGCTGATTTTCTTTTTTTCCCCCTCGCAGTGGTCAGAGAATACAATGGTCCATATTCTGACCCTCAGCATCCCTACTTATACGAGGAAGAGGATGTCTGGATGGCACCAGGCTTTATCAATCAATTTTATGAAGTAAGTCACATATGTTTATATAATATTATATGAGGATTAATATAATTAATATAATTGAGTATGTAAATAATGTTCACTTTTGTAGGTTCCTGATTACTGGAAAATGTATGTCCACGAGGTGGATCAAGAAAGGGAGATGTGGTTGAACTCGTACTACAAAGCTCCACTCAGGCTACCTATGCCTGCTGAACTAGAATACTGGTGGTCCAAAGGTAATACCAACTTCATTCTTCATTATGCATGATACACATGTGCATTTGTTGATTGATCCTTTGTTCTTGTGATCAGATGAAACCCCAGAATTCATACTCCTTAACAAAGAACCGGAGCCTGATCCTGAAGATCCATCAAAACGTATATACACTACTGATCCCCTCATCTTACATACCCCAACTGGAAGATTAATAAACTACATAGAGGACGAGGAACACGGGATTCGGTTATTCTGGCAGCCTCCATTAAAGGAGGGCGAAGAAGTCGATCCAGAAAAGGCCGAGTTCTTACCTCTTGGATTCGATGAATTCTACGGACATGAAGAGATTGTTCCAAAAGGCAACTTGTGGGAACAATTTCTAACGGCTGTAGGAAATGCATGCAAACCAGTGTTGGATAAATTAGAGAAATGGAGTGAAGAAAAGAGGAAAGCAAGTGAGAACAGGATGGAGTTATTGAAGAAGGAACTTGAATTGATGGAAGCTGAGTTGTCTTTGAAAGAAGCCATTGAAGACTGGGATGAGGAATTGAAGAGAATGCAGAAAGAGGAGGAAATGAAAGTCGAACAAGGGGTTGAAGAACAAGAAGATATTGTTTCTTTGTCTGAACCTGCAACCCAGTTGGAGAAAGCTCCTCCGGAAGCTGTAGAAGAGGAAGATGAAGAGGAAGAAGAAGATGATGACGATACTGCCCCTTCTAGTTTTGGGTCCATTGAAGGTCAAAGCTCAGCAAATAATGATCAGAAGGGAAGTAAATTTGGAAAGTCTACATTTGCAGCAACCTCCCTATCGTTTGCTGGCCCTAATATTATATCTTTGGTAAGTTCGAAATATCATTGTGTAAGTGTAAATATATGTAGAGCTAAACTGAGAGGGGGGGGGGGGGGGGAGCCCTGTGCTTTGTGCAATTGGCATATAATCCGTCTTGTTTTTATTTGCTAAGACCCCATTTGAAATTCCGTCATGAGTCAATAGGGAAGTTATTGTACTGGGGGATTATTGATTAACTTTTAGGTTAATAGGTTCTTTAATTTTTGTGTGGGTATAATTATCAGTTTTCCTGCAAAATATATATTCCGGCACGGGAGTTTTTTTTTTTGTTGCTAAAAGAAGTATCAGTGGGGTTTTTACTAATAAAAAAAGGCCACAGGGGTATTTTTGCATTTCACTCCATATATATATATATGTAGCATCATGCGCTCTGGAAGTTGATAATATTGTCTTTAATGGCTTGACAGGTTCCGCTGGAGTTGCAGCATTCGTTTAAAAGATGGAAGGAAGGGAAAATTGAGAAGGCGTCGTCTCCTCCTCCAATTCCATCTAATAAATTTGATGATAAGAGACAGAGTTTGTCTACTGTTAGCTTCCCTCGTTGGGTTGGTAGAAATATGAAACTGAGATACGTGAGGCGAACAACATATCGAGTTGAAGATCAGAACCCCAAGATGCGCTTGAGAAATCAGTCGAAATGGAAAGCTGCTCCGGTTGAATCTGGACGAGATTTGGAGCATTTCAGCATATTATCCTTGCACACTCCATTACCGAAGTAGTAATCCTGGATGTCTTAAAATGAATTTTGTAGTGCCTGTGGCTGTTCATTTATTATTCCAGTTGAGGTAGGCATTTTTGTAATACACCATTCTTACACAGTAAATTTGCCATTGCTTGGCCTGTTTTATGACATCAAAGTTTTGTTTGAATAATGTTTTTGCAACCCATATTTGCTTAGATGTGTTTAGTGGATGTACATAGAATTAAACATATAATTAAAATAATAAAAATACATTTATGTGAAATAATTGATTTTTTTATATGCCAAAATCATTATTATTTTAAAACTAATTTGTCATAAACTACTTTATAAATAAAATTTAACACGGGCGTATCCTGGTAATTATATACTCCACATATGATATGATATGATCTCCACGAAAAGTTATGTAGGGAACGTGAGTCACGTGAGTTGAGATCCCATTGATCCCAGATGAATGTCTGGTGGTCAAATAATTGAATTGGGCCGGCCCGTGGGCCTTACCACATAATAATATAGTCTCTTGCTTGATTGAACCAATAATTCAAAGAGTCAGTGGGACTAGTGAATTCTCGTGTACCTGCTTATATTTGAATGATTAGTATAAATATTCTGGCCTCTTCTGCTAATTTTTTTTTTATAATTATTTAAAAACGAAATTAAAACACATACCTTTTTCTTTTCTTTTTTCAGACTTCAAACTTATTAAAATTCTGAATCTCGTGTCTAGTTTTTGAGAATGTTTCATTATGTTCCCACAATAAAAAATAATATAGACCACAAGTTAATATATATCTAGAAAATTCTTCTAAACTCTTCTAGGCAAGAATGTGGTATGCAATTTTACGGGTCACCGAAGTGTAGTTAGTTGTAGAGTAGAAAAGGTTGTATTGGTCAATTCAAGTGGACAAGCCGCCAATTAATTCATTGAAAGTAAGTACAAATAAAATATGGAGTAGGCTAGACTAGAGTGGACCAGACCACACCACCAACCACTACTTAACATCATCCATCCGACAAGTGGCCGAATGATGTATCATTCCTCACTCCCCGTTCAAAACCCGGCCCTTGCCCTTGGGATTATTTTAATTTCTATTTTTATTTATAAATTTAATAAATTTAAAATTCACACGAAAGTGGATATTACTGACTCAAAGCTAAACACAGTTTAACTATGGAGTAATTTATAATTAGGGAACAGAACGTGATTAATAATGCAAATTCTAAGTTTTAATATTTACTACAATAATTTGAGCTAAATAGTGTAGAGATTAGGATAAGTCAGAAACTTCATCATGTTTCAATTTGCTTCCTTAATTCTGCATGAACTCAATTTTAAATTAACAAACTTCTCATGACTAAGCAAGTTTTTTTATTTAATATATATTACTTTGAAACATAACTTATTAATTAGGTAGATAACTACTGCAGATGCATCATGGCTAGAGATCTAATTAATAGACTGTAAAGATAATCTTGTATTAAATAAAGGGCCATTATTTCATGAAAAACTCAAATTAATAGAGATTTCCAATTTTCAAGATTGTAAAAAAAAAATAGATATTTCCAATTAAATAAAACTTGTGTGGTTTAATTGAGGTATTAATTGGAAATTCAATAGTCTTCATTAAGAGTATTTTACATGAAAAGAATAAATATAAATGTGTGGGATACAATAAATCCAATAACTAAATGGTGTGCATATATATATATATATGATTGATAAATTTTATGACTGAATTAATGAATGGCATGAGATGGTATTGCACGCAGGTGACCAAAAAATTATTGCTGTTTTATTTTAATTAAGAGTATGAAAGAATGAAACGATGTTTACTTGTGTATTTTGATTACGTGAATACTAATTAAAAGATGCATGAATTTATACAATATATTTTAAAGTAGACTAAAGTCATGAATTACCAAATTTCCATTCATTAAATTCGATGAATCTAAAACAGCAGGCGAATAATATAACTATAGGAAAAAAAAAAAACTATTTTTAAATTAAAAGACAAAAGGAAGAAATTGTATAAACCCTTAAATAACCTTCTTCCCAATTGTAATTACAAAAAGCTCCCAGAATGCAGATATACATCCCCCTTTTATTATTACCAATATCTTCTGATTCTCCTCTCCTCTCCTCTCCTCTCCCATTATAAAACCGCTTTCCATTTCCTCTCTTTCCAAATTCATTTGACGAGCAATTCTGTCTTTGACCATTGCTTTCTCTTTAATTACGTATCTGGTTATGTCCTCTGACGGCCACCGGAAACCTGAGAGCAACATCTCATCTTCAGCTCTCGGCTTCCCCCGACTCCTCTTCTTCCGCTACCGTCGCCTAAGGTAACCGGTAACATAAGTACAAAGATACATTTATTTTATTTATATTGGAATAGTTACTATATACTAGTATATTCTTCAAATGCCGTTGCCAAAGAGTAACCGAATTAAAGGAGGAGTTCTAGAGAAGAATAATAAGGGGATCCGATTGTCGGACAAAGCGTCGTCGTTTCACGGTAGAGGTGATAAAGTTTTTAACGAGATGCTGCCGAGGCCGAGGACTTTGCCGGACTTGATGGCCGGAGGAATTGCTGCCGCGGATGTGGTGCCGCAGCTGAAGTTCACGAAGTTGCTGTTGAACGTGACGATACAGAGGAGTCCTGGCGCCGTGCAGGTGGTGATATCGCCGGAAGCCACCGTGGAGGATTTGATTTCGGCGGCGCTGCGGCAGTATGAGAAGGAGGCGAGACGACCTGTTCTTCCTTGGACCAACGCTTCTGGATTTGACCTCCATTATTCTCAGTTTAGCTTACAAAGTAAGCAAATGATCATCCAAGTATTTCACAATAAGAAAATAATTTAATTTTTATTGTAAATTATAGAAAGATATTAATGAAGGAGAATTGTTAGTAGTATTTAATTTTGGTTTAAAAAAATGATTTAATTAGTAATACTAGTAATTAGTTATGTTGAATTTGTTTTTAGCAATTAATTAAGTTGATTAGTGGTGGGTGCAGGTTTGGATAGGGCGGAGAAGCTAATAAGGTTGGGATCAAGAAATTTCTTTGTTTGCCCAAAGGCGGCGGTGGCAGCGGCAGCGGCAGCTACCTCTATCTCTACCTCTACCTCAACTTCATGCTGTTCAAAAGAAGCTCATGATGATAAGGCCATCGAGAAGGTGTTACCTTGGCTCAAATTCATTAACTTTTTAAACTGTCAAAACAAATTCTGCCATTAATTCTTTTTCAGTAAAGTAGGTATAAGATTCCTATAAATTATATATCTCCAAAGATCGCCATTTTATATATATACTCATTATTCAGAATATGTATATGTGGTGGTGACGAAATTTATTATATATATAGTGGCTCATCCTAAGTCCAAATAATATACTACTTCATTTGAAAAATATGTCCCCACTTAATTCATTGGTTAAATAATGTTGGCAATTGGCATTGAATATTTGAATATCTATTTTGTACTGTATGTTGGGAAAAACCGGTTTTAAGATTATCAAAACTTGAATACAAAATTGAAACTGAAACAAACAAACCAATATGAACAGTAAACGAAAATATAATTAGTTATATAAACCGAACAGATAAATTGAAATCAACTTATCTCACAATTCTGTATAGTAACAGAATTGATCCAAACCAAATCGCAGAATTATTTCTGCTTGCCTTGAAGAAATTATCGACCCACTTCCGGTGCAACTGGGAATCACGAACACTTCTTCCAGGATAATTTGGCTACAAGAATTCCTCCACTGCACAGTAGCAGAAATTCCACCTCGAAGAACACTCAAAAGCAGAAAAGTAACCCAGAACTATTTTTCTCAGAAAGGATTTCGAGTGAGAGAGAACAGATTGATGTTTCTGTTGGTATGTTTCTGAAATCAGAAATGCAGCCATATATATAGGTGCTGGGGGAGCCTCAGAATTTAATACTGGCCATTAAATAATAATAAGAAACGGCCCAATTAAATTTTAAAACGTCTGAAACGTTTTTTTCCATTAATTCTGAAAAAGAAACTGCCCATTAAATGTGAAGAGAAACGTCTGAAACGTTTTTCTCAATTTAATTCCTGTAACTGCTGCAGAATTAATCTTGAGACGAGACAATTTCGAATTTTAAATTAATTCATTCAAAATTCTTCCAAAAAGATAAGTCCGAGACGAGACAATTCGCCCAAACGCCCCAGCCCAGCCCATCCCAGTTCAGTTCAGTTCAGTTCAGTTCAGATCAGATCCGAGCCGAGTCGGGTCGGGCGGGCGGCGGCGGCGCGCGTGTGGTGTATTCACATGATCCCCTTTGTAAAGACTTATACCAAGTCTAAACACTTAAGTTCATATATACTAGTACACACATTTAAGGGTAAATACCACTTTTGGTCCCTCTTATCATTAACTTTTTACAGAGTGGTCCCTTTTATGTTTTTTTTCCCACTCTAGTCCCTACTATGAATTATTTGTTTCACTTTAGTCCCTACTATGAATTATGTGTTTCACTTTAGTCCTTATCAGGTGGTTCCGATAACACATGACATGCATATGAATATTTTTTAGGGCATTTTCGTCCGTTCACTATTGAGACTATCTGAGATATTGTTTAATTGGTGAGCAATTTTGGTGTTTGAAAAAGATTTTTGGAAAAAACTTCAGTTTGGAACGAAATGTACGATTAAGTTCGATTGGAATGAAACCCTAGTTTGGAAATTTAATTTTTTTTAAATAATTATAAAGATGAAAATATCCATGTTAGTTTACTTGAAATGACAAAATTGCCCTCATGAGCATATCACATGTTATCGGAATCGCCTTGGACCACTTGAAAAGGACTAAAGTGAAACAAATAATTCATAGTAGGGACTACAGTGGGAAAAAAAACATAAGAGGGACCACTCTGTAAAAAGTTAATGATAAGAGGGACCAAAAGTGGTGTTTACCCCACATTTAAAATAAGTCAATGTGGGACATATGAAGAGTTTGAAACTTTTCAACTTCCTCACAAGGCCTTAATTAGTCTTGGACCAATGAGGGACAAGCCCACATACAATTATCTTTATTGAATTTTAATTTCCCCAATAAATCTATATATATAACATATTTATCTATGGATTACAACCTTTAATTAGGTATCCATAAACATAATTACAACAATCCCCCACAAATCCATAGAAAAATAATTTACTAGGATTACTGCAATGTGCTTTCAGCAATGGTACCTTCCGGTTTGAACCACTGCCTAAGTTATCCAACTTATGCTACCACAGGGACAAATGGATCTAAGCCTTGAATTTGGACCTTGATGTGGTAGCGTCCATTGGTAACAACACATTACTTGCTATGTGTTAATCTTTAGGTTTGACACTATAGGCCATGTGTCCCGATCCTGTATCATGAATGTTGTTGAGGAATAACCCTATTTCCTCTAGTCGCGGCCAAACAACTACATTCACTTAGTTGAGCGTCTCAGGATGTACTGCTAACATCCCGTCTTACAGACTTGACCTCATTCAGTGTTAATACACTTACTAGATTAGCAGTAGTCAGCTCCTATCAGGTATATCAGGGGATAGACTCAGATACTTAGTATCAGTCTTAGTTAGGAGCAACTTTTATATACCCAGCAGTTTGTTTATACCACATTGAACCTTCCTTGTGGGATCTCCACTTGGTAGGTTGGGTTGCCACTGCTTGTATATCAGTTTAGGGTTTTCAGTCCCATCCCCAGCCTGGATTTCTGTACTAAGGACAAATCTAGTCCTTTAGTTAAAGGGTCTGCCACATTGTCTTTGGTACCAACAAAGTCAACGACTATGACCCTATCAGACACAAGTTCCCTTATAGACTTTAGTCTAACTTGGATGTGTCTCTTGGTCTTTTGATTATATTTTTGGCTTTTAATCTTTGCAATTGTGGTTTGAGAATCACAATGCACCACGACTGCTGGAAGAGGCAAGCTAACCATGGGTAATTGGATTAATAACCCATGTAGCCATTCAGCTTCAGTCCCTGTCGTGTCTAAAGCACATAATTCGGCCTCAAATGTAGACCGAGTCACCAAGGTTTGCTTGGTTGACTTCCAGGAGACAGCGCCCCCACCAAGGGTAAAAACGTAACCCGTACACCCATTGCTTCCGGAGTTCTTGGCTATCCAGCTAGCGTCACTATACCCTTCAAGTACTGCAGGGAACCTGCCATATTGAAGAGATAGTGATACTGTGCCCTTCAGATACCTAAGTACCCGGTCAAGAGCTTCCCAATGGGTTCAATTTGGACAACTTGTATATCTTGCTAACTTTGAGACTGCAAACGAAATGTCTGGTCTCGTGCCATTTGCCAGATATTGTAAGCTTCCAATAATTTGTGAATATCTTAATTGAGATACAGGAACACCACTTTCATTTTTAAAGAGAGCCACTGAAGGATCATATGGTGTTTTGGCAATTTTACATTCTTTATAGCCAAATTTCTCAATTATCTTCTCAACATAGTGAGATTGAGAAACTGCTATACCCTCAGTTGACCGAGTCAACTTGAGTCCAAGAATTACATTTGCCACACCCATATCCTTCATTTCAAACTTACTCTTTAAGAATGACTTGGTTTCATTTATTATCTCAATATTAGATCCAATCAATAGAATATCATCAACATACAGACATAAAACAATACATTTATCACCTTTAACTTTACAGTAGATGCACTTATCATTATCATTTACAACGAAGCCAAAAGATAAAATAGTTTTATCAAACTTTTCATGCCATTGTTTAGGAGCTTGTTTCAAACCATATAGTGATTTAACAAGCTTGCAAACTTTTCGCTCATTTCCAGAAGCTACAAATCCCTCTGGCTGATCCATATAGATTTCTTCCTCGAGATCACCATACAGGAATGCTGTTTTAACATCCATTTGGTGAATCGGAAAATCATATATGGAAGCCAGTGCTATTAGCACCCGGATTGTAGTCAAACGAGCAACAGGGGAATATGTATCGAAGAAATCGATTCCCTCTTTTTGCCTAAACCCTTTGGCAACTAATCTGGCTTTAAACTTATCTATGGTTCCATCAGATTTTGATTTCTTTTTAAAGATCCATTTACATCCAATCGTATTACATCCCGGAGGGAGATCGACTAGTTCCCATGTCCCATTAGAGACTATGGAGTCCATCTCACTTTTGACAGCTATCTTCCAATGCTTTGCTTCTTTCGAAGTCATTGCATCTTTGAAGGTTACAGGATCACCCTCGATGTTGTAAGTGATAAAATCACTTCCAAAATCCTTGGTAATTCTAGCTCTCTTACTCCGTCTGGGTTCATCTGATTCAATCGGTACTGAATCAGAAGTACTTGGATTAACCCCCACATTTGTCATCTTTTCCACATGATCAGGAATTGATGAAGATGTAAGGGCTGAATCTAAAGAATTCTCATTAGGTATTCCCGTTTTCATGGGAAATACGTCCTCAAAGAACGTAGCATCACGATATTCAACTATTGTGTTCACCTCTATGCCAGAAATTTCTGATTTTATAACCAGAAACCTGAGAGCATAGCTTGTTTCCACATAGCCTATAAAGATTGCATCAACAGTCTTTGGACCCAGTTTCTTTCTTTTGTGTTCTGGAACTAGAACTTTTGCAAGACAGCCCCACACACGAAAGTATTTTAAACTAGGTTTTCTGCCTTTCCAGAATTCAAACGGAGTGCTTTCATTATGTTTTAGAGGAACTCTATTCAGAATATGGCAAGCCGTATTCAAAGCTTCTCCCCACATATATTTAGGCAATCCAGAATTCAAAAGCAAACTATTAATCATATCTTTAAAAGTTCTATTCTTTCGTTCTGCCATCCCATTTGACGAAGGGGAATATGGAGGAGTCTATTCGTGAATAATGCCAAAATTTCGGCAATATTCTTCGAACAAATTAGACTCATATTCTCCACCTCTATCTGATCTCAACTGTTTAAGTTTCTTACCAGTTTGAGTTTCAGCTTCATTTTTAAATGTTATGAATTTTTCAAGTGCTTCAGATTTATTTTCTAATAAATAAACATAACAGTATCTACTGCAATCATCTATAAAAGTAATAAAGTATTTCTTATTATCTTTAGTTAAAATTCCATTGAATTTACAAATGTCCGTATGAACCAAATCAAGTATTTCAGACTGCCTTTCAACCGATTGGTATGGCTTTCTTCCTTGTTTTGCTTCAACACAAATGTGACATTTGTCTTTATGGTTTATTTCATGTTTGGGGATTAGATTTAAATTCATCATCCGTTTAACAGAACCAAAATTTAAATGTCCTAATCTATCATGCCAAACATTAGAAGTTTCAATTGCATTCACAACTGGAAATTCAGAAATTTTATTAGAACCAACAGTTTCAACTCTTAATTTAAATAAACCATCATCTAAATAACCTTTACCAACAAAAGTCCCATAATACAGAATTACGACTTTATTGGATTTAAAGTTCATTTCGTAACCCTCCCTAACTATTACAGAACCACTTATTATATTCCTCCTGATCGTTGGAACATGATGCACCCTTTGTAGTGATAGTATGCGCCCTGAAGGAAACTTCAAGTCCACGCGTCCTATCCCTAACACTTTTGCACCACTTGAATTTCCCATCGTCACGGATTTTCCATCAACAGGCTGATAAGACACAAATAGCAATTTATCAGCACATACATGCACATTTGCTCCAGTGTCTATTAGCCAATCAAATGGTTCATAAATAGTAAGAATTTCAGGTTTCAAGGAAACATACCTATCAACAGAGTTTTCTGGAGCTTTAGGTTCACTAGTATCCCCCACAACCATGTTTACCATAGCCGGAGCTCTAGTTTCACCAAGGTCTCCCACAACCATGTTGACTGTAGCCGGTGTAGTAGACTCAGATTTGACTTTGGACTTTTTAGTAGGACACTCCTTAGCCCAGTGACCCATCTGTCCACAAGTCCAGCATGGTTTGTTTGCCTTTGGTTTCTTTTTGTTTTTCGGTTTATTTATAAATTTCGAGTTTGGATTTACATGATTCACTTTTTTCTTTCCAGTTATCATATTTGCCTTAGGCTGGTACTCAACAGGAACACCATGAGTTTGGTTTTTGTGTTCCTCTTCGATACTTATGGCAATCATAAGATCATCAAGAGTCACCTTTCCTTTTTGATGTTTCAATGTCATGCCAAAGTTTTCCCAAGATTTGGGAAACTTCTCAATGATTGACATAACCAGAAATTTTTCTTTAAGTTTCATTTCAGCATCAGAAAGAGCGTGCTCAAGATTTATCAGTTCATGCGTTTGTTCAGCTACAGACTTTCCTTCAACCATCTGAAACTTCAGGAACTTGGAAACAGAATACTTTTCGAGCCCTTGCTCTTCAGTATTATATTTCCTGTCCAATTCGTCCCAAAGAGACTTTGCTGTATATGAATCAGAACAGTACACGTCAAAGAGTACATTCGATAAAGCAGATAGAATGACTCCTCGACCAATTTGGTCCCGTTCTGACCATTCAGCTATTTGATCAGTCTTTGGGTCGGTTTCAGTTGGTACAGGTTTAGTCACCTGAATAACCGACAAAAGTCCCTTCATCGTAAACCAAATTTTCATGCGCTGTTGCCAACGCTTAAAAGATTGGCCCGAAAACTTTTCCGGTAAACCGGATAAGTCGACTTTTGTGGGTTGCATGGACACAGTACCGGAGCCTTCTGCAGAAGACATGATAATTTTAAAACACGAAAATAATTTCTTCAAGATTGTTGGGAAAAACCGGTTTTAAGATTATCAAAACTTGAATACAAAATTGAAACTGAAACAAACAAACCAATATGAACAGTAAACGAAAATATAATTAGTTATATAAACCGAACAGATAAATTGAAATCAACTTATCTCACAATTCTGTATAGTAACAGAATTGATCCAAACCAAATCGCAGAATTATTTCTGCTTGCCTTGAAGAAATTATCGACCCACTTCCGGTGCAACTGGGAATCACGAACACTTCTTCCAGGATAATTTGGCTACAAGAATTCCTCCACTGCACAGTAGCAGAAATTCCACCTCGAAGAACACTCAAAAGCAGAAAAGTAACCCAGAACTATTTTTCTCAGAAAGGATTTCGAGTGAGAGAGAACAGATTGATGTTTCTGTTGGTATGTTTCTGAAATCAGAAATGCAGCCATATATATAGGTGCTGGGGGAGCCTCAGAATTTAATACTGGCCATTAAATAATAATAAGAAACGGCCCAATTAAATTTTAAAACGTCTGAAACGTTTTTTTCCATTAATTCTGAAAAAGAAACTGCCCATTAAATGTGAAGAGAAACGTCTGAAACGTTTTTCTCAATTTAATTCCTGTAACTGCTGCAGAATTAATCTTGAGACGAGACAATTTCGAATTTTAAATTAATTCATTCAAAATTCTTCCAAAAAGATAAGTCCGAGACGAGACAATTCGCCCAAACGCCCCAGCCCAGCCCAGTTCAGTTCAGATCCGAGCCGAGTCGGGTCGGGCGGGCGGCGGCGGCGCGCGTGTGGTGTATTCACATGATCCCCTTTGTAAAGACTTATACCAAGTCTAAACACTTAAGTTCATATATACTAGTACACACATTTAAAATAAGTCAATGTGGGACATATGAAGAGTTTGAAACTTTTCAACTTCCTCACAAGGCCTTAATTAGTCTTGGACCAATGAGGGACAAGCCCACATACAATTATCTTTATTGAATTTTAATTTCCCCAATAAATCTATATATATAACATATTTATCTATGGATTACAACCTTTAATTAGGTATCCATAAACATAATTACAACACTGTACTGACATTTTCCTACATTCCTATCGAACAAAATACTAAAACTTTTGCAACGAAAATGTTGATCATGAATTCTATCATGTCGAATCTAATTTTAAATTAACTCAGAAATATTATCGTAGATGTCAGGATTTGGTAGGAAGCTTTAATGAATTATTTTCTAATTTATATCCCTTGATTTATATATATATTAAGAAAGTAGGTTCCAACAGGTGATGAAATCCAGTTTTAAATCATGTTGGGAGAAGTGCTCATTTAATAGTCTAATGCAATTTGAAATGTAATAAGTCAGATCAAAACATTAATACTCTTGGTAAACCAAAAACCCTAAAATCTCAAATTAAATTTGATTTATTAGCTTAGTTTGAGTTATGATTTGGTTTGTATTTAGTCTGTTTTTGTTTAGCGTGTTTCCTTTTCCCGTTTTCTCCTCTTTTGTTTATTTCCATTTTTACCGTTTGTTTGTTTAGTTATATATATGTATATGGGGTTTTATTTGCTTTTTCTTTGTACAATTTTCATCCTAATTGATTCATAATACAAATTTCTGTTCTATCAATTATCTTCTCCATATTCAGTTCTACATACAATTTATACATACTTCTTCTCCATATTCAGTTCTACATACAATTTATACATACTGGAGTATATCAAAATTAAATCATGAATCATATATTCAAAGTTATTTTTCTGTTCTATGCTTGTTCTCCTAACATTGCACTAACTGGATCTTGTGATTCAGATTGGGGTGCTTGCCTTGACTCAAGACGGTCAATCACAGGATATTATACGTATCTAGGGGACTCACTCATATCATGGAAAGATAAAAGACAACCTACAATCTCTAAGTCCTCAGCAGAAGTTGAGTATAGATCTCTTGCCTCAATAACAAGTGAAATAATATGGTTGAAGCAGTTTCTAAAAGACTTACATGTTTCTTCATTTCAGTCTTCAGTGATTTTTTGTGACAATCTTTCTGCAATCCATTTAGCTCACAACCCCATCTTTTACGACCGAACATAACATTTGAACATATTGCTCGAAATCATTTGAAATTGCTGCCCTTCTCTTCATATTCTCAACTGGCAAACATCTTCACCAAACCTCTGCCTAAGCATCACTTTATGTGCATTTTATCCGAGATGGATGTTAGAAATCTATACACTCCATCTTGCCGGAGAGGGGGGGAGGGTATTACAACCAAAAAATCATGAAGACAATTTAATGAAAAAGCTTACCTCAAGCTTAGATGAATCAGAACAAAGGAAATTGAAGAAATAAAGAAGAGAAGAAGAAAAAGTTTCAAATCTCTAAATTCTCAAATTGATTTATTTAGCCGTTAGTTTGAGTTATGATTTGGTTTATATTTAGTCTGTTTTTGTTTAGCGTGTTTTTCTGTCAATTCTCTTCTCCATATTCAGTTTTACATACAGTTTATACATATATCAAAATTAAATCATGAATCAAATATTCAAAGTAAATAAGTGTAGTTAAATGCTCTTGGTTTAAAGGATTTCGGAGTTCCAAAATCAGACAATTTTGTAGTGAATGTATCATCTAACACAATATTCTGACCTAACATCTTATGTATGACTCGTGTGGAAGTTTCATAATGTAAAATATGATATGCACAACAATATATATCTACAACCATATTTAGACGAATATCCCAACCAAGATTTTGTGGCCGATGATGAAGTTGTAAATACAGTGTGTCATAAGTTATGAATTCATAAACTATGAAGGGGGGCTCGAAGTTCTAAACAACAACCTAAGAGCTTGACAACATTCTTATGATTGATCTAAGCAAAACAAAACAAAAAAATTGGTAACTTGGTCTATTTAGCTTGGACTAATTTCTTTAGTTTTTTTATGACTTGATTCTTGTTATTTTTTTCATGGATGCCTCTATAGTTTGTGATAAAGATTCATTTACCAATGATCATATCATGCTAGTTATTTGTTGTCTATTTTAGCTCAGCTGAACTATAAATAAATCTTATCGTATTTATGATTTTTGAGTTTTACTTGTCGCAATATTTCACCATTTTGAAGAATGCTTTTTCGCTTCTCCTTTCTTCTCTTGAGTTCTAATTACATAAAGAAAATAACAAATAGCACAACAATGATTCCTACACAGATCCCTAATTGTATAAGTATATAATTAGCTTCATCATTTATGTAATAGTTTTGTGAAACAAATAGGAATATTACAAAGGCTTATCCAATAACATTAAATTACTGAAAAGCCCCTTGGATTTCAAAACTTACCAAAATCCCTCTTTAACTAAATGAACATTATAATTTTACCTGGAGTGATGAAATTCCAGTTATACCCTTGCTAAATTTCAGGAAAAAAATGAATACTTATTTAACCCTGATTTCTCTAGATCCATTTGCACAATATTCGAAAAAGCTGGAGAAAAAAATGGATTTTTGGTAGGATTTAGGCAAAATCAGTAAATTGATTCCTTTTTTTCTTTAGATAATTCGAACGGATTCTATTGTTTGTAACATATTTGACTTAAAAAAACAAATCACACAAAATACCATTCGTGTAAATAACTTAGCAATCACGTATCACAAATGTTTTTAGCAGTGTTCTTAAAACCGGACCGGACCGGCCGGTTCACCTGGGTTAACCGCTAACCGGTCCTTAGTCCGGTCCGGTTTACCCTTAAAAACCATCTCTTAAATTAACCGGTCTGAACCGATCAAAACCGATCCAAAACCGGTAAAACCAGTGAACCGCCGGTTTTAGTGAACCAGCGGTTCACTGAAAAAACTTAAAAAAAAAAAAAAAGAAATTCTGAAAATCAAAATCTAGGGCACGCTTCTTTTTTCAATCTCATTCCAAAATCCAAACAGGCAAACAAGAGGTCAAGAGCAGCCGCTGTCTTCTTCTTGCTTCATCTTCTTCTTCTCGTTTCTTCTTCTTCTTGCTTCATCTTCTTCTTCTTGCTTCATAAACCCTGCTTTGGAGGTAAGTTTATTTGTCAAGTATTATCTTAGATATTGTTTATGCATTGAATAGTATTGGACATAAATTAAATTGGTCTCTAAATCTGGAAAAAGGAATTGAAGGAATTGTTTTTTTGTCTTGATATGGAAAAAAAATTATGCATAGCAAATATATATGAATTAAAGTGGGGTATCAGTATTTTAGGGAAATAATGGAACTATATTTCAGGCCAGTGTCATTTTTTATGGATATTGAAAAATGGATATGTGGGTATGAAGAGGTCTTCTGTCGTGATGTATTATATTAATTGACAATGCCAGTAATAGTATTTTTTCTTAAATGTTGTTAAGGTCTGATACATATTTCTCATTGAGTATGCCTAACTTTTAGAAGCAGAAATGAAGGCAACAATTTACCAGACATCATCGTGTGAAATTAATTTCTAACAGCACTTACGTTTATTTTTAATCGGATGAATCTCAATACAATGTATTAGTAGCATTTTATTTTAGTCATTGTTATTTATTTATGTGATACTTTATTCTATATTTTGAACATTGAGTTGTTGTTTTTAACTATGTTGTCATGTTTTGGATGTATGAATCTTGAAGGATATTTGAAATTTATGGTTTTGTAATTGTTCTTGATTTTTTAGACACTTTAATTATTTACATGAAACAATTTGAATTTATATTGACAAAGAATGACATTTTTTAATTATAATTGTATTTTATATAGTATATATATATATATATATATATATATATATATATATATATATATATATATATATATATATATATATATATATATATATATATATATATATATATAATTATTAAATAATAATTACGTCACACCGGTTATTGCGATCGAACCAGTGATCGAACCGATCGAACCAGTAACCAGTAGAGCTTCCGGTTCTTTGACCGGTCCGCTTTTGAAAACACTGGTTTTTAGTTGATTTCTTTCCTTTACCAATTTGTCCTTGTATTGTTCTCCTTAATGACTAGCAACTAGAAAAATGCACATATATTGCACGTCAATTTGTAAAGGCTGCCTAAAGAACAACATTAACATCTCACACATTGAAAAATCTCAAACGTGTCACATAATAATGACTTATTGGAGGTTGATATTTATATATGTGAAAAGATAATAACGGTGGTGGAGGAGAAGCAAAGGAACTTTGTCCAAAACGATGGCATATTTTACAAGAAAAACTGCAAAAATATTAGAAAATAATAACACAAAGTTCATTTATAGTTTACTTGAGCTCCAAAAGGCGACAAATGGCTTCCATGATGATATAATCACTAGAACAAGATGCTTTAGCACCGTCTATAAAGGCATTCTGGAAAAAATCAACAAGGTTGTTGCCATAGAAAAATAAAAAAAATTAGAAGTTGTTCCAAACCAAACATTCATATTTACAAATGAACTCATTATTCATGCTCAAATCAACCATAAGAATGTGTCAAGCTGTTAGGTTGTTGTTTAGAACTTCGAGCCTCCTTTCTAGTTTATGAATTCACTGTTAACAACACGCTGTTTGAAAAACTTCAGAATTGTTGAAGAAATCTAATTTCTTAGGATATTTCGTATGACGATTGCGGTAGAAATGGTCAGTGCACTGTCATATTTACATTGTGAAGCTTCCATTATGATCATGCATAGAGATATCAAGTTAGCAAATATTCTTTTAGACGACAATTTCACTGCCAAATATTCTGATTTTGGATCTTCAGGGTTAGTTCCTTTAGACAAGAGTCATTTGTCTACATTGGTTCAAGGGACATTAGGATCCAAAATATATATGTAAACTAACACTTTGACAGAGAAAAATGATGTTTATAGGTTTGGCGCACTTTTGGTGGAGCTGTTGTCAGGGAAGAAAGTACTAGTTATGATAGGGCAGAAAGATATAAATATTGCCTATTTCGTTATTTCTAATTAAGGAAAAATCGTGTATTCCAAGTTATTAATGTTGATATTCTGAGTGAGGGAAATAATATTAAGCAAATATTACAAGTTGTTAGGCTTGTAGAAGTGTGCTTAAATGTGAAAGGATGAGATATGCCTACTATATATGAAGAAGTTGCCATGAAACTTGAAGGGATAAAGAGAGGTGGAAGGGCCCAAAATGAACACGACAATGTTGATCATGATTATGTACCAGAGTTGGAGTCCTTTTTTTTTTTTTTTTTTTATCAGTTGTACACATATGCCTTTAACCCAATTTTGTTGATTTTTATAGAGCCAATTTCGCAAAATTAGAAAAACCTAGAGAGAAAAAATGGGTTTTTGATAGGATTGAGCCAAAATCCATAATTTGATTCCTTTTTTTTCTTAGGATAATTCAAACTGATTCTATCGTTTGTAACAGATTTGACTCAATATCACAAATAACATAAAATGCCATTCGTGTAAATAACTTAGCAATCACGCATAACAAATGTTGTCAGTTGATTTCTTTAGTTTATCAATTTGCCATTGTATTGTTCTCCTTAATGACTATAAAGTAGAAAAATGCACATATATTGCACGTCAATTTGTAAAGGCGGCCGAACGAACAAAATTAACATCTAACACATTGAAAAATTTCAATTGTTTTATCTAATAAATATTTATTTTAGGTTGATATTTATATATGTAAAAATATAATAACGTTGGTTGAGGATAAACAAATGAGCTTTGTTCAAAACGATGGCATATTGTTGCATGAAAAATTGAAAATATTAGAAAATAATAAGACAAAGTTCATTTACAGTTTAGTTGAGCTCCATAAGACGACAAATGTCATCCATGATGATATGATCATCGGAACAAGATGTTTTAGCACCGTCTATAAAGGCATTGTCTGATTTTGAATCTTCAAAGTTAGTTCATTTAGACAAGAGTCATTTGTCTACATTGGTTCAAGGGACATTAGGATCCATAAAATATTTGTAAACTAACACTTTGACAGAGAAAAGTGAGTTTATAGGTTTGGCGCACCTTTGGTGGAGCTGTTGTCAAGGAAGAAAGTCCTATATGATAGGGTAAAAAGAGATAAATATTGCCTATTTCGTTATTTCTAATTAAGGAAAAATCGTGTATTCCAAGTTATTAATGTTGATATTCTGAGTGAGGGAAATAATAAGGAGCAAATATTACAAGTTGTTAGGCTTGTAGAAGTGTGCTTAAATGTGAAAGGATGAGATATGCCTACTATATATGAAGAAGTTGCCATGAAACTTGAAGGGATATAGAGAGGTGGAACGGCCCAAAATGAACACGACAATGTTGATCATGATTATGTACCAGAGTTGGAGTCCTTTTTTTTTTTTTTTTTATCAGTTGTACACATATGCCTTTAACCCAATTTTGTTGATTTTTATAGAGCTAATTCCGCAAAATTAGAAAAACCTAGAGAGAAAAAATGGGTTTTTGATAGGATTGAGCCAAAATCCATAATTTGATTCATTTTTTTTCTTAGGATAATTCAAACTGATTCTATCGTTTGTAACAGATTTGACTCAATATCACAAATATCACAAAATAATTAATGTTATTTTCTAGTGAAATTTTAGTTTATAATTGATTCTTAATTTTTACAAATCGATGTTATGGATAAAAGATTAACTTTACTTTGATTCGCATAAGTTATGAATTTTCTTTGTACTTTGATTTCATTCTATGACAAATCGACGTGTACATTTGTAAAAAAAAGTTTTCATTCCATTTAATTTATTTTGAGTTTGAATTAATTTGGTCATGTTTTAATTTTTGTTGCTGATTTTTTTTTAATATTTTAAATAATTCTCATTAATTAATAAGGACCCCGGTGAAAAAAGTTTATAGCTCTGTCACTGAATTAGTGGTGTTAAATCATTAGTACTTTATAGTACTTTGAGGAAAAAAATTCCATTTTCAGAAATATACTATTATTTTGGGACATCCAAAAATAAAAAGATGAGTAAAAAAATTGGGACGAAGGGAGTATATTTTCTTAATATGAGTATATTTTCTTAATATGAGCTAGGATAGGCCTGTCAATGGGTGGTCTTTTACTCAGCCCACTCTAAAACCCGCACAGTACCCGTTCAAAAGCACTGGGCCCAAACTTGGTCGGAACCCAACCCAAAGCCGGAATAAACCAACGGGCCAAAAACCCGATCCGACCAGATCAAAATTTTTTTTAGAAGACTCCTTTTTTTTATTTAGAAAAACTTACATTCATTTTTATAAGTTCAGTATAAATGCAATTTGACATTTTGATAGCAATGAATATTTTTAATCACAATAAATTACAATAATCACTTAATAAAAATTTAATAAAAATATAAATAGATCAATTAAATATTATGATCTAAGTTACATGACACCAATCGAATTGAATTGTTCATCAGTCAAAGAACAAGAACCAGGCTTGTAAAATGGATAAGATTCGTCTCTAACCCAATTTCCATCAAATAAATCACAATTCATAAGAGACTTCACCAAATCATCATTCCCCTGTTTCCTTTCACAACATCACCACCATTGTTCTGTTTCTTCATCAAAGAAGAAGTCAAATTTTTAACCTCACCCTTAAACACAATAAATGGGCACTTTGTATCCTAAAATACAATATTAACACTTAACACCCTTAAATTATAAAAAAACTCAAACCCCTCATTTTTTCGTCAAAGTTGATTATCGGAGTGAAAACAATATAAGGCAAAATAGGTAATTCATTTTTTTCCTTTAAAATTTGCAAAATATAATTATAAATACTCGAATACTCATTTATCTCTCCATCTTTCTTTTCAACAATATATCCATAAATAACTAAATAAAGTACAAGTAAACTTCTCGAAGACCTATTGTCTACTTCAAAATATCAAAAACCCATAAATGATTACCTATTTTGCCTTAAATTGATTTCACCCCAATGGTCAACTTTGCCCAAATAAACGAGGGGTTTGAGTTTTATTTTTTAATTTGAGGGTGTTAAGTGCTAATTTTGTGTTTTGGGGTGCAAAGTGTCATTTATTGTGTTTTGGGGTGTAAGTTGTTGAGTTGTTCTTAATTAGGAAATGTTAAGTGCTATTTTTATTTTGGGGTGCAAAGTGTCAAATATTTATAATAGAATTACCTATTTTACCATTGAGTTTTTTCTGAAAATAAAAGAGGGTGCAAAATGCTGCATTTTTTATATTTTGAGAATGCAAAGTGCTGCATTTATATTTTGAGGATGTAAAGTGCATATTTCTCATATTTAGGGGTGCAAAGTGCAAAAAATCCGATTCTATACTTAGATCAATTTCAATCAACGGTCTCAATCACCCCCACTCTCCACCGGCGGTTCCACTCCGTCCTCACCCCACTTAGTTATCATTTTTCGTTGAAGACGCTGCCGCTAGCTCGATCACTTCCGTCCTTCTCTCCCGATTCCAGGTACTCAATTATATATTGGAATAGATCGTAAAATTTGAAGACCTAGTATTTATCTTTCTTTCTATAAATTTGTCAAAACGATACGGGGAATTACTTTATGTATATTCACTCTGGTACAATCTGATAAATGTTCTATCCGGTAATTATTTTCACATATTTTTTGTCTAACATGAATTAAAAGTGATATTTCTCTAAGGTCTCTGTTCCTACGAGTAATCACATCAAGTAATATTTTTCTTCTATGTAAAATAGGTAAATGTCACCCGAATCTATTTAAGCTGCTAATTTTATATTCGTAAATACAAACACACGATTGAGTACAATTCGTTTTCATGCAGTTGAAGACTTTGATCGTTGATTATGCTTAAATTACATATGAAGCATAACTCAGAAATCCGAATGACTTTGAAACTCAGTTTTTCTCCAGTATCATATGAATGATGAATTTATCTCTTGATTTGGAACAATTCAAACTTTGACTAATGCTTAAACAATGTGAAGTTAAATCCGATCTAGTTTTTGTGTGTAAAAATTCTTTGTGGACTTAAGAATTCCTAGTTGACTTCTTTCTGTGTAATGAGTTGATCTTTGTTCTTTGTTTTGTACTGAATCCGGAGTGAAAAGTTTTAACTGTCATTATGTGAATATTACAGATGGTGCTAGTACTAGCATTGGGTGATTTGCACATACCGCACAGGGCGCCGCATCTGCCAGCAAAATTCAAGTCCATGCTTGTTCCAGGAAAGATCCAGCATATCATTTGCACTGGCAACTTATGTATCAAAGTAAGTATCTTAATCTCCATGAGAAATTTTAACAGCTGCTTTGTCAACCAGTGTAGTTTTCAATGATACTTCTTGGCCTTGAATTTTTTTCTTTTTACTTGATTTTGGTTCCTTAATTTAGCTGCCTTGTCTATATTGATTTGAGAATAATTATGATTGATGTTTATGTGAACTTTTAGAACTCCTTTATCTTTAGACTTTAGTGTTGCAACTTGCAATGGGATCTGAATGTACAAGAACCTACTTGGTAGATATTATGAAGCGAAAACCTCTGGGACTAAATAACAGAAGAGAATTAATTCATAGTATTTGGATACTGTGTAAAGCAGTAACTTAGTTTTGAATTTTGCTGTTGTGTTTTACTTGAGCTGGAAACACTGTATATTGGGGGTTTTACTTATCTCGGGGTAATGTAAACATTTGATTTGATTTTTGCTTTTCTTATTCCCCCTTAATATGTCGAGGCTTAATTTTCCGTTTAGTAATTAATTCATCTTGTAAATTATCCACAACTCTCTTGGAAACAATACAAGCATGAAGTTGTCTACCTTTACACCACATGCCTTGGTTGGGTCCTTGTAGATAATATTAGGCTTTCTAGAGAGCTTGAGAAAGGGTAATAAAAGAAAAGGACTTCATAGATCAAGAAAATGACCCGTGATTCAATGGCCACGTGTTATTCACTAAACTATATAAAGGATAAAAAGATTAGGAACATCAGTTGTATCAAACAGTATAATTCATTTTGAACCATTGCAATATTCTCTAATTCAAACCGTCAAAGGAGCTAATGAGGTTGTATTTGTTAGTGAAACAAAGAGAGGAGGTTCTACTAAGTAGAGATACACGGTTGTTGGTTCTACTTAGCACTACAACCATGATGTCTTCTTTAAGTTTGCTTATAGGTCCAGTGTGTCCGTTGATAAGAAATAGGAAAGAATCCGCTTTTAAAAGTATTTATGGCTCTGTTCTCTTTAAAAGATATTCTTGTATGGATTACTAGATAGTGACAGGAATTTGATTGATCATCCTAAGAAAAAGATTGATTGTCAATTCAATCAAGTATTTGTCGTCAAAACTGTTAAGAGTTAATTACATACTCCATTGAATTTGTCTAGAATACACAGAATCCCCTCGAATCCTTGAAAATACTTGTGTACTTTGAGATGTCATCGAGAAAAGTAAGGAGGGATTGAGCTTGAGAAGGGGGGAGGTTGAATGTGTAATATACATCGACTCTAAATTAAAAATATCATTATTATGTGCCAAGTTGGATTTTGTTATGTGTATATTATTTATATAATTTTCCGTCCCTCTCACATCATCTTCACTGACCTGGAAATTAACCACCATAGTTATTTCTATATAAATCATATCTAACTATATTTGCAGGAGATTCATGACTATTTAAAAACACTTTGTCCCGACTTGCACATTACTCGGGGTGAATATGATGAGGACCCACGTTATCCAGAGACCAAAACATTAACAATTGGTCAGTTTAAACTTGGTATATGTCATGGTCATCAGGTGCTCGATTCTCTCGCTTTCTACTTATTTGTATTGTTGCTCAACTTTCTTGGCCTCCTATATAATACTACTACTATCTTTTTGTGAAGGTTATTCCATGGGGAGACCTGGATGCATTGGCCATGCTCCAAAGGCAGCTGGATGTAGATATTCTTGTGACTGGCCATACACACCAGTTTACAGCTTACAAACACGAGGCTGGGGTTGTTATAAATCCAGGTTCCGCCACTGGTGCCTTCAGCAGCATTACCTATGATGTGAACCCAAGCTTTGTTCTCATGGACATTGATGGTCTACGTGTTGTGGTCTATGTTTATGAACTCATTGATGGAGAGGTCAAGGTTGACAAAATCGATTTCAAGAAGACCACAACTACAAACTGACCGACTCGCAGTAAATGAACTACTTAGTGATCTATGCTGCATTGGAAATTTGATCAACATATTTTCCATCTGATTTTCTTCTTTTGTTAGTTTCTGTTGTGGTTATATGACTGTTGAAAGAAAAATGAGGTTTGAATGTTTTACTAATTTGTTCACAAGGACTTCAATTAGCCAATTTTTATTTGAATGTTTTACTGATTTTTTCCTGCTTCTCATTTGTTCACAATAAGAACTTCAATTAGCCAATTTTTCACCAAAATATGACAATTAAAGAAAATAGCGGTTTTCTAGTGATTAGTGAACGATGATCAATTCCTCTTTTTCCCATATTCGTGTTTGAATATTTTTTCCCTCCTAGAAGGAATATTATGCATGCATTTCTTTGTATCCATTTGAAATTTTCAGTCTTAATCGAAAGCCATTAATTTCCAATTATTCTCAAAAACGGATTTGTTAAATATACTTTTATATAAAGCGATTTTCCTTAATAATATAGGTGAAATCACTTTATAAAATGATAGAGCTTATAACTCCTAATTGTGCAATTTTAGTTCTTATTATTGTTGGTTTCAATGTTTTTCGATATTCTAAATCTAAATCCACATATTATAGTTCTGGGCTCAGGATCTTTTATACCACATCATCTTTGTGTATCACAAATAATTAATTGTCATAAGTAATATATATTTAATATACATTACACATAAATTATATTCTTCATATTCTTTTCCATCTTAATTATACAAACGCCATCTCAATTTTTTTTTCCCATCTTCATAACAATTACACCATCTAAAAAATTGCTGGGTATAGATTAATTTTCAACCATCAATTTATCGAATTCATCAAGTATGAAGATTAAAGAAAAAAATGATTACTATAAAAAAAATAAGATTTCAATATAAAATAAAATGACACATCTAATCCAAAAGTTGTGGTTACGAAGAATATTTTTATTAATTCATGTACCATAAATTTAATCAAATAGAACAAGCCCTAAATTAAAATTGATATTACAAGAAATAATTGAAATTAAAATGACAACAAAACTCGTGGAAT
Organism: Penstemon barbatus; assembly: GCA_003313485.2. NCBI lineage: Eukaryota > Viridiplantae > Streptophyta > Magnoliopsida > Lamiales > Plantaginaceae > Penstemon > Penstemon barbatus. Next base: position 9,489,622 of record CM064877.1, on the reverse strand, counting down.
TTAACACAGTAATACATAGACCCAAACATCAATTAATATTTCTGAATCATTTGTTTCAAGATTTTTTTTGGATGATTACATTTGTTTGAACAAAGATTTAAAGTGTAAGAATAAAATGATAATGTGTGATAAAGCTTGACATGTGATAAATAATTATTAGTGATACTAAAAAATAATACACAATAGTGACGTAGTGGATCTTGATCCCATATCGTGGGGATTGAAAGCATCCGTGTAGTCTCAAGTGGCACTAACCAAGGGTAAAATTGTTAATTACCCTCGAGTCTTCAAAAATCATTAAAAACTCGGATCACGTCTATTTGGGTTCGTAGACTTATTATTTTGCCGTTTCTTTCCTTTTTTTTTTTTTTTTTTTTTTCTTTTTTATTGGAGAATACCCTTATATGAAACCCTTCTCTAATTTCGTTGAGAAAAACTCGAACCACTTTGAAGTTTGAACCCATTTCTTCTCACAGAATTACACTAATGTTACTTACATAGTTAATTATTTTTTTGTAACAGTGTAGAACATGTGGTTATTTCTTGGCTGTAGAAAAGCAGCTTACAAAAATATTCACTTCTTAAAAACTTTTAAAAGGCTCTGTTTCTGCAACATAGATATAAAATGTATTTGCTATAAGCCCAAAAAGAGGCCCATTTAAAAGCCCATAGTCATGAGGAATTACCAAATTAATTAATCAGAAGTCAAAACCCTAGCTTGTCAGAGTCAATAAACCCTAACTAGTCCTATATATTCACTTCACGCCTCTTTAAAAATTCACTGACCAATATTCCCTCCCCAGAGCTCTAGCTTTCGTTTGCTCTTTGAAGAATTTACAAATAAAAGATGGAGTTTTGGGGTACGCTTCCGATTCTTTAATTATAGTTTTAAATCAGTGCTGTTATTTTCGTTGTACCTTTCTGTTTAATAACTTATGTACATGTTTTTTGTAAGCATCTGTTTTATTTTGAAAATAGTTATGATGTTGGTCTTTAGTATACTCCACATCCTGTTTTTATTTGTTATTCTTATTATTATTTATTAATGATGTTATAGCTGCCTAAAAAAATTCGAGTTCATGATCCCCGGAAAGTTTTGATTATTACAGCTCTGGGAAAATATATCAAGTATAACTTAGAATTGGGTGTGTAAAAGTTCTATTTTTTATAAGATGACTATTGACTTATTTGCCTGGTTTTCTGGAGACAATGATTCGTAAAAATATTTGAATATTATGAGCATTCATGTATGTTTATGGATTATTTATTGAGTTTCCAAAAATATTTATTGAGATGCATTGTATTCTATTCATTGCATGTGTATGAGTCTGTATTAGATGTTCTACCTAAACTAAACTACTATTTATTAAAATCCGCATTCTCTTCCTGGAGTTTTAATATTTTCAACATGTTCAGGAGTTGAAGTAAAACCCGGAGAAGCACTTAAGGTCCAACCTCAATTTGCTAAATTGATTCATATCTCCCAGGTAATAGCCGTTTCGTCTAGACTTAGTAGACTGCTATTTTTTAGGTTAGTTAATATGGCAATTGATTTCAGGCAGCATTAGGTGAGGTGAAGAACGTAGAAGGAGCCAAGAACATTCCCCTTCGTCTGAAGGTTGATGGTAAAAGCTTTATTGTTGGATCACTTTCAGCAGAAGACAGGACTCAATTAATGTTTGATTTGGTATTTGAGAAAGAGTTTGAACTCTCACATGACTGGAAAAATGGGAGTGTTTACTTTATGGGCTACATCGCTGATGATCCAGTTTCAGGTGCATATATATGCTTTGTCCCATAAAATGTTGGAATACTATATGGATACGAGGCAGTGCTTTATAGATAAATATCGTTGCATACATGAAAATGAGTTTGTTCTGAACTTACTAATGTCATGTTAAGTTTTGTATTGATTAGAGGAGATGTAACATCTGTCAAATTGAGTAATTTTTTTTGGTGTCAGCTTTTTACCGGAGACTTCCCATATTTCTCGTCACTAAGTAGCAGTTATCATTTTTATTCATTAACCTTGAAATTAGGATGCAAGCTGGATATTTTGAAAAATATATGTGTTTATATTTGCTTAACACATCTTTTCTCTTAGATGGGGAAATCGACTCTGAATTTGAGGATGACTCCGAGGATGAACTGGTGGGAGCTCATGAAAATGGTAATATTCTCTCTTTTCATAACTCCCATGCCCCAATCTAACCCCTTCTCTAGAAACCAATGTCTTTCATAGTTTTATTTTTAAGGACTAGTTATTAAGGAACGCAACTTATGTCTACATTTGTAAAACTTCTTAGGTGATGTGGAGCTTAAGGCTGAGGATGTGAAGGCTGCTAAAAGTGCTGTTGCTGCACCCAAGGGTGTAGGAAAAAAAGTAGAGCAGCCTGAATCTGATGAAGATGAAGATAGTGATGACGATGATGATAGCGTTGATTCTGATTCTGATGATGATATGGCACTTGATGAAGAGGATTCTAGTGACAATGATGTATGTTATTTCTTGCCTTATGATTTTTTCTTTTTTTTTTTCGTGAATTTGTACATTAATTAAGATTTTGAGTTGGTGTTCAGGATTCTGAAGAAGATATTACCATTGAAAAAGAGTTGCCAAAGGTATATATTATGTTACAGTTCCACTCTACAGTTGGCACATTAATCACTATTTCGGTTGCATTAATTATCATGGTATTTGTTCACATAATTGATCTTATATTTCGGTGGTCTAATTTTCTTTTACATTGAAGATGCAGCATTCAAAGAAAAGGTCAGCTGAACCTGCCCAGGAAACACAGGTGCCTGCCAAAAAAGCAAAATCCAACAATAAAGGTTTCATTTTTTTTATCCTTTTTTGCTCATTTTTTGTTTGTTAAAAAACGAAATATTGTTCTGCTGTACATTATAGTAAAATATCAGGATTGTGCTTACCTTGAAGAAAGATATTTTAAATTAATGAAAATTTATGCAGGTCCTTTCCCTTCGAAAGCAGCTGGGAAGCAGGCTCCAAAATCAAGTAACCAATTTCCATCAAATAATCGCAACAAGTAAGTTAAGTTATATTATGGAAGCTGTGTGTTTTTATTTCATTGGACAGCTTATGCACGAGATACTGAATGCTATTTTTCTGCATTTAGGTCCTTTGTGCAGTCTAAGGCCAAGCGTGGAGGCAAATGAAGTATTTTACGCAGTTGAAACAACAGCTTGGTCGATTCTTTGGATTGCGAAATACATACATATTTTTTAAGATTGTCGAACATGGTGGATATGTAGTGTGAACTAGGTTACTTTGTTCAATTTTGGAAAATCCACCATGAATTGTGACTTTACTTTTTAATAGATTTCTATACTTGAGTTTTATGAAACATGCATTATTTTTTGGCTTCGTATTGGTGAAATTTTGAATTCTTATGAGTAATTTATAATTGCATAGTTTTTAAGAAATGGTCATATGGAAGCTTACTTATACTCTAGTGTTTCACAATGGTTTTAATCCACCTTGGTCCAGTTACACATTTGCGACTTAGTATTTGCTTAGTGGAGTAGTCTTTTTCCGATCTACAAGTTCACTTTGTGGCTATCATGCTCGGGAATATAATGTTATAGCTTGTAGTTCTGGGGTTGGATATCGATTGCGAATGTGACTATAATAATTTTTATTATATATAGAGTAGAATTGGAAGTTGCCAGTTTTAGCAGTATACTTCTTTAAAATTCCAATAGCAGTAACAAAAACATCAGTCGTATTTTCTCTGTGTATTTATAAAAGGGCTATCATTTTTTTCTCTTTATAAAATTGGACCAAAGTGAAACAAAAATGTATAGTCAATAGAGGGCTTTTGGCACTTTGCACCCTGGAATTATAGGGTTTTGGTACTTAGCATCTTAATTTAAAAGTTTTGGCACTTTACACCCTGGAAACACAACTTAGTTGGCACTTTGCACCCTAGTGTGTGTTTTGAAGAAAAAATTGATTGCTTGAAGAGTAAAATAGTTGTTTTCAAATATTTTTTGCACTTTAAACCCTAAAGTATAGATTTTGACACTTTGCACTCTGAAATATAGAATATTGACACTTTGCACCCAAAAAATATAATTTCTAGTATTTTCAAACCGACTTTATATGATAATCTAAATTATGTAAATAATATGCAATATAATAATATGTTAGATATGTAAATATGTATTTTAGATATAAAGTAAATAATCTTGAGGATACTTGAAAATAAAATGAAGACAATGTCTTTTTTTTAATCTAAATTTTACAAAGAGAAAATGTTAAAATAAGTTATTATAAAGTAAAACACTTTTAGAATAACAAGTTATGATTGTTTGCCGAAATTCATGAGTATTTTTTTTAAGAAAAATACATTAGGGTGCAAAATGTCATACAAATTATATTTTTAGGGTATAGAGTGCCAAAAAATTTAAACCGGGGTGAAAATTGCTAATATTTTATAATTTTAAGGTGTAAAATGCCAACATTCTATATTTTAAGGGTGCAAAATCTATATTGCCAAGGTGTAAATTAAAAAAAATTAAAAATAATTATTCTACCCTTCTATCAATGGATTTTCTCACTAAAACACACACTAGGGTGCAAAGTGTCAAATAAATTATATTTTCAGGGTGCAAATTGCCAAAACTTTTAAGTCAGGATGCAAAGTGCCAAAACCCTATAATTTTAGGGTGCAAAATGCCAAAACCCAGTCAAAAGATTAAAGAATTGACATATTTCTGTCACATAATTTCAACAAATAAATTTGGGTATGTGATAAGATTAGTAATTCATTTTTTCTTTTTTAAGTTCATTGGTTTTTCAAGGATATTCATGTTTAGGACTTTATTTACTCCATTTTGAGGAGCCTTGGATGCATTACATGGGAGCCTTGTCTGAATTGTCTATGCCATTAGCCATTGTTTGTGAAATTCCGCTAAAGGGACATTTTGATATTTCATTGTGCAAATCTATCGGAATTTGCATATTTGTATGTCACACTTTTATGTATCCACAAGAATGAAAATAAAACCAATTAACCTAAAATTGAAAGAAATGGAGTATATAATGATCGCAAGGGCTGAACGGGTAGACATCAAAGAAATAACACATGTATGAATTTCTTTTTCAGGAAGATATTTCAATGAACTAAGATAAACAATTAAAAATGAAAAGGATCATCCAAACGGAACATATTCCCTATAAAAATAAAATTAAAAAAAGAAAGTATATGTTGAGTTTGCATTGGTTAACAATTTATTAGAAACAGTTAAAACTTTAGCCAAATAGGGTGGTTTGCCCGAGAGGTTAAGGGGGAAGACTTAAGATCTTCTGCACATAAGTGCGCATGGGTTCGAACCCCATAGCCACCAATTAACAATCTTATAAATTTTCATTCATATTTTGTTTGGCCTTTTCTTAAAACAAAATATTATACTGTTTTGTATTCCCTGAACTTATTTTATATACACTAGAAACATTTTTGTTAAGGATATCTCCAATGCTTTCCCAAGGCAGTGTTTTTAAAATTGAACAGGAAGTTTTACTGGTTACTGGTTCGATCGATTAGATTGGGTTGACCATTGGTTCGATCGGTATAATCGGTGTGACTTTATTATTATGTAATATATATATATATATATATATATATATATATATATATATATATATATATATATATATATATATATATATATATATATATATATATATATATATATATATATATATATATATATATATATATATATATTTAGATTATCTAAAATACAATTATAATTCAAAAAACTATCATTCTTTGTCAATATAAATTTTTATTGTTTCATGCAAATAATCAAAATGTCTTAAAAATTAAGATCAATGTCAAAAATATAAATCTCAAGTGTCCCTAAAAGATACGTACATTCAAAACAAGACAACAAAATTAAAAGTTCATCTCATTTTCAAAGTTTTGGCTTGTTCATTTGGGTTCTATTGTTATAATTTGATGTTTATATGGTAATTGATTTGCATAATTTCATACACAAAATAATATTATTCACAATGATGAGAAAATGGTTATGTACTTCTTTATGTAAAAAAAAAAATGTAATATTGCATTGATTGTTAAAACACTAAAATAATGAATGTTTTCAATTAAAGTATATAAATGTAATTCTATTAAATGTTAAATAAGAGTTCAAATAAATAATAATAACAAAAATCTCTAAATTTTAAAAAAAAAATTAAGTGAACCACTGGTTCACTGGTTTTGCCGGTTATCTGATTTTACCGGTTCGAACTGATTAATCAGAAGACTGATTTTTAGGAGTATGTAAATCGAACCGAATTGAGGACCGATTAGCGGTTAAACCAGGCCAACCAGATGGTCCGGTTCGATTTTCAAAACACTGGGGAAAGGTGAATCCATAGGGGAAGGGGAGATAAAATACACTTTAATGAGTAGGGGGAGGGAGGGGAAAGGGGTGGGCAACGCGCCCAGCTCCAGTGTCTTTTTTTTTTTTTTTAATTGGGCTGGGCTACTACTTTTTTTATTTTTATTTTTTTATTTAAATAGTAACATAATTATCTATTAACAATTAAATATTTTTATTATTTGTGCATTTTGTACTTTTATAACTTGTAATATTGTAATTTTATGTACAATGTTTATTAATTGTTATTATTATTTAGCTTTATTATTATTAATTTTATTAAGTGAGAGTGGAAAAATATGAGAATTAGAATTTTGTGGAATAAATGGTAATAAAGTTACATTGAAATTACATTGTTTCCGTATTGTCTTGAGTTTTTTTTTTCCTCTTAATTTAGTAATTTCTTTATAATTTTTTGAATTTTTTTTAAAATCTTTCAATATTTATTTGATTGAAATACATATTTACAACAAAATATTGATCCACAGCAAATCTTAGTTGTAATAGTTTAGTCATCCGAGTCATCATTGGCGTATTCATGCCAATGTTAAATTACTTATTGTTAATGTCAATATTTAATTTACTATTGACTTTATTATTATTATTATTATTATTATTATTATTATTATTATTATTATTATTATTATCATGCTACAAAGTTGAGAAGATTAAGTGAGAGCGGGGAAGTATGATAATTGAAATTAAATAGAATGTGAAGATTGAGTCACTGAAGATGACTATAAAAAGAGAAGTCTGAAGGGGAATGAGAGTCTAAGAGGAATGAGAGTTTGAGGGGAAGGGAAGTCCATATCCATTTGAGATGGCCTAATAATATTCAAACTAGAAATTTTCTTTTACGCATTTGACCGTACAAATATATAAGGATTTGCATAAATAAAATTAGAGACGCTCAAATCAAGTATAATAATTAAATTTTGTCATTTTGAACCTTATAGCATGATACTATATTATTGACAGCATTGTTTTGCTCGTAGAACTTGATAGTGTAAGTGGTTACAGCAAAATTATGGAGTGACATTTATAACAATCAATCAATAAAGTTATAATTCTATTGTATATGGGTGATGAAAAATATAATAAAATAAAGAAAGACCTGTAGGCTCAATTAAAATACAGAACAATATGTGTTGAAATGTTCTAATTAGTAGGTTAAACATTGTTTTTGCCTAAATTATTTATAGTTTGTCATTAATTATTTTAGTTGTGACAGTCAATAATGGAACAACAGGGCGGACAAATAGTTTTTGCTAATTAAGACGAAGACATCACAACAAACCAAAGAACATTAAAACTAATGATGCTGCAAAAACAGCATGAGTTTATTTAATTTACTCTTCGTCTGAAATTTGACTAGTTACTCACAAGTAGTAAACTATTTCCGTCATTTGTTAGAAAGTCACATTAATGTATCATATATAGTACTTTATTATCAATATTTTCAAGTTATATATTTTACAAAAAGTAATGGGTTTGCCTGTCCTTTTCTCGCATTAGTAGCAAAAGTGAAAAAGAGTAATGCTAATATACTTCAAGAAGAAGAAATCCAATTTAATACACTTACAAGGAGGGGAGGGGAGGGAACAATTATCACAAATAAAGGAGATCGACAATGCCTATTTCTTAACATCACTTTGTAGTATCCCATCAATCATGAACATATGTATTTAATAATGCGATCGAGTAGCTTTCTTTTTATTCATTTTCAATATATATATAAATATATAACATATGGATGTTTTCTTGAAGGAATGCCAAATCATGTTAATGGCTTCATAGTTCCTAGAAAATTCTTGTTCAAGTTTAGCTTGGTCAAATCCATTCAATCACCAAGCAAGTGTATTGCATTTGCTTTGTGATTGGTCACTCTTTTGGGAGTCACATCCAATCTCAAAGTAAGTATATTGCATCTGCCTTATAGTTACTTTGAGTTCGACCAAACTCGGGGTGGGTAAGAATTTCCTCACAGTCCTGAAGATCTTGTAAGGTGACGAAAATTCAGTTCAAATTTAAAAGTTTTATTGAAATCACTCCAACAAAAGAATTTCATGAATCCAAAATCAAGCCAACGCCAATCCATATGAACCCAAAGTCATTACTCAGAATATCCTTAGTTTCATATTTTTTTTCTTCGTTTTTAACACCAAATATGGAATTAGTGTTATCAATCATTACTATGTCATGCCATCACATAAATAATGTGGTGCATTTTTTGTCACTAGGTTTAGAAAATCTTTCTACATGTAGTCTAGGCATGATTTTTTCACTTTTATGGACAAAATGTAAAAATAAATAACAATTTCATTTTTCTAAATTCTAATACTTATCTAAAACTTTGAGTCAACCGAACAAGAAAAAAAGAAAAAAGGAAGGTTTCTCAAAAAAAAAAAAAACAAGAAAAAAGGAAGCGAAAATGAATGGACAATGGAGTAGGAATAGTAATTCATAAAAGCGTTAAGCACTTTATAGTGCATTGTACTCCTATGTCCTTTTAACTTTTTTTTTTTTTTTTTGATAATTCATGTCCTTTTAACTTTATTCTTCATGAGAAAGTAGTAAAATATATTTAATAGCACATATGAAAGTGGAAACAAGTACAGAAGACAACACAACACGATGCTTTTGTCTTAGTTTCAATAGATAAGATACCACAAACATCAACAATTGTATGTGATCATGATCAGATCATTTTAGTTTTGTAATTTACCGTACATTTACAGATACTTATGATTGAAATTTTATAAAGTTCTACATATTTCAAAATTTTACAGTATTGTTCAATCTGAGAACAAATTAAATATATGTACTAATTTAACAATCCATACTGTCAAACGTATATCTTCCCGAACTCGATTCTTTAAATTAAGATAAAATTTATATTACAATACAAGACCTAAGAAACAAACGTGACACTATATAATTAATGAAGTATTACAAATCAAAAAGACCTTTAGACCAAATATAAATTGACTTAACAAAATACCAAGTACAATGTCACACAACCAACATCACCACTATAAACTCAAGAAAAAAAAGAATCATAATATGTCTAACTCTAATAATTATAGTTTTTCTCTAGATCTGCTTCTTCAACCTACACCAATTCTGCCTTCCAGTTTCTGTTGTACATGATGATCGCTTGTTTTTCTTTTTCTTTCCCGTGTTAAGAGCTCGGGACTATCGTACCAACGAACCCAAATCCAGCTATTGTAAATGTGATTACTTGAAGGAAAAGGTATATGAAATAACAATTCTTTCCATATAGAAAATCGTAGCATCCACAAACGAAAAGAAACACCGCAAATCCAAGCTCGTGCACTTGAACTCTGAATAAATCATTATAATAAATAATCATCTTGTGCTATATATATAGAAATAGATGTAACTTAATTATTTATTTGAATTACTTACCTATCTCCAAGAATTTTAGATAGGGATCTCCTTGGTGCACTTGATTTAGCATTTGATTTGTTCTTGAGAACATCTCCAAGTTTTTCGGTTACTACCCATTCGTTAACTCTTTTGGCCTCGAAGAGGCCAATAAATGTGGCCTTTGTTCGGTGAAAAGACATGACATTCTCGAAAAGGACCCAATAGAACAACAAATGGAAGGACCTTGGAGTTCCGACTGAGTTAAGGATTGTTATGATGCAAGGAATGTAAATTGAACCCCATTTCGGGACATCTACTTCAGGAACCATGATTGTTAGCGGAAGGACCACGCAATAAAAGAAGAATGTGAACATATGAGCGATGATCTTTCGCACAAAGAAGAAACTGTAGATCACATAAAACTTCTTGTACAGAGTAACTTTCTGTAGAAAAGATAAGTGGGAAGTTAGTTTTCTTTATTTTATTTTTTTGGGTGCTATAAAATTAGATTACATTATGATTCAAAAACCTTGTTTGTGGCAATGTCCATGACCATTTTTCTGAATAAGTTAGCTGGACCACAAGACCATCTGTGTTGCTGGAACCTGAAGGCTTTAAAAGTACTTGGAAGTTCACTTTTCACCTATTGGAATTGGAAAAACAGATTTCATGTATTAAATTGATAAATGAATAAATTATACAGGTTGAAATTAATTAATTAATTAATTAATGTACCTGGAGGTCTCCTAAGTAGAGAAATTTCCAGCCTTTAAGACCAGATCGAACAGCAAGATCCATATCCTCTACTGTGGTTCTGTCTTTCCAACCTCCAGCTTCATTGATTGCACCAATTCTCCAAATCCCACCAGTTCCTGAAATTAATTAATTAAGACTCACTCAATAATTCATTTTGTTATTAACAATTTTTTTTTTAATTCAAAGAAAAATAATGTCATGTTAGAGATCGATAAAAAAAAAAAAAAAAAAAAAGACTTTAGTAATTTTGAGTTACCATTGAAGCCAAAGAAGGCATGAGTGGCTGATCCCACTTCTTGCTCAACTTTAAAATGGTAGTCCAATGACATTTCTTGCATTCTTGTCAACAAACATTCATTTGAATTCACTGCAAATTAAAAGTAACCAAAAAACATTTCATGTTATTATTGCAACTAAATTATTCATTCAATGAATGTGAGATTCTACCAACATATGTTTTATCGATTTTAAAACTTCCTATCGAGGATCAAAACTCTCAATTGCTAATTAACAATTTCCTAATTTAATTTATTTGAAATATCATTTATTCTGAGCAGGAAGGAAAATAAGCCAAGCCGTATCTTTATCCTGACACCACGTGACACGACAATTAAAATAATTCCGATCCGATGTCACAAACATAACAACCTGGAAATGGAATAACCATTTTTTCCATCACAAGAAGTTGTCGGTGTGCAACGTTGACACTGTTTGGGTGGGAGTTGATTGGATTGAACAAAAGCTCCACCTATTCATTGTATCTGTCCTACTACTGACACATAGCATATTACCACATGTTGAAAACCCAATGTACAACTATGTCCTCCAACTTTTAATTGACCATATTTTTTAAATTGCTATTTCCACTCGTCCGTCCTTTTGGGAAGAAAGGACAAACCTACCCCGGATATTCAGCCCTTCCAAGCCGCTTAAACCGGGGGCACATTGTTATTTCTAGCTAAAAGACGGGATAATTTCGTCATTTACCGGTGTTACCATTTAAGGACTAATTAATGTTTAACGAATCAAATGTTAATTAAGAAGCCTCCTCCAAGTGCAAAAAACCCAGACAGAAATGAATGACACTTTATTTAGTTGAATAATAATTAATTAATTAATTACTTAAAGTCGACATAAACCAAAAAGCATGTACTAAAGTGAAAGTAGAAAAAAGTTGTTAGCACGTAGAGTAATATTTATCTTTTAAATAAAAAGTTTTATTCTTAATTTAAATAAGAGACAGGTGTCTATATTAGTGTATTGGAAAATCATAAGGCCGGTATGCTTATTAAACATGATGGAGTAGATGTAACTAATCAATTTTTGTCGACATCAATGAAGCAGCAGTAGTTGTAGTTAAACCTCACACCCGTCAAGAAATAACAAATACTAAATTGTTATAATATTGATTATTAAATTGGCTATTAACGCCGTGATTTGTGGTGATGAGGCAAACAAAAGCTCAAGAAGGATCTGGGCCGTTAATTGGGTCCCACGATGTGGGGTTGTTTTAAATGGGCCCACCTGATGACCCGTTAAGTGTGCAACAAATTTCTCCAAGAAAAGAAAGAATATGTGCAACCATTGAAAACAATTTTATGCAACACCGACACTTTCGTACGTTAGTGATATTTACAGAAAACATTGTGACAAACAAAATACCAAGTCTTAATTTTCGCTTTATTTATTCATCAATAATTTAGAGGTTATATATTTATAGTTTTAGGTCATGATTCCAATGGATTAAGTTACATAGACAAAAACTAATGTGCTGGTGATTGTTTAATTATTTATAAAAAATTTAAGACTGTTCAAATATTGTTGTATCTATGACATCTTCATTTATTTTGTGAGAACCTTTCTTAGGTTGATAAAAACTCACTTATTAGATAAACCGAATGTGATTAATTAGCGATTCTTACCAAACCTCCACCGGCCTTGTACGAGGGCAATGTCCTTATTGTGGATTAGGAAAGGAACGGCACGCTTGAGAAAGTCCGGTTCGGGTCGAAAATCGGCATCAAACATGACAACATACTCGCATTCTTTAACATAGTCGCGTTTCAATCCTTCTTTAAGAGCTCCAGCTTTGTAGCCTCCTCTGCTCTCTCTAATTTGGTATCTAATGTTAATGCCTTTGCTTGCCCACCTAATACATTCTTTCTCAACCATATCCTACAACATTAATTCATATAATATAATTAATTACAAACCAAACACAATTAAACTTGATTCACTACACAATATATAGTAATAATGATAATGTCGGTTTTAGTCTTAAAAGAGTAAATACCCTCAAAAGTGGAAATCAAACACTAAATTAAAATTGATGAGAAGGGCCAAATAAAAGAACAAACCTTGATCTAGACTATTACAACTAAATTTGTTGTAAATATGTGTTTCAATCAAATAAATATTGAAAGATTTTCAACTAAAAAAATTATAAAGAAATTACTAAATTAAGAGGGGGAAAAAAAAAACCTCAAGACAATAAGGAAACAATGTAAAAGCTGAACCATTACAATATTTTGTACAAAAGAGATAGAAAATTTAATACGGGATTTGCAATATTAAGACAAAAAAGATAAAACATTTTATTTTTATTTTTCTGTTTAATGAAGTGATGGAAATGAGATGTGTACCTTTATGAGAAGGTCAGTTGAATCATCAAGTACTTGAATCACAAGCCTATCAGCAGGCCATGAAAGATTACAAGCTGCACCAATGGAGATCTTATAAACCTGTCAACACAAAATCATCAGTCACAGTCACACATACCCATATGTGTAAAAAAGGGTGTGAAATCAAGAAAACAAACATACCTCTCTCTCATTAAACATGGGGATCTGAACAAGAACAATGGGATAAGCTTCATTTCCCAACTCAATATCATCTTTCATGGCTTCCCATTTGTATCTCTTTTCAGGCTTTTTCCAAAAGAGTTTCACAAGTATAATCACAATTCCCATATAAAGTCTCTCCATGAACACCATTAATGACATCGCCAAGCAAATATACACACTAATTCTTAACAATGGGACAATCAATGGGGGCTTGATTAGCTCCCATAAAAGACCAATTTGCCCTGCAATATCCGTCGAATAACCCGGTAACGACTCCGGTAAAAAACTCCTCATAGATACTTCAGCCATTTTTTTTTTTTTTCAATCGGGAAACAGGGGACTCTGTTTCTCACTTTCTATAAATAGATCTGATGTCACTCCCTTTCTTTTTTACTATAGAGCACCAATGTGCTTCAAATTTTGAAGGGGTTTTTTTAGATCCCCAAACTCTGCTCTTTTTCTTTCTACTTCTAATTTCAGCCTATCAATACTTCTTGTTTCTTTCTATTGAATAAAAATAGAAAGAGAAACAGAGAAGTATTGTGGCATTGTGAGCCTGAAAGAAAGAAAGATAGAGAGAGAGAGAGAGGGAGCAAGTGAGCAATGGGGGAGTAGTGAGGAAGGGGTTTTATAGTCATTATTTAGTCTGATTTGGATTTCTTTATTGACATTAATTTGATCTTTTTTTCACTCAAATAGCGACTACTAAGTGGCACTGGTTTATATAAATTCCTGATTCTTTCATTCTATTTCAATTTAAAGACAAAGTAATCTTTATTATTATTTATAATTAAAAGACAAGTAGTTTATTATTTATAATTAAAAATAAATTATTCTTTTTTATGAAAGAATCTTCAGTAAAATCATTTGTATTTATACTTTGATATGGTATTCGTTTTTTATAATTACATCTATATTCCATGAGATGTAGTGATATTATATGTACATTCCCCTATAGGGGTATTATAATAACTACAAAGACTTCATTACTCATTAAATATATTAATACATGGACGTTTTTATCCTTTCCCTATTTTTAAAATTACTATTAATCTAAACATTAAACTTTTAAAATAGGAAATAAAATCTTTAATAGAATCAATTCAAACACAACGCCGATCATATAAAGTTCCTAGGGGTTAACTCATTTTATCTATAATTAAAACCAATATTCATTTATGTTTTGTAGTTCAATAATTCAAAATGCAATATTGATCTTAAAATATATACAAACATGATATTTTTTGTAAAATAAATAATTAAATACCTTAATTCAACTAAAATACTGTTTTAGAATCACACTTTATGAAATATGTACCTACGATTAATTTTACTATTTCTTTACAAACAACCCTTGAAGTTGAATACTCTTTCCGTCTAGTTATTCTTGCTCTTTATACTTTTGTCAAGAAATTTTAAGTAAAAGTCAAAATGTGATGTCCTTACATTTATTCCGTTAAAAAGAGTAATTGAAAATAACTAAATAAGTAGTGTTAAATTGTTTTTTTTAAGATGATAATCTCTCCATAAAATTGGGGCATCCAAGAAAAAAGAATTTTCGTGGCTACCCTCTAAGGTAGTCATCATTCGTCATGTTAGGGGGTTTTAGAGACACTTTTTATGCAAAAATATCCCTAAAAAATACCTAACATGACAGATGGTGACTACCCATAATTATTACCTAATAACTATCACACTTCTTCACTTTATGCAGGCCACGTGCGTCATATAAAGAGGTACAATTTGTTCACACTTTTTGGGTCAAGTTGAGAAGAATTATTAATCGGGGTACTAAAAGAGCAATTATAGTTAGGCCATCTCAAATCGAAGAGGAAGGCATGCATGATGAGGGTCATCGGCTGGTGATAAAAAAATTCTGGAGGGCAAGCAAGAGAGCAACTGGAAGGGCATCTAGGCAGGCAGTCGGGCAGGCGTTTGCTCGTCCAGGCCAATGGGGATATATATGTTTTTTATTTTTTTAAAAAAATAATTTAAAATGTGTTAAAAATATTAAATTATATTAATTTAGCATATATGTATGTAAAATTAATTGGTCACTTTAAAAAAAAAAAAACATGTATATATGTGTGTAAAAATTCTTAAAATTTTTTTGAATGCCTTCTAAATTTTGTGTAAAAATTCTTAAAAACTCGTGTTAGAAAAATAGTCAATTTTATGTAATTTGTATTATTATTTATCCTTAAATTATGTGTGTATATTATTATTTTTATTGTTATTGTTATTGTTAAGTGAGAGTGAAAAAAGTTTGAAATTGAATTAAATATTTTGGGTTGTTCGTTCGGTTGGAGATAATAGACTAGACAAGGCAGACAAGAGGTGGCTATACCTGCTTCGGTTGGAGATGGCATTAGAGTACTAGTTACAAATGGTGTATGATGTATCTATAAAATGAAATTTAAAGTAATAGAAATTTTTTAAATAGGGTGAAATACAGTTTCCCCCTTCAAGTATGGAGGTGGTATCAGTTACCTCCCTAAAGTATCAATTGTAACACCAACCACATCTGTTATAATGTTGAATGTTTTATTCCAAAATTATCTCCACCCCTTTTATTACAAATATATTGTTTATTTATTAATTTATCAAAAAATAAATCTTTATTAATTATAAATTCATCCATCCACCAAATAAATCTTCAGTTCTATGGTCTCAAATATTTTCTTTGTTTTCATCTCTCTTTTTTTCTCTTTATTTTAGTTTTAAATTTGTCTTCTTTATTTTATGTTTCAATTTTATTTTTATTCTATCTCAATTTATTTCTTTATATTTTTCTGAGTTTTTATTTGGTGATAATTATCTCATTTATTTTCTGTATAAATTAAATGTTGTCTCGCAAAATTCAAGTTTGACACAAAACAATAATATGTCTTAATTTCTTCATTCTTTTATCAAAAAAGTCTTTATTAATTATGAATCATCCATCCACCATACAATATTATATTTCAATTTTTTTCATATCTTTTGTTTCCTTTGGTTATAAAAAAATTAGATGAAAAGAAGAAAACATTTGAGATCGAAATAAGAAAGGTAAAAAAAGAAATGAAGAAGTTAAAACATATTGTTGTTTGATGGATGAATGGATTCATAAATAATGAAGAGAAAAATTAATTATTTATGAAAGGGGCGGGGATATTTTTGGAATAAAAACTACAAAATTATAATAGAGGGGGGTAAATGTTACAATTGATACCACCCTCATACTTTAAGGGGGGAAACTGTATATCACCCTTTTAAATATTAAAATATTATATATATTTCCACTATTATAATAGCATGAATATTTCTTAACTTTTTGTGCAAACTATAATATCCTTATTTAAGTTGTAAAATGATATGTAGTTAAATGATAAACATATAAAAGTAATTGAAGAGGTATAATTAGACATCAAGTCTTGTTATATTTATCTTCTACATAAATTCCTAAAATTTATAAATTCTCTCTTACATCAATATTTATAATTTTAAACTTAACAAACCATTAAAAAATACTATTATTTTAATAGCTCCTAAATATATATAATATTAATAGCATCAATATGATTAAAAAATACTTATGACTTAGCAAATTATGTAATTTTACTTCGACTAAAATAGCAAAATATAAAGATATTCAATAATATCGTAATAAGCAAAGTGAGTCAAACTTGGGTAGAACCGTACCAGATTCTGGCCAGGAGATGAAGAATGTGGCATTTTAAATGGAAAATTGAGGTACAGGTGAAGTGAGGAAAAGTTCTAGTTGAACAAGATTCATGTGATGTGAGGAACAGGAACAGTAAAGAAGATGATGAAAAAGACTCCTGCACCAGTTTACATGAAGACAACTATTTTGACCATTCAATAAATATATGCCGATAAAATACAAGAATTATTTTTAACCTTTCTGTTTTACTATTTTGAAGTTAACTATATATATACATGACCGAAATTTTCTAATATTCATAAGAAACTTTTACGTTTCTTTCCCGTATCTTTGGAAAATTTTCTAATTTTCTAAAATCAATGAAAACTTGTCAAGAGTCGCATATCCATTATTTGCAGCATTCGGTCCATGTTTTAATATTTCATGCTAGACTTAAGGGCATCTCTAATCGTTGGGGGAGGGGAGGGGGATTTTGAGTGGGGAAATAATTTGTGGTCTTCAATAGTGGGGGGAGTTGGGAGGGGGAGGAGAGTGGGAGGGGGAATGAGAGAGAAAGAAGGAAAACTTGTCCTTCGGTCATCTTCAATGGTGAGGGGGAGGGGGAGGGGGATTTTTGGGTTTTTCTAGAAGTATGGTCTTCAATGGTTGGGGGGAGTGAGGAGGGGGAGGAGAGTGGGAGTGGGAGTGGGAAAGAAAGGGCAAAATCTTGCCCCTCATTTACCCCTCGGCTCTCGCATGCTACATTTTTTTTTTTGGTTTTTTGTTTATTGTTTTTTTATTTTTATAAATTTTGTGTATGATTTAATAAATTTTATATTTTAAAAAATTAAATCTTTACATGAATTAGTTTTAATTAGATATTTCAAATTTGTATTTTAATTTAGATAAAATGTACAAATGAATCCAATTATAAATTTTCTTTTTATCAAATAAATGAACTTTAATATGATTAAAACTCGAGTATTACTTGATATACATAAGTGATTGCAATTTTTTTATAGTTATTATTATTATTATATTATAATTATTATTATTACTATTACTAATATTATTATTATTATTACTATTATTAAGGGACATTTGTTTTTTGAGTACCATAGGATATGCCAACTTGCAACTTTGGTACCACATGACATATTTTTATTGCAACTTACCAAACCCAATTTTTCTCTAATTCACCCCCCTATGAAATACATAATATTCAATTTACCCCCTTGCGATTTAAAAAAGAGCACGTTATCTCCTGTACTTTTATAATATTATTTTTATTTATAATAATAATAATAATAATAATAATAATAATAATAATAATAATAATAATAATAGGGGCAATTTGCAACTACGTCCCTCTAATATGTCACTACAAGAAAACATTGTCTAACCAATGACAATTTTCATTAATAAAGTCTCGATTTTCCTTGGTTTCCATGCATAATGATGAAATTATTCCGTTATATGATCTGTAGGTGAATGCATCCCAGGTAAACGCAGTGAACCAATTTATTCTCGCGAGTAAAAACTGAGTCAAATTCTTTTTGTTGGTTATCTGTTGTGATATTATTAATAGATTCCATCAACTTAAATCTATTGGTAAGTGTTTGACCAACACGTTGTCGACCAAGCTGACGCTTGGGTAACAACTAGGCGATGAGGCGGCAGTCGTTGCATGTGCGCCAAGATGCACATGGGCAATGCTTAGGCAATGGGGGCAGCAGACATCACCTGGCTGCCTGAGTAACCCTAAATGATTGGACGGCGCATGTGCACTGCATAGGTGACGGGGAGGTGAGCATCGTCGCTTGAGCACGCAAGCGATGGGGCGTTGCATGGGCGGCCTGTTGATAATTAAAGTATAGGAGGTCATATTTGAACCCCTTGACCTCATGGATATATAAGACCTTCAAAACCATTGAACTAAACAACTTTAATGATAATTCAACTATCCCTAATGTTTAGTGTAACTACAGTGATCACAACTACCTTAAAAAGTTTATGCAGAAGTACAATAATATTCCTATTTAATTGTAAGAAATATGATTGTTAATAACATTACACCCATCTACCCAGTGGCGGAGCTAGGAACAATTATTTGGGGGGGCTAGTTTTTTTTTTTTGTCAAATACTTTCTTAATATTTTGTATTCCCTCAATATTTTGATACAATGACAAAAATTATGATCAAGCAATATACAAAAAAAAAAAAAAAAATATCACGCAAAAATTGAAAATATAAATATCTTAAAGAATAAGAATCATTTAACTGTAATCGACAATCTTTTATTGAATATAAATAGTTATCATCGAATCCGCCTTATAATGAGATATTTTAATTTAGATTAATTAGCTCTACCAAGAGAATAAAAAAATATAATACTTATTCCCTAAATATTCTTAAAAAACTAGAAGAAATAATTTATTAAGAAAAGAATATAATGAGATATTTTAATCTAGATTAATTAGTTCTACCAGGAAAATAACAAAAATATGTATAAAATGTCAAGAGATAAAATGCTCCCCAACGCATTCGAACTCAGAACTATAGTGATAACAAGTAACTCCCTTAACAGCGCGCCACAGCTGATTTTAGTTAATAAAACACTACTGTATAAGTATATATACATATATAGAAACAATATTTTTCTTGGGGGGCGGTCGCCCCCCCTAGTCTCCATGACGCTCCGCCAGTGCATCTACCCCCTTTACCTACACCACATATTCCCTGCTACAAACTTATAACCCACCCCCATCTCACCTCACCTCACCTCTCTGCCTGTTTCGCTAAATTTTTCATCGATTTCCTTTTTTTTTTTTTTTTTTTTTTTGCGATTTCATCATTTTTTTTATCAATTTCATCAGCTATCACAAATTTCATCCGTTTCCACTTCACCCATTTTTCACCGATCTGACATGTACTCGTATTTCACCACTTTCACTCATTTTTCCACCAATCTTACAATGGCAGCGAGCTGGAGTTACACTACAAGAAAAATAGATTTTAGTGACAAAGTATTAAGTGACGTTGTTGAAATTGTCATTTTTTGGATATACTTGGTGACAAAAATATTAGTTTTGTCACAATAACAACAGTGACAAAGTTTATTTTTAAGTTGTGATCACTAATGGTTATTAGTGATAAGTGTATCAAACTTAAATTGTCATTATTGATAATTAATGACACTCTTGACAATTAATAACACTCTTTCCGTGACAACCTAATGACAATAAATATTAATCTTCACTATAATTTAGTGAAAAAAAATTTAGTTGTCACTATAATTTAGTGACAATTTTTTAGTTTTAGTGATCACTTTTGGGGTATCACTAAATGTCAATAATGACAATTTTTTTCACATTTCTTGTCACTAGTATGTCTATATACATCATTTTAGTGATAATATTTACGTTCTTGTCACTTTGTCATTAACTATTTTGTCATTAATATTTAATTTTTTTTTAGTGTAATTACATGACATTATTAAAGTCGAAATATTTAAAGGACTAAAATATGAGAGCTATAGTTACAAAACCGATTTGCAATTTTCTCTGTTACAAATCATATACTGTGTTCATTTTTCTTTTGTGTGTCATTTGGAGAGAAAAGTTACCACAACACTAAGGCTCTTTTTCATTACAAAAAAAAAAAAAAAAAAAAAGAAGAAGAAGAAGAAGAAGAAAGAAACAGCTGAAAAAATTCCTATTTTTCTACGTTTTTTTGCGCTGGCAAATTTTATATAAATTAATGGAACTTGTCACTTGTATTGTTTTAGTGATGTGGAAAAGTAATGCAAAAACCGGAAAGTAAATAACTAAATTCTAAGAAAAATACTTAGGTTGCATATGTATGTGCTTTTGTTTTCTTATGAAATTTATTTGTAGCCCCTCTTTAAATCTTCTTTTCCTCCTTTAGTCAAAAAGTAATATGGACGAAAGCAGCACACGAGATTGCTGTTGCATATATAACTGTATGAAAAGTTTTTTCAAGCCTCTTTCGTTGATAGCCTTGATTAAGATTTAGTAGTATTAAATTGATAGAGATTTGAAAATTCAGACTTTTTTATTTTTATTTTTTTGTGTTAATTGCCTTAGGATCTACAGCCACCATTGGGATTTGGGGGGCCTTAGCCCCACAATATTTTTGACTTTTTTATTCTAGTTTTAGTTATATATATTCTTTATATATTTATTTGTATGAATTGTTTTGGTCATCTTTAAAAGTCCAATTGAAAAAAATTAATTATACACATAATATACTTATCAAAACTTAATTATATAGTAAATTTTGGTCTCAACCAAATATAAAGTTCAAATAAAATTCTTGATATAATTTTATGAAAATTAAATCAAAGACTAATTAAATTCAATGTAGGGAAAAAAAAAATATTTTTTTTTATTTGTATATATTTGTTCCTTATTTAAATAAAAATTAACTGAATATTTTTTTAAAAATAACATTTTTATTAATAAAATTTTCGTCTCCTCGACTCGTGAATCCTGGATTTGCCCCTGGCCTTAGTTACGAACTATGATTGAATGAGTAACTTATTATAATATATATATATATATTTTACACATTGTAATATAATGTTTGATAGGATAATAATTTTTGCATGAAAAATTTAAGGTGCTGCGTTTTTGTGTTCGGTATGATAAATTTTATGACAAGATTACTGTTGACTTTTCCGCGGTGATCGAATATGAGCTTAAAAAAAATTGACCATCCGAGTCTAATAAAGCCAACCGAACAACCCCTAATTTGATATATGGAGTATCTAATTTGATACTAGTTTATTGTCGGTATAAGTTGTAGCAATTGATACATAATTATTACGACATATTTTATAGATGTTAGTAGGGTAATACTAGTTTGTGATATGTAGTATTTGACACATAATTATTAAGACACATTGTTAGTCATTCATTAACTATATAATGTATATATCATGTTGCTTATATAATTTCATTAAGTTAGCAACTTAGTACCTAGTTTTAATTTTATAGTTGATTAATCTAAATACTTTTAAAAATCAATTATATTTGACTAAGTTGAGGGTGATCTCTTTAACAATTAGCGTGATAAGTACAATAGATAATTATATGTAGGATGATATTTTACTTTCATTTTATTACTTGTTTGCGATAACACATACTTATGTTCTCAAATTTCGCATACATGGTGTAGCCCCTTGTTGCTTCTACTAAGATATATATGAGGCAAGTGGTACATGTGTTTTTGTACATGTTTGATTTAGTTTTGTGAACATCCGCTATAAACCATATTTCAAAGCTTTGAAACATCTTCCAAAATCATATCGTTTAACTTTGCCCGAAAATTATATTTCTTTTCTTTTCTTGCACATGGACTTAAACTTTGAGTCAACATTAAATTGGTTTTGTAACTTTTAGTTGTCTTAATCTCGAGTCCTGCACCTAGTCTTCCTAACTTATTTGGTTTAATTGGGTCTTTTTTTTTTTTTTTTTTCTTTGTAGAAGATTTTTGTTGACAATTCAGAAGGTACTTAATTTAATTCAATCTTTAAGTGTTTGCTCAGTTGAGACATCGTGTTTGAATTAATTAACCCATGTTCATATATATATGTATATATTCCTCAAATATTAATATATCATCTAGACTATTCACGCCACAGCCTTGATAAAATTGGGTTGACCTTCCAGAAGTGCAGGCAGTACGTACTCCCATTCCCATATATATATAATAACAAGCACATTTTTTCTTTTTTTTAACTTGGTTTTGGGTCATGAGTTGGGTCAACCCATGTTAAAGTGGTTGGGAATTTGTGAACAATATTAGTTTTACTTACAACACTTACTTTCCATTGTCCATAGCAAAATTCCAATTTTAGTACTAACTGTGAGTTTGGTTGTCATCAGAATGACAAGTACACTGTACTTAATCGAATTTGATCAATTTATGCATGCCTGGATTACAATTTTAAGATATATAGTGACCAATTACAACACAAATTCAAATGTATTTGTCTTGTATAATTGATCGACTTTGATACATTTATGCCTGGATTATGTACAATCTAGTTGATACTTTACACCCTATAAATATACTATTTTCACATTTGCATCCTAAGATTAATATTTTGACACTTTACCCTCTCAAATTGTCTTCTATTAGCAAAACAATCGGCATTTTGCCAATGAATTTGAGGGTGCAAGATGACATAATTTCAGTTTGAGGTTGCATACTGCATAGTGTCAATTAATCTTTAGCTAGTTAATTGTTCATATGTATATTGTTGATTCATCAAGTAAATCAACTTGTTATCAAAAAGGTAAATCAACTAGACTTAATTTTGTACTGAAGAGAAAAATAAATGTTTTTTTTTTTTCTTGGATTTTTAAGTACTCAAGTAGTCATGATTATTATATATATAATGAAACAAGCAATAATTGAGCTAATAAATTAAACCATCTAATTAATTCTATAGTTATTAGTTTATTAACTGATGAATGATCTCTGCAGATTAATTATAATTATATATAGGTAGACAATTCTCAAGTTTAGATTTCGATTGGATCGATCAAAGGTCGTACTTATATTAATGTACTATACTATGAGTGTGTGGAGTCACCAATTGCAATTCGTCTAGCTAATAGTATTGCATAAGGAAGTAATTAGATCACGTGACGACATCTAACATGCATGTTAATATTCCAGGAACAGCTATGGTACCACATGTAATTTGGTACTTAAATGACAAAAATAATCATCATACCATATATACACACACATTGCTCTTAATTTTCAAAAACATCAGCCAAAAAAAATTATCAAAAAAAAAGGAACATCACCCCAAAAATTGGAAGAGGAATCGGTCCATACTTGTGACAATTTCATGTTATCGAGATACTAACTTCAATGGTCAATTATTGCCGATGAGGCAAGGCAATATTCATCGGCAATAGTTTTGTTAAAGTTGATGTTCCGTTATCAAGAAGTCATGAGTTCAATTTTTACATTAATTAGTACTTATTTAACTTAATACTAGTATTTATAATTAATTTATCTTTGTATTTTAATACCAATGAAATAAATTTTATGATATGGTGATTAATATAAATTATTTCTTCACCATCTGAAAAATAAAAAAATCAATTATTGAAGGTTCAACAATAACTCAAACGATAATAAAATATTAATCAATATGTGATTGGTCTAGTAGAAGCAATGGCGGTGCCAAAAACTTTTTTCACCAGGGTCCATTATAAACTAAAACTATACTTTTTAATTAAAATAAAATACTAAAAACAAAAATTCTACAACAACAATTAAATTTGAACAATGAATTCAACATCATAATCATTCGGAGCAAATCTTATTTGAATATAGACCCTAACCGATTTTGATAATACAAATGTATCAAACTACTAATTTATATATAAAATAAAATAAAATAAAAAAATCACCATAAATATATATTTAATATATAATCACAATTGAAAGTAAGTACGAGTACTATATTTGTTTTTTTTTTTTCCTTTTGTTAAGAAAACTAAATCTATATTTTATGTGTAACCTCAATTTAGTAGAGATGAGATGAGATGAGAGAGATATTGGTATAAAATTAGAAATTTAAAAAATGTCTTCCTTCATAAAATATATTGTTTGTCCTTTTTTGGATTCAAATTACAAAATAAAAAAAATATATATATGTTAAGAGTTTGAATTAAATTAGTTCATTTCATTACCATGACTATTAATTTCATGATGTACTAATAATAAACATGGGCCCCTCTCATATAAGATTGTAGTTTTTATTAAGGGTAGGGGTGTAAACGAGCCGAGTAGTATCGAACGGCACGTTGTTCAAGTTTGGTTCGAATTTTATTGAGCTTGAAATTTTGTGTTTGAGTTTGGTTTGATTTCTTAACGAACCGAGCTCAAACGAGCTTTTATCGAACGAGCTCGAGCCGAGTATCGAGTAGCTTGATATTTTACATGTGTTTTTTCAATTTTTAGCTTATCGAGTCGAGCTCGAGCCGAGCTTTAAAAGTTATCGAACGTGAAATCTTGTTCAAGCTTGTTTGATTAATTTGACGAACCGAGCTCAAACGAGTTTTTATCAAACGAGCTCGAGCCGAGTATCGAGTAACTTGATTTGATGTTTAGCCCTAATTAAGGGGGTCCATTAGAAGAAAATTATAAATTTAACTCCAAAATTTTGTGTATTCTCTAATAAAAACATAATATTTTACATATATATAATATGTACCCTAAGAAAAAATTTACAGGGGGTCCATGCACCCCCCTAGTTTGTATGTGGCTCCGCCACCGAGTGGAAGGGATATCCCTAGAAAGTATGAATTCAGGTTACTATGAATTTTTATTGGAAGAGGTGTCCACATAAAAGTACTCGAGAAAGGGATTAAGTCTGATTGAATACTTAGATACATTTGGGAAACAAAAGATCTATTAGAATTTAACTTAAAACATCACATATAACTCGGTCATTAATTTATATATAAATATTAGGGCTGTCAATGGGTCGGACTCGGACCGGATCAGGGCAGATCCGGATCCGAATCCGATTTCCATTTCTTCTATCCGGATCCGGATCCAAATCCGCTCGGATCTGGAATATTAGCAACCGGATCCGAATCCGACGGATATCTCGGATCCGGATAAATTATCCGGATCCATTTAGCAAGCTAATTTTTTTTTTTTTTTTTTTTCCTCCAAATCACTTGCAGATTCCACTATCATGAATTAAAAATGTAAAAAATTACTTACTTCATCGAAACTATTGCCTAAAAATTGTAGAAGATGGAATATGATGGACAAATATAAACGATAAAAATTAGAACAAAAGAATAAACAAAAATTATAAGTAAAAAAGATACAAACTGAGACAAAGAAGAAGAAAACTCAATATTGAGAAATGGAAAAGAAGATAAAAATTGAAGGATGAATGGTTATGGTTTGATTTTTCTTATTAAATAGTATAAATTAATATGTTGTAGACCCAATTAGTTATCTGGTCAGTCCACCAACATCTTTCATGCATTTCTTTTTAAAATTATTTTTAATATAGTAAAAGATTTTAGTGGAACATAGATAGTTTTATTTTTATTTTTATTTAAATACATAATATATAAACAACATATAGTAATATATATCGGATACGGATATGTAACAGATCGGATCAACCTAGATCCATATCCGCTCCATATAATTCGGATTACGGATTTTCTTAATCGGATCAGGTCCATCGGATCACTAATCGGACAATTATCCTAATAAATCGGAGCGGATTCGGATCGGATTCGGATTGAAATCCGCCCCATTGACAGCCCTAATAAATATCATGGGTTCAAATCGGGACTCATTATTAGAGTTTCACATAAACTGGGCTTCATAACAACATCTTTTTCCATTTTTTACCTTCAGAACATCCATTGTTTCTTTAACACACATTTTTATATATCAATAGAACGTAAGCAAATTTGTATAGGCTTTTGTTTTTATTTTAAATATAGGCTTCTTAATTAATCTAGTTTATTGTTGATTATATCATAATTAAAAGAACAATAATGCATTATAACTTATATCATGTTATTTGAGAGTTGTTGCTTAGCTTTTTTAATGACTTTCCAATTTATGGTTTTAGTAGTAGAAAACAATAA
This sequence comes from Penstemon barbatus, assembly GCA_003313485.2. Classification (NCBI taxonomy): domain Eukaryota; kingdom Viridiplantae; phylum Streptophyta; class Magnoliopsida; order Lamiales; family Plantaginaceae; genus Penstemon; species Penstemon barbatus. The sequence continues at coordinate 9,462,902 of CM064877.1, read as the reverse complement.
TTAATTTGTCTAGGCAACTAGAGACCTTTTTTTATTGATAGGTAGGTAAGTAGAAATTGAGCATGCGAGACAATGTTGTGGTTAGATATGGGCATTGTATTATATAAGACTTAAATTTATAAGCGCAGGCAGAGGCAGAGGCAGACGCTTAAAAAATATAATGGGCCCATTTGTTTGGCATTTCTCAAAAAAAACTTTGTGTTTGGGAAAAGTCAAACAAATATATTTTTTATTTTCTGAAATAAAATTTTCATTTCTCAACTTTCTCAAAACCCATACAAACAACAATTTGCTTATCTCTAAACAAAACCTATACAAACTCTACTCTGATATGACATAAAGTAACATATCTCTTACACAATATCTCACAACAAACATGATTTGACATAAAGTCTTACACATCTTACACCTACAATCTAATTCTTTCAAAAAAAACCTACATCTATTTTATTTCTCAAACCGCTCTCTCAAAACTCAAACAAACAACATTACGCAAATCGAGATTATTTCACGAACTTCCACTACTCTCTCAAACTACTTCTCCAAACACCAAACAAACAGGCCCAGGCCCATTCCCTCCGGTTCATATTAGTTGGCACATTTGCCAAATTTTTATGTTTAATTGGTACATTTGGGTTTTCAATATAATTTTTTTCAATTTTGCCCTTCTCTTATATCTAGATTGGGAAGTTCAAGAGTAACTAATAAAAAATGAGGAAGGGTATTTTTAAATTTTACCATGTAAAAGTGATTAATCATGAGATTTTTTAATCTATGTGAAAAGTAGCAGTATACCAATTAATATGAACCGAAGGGAGTACTATTGTTCTGTTCTATGACTTTTAAATAATACTTCCTCCGTCCCATTTTTTTTGCTCCCATTTTTATTTTGGGACGTCCCAAAATATGACTCTCTTTCTCTCTCAAATAATTTCAAAAGTTTACTCTTTTAATAAATTGTCTAAAACTCCGTGCCAAAACTAAAGGGATAAAAAACTTTGAGAACGAGGGATTACTTAATTCTATAAAATAGTACTATGAACCCTCTCAAAAGAAAAAAAAAATAGTACTATGAACTTGCACAGCTAAGAAAACCTTATAATTGGAGCATGGGAAAATGAAAACAAAGAGCAGCCCATAGTGAACAGAACAGCTCCAAGTGGGACGTAATACCAACAATTTAATAGCTCAACCAAAATTAAAAATTATTATATATATATATAGGCCGTATGTTATTTATAAGAAGAAGAAAAATATCAAAAATATCTGTGGGCCGTACGTTGTTGATTATTGTACGTAAGAACAATTTATTCTTTCTTTTTTTAGAGAAACAATTTAATCTTAACTGTCGGCAAAGAAAGATTAAGAGCCTAAGATTAATTAATTTTCTGAAATAAACCATAAGTCAAATTAAAGGTAATTGAAAATAAAAAAAGGTTTGTAGTAGTTAGTACTGGAACGAATGTAAACACATACTTTATTATTATCCAATTGCCATTAAAAAAAAAAAATTAATGGTGCAGTGTTTAACAGTTGCTCAGCAAGTAAGAACGTGTCTGAGAGTAAATATCACGCTGTTATGTATAATGTTTTCAACTCTATTAAATAATGGTGTTTCTGTTACCAGAACATGTATATATATATATATGTTCATAAGATTTGCATCGTTAATCACATAAAATCAAAGGTCAAATTTTCAAGCCAAATCATTTAAAATTCTAAACATTTGTTGTCTCACGTTAATGAGCAAAATGCAAAAACACCCCCTGTTATTTCTAATTAACTAATAACTTCATGTATTATTTTTATTAGCAAGAAACTCTTTGAGTTGAAATTATAATTAGGAAAATTAACTTTCTATGTTATTATCATTTTATTATAAACTCACTACACTCATTTGAAAATTAAGAGTTGACCGGGGATTATTGACTATTCTTTTAAGTTTACAAGGGGTTCATAGTCAGTTTTTTCAAGTTTACATGGGAGTCATTATCAAATTTTATAAAGTGAATAATCGAATTTTCACATTTTATTACAAAAAAAATAACATATAGAAATATATTTATCTATTCTTCTGCAAATCATATATGATGAATATAGTCTTAGAGCGAGTAAAAGATATAGCGATCTTGAAGAAAGTAAATGTCTGACTCTAGCTAATTAACACACACAAAATTGCTAACTCTTAAAATTTGATTATTTGGGAAATTCCTATTGAATTATATATAGGGCTGTCAATGGGTCGAATTTTGGTCGGATCAGGCTCGTCCAGATCCGGCTCCATTTATATCGGATCGAATTCTGTCGGATTCGGATCTTGCTCGGATTATGCTCGGATCTAGATTTTTTGAATCCAACGGATCTTGGTCGAATTTGGCCGGATATCGGATATTTTTCGGATCCAATAAATTTGTATTTTAAAAGTTAAATTGATGTGTTTTTCCTAAAATAAGTTTATTATCTTTTCAAATTTATTTTATTTTAGCTTCATTTTCAAAGTTTCTTTAATATATTCATATTTGTAGAATGAATATAATGGTTTAAATAAATTTATAAACGAATTATATATTACTATCTCTTAAATTGACGTTGAAATATTATTAATGATACTTATTTTTATAAATCATTTTGTATATATATCTTTCTTTTTATTTGTTGTCGGATACGGATCTTTAACGGATCGGATCGACCTAAATCCATATTCGCTCCATGAGTTTCGAATTTCGGATCTTTATAATCGGATCAGGTCCATCGAATCTCTAATCGGACAATTATCCTAATAAATCGGATCGAATTCGGACGGATCCGAATTGAAATCCACCCCATTGACAGCCCTAATTATATAGGTTTCACGCTGGGTTCATAAATGGGAATAAACTAAACTTTATTCCCAAAAAAGCCAAGCCTATCCTACTTGATGTAGAGTTCTACTATTGGGCCGGCAGCTAAAACTAGTTTACGTTCCAATGTTGGACTTATTTGGGCTCATATCTCATAAAGATTGTGACATGAGTACGTCAATGTTTAATCCTGATTTAATAATTTGATGATAAAAGATTCGCCAAGAATAATTAAAGTCGATCAATAAAAATAAAAGAGATATATAGTGAAAGTGATATTAGCTAGGTAGGAAGCTCGGGCTAAATGTTAGCTTAATTAGCTTGCATGAGCAGTCTACAACTTCAACATTGTCATTTGTGTATTGACGTACTATGGGCCAGGCCTAATTTAAATTCACTTAAAGCCCAAGAAGACTACAATAACAACGTCTACACTTGATTCCCCCCAAACAAAGAATAAAATGTGAATAAGTTGGATTCGGATCAGATCCGTGTAGATGCCAATTCACGTCTATTTAATGTAATAAATTGGGTTTGGAATTGGACTTGGGTTTCCTACAATTAGAATTGAAATTCTATTGCATATTTAGATTTTAGTATAGAAATTCGGATTAACGCCCAATATTTTTCCCTATAACAAGTTTCATTGCGCTGATCTTCAATTAGTAGAAAAGATCAAGTACAAACATTTTTAATCATCTATTTTAAAGAATTTGTTATATGTCGAGTCGACAAACAACGATAGAAGTAATATGTCAACATTGATCTTTTATGCTGATTGAGAATTAAGGTATGCAAATAATCATGAAAATAAATATTAACTAATGTCTTGTTTGACTAACAACTATATATTGTTAATGTTATTTATGTAATAAAGTATTATAGATATCTTTGTTAATTATCAATAGGTTCTAAAGTTTGATAATATTATGTGTTTAACCTATATTCATCCAATTCACTTATTTCGAGATGTAAGTATTTTTAATCGGATTAGATTCATCAAAAATTTACCCGCTTATATAAATTAATTGGACCTGATTTTTTTTTTTTTTTTGAGTTTTGATTAATAGCCGTTAATCGCTTGTTTTAATTAATTGTATATGATTCTTATTGAGTTCTGATTAAACTTCGTTCCATTGACATATAAAACTACTCCATGAAATAAATATTAAATCCTCGACCGCACATTAAAGTTTTGCTGAATGTACACTCAAGACATTGGGATATTTAGGCTTAATTTGGTCTCAATAAGAAACCGGTTTTGACTAAACATGTGAAATTTGATTAGGATTAATATTTTGTAAAATATTTTTAAATAATAGTTAGTGGATTTTGTAAATTTTAGATTTGATATATATTAGAGTTTGGAGGAGAAAAGCGGATGATAGGTGTCAAATCAATAATTTTATAAGGTTTGAAATAATATAATTATATTATTTTGTGTAGTAATTAAGATGATAAATTATTATTATATTATAGTGATGATTGAGAATCGATTGTTATAGTTATTTTATTTTGATTATTATAATGATTTAAGTTATTGTAAATACAATGTATATTTATTGAGATAATCAATAAAAAAAATTAAAAACAATTGATAAATACAAAAATTGATAATGCAAAAATAATATAATAAAATTAATAATGTAATTGATACCATTGAAATATATATCAAATCTAAAATTTTCAATGGGTGAAATAAAATTTTCGCCCTTAAATTATAGGGGTGGTGTCAATTACCGACCTAAAATATCAATTGTAACAATTACCCCCTCCCCGCTCTGTTATAGTATTTAACATTTTATTCCAAAACTACCCAGCCTATTTTATAACAAATAAATTTTTTATTTATTAATTTATCTAAAAATATATATATTTATTAGTTATGAATTTATCCATCCATCCATTCATCAAATAATATTATGTTTCAATTTCTTCATTTCTTTTGTTTCCTTTGGTTTTATGTCTCGGATTTTTTCTTTATTTTCATCTCATTTTTTTTTTCAATGTTTCTGTTTCAGTTTGTTTTCTTTATTTTATGTTTCAATTTTTTATTTCAATCCAAAAAAATTTATTTATATTTTTCTGAGTTTTTATTTGGTGATAATTATCTCACTCGGTACGGATTATTATTCAAAATGTTGAGTAATTATCCTTCAAATTCTTTTTCGCAAAAATCAAGTTTGACACATAACAATATTATGTTTCAATTTCTTCATTTCTTTATTTTAAATCTTTATTATGAATTCATTCATCCACCAAACAATATTATGTTTCAATTTCTTCATTTCTTTTGCTTCCTTCATTTAAAAAAAAAAAAGACGAAAATAAAGAAAAAATTTGAGATTGAAAAAAGAAAGGAAACAAAAAAAAATGAAAAAAATGAACCATAATGTTGTTTGGTGGATGAATGAATTCATAATTAATAAAAAAATATTTTTTATTAAAATGGAGAGGGTATTATTGAAATAAAAAGTACAAAAGTATAACAGAGGGGGTAAGTATTACTTTAGGGAGTAACTGATAGCAACAAAATACTTTAAGGGGGAAATGTATTTCACCCAAAATAAATTATCAAAAGAAAAAAGGGGTGGGGGAAGTGAAAAAGGAAAGAAAGATAGGCGCTTAACTAGATTCAGACACGGTGCTAGTTTTTTTTATGGATCTAGGTTATCCATTTATCCATGTATCGAGATTAAACTCCTTTACTTCAAAGACTCATTTCATGTCAAACCCAAACTTGATCCCGACCAACCTCCCCAAACATATAAACCCTTAAACCCTAAAAATACATTAATTTGAAACTTGCAATAATCTTTTTTCCTCAAATTCTAATATCCAAACTTAACTAAAATCATATCCATGTTTTCAAAAAAAAAAAAAAAAAAATCAATTGAAACCGTATTTCGAATATTTGTCTTGTAAGTTAAAACCCTTTTGACAACCAAATGACATGTGCATAGAACCCATATTCGACCAGTGAATACAAGCAATTTCAGCTTCAACAACAGAATAAAAGATACACTAATAGCCTAGCTATTAGAAGTATAAAAGATAAAATCCAAAATCAAGAACCTAACAAATACCCATATAATTGAAAACATACAACAATGTAGTTCCCCGCTAAGCACTAGCAGCCTCAACATTCAACAAATAAAAAACAAACTCAATAAAATTCGCACATCACATAAATAAGAAAAACATCTTCATTCATCAATCAATCAATCAATCCAGTTGCTGCATCAAACTCGGATAATACATCCCCTGCAACGAATGCATCAGGTTGTGGTGAGTTCTCGACAGCATCAGGACCATTCATCACTTCATCATCATCATCAACTTGCAGTGGGGCCAGGACAGGAGTAGGAGGAACAACGGTTGAACTGGTTCCGTTGTTCAGATCATCAGCAGCAGATAATCTCCCATTTGGAGTCTGCAATTGCGCCATTGCAACTTTGCTTCTGTGGCGCTTTCGAGGTGGTTCGACTTGATGCCTCATCTTCGACATTTGGTCATTTGACACCTCTTTGAATGTAGCAAGTATAAGCTGCAATGCAAAGCATAACAACAATATTAATTCACCACTAATCCAATCAAAATTTAATCTTTATATTTTAGTACAAGAAAATCTTAATTAAATGCAAGCTTACGAGAACGGGGCCAACAGCAATGAGTGGACCAGCTACAGCCCCACCAAAATATTTGTTATTATGATCAACCAATTGAGCACTTAAAAGGCAATTTTTGCCACGATGACCACCGTTTCCAGTGTATGTATGTGATCCCTTTAGATCCACGATATCATACCGGCCCTACGTACATGTGTAAAGACTCAACAAAATTAAAATGGCATCTCAATAAGAACAAACAAGTGGAGATAAAAAGCCATATATACATGCCTCGTGTCTTAGAACCCCGCCACGTAAAACAGAAGGTTGGCGAAGATGTGCAATGGACACTGTACCAGAAGCCGATAGGACAAGAACTGAATCAGGAGTATTTTGAGAAAATGACCACAGCTTTTCATAAACGTCCTGCAGAACATGCAAAATTTTGTCAAAAATTTGTAGATTATTATTAACTAGTTGTAGTAGTATCAAATTAAATGTTACCTCTCCTGAATCAATTGAAAGTACATGAGGCTTGAAGCCACCTTTCGCTTCCACAGCAGTGGCCCCACCTTCACAAGACACAATTTACAAAACAAAATGATTATTTAACCATCATAGAACCAACAAGCTATATATGCTGCAAGTAAATTTGGAAAAAAGAATGATATAATTTTTTTTTTTTTAAAAAATAAAAAAATTGTGATAGAGTTGATCAATAAGTCATTCAAATTAGCAGAAAGTACAATGAATCAAGTTATGCAAAAACTAAAATTGGATCTATTCCATCTTTGCTTAACTTATTGCCTACTACTATGTACAGAAACTTCGAAATTCTTTTCTAGTTCTTTAAAATGATAAAAGTAACCTAAGATGGAATAGATCAAATTTTAGTTTTGATTTAATGTTTTTTTTTTCAATTAATTCACCGTGCTCCCGTTCGGAATCCGAAAACTACCATTCACATTCACCTTTGGATGTGTACGGATGCTGGCCCCACCCATACACATTTAGAGGTGGGGTTGAGGTTCCGCGGAGCGATCATAAAGGGTAGCCCGAACTATTCGAATAGGCTATGTTAGTAAAAAAAATAAAAACAAAAAAAAAATGGAATAAAGAACCCTAGAAAGATTGATTCTTTAATCGAAAATCTTTTGACACATTTCGTCAAAATTAATTAAAAAGCATGAATTGAATACACACAACCATAACATAACCCATGCATATTTAATTATCTCACAAACTCAAAATAGTAGTACTAATTAATTAATAGAAACTGAATCAAAATTAACCAATTCTGAATTAAAATTTACCGAAAGAAGCAGCAGCCAATGTTTGCCACTTGCCGGACCCTTTTGGACGGCCTCTCCCCCTCTTTTCCTGAGGGGGCGAGGAATATTCCGGCTCCATCATGAAATCCCTCACCTCTTTTTTTGGTCGCCCTCTCTTTCTCATAACCCTAACCTCAGGCGCCGCCTCTTCTCCGCCGCTTACCGCCACCTCGCCTTGATCACCATTCTCCTCGCCGACCGCAACCTCTTCTGCCTCAGAAACTGTCAAAACCTCAGTCTCCGCCTCCGCTACAGCTTCTGGCGCCGCCAGATGAATGATTTCGTTGTTATGATCCTCCATTGGCCGTGAAGATTCCTGAAAACATAAAAGCTTACTTATTTATTGAAAATTCATTGAAATTAAAAATAAAGCAGAGACAGAACGGATGCTCTGTTTCTTACATGCATGCAGAAAAACACAGAAACACATACCTGAGTGTGTATGTATATATATATAACAGGCGAAGGTTAAGAAGATTTTTGGAGGTTTTATTGTATACTGGATTTTTTTTAGTCGAATTATGTGAGGGAATATCAAGAAACGGTTGTTGCGTTTGTGAATGTATTTTCCTTTGTATTTATTGAGGGGGACTTTGGGCAGAATTCCAAAACTACCCTTTGGGATTTTGTTTTTTATTTTTGGGAATTAGAGAGTCTAGAAAATCCTTTTAAAAATTCAATAATTACTAATTATGATACTACTTTTCAGAAAAGAAAAATAAATTAATAGCAAGATATTCTAAATCTTTGGTGATTTTAAACAAAACGAAATTGTGTTTTTAATATAAATATATAATCTCTATTTATTTTTTGAATATACACAAGATATATCTATGCAGCTTTATTTGTATATTAGTAATTTTTCTGGATGACAAAAAAGCGAATGAATATATAAGAATAAAAATAAATAAATTCATTTCTTTAATTCTTTTTTCCATTACGCCTTCCGCGTATCTCAGAAGAATCGTCTTTAGTAACAAAATTTGGGTTAGGTATTGTAATATTACTATAATCATGAGACGTGACAGAGCACAAAATTAATTTTTTTATAATTTGGCAAGCGTTTGCTATAAAAGTAAAAAAAATTGAAATTAATGAATGTTGATTTGTAATAACGCAAAAGACAAACTACGGATAATATTTTAATTAATACAGTATTGCGTTGAATTCAAATTTATTATTTGTACATGATAATTTTCTATTGATAAATTTTGTATCTTATTTTGTTCATATGACTTCTTTTCCCAATGAAATACAAGATAATAAAAAGATAAGAACGGATGAAATTGGAAATTATTCCTTTGCTAACTTTATTTGCAAGAGCATTCAGATCTTCTGAGCCGCGTCAGGCACAATATGTGTAGGGGTGGATCTAGACGAGTTTTATTTGGGGGACGAAAATATTTCTTGGCACGAGATAAATAAACTAACAAGGAAAAAAAATGAATTATAATAAAAGACCAAATTCTTTACACAATAATTGAGGGAGGGGGGAGGGGTGAAGCAATGTACTTAATTAAGACATAATATGGAGAAGAGTGCAATAAATAAAATAAAAAATTATAAAAACCAATAAGGAGAAGACTGTGTTATATATAGAAAATAAGAGAATTGAAAGAAAAAATTAAGAGCATTGCACTAAAAGAAATAAAGAAAATATTAAAAAGATGACAATATTATAAACTCAATAAAAAACTATTTCCTTTTATACCTAATTATTATTAAGGAAGAAAAAAATTGAAAAAAGGGCACAAATATTAGTATAACTAGAAAAGTAGCAGTCAGAATCCGAATATTGGTCTCAGGCTATCAATTTCAACACACTAACCAGCCAAGCTAAGAAATTTCTTTAGTTTTGATTTTGCAACTACTATTACTCATTTTAAATTCTTCGGGGGAGGGGGGAGGGGGGGAACTTCTCAACAGGAATTCGAACTTACATTAGCCACTTTGCTCTTTAATATATAGAATCCCTTGAACATTTTAAAATTGTCTGAAATAACAAAAGAAAAATGTTAGATGTTCCATTTTCAACATTATTGAGTCATGGAACATTAAAGAATTTTAATTTATTTCCTTCAAAAATGAAAATCTTTTACTATAAGAATTTTAAGTAAATTTTTGAATTTGTAACCACAAAAACGACAAAGTAGGGATATATTTAGTCAATATATTCTTGTTCTTGAGTTAATTTAAATTTATTTGTTTGGATATTAGAATTCTACTACAGAGATTATTTCTTTTCCCTCTTTTTTTTTTTTTTTTTTTTGATGAAATGATAGAGAATAAAAAGACTTAAATGGGTGATTAAAAAGAAATTCGGATTCCACAAATAATATAATACTCTTCGGGGCCGTTTGGTAGGGTGTATGGGATTAAGGTGGATTAGATTGGAGCCGGATTGAATGCCATATTAAAATCATGTTTGGTAGATTTGATTGAATGCTTCCATGTTAATTCTAATTGATATAGATTTTAATTTGTGATTTATTTATGTATAATATTTTTCCGTTTTCAGATATTTGAGAATAATTTATGATATTTAATGATATGTTAAAAATGAAATATGTAAATTTGAAGTTATTAGTGATATTTACCTAATTCATATTTACCCAGATTAACTAATCAACCCACGCCTGGGTGGATTATAATATAGTCTTAATACCGGGTCGTAAGGATTTAATCCATTTGACCCGGTATTAGAGCAATGCCACCAAACATTGTATTAGCCTATATTATCTCATATAATATGACATAATACCCCCTATTAGGGCTCCTTCTAAAATTACAAAAAGGGAAAAGAAAAAAAGATATTTTAAATTATTAGTGATCGTTAGAGAATAATACCTATATTTTTTTTCATATTTCATTTCGAATATACATCAAGATCTATATTAATTTTCGGCTTTGATTTGTTTTATCAATATATTAGTTTTTTTATTTATTTTTCTAAACGAGATATAAGGGAATGAAAAAATAAGAAAGGAAGATGTAATTTATGAAAAAATCGTTTATGTAAATTTTTTTCCACGGTAAAAGTCCACTTATGTTATAATAATCGTCTATACTAACAAATTGTGTTAGATATTGCAATATTACTGTAATCGTGCAATTGTGATGGGATTTTAATTTAAGTTTTATATAACAACAACCTTCCACTAAAAAGTAATAAAAATTAAAATTTAATATACGTTGATCGTAACCACATAAACAACAAAATTGGATAATATTTAATTAATATATCCTTGTTTTTGAGTTTGAGTTCCTATTTATTTGTTTGAAAATAAGAAATTATTCTTCTAGTGAAATACATGGTAATGAAAAGATAAGAGTTGGTGAAATTAGAAATCTTTCATTTAGTTACACATATATAATTCTTCTTGTAATATGAAAATGGTCTAAAATAATTTATTTATTTTGGAAAAAAAAATGGTGTTAGATGCATGTTGCAATATTATTGAATCATCAAACATGAAAGAATTTGAATTTTCTTTAATCAATCAGAAATCCGTACTTTTGGAGGATTTGTTATAATAAAAAAAATCAGAAATCCCTCACTAAAAAATTAAAAATTATAATTAAATGTTGAATCTATCACAAAAAAAAAAAAAAAAAAAAAAAAAAAAACGACAAAATAGAGACAATTTTAGTCACTATATTGTTGCTTTTGAGTTTTAATTGAGTTTTATTATTTTGACATTATAATTTTACTACTTACATGTATTTAGGGGTTGATTTAAAGCATGAGTTGGGGGGAGGGGGGAGGGGGGAGGAGGCTTTGATTTTCTTTATATAATATAGTAAAATATGGCAAAGAAATATTATAATCTAGTCATGGTTTTCTTTTCTCCACAAAATGCTTATTTCCTTATTATATAGTTGCATTTTGTTCCTCAATATTGCTTTAGTGAATTGTGAATCATATATGTCATTTGTCCAAATATATTTAATTTGTGGAATATTGTTTTAATATAAGGATAATTTACATTTAGATCCCTAAGGTTTAGTCATATTACAAAAAGCCTTATATAGTTTTAAAAGTTATAGGGTATTTTTTTAAAAATATTTTTACAAGTTGTAGAGAGTGTCATTGTTAGATGCATGCTGCAATATTATTGAATCATCAAATATGAAAAAATTTGAATTTTCTTTAGTCAATCAGAAATCCGTACTTTTTGAGGATTTGTTGTAATAAAAAAAATTAGAAATCCCTCACTAAAGAATTAAAAATTATAATTAAATGTTGAATCTATCACAAAAAAACGACAAAATAGAGACAATATTAGTCACTATATTGTTGCTTTTGAGTTTTAATTGAATTTTATTATTTTGACATTATAATTTTACTACATGTATTCAGGGTTTGATTTAAATCATGAGTTGGGGGGAGAGGGAACTTTTGATTTTTTTTATAATATATAATAAAATATAGCAAAGAAATATTATAATCTAGTCATGGTTTTCTTTTCTCCACCAAATGCTTATTTCCTTATTATGTAGTTGCATCTTGTTCCTCAGTATTGCTTTAGTGAATTGTGAATCATATATGTTTTTTGTCCAAACATATTTAATTTGTGGAATACTGTTTTAATATAAGGGTAATTTACACTCAGATCTTTGAGGTTTAGTCATATTATAAGAAGTCTTCTGTAGTTTTAAAAGTTATAGGGTGTTTTTTTGTAAATATTTTTATAAGTTATAGGGGTGTCATTATAAGACTTGTTAAACTACATGGGGTGTCCTTGTAATATTTTAAACCACAAAGAATTCCTTGTAATATAATTAAATCTCAGGAGGTCTGAATGTAAATCACCCTTCATATAAAATTTTAATAGTGAATCTTCTCTATTATGTAATTATTGTGTAGAAGTAATTCAATAATTTTTATTTTTAAGTTTTTATTACTTCATATATAATAGATCAAAATAATTGGATTGAAAATAAAAAATAATAAAAACCTAGTACCATTGATGCTTTAAAAAAGTGTATAAACTCTTCAATATGAACTTTCACCATGAAGGTTCAGGGTCAACGGTTTATCCATCTACTTTATGATAGATAAATTTTATTAATGAAAGATCATTGTATTTGACTTTGATAATATTTTTATAAAAAAAAAATATGTATATCGAATTCAAAATAGTACTTATTGACAACTTATTTGTACTATAATTAGTATTTTCATGAGCTTATACAAAAAAATTGCTTGGATATCATTTTTAATAAAATTCAACCATAACTAAACTCGAGACTCCTCCTTCCCCACCCTCCAACTCGTTAATCTTGGATCCGCTCCCCCCACCCTCCGACTCGTTATCCCTGAATATATTCTTTTTTTTTTCCCTCTTTTGCTGATTTTTATTCTAAATGAAACAAACAGAGAATGATAAGATAAGAATGGATGATGAATTAGAAAACTATTATTCCACGAATATTATAATACATGTCTGGGATTACAAAAAGTGACAATCGCAATTTAAATATTCAATAATCACTAATGAAGATACTAATTTTCAAAAAAGAAAAAGGTGTTTAATTTGTAGCAAGATATTCTAAATCAATTGTGATCTTCTTCAGAAAATACAAAGGTGTTTCAAATATTAAATAAATAATCTCATATTTAATTTTTTGAATATCAATGTAATACTTCGTGGCTTTTTCTCTTGTCAATATTAGTTTTTTTTTTTTTTTTTTGGGTGAGAAAGAAGAGAATGAGATGATAATAATGGATAATTTAATTTATTTAAAACAAAATCATTTATTTAATTTCTTTCCTACATTACGAATTACACATATATTGTAATGTACAAAAAAATTGTGTGTTAGTGTAGAAATAATATCAAGATCCAATGTCCGGATACCAAGCCATATATGATGATTCACCAAAAGAAATTGTCTAAAGGGATTTAGGTAGATCATCGTCGATAAATGCATGATTGGAAGCGTTGAGGACATCGTTTAGCTAAGTATCCATGAAGTTGAACAAAGTTGGCACATCTCTTAATTCGGAGCATGTTGAGGATGTGCAACCATGTTGGGATTGTCATGAGGAACTGTAGGAGCAAAAGGTGGACGTGGACCAAAACCAAGTAAACCTGAGTAGTGTGATTGGGCAGCGAATTGGGGACGAGACATAGGCTGCAAGGGAAAATCCTGTGAGAATGACTTCATTGATGCGCCTCTTCCATTACCACGGCCATTGGACTGCCATCGACCTCTGCCTCAACTAAAAGCATAACCAAAACTGCGTCCGCGACCCCGAAAATTACCACAACCAGAATTATTGGTTGTGGCAGTATTCCCACGACCAGAGAATTGTTGGTGAGCGACAAAGGCGGTGGGAGCAGCATTATATATCAGAAGTATGGAGTTGTTGTAAGCGTTGTTCTTGATGTATCAATTTCACATGAATATCGGCGAAATCCAAAACTGGATTATTATTATCAACTGTGGTCACAAAGGATTCGTATTCTGGTGGCAAACCATAAAGGGCATGGATAGCGAGATCCTTCGATGAAACAGGAGAACCAATTGCTGCGAGAGAATCAGCAATCCCTTTGATAGAACGGAGGTAAACGTCCATGGATTGATTATGTTTCTTTATGGACTGAAGACGAAGCTTTAATTGTAATTCGCTTGCAGCATATTGTTGAATAAATCGTTGTTCGGGCACCGACCAGACATCCTTAGCTGTGTGGAGATCACGAACTTCTAGAAGAACATCCTTTTGGTAAGAGTAGCTTTTAGGCAAGAGAGTAAGCTTTGATAGTTGCGAAACCATAAGGCATAATATGGATTCATAGTTTTATCACCACTTTCATTAGTAAAAAATTGAGATGGACATGGATTAGAGCCATGCATCGACGTGACCAAGAAGATAGTGACAAATTAATCAAGACGGGATAAATTAAATCGAGATTTCTACAATAAGTAATTTGTAGAATGTAGCTTTTCAAAGACCAAATTTGTGATACTAGGTGCAAGGAACATGGCTGGAGAGGGGGTAGATAACAAAGAAGAGATTGAAGGTGAATGTGAAGTCTCCACCATGCATGAAGCGGATAGGAACGACTGACAACTGATATCATATAGAAATAATATGCTCTGTATTATGCCCTAGAATTGGGCTGCTTATGTACTTATATACAAGAGTACAATGACGTAATTATCCTTTAATTAATTTCTATAGAACATATTCTTAATATACTGCTTATGTACTTTGATATTGTAATATTACTGTAATCGTGAAACGTGAAAGAATTTGAATGAGTCTTTTAATAAATCGGCAACTTCTCTTAAAAAGTAATAGAGTTATATATACTTTAATGTATGATGATTTGTAACCACAACTCCACAAGAATGATAAACTTATAGATAAATTAATATATCATTCATATATTATTGCTTTTGAATTTGTATTCATAATATTTTTTTCGCAAATAAGAAATTTATGAATATATATACTGATACTTTTATCCTTTTTTGGTTGACATTAGTTTTTTTTCCTAGTGAAATGAATGATAATGAAAATATAACAATGGATGAAACTGGAAACCATTTTTATTTACTTACTTTTGTCATATAGATTTCTTACAATATTACAAAAAAAAAAATATCTGAAATAATGAAAGGAAGGTGTTAAGTGTTGCAAAATTATTGAATCAGAATTTGAATAAAATTGTGTTTTAGAAATGTTTGAAATAATGAAAGAAAGTGTTGAATGTTGCAAAATTATTGAATCATGAAACAAAAGAATTTGAATATAATTGTGTTTTTAGAAATCAACAATCTCTTACTAAAATTAATAAGTAAAATTAATGTTGAATTTGTCACCACAAAACGACAAAGTAGGGATAATATTTAGTCAGTATATTCATGCTTTTGAGTTTGAATTAAAATTTATTATTCGGAAATTTTACTACACAGATTCCTTTTTTTCTCCCCTTTTTTTCATGGATTCCTGATTTTTTTTTTTTAGTGAAATAACAGAGAATGAAAAGATAATAATGGAGGATTAATAAGAAGATTAGGATTCCACAAATATTATAATAATTGTCTTAAACTTTGAAAATTGAGATTTTGCAATTTAAACATTTAATAATAACAATGAATATACAATTTCAACGGAAATTAATTGGAATACATTCTAAATCTATGATGATTTTAAGAAAATACAAAATGGGGTTTTCAAATATTAAATTATTAATATCATATTTAATTTAGGAAGAGACATATATCAAGATAAATCTTTATGACTTTCTTTCTTTTGTCAATATTATTTTTTTCTAAGTGAGATAAAAGATAAGAATGGGAGATTTAATTTATGGAAAAACAAATCATTCCTTTAAATATTTTCTACATTAAGAATTCCGCATATATTATAACAATTATAACAATCGTTGATAACATATTAGATAATGTTGTAATATTACCGTAACCATGAAACGAGATATAATTTGAATTAATTCTTTAATAAACCGGCAACCTTTCACCAAAAATTAAAGTTTTATCTAATATAGTTAAAATTTAATTTATGCTGATTTGTGACCACGAAAACGACAAACTATGGATAATATTTAATTAACATATTCTTACTTAATTTTGAAATTGAATTCAATTTTTTTATAAGAAAGATGTTGCAATATTATTGAATAGTGAAAAATGAGAACTTGGATATTGATTTTTTACAGATCAACAACCTCTCACTAAAAATATAATATGTTAAATGTTGAATTTTCCATCACAAAAACAACATTCTAGTATTTAGTGAATATATTCCTCATTTTGAGTCTGAATTTCAATTTTAGTGTTTGGATATTTTAATTTTATTATAGAAGACCCATTCTAATTTTCAAGAAAAGATAAGAATGAAGAACTAATTAAAAAAAATTGGACTTCGTCCAAAAAATTGCTGTTACACATTTTAAGACTTTAAGTTCCGGTACTCTTTAATAATAGTCTAAATTAAAGGGAAAAAATGTGATCATATATTGCAAAATGGAAAAGTAGTGAAAATTAAAGAATTTCAATTAATTTTCTATTAATCGAAAATATCGAAGTAAAAAAGTAATAAATTAATATTTAATATGTTGATTTGTAAATGCAAAAATGACAAAGTATGGATAATATTTACTATATATATTTCTGCTTTTGAGTTTGAATTCAAATACACTTTTTTTTTTGTCAAGAATTCAAATACATTTGTCACTTGACAAACGTTAGGAATTTACTATTGGTGATCCTTCGTTGGTCCTTTTGTTGATGACATTACATTTTAGTGAAATAAAAGATAATGAAAAAGTAAGAATCATGAAATTAGAATTTAATTCTATAATTATATTTTTAATAATTGAAATTTTGCAAGTATTATAATAACAAAAAAAATTCAAAAAATAGGACTATTTTAAGCTGACATGCCCCCTCTAGGACTATAGGAAAATTCTTACCCTGACCGGGTTTGGCCGAACCCAAAGCAACTACATGGCAAGTGTAATACACTTGCTTTGGGATTGGATGTAACTCCAAGGAGAGTGACCAATCACAAAGCAAGTGCAATATACTTGCTTGGTGGTTGGATGGGTTTGGCCAAACCAGGATTGGACAAGAATTTTCCAGGACTGTATATGTACAACCGGTAATTGGGGTTTAATTAACTTATTTAAAACTAGACCCCAAACTTCTTAAATTAATAATATAGCCCATAATAATTTGAGGGTAAAAATATGAATCAACTAATATTATAGGCATCTGATATTACAAACTATTTAATTAAATATATGGGTTTTCGAATCAATGTTATCTCTCAAAATTAATCTTCTTTTGCATGTTATTGAGATTTATAATATATTATACTTTCAAGGTATCCCTGATGTTTAAAGTATTTTAATTATTTAAGTTGGAAATTAGGTTTTTTGTTTTTGCAATAAAAATTGTCTACTGAATAAATTAACTCTAAAATATTGCGTATTCGAATTTGTATGTCTTACTTTATCGAGTCAAATTCAAAAGTCGTTGTAAAATTATCAAATAATAATAAGTATTTCTTAAAATTTATTTTAATGATTATGTATAACTATTGGACTTAAACAATTAAATTTGAATCGAATATCGAACAACTTTATTTGACTATAGTGTTGAAAAATTCTACTCCTTGTGGAAATAATGAAACAATTTTTTTTTAAAAAAATTAACACAAAAGTTTAAATTAAAATTAAAATTATTTGGCTATTCATGCTTTTAAGTTTGAAGTCTAATTATTTTCATTGGATTTTCACTATATGAGTATTAAGAATAAATAGTCATGCATGGATTGGATTTTCTAAGGTTAGGTCGTACTACATGCCATTAGATCTATCTTGAAATTATGACATGTGGATAAAAATCGACCTGCTATCTGTTATTATTAAAATTCACCCCACTTCAATCTGGGGCTCTGATACCATATTAGAATTTACCACATGGATTTGGCTAAGTCCACTTACTTGGTTTGTGCCTAACTCAACCTCAAAAGCTAGCTTGTAAGGTGAGGATTGTCCAATACCTTATAAGATGGACTTAACTATTGTTTTCAACTAATCTGGGACAATTAGTCTCAATAGGTTGGTTGGGGGTGGGGTGGTTTGAACTTTGAAGGGAACAAAGAAGAGAGTCTTTCTATTAAAATGTGATATTTCGGAAAATTACAAGTGTAACTCCAACTTATAAAAATATGATATTTCGAAAAAATATCCTTTGACATGTTGAATCTTTTGATCCTCGAGTAATTAAAATTCATGACACAAATATTTATTGCTAATATTAAAAATTTACTAATTTGAGGATCCAAAATCAAAAGATCTACTCAATGATAATCCGACTATGACTAAACATAACAATATTTTGGAATCAAGGTTTGATTTACAATTTACAAACTTTATAATCGATAATAACCATAACAAATTAATATTTGACATATTTATACTAATCAATATTCAATTAATATGATCGATAGTTATTTATAATTGTTATTATAATGTGGGAGAATATTATTAAAATATTATGGTTCACGAGTTTTGATGAGCAAAATACTTTGTTATCACATAGTTGAACGTCAGGTTTTAGAAAAATGTCCTTTTCATTTTCCTCATTATAATAATTCCTAAATTTTAAGAACCAAACATAACATACATATTTTCTAGGGTGAAATACAGTTTCCCCTTCAAAGTATTGGGGTGGTATCAGTTATCCCCCTAAAGTATCACTTGTAACACTTACCCCCTTCTATTATAGTTTTGTAGTTTTTATAGCAAAAATACCCCCGCTCTTTTCATAAATAATAAATTTCTTTATTAATTATAAATTCATTGATCCACCAAATAACATTATGTTTCAATTTTTTCATTTATTTTGTTTCCTTCCTTCTTTCGATCTGAATTTTTTTCTTTACTTCCATCTCATTTTTTCTAACCGGAGAAAACAAAAAAACTGAAAAAATTGAAACATAATATTGTTTGGTGAATGATTTCATAATTAATAAAGATTTTTTCTGCATCGAAGAAATGAGGAAATTGGAACATAATATTTTTTGGTGTCAAAGTTGAATTTTGTGAGAAAGAATTTGAAAGAGAATTATTCAATATTTTGAATAATAATTCGTATCGAATGAGATAATTATCACCAAATAAAAACACGGAAAAAGAGATTGAAAAAGAGAAATTGAAATATAAAATAAATACGACAAATTGAAACAGAAATAATGAAAATAAATAAAAACATTGAGACATAAAACCGCCGAAAACAAAAGAAATGAATAAAATGAAACATAAAATTATTTGGTGGATGGATGGATGAATTCATAATTAATAAAGATTTTTTTTTATAAATTAATAAAGAAACAATTTATTTGTTATAAAGAAAGAGGGAGTACTTTTGAAATAAAATGTTCAACACTATAAGTCAATAACAGAGGGGGTAAGTGTTACAATTGATACTTTAGGGGGTAATTGACTAATTGATATCATCCCTATACTTTAAGGATTTCACCCTATTTTCTGATTATATATCACTTATTTTTTATTAAAGTTAAATTTTATTTTTATAAATCTTATATTAATCGAGGCTCATTTCACAACTGCTATTTGTGCCGCTTGTATGATTTGGACAAATTTAGCAATTTTTCTTATATTAGCAAAAGAAAAAAATTCACAAATTTTATTATTTGAAAATCAGAAGATTTCAATATTGGGGATCCAACCGATTTATGTCTCAATTGATAAAAACAAATCAAAATTGGGTTGAAATGTATAGAGCCTGTTTGTCTCGCTTTTCCGAAAAAAATTTCGGTTTTCGGAAAGGCCAAACAAACAATCCAACCACTTTCCCAATTAATTAGCTACAGTAATTGTTTTTCTCAAACCACTCTCCGAAAGGCCAAACAAACATGCCACTTTTCTACTCTATTTCTATTTCTCCCTATATTAGAAAAGTCAAAAATTACGGCTACTTTCCCAAACAACTCTCCCAAAACCCAAACAAACAACATTACGCAAATCGAGATTATTTCTCAAACATCTACCACTTTCCCAAACCACTCTCCGAAATGCGAGACAAACAGGCCCATAATTTTCCAAAAGATTTCATATGTCAATTATTTGCTGAAAAGCCATCTTTCTGCATCCCACCAACCCCATTCTCCTCCCTCCGTTTCAGCCCTTTCCCCTTCCCCCCATCCCAGCCCCTTTCCTCTCCCCTCCGGCGCAGCAGCTGATAGCGAAAGTCATGGCCAAAACAGCCGCGACTCTCTCGTCCAGAGCTGGCAAACGCGACTGGTCGAGGCCGCCGTGATGGGGGAACGGGCAGGGTGAAGGTAGTGGAGTGGGTGGCAGAGTAGATGATAAATTAGGGGTACTTTTAATTAGCAGGGCATTTTAGTAATTTAATTTTTTTTGAACACTTGCTAAAACTTAAGAAGAAAGATTTGAACATAGCAGTGCAATAAGCTGAAGCCCGGGTCACCCTTCAAAAAAATTGAATGATGGAGGATGAAATAAATATGATCCAGTGGTTATTAAAGGGGGGGACCTGATGCTAATTAGCACAAGAGGTACTAACAATGAGTGTACTCAGACAAAGAATTTAATCAGCTGAAGCATAAGTGCTTCATATTTATACATTTACACATTTACCTATTCAAATAGCTAGCTAATATTTTCTATTCGTATATGAAAAGTAGATAATTATAAATGTGGTCCCTATTGCATACCAAATTACCATCTAAGACTTAAAATTACAACAAAAGAATAAGACATGTAATGCCAGAAGTTGGACCGAGCTTTTACGTGCTTCAACTTCTTATTAGCTCCCAATTCTTTTGATAGTGTAATATCATCTGGTCTAAGTGAAGAGCATTTTAAGTTCTTCTAAGCGTGCAGTTCGAACTTCTTGATCAGTTAAAGCACCAGATATCATTCGCTGCTTTCGTGCTTGCACTGCCTCCATTCTTTCCTCTACAGTGCCCTACCAATCCGATAATGTTCATATAATCAAATTTAGCTCAGTAATGTCATTCTCAGTTAATGTTATACTGCAAAATGTAACTGCATTATTAGAGTCCAAGAAATTACCTTTACTATAAAGCGTTTGATTGTCACCTTTTTCATTTGTCCAATGCGATGAATGCGCATGACTGCTTGTTCCTCCACTGCTGGATTCCACCATGGATCCTAAAGGGTGTTACAGGAAAACTAGCCAGTTAATCGGTTATACATTCTTACGAGCAATATAGAAAGGTTATCAAGCTGAAACATAAGGAGATGTTTTTATCAAACTAATATTGTAATCATGCATATAATCTGATAAATGTGTATACAACCATACAGTTGGCTTGCAAAATAAAATCATGTCTAGGAAGAAGGAATTTAAAATATCTATTTCTCACCATAACAAAAGCATTAGATGCCACAGTAAGATTTATCCCCACTCCACCAGCCTTAAGTGACATGAGTAACACCTGTAAAACAATATGAAAATAGAAAAAATCAGGTTTCCTCAACTCTTTCAACCTTAACGCGGAAAAAAGAAAATAACAAAGACAAACCATGATGTTATCTTCTTCTGAAAATTGTTTTATTACTTTTTCACGCTGCTGCTGATTTAGAGTCCCATCCAGGCGAAGGAATGGTATATTGTTCCTGGAGATGGACGTATATGATCAATAAAATCACTTCCATTATAATCTAACAAAAACATTTAACAAATAATACAAATATGTGCACAAACTTGTTACCCTGAAAGAAAAAGTGAGGACAAGACACTAAACAGAAAATTAATAAGTAGAACAGGAGAGTTAGTTCTGTTGCTCTGAAGATGCAGAGACAATGGAGGAGCCAGTAACAAGTTCCAATGCATGGATATTATATGAAATAGTTTCAATCAAGACTTATATCACCCAATACCCTTCCAGAGGGAGATTGAAGAAATAGAAACCATTTGTAAGTCATTTTGAAGGTAAAAATTAAATTTGGGCACTTCTCCCTTCATTCCCAGCATGAGAACCTCCCAGGAGAAATCAAAGCCTAATACATAAGCTCCAGAGTAAAATGTGGCCTCAAATAGCATAAACATATCTCCACAATCACAAAAAGAAGATCCTGAAAAGGGGGGAAAATTTTACCTAGATAAAGGAATCTGCAATAGATCCAAAAAGGCAGTCCACTGACTGAAGACGATACTTTTGGAGCCCACTGAACGTAGATTTCCTAATTCATGCATAAGAGCAGAAACTTTTGTCGACTCCACCCAGTTTCTCTCAACATCAACCTGGAAGCGACTATCAGTGGGTGCAGTGATGAGATCTTGCTTGCTAATGGTCTTCCTGTGAATAGTGGATGTTAAGCATCAATACATCTTGTAGAGTTTCTTAGTCATTGATCATTATCCTCAGTTTTGTCTTCTCTACTGCCTAGATATCTGACTATTCACTCTTTGCTTTATTTACTTTTTGCAGGCAGGGATCGTAAAGATAAAGAAATTCGTAAAAACTAAGGAGATAGAACAGAATGATACCTACAAACAGGACAAAGGCCAGATGTAGAGCTTCTCCAGCTTGCCAATAAACACTCTCGGCACAGTCGATGAGCACAAGGTGTCAATACAGCATCTTCAAAAGCCTCTAGGCATATAGGGCATTCTCCCTGTTCTCCTTTGCGTAGATCATCCACAACCTCCTGAATATATGCACGAGATGGTGTTTCTTTAGTTTGGCCAACGACATTCTCCTGACCACCCTTCAGGAAACGTCTCGCTAGTTTATTCAAGTCAGAGAACTCTTGAGTGTCACCTCGACTGGACATATAAAGAAACATATTACCAGCAGAACCTTACATGACAGTAGCAAAAGTAATACAGATGTGTCTCTGAATGCATCAGAGCATGGGTTTGGATGTATACAAAGGGGGTTCCCATATAACCAACCATAGTTATTATAACCGCATTTTAGCCTGCACTATAGCTTGAAGCGCCGGTATTTCACCTTGCCAGCGATTTATTGTGCCTTGTGCGCTTTGTACGTGAAATGAGGGGCGAAAAGTAAAACTTGTATATCTACATAATGACTTTTAGTGCTAAAATTATTTGTTTAGAAATAGATTTAAGTGATTAATTCCGAATTTTTCATCAAAGTGCTAAATTTGTTGGCATTAACTTATTTTTTGTATATATTAAAAAAACATTGACTTATGTGGCTTACTTAGATGAAGAGTACACCTTGCTTTACTCATTGCACTTTAGCCCGAAGACACCTTTGCGACCTGCGGTCTTAAGTTTAATTTTTTTTAACTATTACCTAAATCTCATCGCCAAACCTAAAATAAGCAAAAAATGGTTCGAGGGGGTATTATTTAAGTTAATATATGTAACTATTAAAGTTTTTAGTAATCAGCTACATGATGATTAGGGTCAAATATGATGCAAACAATTTAAGCTTAAAGCCTAAAAGAGACATAGTCTGACCTCATAACAAGAAATGGGTGGTCACAACATTGACGAAGGCGTAATAGCAGCTCCAATATTGAAGCATAGTTGTGAAGAACCCGACCTTGCTCAACAAATTGATCAAATTTAACCTAAAGATATATGAATGAAATATTATTCAAGCAGCAACAAAAAAATGGTAAATTCTTTAAAATAAAATGGACCTTTGATTTTTTAAATAAGGCCTCATAAAAGTCGTTCTCTGCTTCTGTAAGATTACAATATATAACTTGCATATCTGCAGGTGGAAGAACTAAAATTGGCCTGCAGCGGGATAAATGAAAAAAAGAACAAAGACAAGTACAACAAAAGTAAGTAACATACGAAAAGCAGAAAACGGCCATAAAAATGGTGACTTAAACTTTCTCACCTGCCTTGCCTGTCTGTGCTAGACTTGGTTCTTCTTAACATGAGTTGCTTTAAAATAGATTGAACCAACTTTAACCCCCTCTCATCGCCCTCTTCAAATGGTTTCTGTACTAGCTTATTCCACCTAGTATACATTAGGACTGCTAATTAACACATGGACAACTTCGTTACAGTTTAATGATGGCACACAAAAGAAAACCAAGTAGTTAAGATTATAAAGGAATTCAATAGGAAAGACCAGGAATAGAGGTCATTCTTAAGAGCAACAGGACGAAAGAGGCAGATGTGGCAGAGAAATAAGTGGACAGGATTAACGTAAGTTGCCCACATGACACAAGATTCGAGTTCATAGTAACAAAACTTTAGAAGCAAAAGAAGACACAACCACTTATTGTAAGAACATCTAACAATGGCAAATGAAAGAACACAGATGCAGGAGTATTAAGATGAAAGTATTGCTGTTTCCCAAAAGTACTTTTTCTTTGTTTAAATTTTAGAAGACCTATCTTAGGAGCAGCTTAGAAGAAATAAAGCTGATATTGCGGGGTCTCCAGATTACCCAAAATACGGAAGCTTCAAAACAGATACTTATTTATAAAGAAAACACTATATATGCCTTGATCAATAAAGACATGGTACATACTAGTCGTACACGCCTAAAAATATGTTTATATATCAAAGTAAATTATATTCCCATGTCTCCGAAATAGAATCTCAGAATTGTAGTTCACCTATATCTTGATGGTTTTCGATACCAATCAAAATGTAGCCAAACAGAACTTATAGTTGTCAAACAAAATCGCAGATGCTACATTACCGTATATTGTTATAACTAATCAAGCATAACATTGCAAAATTTCTTCATTTGCCTCTAAAAGCAATCTTCATGTCAAACTTTGAAGATATATTTTATAACTGTCATATGTATGGTCTTAAAAATTTGAAATTAAGTCATCCTGCAGCACAACAGCAAGGAATGTCCTTATTAACTTGTCAAGCTTTCCTTTAAGCAATAATTTCGAAAATTTTAGTTTAAATATCTGGAGAGCTCTACTCCCGAAATAGCATTGTTCTAAAATTACTCTGTTCTTTCAAAGTACACAACTACACTAAAGATTTTATATTGTGTTGAGACCCATGAAAGAGAATCCAAAAACAAAACAAAGGGAAGCAAATATACATCGAGCCCTTCCGTAGACAATTAAAAAAAAAAACTACGAGAAGTGTTGGTACTCCGTACATTGAAATGCCACTCTTACTGTTCAAGGTTTATTCTTGAATAATCCAATTAAAATCAGTTATATAAGGTAACAACATTAGTGAAAAAGATGAAATAGCAACTTACCATGCCCAGCTTCCCCAGGGTTCAATCTTCAAAAACCGAAGGAGACTGTAAACATCCTCCAGGTTGTTCTGTTAGAAGGAATTAACATTAAGAAACATAACTGGATTTGCAGGCAATGAAAGTGTATAAAGCATCTGCTTCATCAGTTTGAAGGCATAGCACGAAAACTAACAAAGAAGTACATTACAGGTTATGAAAAATGTAGTCAGTTCATTTAATAAATCTAAACTTCATTGATTCTGGAAATATAAAGCTATTTAAGATGTCAAAATATGCCAAGGAAACTTAATATATGAATCAAAATAACCTAAGGCTTCATTTGAATAGAGGGATTTAGAGCTAAGTATTTTATATTCAGAATAACAAATAGATGGCACTCGTTTGGATCATTTTGATTTTGTATGGATTTCCAATCCTGAAGTAACCATTTTGTACTAATATTTTAGCCAAAGTGATGAAATTGAAGACCATCCAATATTCGAGTCATTTGAAATTCTTTCTCCAAACCCTTCTAAAAACCCAAATCCCTGAATCCAATGATGCGAAGCCCAAGAAAAACCCACATGTATTTCAGTAAGCAATATAGTTTTCACTCATATTCATTAAACATCATGTAGCACTAATCCATTTCCAATTATTTCAATGCAGATCAAATGCTCACATCAGCTGCCAACCGCAATATAGATAGGAGATACTGTATCAACTCGAGGAAATGTTGTCAAACAAAAAAGAAAAATAGAACAAGGAGATAACAAAGATGGTTTCTGCAACATATACAAAAGTGGGGTAGTGCAACAATGTTTAACATGTGGTTAACATAACACATTTTAATGCTTAAGGACTTCTTTGTAGATTAAAGACACCAGATAACAAGTAGCAAGAACAATGTATTAACCTGGATAGGTGTACCAGTAAGGCACCATCGACGATCAGCAGCAAGAGCAGCTGCAGCCATAGAAACTTGACTTTTGGAAGACTTTATAGTATGTGCCTCATCAAGAACCACTCTAAACCATCTCACTGAAAATAATCCCCCATTGTCTTCGGCCTTCTACAATGAGTCACATAAATTCACATACACGTGTTAATCAGTGGAGTTCACATGGACATAATATAGTGAAGCAAGTATATGACAATACATCAATTACACCATGTACACAAAACCACGGTAATGGAATCAGAGATGAGGAAGTCCTTTTGAGCTAGTTCATCTCCGATTAAAGAAATATAGAGTACCTCTGTTGAAAATTCTGATGCTAGCACTCCATATGTGGTGAGTACAACATCATTTTGAGCTAGAATTTTGGCATCCTTTGATCTGCTTTGCCCATAATGAACATAAATTGACAATGCTCCAGGTTGAGCATGAGTTTCAATTTCTGTCTAATAAGAAAAGGCACACATTCAACTTAGGAGATTAGTAATAATAAAACCCACGGACACTGCTTTCACTTCTTATAGACATCACCAAATATTAATATAAGCACATATAAGGTATACCTTCCATTGCCCGATCAGTGTCATAGGGCATACAATTAGATTGCCACCACCAGTTAGCGAGGCTTTTTGTTTCATAAGCGTCTCAAAACCATTAAATTTCGATGCTTTCTTTGGAACTACTGGAGATATGTCTGAAATAATGCTTTCCTCGCAATTATCATTAAGAGACTGACTAGTAGATGTGCTACTCAATGATCCACTCCTTCCGGATCTGGTGAGAAGGAGAGCTATAGTCATGATGGTCTTCCCAAGCCCCATAGAATCTGCTAAAATCTACAATCAAATCCTATAGTTATATAAAGTTTATCGCCAATAACACTTCAGAGTGACACAGGCACAGAACAAAAAAGTCAAAGGAAAACTAATAACATACTCCTCCTCTTGCCATTTGAAGTGTGCTTGGGAATTCCGTTGTTGCATCACCTGAAAAAGCATTCAAGTATAGAACCACTCCCCTACTGCAACAAACAAAACCACTTAGAATGGATTCCAAGCATCCAACTATATAGATAGTCACAGCATTAATCTTCACATACCCATCTCCAAGGCGGTAGGCATCCCAACATGGGTGCAGAGTGGCTGCAGCCTCATCCATGCAGTGTCCTCTCTCCAGCTGAATCATCCAATTAAGAGCTTGCTTCTGGTAAGGGCGCAGCTCACACAGCAGAGCACTAGGAGGTTCCATTTCCTAAAGCATCGTAAACTAAATTACATGCAATGCATGAGGAAAATGCCACAAGCAGAAAACAGTCAAAGTAGAACTTCTATTACCTCTAACTCTGAATTATCAGTAACACCAACTATATTGTCAAGATCGTTATCAGAAATTGACTCCTCCTTTTCATCTTTACTTCCATCACCAGATGATGTACTCTTTAACTTCTTGGCATGCATATATGACATAGGTAAACCAGAGCTGTCCTGCTCATGCAAAGTTAGGCACTAAAGTTCATGGTCATCATACATTATCAACAAATAAAATTGGCTATTGTACCTCAGAATTCAATGGCCTCTTCCTAGTATACAGATCTCCTGGAGTAAATTCTGCCTATAACAAAGGATAGACTCAGAATACAGCAGAACTCACAGCAGATATGCCAGTAGTAAAACACAACAATTTATCAGAAGAGACAACTTCCTCTTATAGTGTATCTATCTGTTTCCTGAACTTGACCATTAAGTGAATATTCACCTTCTTAAAAGGAACAAGTCCCAGCAATTTGAACATGGTTGGAAGGGGGTAAACAATCGACTCCTCTGCAGAATTACTGGCTGCCTTTAGTGAAGTCTGAGGGCTTTTCCGGAACATGGAGCTATTGATATAAATGCTATACAACAACACAAAATCAAAATAAACTTACTACTCAGAGTATGACGAAGTCTTACATACTGGAGAATTTTAGCCATTTACAATTAAAACAAAAACAAAAATGTATATTTTACATACCTGATAGCCAATTCAACAGAGTCCATAATCCCTAATACAGGAGGAGCAGATTTGCAGCACCCCTTAAGACAGATTTTCTTATCTCTCACAAGAGGCAAAAGACACCGAGCCCATTCATTTGGAATACGGCCAATCTGCAACCATCCCATAGCGTTATATCATATCATGCAACCAACAAAATTTAATTATATCAATGATGCAAGGTATTACACACTTCATGTAATTTGTATAAGATAGGCATGCTGAATTTACTAAGCTAGCAAATGGAATAACAAAACATTAAAGCTTATCTAACTGTGATAAGATGAATCCTTCAAGTTGAGGCATAGTTCAATAAATTATAATGTTAGACACCAGCTTAAAAGAATCATGTAATAACATTCCAGAGACAGTCAATTCAAACAATCAAGGTAACATAGCAGAAGGTGGTGAGTACACCATACTTCAGACATTTTCCTTAAATGATACATTTAGCATCATCTATATGTTGGAGATTGGATTAAAGATACAAGTAAAAACCTTTAAACATATGAAACCTAATGTTAGACACCAGCTTAAATTAATATGCAGTACCTCTCCACAAGCTTTTGTAGAAAACCTCACAATCTCGGAGCAAGAAGCCACCTGCCGCCCTCGCCCACCCCCAAGCTTCCCAGGTGAGGGAGTCGGTAACTTTTTTTCCAAAGGAAAATTGAAATTCACCTCGTCGCCGGGATTCAAGACCCTCCCTTTACAAGTAGACAGGCCTGCCACTTCAACATTTCCCACAAACCACCATTCAATCCCCATTTCATTACATGCTCCACTGTCACTTTTGTCCTTACCCTCAATCTGATTTCTTCCAACCCCACACTTCGAACTCCCATCTGATTTTGAGGCAGAATTAGAACTCTCAACCCTAGTAACATTCTGCTTTACACTAGAGGCATTTACAGGAGGGAGATCGGTGTCTACATTCTCAGGTTTAACACATATTTCGGGTTTCTTGAAGCTTCTGGGAGTATCGAAGATGATGTTAATTGCGGCAGTCGGATCATTTTTGGCCATGTGGAGAGCGCGAATTATGTCCATGTCTGAAATTTCAGGGCCGACAACTGATTTGACCGTTGAAATCATGTCTTCCGTCGCTTTTTTGTTTCCCATATAGTGGGAGCCAATTGAAAAATGAAAACTATGTTGTACTTACACGAAGGAAGAGAAAATTTAAGAGAAACCCTAACTGGAAATGGAACGAAGCTGTTTGGAAAAATTGAATTTCTGTGGATTGCCTGGCGTAAATTTGAAGATGAACCCCAATGATTCAAATTTGGGGGTTTACAAATTGAAAGGTGAGAAACCCTAACTAAACGGGTTCTAGTTAATATTTAAATGGATGGAGTAGCCGATTGGCGCGTTGGGTTTGTATGGGAAAGCGGGCGAGATATTGATTTCCCGCCACCTTCCTTACCTGCCCCTACCCCAAAAAACATTGAAATTGGCACTCTCATTTTTAGAATAATTAAAAAAATAATTTATGATTAGTATTCGTGGCTATCCTTGGGTAGCCACTATCTGTCATGTCGACCTAACATGATAGATGGTGACTACCCAGATGAGAGCCACGGAAATTCGAAGATTCTAAAAGCATTTTAAAAAAAAATTAGTTTTGAAGGTGTGTTTGACCTTTCAAAACCAATTATTTCTCATTTTCTTTTTCAGGAAAAGGAAAAAAAATGAATTTCATTAGTCTGATTCTATTTTATATATATATTCGACCCCCAACATTCTAATATTTTGGAGTATGCAAAAGTAACAAAAACAATTATTACATAATCAACTATTTTCAAATTTGATTTTGGAAAAATCAACTCTCCCTAAATTATTTATTCAATCGGCCAAAACGGTTCTACTATATTTTGCATTCCATAAACAATTGATATTTGCACCCTCGTAAATCTAGAAATGGCAAAATGCACCTTCAAACTATATTTCTTTTGGTAAAACACACCGACTATGACTATATCCTACGAGCAGTGCCGGCCCAACCATATAGGCAGTTTTGGTGTTTGCCTAGGGCCCCCAAATTTTTAGGGCCCCTTTCCCCCCTAGTCGGCTATGTTAATTGTTAATGGTCCGTCCAACTTGATGTTTGTCTTTTTTTATGAATTGAAGTCCAATGAATATCAAGGCCCTTCTCCACGCCACATAATAATAATTAAAAAATAAATAAATAAATTAGAATATAGGAGCTATGTAAAGCATAGCAGTTTCTTTTCCATTAATTCTTAGTTCACACACAAAACAAAATAAAATAAATAATTTAGGAAGATGGAACGTTTCCCCAATATTTTTCTCTGTTAAGTTTTCACGGCCCACAAGTAAAAATATCAAATTGTAATTTTAAAACTTCGAAAGAATGTTGTAATAATCTTGAAAATGCTTTTAAATATGTTTAAATATCAGACGTAGATGGTTCTGATTTATATTATGAACTAAAAGTGCTATCAAAAGTTATTCCTACCTATATAGACAAGCCAAATGACATATTTAATCATATAAATTTGATTAGTTCTTATCCAAATTCGTATATTTGTTACATAATTATATTCACTATACTTGTAACAGTTGCTTATGCTGAAATAAGTTTTTTTCAAATAAAAATTAATAAAAACATGTTTACGTTCGACAATAACACTAGAAAGATTAAGTGACTTGATTATTTTGTCTATAGAAGAATTAGAATATGAAGAATAAACACTTTTGCGTTTAAAAGAGTATGAAAAATAAATTTTACGTAAAAAAAAATTTACACAAGGGCCCTGATATTTTATTTCGCCTAGGGCCCCCGAAACCCTTGGGTCGGCCCTGCCTACGAGATTTTGCACACATTTCTCATGAGATCTCATATAGTAAGGTAATAATCCGTCCCTTTATTTTTGTTTCTTCATTTTTTTGTGCGATATTTTAAGTAAGTATTCAAGATAAGTACTTGATATTTTCACATTTGTATCCTTAAAAGTAATTTTTGACTTGTGGTATCAAATAAATATTGTTTCCACAATATTCAAAATTAAATATAACTAAAATACAATTTTGTTAAACCTAATATATAGCTCTTCCCATGCATACAACTACTAACAACAATATGATCTAAGTATAATATCTAACACTAATTATAAATAAACAAAATTGATCTTATGTCTAAGCAACTTAGGTGTCCGCCCAGCCCCCGGCTGTAAAGGGGCCCGATTGTATTTTTTATGTGATTTCTTATGTTAATATTTGTATTTTTTCCATGTATATATGATATTACGAAGTACTGGGATTATAAGTTGACAACAAACTCTTAAGTTTGGTTTAATTTCCTTGTTTAGCTTTATACTATGTTTAAATTTGGTACTTAAACGGAGTTCAAATAGTTTTAATTGACATGAACTCAAATAATTTGATATCCTTATTAGTTTGTAGCATATAAAGTAGAGATTGAGCATAAAAAACTATTATACAAAGGTCATGTTAAGATTCGATTTCATATGTACGATAAACATAGTTTGAATAATTTGTCATCTAATCGGACTTGAGTCAAATATTGACCATAGATAGAGTTGTTGTGCCATTATGACAACTTCGTGGACCACATTTTGTATCACAATTACAACAATACTAAAACTATATTCTTACTATAACTCTTGAATGATATTGACAAACCAAAAATCATAATAAATGCATGTATTTTTTATAAAAAATATATATTATTACAATAATGATTTTTTCCACTATGTGAATTGTATCGATATTGAAATTGATAGAAACATACATACAAAATGTTATGTTACATAAAATATTAAACGAATTTTCTCATTTTAAATATCTACAAAAGATATGTTAAAGAAAAATTCGAACATAAATTTGGTTTTGTTAAGTAAGATAAGTGCCTGCCCACTTACTTGTTTTACTCGACATGGTTCTTAGATGTTGCGCTCACTTTTGGAGTCGGGTCGCAAAACCAAATTGCAGGATCTGAATTTTGGCCCTATATCACTACCCTAAATGCCTCACCTAAATTTGTTTCACGGCCCTCAGGATATTAAAACAGTATTTAGTAAGCATGATGTGTTTTGCTTGCTTTATAATTAGTAAAATACATGACATTAGCAAATATAAAGCCAACCAAATTGGTCCAACACGTTTTAACCCACTTTTGACCTAATTTTATTTTAATCCAACGTGTTTTTGACTCGTATTAGATGGTCTGTTTTAGATTCAATCCATTTTTCGATCTGACCTGGTCAAATATGATTGTTTGCCACCTTTAACATTAATCGTTCACATAATTTGATGCTTTCAAGATGAGTTTTAGTCCTATGCATATATTTAATTTCTTATCAACATGTTTAAATTAAGCATGTTGTTTTTTAAAATTTATCCACACATATTGCACAAATGACTTATGAAAATATGCTTATATACGAAAGTTGAAGACAATACCATCACACATCACAGAAGTCAATTTAAACCGAAATTAAGTAATCCACTATAATTTTACACTCCTATTTAATTATCATCTGGAATATAAAATGTTGTGCACAAATCGTGAAATGCATTTAACAATTATTGATGATTAACAAGTAAAATTTACCATTAAAACCCTATGAAATAATAAAGGAAATAAGATGCATAAATATATATCAAAAAATTATGAAATAGATTAACGTGAATTTTAAAGCAGGAGTTTAAATTATAAGTTAAAAAAAAATACTTTATATTCTACATTTTTTAAACTAAAAATTATTGGCGGGGAACACCATATCATGCAAGTTGTTCCCGCCAATTCACCCTATTACTAGAAGGTGTTATGTTTCTGTATCCGCTAATTGAAAATAAAGGTCCTAAAATACAAAGCTAATGGAGAATCTAACATGACAGGTCCGAGTTGGGCAGTGACTCACTGATTTGACTCATTAATCCTTCAGTCTTTTATTAATCCTCAAAATAGAACCCAAAATATCTTTTTCCTATATAGCAGTACTCCATTATTTAACTACCCTTTTTTTATTTTCGGGAACCAATAATATGACTAAATTTAAAAGCACGAGAACTATTCAAAATAATATTGCTAATAACAAGTGCATTGTTTCTCTTTCCAAAACAATCAATTATGATTAATATTTTGATATTTTCATTAAAAGCGTAGTATTTATTTTTCAAGTAATGATTATCAATATTTTCATGAAATATGATTGAGATTTGTCATGTGTATAATACAATATTATTATTTTACCTCTTTTTTGTTGGGTTCTTAAAAATGATATCAACACATTTATGTCAAACTTAATTCTTTTTGAGGTATTTTTGACAAATTATTGAAACTTCTTCTATCCAGAATTGGGTTTGTTATTTTCAATATTTTGAGATCAGTTCATTCTACTACACACCACTTGGTATAACACTAATATTTTACTGATTATGTATATCCAAAAGTTCAAAAACTTGACAATAATATTTTATCCATAGACTCAATACGAATATGTTTCAATATAGTTTTTTATACTTTAAAAAATATCTGATATAGTTATATATTGCTTCAAAAATAATATTATAGTAGTCTAAAAAAAAAATTCTTTGATTATTTTACCATTATTCCATATATTGAATGAATATTTTACTTTAAAAATTGTTTATTAATCACCCATTATATTTAAAAAATTGCAACCTATAAATTTTATGTGGGCCACCTATACCATGGATAATTCTGTTAACTGTAAGTAAATATGAAATTATAGAAAAACTTGTTCTATATACTGCATAAAAAGAACCACTATTTATCATCATATATAAATACAAAATAGTTCATAAAAAGGGGAAATTCCAAATCGATAATACGCGTCCAATATAGTTATTGACTCGGCCGAGTCCGAGTTTGAGTCAAAAAGTGAATTACTCCATCGACAGAAATAGTTTGTCACAAACAGGAGAGTGAGGCGAAGCCTTTTGGTTAGGTCTATTTTACCACATCATATCACATCACACCCACTCGCTTTTCTCTCAAATATTCTTCAATGGCGGTGTTCTATAGGTAAATTTACAAAAGGTCCTACTCTCGTTTCTCTTTATTTATTTATTAATTTATATGAACGAGCAGATTACACGTGCAAACACTCAAAATCGCGAAGCAAACCCTAATGTTGACCTCCGGCATCGGAATCGAAATGATTATTGAAGAAGTTTCTACCTTTTTGCAAATCTAATGATTGCGTGTGGTCTGTTTCGAATTTAGATCTAAAATGCCTTAAACCTTATAGCCAGTGCTTTTTTCTGATGTGCCTTCCTTTAAAGTTTGCATTTATTATTGCGTGTAATGATGATAAGGAGCCCCTGACACTTTTGTTCATTCAATTTGATAGGTTCTACGGAGCAGCCTCTGTCTGTTGATATATTTGCACGAAGAAAACTTTGGAATGTTTGATTAGATTTAGTTTTTTTTGGGGAAGTGAAGTTACAGTTGGTGGTAGAATGGATTCTATGGTGGTTGGGCCTCAGAAGCGTCGGGGCAGAAAACGGAAGAGGAATGATGTAAATAATGTAATGGTGGATTCCGATGGGAAAAAGAAGGTAGTGGAGACTAGGTCATTAAAATTAGTTGATAGATATGTGCGGAAAGAGTTTCAAGAGAGTGGGGTGTTTTTGGGAAAAATTACATCTTATGATTCAGGATTGTATAGGGTAATCTATGATGATGGGGATTTTGAGGATTTGGATAGTAGTGAAGTTAAGGTGTTTTTGATTGAAGATGAAGATTTAACTGGTGAGTGGTCTGAAAGGAAAGAAAAATTGGACGAACTATTGATAAGTAAAGAAGTAAAAGCAAAGGTCTCAAAAGTTGAAAACAAAGTAGAGCAGACAAATGTCAGTCAGGTTTGTTTACCATTGTTGAGTGAGCTGAGCAATGGTGATGCTGATGCTGATGCTAATGAAGTAGGAAAGGTTCTTGATGATGGTAACAACAGTGCTGATAATGATTATTTGAGTGATTCATGTGAAGATGCTAGACAGCTGGATGCTTGTATAGACACAGAAGTGCCACTTGTTCCACCACCAGAATTGCCTCCTTCTTCTGGGCACATTGGTGTTCCAGAGGAGTATGTATCCCACCTCTTTTCTGTTCATAGTTTCTTGCGTTCATTTAGTGTTCCGCTGTTTCTATACCCCTTTGGCCTAGATGATTTTGTGGGGGCACTCAATTGCTCTTTTACAAACACGTTGTTGGACTCTATTCATGTTGTTCTATTGGGTGTCCTGAAGCGCCATTTGGAGAGGATCTCAGCTGATGGTTCAGAGCTTGCATTAAAATGCTTGAGGTGCTTCACTGAAACTTTTTGCTACAAGTTCAATTCTATTTTGCTGTGATTATTTTAATAATGGCCATCTAATGAGACTTTTCTTCCTCACTTTGCTTGTACTCTCTTAGGTCATGCTTAAGTAGGAGAAGCATTCTAATTCTTCGACGATATATTATGCTTATCTTAACAATGCTGATAAATATATTGTTGTTTTCTGTTGGTTAATTCACTTCCAAGTTGTTGAGTGCCCAGTGGTTAACTTTATCCAAGTATATTGAGTAGAATTTTGAAATACCAATGACGGTTGTGTTTTACTTTATCTTTTTATGATAACTAAGAGAAAATGTCGGTAATAACCTGTACCTTGGAATAATTTCCTTCCATATATTGCTCCGATCAACAATTATCATTGCAAAATGGTCTAGTGTGCTTATCTTTTAGGCGAGTCATTGTTTTCAAGTATTACTTGCATTAATGCAACAACTTATCTTATCCTTTTTCTTTTAGGTTCCTGGATTGGAGTTTGCTTGACACAATAACTTGGCCCGTTTACTTGGTCCACTATCTAATAGCAATGGGTTATACAAATGGACCTCACTGGAAAGGATTCTGTACACACTCCTTGGACAAAGATTATTATACTCTACCAGCTGGAATGAAGTTAGTTATTTTGCAAATTTTATGTGATGATGTTCTAGATTCGGAAGAGCTAAGAGCAGAAATGGACATGCGTGAAGAATCAGAAATAGGAATAGACATAGAAACAAGTACTCCTGTTGCACCTACAGGTAGACCCAGAAGAGTCCACCCTAGATACTCTAAATCTTCTACCAGCAAGGACAGAGAAGAACATTCTCAAATGAAGACTTCTCAAGGTAAACATTTTGAGGTTTCTCAACTAGGTGGAACAGTTGGGAGTTCCATTGATGAGGATGGTAATGGTGATGAATGCCGCCTTTGTGGCATGGACGGATTTCTGCTTTGCTGTGATGGGTGCCCTTCATCTTACCACACGAGATGCTTAGGGCTGAACAAGATGTCTATGTCAGCGGCTTCCTGGTATTGTCCTGAGTGTAAAATAAATGCAATTGAACCTGAAATTGTGCGAGGAACAGCTTTAAAGGGAGGATATTATTTTGGTGTTGATGAATATGAACAAGTCTTCATGGCCACTTGTGACCATTTACTTTTGTAAGTTTCTAATTTGTGTTCTTATGCATTTGTTTTCTTACTCTGTACCATTCTTTTTGTTGTTGTTGAGATGTATGCATGAATCGGTGACATTCCCTTTTCTGCTAGCTGCATGAGTGGCTTTCCTGCTGCTTTTGTGTAACTTTAGATATTTTTCACCTTGATTTAGTTTGATCTTTCCTGCTTATGTATCTGCAGATTGAAGGCTTCAATTAACTCTGAAAATTGTCTCAGATACTACAATAGACATGACATTCCTAGAGTTCTCTGTGCTCTTTATTCAAAAGCAGTGCATGCTGTCATGTATTCGGAAATATGCAGGGGAATCATGCAGTATTGGGAATTACCAATTAACATTTTACCTTGTAATGAGCCTTCTGAAGTTTGTTTACAGTTGGAAAAGGAAAAGGAAGGTGGTGAATATACTACTCAATTAGTTAAGCCATTGGACAAGTCAGTCCCGGAGATGACAGAAGTTGAGAACACTGGAAGCTGTGTCACTGGTATTTGTGCACCAGAGATAACTGCTTCAAGTCTTACGGACTGTATCCAAGGACCTATCTTTTGTGGGAACTCTTTGGAGAAAGTGACTGTATCTGATCAAGCGGGTAACATAGATTCTACTACACAGCAATCTGGTTATAGTATGAACACCATAGGGACTGAACCAACTTCATCTAGTGGTTTACCTGTGAATGGTACTTCTCTAGAAGTCAAAATGTCCATTCCTTCTGGGGAGTTTTATAATGGAGTTGATCGAAGGGCTGATGAAAGTCCATATGATGGTTGTTTATACATGGGGTCTTCCTTCAAAATAAACACTTACATTAATCAATATTTACATGGAGATTTCGCTGCATCTGCAGCTGCTAATTTGGCCATTCTTTCATCTGAAGAAAATCAAGGTCATGACTCTCGCTCTTCAGGTAATCGCCGAAAAGCTATGTCTGCTAGTGTGTCACTTCAGGTAAAGGCGTTCTCTTCAGCAGCTCTGCGATTTATCTGGCCACATACTGAGAAGAAGCTTGTTGAAGTCCCAAGGGAAAGATGTAGCTGGTGCTTTTCTTGTAAGGCTCCTGTGTCAAGCAAGAGAGGATGCTTGTTAAATTTAGCTGCTTCAAATGCCACAAGAGGGGTCGCAAAGGTGCTTGCTGGTGCTCGTCCCATGAAAAATGGGGATGGGAGACTTCCTGGCATTTCAACATACATAATGTTTATGGAGGAGAGCTTAAGTGGTCTATTGGTTGGTCCCTTTCTCAATGACACTTTCAGGAAACGATGGCGTAGACAAGCTGAACAGGCCTCCACTTGCAGTGCAATAAAGATCCTTTTGCTAGAAGTAATTGTTCTTTCTTTTTAGTTGGTTCTGTTAACCCAACCTGATAAATATATATAGTTATTTAAGCCATATTTAAAATTGCGTTAGTGTTCTAATGATCCTAGTTATGCATCCTGACCACTTTATTTTACTTCTCCTTGCACAAATGCCAACTTTTTCTTGGTTTGCTAGGTTGCAAGAATTAGCATATTGTATGATATTGTTTGGACATTTCGTGGGTTTCTCTCACTGTTTATTCTATTATAATTGACTGTTAGATTGCTGCCTGTTAAAATTGTTTGCTTCTAGTTGCATAACTGTGTTTGCGTCACAGCTGGAGGAGAATATACGCACCGTTGCCCTTTCTGGAGAATGGACAAAGCTTGTTGATGCTTCTTCAACTCAATCATCTGCTTCTCAGATTGCAGCAAATGCTGCTGGATCAACTCAGAAGCGTAGACCAGGGAGGCGAGGCAGAAAGCCTTCTAATGTGGTTGAAATTCCAGTTGATGATCCCCAGGATATCTTGACTGGGTTCACCTGGTGGCGAGGAGGTTCACTGTCAAAGCTTATGTTTCACAGAGGGGCTCTTCCGTGTTCAATAATTAGAAAAGCAGCCCGCCAAGGTAGTATACATATCCTCACCTTTTGTTTTTCTGGAAGCTCAATGCTCGTAACTTTCTTTGTTAATGAAGATTGTGGAGTACTTGTTTCTGTGTGGTTTTGCCAAATCCACTAGTAGTTTACTGACATGTTACAAGCATAGCAGGTGGTTCAAAAAAGATAAGCGGACTACATTATATTGAAGGACAAGAGACTCTTAAACTTAGCAGACAAATTATTTGGCGTTCCGCAGTT
This sequence comes from Penstemon barbatus, assembly GCA_003313485.2. Taxonomy (NCBI): domain Eukaryota; kingdom Viridiplantae; phylum Streptophyta; class Magnoliopsida; order Lamiales; family Plantaginaceae; genus Penstemon; species Penstemon barbatus. The sequence goes on along the minus strand of CM064877.1, from coordinate 9,423,768 downwards.
GAGATGAGTAGGAACACGGCACAGCTTGCACTTCAGGTGCACTTTTTTGTTCAGCTATATCTTAGTGCCTCTTTGGTGAACCTCAAGGCAGACAACCTTGTTTGTGGTATTTGAGTATAGTTTCCTTATGCATACATTGAAACTTTGTATCAGGTCAGATACCTTGATTTTAATGTTAGATGGAGCGAATTTGTTCGTCCAGAGCAGACCCCATCTGATGGAAAAGGCCCTGATACAGAAGCTTCCGCTTTCAGAAATGCATTAATTTGTGACAAGAAAATTTTGGAAAATGAAATTAGATACTGTGTTGCATTTGGAAGTCAGAAGCACCTGCCTTCTCGTGTCATGAAAAGTATAGCAGAAATTGAGCAAACCCGGGATGACGGACAGGAAAGATACTGGTTTCCTGAGACCCGCATCCCTTTATATCTAATTAAAGAGTACGAGGAAAATGTGAAGAAAAATAAATCTGTGGATGTGTTGTCCAAACTTCAGAAGAGGCTGCAGAAGAGGCAGTTGAAGGCTTGTCGTAAAAATATTTTCATGTATCTTTTACGGAAGCAAGATATCATGGCAGAGAATCCTTGTAGTTCCTGTCATCAAGATGTCTTATATAGGTATTTTACTTCACATATTTTTCAAATTTTTTTTCCGAATCATTCACCTTTTTCTTTTCCATTTGCTAACATTTTTCATGTGTTGATGTCCAGGGATGCAGTCAAGTGTAGTTCATGCCAAGGTATTGCAACAATACACCATATTCACGTACCTGCTCATAATTTCTGTTGATTTAGCTACATTGTCTATGAACACTTAAATGCCGGTATTCCATTATAGTTAAAGAAATTAATCAGTTTCACTATATCAATCAAAACTACGATCATTTCCTCTTTCTTCGGTAATTTTTAGCTCAGTAACTTGATTTTTTTGTTGTATGTTTTGATTACTTACTGTAATGTCCTATTTTGTACTCCCTCCGTTTTTTTATTTGTCGCTTTGACAAAATTTTCTTGTTTACTTTTATTTGTCACTTTAGGATTTCAATGTAAAATTAATTTTATTTTACCAATTTTACCAATTTTACCCTTCTTGCTAATACTTGTCATTAATGTTAATTAATGCTAAGCTTATTTGATTAAAAGGGTATTTTGGAGTTTTTGCTTAAAAAAGGTGATTATTTATGACATTCCTTAATTCGTGTGCAATCCTCCAAAGCGACAATTAAAAAAAAAACGGATTGAGTATTATTTAGTGCAAAATATCCCCATGTAATTGTTATCTGATCTGGTAGGCTGCCCTGAATCCTCCCTTTGTCATTGCCATAGAGAACAATATGTTTTGATTAATATGATTTAAGACTCTTGTCATTGTTTTTTATCGCCATTTTTCCAGTTTTTTCTATCCGTCCTTCGTTTTATTCCTTTAGTGCTCTGGAGGTTCCTAATGAAAGAACAGTTGTACTTGGGGATATGCTATTGTCTGAGCTATTATCATCCTTTTCAGCAAGTAGATAATATAGCCAATGATTAGTTTATATGATGCGGTGATAAGCTTTTCCCCCACCGTGTAAAATTAGAGAAGCCTTTCTCATGGCCACGTGCTGCAATTTGCTATAGTTTTCTTAAATAGGGAAGAAATGTATTTCTCATGCAGACCATCTCTGCGCCATCCTGTCTGATTTAACAGCTAGTAATAGTATGTCAAGAGTGGATGCATATTTTTCTATTTCATCACTTCCGAATATGTAAATATGTTTTCTTTGACCACGATATTTATGATCTATCTGGTTCTCATATGTAATATAGAGATTATATTCATCTTCTTCTGAAATGATCCTGTAGTGAATAGTGGTTTATATCTAAAACTTATCCAAGTTAGTTCTATTCCCAGGTATTTGTCATAATCAATGTGCCACGAGTTCAACAGTTTATAAGAACGAGGAAGTAGAGTTTTTGATCACTTGCAAGCAGTGCCGTGAGACTCGGGCCACTGCTCAACTTGAGAGTAGCAATGCATCCCCTACAAGTCCTTTACTCCTCCTTCAAGGACAAGATTTTCCAAAAACAGCTGCTGCGAACAAAATTCTAAAAGTAGTAGGCCCAAAAAGGTCATCAGCATCTGGCAGAACTCGGGAACATTCTTCTGGAGCGAAATCTACCCATATTTCTGCACCTACAAAGAAAAACCAACATAAACACTGGGGTCTAATATGGAGGAAGAATAATGAAGACACTGGCATCGATTTCAGATTGAAAAACATTCTCCATAAGGGCAATCCAGATATGGACATGATGAAGCCTATTTGCCGGCTGTGTAATCAGCCATACAGATCTGACTTAATGTATATTCGATGTGAGACGTGCCAGTGTAAGCCTTTTCTTTTAGTAAATCTTTGTCATTGAAGATGTTTACTGTTGTTCCTTTCTCTTTTCTAGCTGGCTAAAAAAGTGATTGATGTGATGTGTTGGTTTTATTCCCTTGCAGCTTGGTTTCACGCAGAAGCCCTAGAGTTAGACGAGTCTAAGTTCCTTTCCTTGGTGGGATTTAAATGTTGCAAGTGCCGTAGGATTAAATCTCCTATTTGTCCGTACTTGGATCCAGAGAAGAAGAAGGCATTGGAGCGCAAACAGGTGCCAAAGATGGAGGTTTTTGAGACGGACTTTGATTCTAGTGAACACCACAAAGACGAAGGGCTGGGTCATGCACCATTAAGTCGAGAGGCAGACGTTAGTGTTTCTCTTTCTGAATTGGAGCAGTGCACCGAGGTTAAGTCAGAAGTGGATTATGGATGGAATGACGCATCTGGGCCTGGGCCTCGGAAGCTACAAGTCAGAAGACAGACAAGGCAAGAACAAAATGGAAGTTTTGCTTATCCAGAACATCCTGCTCCTTTTGAAGCAAATGTCTTGAAATCTACAGAAAAATTGCCAGTCAGGAGACATATGAAGAAGGAAAACAACTTAGACTCTTACTCAAATATCAATTCCTTTCATGTCCCCTCAGAAGCAAATGCTGTACAAGATTCGTTATCCCCTCAAATTCAATGGGTTGTCTCCGAGGAGAATTTGGACGAGGGTATGACTGTGGACTTCGATGGAATTGGCTTTGATGACTTGGATTTTGAACCGCAAACCTACTTCTCTTTCAATGAGTTGCTCGCGTCTGATGATGGTGGTCGCCCAGTTGGCAATGAACCAACAGGAAATGTTACAGAAAATTGGGAAAATCCATCCGTGTTTCCAGAAATTGAAATATCATATGATCAGGAAGAACCCATTATATCTTTAGAAACAAGTGATAATCTGATTGTGGCTTGCAAGATTTGTTCTCATACTGAACCGTGTCCAGATCGTTGTTGCCAAATATGTGGTATGTGGATACATAGCCATTGTTCTCCCTGGGTTGAATCGTCAGCATGGGACGATGGCTGGAGGTGTGGCAATTGCCGAGAATGGAGATAGTAAAAGTTGAGCTTGGTTGTTTCTCCTTCAGTTGTGAGGAAAATAGAATAGGGATGATTTTTATTAGAACATGATTCTTGCTGGGATCTTGATGGATAAGCTGGTTTTATTAATTGCTTATCTGATTATTTCAGTAGTAAAGAACATTGGGCACAATTAGTTTTGGGATTGGTATGGTATGGTATTTTCTTCTTTTGATCCGTTTCTACAAATGTAGTACCATTACAATTTTCTCAATTCTAAGAATCTAATATATACATTCCGATTCTTCCTTTGCCCACCGTTCTCTCCCCGTTGGAGTGTTTTGTGACTAGGGTTCTCCACCTTTTGATTTTGTTGTTCCTTTCTTTTAGTCGTTTTTATTGAAATTTTAATTATCAAGAGAGAAAGTAATCTTCCTTTGCGGTTGCATATCTATTGGTGCTTTTTTTTTTGACTTTCCAAGGGTTTAATCCCTTTCGAGGCTGATTGGACACATTAAGTGGGTACCTCTCCCAACAGGGATTTGAACTTGAGTCCGCTACTATGTAGTGACTAGTCCAATCAACTGTTGGTGCATTTACTTTATTTTTTCCAAATTGGTTCTCAGAATATTATTACTCTCAGTATCCAATTTGTTTGGATAATAATTTTTTTTAAATGGAAAACTCTATACATTTTAAGATATAAGAAAAGTGAAAGTAAAAGACGAGAAAATTGAATTGTCTTGCTTTATTTGGTTTAGAATCTAACGAATTAAGAAGTATAAATGAATGGATGAGAATAATTGATTTTTAACACTACAGAAAATACATTAATTTGATGTTTTGCATTCTTTTTTTTTTTTGATGTTTTGCATTCTAAATTAAAATATTAACACAAATTATATATTTGTTGGCAAAGTGCATCCTAATGAGGTGCGAACTACCTATTGTATAGTAAAAAAAAAAATGCAATGCGTCAAAACTTTTATTCCAAGGTGCAATATCAAATGCTCAACAAACAAAAAGGAAAAGGTAAAGTTGAGAGCAGTGCAAAATACCAAATGCTTAATAAATTTTGTCCTCTACAATTTTACTTTGGCTATGACAAGTAATAACAGAAGAGTCTAAAATGATGAAAGTTAATTGTTATTATTCCATATAAAAGTTGATTTGAGCTTAGTTATGCGAACTTAATTTGAAGAAATGTGGAGCTAGCAGAAAAAAGAGGGAAAATATGTAAAAGAGGGAAAATATGTTTAGTGCATTCACTAAACATATTTGCAAAAATTTGTGTATGGTCTATGAAAGACTGAGTCTAGACAATAATTTTTCGAAAAAATGGGTCAGTTTGTTTGACTTTTTCAAAATTATTTTGTGTTTGAAAAATAACGTAATAAACATGTTTTTTACTTTTTGAAATAAATTTACAATCTTTCAATTTTGTCAAATTATTCTTTCGAAAGACAAACAAACAACAATTTTCTTGTCTCTAAAAAAATAAAAACTCTACTTTAATTTGACAAAAAGCAACTCTTCTCCTAAATAATTTATCACACATAATAAATGTTATTTAATATAAAGTCATACAAATCTTACACTTACAACCTATGGCACAAATATGGATACGACGAAACGAATTGTTAAAAATTTACTGAATACCATACGAAATAGATACGAATCTAAAAAAAATATATATATGCATATAAAAAAAGTAAAATATTATATTTATATGTTCATACATATTGAAATATATCAAGTTAAGTTTCATAAGTATTAAATTCCATAACTTTTAGAAAAAAAAATTGTTTAGTAATTTAATACTATCAATTATACATCATGTTCATTGTTTTTATATGTTATAGGAGTATAAAATATACAACATGTCCCGTTATAAACAAAATATCTTGTATTGCAGTTGTATATAATATAAAATGTGGTTTGACGTCTTACATTGTTCTTGCCAATTGTGGTAACTTAGCAAAATTCAAAATATGAAATATGATGGATACGTCTAAATAAGTATTCGATACGTGTGTATATTTTTTCTTTTTAATTATATTTACCGACACTCCACGTGGAGCGTCGAATATATCCCACTAGTTTCCGAGGAGTATGGTATCCGAAAAACATCTGACACGACATTTTATAATTCTTTGAAGTATCCATGCATCATAGCTTACAACCAAATTCTTACGAAAAAACTTACATCTACTTTATTTCCTAGATTACTCTAACAAAACTCAAACAAATAATATTACGAAAATCGAGATTATTTCACAATCCTTCGGTACCCACCCAAACAACAAACAAACAACCCGATGATTTAAAAGTAAAATTAAATTCGGCTTACTTAAAATAAATAGAACTTTAAATGAATTTTCAACTCTTAAAAAAAAAAAACTAATTTCCTCCTCTGACCCCAACTCAAACCAAATTACAAATTAGTCCCTGTATATAAAATAAGTATGTAAATTAGGGCTGTGATTATCTGCACCAAAACCACCCTGCCCTACCGCTTCTCACTCATTCACAACAAATCAACAAAGACATATTCACTACAAAACACAATCAATAGATTTCTGTAAGCGCTCATGGAAAATGGCGTCTTAGAATTCGATATTGGTTTAGGCGTTGGAGACGACGGTATTGACATCGACGAAGAAGACATAGCCGACGATTCTCCAAATGATAATTTCACATTCCAAATTGATGGAGAGCTCGATCTCGAACCTTACGAAGGTATGGAATTCGAGTCCGAAGAGGCCGCCAAAGCTTTCTACAACTCTTACGCCAGACGAATAGGGTTCAGTACTCGTGTCAGCTCTTCTCGTCGCTCTAGAAAGGATGGAGCCATAATTCAAAGGTCTTTTGTATGTGCTAAGGAAGGGTTTCGTAATTTGAACGAGAAGCGTACAAAGGATAGAGAAATCAAACGCCCACGTACTGTTACTCGGGTCGGGTGTAAGGCATCTTTGTCTGTTAAGATACAGGAATCGGGTAAATGGATCGTTTCAGGTTTTGTCAAAGAGCATAATCATGAATTGGTACCTCCTGACCAGGTGCATTGCCTCCGGTCACATCGGCAAATCTCCGGCCCTGCGAAGACGTTGATTGACACGTTGCAGGCTGCAGGGATGGGTCCACGTAGGATTATGTCTGTGTTAATCAAGGAGTATGGTGGAATTGATAGGGTAGGGTTTACGGAAGTGGATTGCAGAAATTACATGAGGAATAATAAACAGAGGAGTATGGATGGTGATATTCAGTTGTTGTTGGATTACTTGAAGCAGAAGCAAAGCGAGAATCCTGCTTTCTTTTATTCGTTGCAGGGGGACGAGGATCAGTACGTAGGTAATGTTTTTTGGGCTGATCCAAAGGCTATAGCAGATTATAATCATTTTGGAGATACTGTTACGTTTGATACTACTTACAGGTCGAATAGGTATAGGTTGCCGTTTTTACCATTTACAGGGTTGAACCATCATGGACAACCCGTGCTCTTTGGTTGTGCTTTTCTTATTAATGAATCAGAAGCATCGTTTGTGTGGCTTTTTAATACTTGGCTAGAAGCTATGTCTGGGCGATCTCCTGTGTCGATTACCACTGAGCATGATAATGTCATTCGTTCTGCGATTACGCAGGTATTTCCGAATACTCGTCATCGTTTCTGCAAATGGCATATATTTAAGAAATGTCAGGAGAGGTTATCTCATGTTTTGCTTAAGCATCCTCATTTTGAGGCGGAATTTCATAAGTGTGTCAACTTGTGTGAGAGCACCGAGGAATTTGAGTCGTGTTGGCATTCCCTTGTGGATAAGTATGATCTCAGGGATCACGAGTGGCTCGGAGCAATTTACGCTGATCGCAGTCAATGGGTCCCTGTATATCTCCGCAACACCTTTTTTGCTGAAATGTCTGTAACTCAGCGCAGTGACAATATGAACTCATACTTTGATGGATATGTGAATGCATCTACTAATCTGAATCAGTTCTTTAAGTTGTATGAAAAAGCTTTGGAGAGTCGTTATGAGAAAGAAGTTAAAGCAGATTTTGATACAATGAATACATCACCTGTTCTGAAGACTCCTTCTCCTATGGAGAAACAAGCATCTGAATTTTACACTAGAAAGCTATTCATGAGATTTCAGGAGGAGTTGGTTAGCACTCTAACTTTTATGGCATCAAAAGTGGATGATGATGGAGAAGTCACCACTTATCAAGTAGCAAAATTTGGGGAAGACCACAAAGCTTACCATGTGAGGTTCAATGTTCTTGAAATGAGACCGACTTGTAGCTGCCAGATGTTTGAATTTTCAGGTCTTCTTTGCAGACACGTACTGGCAGTTTTCAGAGTCACTAATGTTCTCACGCTTCCTTCTCATTACATCTTGAAGAGATGGACAAGAAATGCAAAAAGTAGTGTTATACTGGATGAACGAGTTACAGATCCATTCAACAATTATTTGGAATCTCATACCGTACGATATAATACCCTTCGGCATGAGGCCTTCAAATTTGTAGACGAAGGAGCGGAGACTGTTGACTCTTATAGTGTTGCAATGTCTGCTTTGGAAGATGCATCAAAAAAAGTTGCTCTTGCCACTAAAGATGAGGGAAAGATTTCTATGGCCAATGGGCGTATGAGGAATGTCTCAACAAGGGATGGAATTCATTCGAATCACAGTGCACCAGGGGAAGGTCAAGGGAGTTCAGCTCAGCAACTATCTGAGGTTTGTTATATCTTTAATGGCTGTTTTGTTACCTGTTACAGTTCAAATGCATATATTTATGAGTTTGCAAATGTTTTACTGGCGCAATTTGGAATCTATTTCCCCAATCAATGAGACAATTTATTATCTGGAGATTGCTTATATCTTGATGTAGATATATATTCAATGTATCATATAAATATGGTTCTTGCAGTCCAGAAGAATGATACCTATTTTAAGCAATTTGCAGCTTGTATATCACTGCTTACCAATTTGTGCAAATTAATTAAGTTGTAGTATCGTAATCCCTTTTTGGACTATTCGATTTAATTAGACGAAGGAACTTATTCACGGGAAATTCTTCATTCATTCCCCCACGTAGTCACGTACATTGGTGGACTTAAGATGACCAGATCTGTAGAAATGTTTTCTCAGGCATTATAAAGACCACTTTATAAATGTAGGTGTAAAACAAATTTGACTTTATTCCTGGGATATCTCGCAAGGGAAAGTAAGAGAGTGGGTGCAAAATGTATGTCGTTTAGCAAGCTTAATTGTGAAACAAAAAGGTGTTCTATTCAACCTTGTCAAGAGAGAGTAAATCTTAATAAAGATTCTGCTCATTCATTTCATAAGTTATGGATACTATTTAATGTTTCTTCTTTCACTTATTTAGTCAGAATAAAAAGAACCATTCCTGTTGTACTTTTAATCTTGAATGAAATGGAATTAATGTTGAAGATTCTGCTCATTCATTTCATAAGTAATGCATAATCTTGAAAATCGCATGCATGCAGTATCAATATGTGAACATAGCTTGGACTCATGGAACATTCCAAGTACGGCGATTGGAGTAATGATAGAGAATAGAAAGTTAATTGCAGTTCAAAGAGGGGAATTGATTTGTCCACGTTTTGGATGTAATGTGCTGTTTTTTAAAAGCTTTACAAACTTTGAAATAGAAAAATCCAAAACTCTAAGCATGTAGGAAAGAAAATGTTTTTGAGTTTTAGGCTTGTGTCCTCTTTAATCTTCTCACAGAATTGACGCATGATTCTCTAAAATAAACATCGACACATATAATTAACTTCGTCATTTGAGTTTTATTTTATATAATTATTTATCATTAACATATGCTTTCATATACTCAATTATTCACCATACACTTACATTTAATGTTATTGACCCCTTGTATTTTCATTTTCTCAAGTAGTTTTCCAACTTGTGCTTCTGACAGATTTATGTGTTGTAAAGGGTTGTTTGTGGGTGGACCTGTGTATGTTTTGTTACAGTGACATGTCCAATGGAATAGGAGTCCTTGGACTTGAGTCATTCAGTAACGTAGAAATAACCTTTCTTTGTTTTTTCCTTATTCTTTTCTGTTTATGTACTCGAGTCTTTTCACAATTGGAACAAGCATGATAAGTGATTAATGCTTGCTAAGAAAAATGATTTGAAGGGCGAAAATTAACATATGTACACAGTTTATAGTGTAAGACGATTGGGGCGAAGAGACAACTTTTTGCTAAACCATATGCGTACTCCAAAGGCAGTCTGGCAACTGATGACATGCCTGAATTCTGTTCACTTGTTCATCTTTGTAATTGAAATGAAATGACTGGTGCTCATGTCCCTCGATTATGTTATAATGACTGCATACACGATTTATGCTCAAATATATAATTGAGAAGACTTTGTATATTCTGCTTTCATCCACTCATATTTATTCCGACTCTTGGTAACTTTCGAAGTCTGTTAATCTTGAATGAAATGTATTTTGATGGTTTGCTTTGAGGACAAAAATGATCTTACATCACTTGGAAACATCTCATATATTCATAGCTTTTGGTCCTTACAGTTTCTATTAATGTGTGCCTCTCTGGGATTGTTGAGTTGTTGGAGTTATGACATATCTTATCCCATGACTTGTAAATTGAAAAAATTACTCAATTTATGTAGGATGACATGGATCAGAAGATTAATGAACTTTCCTTAGAACTCGAGCGTACCAATCGAAAGTGTGAAGTATATCGCACAAACCTGTTCTCGATTTTGAAGGATATAGAGGACCATAAACAACGTTTGTCAGTTGAAGTCCAGAACATAAAGCTCAGCATGAAGGATGGTCTATAACGCTGCAATTCATTCTGATCTATGGAGTTCATGGTGGTAAGTCTCTTGAATGAGTTCCCTTGCTCTGCATTTAACCAAGGGAGAATCTTTCGACTTGCCTAAGTCTTGCCCTTGACAGATAATCTTGAAGTGTTATAACTCTATCTGCCCGGGTTTTTTTTTTTTTTTTTTTTTTGAAAATATCATCTTTAGAATATAGGGTTACATTGGTTATCATCTCATGGATCTAATCGACCATCATGTAGTTAGTGCAGCAAATGATTGTGTCAGCTGAATGTAAATATTATGGTTTTCTTTTTTCTTTTATTGACTAGGATAATCAGTTTATTTTTTTTTGGCATGAGAATGAGTTCGATGTGGGAATAAAAAAAAATGCTTAAATATTTAATGTATCACTTTTATTGCGTTGTTATGTCTTGCCGTCAGCTTGTTGATACAGATCGTTTTGTTCCCTTTTAAGGCATAATTTTATTCACTTCCGGCGGCTCTTTCATGTAATCCTCTGTGTTATTTTGGTCATTATTACTAGTTCTTATATTTTTTCCTCAATATGTACTTGAAATCGTTTAAAGATTGTGATTTATATACAGATATAAAAAACTGATTGGCGTGGTTACCAGATTTGTGAATTTTGAGGAGGCTGTCGTTTGCAGTTAACTGACAAGAAAATAGTGATAGAGAAATTCAAAGGAACTGAGCATATATAATTTATTCATATATATGCAATCCAAGCTGGTTCTTTTTATTTTGGACTCTTGAGCTGTGTATCGTGCACTAGGAGTCTTGGATTAACCAAGATCCAAAAACAAATTAAAGAACAGCAAATTGGCTATCGTCTCCCAATTGTTTCGAGGGCAAGACATACCCAACCAGATCCGGACCCATAACAGGTGGATCCAAATACTTTTGTAATACCCGAACCAAGTGGGCTTGAGAAACAGCCAGACAGGCAAAGGTAACCCATAATTAAAATTGGGTGGGATTAAACTGCCCAATATAAAACAAGTCATTCCTCCATGAACATTCGCAAGGACACTTAGCCGCATAATTTAGACTACTTCAACTCCCTAGAAACAATCGCAAGCAAAGAGAGACACTCAAACCATGCTCAATCACAACCCATTTTCTTTCCTCATCACTAATGTTGCTAATGAAATTACAAATTGATACACAAACAAATACCACTAGTTACAAAGAATGCTACTTTGGCGGTTTTCATATCAGCACTCATATTACACGAAACCAACGGAGACTAGGGAAGAAAAAAGAGAACTAAATTAGAACAGGAATAAACCCCACCCCCACACGTGAAAAAGAAGAAACCTCCCAAAGCACAATTTACTGTGCAAAAGAATATCAAAACTTCACAACCTCCATGAGTTCCAACTCTAGAGCTAAGCCGATTACATACAATTTCACCTTATAGTCCCGCCAGCTCTTGCATCGTATTTGTTCAGTGCCCACCACGACTGGAGGGAACTTGAGGCAGCTGTGCTTTATGAACAATCATGGACAATCTTTGAAAAGTTATAGTATATTACTACTCAAAGCAAACCAGCAAGAAGAGCCCCAGGATCTAATGCTGCATTAGGTGGGCTGGTTGGTCGAACTTGAGGCGGCATAGGTGCAGCTGATCGAGAAGGAACAGGAATGTAGACTAATTGTTCTTTAATAAACTCCTTCAATCTGCAAATAGCCAGAAGAATCTTAAGATTAGATATAACTGGGGTAAACGATAAAATGCAATAAACTTGGGCAAACTGAAGACTTACTCGTATGTCAATGTAGGATCTCCTGATGCGACGGTCATCCGCAGCTGGGTTCTATCTGCGGGGTCTGTTTCTATTCTTATCTGAATTTGATCAGATAAAGTAATAAGGGATATAATTAAAATTGAGATTTAGCATGAAACTAACAATGCTAGTCCAATCGAACAACTATTTTGAAGTTTAAACTCTAGTTAATCAGCTAAGGGAGTCAGGATGGAATTTCTTTTATGCAGAATAATCCACTAAGAATATATGAATATACATGCACCGAAGACAGAATCATTTAATAAGTGTAAGGATTCAACCATGAATACTCATCTGCAGTTCATGATACAACTGCTATCATGTTAGCAATATAAGCTAGTAGACAAAGAATTAGTTATAAGCTTACCAAACATAACATGGCTCGTGTGCTTTCGGAATAGAAAGTTGTGCTTGCAACCAAATTATTTGCATTGGGATCCTGAATGGGAAATCAGAGATGAGTTGAATGGTCAGTATAAAGGCATAAATAATACCCCAAGGATGGAGTCAGTTGAAACTTAATGGGTTTAAGCACATACAAGCCCTGGGCAAACCATTAGTCGCAAACTGTTAAATAAAGCCACCATCTCTGCAAGTAGCATTGGTCTTACACCTCTAACCTGGCAAATATTAGGAAAATAAGTTCAAAATTTATTCCTCTGGACTAGAGAGGTACAAAAGTTCTGAAGACACCAATCAGAAAAAGTATACATACCACTTCTTGCAGCTTCAGCGGTGGTCCTGAGAGTGATCTCCATTGAGGGAAAAATTCTTCAGCAGTAACTGTGATCGGCTGAAAAAACTTGTTTAAGACAGCAGGGAGGCGAAGTTTTACATTAACCTGCTTGCATATCCACATGTCAACTTTACGGGCTCTTTGTCTCTTTTTCTCACCATATTTAATTTTATAATAATCAGATGGTATATCAAAGTTCTCGAGTAATACCATATGAGTTCCAAACTTGTACGAGAAGTCCAGCACTGCTACATCTCTGCTTGGTTGGAGGTTGATTACTTCGAGTGGACATTGAACCTAAGAAGACAATGGAGTTCACTTCAATTATAATCCTAATGTAGGGAATTTAAGAACATGAAATACTGTCAGTCATTAACCTGCGCCCTAGGAGGAATTGTCTCAGGTACTAATGAGAGTTCCATCTTCAAATGTGAAGGGGGCAATATCAAAGCTTGAACTGAATTAAGTGGAGCGATATTTTTATTTCCCAAGAAGAGAACAAGTTGCCCATGATGTACTCGCCACTCAGCTTTTATGCCAATCTGGATTGTAATAACAGTTTAGAGTTAACAGCTCGATAACAATCATTATCAGCTAATCACAATGTTGTAGTGAAGGGCCATAAACCCCTCCTTGCACTTCGCTTTGCAGGAATATAACATCTTAAAGTTCCTTTAAAGAAAACTAATGTTGCATAACAATTAAATGGAAATACTATCCACCTGAATATATGGATCTTCATATAAAACGCCACTATCCTTCAGGCACAAAGCTTGAAACCTTTCCGCTATATTACCAATTGGCTGCAAGCATCAAAGTTAAAGTGAGTAGTCAGAAGCATAATTCGGGCCAAAAGTAGGTACAGCGAAGAATTGATACTCAACAGACTTGATATCCAGAAGGCATCAATCAAGCATCAGATATCTTTTGAACAAGCTATGTGAAGCTTCTGAAGTGTAAAACCATTACTTTCTTATTTTGATAACGAAATTCTACAGCCATTCTAAGCGATCAAGAAAATGTCATCCATGGAATTCACAGTATCTGGGCACCTTCCATTCTTATCTAAAAACGACGACTTAATTCCTTTAGTGAACCTACTGCTTTGGTAGTCCTTTATTAAATGAAGAGTTGAGTTTCTGGAGGCACTCGTAGGTGTAAACCCTTGAGTTACCAAGACATGATATACTGCGTTAAAAAAGTTGCCCAATTAAATTGGTGCAAGAACAAAGTGAATGATGAAGCATCCGACATTGAATATCTGACTTGAAAAGGCTTAATTATCACAAGAAACAGGCTCATAAAATAACTAGAAAATCGTGAGGTAGATTCCACAGAAAATCATGAAACAGGAACTTGTTTTTTATTTTAAGTTGAAGGAGAAACTCCTCATTCTAATGCTAATATTTAGATAATGAAAACATTATCCACTCACAATTCAATATTGTTAGGGGACACAAAATTCTTTAGAAGTTGCCATTTGTAAATCAATTGAGGTATGTACTGGCAGTTATTTAGACAGGCAATACGAAGTAAGCCTTGCGCTCAATCATTTAGATAGTTCTGAATAAGTAAATGGGCAATCAAGATAATTGTAGCCCCAACTGGAAGTTGCAAAGGACAACTAATATTTCTCTGTTATAGAAACTTTGGCAACCAGTCATACCTTACAACACCTAAATAACCATATTTATGATACATCTTAACAGGAATTTAAAAGGTGTGCATTATGCAGGATGCACAGATTTGGCGAAGATCTTCGCTATCCATTTAATTGTACAATTGAAATTTGAGTCCATTAGTCCTCCTAAAAGAGTTTACACATCAATTCATGATTTGAAATTTTATGAAACTGACAAATCATATCTGAAGTAACAAATCCCACAATCCATCTACCATAATCAGGGATTAACCTAAAATCCAATATTCAGATGAGGGCAAAATAGCAATCTTAATTTTCCAGCAAGCATTTTACATCCCTTAACTTTCATTGGTCCGCGGAATCATGACACATAATTTTTCGACAAGCAAAACACATCCTAACTTTTCTATACCCGCAATTTTAGTCCACTTGACTGCAATTTCAGTCCATTAAATTTTTCGGACGTCCTATAACATTACAGTTTACATCCATTATGCTCGGCTTAGGTAGGTTCTTATTTATAGAGCACTATGCAAAATAAGTCCTATTTGACACATTTTGGCAACAGGACATTAAATTTCACTTGACAAAACAAACACCCACTTGACAATCACTTAACAAACCGTCTACAACTATTTAACAACATCAATATTAATTCAAATCCCCAAATTATTTTTGTCCAGTTGGCAATTATGGAATTTTTGGCGAGTGGACTAAAATTGCGGTCAAGTGGACTAAATTGTGGGTATAAAATAGTTATAGATTTCGCGGACCAGTGAAAGTTAAGGGACGTAAAATGCTTGCTGAAAAATTAAGTATCCTGATTTTTCGGACCAATGAAAGTTAAGGGATGTAAAATGCTTGCTAGAAAATTAAGTGTCCTGATTCTGTGGACCAATGAAAGTTAAGGGACGTAAAATGCTTGCTGAAAAATTAAGTGTCCTGATTCTGCGGACCCGTGAAAGTTAATGGACGTAAATTGCTTGCTAAAAAATTAAGTGTCCCGATTCTGCTGACCAGTGTAAGTTAAGGGACGTAAATTGATTGTTGAAAAATTAAGTGTCCTGATTATGCGGACCAGTGAAAGTTAAGGGACGTAAATTGCTATTTTGCCATCAGATGAGCAACTTTCTGATTGCCAAGATCATGTAAAGGTCAAGTCCCGACAAGCATCTGGACATACATGAACTAAAAAAGGGTAACCTGGATATAAGCAAATAAAAAGGCAGAAGAAAGTGATACCTGGACAGTATTCGTCTGCTCTTCAACAGGTGCAATGGCCAATGCATCTGCATTTGTACCACCTTCGAAACCAGAACCCATGTTTGGATCAGATTGGGGGGCAATACCAGTATAGCTTTCAATAGCTAGTGGACCTAAAAGATCCCCAAGGAGATCAGGAGAAGGTGTGCTAGGCGGTTGAGGATCCACTGTAGTCAGAGCCCCATTTGTATGCGCAACCACTTGTTCACCCGTGCTCTGATCCTGCCCATGTATAATTTTCTGGTTAATGCTTGAGACTTGAATCCAATCGCAAAAATAAGCTACATGATTTGCCATAGACTATGAAAGGACACTCACCTCATTACTCATAATTGGCACCTTCACAAGACCAAGCTGGCTCACTGGTGGTGTCCCATTTGCAGGGCGTTGATCAGTCACTACCAAAGCATTAGAACTCTGCTGCTGTGCCCGCAACTTGATTGCACTTTGCTCAGCAGTATCAGCCTCAGAATCTTCAGCTTTTTTTATCAATGAGGACTGGTAATGAATGAAGGTTACAGTCAGTATTGCTAAGAAAAAAAATTATTCCGGATAATGAAGGTGCTTCAGCCCAAGTATTCAAGAAAAGAAAGTAAACTAATTCCAAGTCAATGCAGGGACTCTCATATTCCAACCTGTCGCTCAGGGAACTTTGGCATTTCAGCAAGTATATCCATGAGAGCTGCACCTTTCATACTCAAAGCATGGTATTCAACAGCACGTTGCTGTATTTCAGCATCAATGCAACTTTCATACCTGAAACATATCCAACTCATCAGATTACCAAAACAGACTTTCTAATATAATGTTAAAAAAAAAAAAAAATGGCTGTTCGATCCAAATTACTTGCTAAATATGCTCCAAATTTGACTCTGTAAGTCCTGGTCAGGTGGTTGAGTGTGCATCAAAATCTTTGCATAAGTGGAAAGAAGGATAGGAATTGTTGAAGTCCTGGTCAAGATCGATTCATTTAGTTAAGAGCAAAAAACAGAAAATGCTGACAATGGAAGTCAGAAGAGAAATGCACTTACGAAACAGTAGGAAGCTTCTCGTGTATAATGCTGAAAATTTCCTTAGGACTACATCCTGGCCGTCTGGCTAGAAGATGGCTGTATTCTCCAAGGATATAAGCACTCACCTAAGTCATAACATAATACATATACTTACATTTAGTGTTGCAATAAGATTTACGTGTTCATACCATCCACAGCTTCTCTCAGTGAATCTAAAACATCTAGGCAATGTTTGTTTCTAGGATTTTTGCAAGTAAAATGCTAAGGAAAATATTGCATTAAATGATAGATCATTGAGCTTGCTTCATATTTTGTTCATTTTTCATTTTCCTCATCATTTACTCGCCAACATCCAAGAACGAAACATAGCCCTAAATACCTAGTACAGTAATGTATATAAGACCTGGAAGTCCAAAGACTGTCTAATTCTAAACTTATCCAGTAACATCTAACCACTTTTCTATTTTTTACTAAATGTCGTTAGCCTATCAAACAGCTAATCAGATTAATGCTACTGACATGATTGAGACCAAACTGAGACACCGGATATTGAGAGCAAAGAAAGATCACTAACACATCATACAGTGCAGGTCAGATCTATTTGGCACGTCCATCCACACAATAATATTTTTCTCTTCTCATTTAAGTGAATATGAACTTCAATCCTAGTATGACATTAGTTTACATGAAAAAACACATAACACCCATAGTTTATCTCATTTGAAACTCGTATATCTTTATATTATGCTTGATGTAACATACCTTCACCATGGTCTCGTGAATTGCAGGCTTATCGAGATACTCTCTGGCTTTCATTGCTGCATAAGGCTGAAGTATAAAGAATTTCACACATGAGTTGGACAAAATGTCATGTAACAGAATACAAACCCACGCATGAATACAAGTAACATCACAGACGAATTTCAGTTACCTGTAAATCCTCGTTGTTTGTAACAAACTGCACAACACGAAACCAAATGTCATCACTGACAAAATCCCCTGCCTTGTCAATCAACTGAAGAATCACATCCACATACCTTCAATACAAAGATAAAAGGAACTGTATTATATTGTTTGAACAATACTACAATATCTATGACAATTCTGATCAGGGATCATGAGTTTGTAATTGTCTCATAAATACCCATGACAAAGATGAAACAACCAAAAGAGTGTCGAACAAAAGAGTCCAAATGAAGCGTTATTAGGTTAAAAAACAACAATAGTGAGTATAACAGCATGACCATATTCATAAAGGCCATTTACTGGAATATGTTGTAAAACAATAGAAAGAATTTGGCAAAAGGCTAAAGGAGATGGAAAACACTAGCGCTGCATGGTGTTCGATCTATATAGATATCACCATTATCTATATGTTCATTAACCCATCAAAATGTTTGCCAAATAAATAAGCATAAATACATGTAATTGTTTTACATTAAATTTCGTACCAAGACAAGTCAGGGGCAAACTTCTCTGCAAGAATGGCAGCTTTAAGTGACAACTCTTCACGCATTGCAAAGTCTGCTGTGCTAAGATACTGAACCAGAAAAAAAGGGTCAGCCAAATATTTCTTTCTTGGTTTAGAATATCAACCAACAAAGAATTATCAAGAGAAATCATAGAGCAGTTGATTGGTTAGTATGCACCTGCAATAATTCTTCAACTATATCCTTTGCATTTGAAACATCACACATGCCATATAGCAAATCAAGGGCACGTCTTCTTATACTGGAAATAGATAATCACAAGCAAAATTTATTGAAACCACAAATTTGAAGAAGAAACCAAATATTCCACATATCAATTTGGTTTAAACCAAAACAAAAGACCTCAACAGAAAAAATAACGACCCAAAAATAGAATGAGGAATTCTAACACATAAATATATTAGTATCAAATGATGAGTTTACAATTTAAAATAACCTATTAAAGAGGATCATCTAAGTTGCAAATAACACATAACACCAAGTGGGTGGAGACGACTCCAACTGTCTATGCCTAACATGTGATGAATAACTAGCAGTTGATAAAGTCTTTGAAGAGTGTAAGACAATTATAGTCAACCTGATATCAGGATCCTTTAAGGAAGTAATGATCTGGGCTTGATGTCTTTTGATAATATCCTGAACGTCTGCGACCATCAACATTCTAGTCATGTTCTCCTGCATCAGAGTGATTCAAAGATCTCTGCAATCAGGAACTGGCTAGAGAGTTTTGAGTGTCCAATTACTAGGACTTTGACAAGGCACAAAACTTACAGGACTGATACAAATCACTTAATGTTGAAAGGGCCAAAATGTTTCCAAATTATGTGACAGGAAGAATTTTGAAAACAGATTGAATTTCACTATGAACAAACAACTCACCAGACCAAGGTATCGTATATTAGGTTCGCGAACAGCGATAAATTTACCAAGCAATGCAACACACTGAGACATCATTTCTTTTTCTGCATCAAGATGCATGACCTGCAATTGAAGCAGTGTAAACCTTGGTAAAATGAAAATTAGAAAAAAAAAATTGTTCAAGCTTTCTAGCCATATGTTTGAACAGAAACATCAACTTCTGTAGTTTGCGTGATGGGTATTTTATTTATTTAGTTATTTTCTTTCTGGGCGCCAATGAGGTGGTTTGCCACTGTATGAACAGCCAATCAATATATTAATGATCGTTCTGATGATGTTTTATGGTCGTGGTAAAACAAGAATCTATAAAGCTTCCTACCCCAGAAAAGACAGCAAGCATAAAGTTGATGAGATTACCAAGGCCCCACCTGGCCGGCTTTGCATTATATAAGATTGATATGATGTATTGTATTTCTACCAAAAAAAAAAAAAAAGATATGACGCATTGTTTCTCTACATTTTAACAAAAACTCTTGCTATAACTTTATTTGGATGTCTACTTCCATTTCCATTTGTAACCCAATGAAGAAAAAAAATGTCTTATGTCCACTTTGCAATAATGCAAAAATTCCACAAATTGCTGATTCAAACAACAAGAGTTTAAACCTGAAAGACAAATAACTACAAGTTTCTTTGGACATAATTTTGATGAGTATGTTACCCTACTTTCCTAAATAGAGATCAAACTTACAAGAGCAAGAGCTTCGAAAAGAACAGCATGTGATGCATTATTCTTGTTCACATTTTTCACAACATCAGTTCCCATCAGTACCCTTTGCAAAACCTGATTAATCATAAGTACATAAGTTAAGAAATATCAAACTGAAAAGAGACACATAAACTCGCACAGCATACAAAATATAAACATAAATACGGACCCACACATGCAAGTAACATCAACTGAAAAATCCTTATACCCATACAAGGTAGGAGAAATTCAAACCTCAAATAATGATCTTCTAGTGTTTGGATCTTCAACTGTGGGGAAATACTGAAGAGCCCTCATTGTCTTCACCTATAGTGCAGAAGTTGTTAAGAAACATCAATTTATGGTTAGATAATGATATGTAAATCATGAGAAATGCTCTCTTAAATTCTGCTGTTTGATGATCAAAGTTCAGCATGTGAAATCATTAATTGCATCTGGAGATATCGTTAAAAAAGTTATATAACTTCAGCAATGCTGAGGTAGCTGTTTAAGCTTTCACCTCTGCTCAAACTTTAATTTCCTCATCCTGGCTCAACTATGATTTTCAATCTCCTGGTTGAGGGTGCAGACTGCAGAGTAGGATCTTGATTCCTGAGTTGCAATGTTTTCATTTTTCTCAAGGATTTTCATTATAAAAAACCTAATGTAAAAATTCGTCATGATTGGGCCATGTTACCTTAAAAACCGCATAAAGACAGTAGAAGATACTGAATGATGCTTGGTTTTAAAGCTTTATGGTCAATGTGTAACGTTGCAGAGAGGTATCCACTAAAAATCTGAAATTGGCAAATCATGATGGACAAACTTTTTTACTTGAATTGCCAAGTTTTACCCTTCTGAGCCCTTCCTCATCCAATTTATTGATTTTAGATGTGGTTGAAAAATTACTTATTCAAGATTAACTTGTCAATAAAAGCCTCATCAAGGTTACTTCAAAGACTGAACATTTAAAAGCGCTGGGCCTGAACAGTTTACGCTGTTATCTAACCATGATAATGTGTAAATGCTTTTCACATTCATCAAAAGCCTGCCGATATTCCATAAAATCATCAATTAGTGTATGGATACAAGTCTATTGAACTCAATTTATAAGACTGTACGATCAGGCAGGTGTGGCACTTGACAGTTGACACTGGGTAGAGTTTCGGCTTAGTTACTAGCACAACCAATGGAAATTTCCGAGGAAAAAATAAAATACAAAATGTATGTTAAATCATTAATTGAATCCTGTGAACTAGAAGTATAAAGTCAAAATATTGGACGTAGTTATTCTTTTCTGGCACACTCCAAACTGAAGGGCACACGATTGAATCAAAAGCCCAATATCAAATCAACCACCATAAAGGCACAAGAATCTCAATCACGAGAATCAACTTAGGTCAGACAATCTGATCAGAGCTTTTGACACTTTTTGCACAAATCATCTATGATGTTTCACCTAAGAGTTGTAGCAAATTAATTCACCCACCAGACTGCTCCCTGGGATTTCGCCTTTTCTAGTGCAAACATATTGAGGCTTCAAAACTAAATTAACAAAACTAAACACCAATATGACATGGAAAGAGAGCTTAGATATTACAGTTTTTGTTGAACCATAACTTCACAGAAGATAACAGGAAAGTCTTTCTTTGCCTATCTATCCATTTTGATGACTGTTTTCCTTTTTTTTCTTTCGCTTCCACAATACTTAAACATTCTATCCAAACATAATATTGAAGTTATTTCTTGCTGCCTTGTTTTACTGGGACGATTAGATTCTTATATATTTTTGGAGAATTACATCCTCCTGTGACAGACTTCATTCTGAATTGTTGGGGGTCTAGCTTCATTAAGGATAACACATTCTTCTGGAGATGCGGTGTGATGTTAATTTGTCCTTCTATTTAGTATCATGAGCTTCTGTCTACATTGGTAACACACACAGGTATCACACTCTTGTATTTGGGACATGGTTACGGCTAGGTTTTTTCAAAGCTTCAATCAAGAAATTAAAATAGGAAATACAGGGTCATACACATAACTTTATAATGATAAATTATGTGAACTGTTCCAAACCTCACGACTCTCTTCTTTCTTTTTTGCCTTTACTAGCATCTATCAACTATCAATTACCAATGGATCTCATAGGTATCCACTAAAATAAATAAATAAACGTAGATAAGTATACACCTACCGAGTAAGAGAGATCAAGAGAAAGCACCAACCTGAAGCCAAGGAGATGGAATACCATAGTAAGTGTATTCTTGTGGAACATCTTGATTTCTCGCAAGCCTTTCCAATACTTTAACACACTTTGGAAGACAACTCCAATATGCCTCGTGGTTATTTGACACTAAAGCAACAAAAAGGCTCATGGAAGAAGTCAAGACGCCCATATCACGTTCATCTAAAAGTTGTGCCATTCGATCTGACCTGCAAAAGAGAAAGAAGAGGAAAGTTACCAGATGTGTTATGTATCCAATGAAAGAAACTTAGAATGCAAGTAGACACTTTACCAGCCATCTACATTCACCACATCAGGATTTTTTCGGTAGAGCCGCAGGAGACATAATGCAGCCTTCTTTCTAACAAGTGGTCTGCAACTACTAGAAATCTGAAGCAATAGAAACCCTCAGCATCAATAATTAGCTGTCACTCTACAGAGTATCTTCAGAAAGATCTTCACTTACGAGTAACTTTTGAACATCAGGAGCCAGCGATTCAGCAAATTCTCTCCCACCAATATTTCCTACCTGAACATATATGAAAACATTGAACAAAGGGTGTGTGAAAAAGAAACCATACTTGAAAATATGGCAAATTGAATCAGACTCTGTGCAAAATATCCAAATCATTTTGTATACCAACATGTTAGCACACACTATCCAGAACAAATATTATCAAAGAAAAAGGAGTCCAAGATGCCATATCATACCAATGTCAAAGCTAGACACTGAAAAGTCTCATTTCGACCAATAATATCGTTGCGCACGGTATTAATTGCTAATCTCAGAAAATCATGATTCTCGTTAAGCAGGGATGACGTCACTATATACCCAACCTGCAATATAAACCATATTTTTAACTGTGAGCGGGAATGGAAAGATAACACTATATTTCCCTTATGAGAAATTATGAACATAGGATTACATGATTATTATAAACAGATGGAGAAAATTTCAGCATCATCAATTTCATAAGTTTTACAGTAAAATTTTTACTAGCTAATCACAAATTAAGATAAAATCATATTACTGAATCTTCAATTGAAATAGGCTTGGATGGAGAAGGAAACTGAGATATTCCCAACCTAGACCATCTCATTTTCCTAACATGTTCTAATAACAATATTACTTTTTATAATTACGTTTGAGAAAATTATTTGATACACTTCTAATATCAGTAACTGTTCACAGCAACACTTCCATATTGAAGGATGACTTAAGCACGGAATCACTTTACAGAAAAACATACAAGGCAAAAGTAACCCACCAAGTTTCCTAATTACAAAAGGTGGTGGTGCATGGATAAAGGATAACAGCAACGGTGCATGTCGTTACTCATAGTTTTAACATGGTGCATCTGCTGAAAATGTGTATTGCATTTCAAAACAAAATCTATACTTAGGATAATTCTATTTGCACTGGAAGATATTTGCCCAATTCTTTTCTCTGAAAGAACTTGCTCTTTTAAGGAAAGAGGAATCCAGAAATAAACATCAAAGTGGAATAAGTAAACAATTATAACAGAGATAAATGCTTAAAAGCCAGAACTACATGATAATCATATGCAAGCCGCATTAACTTTCATTTGGCTCAACTGCAAGTTAAAATACAATGCTAATAGAAAATTAAACTCCTGTTCTCAACAAAATAAAAAAGGAAAACGTGCAAAACTGCTCATAAAGACAAACCTGTTTTTCTGGATACTTCGGAGCAGATATTAGTGAAACAGCTTCCATGTGACCAAAATCAACATCATAACCTAGCATATAAATGTAAAGCATTTTCCAGACATATTTTTTCTTCTCATAAGGTGTTAGACCCTGTCAACCAAAAAAATTGAAAAAAATGAGTGGAGCAATTATGCATTTAAGGAATATTAAACTTTACTATAATGCAAGTTAAACGTACATATATACTGAAAATTAACTCACTGAGGAAAGAAATTGCTCGACACAAGTATTTGCATAAACTCATGATGTTTCTTCTCCAACGGATGAAGATTCGTTAGTAATTAACCTTATAGGAAAGAGACAAAATTTTACAATACGTTTACACTTTTTGACTTCATAATTACTTGGAATGTGGACAGCTCAGGGCCATTGCTTAAGAAGTAAAACCTTGGCACTCACATGTGCAACGTTAGTGTGTTTCTTGTCTTCTTTCTTCCACGAGAAGGGAAAGCAATAAAAGGTTATGATGTCAAGGGCCTCAAGGCAGTCACTTACAGTAGCCAAAGAGAACGATTCAGTCAATTACAGTTACTTTTTAGTCTATTAAGTCAATTACAGTTACTTTTTAGTCTATTAATAAACTCTTCAGATTAGTATTTCTTACTGAACGAGAAATTCATCAGTAAGGTGAAACTAAAATAATACAGAACTAGGAACCACTAGTGTTACACCTAAAGAATCAGTAACTTGTGAGAACTACTGTTCATAGTGTAGCATACATTGGTGTAAGATGGAGAAAAAACAAGTGTTACTGAATCACGTGCATGTGGTGAACGACAGGGAATAACCTGACTACTTATTCTCCAAGGAACAGGACTTGCCCCTGATTGTGGGTTCAAAGTAATAAAAAGTGATAAAAGGACAGGACATAGTGATGTGAACTTCCAAAACTCTTATATGACATATGAAAGAAATTATTCCAACGTCTTATCCCCTTAAATGTAGATCATACTGACTTCTTGCTAATTCAAGTCAACACTGAACTCCAGCAGGAAACATCACAACCTTCTTTATAGAGGAAAATGTTTTCAAGCACTAAACTGTCTAACAAGAGTTCGTTCGTAATTCCAACTAACCAGTTTACCACGTACAGGTGATCTTTCTATTTATGCTATGTTCCACTCCAGATCTACTCAAGGATTCCATATTCGATCTGATTCACCTTATCAGGTACCTCTACACCTGATTAAATTGCTTATGCTCACACGTATACCTACGACAACCGAAAGGAACTAACTTGTATCCTGTTATGTTTATTCTTCATTCTTCAGTTTTCATTTTATACAAACGCAGATAAAAATGCTACCCGATGAGGTATTCACCAGTAGGTTAGTTACACTGATGAAGTATTCACCAGTAAGTTAGTTACACTGATGAAGTATTCCACCAGTAAATCAGTGACACTGATGAAGTAATTGACAAAATGTAGTTAAACTAATGAATTATATCACGAAGAAAGGCAGTTTACTGTAATATCATCATAATTTTGCAATAGCCAAGTCAAAGTAATTCTGTCTTGAAATGCACAAAGGGTACCAAACTATAACTAGTTAGCCTGGATTTTCTCTCTTTTCAATCCGTCAGCATTAACAATTGTCTTCATGTCTAAAAATGGATTATCAATTCTTATCAGAATGATACCATCACCTGCTTAAGTAATGGATATAAATGAGAAAGATGGGCAGGAAAAACCTACAATGCAATGTCATGCATAAGAAGGATCATAAAAATCATACAGTAATAGAATCATATATTGGCGAGTTCAGCAGAAGAAATTATGTCCATGTACAAATTTAACATAATTCTATGCCAAGAGCACACCCCTAGAACAAAAGATGCATCGACTGTCCTTATTATTTGTCACATATAAGATGAAGCATCCATTTATATAATCATGGAAGTAGCTGAAAGAAAGCAAGTAATATTCCAAGACTATGTTTTCTGAGTAATCTTCATCACAACAGTAAGGTATCAAATGGGTAACCTATATTATGCTTATTTCTTCAGAAACATTGCAGTCTCTAATAACAATCAATTTTCTAACCATTTATATATGCTAGTAATCCTACAAATAAGATACATATCAAGGTCTGAATCGCAAGATTTCATGCATCGGAGGCTCATGCTTGATCCTTGTCTCCTTGATTAACACAAGAACATCGTTCCGATGTGATTTATATTCCAGTCACAGGGGCAATAAGGCCAAAATATTCACAATTAACTAATATCTATCTATTTATTTTTCTTTTTGTTTCTTCCTTCAGGTTGAATTTTGAAATAAAGCTAAAAAAATACCAACTCATCATCTCCCTCATATGAATAACTGAATAAGATGGCAGAAATGTTAATGGTTTCCATAAGGGCCATAACTCTCGAGCATTTAGTGGCTCAAACCAAAATTCAGCAATGATGCAATTTGATCAACTTCATTGGGAATGCAATTTATTTGTGCGTCGCAACAGAAAAATCAGCGGCAGATCCTTCTCTTGAAGTGAGAACCCTTGCTTCTGCCAAATAGAATTGGCATACACGTGAAATGGGATCCTACAACAGACCCCAACTCATCCACAATCTAATAACTCAGCTTGGAAGCACTACACCAAGTAGAAACCGAACATGTCCTATACTATTCTTTTGCTTCCTTGAATGCATTCAATCAATTCTGCTCGTCATGAATTCATAGGCATATAACTCATTCACTCGTCAATTTAACTAATAAAACAAATGTGCACTCCTTTCCTAACTGCCCAATTTGCATTCTAAAACCCTAAGCAAAACTCCAACACTCCACAGTACAATCAATTTCAAGTTTATTTCCACTAACCCTCTATTCAGCTCATATCAAGTTCCAAAAGTTCAAACTTCATCTCAGTGCAACAAATTTGGGAGCACTTAGCAAATATCATCCCCCAATTAAAACCAAATATACGTACACAAATAAGTATATATTCAAAAATAAAAAAATAAGGAGAAAAAGGAGTTGCCTTTTCATTCTTGAAGCGAGTGCGAATATTGCCTAGCTCTTTATCAACACGAAGGCGCTCCAGCTCTTTGTTCTGGCAATTCCTAACGTCACTGATGAACACCGACAATCCTCTCATCCCCGACAGCGCCATCCCTCAGATCCGGCAATCAGTCCAGATCCAACGGACACCAATACACAGATCTCAATTGAATTAAAAAAAATAAAAAAATCTTCGAAATTTTGTGTCTATAGGTGTATGTATATGTGGAGAGAGAAAGGAAGGCTGTGTATAGGCGTTTTCGAGGTGTGATCTAGAGAGAGATAGTTTCGAAAAGCCGTCGGACAGTGGAGGGAGACGACTTTTATTTCAGCAATTATTTATAGTAGTATTTGTTTATTTTTATTAAATTCAGTGTTGAATGTTGATACACTGATATATGCAATTGCAACATATACAGCCAGCCACCCATCGTTTTTTCTCAAATGCATTTGTTCAGCTTTTGTTGCATTTTCAAATTGATTGCTTTTAAGTTTTAAAGTAGGAGTAGAGTAATTTATTTTTTATCGGGTCAAAATAAGGGCATTTGACCCTGGTTCCAGAGTCTGAATCATGAGTTTGTATTCACTTCAATTCTAATATATGAAGGTCGGATACTTCAAAAAATTATTAAATGTTGTGTCGGACTCTTTTCGGATATGATACTCCTCGAATATTTGTGGGATACGTATTCGACATTCCACGTGGCGTGTCGGTAAATATAATTAAA
The DNA here is from genome assembly GCA_003313485.2 of Penstemon barbatus. Taxonomy (NCBI): domain Eukaryota; kingdom Viridiplantae; phylum Streptophyta; class Magnoliopsida; order Lamiales; family Plantaginaceae; genus Penstemon; species Penstemon barbatus. The sequence continues at coordinate 9,396,272 of CM064877.1, read as the reverse complement.
ATGAAATGTTGGACACACGTATCGGATACTTATTAGACGTATCCAACACATTTTATATTTTGAATTTTGCTAAGTCACCACAATTGGTAAGAACAATGTAAGGCATCAAATTACAATTTACGCTTTGTATTATATACAACTGAAATACAAGATAATTTGTCTATAATTGGACATGTTTTATATAACATAGTAAACCAATTAACATTATGTATAATTAATAGTATTAAATTACTAAATAATTTTTTTTTCTAAAACTTATGCAATTTAGTATTTATGAAACTTAACTTGATCTATTTCAATATGTATGAATACATACATATATTATATTACTTATTTCAATATGCATAAATATATAAATTTATATTTTTTACATTCGTATCCATATCGTATCGTATCCAGTAAATTTTTAAAAATCCGCGTCGCCGTATCCATATCATGTCATATTCGTATCAGCGTATCCGTATCAGTGCAACATAGATTCTAATCGACCCGATTGTCATATTGTATTGACATATATTTAAATGATCATTTTTATGATTAATAATAAATAAATAAGATAACAAATGACAATGAATAACAAACATAATTAAATCAAACATACTATAATTCAAATAAAATTAAAATAGGGCTTTTCACACTTTGCACCATAGAATTATAGGATTTTGGTACTGTATACCCTATCTTAAAAGTTTTGACGCTCTACACCCTGAAATACAATTTAATTGACACTTTGCACCCCAAGTGTTCGTTTTGAAGAAAATATTAGTTGATGAAAGGGTATAATAGTTATTTTTAAATATTTTTTTGTACTGTGCACCCTGAAAGTATATAATTTGATACTTTACACCATGAAAACATAGAATATTAGCACTTTATACCCAAAAAAATAATTTTTGACATTTTCAACCTCCACTTAATTAATATGATAATCTAAGTACTTAAATAACAGTTAGATTTGTAGACATGTATTTCAAATATAAAGTAAATAATATAGAGATACTTGAAAACAAAATGAAGACTGTCATTTTTTTAATCTAAAATTTACTGAGAGAAAATGTTAAAATAAGTTATTATAAAGTAAAATAAATTAAGAATAGCATGTTTATGATTGTTGTGCAAAGGAATGATAATTTTATCTCTATATCGACGATGTTCATGAGTTTTTTTTAAGAAAAACACAAGAAGGTGCAAAATGTCATACATATTATATTTTTAGGGGGTAATGTCCCCCAAAAAAAAATATTGGGGTGAAAAGCGCCAATATTTTTATAATTTTAGAATGAAAAATGTCAATATTCTATATTTTCAAGTGCAGTTGTTATATTGACAGGGTGCAAAGTGCCAAAAAGGAAATCTTAAAGTTGTATTTATCTTTCTACTAATGAATTTTCTCGCCAAAACACACACTGGGATGCACAATGCCAATAAATTATATCTTCAGGGGGCAAAGTATCAAATCTTTTAAGTTACTCTGCAAAGTATCAAAACCCTATAATTCTAAGGTGTAAAATGTCAAAAACTCAATTAAAATATATATTTTCCCCTCTGCATCTTTGAACGTAGGAATATATCAACTTTGAGTCCAAAACTTGTAGGTATTACTGTCTTATTTTATTTTAGTTTTTCTCAATGTTATAAATGTGTTAAATTTGATTTGATTTATTTTAAGGCCCTTCGGACACACATTATGCGAAAATATCATGTTTTAAGCCTAATTAAATTCAAACAAGTCGTGTATGGATTCCATAATTTTTTTATTTGAATTAATTTTTTTTTTTCTGGTTTTCCAAGAGTTTAATCCCTTTCAAGGTAGGTTGGACACATTAATGTGGGCACCTCTCCCAACAAAAATTCGAACCTGAGTCTGCTACTTTGTAGTGACTAGTCCATTCCACTTTTATTATTACTATTAGAAACGTGTGGTACATACACTGCATCCAACCAACTCTAGAAGATTTAGTAAAAATAGTAAAAGAAAAAACAAAATAAAATTTAAATAAAATGTATGCATAGCTTTTTCAACTCATGATTTTCAGATGAGCATAGGGAAGAATTGGCAAGCCTATTTTACGAACGGGATAATTAGATCGACCTCTATGAGGTTTTGGCTAATTATTGTTCAATTCCCTCGTAATTTCATAATTATATGGATCTCCTCTTATGTTTTAAAAACTTTACAAAATTCTAGCGGATGCTGGCGGAATTGGACGAAAAGTATAAAATGACCCTATTGTCCTCGTCAATTTTAATTAAAAAAAAAAGTTAAAAATATGATTAACAAATGTCTTATTTACCCTTGCAGTGATGCACAAAATTATCATATTACCCTTACAAAATCTAATTTTGAACATACACAAAAAATCATAACTACACATTGTTCCCTAAACTCTAAAAAAACTTATTTTATACATAAAAGGAAAAAATACCCTACGCCCTCCCTCCCCCCCCCCCCCCCCCCCCCACACACACACACACACACAATTATTTTCAAAATAATATATATTAAATTATTTTTTATTTATTAATATTAGTAAATATGTAAATAAAAGATACCATTTTCTATTTTTTAGTAAAATGTTTTATTAACCCTTAACATTATTGTATTTAAGTAAGAAATATTAAAAATTTCGATTTTATAATAACTGTTTTATTAAATCGGATATTTGAATGAGTATTTTTAATTTTTATAAAAAATATTTTTTAGTTAAAGGTTTACGATTTTTTTAGTACATATTAACTATGAACATGTGAGCATTTTATAATGTCTAATAATTTTTGTTCAAGTTTTTCTTCTTCTCGTGATTAAATGTAATTCATTCATTTATCTTTGTACTTTAATTATGAGAAAGAATTGAAATTATTTAATTTACGGGTTAAATGTAAAAGTTGAATGTATTTACATTTTTATTTATGCTCTACAATCTCTATCTCATAAAACCATAATTTATTTACTTTTCCTTGTACTTTAATTGTAAAAGCATTATGAATTTTTTTTTCGAAAAAACGTTGATGTGTTATTATGTTTTAAGAATATATATTCACTAATAAACTGATTATATTTACAATATTTGAACCCATACTTGCACATATACATTGCACATCATATGCAATAATTATAACGACGACACAATTGTCCATCAAAATAGCTACAGTAACCTTAAGGGTAAAATAAGAAGTTCAATAAATAATAGACAATGACGTCATAAAAAAAACATAACCTATAAGATTTTTGAAATGTTAGGGGATATCGATGTAATTATCCCTTTACGAAATGATTTTCAATGGGCGACCAGGAAAAAGTTACTTTCTGAAAAGAACTTTCCAAAAGGTACTGTTTAAACTTTGAAGGGGCTAAAAAATCCTACTACAATAATGATGGTGACTGCAATATTTGAACTTTTGAATGGGGTAGAATACTGGATTGGAAAATTGAGCTCATTTGAATTTTGTTTCTGTGAATGATATAGAAAAATACGAAGGTCGTAATTGAGTGGATCGGACCATAATAACATAAGTTTTATGTTTTTTGGGCTCTCCACACTTAATTGTTTGTTAATAATAGTAAAGGTTGAATGCAAGTTTGTAGGTTGGGCTCCAATGAGTAGCACTGGATCAAACATTTGAAACCAAAGTTGAATGAGCCCAATATCTTTATACTCAATTATGCTTTACCGAAAATGTCGGTATCGCAGATACTCACAATCGAGTGATGGCATTTTTTGTCTTCATTAGGGCCGAATTCGCCACTCTTAAATTTTTTATAGTAAATTAAATTTATCTCTCTTATCAATATAGTGTAATATATTTATCCTTTTATAATACATTCGTCCCTCTTAAATTTTCGTCTATTATATTATAGGATATATTTTGAATTTGAGTAATTTATTTTAAATTTAAGAGGGATTAATATGTTACACTACATTAATAAGAGGGACGTATCTACAATGAAAAATTTAGAGAGGAACTAATGTGTTACACTTGATTGATAAGAGAGATGAATGTGTTACACTACATTGATAAAAAAAACAAATTTGCTAAATAAAATTCAAAAGAAACGAAAGTGCAGAAATTAACCCATAAGAAAGGCCAAAGATGCTATTTACTCTTCATCTATATAACAAAATTTAATCCCTGAACTCAACAAACATAATACGGCATCTATCATCACCTGCTTATCACCCCAGCACATCGACATTGAAATTTCATATTAAAATCAAGCTATCTCTCCATCAACATTATTTAAAATCTTTAAAGTTATAACCAGAATAAACTGATGACATATTTTTAGAATATTTTGCAAATAATATTTTTGACACTTAACCAGAAGTGCCACTCTAATTGCCGAAACCAAGCCAAATACATCCTTGAAATTACAAAGATCACGACAGCACTGCTAAATTTTAGAAATTCAACTTTACCACTTCAACAAATTTAGTTGAGCCTCTTACCAAATGAAGGTTCCATAGCACATTTCTCAGTTTCTTGACTTCTTCCGACATATTAGATACCTCACTATCAGAAAGCCAAGATTTTGGGAATTCTAGCCGGAATCTGATTCGACCAAATCCAGACTAGTCACATGGCTAATTGTATTATATACTTTATTGGAACTCTTCTAAACACAGAGAAGCATAAAAAAGATATTAACTCATTCCAAGCTTTACAAACTACACAAAAGTTGTTTCACATTTTTGTAACTGATATAGACAAATTGTTCACTTTTGAGTTTGCATTTAATTTACATGTAAAGAAACTATTGTAAATGACCACCAATTCAGGGAAAAGAAGGTCTATTAGGCAGTGCCAAAACTTCAAATCACAATGGCTGCAATACTGAAAATATGGGTAATACTTACCTACTAGACCTTTCTCCCCTGCCCCCTTCATAATCTCCACTAAGTTTTTTTTCTTCAATAAATCTTGACTAGTATATATAGAAACTATATCGATACTTACATGTTATCGAAGTGCTGATTGACCTGTGATTAGACCAAAGATAAACTTTTCTGATGCCTACCACGATGAGTGGATAATCGAGCCCGCTCAACCGACGCTCGAGGCGTGCCTGACGTACTTTCCACAACATCCATGTCAGCATCCGAAGACCTAGGAAGTAATTTGCATCCAATCCTCCGAGCAACAAAACGAGGAGATCTAAGATAGCTATGTGACTTTGTCACTTGTTTCATTTCGTCCTTAATTTTACCGAATTCTTCTTCAAGTTCTCCAACTCGAGATCTCATCCTTTCCATGTCCACTTTCAGTACTCGGTTCTCACGGACTACAGTTACCCACCCGTCTCTTTGAACTATTTGACCGGCCATTTCATTCGGGACAGTTGTTGAAGCTGGAGGGGCATTTTCGGCATCTAAAACATGGAGACAGCTGGCTAAAGCAGTTCTCAACTGCATTTGCTCAAAGAACAAGACTTGTAATACGATTCTAAGTGGCAACCTCTCATTTTGAGATGCATGGGCACAAGCGTCAATTGATAGCTTCTGAAAATCAATGATGCTGCATAGCTGCTCTCGTTCTTTATCTGATAGCCATAGATGTGTCTGCGTAATTTCAAAAAAGTATGTCAATAACCAAAAAACGAAAGTCAAGGCAGAATCAAGAAAATGAGGTTATTCGAACCTTAAAGTATATATCCAATGCTCGATATAGTCCATCGTGCAAAGATCTAGAAGATTCCGGCAAGGCTTCTGCTAAATAACGTATTTTTGCAGGTTTCAAGTTTACATCAGAAGCAACTTCCGCAATATAATTATCTACCAATTTAGCGACTCTTTTTAAGCGTCCAGACAATGGTGATGTTTCTTGGTCGAACGAGGATGGAGATATTGAAGTAAAACTCGGTTCAGAAGATACAAAATAATTAATCATCCTTTCAACACAATCAGTGTTATACAAAGTATCAGTATCTGAATAACTAGGTATTAGTAAACCATCCAGTGTTGCCAATTCTAGCTGTATGCCTATTCTCCTTTCCAAAGAATCCTGGCAAGAATTGCTAACTCCCAATATTAAACCCACGCGTAAAAGTCCAAACAGAAAACGACAAAATGATTTACCCTTTTTTTCAGGTAGTAATTTTACGACACTTTCCAAGAGTACTCTCTGATCGACAGCAGCAGGTGTCATACTGAAACTAGCAACTGTTCTAGAATTACCACTTTGCCCTCCCTGCCACCGCCCCAGCCCTGGAAGGTGTTTCTTACAGTAATACATAATTGCCCGTGTTAAATTTTCGGGACTTATTCCTTTGGCTTCCATTGTTTGAATTAGTCTTTCAAACAAATTAACGCTGAGATAAGATATGTCCTCAAACCACCAGTCAGATTCAGTACTATGGATTTTTGCACCAGTGTTTATACCATTCCATAGGATACTACCTCCGGGGCTCTGCAAACTACCATACATCATCATAGGCCATCCAAATAAACTGGGATCTGTGCACACCATCACGGACAATGTAGTCAGACATCGACTTATGATTTGAAGATTTTCGGCTCTGGGGATAACTGGGTCACAACTTTGGAGAGCCAAAATGCAATCTTTCCAGTGGCGCAGAATATGCTTATGGAAATAATTTTCTGACTTGGATAGTAAATTATCCTCTCCAAAATTATTGGTCATATCTAGATAGTCTGCTGCACAATACAACATTACTACGTGTCTTGGTGTGAATTCTACCCTGCCACCGTAACAGAATTTGACTATTATAAAAAATGTATCATGGCCACCTGGAAAGTCTTCAAGAGTTATTTCTAATGCATCGTTAGTGGTACTTTCAGATTCTTCAACAATACTGGCTATCCTTCCGCATCTTGAAATAAGAGGAAACTGGGAAATAACCATTTTTATTATATGTAAGCAAACTGATGGAAAAAAACGAAAACTGCCAAAAATATTGTGGGGATTATAAATTTAGGGAAAATAGGTAATGAGCCGATGACAATAAAGAAAGGCATCAATTCAGACACTTCAGGAATAAGGGTCTCCAAATAAGTCAAAGATAAGCTCATAACGAGACAATTTTTTTTTTTTTCGAGAAAAATAAATGTGACAACCAGTAAAGAAGCAATACATCACACCTTAATGACCTAGACCTAAGAAAATCATCTGCAGTTTTAACATGATTTAGCAAAAAAAACAACTTCAGCTTCTAAGATGTCAAAACCATACATAGACACCAAATTATCCCACACATGTTCACTTAACAGGGTCCTTAAGAAGTTGTCCTTCTTACAAACCATTACTTTCTATTGAGCATCAATACTTTGTCAAGGAAGTGAAAGTTTTGGTACTCAATCAATTAACAAAATTTAAATTTTTTTTTATAGGAAACGATTTTCGGAACAGTAAAGTGATACGATGACAATCAGCGGTAATAAACTAAACAAATGGAAAATGCCTGACTGTAGAAAGTCTCATCCGAAAAATATACCATGCTAACTTTCTTACCAGCAAAAGTTTTAAAAATTTACCATCTAAAAACCATTATTTCAAATTTCAAGTATCAACTAAAATGGGTTAAACACCTACAATATTTCATCAGGACAATACATGTCCAGAAAATCAGCATAGTGTTGGGGGACCCGGGGCAGGGAGGCCATGCATTTGCCGAGAAGTCAAAGTAACTGCTTGGTGCTTAATATCTTAATTTAACATATTCAAGAAATATGCATAATATTACAAATTTACAAGCATACTTGTCAATCAATGATGTCGAAATTTGCATAAATAATATTTAAAGCCAAAAAAATAAATCAAACCTTGAAACATTTTTCATAACAGATAGGAGGACATAGATTATAGCCTCAGAATGCTAGAATTGTGTACATATCTCTTGCAGTTGCAGAACAAATACCAAAAATCATACGGAGAGAGTTATTTACAAGACAAATCTGAAAACTGATTTACATGTGATTGCAATTTATGTAGAAGAGAAATTACCTTGTGGAGATGGAAGTTTACACCATCCACCACCAGTGTAATATCACTTGGAAGCCTTGAGTCGCAGAACCTGACATGGAACAAACAAATCACATTTGAAAATTCAATATCAGTAGAAAGACATCTCAACATCTCAAATTCCCATCTTCTTCTTTAGTATGTCCACAACACCATTTTTTATAGTTATTGTCTTCCCTGGTTTAATAACCCCTGGTGGTCACCCATCTGAAAATCAAAATTGATTAATCTAAAAATTCCCAAATTCTTCTTGTGGAAAATTATTAAGCCCAATTCAAACTTAGCCAAAACCTACTAATTACATGTTGATCTTGAATGTAAACTCATAACCTCAGCAATTGGCAAATTAAATATGAATAGAAGTAATTTTCAAAAATCAATTGCCTCTATTCCATTATCCTCGAGACATAGACAAATGCAAATTGCAAACTTTCAAAAGCTTACTCGATCAATTATTGGATTTTATAAACTACTCCTAAACTTAAGTACAGTATCTCCTCTCTCAGTATTTATGGGATGAAGAGAGCGGCTGTTCATAAACTCTTGGCGATCAAGAACTAAATAGAAAGATAAAAGAAATTTCACACATACACGCACATACAAAGGAGGTAGGGCGAGATTACCAGTCATTTCCTTCCCGATGGAATCGAGGAAATTTCCCAGTAGGAGCCATCACTAACTAAAAAGGTTTAGAAGCAACACTCCACTCTTTCCTTTTGAGAAAATACCTTATATAATTCACTCCTTCTTGTCTTCAATAAATGCCCAGTTCAATTCAAATTCCCTCCCTTTTGCCTCTCCTCTTCAAACCACAAATGACCCAATTCATTTCAATTTCACCTGATACTCTTGTTCCACAGCTCAACACTTCATTAAATATTAACTATAAAAACAAAACCCGTAAATGGGCAGCCCACCAACCATATCAACCACAAATACCCACTACCCATTTCCCCACCCCCCCCCCCCCCCCAAAAAAAAAAAAGGAGGAAAAATAAGTCAAATTGAGTCCTACTGATGAGTTTACTTGAATAAAATAAAATTTTGATAGATATAACTCATAAGAAGAGGAGAATACAGCAATGATGACTCATGAAGACACTAACTTTACAACCTTGCAGTTGATGTTTTGTGTTTATAAAAGAGCCCCACTGCTCCTAAAGACACAGGAATAGTATGACTACAGTACACTACATTACTTTATTTATAAAATACTATTATATAAAACAAATAATACAGGTCATACATAAATAGAATATAATTCAGAAACAAAAAAGGAAAAGGCATCTACAAAGATTCGAGTTTTCACTCACAACCTGTTTTGTCTTTGGATTTCATATCTTATATTTTTTGGGTTAGACCTATATCTTTATATTTAAATTCTACATACATGTGGTGGCACGCTAAAAGGCCGGCCGAGGAGCAGAGGGGTTGAAGACAAAGAGACACTGCTAATGATGAGACAGGGTAAAATATGTTGTGATGTCGAGTTAAGCGAGGCTTTTTGTCGAACAGGTGGTGTGTGAGAATGGAGAAAGTGCATGGATCCAAGGGCTGCGAAATTATGTACTATGCTTCTATTTCAAGTCTATCTCTTTCTCTCTACTTAATCAATAGGAGTATAAAAGATAAGTTTGTTTTCACTCACAAATTGACGGTTTTGACACCATGCTAAACAAAAAATTTGTCACTTTTCAAAATTACTTTTTTTTTTTAAATTTAAAATTACAAAACACAAAAACTACCCAATAAAAAAACTATATTTTTCCACTTTGATTACCATGACAAAGCCACGGTTGAAAGATATAATATTTTATCTTTCATATTTATACTACTTGAATGTCACTAAAAAATTATCTTTTGTGACATTCAACTAAGAAATCATATTTCGTCCAAAAATATGAAAGTCATTATACATGTAGATTTGTAATTTAAGAAAGTTATGTTTAAGGATGAAATCAAATATGACGATATTTCTCAATTTAACAGATTAATCCAATTAATATTACTTCATAAAACTATTACTTTATTCATAAAACTATTGTTATTGTTTTCCATTAATTATGTTTACTCATTTTTATTTTTATGAATCCCTTATTATTATTATTTTTGTTGTTGTTGTTATTAAGCGAGAGTGGATAAAATTTGAGACTTAAACAAATGTTTTGGATTATTGGTTCGGTTGGAGATGACTGACTTGACAAACAAGACAGGCAAGCAGATGGACATGAGAGGATTATTGCCTGCTTCGGCTGGAGATGGCCTAATCTCATGGTATTCATTGCACCTTTACGCATTTTTGTTTAGTTTAGTCTAACTATTTTAATTTTATTTTATTTAGTGCCATCTTAGCAGTTAGCACTTGTAGTACTCCCTTCGTTTTTTTTATTTGTCTCTTTGGTCAAAAAAAATTGTTTATTTTTATTTATCACTTTAGGATTTCAATGTAAAATTAATTGTTTTCTACCAATATTACCCTTCTTGTTAATGCTTGTAATAAATGATAATTAATGATATTATTATTTGATTCAAATGGTATTTTGGGTTTTTTCTTAAAAAATGACTATTTATTGCATTTCTTAATCCGTGTACAATCCTCCAATAAATAAAATAAATGGAGGGAGTAATAAACTAACAATAAATTATGTAGGAACAATATGATTTTTAATGTATATATTGGATTTGGGTGCGTAACAATAAGTTAAAAGTTTTTATATATATACTTATATTATAGTAATATATAATAAATTATAATACATATATCTTTTTACAATATATGTACATATCACGGTCATATACAGATTATGTGTCACTCTCTATTTCTAAAAAAGTTTGAGATCAATCCATTCAACCTTCAACTCGCAAGTTGCGGTTGATTTACATTGGATCGATTAATTGGGACGGTTCGTCAGTTTCGTATAATACCATGATATGTAATAATTAAGATATACTCTTAGTTATATTATTATTACTGATAAAAGTGAACCAAGTTTTATCTATAGTGCCAACTATTTAAAAATTTAGCTTAATAATAATAGTAATATAATCTCTTAAAAAGTGACTAGCTAAAGTCAAAATTTAACCCGTGAATATTATTTCAATTTATTACTCATTTTACTACATAACATTTGTATATTTTCTTTTATATAAATATCATTTTCCGCGAATATTTAATTGTAATAGATATTTAAGAGTTTTTATTCTTTTAATTTTTTTTAATGTGAGGGAAATATTTCAGAGTTATATCCTATATTATTGTATACATGAAATATAAGTAATTGAAATACATTATTATAGAAGGAATATATATGATAAATGTCTTAATATTTTCTACTTTTATTATTTATGTCATAAATTCTCATTTTATTAAATTTCAATAATCATAATATATTTTAACAGTTTGATCACTTTTGTGTGTCCTACTCTAATCGTTGTAACTTTAATATCACTTACTTTATGTTTATGGATAAAGTAAAGTTGTAATATCTATGAATATGCATATATTAAAAATATATATATAGTTGAATTTTAAGATAGGCAAATATAAAAAATAAATATAACTTAAAAGATCAATCAATTATAATTATTTTTGGGCTAGACACAATTTTAACATAACTAGTTTAAATTTGACTTTTTACTTTTGACCTGATAATTTCGTCCCATCTTAGATACTCTTACCATCACACTTTTGAGTGCATTTAAACTTGCACTTGTAACTTTAAATTGTAAAGAAAATAAATTTCGCAAAACATAAAAACTTGCTTCTAATTTTTAGAAATATGAAATTAAATTTTTATATAACAATTGATTACTTTATTTAAGGAATCTGAAGTATATTAAAGATTTAATAGACATTTTTTCTATGAATCATATCTTATAAAGTATTCAGGGTTAATTTCACATGCCCTCCCCTATATATCATTGTTTTTCATATATATATAATTTATTTATTTATTATCTCCACGTGTTTCAGATTGTGAATCTTTACAGTTGAATGAAATTCATTGAATTTTTAATCGAATTAAACCCAAATATATCGGATCGAATTCGAGATCAGATTCACATTGAAAGCTACCCCATTGACAGCCGCAACCGTAATACCAGAAGTAGGCCCAAATAATAAAATTCCCACGACATCCTTAGCTTCAGCCCGTCTTTTCAAGCTGTGGGCTGGCAAATTAATACCTTTTGACATTAGGTTTCATCCAATTATCACCATTAATGAACTGAAATTTGGGCCAAATATTGGGCTCATATTAGATTAAAGTTTATAAATAGGCTATATTACAAACACTATTTTAATTAGGCAGGTTTTTTTCACATAAATGCGTTACTGGTCTTTCTCAAATTGAGAAAAAGAATATAGTGATGAAAAAATGGTTTTAAACTAGACGCTTTGTATTGACGGTACTTTAATTCGTTTATTATCCAAATTGATTATACAAATTATTTTGACTTTGACTGGTTCTTCATTTCACATGTACAAAGGTCATTCATGATCCACAAAAAGCTGCAAGATGCATGCCATATACTAGATTTTTTTGAATGGGCAAACAGCAAACTCTACCGAACCTAATCAAGCTAGATGTAGGCTTTTCAAATAATCCTGATGATGTTAAAATGATCTCACGACTGGGTATAAAACGGTTCACACTCGAATTCTCTTTTATAATTGAAATGATGTTGTTCTCCTTTTACATATTCCCATAACCGCTCTCCTCGATTCCTCTTAAATTGGAATTATCCAAAAAAAAAAAGGCCATTTTTTTTATAAATAAAACCCAAAATTAATTCCAACAAGATACTTAGTTTAGTTGAGATGTGTAACTCATATAAATGTCACTATCACTATAGTATGTCATGAGAATTTGTTTATTCCAACTTTGCCCTTACTACCCTAGATGGTAATTACACAAGAAAATGACGGTTTTTCGATATTTTAAATTTTATTGGATTTCTCCTTAAAATATCAATTAATAAACTTCCATATACTCTAAGAAACAAAACAAAGAAAATGGTGATTGGATTATTGGAGATGATTGGTCTCCACAATATGACGAACCCATGTTTAAATACTCATTGAGAGATATTTTCATTTAATGTATTCTATGTGTCTAAAAAGTAATAAAATCATGTCTAAAACTCTAATACCCTAGAAAAACCATAAAGATATTTTTGTTGTGTTACTGTTTTTGTGGGCGGATGTAATAAATAGATTAATTTAAATATTATCTTTAAATGATTTCGGTCATATTTAATTTCGATCACCACTGCTATAATTCTGGATCCGTTCCTAAATACACGTCATATCGTAACAGACACTAAATACCTTTTCCTCATTATCGGCCCCTCACCATGGACATTTTAATTATCATATACTAATTTGGGTATATTATGAATTATACATGAGGTAAGGTCTAATCATATAGATTTTTCTCACGTATTGGATATTATAAAAATTCTCCTGAAATTTGTCATCTTCTTATAATTAACCCATTGTCCTTAAAAATGTTTCAATTTTGCCTCTGGATTTTATTTGTAATATTTATAAAACATGGATGTAAATTTTTATATCTTATAAATTATAAAATTGATAATTATATATTTATTACCAAAATAATTGATAAAATTTATAAATTGACATAAGTTTCAATAAATATTGTAATGAAAATTTTTTTTCTTACATATTCATTAACAATTTAAATTTTATAAAAATAAATTAAATAGAACTTTAATATTAATATATTATAAATATTAAAATAACTGTTAGCACATTTAGTTAAATGAATTAATTTTTCCAAATTAGTATTTTAAATATGTAAAAAATTAAATTATTAATAAATATGTTCAAAGTGATTATTATTATTTTGCAATATTTATTAAAACTTATTGTCAAATATAAATTTTATCAATTATTTCTGTAGTAAATATGTGATTATCTCTTTATGATATATACGATATTAGCACTCAACTACTAATATTTTTAAGATATTACAAACATTATAAATAACTCTTAGAATAAAATTGAAACTTTTTAGAGACGGGGAATTAATTTTAAGAAGATAACAAATATGAAGAAAATTTTCGTAATATCCAACACGTAAAGGAGATTTATATAATTAGATCTTACATACCCTAATAATTTTGTTTGACTTTTAACTCGTACCCGTTATAAATACATACTAGTATAACACATCTTTAAGAGCTTATTCAACTCGAGTTCGCCGCATAACCCATCTTTGGAATCGAATAGTTCATAACCTCATGCAACATATCTTCAGTTCAAATACTACGAACACTATAATGGAGTCTCATTTCCAAAACCCGGATCAACAACCAACAACCCAAAACCCGGATCAACAACCAACAACCCAAAACCCGATGCAAACTCCTCCAAACTGGAATCCAATCTCCAATGGATTACAAAAGATGAAACAAAATTTGGTTTTCAAATCCAAATTTGCTGAACTAAATGGTGCCATGGGTGATTTAGGCACTTTTATTCCAATAATTTTGGCCCTAACCCTAGCCAAAAATCTCGATCTCGGCACCACATTGATTTTCACTGGTATATACAATTTCATAACCGGTTCAATCTACGGAGTTCCAATGCCGGTCCAGCCCATGAAATCAATAGCCGCCGTCGCCATTTCAAATCCAAGCTTCGGCATTCCTGAAATAATGGCCGCCGGAATTTGCACAGGTGGAATTTTAATCATTTTAGGTATTTCAGGTTTAATGCAGCTTGTTTATAAACTTATTCCAATTTCTGTTGTTAGAGGAATTCAATTGGCTCAAGGATTATCATTTGCAATGACTGCTGTTAAGTACATAAGAAATGTTCAGAATTTTTCGAAATCGAAATCTGCAGGGGAGAGGCCATGGTTGGGGTTGGATGGGCTGATTTTGGCTCTTATTTGTGCTTGTTTTATCATAATTGTTAATGGTTCTGGTGATAATGAAAATGATGAAAATGATAGAGAGAGTGATTATGAAATGAGTGACGCTTTAGGGGCAAAGAGGAGAAAATTGAGAAAAATCATAGCTTCACTTCCTTCAGCATTTATAATCTTTATATTGGGTGTGATTTTAGCTATTATAAGAGGACCTAATGTTGTTAAAACAATTAAATTCGGACCCTCTTCAATTGAGTTTATTAAAATATCCAAGAAATCATGGAAGGATGGATTTATAAAGGGAACAATCCCTCAACTACCTTTGTCAATCTTGAATTCAGTCATAGCTGTTTGTAAGTTATCGACTGATCTATTCCCCGAAAAAGACGTTTCAGCAACGTCTGTATCGGTAACAGTTGGGTTGATGAACATAATCGGGTGTTGGTTTGGTGCAATGCCGTCTTGCCATGGGGCTGGGGGGCTAGCAGGGCAGTACAAATTTGGTGGGAGGAGTGGAGGGTGTGTGGCGTTGCTTGGTGTAGCTAAGTTGGTATTGGGATTGGTTTTAGGCACTTCTTTGGTCAAAGTATTGGAACAGTTTCCAGTAGGGGTATTGGGAGTTCTGCTATTGTTTGCTGGGATCGAGCTAGCTATGTGTTCGAGGGATATGAACTCTAAGGAGGAGTCTTTCGTGATGCTCGTATGCACCACGGTTTCGCTTGTTGGATCGAGTGCTGCACTTGGATTTCTATGTGGGATTGTTGTGCATTTGCTTCTTAGGGTAAGGAAATTGGGTAATGGGCAGTCTTGTACTTCTATAGTTTGATGATTCTTTTCAAGAATTTTTTTGTTACATGATAATGTTTCTTTGTTTACAATCTCATGTTGTATTTATCCAAAAAGAAACAAATTAGTTGCTGTATTGTTTTCTTTATATGACTTGCGTGTGGGGGTGTTTGGTTATATTCTTTATGGAAAATACAAACAGACAGAGAATAAATATATAGTTTTTTACATTTAAGTCTAAAAGTTGTTCATATTTTATTTGAAGTTGAAAGTAATCATTTCACCAGGTTGAAATTTGTTCATTGCAGATTTAGTTATTTATTCGAAGAAATATAGGTGTTATGGTCAAGGAAATAAGAGATGTAATATTAAAGTCTTAGTTGGAGTCTTATACTGAGAACGGTGTTGGTGAAGTATTCGCAAGGTCTTCGAGACCTAGCTACGGACAAATTGTTACTCGAAATTCAACCCAAAACTTTTGAATATGTCAGCTATTGAAGAAATATCATTTCATCTTAATAAGTAATTAAAGTCATAAAATCAAATGATATGTAGCTTTTGGCATTTGGTCCAAGTTGATGATGATTACTTGTATGAGAGCTCTTTGAAATAATGATTTACTAGGCACGCTCATGGACTATAATAATTTAATTATGGGACCGATTAACTACAAAACATCCATAGCTTCGAAAAAATGATATGTTAACCTTTGGTCCAAGTTGATGATTACTTGTACAAGCATGCGTTTTGTTTGAAATACTATAATCATTGACTAATCATATTAGCTTTCACCTACATCGATTTACCTATTAATTATCAAAAAAAAAAAAAAACATCGATTTACCTTGTACAAGAACAAGATCACACTTTGAGTCTTCGAGAATTGTTGTGGAAATACTATAGTACAAAATTAATTAGCATAAATTTGTTTCTCGACACTCTACTTACTCCACATGAGTAATATCTTACATTTATGTCCCTTAAAAGAAGTGATTAAGAATAGGTGTCAAATTATTATGTTATGTGGGAAAATAGTTCTGAATATATTTGTAAGAAAAACATTTCAGAAAAGGAAAATGAAAACAGAAGTTTATAATAGTTTACTTATTATATCACACATGCACTTGCTGCTGCTTGTTGCATCTTTCATAAACCAGACATGTGCATAGGTGCTTAGCCTTATAACTATTAAGAAAATAGTAAACATGCAAAGCCGATTTACATTATTAAGTTAATAGAGAAATATCAGAAATGTAGAGAACTAATGTCAATACAAGCATGATCTAATTTGCAAGTTAGAATCATATTGAACGGCAGCCAATGCCAATGCCAACGCCAACGGGGAGGCACCACGAAAACAAATACAACATAAAATCAATCAAAACTATAGAACTCCATATTCCATACTATCCCTACTATGCTTATTTAAGTAGTTTAAGTTTAATCACAGAACCATACATCATCAGTTCACTTGTGCTACGTTTAGTTCTTAGATCTCAGTTTGTAAAATGTACAGAATTTTTTTTTTCTTGCATCAAATGATAGAATATTAAGCTTCATTTTCTATTTATTTTTCACTGGAATCCAAGAACCAAACATAGCTCTAATAAATGAGAAAAAGATATCCAAATGACAAAATTATCGATGAAATTGCAGTAGAAAGAAGAGTAACAGATGGTGAAATTCGACCTTTATCCTTCCTGAAGATCATCCCATCAAGCCATTGGTAGTTCACGATTGTCACAAAGAATGGGATAAAAGCTTGTATGAACATCTCATTCTTCTTCTGACTTCGGATAATCACTACAAGTCCAATAATGAAGGAAACCAAATTGAGAATGTACAAGCTGCAACATGGAACTAGCAACAACGGTGACACTTGAAAATCATATAAGCCCTTCTCAAATAGCCTAGCTTGTTCATCATCACCCGCCTTGTTTGTTAGAGAAAAATCTGCTTCGTGCAATCCGATTCTGTCCAATACTGCATTCAAAGTTGCACAAAGACAAGATGAAGTCGATTTCATCATCCAAGCCCTCAGTTCATAAAGCACTTCCATGAATGAATCTCCGTATGACAAGACCTCTTGTGCATGTTTGAGAAGTGATGCGAGAAAAATGAAGGCAAACACAATGAAAAATGGATCCGAAGCCTATGAAACAAAGAAAAGAAAAGAAAAGAACAATTTAAGAAGGTATTAAGAGTAAAATGATGTTACAAGAATCTTAGTTGAGGTGTTAAGTAACCATCGCATGGTTGGTGTGGATAACAAAGGGGAATTCTGGTCCAGACCAGGTTTGACCATTTGACTTTACCCGAAAAATTACGCTTGTCTTGTGGTTGGATGGGTGGGGCCAAACCAGGTCTGGGTTAGAATTTTCCGCATGAAAGATTAGTCATTGTTCACATTTGTGTAAATGAAAGAAGAAACACTTCTTTATTAACGCTCTTTTTCTCCTCTACTACTCACCTTGGGATACAGAGGAATGTTGTGAAGTAGACAGATTTGAGGAATGAAGCCTAAGCCATAAAAGGGGAAGACGTAAAGAGTGTCACCAATACAATGTGCAGTATAAGCCAGGCTTTGAAAAATCGACAATCTCCCTATCCCGTATAAAAGAGGACAATACTTTGAAAGACCAATTTGCATTAGGCCAAAAGCCCATCGTGTCTGTTGAACCAACATGTCATTCAGATTTGTAGTGGCCGATCCCAAGAAACATGGCCTTGAAGGGTCAACAAACACAGAAATCCATCCCTTACAGTGTAAATCAAGGCTCGTAATTGAGTCTTCCACGACAGAAAAATATGCATAACCTACCTGCACTTGAAACATGCAACAAAAATAATTCTTTCTTCGAAATTGTGCTTGGGTGGGGATGGGGGTGGGGTAGTTTCACTTTCAAAATCTAATACTAACTACTTGCCTCTTTTCCCCATTCTGTGTCTCTGTCATAAGTACAAGAGGCTAATAGTTGGATTTCCTTTTGCAATGCATCAGAAACCTTTTCGCCCCTCGACACATTTGGTTTGTAGCTTTTGTAAATTGATTTTATGAACTCATTGCTTGAACCAAATGACTTCTTCAGCTGGTTAAGATCAACATCTGGACATGTCGAAACAAGGATGTTTCATTAAACAGGTACTCAGTTGATGATTTCCAAAAATACATAAACTATGAGATCAGATGTTAGTTATGAGAAATAACAATACCCTTTTTTTTTTTCAGATTTATCAAAAAAAAGTTTAACAGTACCCTTATGAATTTTTTCAGTTCCATAGATTGCTTCCCTTGACATGTAAAAGTTGCAGCCGTATATGCTTGGTCCTTTGATCCCGTCCAATCCAAGCCCTTCTCTCTGTATAGTTTATGAGACAATAGAATAAATTTTAATCGAGTCAGAGAGGAAATATAGTATTACTGCAATGTTTTCCAGATACAATACCCAAATAGCGTGCAGCCGACTACCATAGATATCATGCTGACTCGTATTATGGAATTTCTGTGGGAATTGGACCCAAGCTAGTTTTTGAGATATTGAAGAGTCGAAATAGAAGCACATTGCTTGCCGAGCTGATGTTGGATCATTGCAGTAATGGTCACAGTCCAACACAAGAAAGTAGGGAGCATTGCTAATCATTGCAGATACTCGGAGCTGCAAGTGCAATCAAATTAAATGATCATATTGTAGGAAAATTTCGCAAACACAGAAAAATGAGTGAAATTAGAATATCCACCCCTTCATATAAATTATGTCAAAAAAAATTTTATGGTTGTTTCGTGTTGCGATGAGAACGGAAAAAAAGCCATCCTATTATAGCACGGAATTAAATGTCAAAATATAAAAGGCATGAGTAGAAAATTTACAAGAACATTAAGTGCTCCTCCTTTGAAATGGTGTGGATGAGCTGGCCTTTTCTCTCGAGCGACATAAACAAGAAATGGCATGTCTTCTTGGTTCATAACCTGTCAATACAATCCCATGAGATGTCAACACTTTTCCTCCCAAATCTATTTATAGGTCTAAATTATCCTGCTTTCAACCTTCTTCTCTGTTTTTCCTCTTTATAAGTTTAGTTTAAACTAAATAATAGCACTGCACTGAATATCTCACTTTACAGAAGAGTACCTAATCTGTTAAGAAAATTTCATGCTCTTACACAATATATTTTACATTTCAATAACATTTTGTTATGAGAAATTAAAACGACATGGCATGCCTTAACTTGAACCAATGCTATAAAATTACGGTTTTTTAGATACTGACAATATATATACCTCAATGGTGGGTGGATGGTCTCTGCTAGCAGAACCGCTCGCGTTTATTGAATTCTTCTCCAGATTCTCCTTGAATTCATCATACCTTTTCTGCACCACCAACCCAAAAATCAATACATGAAACTAGCCCAATTTTCTACGTCTAATTTTCACTCTTACACATGGATCAAACTAGTTGTTTAATACACAATCAATCTACAAATAGCAAAGACAGTGTAATTTTAATTAACTTTTAACAGTCTACAAAAGCAAAGGCAGGTATTTGTTAGTAATAAGATAATGAACAGATAACCAAGCAATTAACCTTGATTTCAATCTCCTCAGCTCCAATCTCATTTCCTCCACTCTGAAAATAAGCTTGGGGACACCTAATTTTCAAATTATATTTCTTACAAAAAGGAACCCACCATTTCCCGAACTTCCAAGCTTCTCTCATGGCGTCCAAGGTAACATAAGAACCTCCATCATCCGATAAATAAACAGCAAGTTTATCTGCAGGGTAATCAAGAGCCATAGCCGACACAACAGTATTCATAACCCCAAAA
This sequence comes from Penstemon barbatus, assembly GCA_003313485.2. NCBI lineage: Eukaryota > Viridiplantae > Streptophyta > Magnoliopsida > Lamiales > Plantaginaceae > Penstemon > Penstemon barbatus. The sequence continues at coordinate 9,375,789 of CM064877.1, read as the reverse complement.
GCGGGCTCTTTACTTGGATCCGCAGTGCATATGAAAACATCAACTGGTGGAAGCTTCTCATCTTCGGGTAATCTTTCCGGGTAAACGGTTCGTTTAACGGGTCTCCACCGAGCGGGTCGGCGAAGGATCCAAATAAAAGTGAGTACAGTTTCGGAAAAACAAACGACGACGTAGGGTAAGAGGGGGACTTCATTTGTTTTGATTATATGGAGAAGAGTTGTAGCTCTGTAGTAAAACAGAGCAATAATTGCTATTGCGTTGAAGAGAATGTGGAGGCGATTTATTATCAGATTTTTCTTCAAAGTATGACATTCGTTAAGAGGGAGCGAGGAAATGTTCTTCATTGCTTTGTTCAATTTTTCTTTTTTTTTTTTTTTTTTTTTATAAATCTTCGTTCATTCAGCAATGGCGAAAATTCCAGTTTTTTTTTATACTGAATGAAGAAAATACTCCCTCCGTCCCATTTTAATTGTCGTTTTAGAGAATTTTTTTTGTCCCAAATTATCTGTCACTTTAGAATATCAATGCACTATTAATTACATACTTTCCCATTTTGCCCTTTACTTTTTCTCTCTCTTACTTTATTACTCCAAGAGAGATAGAAAGAGAAAGATAGAGAGAATAAAAGAAAAAGGAAGAGAGAGAATGTAAGGGTATTTTAGGAATATCATTTGTTTTTTCCCTAAAATTGAGGCAATAAAGTAGGTGTCTTAATATGTGTGAAAACACCTAAAACGACAATTAAAATGGGACGGAGAGAGTATCAAATTGGCTATGTAGATTGTAGACCAAAAATGAATTTATTTGTAATGATTTATATTATTGAATAATAATTAAAGTAGATTGATTTAATGAAATATAGTATTGGTCAGAAGAATGGATGTATACAGAAGGGACATGTGGAAATGTGAAAGCAACAAGTAAAGTATTAATAATTAAGTAATTGGGAATAATGTATAATGAAGGCCCACTGGACGAATAGCATATATTCGCATGAGAGTTGCAAGTAGTCAGTCCCTAATCTAGGGTTTGGAATATTTTGAATTGGAATTTAGTGGACAACGCAAAATCAAATTAAATAGGTTGGATTGCTTATTAAGTTGGCCCGACTCGAAGTATCTTCGGCTCAGATCGAATTTCAGCCATTTTATTATGTTGGATGAATTTATGAGCTGAGTTTACAAACTTAACGGTGTTTAATATAAGTAATATTTTTTTTTTAATTTTTTTGATTTGATGAAATACATATATGTATAATTTTTTTTTTTCCTTCGGAGGAAAGTTTGAGAATTCAGCAACGGCAATCCAAGATCGCATACCCAGACGAAAACTAAGCTCCCACTCACGTCTCATGTAACAAGCTACACCAAGTAAAAAGTGTAGAACAATTAGTTCATAAGAACCACCACAGTATAACCATTTATCAACAGATGCTGCTTCCCAAATTGGGTAAAAATGCAAACCGATAGCTGCAGAAGTAGGAATAATGACACCTGAGATAATATTATTTCCTTAAAGTAGAGATCCAGTAACATGTTTATGAATACCATCAATATCTACTGGAGGTGCAGCAATGAAGACAATAATAAACACAGAAGTTGCGGTCAATAAGGTAGGGATCATCATAACTGTAACGGCCCGAAACCGACACCTGCTTGCTAAGACATACATACATAATAAAATAACCTTGATAATTTCCAATAATTGCAGTTCAGAGCTCTAACTATCTATTACAATAGAATGGTTCTCCCAACTAACTTATTACTTTAAAACTATTCATTACAACCCAAACCTTCACCTGACAAATTCTAGGAACTCTATGGTAGACGTCCAATTGAAATCACTTATTCTGATGTGGCCCATCCTGCCCTTTGGTGAGATTCTGAAAGAGTAATAATTTGAAAGCGTAAGTTGTAAAAACAACTTAGTGAGGCCAGTGCATGGGTGCAGTTGAATTTTATGCAAGAAAGGATTTAAAATTCCATGAACTGTCTATTTCATTGTAAAATCAATCCATAATAGTATAACAATTGTAATAATGGCACAAACGAAATCACGTTCAATTACCCGTCAAAACGGGCTAAACAACTCCTCCACCTCAAAAGGATACAGAAAGATCAGGATGTGATCAATAGTTAGCACGGCGGTTAGATAAGGGCTGAGGCGCTACCCGTCCCTTTAAGTGGCCCTGACATGTCATGCCGAATAATGTGAGTCACTCCCCAAGGTGCTCTAATCCTTGGTTTGTGAGCCCGGTCAATGGCAGAGCTCTGGTAACCCTGTAGCCCCCAGCTACCCAGAATTATCCAGAGAATACCATCAAACTAGAGCAGATGAGCGCGCAAATAATCATGCACAAGCAATTGGTACTTAGGTGAGATAAAGTACTACACCTTGGTACCATTCATCAATATGAGGTGAGATAAAGTACTACACCCCATTATTCAACAATTATCACATATTACGAGAAATACAGGCAAATATAGAATTATCACTTCTACTATGAAGAAGTAGTACATGCTGCAAGCATCGTAGGCAGATATAGGGCTATCAGTTCCATTATGAATATGCAGTACATACTGCGAGCATTGCAGATAGTTATAAACATATATATAGCATCTATAGTCATTTCAAATGAGAAATGCATATATATGATATGATTTTCTTTAGAAACTCTTTCAGTTTTAAAAACGTTTTATTGAGGCGCTCACCTTTCTCAGGATAGGGTTGCTACTCAACGGTAGACATATGGCCTCAAGTCCTGCTATTCGATTTAAACCTTCTAGCCTGGCTTCGTAAAAGAATGACCTCGATCCCATTTAATTCACGTCTTGGTTCAAGATTTGAATAGTTAAACCAACTATTCTCGAGTTACCTACAATCAACGTCACAAATTCTATAAATAATAATCCCATGATCAACAACTCTTCAAACTCCATACGTTGCTCTATTCTTATTTATTGTCTCATATGTTATAAAAAACGTCTATTGAGAGTACTTTAATTAATTTTAATTAAATAAGACGACCCCGACAATACTTGATTATTAAATCATTATCTTAATTAAAACAACTTATAAGAATTATTCAATTCACGTTAATCTCACAATTTCAACTTATTAAACTAATTATCGTTAGTAGTTAAATAACCGTAATTTAATACTTAATCAAATTATTTAATTACAACCTTAATGCATATCTAATGTTTAATTAAGGGTCCACTGATTTCCAAGTCCAATTATTTCCAATTGAGTCCATTAATTACTTACCCAATTAACTATTGTAGAACTAAAATACATATATATGTACATCCAAAACTAACTAATCAACATAATTAATTTCAATAATTATAATCAATAGTTATCTATGATAATTTAATTAATGTAAACTAGTTTAAGTCTAATATCTCATTGTCCAAATCATTTTCAGTCCACTTAAGGGTCTAAATTTCAGTTTTGGTCCAAGTCATTTGGTCTTATACACTTAACTCCAATTCTAATACCAAGCCCACAGTTTAGAATAATCCAAACAAGGAAGGCCCAAAAGACAAAGGCCTATAAGACTAAGCCCAATTAAATTACCTGAAATTGGCTTGACCCACATCAACTTGTCCACTTAAATCTAACCACTCAACCCCAACCCAACTAAATCACAATGATGGCCCAAAACACATAAAAGTCCAATCTCCAAACTCTACCCACTTAATCAAGCCCAGAACACATCTCAAACCCTAACCCTCATTGCATCATCTACCACCTCAAACCCTAGCTGGCCGCCGTCGCCAGAACGCCGCCGCCGCCGCTCCTTCTCAGCCGCCACTCTCCATCGGAAAGTTCCCACCAGCCGCCCCTATTCAATTCTAAACAACCCAAGTTTGAGCCCAACCTTACCCACACTTTAATTGCATCTTTTTCCTCCATCTCCGTAGGCACCACTACCGCCGCCACCAGCCACCACAACCACTGTACCACCACCACCGTTTCATATCTTTTTCTCCCTCATTCTGTCCGACTAAAGTAAAAGAAGAAATCCTAAAATTCTCTCCTAACACTCTCAACCACCACCGCGAACCACCGCAACCACCGTCTCTCTCTCTTCTTTCTACATGTTCTACCGGATCTACAAAAACCTCCACCTAAAACACTTCCTCACTTTTACACCACTGTCTGCCGTCAATCTTTTCTTTTCTCTCTTTCTCTATCTCACGTTCCGATTTCTCTCTCTCTCAATACTGTGTGCAATTCGCACATAGTGAAGGTGCCCTGCTTTTTCTAGTATGTCCACAAGTGATATGTATGTGAATGGGTGTGAATCTAGTTACATATGTCTACATTAATTTAGGAGAGGACAGGTGCCTATTTCAAACAAGAGTCAGCAACTATTTTTCTTCATTGCTATGCTGCCGTGTGTGTGTGTTTAATTGATGGTGGTATTTGATTAAATAAGCAATTAATGGGTAGTATGACAATTAATAGGTATGCTTAGTCACATATTTATCTCAATCTTAATATCCTTTTCCACTATAAAAAAAATTGTTGAATTCATTATGATTTGAATAAGTAATATTATTTTTTATTACTTTACTCAAGGTTAGACCCTTAATTTTAATTAAACATTCATTTTGACCCTTATTTTTTAATGATTTGATCGATTGACTCCAAAAGAATTTAACGAGTCCTACATTCTCTCAAAGAAATCATTAAAGTCCAACTAGATCTATTATTATCCAAACTTAAGAAATTAAATTTCTTGATTAAGTTAAAACATAACTTAAAATTCATTTTACAACTATTTAAAATATACGGGGTATTACAATAACACCAAACCATCCCATGTAAAGACTGTGTTCGATACTAGTTATCCAGTTACAGAAGCGACCCCATAGGCTTTCGCTTTCGCGTTTCTCTAAAATTGTAGTCATGGTAAAATCTTAATTATTTAATTATCAATTATCAAGGACTCTCACACACACCTTATTATTTAATTTATATACGTAATCAATATATTTTGGAATTTGTTTATACTATTAACTATTGTAACTTTAGTTTAAAGTGTTGTATAGTATCTGTGTTAAGGACTTACTTTATTTTTCCAAAAATTATAGTGGGATATTTCATGAAAGCTCAAACCAGAAAATTACATAAAGCTAATTAATTTGAAGATTAATCAACATTTCTCGCCTCCTGAATTTACTTCTTTTTTGTTTTACAAATCAGAAGTAAGAGTAATTAAATATATTAAATTAGATGCATTTTATTTAGCGTGAAGCGCCCGTGGCCTAATGGATAAGGCGTCTGACTTCTAATCAGGCGATTGTGGGTTCGAGTCCCACCGGGCGTGTTCTATCTTTTTTCTTTTTTTTTTTTATCTAACTCAATTAACTAAAACCATAATGATGTCAAAAGTGTTTTTATATTTTTTTCTCGAATAATTCATTGAATAAGAAAAGAGTTTTAGGGCATGTTTGTTTCGTGTTTGTGAGAGTAGTGGATATTTGTGAAATAATCTTGATTTTTGCGTAATGTTGTTTGTTTGAATTTTGAGAGAGTGGTTTGAGAAATAAATTAAGTATAAGTTTTTTTTTGGGAAGAGTTAGATTGTAGGTGTAAGATGTTAAGGGCCTGTTTGTTTGATGTTTCGGAAATTAGTATGGGAGAGTAGTGGAGGTTTGTGAAATAATTTCGATTTGCGTAATGTTGTTTGTTTGGGTTTTGAGAGACTGGTTTGAGAAATAAAGTAGTTATAGGTTTTTTTTTTTTTGGAAGAGTTAGGTTGTAGGTGTAAGATGTGTAAGACTTTATGTCAAATCATATTTGTTGTGAGATAAATTGTGTAAGAGATGTGTTACTTTATGTCAAATCAGAGTAGAGTTTGTATATGTTTTGTTTAGAGATAAAAAAAATTGTTGTTTGTTTGGATTTTGAGAAAGTAGTTTGAGAAAATTGAGAGATAAAAAATTTATTTCACAAAATAGAAAACATGTTTGTTTGGCATTTCCCAAACATAAATTTTTTTTGGGAAACGCCAAACAAACAGGCCCTAAGACTTTATGTCAAATTATATTTCTTATGTGCGATAAGTTGTGTAAAAAATGAGTTATTTTATGTTAAATCAAAGTAAAGTTAGTATATGTTTTTATTATAGATTAAAAATAAAATTGTTATTTGTTTGACTTTTGATAAACTAGTTTAGAAAATTGAAAGATGATAGATTTATTTTACAAAGTAGAAAAAACATGTTTGTTTCGTTTTTCACAAAGATGAAAAAAATTTGGGAAAAACCAAATAAACATACCCTTACTATTCTCACATATTAAAATATTTTGGTTTATTTTGTTTTTGCAGTAATTTATGAGAAAGGTTTCTCTTATTAATCAATGAAAATAAAAACGAATCATACTTAACTCTGAAGAAGTTCATAGTTTGGTTAATAAAATGTATTTATGTGATATAGACAATATTTCCTATATGACAATATGTATCCCCCCTCCCCCTTTTTCTTTTCTCCTGTTTCTACAATTTATAAATTTTCCTGTTGTTTTAAAAATATTTTCGAAAATTTATAAAAATCAGTATCTTGAAACACTGCTTCGAAACGAAATTACAATCCATGCTCCCAAATCCCAATTCTTTTGTGAGTGAATTATATTGTTGCTCTCTGAAATCCAGCTGTTATATATATTCTTTTGTGAGTGAATTATATGTTACTTCCACCATCACAATTTGTATCCCGTTGTTACTATTTTACCTTTTGGTATGCCCAATAGTAACATTCTATTTTCTATAGATAAAATTATTTTTCTCAAAAATATCCTATCACATAAAATAATAATTTCACCTTTTTAATCTTTATCTAAAACTATGCGCTAAAAATAATGTAATAGATGAAAAAAGGGACGAAGAGAGCAATATTTACCCACTCTTAGGGCATCTCCTATGTTGGAGTGGGAAGTTGAATTGGGATTTAAAGGGATGAAAAAATCATTTTAAATGAAGAAAGGGGTTGTCAAGGCAATAATGCCTTGATCAACCCCATCCATCGCCTGAATGGGTGAGGCAAGGCAACCCATTTTTTTTTTTAATTTTTGTTTTTATTTATTTTATTTAATAAAAACCCTTTTATTTAAAAAAAAAAATTTCTTTAAAATACCTTATTAAATAAAATGTAACTCTTATTTAAGCTTAGTTTTATTTAATTTGTGTACTATTTTTAAAAAGTTAATTTTAGTATAAAAATGTAATTCTTATTTAATAAACTCAAATTTAATTTATTTTGTTTTAATTAAAAAAAAATCCTTAAATTTATGTATTATTTTGGAAAAGTTAATGTCAATATTAAATTATTTTTATTATTCCCAAATCATGTCAATCAAGTATTTAATCGTTGTATTATTGTGTACCAATTTTAAAATCCTTTTAAAAAGTTAATTATTAGAAATTCAAATTTAATTTAATTAATAAAAACGAAACATTAAAATAACTTAATGAAGCTTACATATGATTCGTTAAATTATAACTTATTGTTATTTATTATTTATTTATTTATTATTGTTTAATTTTTATTATTATTGCTATTATTATTATTAAGTGAGAGTGGGGAAAATGAAAAGTGGAATTAAATGGAATTGATAGATTGAAACATTTGAGATGACTTATGAAAAGGAAAGGGGAAGCTGGACTTGGAATCTGAGGGAAAGCTGCACTGAGCGAGGGGAAGCTGAACTTGGGCTAAGGGCATCACTGGAGATGCCCTTAGATTTGTCGAGTATATAAAACCCTCATGTATTTATGGGCTATTATGGAAAATTATAGTTGAGTTTTACTTGGATTTGGTTTCAAAAACTGATTTGAGGGTTTTCAATGAAATTTTTAAAAATTTATTTGGACGATGATTTCAATGAAGTATTGAGATGATAAATGTTACTAGAATAATGACTAATTAATTGAAAATTTTGAGAAATAATTTGAATAGAAGTTTGATTGTTGGGATGGAGTGAGAAAAGTAGGTAATATAAGTCAAAATAATAACTTAAGGTCATCTCCAATGATTCAAGGGGACCTCAAGGGGAGGTCTCCTTAAATCCATGCACCCACCGCCCCAAGGGATGAGGCAAGCTGAAGCCAACTTGCCCCATCCATCGATGCCAGGGACGCCCAGTGCATCCCTGGGCGGGCACGTGCATTTAATCTTTTTTTATTATATTTGTTTTATTTAATAAAAATACATTTTTTTAAAAAGGTTAAAAAGAGTTTTAAAAATGTAACTTTTATTTAAAAAATGTAACTTTTATTTAATCAGAATCCATGCTCCATTCTTATCATGTATTTTCATAAAGACTTCAGAGTTCAGACCACATTCTCTTTCGCTAATGCAAGGATTTCAGACCAACAAGCAGAGTTCAAGATACTACATATGGAAAACGAAAACTAAGGAAAACTAATCTGTAGCTATTTCAGTTATCAAACCAACCAGATATTCTTCAGGCAGACATAATCATAGCACAACAGAAAAATCATAATTTATCATGGAAAACTATAAATAATTAACGAATTATAAGAAAATTCATTGACTGAAAAGCTTGAACAAAATGTTACAACATGCCCCCCCTTGAGGGAGCTAAGAATAAGTCACTAAGAACAGAACCCCAAAGGAAGAACAATACTAACTTTCTTTGTATGATATCCAAAATACTGATTTAGCCGTCTAGCTAGTTATGCTTAACAAAACCAAACATAATGTAATGCCTATTGGGCTGATTTTTCTCCAAGATATTAGACATACAAGATCATCACAACTGGAGCTGCAGACTAGTGACTCTAGAGAGACAAAGAATGTTCCTGAGAGATCCTTTATAGCAGCACATGTAAGAGAATCGAACCTCATATTTATATCTTAACTTGCCAATGGTTTTGAAGTAGACTTCTTGATAGCTTCAGCATATGTCCTGTGTTGGTAAGTAAGAGTCGACTCTAACAAGTCCCAAAGCGATGTCTTTGGATTCCAACCTAAGAAATACGTAATAAAAAAACTGAGAAAATAATTAAATGTAATTGTAACAAAACAGGTGGTCACAAGGATGATTTATTACCAAGTTGTCGGTTGATTATGGTCATGTCCGGAATTCTTTTGTCACTATCATCATATCCTTCACCATAAAATTCTTTGGAACTTACATCAATGGTAGGTGAATCAAGTGGAGTTTCTCCACTAACCTTTGCGTAAACCTTCATCAAGAATAAAACCCGGGAAATTAGTTACTGAATAGATAATTTGAAATAGAAGAGAAGATTAGGGGTGCATGAAGTTAACAGCTCATAGACAATTACAAATACTCAAATCACCTGAGTCATCATTTCGGCGAGTTGTCTAACTGTAACTTCATTGTTAGGGTTGCCCACATTAAATATATGACCATTAGCCCTGGCTGGATTTTCCTGAGAAAAACCGCAGCACTTAAATACGCTGAAAGATTTGATATTAAATAGAATTCTAAGGGAAATGAATGTTGAACATACGATCATCAAAAGAACAGCTTCAATGGCATCCTTAATGTAAACAAATGTTCTTTGTGATTCACCACCATCCACGAGTTTCAGTGGTTCATGTCTTAGGAGATTCTGAACGGCGAAGTAGACGAAAAATGAGTAGAGCTGAAAGAATATACATGGCTTTCAAAACAGTAAATGAAAATGGACTTACATTGCTAAAGCATGCCAGAACTCTAGGAACACCCTCGCTTGGACCATCAATACCGGGTATAAAATCCATCCTGGGACCAATCCAGTTGAAGGGTCTCACAATTGTAAATTCAAGACCATTCTCAGCACCCTCAGCTGTTGAACAGAGTAGATAAGAAAACTATATAACACAAGTTCAGACACATATTGAATAATTCCAACCAATAACTCACCATATATCAATCTCTCAATTAATTGTTTCGCACATGCATATGACCACCTCTGTTTTTCAATAGGACCAAAAATGCAAGGGGAGGCATCTTCCTTGAGAACAAAATAATCAGGGTCCTGATGCAAAACGATTAAAGATGATTCAGAATATTTTCACCACACTTACCAAGCCAAAAAAAATATTTGAATGCAAAGGGCTTCTTGGTTATTAGCTGAAAAGGGTAATTACAAGTGAGATTATCAATGTAAAGCAGATAAAGGAAGTATTTGCATTGGAAACTTAGTAAAAATAAAATTCCTATAGTTGTACATAATTCAGAAAGAAGATTTACATTGAGTGAGTTCCTGTAGAACACTAAAAATATTTATCATTTCAATCGTCAATCAAATTGAACTGATTTCTTCACGAATTGCAGGAAAAACTTGTAATTGCCAGAGAACGTATATTTTGGAAACTAAATTGCTAGATAGATGATAAGACGTGTGATATTTAGCTTTTTTAACAATCCTAGCAAATTGAATTAATCTTGTCCTATCATCATCCAAAAAGGAGGGTTAATACTCAATATATCTAACTAAACCAGATCCATGAGCAATTTATTCATGACTGATCCTCTGGAGTCAGGTGTCCTATATGTTCTTCGTGTCCTATATGTTCTTCGTACACAAGAAATAAAGACTCCAGGGCATTCTGCGCATCTAGTAAGTCTTAACCATGAATAAAGCGCTAGCTTCACTTAAAAAATATAATTGTGCTTTTGTTGCAAAGAAAAGAAATGATCACCGGCACTGCAGGGACCAGTACAGACTTTTACACCACATCATAATACCTTTCTCAAAATCCAGGCACCATCCAGATGAAAATTTAACATGGGAAATATTAACTAATTCTAACGATAAAAACAGCATAATACTGTATAAAACAAGGCATTGACCTCAAGTCCAAATTCAATGTAGCAATATATATGAAATGAAAGAAAAAGCTCACCTGCCGCAATGGACTATCTTTGGGTAAAAAGCAACCAATTGTTTTTCCATAGACTTCACAAGTGGAGAAATGTATGAGACGCTTTCCATTTTCTGAACAGTATTTAACCTAAATCCATAAAAGTGAACTCAACTTCCAACTTCACAAACAAGTAAAGTTGTACATAGATGAAGCAAAACACTCACCACAGGGAGAGCATCGATGAAATTGCTATAGATTGTGTCGAGAGGACGTGTGTTGTAATCTGCTGGAGTGCATATAGCAGCAAGATTCACAGTCTGCGTCACAACAAAGATTTTCTAAACTCAGTCCAAGTCAAAGTCGCACCAAACTACCAATTACTCATTGGTTGTATTATTAGTAAGAAAACACTAACCACAGTCCTGGAGATCAAAAGAAAAAAAGAAAAGGAGCACGACAAATAATGGAGCAAAAAAAAGAAAACATAGTCTCACATAAAAAGCAATTGCAAGATCTAAAGAAACTAAACTAAATTCAAATTACAATATTAAAGCTGCGAAGCTACGGAATCCGCAAAAAATGGAAAATTCGAGGACAGAAACGAATCAATCAACTCAACAAATCCAGATCCGAAACGAATTGCGTGCGTGCGAAATAAACGAAAATGCACGAAAAAATATGCAGAAGAGTGAGGAAATTTACGAGATCTGCCATCTTGATGAGTCCTTCCAGCCGCGAGTCGTTCTTAATGTTGAGGCGGTGGAACTGGATGCGATCGGGCCACGGAGACGATGAGGATGAGCCTGAAGGCTCCAGAAGGTGCTTAATCTTGTCATTGTATACATCCACGGCGAGTAACGTGTGTGGCGTCTCAGCCAATAGCTTCTCGCAAAGATGCGAGCCGATGAAACCACCGGCGCCGATCATGCATATCGTTAGCGGCTTTATAGGATTTCCGTCCAGATCTATTCTCGCGGACGCCATTTCTGAATTACGATTCGAATGAGACAAGCTACAGTGAATTATCTTATCGTTGCTTGCGAAATGTGAGGGAATTGGAGTTTTTAGAGGGGAAGAGTGGATGTATTTAAAGCTGGAAAAAAAAGGAGGGAGGAGAGCTTCCCCAGAATCTGTGGCCCTACTGCATTCATTTTCTGAGGACTGATATGATATCGTTACTCGTACGTTTAATTACTCGCTGTTTTTAGCTGCCACGTGGACAGATGGAAAATAAAATAAATGGTTTTCTTATTTTATTTTTTCAATTTTTGCCTTTAATCTTTTTTTATTATAGAGTGTGGACTTTGGAGATATAATTGTCCAGTGTTTATTAGTACTGCAAGATCTATCATCATTCATTATATACTCTATATGAGATCAGAAATTTAGTATTCAATATCTATGATCTATTATATGGTATGAGAGAGCTAGGATTTTTTCGCTAAACTTTTCATTTTTTACTTTGACTTTTTTTTTTTTACTTTGACTTGGTATGCGTACAAATCTTTTAATTCATTTTTACAATGATATATAATTAATATGCAATCTATAACATTTGCATAAATTTCAAAAGATAAAGTTACAAAAATAATTTGTTATTTAGAATTATATTTAATTGTCGAGAATGAGTTGTTTGAAAATATGTTAAAGTTGAATCCTAAACCTTAGGTTTTAGTCACACCATTAATAATTTAAAAGGGTCATATCTTCGATAATTGGACATATTATTAGTATTACTATTATTTTTTATTTGGTCTTATATATAGCGGCCAGCTGTAACAATATAGACTAATAATTACAAAATCTAAATATGACTAATTTATTTTTTCCAATTCTTAGAGGCATGTCCCACAAGCCTAAACATGGATTTGTGGAGGATTGTATCACCCAATAATGTACATGCATAATTAAATTCACGTAGTCAGAGTGTTTTCTCCTCGAATTGTTATACATATAAAATTACAGCAACCAACATATGTAATATGTACGTAGGCTGTCTATTTCGCTCCATCCTTCCTTTTAAGTAATAATTTAACTTAATTAAGAAACTTTTCAGAACATATATATATATATATATATATAGCTAACGCCACCCATAATTTCCTTTTGTTTTTTATTTTTTTAAAATATATATATATATATATATATATATATATTTTAAAAAAATAAAAAACAAAAGGAAATTATGGGTGGCGTTAGCTATATATATATATATATGTTCTGAAAAGTTTCTCATGGATTTGTGGAGGATTGTATCACCCAATAATGTACATGCATAATTAAATTCACGTAGTCAGAGTGTTTTCTCCTCGAATTGTTATACATGTAAAATTACAGCAACCAACATATGTAATATGTACGTAGGCTGTCTATTTCGCTCCATCCTTCCTTTTAAGTAATAATTTAACTTAATTAAGAAACTTTTCAGAACATATATATATATATATATATATAGCTAACGCCACCCATAATTTCCTTTTGTTTTTTATTTTTTTAAAATATATATATATATATATATATATATATATATATATATATATATATATATATATATATATATATATATATATATATATATATATATATATATATATATATATATATTTTAAAAAAATAAAAAACAAAAGGAAATTATGGGTGGCGTTAGCTATATATATATATATATATATATGTTCTGAAAAGTTTCTCATGGATTTGTGGAGGATTGTATCACCCAATAATGTACATGCATAATTAAATTCACGTAGTCAGAGTGTTTTCTCCTCGAATTGTTATACATGTAAAATTATAGCAACCAACATATGTAATATGTACGTAGGCTGTCTATTTCGCTCCATCCTTCCTTTTAAGTAATAATTTAACTTAATTAAGAAACTTTTCAGAACATATATATATATATATATATATATATATATATATATATAGCTAACGCCACCCATAATTTCCTTTTGTTTTTTATTTTTTAAAAAAAAATATATATATATATATATATATATATATATATATATATTTTTAAAAAATAAAAAACAAAAGGAAATTATGGGTGGCGTTAGCTTGGCTCACTAGCACTATAGCCTTGTGATATATATGTGAGGTGGTATTCGACCAATGAGGTAGCTGTTCTCTATCAGCCTCCTATCCTGCACATGGATCTTACTTAATATTCGTTCATGCAATTTGCATACCATGTGGGTATTTAATTTATCTCAAATTGATTTCTTTTTCAGGTGATTAACAACATACATGGGCTATTGGGCTGGGCATGAATTTATTTTTCATCTCAGAATCAGAATGATTTATTTATCAGGTGATTAACATTACATATATAGACATGATTAGAAGTGGCAATATGGTTCATGATTCAAGGTTGATTAGTTACTTACACAAAAATGAATTAATAATTCTGTCAACTTTTCGTAAATTGAAAAATCATAATTTCTTACTAATACATATGTTCACAATATTAGCAAACATAAATCGAGTCGGCTAGACTCGAACCATTTTCAGTACGATACATTTTAACCCGTAAAAATTGACCTGATTTTAGTCTATTCGAATTCAACTCAATCTGTGCACCTTAGCATGACCATTAAGTTTCATCTGTCTTATATAATCAATATTTCAACGCTTGAGAAGAAAAATCAAGTTAAAAAATATAGCAGTATTATTTAAATTATCAAGTGAAGTCGAACAATTATTACAAGTAAATTAATTTTCTATTATGAGGTTGTATCAACTATAAATATATAAAATAAGAACAGCTATGAATTTGGCCAATTGCTGAATCTCCAGCTAAGTGACAACTATTAACAAGAATTTGACAACATATATGTTGTTCTGCTGGGAATCAATTAATCACTACAAAAAAAGAGGTCTTCATCAACGTATGATTCCAATGGAAATAAAAACTGTCACTATTTGTAACGAATTTATAACTGAATACCAACAAAAACAATGTTCCATCAATAATAGCGACAAATTACCAACAAAATATCTAAACGAAATATTTTTCGTAGGTATTTCGTCGTTAAATTGTATGAAATATTGATTCATGGCGACGGAATCACTCCAATGGAAAATAATCCGTCACTATATCTTAGTCAGCTACAGATTTGCAACTGAACAACGATGGAAACGATGTTTCATCAATAACAGCAACAAATTACCAACGAAATATCTAGAAAAAATATTTTTGGTAGGTATTCCGTTGTTAAGTTGTAGGAAAAATTAATTCGTAGCGACGGATTCATTCCAATGGAAACTAATTTGTCACTATTTTTTTGTCAGTTTTAGATTTGCAACTAAACAACGACGGAAATAGAAGAAAAATTATGTTCTTATTAAAATAACGACTGATTACCAACTAAATATAAAACGAAAATAATATGTATAGCAATTATGTAGTTAAATTGTCACAACTATGAACAAACAACGGCGACATAACTCCAACAGGAAAACAAATTGTCATTGTAGTAACAAATTAATTACTGAATACTAACAAAATTAAATATAAAAAGTCTTCATTTGGTAGAATTGACAAATTACCAACAGAACATCAGAAAAATAATTGTAGGAATTTAGTTATTAAATTGTAAGAAAAAATGTTACATGCGGAGAAATATTCGCAACGAAAATAATTCGTTACTGTTTCTACGTCGGTAACAAATATTCAACTGAACAACATCAAAATAAAAAAAATAATAAGTTCTAAAAAATAGAGACAAATTACCAATAATTCAATATATTATAAAATAAAAAAGTCATGATTAACGATTTTGTTGTTAAACTGTTACAAATATAAACAAACGACGACCTCATAACTGACTATTAATGAAATTACAAATAAAAAGTGTTCATAATAGCGATAAATCACCGATGAAATATCATAAATTACCAACATATATAAAACAAAAAGATTGTGCGTAGCAACTCTATTGTTGACCTTTGATAAAAACAAAAAGATCGAACGACAACATAATTCCTACAGAACTGATGTGGTTCTATTAAAGTTCACATTCGTCTGCAAACTAAACTAATTAATTTTCAGGTTTGTGGTTTGTGAAAATAAATTAATTCTTTCGAGAAAAAGAGACAAGTATTTAACAATATTTTTTTTATCCATATAATTAAAATTTAAAACTTAAAAAAAATTATATATAACCGACCCCCCAACCTCCCCATGTTACATTAATTATTTTTGAGATTCCAATTGTACAATTTATTTTATGGTTATACTAGTACCAAGCTCACAATGTGCTCAACCATAACGATCAATAGTCGGGTATAGATGTTGAGTTATTTATTTTATTAAAATAATAATAGATTTTAATTTAATTTTATGTAAAAGTTATGATAAGTTCATCTATTTAACCCATTAAATTTGAGTTTATCTACTCTGAGGGTATTATAGTCTTTTGATATTTTATTTTTATAAAATATAATTTATTAGAAGAACAAAGGATAAAATTCTTCTTTTATTAATGAATTTTTAAAACATCAATTAATTAACATATAAGATGTCTTGGTAATTATTGAAACCTCAAGGTCATTTTTATAATTTCATTGAACATAAAGGATATATATATATATATATATATATAAAAGATAAATCAATAAAGTTGTCTGGCTCAGCTGGTTGCAACATCTTATAAATATACATGAGGTCAATGGTTCAAATCCCACCTCCTACAATTTAATTAAAACATACCATTTAGCGCCCAAGTCATGCCTACCGCCTAGGCCTAGCCCCGGCGCCCGGGCAATGGTCAACTTCTTGACCACCCAGACGATGATCAACCGCCTAGGCATAGCCCAGGCGCTCAAGCTGAGTCAATCGTTCGCCTAGGCAGCCGGGCGATGGTCTACAACCTAGGTGTAGCCCAAAATCCGTCGCTATATTAACCAACGGAAAATGTGTTGTCGCTATATTCACCAACGAAAATATACCAACGGAAAATATGTTGTCGCTATATTTACCAACGGAAATATACTAACGGAAAATATGTTGTCGCTATATTCACCAACGGAATAATTCCGTCACTCTATTTACCTATGGAGCCTTCACACACAAAATATCTAACGGAAAAAATCCGTCGCTATACTTGAATACCAACAAAAATCGAGGCTTCACCAACAAAAATTACCGTTTCTAAAGACCCATTTTCTTGTAGTGAATTCACTAATCTCACTTAAAACCAAGTTTTAGTGAACGGAAAAAAGAAACACGACATGTGCAGATCAGAGAGGAACTCCGTAAAAATAGAAAGGTAACAAAAATTGTTCACCCAAGACAACATTAATTAATTATGAATTTATGATAAATTGCATTATGCTTCCCCACCGACACACAACATATCTAATTCGTACCAAAAAGGCAAAACAAATATTGTTCGTTCATATCTACACGTATACTAAACGCGTGATTTGTGCAACCAATTTCCATTGTCGTGTGGGCCTTGGCAGATGTTATCTTTAATAGTAACTAATTGCGTCTTCACGTGTGGGGTTGGCAATTTCTTTGGTGCATACTGTATAATTTTTTGGAGGGATTGGAAATTGTGTGAGTTTGCGTTTTCACGTGTACGAAAAGTTTGGGATTAAGTTTGTTTTTTGAAAAAAACTTTAATTTAAAATTCGTTTAAGAAAATTCATTTAATCATCAATCAAGTATATTTTATCTTTTTGTGATTGATTATAATTCTCGAATTTAATTATATTTAACCAAAAAAGAGTATATATGTTATGAGATCAAGTTTAATAATTCCATTTTTTTTAGGAATTTACTTGGTCTACATGAAGTTCTTTAAAGATATTTAATTGCGTGGATGATGATGTTAATGAAGTCCATAGACGTTTCTATGCCCCTCAAGATTTTGAATATTTTAAAATTCGTTAATGTACCTAAAATTTGTACTATATTGATTTTTATGGTTAGAAGTTCAAATTCCAAATTCATAATTTAGTGTGCAAAATAATACATAATTTAGTGTACAAATAACAAGGCTATCATTTGAATCAGTTAAATAATGTAGTACACAACAATTACATTTCCTAATTTTATCTCAGAAACAAAAATAAAACAAACCTTACACCGACCATCCTATTTTTCTGTTGGTTGTACTGCATATTTTTATCTCTCAATTGTGAATTGTCATTTTCTTTTCCTTTTTTATATATCCAACCTCTCTTAAATGTATGTATTAATATTACTTTTTTTTTTTTTTTTTTTTTTTTTTTTTTGAGGAATGTAAATTAATATACTTAACTCTATTGATTATTATTTTAGTAATAATAATTTAAAGCAAGTCTTTTTTGTGACTTCATATGAAGGCCAACACATTTTATATGAAATCTAGCACAATAAGAACATCTTCTAAGTTGACATTGTATAATGGGCTTGGCGATGAATATATGGTCCATTTAAGATGAAGTTGACATCTCTACATTTTATGTGAATTGGGCCAAAAAAAACCACACATGATTAATTCATAACAGATCCTCGAACAGAACCAAGTTCTCTTCTTTTTAAGAAAGAAATTGTTGTATTCAATGGACTAAGTCCACTATGATAAATTTAAGTTAACCATATACTCATTGAAAGAATTACAAATTCATACAATATTGTCTTTATGTGATATATATAACATATATGCATGCCACTTCAGCTGTTCTGGACTTGTGGTTATACTATAATAGATTCTCCATTTTTATAAAGTCAAAACTTGGGCGCAATTTACAAATTTAAAATCTCAAAATATTCTTTAATGAAATAAGTCTTCAACATTGATCCCATATAGTATGATTTACATATATACCTCGTAATGATTTAAGCCTTAAAAACAAAGAAAAAGAATTACAGTACTCCATATCTCAATATTCATTTCCAGCTGCATGCACTAGAAAATTTTCCAACTAGAAAATAGACTGTTTACTTTTGATCATATATAGATTTTCATAGCTTTTTAATTTTAGTAGCCTCAAATTGGATCACCCATCAAGTTTCATTATGAAAAGTAGTTCACAGATTTTATCTTTTTCTTTTTTTGATATAAAGAAAAAGTGAATTATGACGAGCATCCTAATACACAATAAGTCCAACTTGATTAAAGCAGATTTCTGTCCTTCCATTTTGGTCCAAGCATGTTTAAAGCTAAAATTAATTCATTCACGGTACTCAATCGCCAAATTAAGAACCATATCGATCAATAAATTACTGTTTCATCCATGCCACTTGTCTTTTGATGATGCATGAATGCCAACGCCATCTCAAATAACTAACTAGTTATATTTTGATTATGGGCCTGCTTGAAATTTATCTGAGCTGGATATATGTGTGAAGAAATGTTTTCCTTTTTATTATTTTTTTTTTTTTTTTGTTTACTTCAATTGATTTTGAAAAAATAAACAAATGTTTAGATTGTAAATTACGACATTTTTTTGGTAGACTGTGTTCTTAAGTAATGAAGTATATATATACTTTATTTCTGAGTATTATTTGGAAAATGATTGAACATCAACAAACTCTTTGGTGTGTTGTGGCTACTTATCCTATGTTGTTTTGAAGGGGTCATTAATTCTGTCAATCCGGTACCAACGATTATCATATCCCCAAATTACGTTCTCTTTTATCTCAAAACCTTAAAAAATATTGAAATAACATTTCGCAGGCATGTCCCTGTTATTTATTCAATGTGTTATTCTCCCTATGAGAACCAAAACCATGTGAAGAAAGAGAGAACAAGTGATTGGATAGAGCATGATTAAAATTTTGTTCCGTTAGTATGTATCATTAATTATATATTAGAATTTTTTGGAGAACTTTTCCAAATATTTCTAAAAAAATTGGAAATTTGTGAGTGACAAAACATGATTTTAAATTAGAAAAATACTCACTTCAAGACTTAAAGTGGAATTCAAACTCAAATTAAATCTTTAAAATCTTAAGGCATTAACTTTATCAATAGGACATGACCTAGTTGGCGATTTTGATAGCATTTCTTAACTTAATTACCGTTTTCATAAGTCATAATAGCTATTGAAATTTGTATTATTTTTCTGATTTTCTCTCTTTCTTTTATAACATAAATTCATATTTCTTAATTTAATAGAAAGAAATCGAGAAACGGATGCAGGGGCAAAATCTACCAATTCCATGAAATAAACTACATCGCGAGCGGCCCAGTTTCTACTAATTAATTTACTTTACATTGTAATTTATTTTCTCTACTTGAGAGTTGAGAGTGGCCAAAAAACAAAGAATCAATTAATTCAGCTGACAGTTGAACTCTTACAGTTACTGAGAAGGGTAACAAACACAATTCCGACCGTTAAAATACAATTGGCATTTTGTCTTTTACTGCAGAATCAAACAGTAGAGCACAAACCACAGAATGTCATCATTTCTCATGCCACCACTCATCTCCTTAAACAATGTGCCTTCAGTTCCAATTCTTTTCGTCGGGACTCCTTTATATTGGAAATAAACCCAATTGAAATGAGTCAAATTGAAGTTAAGCTCCTAAAATTATGATGAATGAAATTAAAAGAGAGTAAACTGTTTTCATTCCTAGAAATATATATATATATATATATATATATATATATATATATATATATATATATATATATATATATATATTTTTGTTTAATTACTTACAAAGCTAAAATTTGGAGCAAGGGTTAGAGTCTTTTTGGTAACCATTTTTTATTTTTTGGTACAAGGTAACCAAGTTTTAAGGGGAAAAAACCTAGATTGATTATGGGTTCACCATGTGCCGTCGCCGACCAGGTCAACACGGTCACAAGTTTGTGTTTGGGATTCGTGTGGTAGATTCGAATGATATGAATATGGGTCAACGCGCTAATTAACACATTCGATTGATCAGTGTAACATTTCACTTTAAAATTTGAACACATGGTTACATTTCCAAATTTGAACATTATTCGGACCAAATCAGCGCTATTGATTAAATCCGAATATGTATGTCCAATAAATATTGTCTTTAAGGACCTTACACAAGTATAAGTCAATTAATTTGTGGTTCAAATAATTCAGTAAGTACGATTATTGTTATTAAATTTTGATTATATTATAGTATAGTTTTTCTTTGTTCTAAAGAATAAATTACATTAATATTTATAATTAGTGAATATAATGTACTAATTCATTTTGACTTACAGTATTTAGCTCTATAAAAATATTTTGTGAAGATATTTTATACACATTTTTGACCGTTTCAACAAATATGGACACATGACACATTAGTTAAATTTTTTATTTTATGAATTTCTCGTTGATATCTCATGAATAAATCAAAATCAGTTTTTAATTTTCTTAAACAATACACGTGAATTTTAGACAACCCCACAAAGAAGCAAGAACCGTTTCTGTCTGAAAAGTTCACAAATAAGCCACCAGTTCACCATAACATAGCAATCATCTCCGATTTGGGAATCTGTGTTTTTCGTAGTGTGTGCTACTTTTATGCTTTTTCCGATAATTGGGAGGGTAATTCAATCATTCTTTGGATTCTCTCACCTTCCATCCTAGATACAACTAAAATTTGGATCAAATTATTCAATATCATTTCAAGAAACAAAATTAAATGAAAATTGAACAAAGCTCCTCTTTTACATACGCTTCTGCAACACCACACTATAGATGACATATACCCTTTATACTCTTCGATCCGAGCTGTAAATAAATACATGCAGTCTAGTAAATTAAAAAATGCCTATTATTTAATTAATCAATCCCTCTCCTAACGGACTTTTACCATCCCATTCAGACTTCTGCAATCAGTGTTCCATACCTCTGGACCAGTTTGCCATTTTCAGACAGAACCCAATTGCTTTTATTTTTCTTTCCCATTTTCATGTAGTTTTCACCTCCTATAACCACCCTCCACATTCTGTTTGGTGAAATTCCTCAAACAAAATGGAAAAACATATCCACGTGATGATATTGATAGATAGAACAAAACAGTATGGTGTGGAGTGGTGACAACTGATCAGGTAAGAAATTTGCATGCAAATGTAAAGCCAATTAAAGACAAATGTCCTAAATCAGAACCCTCAAACCCTAATTACTAATTTGCTGTGCTACTAAAGTATAATTGCGTCTCCATTTTCCTTAATTTTCATCATCAATTTTGGTACCAAATAACAATTAATTAAGACCCATTTATAATTAGAAGTAAATGATACCAAAAGATTTCAATAATTTTCTCTTCTTGTTTTCACATTTTAAGCTCTGTTTTTTCATCTCTTTGTGTGTTTGTTTTGTGGTGTACCAAATAAACACCTCCATATCTGTTCCTTCAGCACGTGGTTTTGTACTCTATATAACGCATTCCACTAAACCCATAACTCTTTTTCTCCTTCAGTTTCTTCTTTATTGAGGTGGTGTTCATATGTATCATGCCATCACCTCTTTTCCCCTAAATCTCTCTCTCTCTCTTTCTCCATTTCGGGACCTATAGTTGTTCTTTTCAGAATTTCTAAAATCTTGAATGCCATTTTGATGAAATGGGTTCAATTCTTCGGTTCCGAAAGCTCTGTTTTCTTGAGCCAGTAAAATTCACCTCAAATGATGAGACAAGAAAAGCTGAAGAAGAAAAACAACTTTCCCCATCACCAAAGGTTGATCAGAAAACTATTCAACGTGCTGCTGCTGTTACTACTACAGCTTTATTAAAAGATAAACCAAAAAAGAAGCTGCCTCTTAAAGAATGGAGGTGCATAGATTCATGTTGTTGGACAATTGGATACTTATGCACTACTTGGTGGCTTCTCTTGTTTGTGTACCATTGTTTGCCTGCAAATTTGGCTGGACTTAAGGCCCCGGAACCACCTGGGTCGAGGCTGAGACGTGATGGTCTAACCGCGCTTCATCCGGTTGTTTTGGTGCCCGGCATTGTTACCGGTGGCTTAGAGCTATGGGAGGGAAGGCCATGTTCGGAGGGCCTCTTTCGTAAGCGGCTCTGGGGTGGTGGTAGCTTTACTGAAATTTTCAAGAGGTTTGATTTTACATCATTGGATAAATTTTATGTGATTTATTCATTTAGATATTGAGATTTCAATACCCAATTGAAGGGATAAATGCAAAAAACTATCCTCTTATGTGAAATATTTATTGCATATAATTTCTATGTACCCTATCCGTATAAGTTTTTCATGGATGACCTATTTTGTACGCATGTGGGTCCGTAGAGGACTTTGTGTAATAAACATTTAGTAAGGTAGTTTTGTGTAGGTTTCGTTTAACCGAGAGTAGTATCTTGCATTTTCTTCACATTAATTGAAGATTTTGATGGAATTTACTAAAATGTAGGCCTATGTGCTGGTTGGAGCACCTATCATTGGACAATGAGACAGGGCTAGACCCACCTGGAATTCGGGTTCGGGCTGTGCCGGGCTTGGTCGCAGCTGACTATTTTGCTCCTGGATATTTTGTTTGGGCTATACTCATTGAGAATTTGGCCCGGATTGGGTATGAGGGTAAGAACATGTACATGGCTGCTTATGATTGGAGACTATCATTCCAAAACACAGAGGTCTGATACTTATTTCACTTTTATGGAACTAATTTCTCTGTTTGATTCTTTGTTCTCTAAACAATAAAAATATGTAACTAATTAATCATCAAGAGTGATACTTATATACTAAATCTATTTATTAACATATGGAGGTCTTGTTTATATTGAGCTTTGGAATAATGAAACTCAAAATCGAATAAACAGACTAGGGACCAAAGTCTAAGTAGGTTGAAGAGCAAGATCGAGCTTATGTATGTAACGAACGGGTATAAGAAAGTGGTGGTGGTGCCTCACTCAATGGGTGTAATATATTTTCTCCATTTTATGAAATGGGTTGAAACTCCACCACCTATGGGAGGAGGTGGTGGCTCCGATTGGTGTTCGAAGCACATAAAAGCAATCATGAATATCGGTCCAGCATTTCTTGGTGTTCCCAAAGCTGTTGGTAATATGTTGTCTGCTGAGAGTAAAGATGTTGCTTATATAAGGTTAGCCTAAACAACAAAAATATTCTCAAAACGCTTGTACTATCAAATTATGCTTTTTTTTCTCTTTTTTATGAATTTATTTGATTTTGCAGAGCTATGGCTCCTGGTCTTTTGGATTCTGAAATTCTTGGACTTCAGACATTGGAACACGTGATGCGTGTATCTAGAACATGGGACTCTATTATTTCTTTGTTACCTAAAGGAGGAGAGACTATTTGGGGTAACTTGGATTGGTCTCCAGAAGAAGATCATGTTTGTGAATCAGCAAAGAAATTTGATACGAAGGGCAACAATACTGATGGTAGAAGGGATTTTCAAGTGCTAGAGTCAACAAATTACGGTAGGATCATCTCGTTTGGGAAGAAAGAATCGGAGTTGCACTCGTCTGAACTCTCGATTCTTGGTTCCCAGGTATATAGATACAATCATATATTCGCCATTAATTTATATATATTGCATCTGACTTTCATTTCTAAGAACGCAGATAACTTTCATTCTTATTTTTTATTTTCAGTGCAATGCAGAAATACACCCTATAAATGCTATGCCTAATTAGCAAAAATAAAAATAAAAACCTTTGAGTTATTTTTATTAGCAAAAACCTCCATTGTGCAAATATTTCATCGGCTGAAAAACCCCTCCCAAGCCTAATTACACATTTTGCAGGAAACATGCCAATTATACCCCACCAAAAAAAAAAATGCACAAACACCCCTACTCACTTAAAAAATTGGCAATGATCCCCTGTTCACTTAAAATTTTGACAAAAACCTCCCTATTGATTTATGAAGGAATATCAAATGAGGTTTTTTGCTAATAAAAATAACACGGGGTTTTTTTGCCAATTAACTAAACAAATCATAGGGGTTGTTTTTGCATTTGGCTCTTCTTAATTTACGCTAATAGCTTTGACGTTGGCTTGACTATACGTACTTCAGCTTTACGTGATCCTAATGCTTTTCTTTTCTTCTTCAACTTAATGGACACAGGAACTAGTATCTCTGCAAAACGTTAACTCCCAAGTGTCTAACCTATCATGTGGAAAAGTATGGACAGAATACGATGAAGTAAGCCGGGAAAGCATCGAAAGAATTGCTGAAAACAAAGTGTATACCGTAAAAACTTTGCTCGATCTTTTTCGCTCCATTGCTCCAAAGACCATGAAACGAGCAGAAGCTCACTTCTCACATGGTATAGCCAGCAACCTGGATGATCCAAAGTATAACCATTACAAATACTGGTCAAATCCACTTGAAACCAAGTAAGCATCTCAAATTCTTTATGCAATAACACACTTTTCAAAATCCTAAAACTTATTTAAATTTAGGTTACCGGATGCTCCTGAAATTGAGATTTATAGTCTATATGGAGTCGGAATACCCACAGAAAGATCGTACGTATACAAAGTATCACCCTCTAGTCGATGCAGAAGCATACCTATCCAAATAGACAGCTCTGCTGATGGAAGTCAAAATGGTTGCTTAAAAGGTGGAGTTTATTTTGTTGATGGAGATGAAAGTGTACCGGTTTTAAGTGCCGGTTTTATGTGTGCCAAAGGATGGCGAGGGAAAAACCGGTTCAATCCATCTGGAATGGCTACGTACGTAAGAGAGTATAAGCATAAAGCACCGGCAAATATTCTCGAGGGGAGGGGTTTAGAGAGTGGTGGACATGTTGATATAATGGGAAACATTGCTTTGATCGAGGATGTGTTACGTGTGGCGGCTGGAGGGTCGGGTGTAGAGTTGGGAGGAGATAGAATCTATTCGGATATAATGAAAATGTCGGAGAAGATAAAACTTCGATTGTGATTGTGATTATACGATTTTGTTGGAGAGTATTAACCTGGGTTTTCGAATTGACTGTAAGTTTTTTATTGTGTAGCATAACATCCTCACTTCTTGTAATCATATGAATAAAAAATTTATTGAGTTAGTGTCTTTTAAAGCAAATGGAAACCATGTTCATTCTGTAGTTTTTGCTTGTGTACTTGCAACATTCAATTTCTCAAATAATATGTTTTCAATTGCTATGCAAATGTTTCTTAAAAAAAATTAAAAATTCCTTTCATATTAAAGTTTGGACTTTACTTCCCAAGTCGTGCGGGCCTAGGTTCGTCGACTCAGGCTGGCGGGACGGCCTGGGACTTGCAAGAAGGGAGGGTGGGAGAGTTACGGGTTGGTGGTGTTTTCATGTTTTTATGTTTTATTATGACTTTATTTAATTTATAATAGTATTATATCAAAAATTAAATTATTTGATTAAATTGATCTCCATTATTTATGTTTCCGTAGTCATCATACCAACTGAAGTTCAAGAACGAGGAAATAATTGAAATTTCCACCATGCATGAATTAAGTTTGAGACTCACTTTAAATTCAAGAAATTAGTATTTTCAAGAAGTAGTTAGATATGTATCTACATTAATATGTATCTAGAGTATTCTTAGACAAATATAAATAAATAAGAGTTATTTGAGTAATTTGTAAATGAGAACTCCAAAAGAGCAAAAGCTCTCTAGAGTCTAGACCACCAAAGTGGCTAGTCAATGTAGCTAGCAACAATTTACACACAAAATCTATATGAAGAATGCTACATGAATGCATATATCTTCCGTCAAAATATATATTCCAACCACATCTTCTAAGAATATCCATTTCCATATTCATGGTTAAGAACGAAATATTGTCCAAAATATTACGTAATAAAATTAAACTGATCTAGCTCTAAAAAAATGATGATTACTCAATTCATCGAAAATGACAAAAGAAACTTGATGTCACGATTAATACATTTCTTATTTAATTAAAGTGGCCAACTACGTCGTTCATAATATATTTACGTGAAATATTGAGAATTTTAAAAACAAGTAGAAAACAACAAAGGTCAAAGAAGGTTTATGAAGTGATGATCATCGGAAGCATCTGTTGCTACACATTTGATAGTAAACGATACGATAATTTACAGTCTGCTCTGTTTTAAAGAGATATTTAACAGAATTATTTATTGCTTGCAACTTTAAATCCAACGACGCGCAACGGACTTTCTTGTCCCATAAGATACCAGGGTAATTCATATGTCAAATCAAAGCCGGAGAACAAGTCCAAATGCTTCACTTCAACAACTATGGAGGCAAAAAATTATAGTAATTGTATAACATCATAAAAGTCGAATAAAAGCAAATATACCAGCAAAATGTTTTTTGTATAACCAACTGATAAAGATCATTTTTCAAGTAAGAATATAAGCAAGAAACTTTACGCATTT
The DNA here is from genome assembly GCA_003313485.2 of Penstemon barbatus. Lineage (NCBI taxonomy): Eukaryota > Viridiplantae > Streptophyta > Magnoliopsida > Lamiales > Plantaginaceae > Penstemon > Penstemon barbatus. The sequence continues at coordinate 9,348,643 of CM064877.1, read as the reverse complement.
TCCCATTCTCATGTATAATTTGCAAATATTAGAAGTTATCCACTTAATATATGTCCCCTGCATACATGCATGCTGAACAATTACCTACCGTAAGTACAGACGGTTATATCAATGCAAAGGGATTCCAGAGGTAAACTGGACTTACAATTTTCACTTAAATGATTCGTGAATGATGGATTTTGGTCCTACTTTGTGAATAATGGAATGTTTTAACTATCAGATATATCATCTCACCAAGTGATTTTCCTTGGATTTGAAAGATATTGCAAATATCTATTTAAAAAGGAAACTCAATAAGAAGCAAATAAATTTGAAATCATAGAAGAGTAAGTGTTGCATGCAAAAAAACATTATTACGTTTGAAATAATCGAAGCAGAATACCCCCCCCCCCCCCCCCCCAAAAAAAAAAACTCCTTTAGAATGAGTGCTCCTGAAGCCATTCAATCAGAAAACAGTAATCAAAATCTTAGTAAAGAAGGTCGACAGACATGCATAAAAACATAAAGATGTCAAACGTTGAGGACAATAGTAGTAAAGAACCTTAAAGTTAACGCACCTTGAGGCTTTGCGACATTGACTCAACAATTTATCAACATCTTCTTCATTGATGTAGTAATCTTCCATGGAAACAGTACTCTTTTTCTCATCGTCTAAGAATTTCCAGATGGTCAAAATATCGGATATCCTTTTTGTCTAAAGTAAGTGAAGAGAAACTAGAGATAGGAAAAAAAAGATTTGCAATAGGTCTCAAAGAAAACCAAGATATATTTGGTTGGTAAAATTACTCATATATTGGAGGATACAACAATAAATCTATCATCTGTTTTTGCACTAGAACTTGAAGAAGTCCTGTGATCTAACTGGTGGACAAGAAGTTCGTCTTCAATCATGTCCAATTTGCCTGAGAGAATTGAGACCAGATGGTGCAACATTGGTGGGCTCATATCATTTTCCTGAACCAGTTTTAATAATCTTGCAATAGCGCTCCAAATTGCATTTTGCGCTTCTGTGTCGTGTGAAGCAAATGGGAACACATCAAACATACCCTGCAAGAAATTAAAATCTGGCACAAACCATATTGTCATTCGTTTAATTTTTTTGTGGAAAAAAATAAAATTGCAATATATGCTGGATTTACCTTGTGATAACTCTGAAGCTAAATCTTTCGCGTCAGAAAGAATATTAGCTATCAACACGGCAGCAGTTATACAAGAGCTGGATATCTGCAGATAATTGCATAATTAGGTAACAGTAAGATGCATATAAGAGATGATTACGCAGAAAGTTTTGGTAAGCATGGTGAACCTCGATTTTGTCAGGAAGTTTAATAAGCTCTTTTAGTATTTCCAAGAGCTCTTTATTCTGACATATTTCTTGTGAATAATCATCAATGATGGAGAGAGCTTCAATTGTCCGAAGAATCAAATCTAGCAAACTATACCTGATGCATTGTAATTTAAAACTCATTAGTCGTCTCCACTGATAGTTTGTTATAAAGAAAATTGATGAACAAGACATAGAAATATGTAATTTAAGGAGGTTCAGTGTACTTAACCCTAGATATTAACGAAACAAAAGCCTTGCTATAAGGTAGGTCTTGGAGAACCAACATGAACATGCATTCACAGGATAAAATTATTATGGAGTGATGGCATAGTCTGACACTAAAGCTTTAAGGGCAGACAATATGTAGATGTAGCATCAGCCAAAAGTATAAGGGGTAGGTAATACAAAATATAAAACTCCATTATCAATTTGAATTTAACCATAAATTTTATGCATAAAGTTGAGGAAAACCTTCATCGAAGTTTGTGTTCATTAAACAGGGCTTAAAAAAAACTGTAGCATGGCTGGATATCAATTTATGAAATGCTCCACAGCTCCCAGGCAATAACAAATCCAAAAATATGTCAAGTACTTTCACAGGATTATAAAATATAAAAGGCTCCATCTGATAATGTACTTCAAGTTGGCAAAAGAACACATACCTCTCAGTTATTCGTTCTTCTCTGAATTTGCTCATTTCGAAAGCCAAGAGATTGATCAGAAGACCTGAAAGACCCAACTTCACCAAAGGTGGAAGTACAATATCTGCTACTTCCTGTTGACTTTCTAATACAGCTAAGAGTAAACCTACACTCTGAAAATGACATAAGAAAAAGCTAAGGGATTGGTACAGAGTGTTCAATAGAACTGCCAATAAAAGTTAATATTATTCAATTAAAAATCCTATTGAATTATATAGCGAAAGGAGATACTTATTTTGCTCAAACAATAATGTAGTCCCATCAAACACACAGTCATTATTTCTTGCAAATTAGCTACTATCTAATGAAAAAAAAGTGATCAATTTACCTTTTCAATAAGCAAAGGATTTAGAGCATTTTCAGCAATCCATAAAATGCGAGATAAAATTTGCTCAGTCTGCAATGTTTCCGCCCAAATAACACCTTCACTGCCTTGAAGGCACAAGGTCACCACCCTACCTTGACATATTAACCAATGGTAAGCTTGTTGCATCGAAAGTCACCTTTAAACAAACAAATTTTCATGTGCTCTGCTTATTCATTTCTCACACATTCCATCCAAACAACATTTCATGTGACATGGCTAAATCATACTGCACAACTTTAAGTCAATCAATATTTTCATGCGATATGTTAAGCAATTTGAACAATGCAAATGAGTAGAATCCAGAGGCAAAGACATATTTTTATCCTCTCAAGAAGCCTGCATATACCAAACTATTACAAATAACAATTCTATAACCATTCTCTTAGTTAATACATGATTGATGCTCAGTAATAAAACAAAACTTGAGTAAATCAAAATAATAATCATTTCACATACTTAAATATCACTTAAGTTTTATTAAATGGGTTCAATTCATTCAATATGCAATTACTGAAGGATAATATTGTTATTCCAATCTTTCACATAGCGTTCATAATTTTGTTTAACACGCGCAAATATAACTAATGTTGACTTCATATGACATTCAAATAGCCTTGCAGTACATTAATTATGGTCTACCACTTCAAAGGCAGAATACAAGATAAATTTTGTGGAAAGCATTATGGTATGACTGATGGTTTAGCTATATATTACCGGCAGGCTTCACAGAGGCAAGGTACATCATCTTGAAACAACTGATCCACAATCACTCTAACCAATCCATTTGTGGAGGCTATTTGTTTTCGTGAAATCTCATGGCAAGCAAGATTTCCAATTATTCCAAGACTAATCTCCTGTCAAGTTGGAGTTGCTTAAAATCCAGCTCTGGGTGTATACAGCAAATCAAATATGTGTATCAAGTGGAAATGTAGCTACATACTGTAAGCATTAACTTAAATTGCGTCTTACAGTAATGCGTGAAGATTGAGAAACGACAAGATTAGCCAAAAGCACATCATAAATAAAATTTTGAACCTACATAGAAATTATAATATCTATATCAGTTGGTTTCATGGGCGAAAAAAACACTTGACGTCTTGGGACATTTAGACCATTTACGGATTAAGATATATGAAAGACATAAAATAAAATAAAATAAAAAGTACCATAAGTTGAGCATGGTCTTCACTTGCGGCAAGATCCCATAAAATGCATCCACAATCTTCCCATGTTTCTTCTCCCTTTGACCCACCTCGATTTTGATTGTCATTGGTTGCACCTGGTCCATCCACTTTACCGTAGTTTTCAGAATATTCCATTGCTTCATCTTCTCCACCATTTTCTGGCAAACTAATGGAATTATCTGCTACACCTTCGGTATTTGGTTCTTCACATAACAAACCACTTTGTAGAGCAGTTTCACCATCTTTTACATCTGATGGTATTAGTTTCCTTATCAAAGATATCACATAACTTGGATCAACTGTTGTTGAGATGTCAAATAACTGCAAAGATAAGAAAAATAATCATGAATATCCCATTAACAGTCAAAGTTAAGTGCTAGTAACTCCAAATCATACGCAATGATACATTCTACAACACAATAACAAGTCGGATTCTTCAACGCAGTCATTTGCTCTAATCAGTCTTTCATCGAACAGTTGAAATGCAGAACAAAAAAACGTTCAAAATAACGAAAGCTGAGTTAACCCATTTGCTTAACTTTAATACTTCATATACTAACGCGGTGAAGCCATAATAAAATTAAACACACGGAGATAGAAGTGCATATTTGATATATGGAAATTAACAAGAAAGAACAAGTGTATACGAAGAACCTCGTGAGGAGGGGCAGAAGGGTGATGGGTTTGAGGCTGAAATTCTTGTTCGCCTTCTTCTTCCTCATTTTCTTCAGGAAATGAGTTTGACATAGTAGATTTTAACTGGGTTTTAGATTTTGATGTATGTTGATGGGATTTAATTTTGTCGTTATAAGTTATAACACTACCTCACCTCTGGCCTATTTAACACGAAGTATGGAGGTTTTTACAATCCAATTTAACCTATATTTGGCCCGAGCGGAAACGGAAGCCTATTGGCTCGGGCTATAAATGAGTCGGAGCAAGATCGAATTGACACAGTTATCAAGTTTTATTGCATATATTGTTAAGAAGCTTATTTGATTATTAATTAGATGAAACTTAAAAGAGCTTTTATCAAATCAAGTATCATAATTAAAGTATTCTTTTGTTTTTACATATTTGCAAAAGCTCGTGTTTTTTAATATAAATACTTATTTTTTACTTTTGTTTTAAGCTGCTGCTTTTGGGTTTACAAAAGCATTTGCAAACACCATTTTAGTCTTCGAACCATGATTGGCCCGAATTCGACTTCATTTATGTCGAATGGGATCCTTTATAACACTTCACCAAAACTAGGTTGCCAATGAGGTGATTGGTGAATATCGATATGAACTCAATCCGACTTTTATTCATTTATTATAATGTTTGTGCAAATATAGATTTGATGAATCTGATTACGAAGATTCGTGATTCAAAATACTTGAAGCAACTGTGAATTTAAATTGGTCAGATTTGTTAAAGATTCATATCCGATAGTAAATACAATATTTAGAAAATGACATTAATTTTTTTGTTGGTTTAATCTCTTTTAAATTTGAGTTCGCTAATACTATTTTACTCTTAATATTAGAAAATATGAGGTAGTAGTTCGAAATGGTTATTGCAATTCTTAAAATAACAATTTTTAATTATTTGGTTAAAAAAATTGTCTAAGTTCTATTTGAATGACAACTTTAACTTTTCTACTACTTTTAATTTCTTTTTTAGAAGATACAAAATTCCACAAAATCACAAAACATTTACAAACATTTCAATGTAAATTCAAGCAAATGAGGCCGCCGCTTAGTGACATAGTTGATGCTACAAAACCTAGATGATAGTGTACGTTTTCTTCTAGTTGTGATAAGAGTATTATTGTTTTTTGGGTTAATTACAGGGACCTCCCCTGAGGTTTGGTGAAACTCGCGTTCATTCCCCTCTAAAAATACTAATTACTCGGACCTCCCTCGAGGTTTGAAAAACATTACAACCGTTAGGGTTCCGTTAGTTTTTGCTTACGTCATCATAAATTTTTTGAAGATTGCCAATTTTGCCCCCCACTTACTGTAGCAAATATGTATGGACTATATTACCCCTCTCAGCAAATGTTATATTGTTGCATGAGAATGGATCTAGTAGCAATGTCAAATTACATTTGTGGATTAAAATGTTGTTAAATTTATATAAAATGTGTAATGACTTTATTAATGTATATTTATATTTAAAATAACATTTTAAATATTTCTAAAGTATTTTCTTACTTATTGTAAAATACATGCAAAGAGAAATACACTACTAACTCTTACAAAAAATTATTTTTATTCAAATAAATATAAACATTGAAATTTATTTTTAATGTATAGATTTCCACATTGTCCCTCTTATTTGTGTATATAAATTCAAATAAATATAAACATTCAAATTTATTTTTATTATTATTTTTAGTGTTCTTATATTTTACTTGATAGAAAAATATTGAAAATACTCAAGTTTAATTTCTATGTCTATAAATATAAAATTTTATAATGGTCAATAATGTTTTAGAAAAAATATTACACATGTTTATAAATTTTTATATTAGCCAATAATGTTTTAGAAAAAATATTACACATATTACACATATATCAACTCAAGTTTTATTGATATGAAATAATTAAAGAACTTATTTGTTGGGAAATTATTATTTTTTAATTATTCATAAATGTAACATAACAATTTTTAAAGAAAAAATATATATTCAATAATATTTTAATTTTTATAATAAAAATATAAATATAATTTTTTTTTTTAAAATCCTAAAATCACCCCACCCCAAACCCCAACCCCGTCGCCACCACCTTCCCAGGTCGTCGACCTGGGATCACCGGATCCAGGCCGGCGACGACCTGGGGAGAATATCCAACCAGCGATCCCAGACAATAATTTATTGATTACTTAAACCCAATACTATTAAATAATATTTACTATAAAATACTAAAATAAATCTTGTTTACATAATTAATAAATTATTTTTTACACTATTGATAAATTATACAGTATTGAAATATGTATTTTATAAAAATTTAACTAAAAAAATCAATAAATATTTTTTTCACAAAATTTAAAGATACTAATTCAAATACCCTTTTATAAAATAATTATCTATGAGGTATTTGTAAATAATTAAATTTATGGGTTATTTCAGTTTTAAACTATATATATATATATATATATATATATATATATATATATATATATATATATATATATATATATATATATATATATATATATATATATATATAAATAAGTGTTTGATATTTTCAACAATGAAATCATAAATTTATATCTTACTTAAATACAATACAATTAAATAATATTTTATTATAAAATACAAAAATAAAATCTTATTTACATATTTATTATTACTATTAATTGCATAATTAATGAACTATTTTTTTTCTTTTTTATGTGATATAAATCGGGGTGGGGTTAGTTTTTCTTTTCTTTTTATGGGTAAATTTAATTTTATTAAAGTTTGGGGACTAATAGGAAAATATAAATTTTTGTAAGGTTTTGTAAACCTTAGGGGAGGTCGAAGTAATTAAAATTGATGAGGGCAAGAGGGTAATTTTACGCATTCCATCCACCTCCGTTAGGGTTTTGTAAGGTTTTGCAAACCTCATGGGAGGTCCGAGTAATTAGTATTCTTAGAGGGGAATGAACGCGAGTTTCACCAAACCTCAGGGGAGGTCACTGTAATTAACCCTTGTTTTTTCCCCTATGAGCATCACCAGTGGAGGATGCATCCGGGAGCCCAAATTGATTTGGGTACAAAATTTGCAATAAACAGCTCACAATGGAGGACCCAAAGGAAAGTGCAAAATGCACCCAAGACCCATTTCCTTCCAATTGAACCCAAATTTGATTCCTCAAGATGTCTGAACCCATTTCCTCAATCCAATCATAAATTGACACGTATAAGATGTGGGAAAGAAATCTGATCAGAAATAAGATGCAAAAAATCTTATCTGAAATTCCAGTATCTAATCATAAATTGACACGCAAATAAAAAATTTATCACAAAACTTTTCAGAATATAATATCAAATTTCGGTTCAAATGGATAAAAAAGCATATCAAAGATAGAATACAACTTGCATAAAATATAAATCCGCACTTGAAAAAAATAATGAAGACACCATTAATGAGTTCATTGTCTATAATTAATAATTATTATAAAATTACAAATATTTTGAATTTTATTTATTTTTCTTTAGTCCAAAATTAATTTTGATTGTATTTTTTAATAGACTTTAATTTTAAGTTAGTGAAATAAATTTAATTTAAATTGATTTTAAAAATGGGTTCCCACTTTTGATATCTATTGCTGTAAAAACATACTTTTTCAGAGAGTGCAAAACACTGTAGCAGAGTGCAAATGAAGAATTTGGGTCCAATATTTGGGTACATCACTGGTGATGCTCTAAGGGTAGACATGTCTTAATCTTTTTAGATGAAAGTCGGACATATTAAGTGAAAATCTCTCCAGGATTTGAACTTTCATTCTCTACATTGTAATGGCTAGTCATTTTCATAAGACCAATCACTTGTAATTAATATTCGTAATTTGGTATATTTTGATTGATTATGACTTGTATTACAATTGCTTTGTGATTGAATTTTATTCTATCGCAAAACAATTGTATTGCACTTGCTATATATTTACATTGAAGATTGTCAAAGTCGATCTGGATAAGAATTTCCCAAATTTTGATGCGACGATAATGTATAACTACCATCTCAAAAAAATTAATTCAACTTATTCAAGCTAATCTTGGAATGGAAAATATAAATTAATAATTCAAGATAATTAAACACCAGCCTGCCTTGCACATGTCTCGCGATTAGTTATGGCCATGGCTTCAGAAGCTTTGACAAGAGAGATTATTGCACCAAACAACATCGTTGGGACCGTGCCCACCGTCTATTACATTCCCGAATACGTCACCGTTTCTGAAGAAGAACTGCTCTTGAATAATGTATGTATACAACACAACAAGGGTGCTAGGGTTTAGGATTTATGACTTACTACTGTTCCCTTTTTCTAGTTCGAATTCCTAATTGTCTTTGGTTTGCAGATTTACCAAGCTCCGGTTTCCAAATGGAAATGTTTGAAAAATAGGAGACTCCAAAATTGGGGTTCGTCAATTTATTAACTAATATATTATTACGTTAGATCTTTTGTTTGGGGATCATTTTTAATAATGCTGTGGAAATAATTGATCTGTTGCAGGAGGTGTTGTACACGAAAAAGGTCTCCTAGCCCAAGATTGTAAGTCCGAGCTTCGAAATATATCGAGCAACAGCAATGAATGTTGTTCAAGTTCAGTTTGATAATTTGGTTTGCTTTTCTGTTCTATCTATGTGTATGTTTTGCAGTGCCACCTTGGCTAAAGCAAATTACTCGTAGGATAAACGAGGAATCAAGGTTGTTTCCATCAGCAATCAATCATGTGCTTATTAACGAATACCTCCCCGACCAAGGAATTATGGTGGGTGTAAAACTTGATTATATTATTTTTCAGCAATTATTTTGTCCAATTAGGGTCTGGTCCGGTGTTTCTACTTTAGAATCATATGTTGAATTTTCAAAACAGTCACATCAGGATGGGCCTGCTTATGTGCCGGTAGTGGCAATCCTGTCTCTTGGATCATCTGTTGTTATGGACTTTGTTCCACATCCTAGTCTTAAAAGTGCTATGTCGAATGAAGATATAATCTCTAAACCAGTAGTAGATATGGATATGAATTCAGGCGAGCGGTTGCGTGAATTCATTCCCTTTTCTGTAGCATTGATGCCTCGCAGCTTGCTCATATTCAAAGACAATGCGTATTCAGGTTGATTATATTTTATCTTATTTTTGGATGAGTTTGTAAGTGGTGTGTGCTTCACTGGATTTAACTTAACACGGACTTCCTTTCCTATATATTTCTCCAGATTACTTGCATGGGATAAAAGACTGTGAGAAGCAGAGATGTGATGAGGTAAGATCATACTGTAGGTCAATTCACATTTCTTGAGTTACGTAGGGCTCTAGCTTCCGTTGTTGTTGGTGTCTATTTATGTTCAAATATTTCATGTTGATTCCTTTTCAAAGAGAAAGTCAATCTTTTTTCACAACATTCTGTTCTTGTGTTATTTCGTATTGTACAGTTCTGTTCTTTGTGGGATCATTATCCACGGGAGGTAATCCGAAGAATGTCCAATTTGTAGCTCTAACAATATCCGATTTCCTTGTTCAGGCTGTAAACTTCAACGATGGTCTGAAAAATGGAGAGGATGGAGGCGATACTGTTATTCACAGAACTACTACAAGAGTTTCTCTGACATGCCGCGTAGTGAAGAAAGTTCACAAAAATTTAATAAAGCTTTAGGTGTTGAATAATATATATACATATATCAATAATCGATCATCATTGTGTATGGATCTCGTGTAAAAGTCTCTTTAATAGTGCAACATTTTGTTTGATGGATTTATCAGAAGAATAAATATTTAACTTTAACATCAAACTTCCCTTTTCTTTTAGTTGATTTGATTTATTTTAGTTGCATTAGTTATAGTGTTATATAGGAGGTGCAACTTAAAAGAAAAGGGGCTGGGAAACTCTTGTGCTGATACTTTGGCTAAAATGGGACATCGGAAACAGGGCGTCTGGGATGAGGCTCTTATGGAAGTTTTGGCTTTACTTAGTGAAGATTTAGAGTAGGCCTGTTATGCTTTTGTACCAAAAAAACCAGCTTGGAATATTAGTCTTATAACTGGATTCTTACTCTTGGGTTTAACAATTAATTACAGAATGACTTTGTAAGATTTGATTTTTTTTTTTTTTCTTAAAGATTTGGCAGGAAGACGATTTCCTAATCTATTTGATGTTGGATTATTTGCGAGTTTGAATGTAAGAGTTTTATTTGGCAGCAGTAAAGCAGACAAATATTAATGCCTGAATTGTTGAATGCGAACAAAATAAACCAGAGTCACAAAAATTGAAGAAAAAGAATGCCATAAGTTTATTTATTTTTACTAATTGAAAGAGGCATGTACATTTAATTTATTCTTCATGAAAAAAATAAAGAAATAAATAACTTTCTCTTTATTAACTCTATGAAGAGACACTCATCGCTTGCTCAAAAGACATATAATGATTAAAGCATTAAAAGAAGAAGAAAATAGTACAATTAATTACTAATGAAACTAAATACGCTGTAGGAATGCAGGTGACAGGCTTCTTTCTGGTTGGAATGCAAATGTTGCGTGCTTAAGCACCGGCGTATGGAGTGGGCTTGGGCATACCTTTGACAATACCGCAGAGGGGCTGGGTGTCGAGAATGTTATACTCATCCCTCAAGGAACGAGCTGGGGAAAGAACGCTGAAGTAGAGTTGTTGACCCAAATAAGATCTTTCCAACATATCCGACCTCAAGTTCCACATGCCAGCGTTGTCTAGAGTGGTCATTATTGCGGCCCAAGAGTTAGGGTATACATGGATGGTGTGCCTGCTCACTGCGTCCAACAAGTTGTAGTTCTTCCTCTTCTCGGGGGTCCACGTCCCTGGCTCAATGGCCACTGCAAAGAAGGAGTATCCATCCAAATGATATGTCTGAATGGTCTTCTCGCGGTTCTCGAAGATGATTTCCACAAAGTTTCTGAATGTTGCATTCAGAACGCTGGGGGCCACTACCATATTGTTCCCCTGTGGTGGCTCGTCCTTTACCAAATCGTAGGTGAAGACCTTCTCGGGAACGCCAAAGTACTCAGCCAACTTCAATGGAGTCTCTTTATCAACATGGGAAACACCGTTAATTCCAAATCGGAGCTTGCCGTTCACCATGGCTCTGGAGTTGGCGATCTTGATAGTACGGGTGATGTTGATCTTTCCGTAGTGGTATGAACCTTGAGGGTTGGGACGGGCGGCGCTGGCGGTGAGGTTCCACCTGAATGAGCGGAACTGGTTGACAGACCATGCGATGCCGATTGAGTTCTCGGGAGGTGGTGGGGGGAGCTCTGGGGTTGCTGGGCTGCCGTTGCCATTAGCATAGCGAATGACGGCTACGGAGGAGAGGGGCTGCTTGGTGAATCGGCTGGTGGCTACCAAGTAGTAGTCCTTGGGGGTTTTATCGGCTGTCACCAATACTGACAAGCATTGTCCCACATGGAGGTCGAGAGAGTCGTAGACATTCTGCACGGTGTGAGATCCTTCCAACTCGACCAACTTCATTGTGTGGCCCTGGAACCTGAAGTTAACAGAGGTCTTGAGCCCCACGTTGCACACTCTATACCTGTATGTTTTGCCGGGCTCCATGGTGAAAAGGGGTTGGGCGTTCTTGTCGCCGACCTTCCCAGACTTGCCGTTGATCTGGATGCCGTCGGGTCTGCCAACGGAGCGGCCACTGTCGAGGATTTCTCTAAGGGCTTTGTGGCCCTTGTTGTACCAGTCCCCGAGGAGGACGGGATACTCATCGGCGGGGTTGTCGAAGGGAACGGGGATGAGTTCACGGCTGTGGATTTTGAGCATACCTATGCCTCCAGAGGCCCGATGAAGGGCGGTGGTGGGGAAGTAGAAGTAGGTGCCAATTTGGTCCTTGACTTGGAAGCGGTAGGTGAAGTTAGTTCCAGCGGGGATGGGGCAGGTGGTGCCGAGGGTGCCATCCTGCCAAGAATTCTTCCTGTGTTGCACGCCGGCCCAGGTGAGGAGCAAAGGCTCGTCGAGGTTGTTGAAGACATTGACGACAATGTTGTTGTTGGAGGTGCAGTTGATGATGGGGCCGGGGAATTGGCCGTTGATGAGAATGCCTTGTTGGGGGACGCCCAATGGGGCGATGGTGCCATAGCTGACATTCCATTCAAAGAAGTGGTAAGGGTCCTCGGCCATGACCACGGCGGAGAGGCAGAGAAACAATGCCACAATCATCATCTTCATGGCTTTAGTTATGCTCTGGGACTATCCACAAACGAACAAAAGTATAGAGTATGAGGAGGAAACTCGTTTTTCGATTTTTTGATTTTTTTTTTCTTTTTTTATTTGCCAAGAAGAAGAGGAACAAATTGAATTGATGTTTTGTCTTCTTCTTCCAGCAAGAGAGCTTGGAATGAATGTCTGATGTTTCCAAACCTTATTGAACCCCTTTATATATGCATGGGAACTAGATACATGTCCATCCGTTTGAAACAGAATTCTTTAACTTAACCACAAAAATGGACATAGACTCCTCTTTAAGCGTTAGCCCTTTCATTCCTTCCTCTTGAAATCTTCCACTACCGCTCATTCCCTTATTCTTCTCTCCGCCTTACATCTCACATAATTACTTTTCTTTTTTTACATCAGTAAATAATTATAATACTATTTACTGATTTACATACAAAAATTAATTTTAAATATTTTTTTAATCTCTAACTGTTAATTTAAAACATCAAAAGAAATCAAATTCTAGAGTATGATCTCCCCTTTCCAAGCTCGCATGTGGATTTTCAGAGATTATTTCGTACAATAATTACATCAAATTTGATGCAAATTAATTTAATATATATACTATATCATGACGATCATTGACCCACATATTGCTATTTTAATTGAATTCAAATTTGTGAGAATTTTTTAATTTTCTTATATCAGATTTTAATGTTGAATAGACAAACATCATATTAATCAGTCCAATTATTCTGTAGATATAGAAAAGGTCAAAGTTTTAATAATTTAATAAATTTAAAATGACAGAAGATCAAGCTTATATATTGTAATGTATAGTTTATATTTTATATTTCTAGGTTCAATATTGAGGATTATTTATCTATTTATGTAAGCAAATTCATATTTGAATGGTGGGTGTTAAGACTCTGATTGATGTGTTTTGACTAAATTCTAATTTTCTAAAATTTTAAATTATTTTTATTATCGAAAAAATCTTATTGGTCAATAATATTATTTAGCGTATACTTTATACATACTTCTTATATGTCAAAATATATCAGATAAGTAATTTGCACGGTTGAAGTAAATTATACAAGAATATTTGTTGTGTCCTTAATCTATGCTACAAATTATCAATGAAATCGTAGTCTAGGGGTAAGACCCCAAGATTAAAAGATCACGGGTTAAACTCTCATTAATGTGTGTTTTCCTATAGTTAATTTGACACAGAAAGTTGATTTCACTCTATTAACAATTGAAACCATTAATTAGAAACATCATATCCAAATTTCTCATTGATTTAACACTGTCTTGACAACAACATGTTTCTCCAAATACAAACATCCAAAACAAATTCAATAATATTTGGCTAGCCATGTTGACAGAGTTGAAATTGTTCAAATGTTCAAGAATTTTTTTTTTATAAACTTACGAAATATTTTTTAGTTTTTTTTTTTTTTTTTTTTTTTGATAAGTTAAATATTTTTTAGTTGACGAACATTGTACAATTTCATTTTTTAGTTGACGAACATTGTATAATTTTATTTTCTCGTCCGAACAAAGCTAGCGCAGTGGAAGAAGTATTTGTTATAAATTATTTAGAGAAGAAAAAACTTTCATTATAAACTTTTTAAATTTTTGTTAGTTGTCAAACATTGTATAATTTTATTTTCTCGTCAGTACGATTAAAGCTTCTGGTTTGTTCCCCAACCTCGTTTTCTTCAATGTGACTATAAAGAGTGAATTTATTTTACCTTCATACAAAAGTTTTCTGATTCATGGCCAAAATTGTTAACATAAACACGGTTTGGAAAGAAAATACAAATCTCCATTTCAGATTTTTCTAAGGATTTGAAAAAAAAAATCTGAGACACTCAACTAACTCGATTTGTTATGTGGATCTGATGATTAATTCAATGTTGAGCAGCTTCTTTGAAAGAATTGTATACCTGGGCAATGAGATTAACTTGACTTTCTTGACATGGAGGTTTAGAGTAAAGGTGAAGCGCACAAAAAAATTAAGGAAAATAGTAATGGGATTGAGAACCAACAAAGAGAGAGGAAAAACTGGTAAAAGTAACAGCAAACATGGAAAGTTTAATTCTTCCGGTAATAACTCAAATGAGTATTTGTTGTTAAAGGGTAGATTTGAAAATTCAAATAACTTGCTCTGGCAACAACATTTTTAGCTCTGCCAGCCGTCATATTTTTAAATTTTCATCTTCTCTAACTAATTCACTAATCAATTGATTAACTACATTATATGATTTAAATACACTACTTAATACTAACGTTAAATCAATCCAACATATTAACCCAAACTAAATCTTTCAAACATCCAAACTAAACCAAAAAGCAATCCAAACAGACCCAAAGAACATCAAGTAAACAAGCATAAAACACACAACTGTGTGAAGAGACGATATAAAATTATAAATGTAGATGCAATTCTTACAATCTTATACTTTGAATTATATGCACACTCTATCAAATACCAAATTTGGTCAACTTCATAAATGATCTCTGATTGAATGAGACACCAGACTTATTCAGACTTTTAATTAAAAGACAAACATAGTAAAGCACTCGAAACAACGAAAACAAAACAGAGTTGATTGGTCATCCACATTCACCTTTGAGGAGGGTCTACTGTCCGAACATTAGCACCAGTCATCCCCTCAATTCGATCCTTAGTTATCTCCACAAAATGACCCACTGTTTCATGGAACTGTTTCAGGCCAGACAGTGGGAGAATAATGGAGGACCGGTCTGAACCCGTGACCTGCAACTTTCTAAACATTAAGAATACGCAATATAAAAATTCACAACTCAATAATGAAGTTGTATCCAGTACCCACCTCTGATATTCTCAAGAAATGACCTCTGTTATTACTCCCAAGATCAAAGAAAAATTTCTTTTGATCAGCTCTTATCACTTTTGAGACTCCCAAATTACCCATGTCTTCAGATGGTGGCAGGTCAGAAGAGTGCTCAACATTCAAATCGGTAGCCGGGGCAGGTTGAGATATAAAACCAGCCCCTACATCATCTGAAAGCCCAGCATGGCCTTCAGGGGCTTCAGAGTTAGGCAGGACAAATAGCCTCGATGCTTCATTTATTTCTGCCAAAATATTCCTAAATGCATCCCATCCTTCATCTCGGGCACTTCCTGAAGGGACTATAATAGTACTTCGATTTCGGCTGACGGAAGCCTCAGATATCTGAAAGCACAAGTGTTTTACAAAAAATAGACTTCGAGATGTAACTTTCGTAGAAAATAGAAAAGATCTAAAAGTAATAGAGCATTATATGGACAAATTTTCCATAGACAAACACTCAGAGACTACTCCGCAAGCAAACAAGTGGGAGTACCTGTCTACACGCGACAAAAGCTTTACTTAGATGGGCTTAAATCTTTGGTAATCATAACAGCAAAGGCAAAGAGAATGGTGGAAAAAAAAGATAGAAAAATAAGAGAAAGAACCAAGTCTCATTTCCTTGGGAGATTTAGTAGGAAACATATTAATTTCACCAGTTCACAAACACGCTACATAAGACTAGAGTAACATATATCCTCGAATTTCAACCCCCTATATTGTGGTCTTTTGGTGACCATCATCTGTCACAAGGTGTACTAAAAGAAGTCTGAATTAGGCACTGCATCTGAGGGTGTATACAAATACTTTCTTCTTCTAGTTATTTCTTGAACAATAAAAGTGTTCTTAATTTTAGAATTTACTAACATAGGCAATATATTTTCTCGGATTGGATCGCATATCTGATAATCCGTCGAAATTTACATCAGTTTGAGCATTTTATTTTTGGATCAACTAATTTAACTTTCGTAAATTGTCAATTTTAATCAATTGGCTTCAGGACCACACTTTAATTCCTTTTTGTGCTTCTGCTATCAGCTAGTCACTCAAATTCTTGCTTTAGAAAACACCTTAAACTCCACATTTTGCAACTTTATACTCAAAGATTTTTTATGAAGTGAATAGACCATTAAATCTCAGATTTTGCGTGTATCATGAAGGATGAGCTTGACAAATTGATTAAAATTCACCTATCAGTACATCATAATCTCAATCCTCACGCTGCAAGCCCACGTATCCAGATTGTTTCCGCATTTCTTTTATTGTAAGGACACAGCAATTTCAAAAACCATATTCTTAGGTTGGAATCTGTTAACTATCCTTTTCTCACATAACTATAAAGGACACCGGAGTTTTCAGTTGAAACAGCCTTAACTATATTAAAATCAGGTTACAAAAGTCAGTCGGAATCCACAAAAAATCAAGAAACGCAAAAATGAAAAGTACCAGAAACAGAATAAGAAAGTAAATAACCAACAGGCAAATAAAAAAGAAAGAAATCGAACTAACTTTGAGAAAGCGTCCCCTTCGGTTCTCTCCAACATCAAAATAAAACACCTACAGGCACACAAAAATCATCAGTAAAATATAGAACTGAATTTGCAATAAAATGATAATAGTAAAACTAAATTGTTGGTGATGTACCTTGGTGTCTAGCTGGAGTTCTTTGCTGAAAACTTCTTGTTCTTCGGAATTGACATAGTAATTGAATAGATCGAGAAACCATGAGATGCCATTGGAGGGTACTATGATGGTTGACCTTGTAGCAGAAGTCTTCTCGGAGATCTTAAGGTACCGACCTCTTGGATTCTCCTTCAGGTCAAAGTAGAAGAGTTTGTGCTCAACCTGCAAAGTTTTGCACACCAATTCAACATCATTTCCGCCGCCACCTGAATTCCCCTCCATCCGATCACCACTCGACGATAATCAATTCAAACAATACAAATTCTAACGAATTTGGTACTTTCTTCTGGTGGTTCGATTAGGGTTTTAGAGAGAGAGAGGGAAGAGAAATTGTATGTAACTGCCAAACAAAACGATTTGACTTTTTAACTGAGACTAGTTTGCGGTTTAATTTTTGTTCAAGTGCCCTTGCCATTTTTATTGTTCAAGTGCCCTTGCCATTGTGCATCGCAATTACCACTTTTTGTTATTCTAATCCTATCCTATCCTAATTTCAAGGTGTCTGTTGGTCAAAATATTTAATTTTAACTAATATTATTTTTTTCCAGAATTTACAATTATTTTAAAAACAAAATTAGGATTTTCAATTATTGATAATAATTTCCACTCACATGTCTCCAACATAATCCACGTCTAATATGGTTTGTGATCACATAAAAAATTTTAAAAAGCAAAAAGAAAAGTTATCAAATATTTGGTTTCTGATTAATCAAATTTATCCAACATAATCCATGTCAACGGTTCAAATGCTCTAGGTTCGAGTCATTAATCAAATATTTGGTTTCTGATTCTTTTAACATCATTTAACTATCACATCTTTTTTTTTAGATTTTATATTCCGGAGAAATTCACGAAACTTTAATCACAGTTCATCATGACTCAAAAGCTGCATGTTTGTTCTGCTTTTATCATCATCCAATCCACTCAATTTTTCCATTCCATTCCATGATACATATTTTATTTGCATTACTTTGAGGTTTAACAAATATCACTATATTCTTATAAACATGGGTTCTTTGGTTTCATGGAATACAAAGCTACATTGGAAACATTGGAACACAATCTTTCTGAAGAAATTGATAAAACTTACATCTACTCAAGCCCATTTTAAGGTATTTTCTTTGCCCGGATAATTAATCTTCTTAGTTCGTGTCAAAATCAGATGTCGATTATTGAAATTTTGCAGTCTGTCCTAATATTGATTTTCTCATAGAATTTGCAGCAACGTTTTACTTATTTTCATGTTCTAGGAAACTTATTTATTTTCCTCATATATTCTTCTAATTGCCTGCTTTTCAATCATTGTCAGGGTTTTTTGCACTTTGCACCCCTGAAACATGGGAAATAGGCACTTTGCACCATTGAAACTTAGATTGTAGCACTTTGCACCATCGAAATATGAAAAATACAGCACTTTGCACCCTCTTTTATTTTCAAACATAAACTCAAGGACAAAATAGGTAATTCTATTGTAGATCTTGGGTCCCCCCCTCCTAAATAAAATTAGCACTTAACACTCCCCAAATAAGAATAAATTAACAACTTGCACCCCCGAAACACAATAAATGGACACTTTGCACCCCAAAATACAAAATTAACACTTAACACCCTAAAGTAAAATAAAAACCTCAAACCCTTCATTTTTTCCGGCAAAGTTGACCATTAAGGTGAAATTTTTAAGGCAAAATAGGTAACTATTTATGGGTCTTTCATATGTTGAAGTACGGGAGAGGCTTGATCGGAGCTTGGCGAATACGGAGTGGCAAGACTTGTTTCCGGAAGGCACGGTGATCCATCTCCCCCGTACTCACTCGGATCACCACCCTATTCTTACACTTTGCAATGGGGTGGAGTACGCTACCAATCGGAGACCATTCAGATTTGAATTAGCATGGACCCGTGATCCGCAATGTGGGGAGATTGTAGGGGAAACTTGGAAGAAAGCTGGGTCAATTTTTGAGGCGATTGAGACGCTGCCAAATATGCTAAAGGAATGGAATGAGAGAACTTTTGGAAATATCTTTATTAGAAAACGGAATCTTCTTGCTAGACTTAATGGAATACAAAAAAGTCTCTGCTTAAGTGAGAATAGCTTCCTTAGCAACTTAGAAACAGACCTCATCGAGGAGTATAATGAAGTCCTTAGACAAGAAGAACTCTTATGGTTCCAAAAATCGAGAGTGAAATGGTTGGAGTTTGGGGATCGAAACACCCATTTCTATCATATGACCACTTTATGCCGACGGCGCAAAAACAAAGTGACGGCGTTAAAAATTAATGGAGAATGGCAAACGGATAATGAGATTCTAAAAAGGCATGTGTTTGAGTATTTCTCCAAAATTTTCCGGCAAGAGGAGTGTAGAGGCGACACTAAACTACAAATGTGCAACTTGCAAAAACGGGTTTCTTTAAGGGATTGTGATGATCTCTCAGCATTGGTTTCTTGGAAGGAGGTCAAAGCGGTAGTTAAAAGTCTTAGTCCTTTCAAAGCCCCCGGCCCCGATGGACTTCAAGCTTTTTTCTACCAAGCGTTTTGGGATACGGTTGGGGACTCAGTTTATAATTTGGTGCGAAATGCCTTTATTAATGGTCACTTTAATGAAGCTCTGGGACAGTCATTTATTTGCCTCATTCCCAAAGAAATTAGTCCGGAGTTCATCACGAAGTTTCGTCCTATTGCATTATGCAATGTTCTATACAAAGTTATCACAAAAACTGTGGCTCAAAGACTTAAACCGCTTATGCCACAATTAGTGAGTCCTCTGCAAAGTAGTTTTATTCCGGGTAGGGGTACCCATGACAACATCCTTTTGGTTCAAGAACTACTACACAGCCTTCGGAAAAGGAAGAAAAACAAAATCGGAAGCATGGTAGTTAAGCTTGACTTGGAGAAGGCGTATGATAGGGTTAGTTGGAGATTTTTGGAGCAAACACTTCATTTCTTTGGCCTTCCCGAGTCTCTTGTTCGGCTAATCATGCATTGTGTTCGGTGTTCGACTCCCCAAGTACTATGGAATGGTGAGCCGCTTGAGGCTATTGAACCTAATTGTGGACTTCGGCAAGGGGATCCACTCTCCCCGTATTTGTTTGTTCTTTGCATTGAAAGACTTTCCTACATTATTGAGGAGCGAGTGGGAAAGAGGAAATGGCAACCACTTTGCCCTTGTAAAGGGGGCCCTAAAATCTCACACCTTTTCTTTGCGGACGACCTCATTCTCATGGCAAAAACTACGACAAAAAATGCTAGATGCATCCGGAATGTCTTGGACACATTTTGCTCTTCTTCCGGTTTGAAAATTAGCTATGATAAATCAAAGGTCTTCTTTGCTACGGATGGAGTGGGTAGGATCAAGAGAGAGGTCACGACCATCCTTAACGTGGGACGAACTAATAACTTGGGGAAATATCTTGGAGTTCCTTTAATCCATGAAAGAGTATCTCCTAGACTCTTTAGGGACATGATTGATAGAGTCTCCGGGAGGCTCTCGGCTTGGAAGGCCAAACTTTTGTCTCTTGCGGGACGTGCCACACTAATTCAATCGGTCACGTCGGCTATTCCTAACCATATCATGCAAACGAACTGGCTACCGAGCTCCGTGTGTGATCAACTTGATAAGATGAATCGAAATTTTCTTTGGTCATCAGATGCCTCTCAACGTAAACTTCACCTTGTTGGTTGGCATAAAGTGACAAAATCTAAGAGAAATGGTGGATTGGGTATCCGACAAGCACGGAAGACAAATATGGCTCTTCTTGCTAAGGTGGGTTGGAAGACACTTAAGGGGGAGAACAGTCTTTGGGGAGATACTTTTCGGAAGAAATATTTGAAAAACAATGAATTACTTGAGTACAGGATCAAGAATGGGGACTCGTACAATTGGAAGGGAGTGGTCCGAAGTATTAAAGCTTTGGAGCCGTGTGTTAAATGGAGATTGGGAGATGGGGAGAATATTTCGCTATGGCACGACCTTTGGGTGGGAAAGAACCCGGTTTTTAAGGAGCTTGATGGGGAAATTGCGGAAGAGGAGTTGAAGTGGAAAGTAGCTGACATTATTGATGAAAATGGTAATTGGGATCGATCTAGATTGAGAATTGTGGTACCTGATGCGGTTTGGAATGCTATTCTTGAGATGCCGAGACCTATACATAGTGGTCAAGGTGACAAACGAATTTGGGGGGAGACAACTTCAGGGCTGTTTTCATGCAAATCAGCGTATGCTGCTTTAAATGAAGATGGTAGACTGAATCCCATTGGCGGACATAGTTGGCAGTGGTTGTGGAAGATTAAAGGATCGGAGAGGATTCGATATTTTTTATGGCTTTGTAGTCATAAAAGTCTGGCTACAAACTCCCTACGGTACGACAGGAAAATCGCTTCTTCTAGCCTTTGCCAAAGATGTTGCATTCATGAGGAAACAATAACTCACACACTCCGGGACTGCAATTGGACTAGGGAGATTTGGGAATATGTTATATCTCCGACTCAGTTCTTGGAATTCATCCAAATCAGCCCCGACAATTGGATTAAGGAAAACGTCACCAAGGCGAGATTTGACAACATCATCCTGCCAAATATCCCATGGTCTGTTATTTTTGTGGCTTTAATTTGGACTATTTGGAAATCTCGTAACAAATTCACCTTTCAAAACTTCCGTGAACCTATGCGGCAAGTTGTGTGTTCCGCAAAGCGTCTTGCGGAAGACCTATCGAAAATTATGAGAAGAGAAGGGAGGCCGAAACAAAAAAGTAATGCTCAAGTGAGATGGATTAGACCTAACAAAGGATGGCACAAAATCAACACGGATGGTAGTGTTTTGACGGATAAAAGAAGTGCTTCAGCTGGGGGCCTCATCAGGGATGATAATGGGGTTTGGATAACTGGGTTTACACGTAAGTTTGGTGATTTATCCATTACAACTGCAGAACTTCTTGCGGCTAGAGAGGGCCTTTCAATTGCTTGGGAACGTAGGTTACATAAGATTGTTTTAGAGATTGACTCGGAGGTGGTTGTGCAACTTATTAATGAGGCTAGAACGGATGAACACCCTCTAGGCCAAATTATTGAAGACTGCAGAGCTTTGCTTGGACGACCTTGGGAGAGCTGTGTTGTACACACCAAAAGGGAAGGAAATTATTGCGCAGACGCGTTGGCAAAAATTGGACATGATATACAAGAACAATTTAGACTTTGGGAGGAGCCCCCTGATATTGTTATCCCCCTGTTATGTTCTGATTTAGATTAGTTTTCTATCCTCTTGCTTGTACCAAAAAAAATAAAAATATGTTGAAGTAGACAATGGGTCTCGAGAAGTTTACTTGTACTTTATTTATTTATTTATGGTTATAATGTTGAAAAGAAAGATTGAGAGAGAAATGAGCATTCAAGTATTTATAATTGTATTTTGTAAAATTTAAGTAAAAATATGAATTACGTATTTTGCCTTAGATTTTTTTCACTTTGATAGTCAACTTTGACGAAAAAAAGAGGGGTTTGGGTTTTTTAAATTTGATGGTGTTAAGTGTTAATTTTGTATTTTGGGGTGCAAAGTGCCCATTTATTGTATTTTGGGGGTGAAAGTTGCTGATTTGTACTTAATTAGAGGGTGTTAAGTGCTATTTTTATTTTTGGGGGTACAAAGTGCGAAATTCTCAAGTTTTGAGGGTGCAAAGTGCCAATACTATTGAATTACCTATTTTGCCCTTGAATTTGTGCTTGATAATAAAAGAGGGTGCAAAGTGCCGTATTTTTCATATTTCGAGGGTGCAAAGTGCTAAATCTATGTTTCGATGGTGCAAATTGCCTATTTCCCATGTTTCGGGGATTTAAAGTGCAAAAAACCCTCATTGTCACCTCATTTTTTGGGTTGATTTTAATTTGAGGTGAATTATAACGATGTACTCATTGAACTTCAATTATAATATTTTATTTCTATTGTTCACCACACCCATTTGAAATACCCCCATGTACGAAGATTTTTGCCAATTTTCAAACTCAATAAGGGGATTATTGTTAATTTAAAATGAATAGGTGTTCTTTCACATTTTAAGTTGAGGGTATAAAATAAACTTTCTTACTATTTTTTATTCGCAAAAATATAAAAACACCCCTATTCATACACACGCACACACACAAAAAAAAAAAAAAAAAAAAAAACTCTTTTATTTTTTTTTTTTTGTAATTTTAAAATTTGAAAATTGACAATAACTTTCATGTTCACCTAAAAAATTGTCAATAACCTCTCTATTGACTTTTGAAGGAGTTTCAATGGGATTTTTACTAATAAAAGAGATCACATGGGGGTTATGCTAAAATAACACAGGGGTACCTTTTACAATTTAAGAAAATAACAGGGGGGTTTGCTTTAAGCTACCATAAAAATCCAAGCTGCAATGCTGCATGCATGTGGATAGAGAAAGTCAATGATTAAAAAAAAAATACATTTTCTAATTTTCTAGTAATGTTATTTTAACAATATGTATGTGTAGGAGTTTTATGGACGATCGTCGAGTAAATTTCAAGATCGTTAGACTGCGACGAAGAATACATTTATTGGTCAAACACCACAGACGTCGACATATCCATTCGTTATCATTTGTGTTTTATACAGATATCACTTTACCAATGAACGTGTACAATATCGAACATGGGAATTTCATCACTTTAATAATATTAGTGTATGATTGTTATGTTTTAATTTTGTTTTAAGGTCATAAATATTTGTATTTTTTTTGCCATATCAACAATTGTACTACTAAATATCTAATATGATCCCGTGCATAGCACGAGTTTAGGTTAGTGTAAATTATTTATAGTTTGGTTCCCTTATTTTTTTTTTTAACATTTTAATTTTTACTATCAATTATTTATTTTATTGTAGTCTTTCTCATGCAGTTTTAGGACGGTGTCGATGTCACATGATTTGCACGTAATTAACATGATTGGTATTTTCGGAAAATTCACGTAAAATATCATAAATATTTCATATGTTCCATTGAAATGTGTTCATTGTACATCTCGAACCGTCTAAAAATGACTACAATAAAATAAATAATTGATAATGAATATTAAGATAAGAATGAGATGACAATGATTGAATAAAAATGGTATTCATCCTTCTTTCTATTAGTATAAACTATTCTGCTCTGTTTAGGGCTGAAAATGTTAGTCCTAGTTAGAACATCACCAGCAATCAATATTAGAAAATGACTTTAAATCACTCTTTAATACAGTGGTGGGACATCTATATATAAAAAATTACTCCAAAATGGGTATCAAAATGGATCATCATTTTAAATTAAGCATACTTAAAATTGCAATTAAAAGTAAAGTAATTTAAATTATTTAGTATACCTTGCGTCGAGTTATCCAGACAAAATTTCTGATCAAAATGCTATATTAAAATGTTAAATTAACTTCAATAAAAACTTAAAACCAAACTCACAACTCTAATCAACCAGAACCAAAAATTATAATTAAGACCAACATTTAAATTATAACAAAAAAAATTATTGTTGGGCAAATTTAAATTTAGAGATGTTTGGGGAAAGAAAGTACAATTGAGCAGTTGGATTTGGGAGACAAAATTTTGTTGTCTTTTGTGTTGTGGGTAATTTTTATGTTGATGGAGGTGTTAAGTTAATTTAGGTTCAATGTTGATGCTTCTTTAGGAACTCTGTTTTCTGAAATTTTGACATCAAAAAGGCAGTTAAACATCAAATTTAACTTTGATGTTAACTGTTGGAGTTGCTCTTAAGGTGTCCACGAGTCGAGTAGTGTGGGAAAACATAATATTTAAGTTTGATTTGAAATTTGTATCGAGCTTGAAAATTGTGTATGAATTTGATTTAATTGTGAAATGAATCGAACTCAAATGAACATTTATTATATGAGCTTGAGTCATGTGTCGAGTAGCTTGGTATTTTTTAGCTTATTGATTCGAGCTCGTCGAGATTCAAAAGTTAACAAATAATGTTGAAGCCTATTTAATTTGTATGTCGAACGGAGCTCAATGAACTCGACTTCAATATCGAATAACTTAAATTAGTTTTAGATCCGTCTTAGTTAGTGTTGGAATTGTAGAATTGATTGGTTTTGGTTAAATGAATTATCAAGTTGACTACAAATGCAAAGGACGATCAACTAATCAGCCCCACTATTCATCTGTTAGTTGTTTAATAATAATTCGATTATAGTAATTCTGAAGCTCTTGTATCTAATTTATCTATATCTATATCTATTTTTTTTATATATAAAAGTATAATAATTTAAGTTTCTTTCCTTTTTTATGTAGACTAATAACCTTTATTTAATTGTAAAATTACATTTAATTTAATATCAAACATGCAAATGTAATTAAAGATATATAATTAGACTTGAAACCTTATTATATTTATTTTTTATACTAACTCCTAACATTTAGAATTTATCTCTTACATCGGCTTTTAAAATTCTAAACTTCCATTTCTACACATACAAATGAACCATAAAAAATAAAAAATATTACTATTATTTTAGATAGCCCTAATATATATATATATATATGTGTGTGTGTGTGTGTGTGTGTGTGAGAGAGAGAGAGAGAGAGGGTGTCTGTATAAGATTATTATAATTTAACATCAATATGTATTTAAGTTAAAGAAAATATTATTTGTGTCATTTAAAGATTTAGCACAACTTAAATCATAAACTTTCCTTTAAAAACAAATAATATTGATTGTTCTATTTTACTGTACTAAACAATATTTTAATACTTTATTTAATAATTTTATATTGATTAAATCGGAAATTCAAACACTGAACAATGATGTGTAGCCTTAAACAAATAAATAAAGCTCTTAAATGAAAACAATGTTATTAAAACCGGAATAGACCGGCCAGTCCGACCGGTTCGATAGCGAATCGGAGGCATGTTCGGTCTGATTAATCCCCTAAAACCGATTATGATTTTTCTTCTTTTTTTTTTTTTTGATTTTTTTATAATATTAAAAATAAACTAAAAATTCTATAAAATGAGGGAGTTGAACACCTGACCTCTTGAATAAAACATAATATCCTTACCATTTAAATTATATTATTTTTATTAAACTTTTAGTATAAAAATTTATAAATTCTAGAAACCTTGTTACCAAATTTATTAATAAAATAGATTATGATAATTAACTCAAATTAATATTTTACACATTATGAATGAGAAATAAAATTAGTTTTAGTTTTATGATATAATTTCTTATTAAAAGTTTTTCTATAAGATATTTCTTTCCAACTATATTACATTTAGGAGGAATATGTTAAAGTTTAAAATTCAAATCGATATATTATGCAAATTTAATTTTGAATATTAGACTTGTATACATAATCATATTTTAAAATTGGGTAAACACCACTAATGGTCCTCCTTATCATTAATATGTTACAGAGTGGTCCCTCTTGTCTTTTTTGTCCCATGTTAGTCCCCAGTATAAATTATTTGTATCACTTAGGTCATTTTCAGGTGGTCCAAGGTGAACTAAAGTGTCAAAACAGTTTTATGAGGACTAAATTGATAAAGAAATAATTTTACGAGGGACTAAATTGATAAAGAAACAGTTTTACGAGGGATTAATTTGATACAAAAAACTTATGAGGGACTAAAGTGTAACACTATAAGTAAAAGACCCCTTGTGAATGACCAAAGTGAAACAAATAATTCATAGTGGGGACTAACTTGAGAAAAAAAAACACAAGAGGGACCACTCTGTAAAAAGTTAACGATAAGGAGGATCATTAGTGGTGTTTACCTTTTAAAATTTATTAATCTCTTAGTTGTTGTATTTTTATCTTATACTTTTATATTTTTATGAGCTTACTAATTAGTATCATATTACCGTTATGATATAAGTTAGATAAATATTATATGGTTTAATTTAAATATATTATAAGTTTTTGTATATTTTTAATCAATTGTAAGATAATGTTTAAATTTTATGCATATTGTATATACTTTAAAATTAAATATATTTTTTATATCATTTTGACGTCCTTCGGTCCGACCAGTGGTCCGATCGATTCGACCAGTAAAATCAGTGACCAGTCGGCTCACCGATTTATTGTCCGGTCCGATTATGAAAACATTGATGAAAACTACTATTATGGGAAAAAAAAAATTCTTAATTTAAAAAAATAAAATAAAATTAGAAGATCTCATGACTAACTCAATCATAAGGTGATGTGTGGTATAAAACCATTTTTACTCAAATCATCGTTACCCTGCAGCTGAAAACTTTCTATATCTTCATCTTGTGTACACAACATTGCATTTTAAATCTTGGTAAAGACTTCTTTGTTGATAATTTATTCACAATATTTGACACCGTCATACTTTAAAACCCTTACTATTTCGTTATTTAAATTACAAAACTACCCCTATCATACATTTTTAGTTGATGCTTACTTTATGTACATAGGAAAATTTGTTTTCTTTCACTAACCCATGAGCAACCAGTCTGTCCTATAATAAGCCTATACCTGGAGTAGCACAACAAAAACAAAAAAATTGTAAAAAGTGTATTGACTTATAATGGAGAATATTTAATGGGGTTTTTGGCACTTTGCACCCCCAAAATATGAGTACTAGGGACTTTGTACACTAAAAACTCAAATTTAGCATTTTGCACCCTCGAAATATGAAAAATTCAGCACTTTGCACTCTCTCTTATTTTTAGGCAAAAATGATTGCCGAATTTCAGGGCAAAATACGTAATTCAATTGTAGATATTTGGCACATTGCACCCCCAAAACATGAGGAATTGACACTTTGCATTCCAGAACAGAACTTAGCACTTCCCCGAAACTCATTAAATGGGCACTTTGCACCCCGAAATACAAAATTAACACTAACGCTCTCAAATTAAGAAAAACTCAAACCCCTCAAATTAAGAAATACGAGGCCTGCCAGCTAAAGAATGGCACATAGATGGAGCAGTATGCAAAACTATGGAGCTATTGTTAGGAAATAGTGGAGACAAATCCTGGGACAATCATAAAAATCAAGTGCAAGTACAATATAAAAGAACATCACAACATGGTTGTCCCAGGAAAAAGCAGGGGTTTGAGTTTTTCTTAATCTGAGGGTGTCTAAGTGTTAATTTTGTGTTTCGGGGTGCAAAATGCCAAAGATCTACAATTGAATTACCTATTTTGCCCTTGACTATAGTGGTCATGTTTGCCTGAAAACAAGAGAGGGTGCAAAATGCTTAGTTTTCATATTTCAAGGGTACAAAATGCTAAATATGAGTTTCGAGGATGCAAAGTGCAAAAAACCCTATTTAATATGCCCAATAAACCTTATATGTGAACACTTGATTAGGAACGCAATTGAGCCGGGCCTACCCGAAGCCCGATGGCTCAACCCGTTTAAAATTGGCATGAACCTGAATATTTGTGAGCCAGGTCGAGTTTGAGCCATTATATTAAATCCGATCAATTTATGAGCTGAGCTTGAGCCTAACATGGCTCAGCCCGAACATATGATTGTTTTAAATATTACGATTAATTATTTGTATTGTAGTTATAGTTACTAATTATTATTTTTATTAAGTAAACTTACAAAAAGTTATAATGTAAACTCACATATATGTTGGTATATCAATTTCGTATTGATGACAAAAATCCAAAGAAAAAATTTAAATCAAAGATAAAAAAAATACAGGTCAATAAATTGGAGTTTTGAGACCCTGAAACTCTACTGCATGTTCATAAAGATCAAACGTATCTTAGAAAATGTGAGCAAATAACTCGATCTTTCAGTTAAAATATTATTTAATAATATATACTCGTGTCTTAAGTAATAGTAGTCTATTCATATGCGTTTCGGTAATCTAAATATTTTATACCTCAAGCTATTTGTGCCTATATTAACAAACCCGATATAAGCCCAATATATACCCAAAACCCGAAAAATTACATGGGCCGAGTTTGAACTAGAGAAAACAGAAAATTTATGAGCCGAGTTTGAGCCTATAACTATGAAGTATGAAGCTCGACATTATTTGAGTTTGAGCTACTTAAAGCTCAGCTCACAAGGCCCGATTGACAATCCTACACTTGATAAAAAAATCCTCCAAACGTAACTCGTAAGTAAATAATTCTCCAAAAAGTGAGGATCTTAAAATGATGTACTGGAATCTCCAAAAAGTATCTAATTCTTCCATTCGTATATAATTTCCTGGAACGTAATCAATCATAGAAAGAAGATAACACATTTAAACACAATGAAAGTAAATAATTCTCAATCAAATAAATACATGACCTCCATAGATGGGGAACTATCTAATTCTATAATTCAACAGCACACTCCCTCATTATAGATACACACACAATGTCACTTGTTCACAGTGACTAAACAACAAATGCAAATACAATGCTATCTATTCTACAAAACCTACATAGCAGAGATATTCGACATCATCACCAAAGAACTGACTTAAGAATCTTGTGGAGTCTCAAACCTTGTTGGGGTATCAATTCCCATCATGCAGCAAAGCCCTGATATTAATATCACAAGCAAAACAATTCCCTGAAACAATTTAAATAAATATTTGAGAATCTCCCACTTACTTTGACAAGTATTACAACATATTCGGCCAAGTTTTTTCAACAGATTATACAGATACGGTACTAAAATTCAATTGACCTACCACAAAAATCCCCTCCAAGAGAGATGACTTAATTTGGCAGACTCCATCACAGACTGTTGAACTGACAGATCCATTTCCTAGAGTACTTTCAGCAAGAAATCTTTCCAGGCCCCGATGTGATAGCTGTTGAATAGATCTAACTGGATCTGAGACATAAAGAAACGTGTATTTCGCACCCAACTGCTCCATGGAATTGAGAAGTTGAGAAAGAACTCCGCCTGCATATTTTAATCAAATTATCCAGTTAGAGTTTCCATGTCCAGTGAAAGGATAATACTGATGAAGCATGAAAAGAGTTCTGTTAAAAATAAAGGCTTCTTACTCCCTCATATCTACAACTGAAAATCAAATCAAATTACTCGACGTTCCACTAGAGTTAGTTTGGTAAAGGCTTGATTGAGCTAGGTTCGTTATACATATCAAACCAAACTTGATCAAGATTAAAGAATGATAATATATGTAAAATTATCGAACAACCCGAGCTCTGGACTCGTGTTCAACTGGATTACAGCTTGTTCGAACTCTGGTCAAACTCGAAAAAAATCTATTTTGCTCAATTACACCCCTACTTATAGCATTTTTTTATGTAGCATACTCTCAGAATGAGGTTGATCAGAATCCCCTTCATGGCACAACACAATCAGATCTGAATGCCTGTTGGAAGTCTTTTCCATTCTTGAGTGCAGGTAATCCTATACAAGGAATTTAGCATGTCATTAAAATAAAATAATTATAGCTAACACAATAAATTATATGGCAATAATTGCAGTACTTACATGAACTGAGTGAATATTTTCTATTTTATCATAATTTTCACCCTCTACTGAGCATGACCCCACTAAAGCAATATTATTGATCCCTGAAAACTGCTGGCAAGTTTTGGCAATCTCTGAAATTAAAGAGCTTTCTAAAGACACTTTCTCCTCTTGTGCAGCTATGTAGGGAAAAGCCAAAGAGAAGTTGGAGTTTGTGAAAGAGTCCTATCCATTAAAACAACACACTATAATTAAATTGTTTCAAATTATCATGCTGCTACAATATTCTTAAGTACTAATTAATGATTTCGAATAGAAAGGATTTATACAAGTAATTGAGCAAATTAATTAACCTTGAGCAATCCTACAAGAGCTGGATCTGCCTTTCTGGAAATATCTAGAGATTGTAACTGTCATACAGAAACATATATAATTCAATCAACAAAAGAAAAGTCAACATAGACTCCACTTCAAAGATATGAGAGCTGCAAATACATTAGAAGTTCCCATATTAAGCTATAAATCACTAAATTTGTGCAAGTTGCCACCCCTTACATAGAAATTCAAATTCCTCACTGAAGTAAGATAATTTTTATTCAACTCAGACTTTAAACTTTTGCGGATTACAGAATGAGGACTTATTGATCATTTTGACTTCCAATGCTGATACATAAAAACTTCTTAATTTAGTTAAAAATGAAAGCTGCGGATGATTGATTCCATATGCCAAAAATTCCACAATCTATATACATTTGTTATGAAACAAGCAAGAAATGATTCATTAGAGATTCTCTTTTCTTTCGTATCGATGTGGGGCAAGTTTTGGGCATGAAAAACAGGTGGTGGGTACTTCTCAAAACAACAAATCTAAACCTCTGTCCCCAGGAAAAGAAAGGCAAAATCCTGAGACTGCTGAGCTTCCTCTCCTGAGCACTGAAGGCAATTAAAAAAAAGAAATCGTTTAGTTGAACTTGAAACAGAGAGGAACCATATATGCAACAATCAAATTATGTACTTCTCATTCTTACTTTGGCCAAAGCTTTTTTGTACTTAAAATAAACTTAGGTCTTACCAGGTAGTTCGACCATCTCCCGTTGGTCATCACAGACTTTGCTAAATCTCTTGGAGAGAGGATTCTATAATCTACCATTTCTTTCATTCTGCCACATGAATGCAACATTTTTGGTGAAATTCTGATTCACAGGTACACTAATACACATCATTAAAGAAAAACTAGTATAGAAAAAAGGAGAGTGAAGGTTTATTGAGTACAGAGACACCATATTACGTGATGCATATTGATATAAACCCCATATTTAAAAGATTTTGGATAACTTTAGGTCAAAAGAAACTAGGAGCAATTCCGGATAAACCATCCAACATCCACCAACAAATCCCCACAACATTCAAACTGGCATGAAACATCTAGAGGACATCAGCTGCAATAGTGGCGGACCTTTGAACTGCTATGTAGGTTTGCACCAGAATTGACTCTAGCTCCATCTAGTTGTTCTAGCTGACTGTTTGGAATCGAACAATAATTTTTTTTACTCTTTAGATGCACTAACTTTGATTTAGATTGTAAGTGAGGACCTTAAAGCACTTTATATTAAGCTAAACCCCTAATCCACTCTCAAAGCTGAGCTTCATACAGTTATACCGAGTCCTGGAGGGAAACCTGGATTTAACACCAAGCCACCCTCATAATTCATCCACATTAATTTCAATACCTTTGTAGCATTTTTCAAAACGGGGTCTCATGATTCTATTGTCAACTAAGGCCAAATTCTACATGAGATGTTTCTTATGCATTGTACAACTACTGGCACCATAAATCTAAAATTAAGAATTGCAGTTTCTCCACAAACATCAATTCCATGTCAAACATGTGTGCAATACAGTAATTTGAAACTATAAAGTGTCGGTTAAGTATAAATTCGACAAGGAAATCATTACCCATCCAGATGAGGGGACCATAGGAAGGCAGGCACCGTGGACGCGAAAACCAACCCCAATGGTATATGTGTCGCCACAACTAGCAGAGTGGCCACAATTGATGCAACCGACATAGTTGCCATCTTACAACAAACTACACAAATAATTGATTCGTTTTAGAACACCAGATTACGACGCAGAAGTAGGATAAAATCGAATCAACGACTGTACTGTCAGAAATCAAAATTAAACTATAACAAGTGTTATTACGGCTACGAATATAACAAATCACGGTGTATGGCAAGCTTGATTGGAATCCACAGATTACACAACGCAGATTTATATGATGGTAGAATATAACAATGAGTCAATGCATAGAGATGCCGAATCGCAGATGAAATCAAAGTCTAAATCGCAGTACTCACGTTCTGTTAATTTATGGTAGTTGATTGATTTTCCCCTAATTCTTGCCCAAGGAGTGATACTTGAGAAGTCAGAAGATAGGAAACATTGATGCAGCTCTTTTATTCTCAAAAAAAAAAAAAAAAATTGATGCAACTCTTCTTTTTTTTTTTGGGGTAAATTTTTTTTTTCTTGAGATGGTGAATATAATGTTATATCAAATATTATATCGAATCGAAACTATTATAAATATTTCAAAGTAAATTAATTACTGTTAAACTAGAGACAAATTAGTATGAAACTAAAGAAAAAATTAACATTCATGGGAGTTGAACCCATGAGCCTCGTCATTAACCACTTGATTAAGACCTCATCGACGGTAATTATTTATCTATTTTCGCATAAACCAAACTTATTTTCTTATTTTTTGTTAATTCAAAAACTTCGGTGGTAATTTTTTGCCCTTTAAGGTAGTTGAGTTTCAAAATTGACTATTTATTGTGTTACGTTAACTATAAATGTCATTTGTTGTGTCACATATATCAATTCTCAATTCCAATCCTCATCGTCGAGTTTTTTATTTATCGCCGAAAATCATCAATTTATGTCTTGTTTGACTCTTTTTTTTTTTTTTTTTTGTGAAAACCATCAACTTATGTCCTATCTGACCCGAAAATTTATTTTTCGCATAAAATTATGTATCGAGTGACACTTAAAAATTGAGAATTTCAGATTTTGACTCCAAAATTTGCAAGTCCAAATCACGTGATGGGTATATAACTTCAGTTTTTGATGAAAAAAGGTTAACGTTCCCCCAAAAATCGATATTACCTAATTTTTCTTTATAAAGTATTAAACGTGTCATTTTACTCAAATTTTCTCTGTACATCCAAAAATATCATCATCTTCTACATAATATATTATTCTACACATCCAATTCGAATTTCACCATGTAATGAAACTAATTTATGTATTGCTAAATTCATATAGTATATTAGTTTATAAATAAAAATAAATATCTTCAATTATTGGGGGAATGTCAACCGTTTTTCATAAAAAATTGAAGTTGAACTTGAACTTGCAAATTTTGGAGTCAGAATCTGAAATTCTTAATTTTTAAGTGTAACTCAATACATGATATTTTTTGTGAAAATTAAATTTTCAAGTCATATAGGACATAAATTGATGGTTTTTACCCAAAAAAAAAAGGGTCAAACAAGACATAAATTGATGATTTTCGGCAATAATTAAAAAAATTCGACGATAAGGACCGTAATTGAGAATTGAAATATGTGACACAATAAATGACATATATTGTTAAGGTAACACAATGAATAGTCAATTTTGAAACTCAACCACCTTACAGGGCAAAAAATTGCCACCGAGTTTTTCAATTACCAAAAGAATAAGAAAATTAATTTCGTTGATGCGAGAAAATAGATAAACAATTACCGCTGATGAAGCCTTAGCCAAGGGATTGAGGATGAGGCTCCATGACCAGAAGGACATGGGTTCAACTCCCACGACTGTGGGTATTGATTCTAGTTTTAGTTTCATATTAGTTTTTCTCTAGTTTAATACTAGTAATTAATTTACTTTGATATCATTGTAATAGTTTCGATTCGATACAATATTTGATATAACAATGTATTCACTATCTCAAAAAATATTTGATATCATTGTCACGTGACTTGAACTTGCAAATTTTGGAGTCAGAATCTGAAATTCTTAATTTTTAAGTGTAACTCGATACATTTTGCGAAAATCAAATTTTTTTGGTCATGTAGGACATGAATTGAGAGTTTCCACCAAAAATAAAAAATTATGTCAAATAAGACATAAATTGATGATTTTCAGTAATAAGGACCAATATTAATAACTGTGACATAGTAAATGATGTATATTGTCACGGTAGCACAATAAATGGCTAATTTTGAAATGCAACCACTTTACAAGGCGAAAAATAAAATTTTGCCAAACTTCGATTTGTAAATCACTTTCTCTCCACCTTCCTATCAAAATCATCCGACTTAGATCATGAATTTCCTTTTTTTTGTTCCCGAGAAGATCAATGTCACAACTGTAGAAAATAATGCACTTATAACTAAGTACATGTGTATAACTGCACAAATTTCTAGTAATACATACACTTATATATGTTTTAAATATAACAATAAAATATTACACGAAAAATGAATTTTATTTTTGTACTATTAGACCACATTCAGTCGTTGGGGCAAAAATACCCCTTTCCCTTCCCATCTCGTTCCATAGTCGTCTTCAATAATTAGAGACATGTTTATGTTTTTATTTTCCACCATCACTATCACCATAATACATAAATGACAATTAATAATAATAAAAATAGAGTTACAATTAACAATAAAAAAAAAACTACTTAATTTAAAAAAAATCACACAATCACACCAATACTAATACAACAAAGACTTTAAAAACCTTTTTTTTTTTTTAAAGTTCTTTGGATCAAAATCATCTCCAAATAAATTATTTGAAACTTATTTCTGAATTATTCCTTTACTTTTCCCTTCCAAGAGCACATTTCTTTAATTTGGGTTCGGCGTGTTTTACACACTAAGATTATAGTAATTTGGTAACATATATCCCGAAATAGAAATAGAAGAAGAAAAAAGTATTTTGTTCTCAACTCAGCGTTACACGAGTAAAACAAACTTTTTTAATGATTTTATTTAGGGTTATCAATCAGTCTTTTTTTTTTATTTTTATAACTATTGCATAATTTTTTTGATGGTTATCAACCATGAAAAATAATATCTGTCATAGCTCGAAATGGATGTCATACTAATAAAAAACTAATTACAAACTTCACTATTCAATTTTGATTGATGGTTTATGTGTTGGCCTACGAAATTAGGCTTTCACGTAAAAAAAAATGTGAAACATCATATTTGAGTTGCAGTTTAGTTAAATGTTTATTTGAGAGTGCAAGGTGTCTTTCATATTTTTTAGGTTATCTACTTTACATATTGAAGGTGGATTTTGCATACGGAATGTAAAATAAAAAGTGTAATAAATATCCTCTTGAGTATCTTTTTAAGCGCAAAGACCCAATCTACTATAATCTCAAGGTACAAAATTGAGTTCATATTTCCTTTACTTGGTGTTTGCAAATACTCCAGATAAGTACTTTTCAGTTTAATTATGAATATCATATTTGCAAATGAACTTTGACTTCACTTTTCTTTAAAAAGGGCCAAAAAGTACATACAAAATTGAAGTAGACGAGAAGATGCTTTTAAGTTCTTGCAGCTAAAATGTCAATTTATAAAATTTCATTGGATATTTTATCCTCAATATTTTTATTCTATTCCAAAGTTAGGCCTGTCAAAGGTCGGGTCTGGACCCGGACCCGACCTGAATACTATTTATTGGGTCTGGACCTGGACCCGATTCGTTCGGTTTCGGGTCCAGACCCGGACCCGACCCAAACATTTTTATCCAAACGAACGGGTCTAGGTCGGGTCCAGATCTAGACCCGATCGAGACCCGGACCCGACCGGACCTGGTTTTTTTTTTTTTTTTTTTCTTCTCTATGACTACACGTTTCATTTTCAATACTCACTCTAAAAATACACTCTCCGGATTTCATTTCTCTCTCTCTCTCTCTAAAAAATTTCAATCTAAAATTTTTTAGGGTTCCCTATTATTTCTCAATTCAATTCATTGAAGAAAAGCATAAACTTAGATTCTCCAATTGTTCATCTTCTGTGGAATGAAGATTGATTTTACATCAAGCGATGGAGATATTTTTTCTGGGTTTTTATTGGATGGAGGAACCAGGGGCGGAGGGGAAGGCGGCGCGATGGAGGGGGAGGCGGCGCAGCGGAGGGGGTTAAGGGTGAGTGGGTTCTGTAAAGGCTGAAACGGTGGATTTGAAGGAGGGTTTTGAAGGGGAGAGGGAGAAGTGGGAAAGAGAGGAGATTTGTGATAGGATTTTGATTTTGTTTGGGGGTTTGCGATGAAGGTTTGTTTAATGGGAGGGGAGGAGATTGGACAAAGAGAGAAATTGAAGCAATGGGGATCTGCTGTAGTGCATCCCAAAAAAAAAAAAAAAAAAAAAAAAAAAAAAAACGAAAAACGAATCGGGTCGGGTCGCATTTTGACCCGGATCGATCATTGGGTCGGGTCCGGGTCGGGTCTTGTTTATCTTCAGGTCGGGTCGGGTCCGGGTCCAACCATGACCACATGATTGGGTCTTCAATGGGTCTGGGTCTGGGTACAGGTTTAGGTCTACAAAATTAATTTCAATAAGGTCTTTATTGGGTTTGGGTTGGGTCTGGGTCTGGACCTGACCTTTGACAGGCCTATCCAAAGTTATCCCCACTACTTCTCTTCATTGCTTATCCAATATTCCAATTTTTTTTTCTTTTCTTTTTGAAGTATTACTCATCCAATTTTACTTCAAATAATTCATCCACCCAAATTATTGAACAAAAGATGTGCCATTAATCAGGTGAGAAGTACAATATTATAAAGCCCAATTAATTTATATTTATGAATAGGGATAATTTCTTAAAAGAAAATAAATTAAAAAGAATGTTTATTTTGAAATTCAATAATTCAAACTACAATATTAATCTTAAAATCTCACAACACATATTATTTTAAAATAAACAATCAATTATTTTGGTCAAATTAAATAAAATATTGTTTTAAATATACTCTTTATTTAATGTGTTAATACAGTGTAGTCCAATAAAAAAAAAGTTTTTTTAATTTCTTTCCGAGTTTTATAACACACTCATTTACGTTTATTACAAACCCACTTTCTCACTCACCCATGGCCCATACAAGTCATATGTTTAATATATCTATGTTTTCTGGTAAAAATTTGACAAAGATTCATCAAGGTATAAAGCCATTTTCCTTAGAAAACTAATTAACTTAATAAAATCATAAAATGTATCAGTAAAAAACTTACAAGGAAAGTGTGTATGTAAAATAAGGCTTAAAATATAGACAATTACGAAGACATATTGGCATTTTATAATTAGTTTTTTTTTTTTTTTTTTTTTTTTTTTTTTTTTTTTGAGATGGGCATTTTATAATTAGTTGAAGAGAAGGGTTTATCAAGGTTAATTTTGACATTTTATGTACAATGGGAGAAAAAAATGATTTTTATTATATTTTTTTTCCGATGAGACAGTAAGCTGTTGGATAAAACTAAGACTTCATTATCAAGATATTATTGATTTAACTCTCACTAGTGTGTGTGGATTAATATATCTTTATTTGATACCAATTAAATAAATTCGAATTAATTTCATGATATATCTTTGTTTTGTTTCATACCAATTAATATAATGATATATCTTTACAATCTATTTAAAGTATAATATGAGCCTGTTTGTCTCGCTTTTCCGAAAAAAAATTCGGTTTTCGGAAAGGCCAAACAAACAATCCAACCACTTTTCCAATTAATTAGTTACAATAATTTTTTTCTCAAATCACTCTCCGAAAGGCCAAACAAATATGCCACTTTTCTATTCTATTTCTATTTATCTCTGTATTAGAAAAGTCAAAAATTGCGGCTACTTTCCCAAACAACTCTCTCAAAACCCAAACAAACAACATTACGCAAATCGAGATTATTTCTCAAACCTCTACCGCTTTCCCAAATCACTCTCCGAAAAGCGAGACAAACATGCCCTAAAGATTTGATTCAGTACCCTTAGCGCGTGTGCGCAACTGCGAAACTACTAGTTTAAAATTTTAAATCATCATTAAGGCTGAAAAACATTAGTAGAGTTCCAACAACTTCCACCTTCTATCTATCACTCTGAGCTGGTTCCCTGTGTCCGATTTCAACTCAAACCCTTCTCCTTCCCGCCTATATACAAACATACAGCACAAGAGAAGAGGAACTCCTCTTCGTTTTTATCTCTACTCCGTATTAAACAGAGAGAGCTCTCCTTCGTTTCACTTGTTGGCTTTGGAGGAAGGAACCAAATCAATGGCAGCTGAAGACGGCGGTGTCCTCATCGAATTGGACGAAGAAATCGACGGTGACGAAATCGGTTCCAGAAATTACCGCTTCTCCAAAGTCGGAGAGCCCGTACCTCTTGGTAAATCCGAATTCGACCCGAACTGCCTTCCGGCCCAACCCTTGGCCGTCTCCGAGCGATTCCGCCTCCTCTTCGTCGCTCATCCTCACGGTTAGCTCACTTTCCCCTCTTTCGATTCCCTTTTTTTTACGATAAAAAATAAATTTCTGTAAGTTATGATATGGTTGGGTTTAGGGTTTTGTGTTGCAAAGACCGAGTCCTTGAGGTTATCCGCCGAGGATATTAAAGAGAAGGGGGCAGGCCAATCTGTAGCGGAGTTAAGCCTTGTGGATGTTCACATAGGGAACGTTTCGATACTAGCTGTCTCTTCAGACGACTCCTTCCTTGCTGCTACAGTGGACTCCCATGTCCATTTCTTTGCTGTCAGTGCTTTGTTGCATAAGGTATATTTTCTTTTTTATCTTTAAAATGCAGGAGAGATTATAAGTTCATGTTTCTCTTTCGTGCACGGGCAATTTATAAGAGCAAGTTTGTGAAATATGAATTTTAAAATCAACTTATCAGAATGAAAGCTGGTAGAGAAGTTTTAATTTGTTATATGGCCATTGAGCAGGAACAAAGCCCTTCATATTCAGTCTCACTAGATGATTCTAGTAGCATCAAGGACATGCTATGGTCTAGAAAAGATGCAAAGGCTTATCTTGTTCTTTCGGATGATGGGAAACTATACAGTGGATCTGGTCAAGGTCCTCCTAGTTGCGTGATGGAAAGTGTTGATTCTGGTATGCTTTACACCTTTCTGTTTTTATTTGGTTTCTATAGAATTTGCTGTTAAATTCTAGATTACCCATATAGAACTAATATCTCCGCAATGACTTAAACTGAAGCGT
Organism: Penstemon barbatus; assembly: GCA_003313485.2. Classification (NCBI taxonomy): domain Eukaryota; kingdom Viridiplantae; phylum Streptophyta; class Magnoliopsida; order Lamiales; family Plantaginaceae; genus Penstemon; species Penstemon barbatus. Next base: position 9,308,919 of record CM064877.1, on the reverse strand, counting down.
GTCAGATCATTTAAAGTAAACTTTTACTTCATGATATTTAAAACCTTTTTGTCGTACTATTCAAGTTAGACAACGGAAAATATTATCTTATGCAAGCAAACAATCTTTTTGCAGGACAAAACTTGAAACATATTTCTGTTTTGCTTGAATAGTCATTTTTTTTCCAGTTGAAGTTATTGACCGCCTTATGCACCTACACTCTGTTTAGAGATTCTTTGCACTTGTAGAATATGATGCTTTTCCCCCTTCTCAAATATTTCTTGTACTCACTAATATCATGTTTGGGCACAGTTGACTGGAGTGTCAAAGGAAATTTTGTTGCTGTGGCAAAAAAGAATACCCTCAGCATTTTGTCATTGCAGTTTAAGGAGAAGTTAAGCTTTTTGCTGCCATTCCAATCGGTGATTGGTGATTCAGATGTCAACCAAGTTATAAAAGGTACACTCCTCTCAATAATGCAGTGCCTCATTATCAATTAATTCAATGACTTTCATGATTAATCTCCTCAAGTTCTGCTTCCTAGCACTTGTTTTCCATCCATATGGCATCTTTGACAGATTCTTCTTGTTGAATAATTTTAACTGTTTCATAAAGTACACTATTTTTGTGATTGTGTGATGAATGATGATGTCAGTTGCCTCCCATAGTATCAGGGGTCCATTTCATCCTCAGAGATGCTTATCTATCTATACGTTTGTGAACTAAGTTGCTGCAATACGATACTTGCTAGGGGCCTAAATGGCCTTCTTCTTGCATTTATATGTTTGTGAACTAAGTTTCCAGTGAATGCCATTGTTAATCTTCTATTAGGTGCCTCAACATTGATAGTTTTCCGTTTGCTCCAACATGCTGAAATGTGGTGATCTGGTACATGGATTCTGGAGTGGAGATGAGAATAGGATGCAACTAGTCATATGATGAGTGCAGTGTTGTTTAAATCACTACCTTGCGAATATTTGGGTTTCATCACAAATGATTATCCTAATTAGAGATTGTGAAAATACTACTTTTTCCAATTTCAAAGTTGAGCTATTTTCTGTTTGTAATTTCATTCGACTAAGAAGTTATTGCTAGAAAGAAGAAAATATGGTAAATACCGACTTTCACCCTTCATATAACAGTGGCTGTTGGACTCACTTTTTTTATGGGCAATTTTATTAGTAGTGTTAGAGCCTGTGGGGTTTATGTTTAATATCTGCTAACCATCTAGCTCTGCCTACGTATGTTGACTTAGAAAATTACTTCCATTAACTAATAGTTCCAAAGCTAACTGCTGCAATGTACGGAAGATTCATCAAGATAATTTGTAGCCATGTTGTTTGATGTGAATCTATAAGGAGGGGAGATGTTTGGCTGGTGTAGTAGAGGCATCATGAGAACGTCAAAATATCTTATGTCATTCAGCTGGTTGTCTGGTGTACAGAGATTAGCTTTTCAAGTAACATAGATATTACCTTACTCATTTCAAATGCTTTGTTGGTTTATGAATTTCTACATAGTAGCATTTTTGCTGAGACATAACTCATGATTCTGTCTTTGTATCTGTTTTCCTGAACCAGAAGAATTAATAATATACTGAAATTGATTGTACATCTTTCATCAATTTATTGTTTATCTCAATGTTGTGGGTATCAGTGGATTCTATCCGATGGCTACGTTCAGATTGTATAGCTGTTGGATGCTTTCAATTAGATGACGATGGCAAGGTGGAAAATTACTTAGTCCAAGTTATCACAAGCAGGGACGGAAAGATTACCGATGTCAGTATATCAATCCCTATATTCTCTTAATCTCGTGTGTCGATTTGGTTCACATATATACATATGTATGTAGCTATGTATATATATACACGTGTGGGTGTTACTGTTTACTTGTTTTTCTATGGTGGCCATCTTGTGAAGTAAGATTTAACGGTGGTCCTTGATAAGTTATGTTTTGTTTCTCATGTTGATTAGTTGAAAATGAACAATTCTCAGTCATATCACTTAGATTATATGTAGCGATGCTTCCTTTACACAGGTCTCTCTTATGTCACATCCTTGTAAACTCTGATGTTACCTACCTTGATCATGAAGCTTATGTTAATAGATCATTTTATTTTCACATATTTCCCATATCGGACCTCATTTTTTTAAGACGAGACAATCTTTAGCCAACATTTATTTTGTTTGTAAGGTCAATTTGCAAGAGATAGACCTTAACCTGCACAGAAATTATGGTTTTATACACTGGGTAAGTCTCTTTCAGTGTCAATAAGAATTCATTCTAAATTTTAATCACACTCACACAACTAAAAGTTTAATCCTGTTTTGTATGAAAATAGAGCTGAGACAAGTATATCTCGATTCTGGTTAAGTAATATGATGAAGAATATCAAACAATATCTGAAAGTTGTTTTCCCATACTCCAAATGCATGTTCATTAACCAAATGGGTAGATGGATGCAAATTGTACATGTGTCATGCGTTACTGGGTTTGAATATATTTCTCCTTTTCCTTTCAGGCAGCTTCCAAGCCAATTGTGTTGTCCTTCAATAATGTGTTTATGGATTTCTGTACCGATGCTGTGCCTGCCAGAAGTGGTCAACATCTGTTTATCAGTTACCTTAGTATCCTGTACGTACTTTGTGAACTTCTTTACTAACCATCTGTGTTGTGTGTTCTTTCATGACTTACTTTAACCTCATTTGCTGTGCTTTTGACATTTTAGTCAGACTTTAACATCTCTCAGCTACTTCTATTGAGTCTGTTCTATCTAAATATGAAAATCTGCCCTTCGTGTGGATATTATTTGCCCAGTTCCTGACTATGGAAAATTCTCCTTATTTCTATTTGATGTTCGGCATTAGTGGTACGTTTTCTATTGGTGAGAATTTTGCCTCCTAATCCTGATATTTTAGAGAACATTTCCGCATATGATTGAGAGCAACTATCCCAAAAAAATTAGATCTTGAAACTCCGCCAAATGGGGCTTCAACTCTTTGTTGTCTGAGAACAACTGTCTCCTTCGGTCTACTGACGAATCATTGCCCCTCTCCCCCCTTGCTTTCTCTTCCTCAAGTTAGTATTTATTCCTTTCCTTTTTCCTTCGCTAATGCCACAAACAGTGTCACGTTTCCTAAATTAAAATAATTATTATCAGAAGTCCCCAATCGCTTGAAATGTTGATGCTACTCCAAATGCTACTTTTTAGTTAAACTGTGAAGTCACCTAGTACCTCAGCTTTTCAGATCTCATCTAGAATTTAATTCCATTAAAATAAGACATTCCAATTGAGAAGGCGGGATTTGATCTTCTAGAACAGGTCGTCAATCAACATAAGCTCCAACCTTCCATTTCGCCAGCTGATATTGCTCCTATATAATGGTAATATTGGATGTGGCATATTGCCTTGATTGAAAAGGTTTGTGAGCTTCCACACAGGAACTAAGAGTCCTGACTCGACTTTTTGCTTCTCTTCTTCCTATAAATTTGACCTCCAACAACCCCCCCCCCCCCCCCCCCCCCCGCCTCGCTTTTGTGTGCCCTTTCATGGGGAATAGAGTCCATAGCTCCTTAATTCATATTGCATTAGTGAAGGAAATCCTAATATTTTTTTTTTTTATTGAACTTTTGAAAATGATAGCTAATCTAATAGGTGGAAAATGGACATGTAGACAAATAACCTGAAGTTAATGCAAATGTACAATTGATAAAATAAAAAATTAGGAGAAGGAAAGGGTAATTGCTATTATGATCATTTAAGTTCCTATTAATATTTTGGATTTCACAGGAAAGTCATAGCTGCGCTATTCTTACATTAAGTAAACTTGATAGTGCATCCTACCTTCCTAAGATGCAGAATGCTGCAACTTGGGAAAGCTTAGATTCACTTTACTGGTAAAACAACTGTCTTCCATGTACCCTTGTTGTTTATTTAAGATCAAACCCCCCGCCCTTCCCCGTTTCATGTTTTTAGCAGTACATGAAAATTACATTACCATTATTGATCTTTAGCAGTTCACATGTTTGACTTAAAGTTTGAGCGGTGAATGCTAAATCATCCAATATACCGCTTAATCATCCTTTGATATCTTTTTCGGACAACTCAATGACCGATTTCACTTATCATAGTTGTGGTTTTCTGTTGGTTACAGCGGACTTGCATTTATGGCTAATAGAAATATGTCTCAGCATGTTGGATTGTTCTGTTGGTCACTGGACAATGGGAAGAATGAAGCTGCAATGGTTGAAATTCTTAATGATGCTTGGACTCTTCATATCGATTCTCAAGGTGCTGAAGCTTGAAATTAATATAAGACTGAACTATTGAATATTTATCTACATGTATTACATGGTTGCTCACTTGGCTATAAGTTCATTGTGAATATGCTTCGTCTTTGTCAAGAATCTGAAAATGTGCCATTCCCTTTTTACTTGGAGAATGAGAGTTCATTTATGCATAATCATTTTGTTACTTGAAAAAACAACAAACTTATTGAGATTACTTGACGATCTAGATTTCCCGGCAATTTGTAGTACTCCGTGATTGACATGAGAGAGGGAAGGGAGATTCAAAGGTATTCGCTAAGATGTACACTAAACAATAATATACCAATATTGTGCGAAACTATAAAGCTCTGTAAACCCTGATTACTTTCTGAAATTTGGTAATGGAAACATCTCATATCCAATGAACATGTATTAGAATGATAAGTTTTCTGATCTTGGTGTTTTTGTCTCAGACAATGGTGAAGACAATGTGCTATTAGGGCTCTCTGTTGACAAGGTTTCCCAGAATAAGAATGCAAAACTCACACTAGGTGATGAAGAAACAGAAGTTTCACCGTGTTGTGTTGTTATATGTCTAACCATTGATGGAAAGGTTTCAGTTTTCCACTTTGCTAGGTAAATTTCTAAATGTATTATATCTTATGTAATTGGCTACTCATTTTGGTTGCTGTTCTCGGTGTTACTCTCTAGGGAAGCTACCAGTAAAAAAAAAAAATAACATTTTTCTGTAGTGCTGTAGGTACCTTTGTATCTTCTGAAGGCGCTGCTTGTGATGAGGAAGACAATGTTACTCAGGTACCGGTGAAACATGAGCCATCCCAGATTTCTTCTGGAGATGACAAGGTAAGCAGAGAGCAAACCACTCCGAAGGCTGAATCTCATGAACTAAGCAGGATTGAAATCGGAAAAGCAGGCTCTAAGGCTACTTCCACAAATAACCTATCACCATTTCAAGTAGATGCCAGACCAAAAGAGCAAACAGGCACTTCAAACTTGGGACCCAAACCTGTTATAAACTCTCAAAGTTTAAAAGTAAATGAGCTAACAAAATCCATTTTTATGACACCGACACAAGATACTAATGCAGAAAAATCAATTTCTGAAGTCAAATCTACTGAAGGTTTTTTCTCAGGTAAAGTTACAGGTGATGCCTCCACTCAATCAATGGATAATTATCCACTATCGGGTCGCAATGTGGACCCCTTAGGTAAAGTGCCATCAAATAATTCACCAACTTCATGGTCTTTAACTTGGTCACACGGAAAAGTTGATGCTTCAAAAACCTCTGCTGGAACATTTATGTCGGTCCCTTCTAATGAAACTGACAATTTGGGTAAACATGCATTACAGTCTGTTGGAGATCCACTGCGAGATCCCACAGATCTAAAGGACAAGGCCAAAGCTTCTTTTTCTTCTGTTGGACAGATAGCATCTCTTGCACAGGGGAACAGACATTCACCTCTTTCACATCCTGTTCTACAAGAGCCTTCGCAGAACCGAATGGTCCCTTCTCATGAAATTGACAATTTGAGTAAACGTGCATTACAGTCTGTTGGAGGTCTACTGCGAGATTCTGCAGATCTAAAGGACAAGGCCAGATCTTCTTTTACTTCTATTGGACAGATGTCACCGACTGCTCAGGGGAATAGACACTCAATCCCTTCACATCATGTTCAACAAATGCCTTTGGAGGGCCCTGTTACTTCGGGAAATACTTCGAAGTCTGAATTCAAAAAGGGATCAGTTGCAGCTTCCTCTTTGACGGGGCTTCCATACTCCGCACAAAATGCACTAAAACAGTTTGGAAATGTAAACTCACTCATTGCTACTTATTATATGATTAATGAATATGCACAATGTTAACATATCATTCTGTCATCTTTCCGTTTCTAGCACCTTCCTTTTAACACAGACCCCATCCCTTAGCTGGGTTTCATGATGAGTCGGGTCTGTCAGGTGTCCGTTGGTATTTTTCCTAGCATTCTCTTTAAAGTAATGATCCTTCACAGTAACTTCATAGTGGAGGTGTTAGTTCAAATTGATAACTTCTTTTAGACCTGTGCGATGTAGTGTCAATGAACATTTCTTCCTGTTTTATTGTATCCTTTAGGTTGAAGAGATGGTAAAAAATCTGGATCTTCTTCTTGAAGATATTGAAGGAAAAGGTGGTTTCAAAGATGCATCCATAACTTCTCTAGAGAAATTTGTTAAAGAGTTGGAGGATGGAGTACGGACTCTTTCCAACAGATGCAGAATGTGGAGGGTTAGTTCTCCTTTCATATACATGTTCCTTTACATGATTCGGTTATCTGTTTCCTTGTTCCTTCGTATAACCCCCGTTGTTGATTGGTTGTCATATATGAATCTTATTTACTTTTTAATTTTCAAAAACAAGAAGAAAATGAAAAAAAGAAAAAGAATCTGATTGCGATCCTGTAGAAACTCAAATACAAATTCATGGAAGGAGAAGAAACTATTTTACCATAAATACTATAATTAATGGTCGAGCAGTTGCAAGGCAAAACTGCATCTTACAAACAAACATTTACAGTTCTAAGCTGCAAAAGGGCACCATAAAGACAGTAATCTAAACCTAAACCCAACAATCTCTTACCCTGAAGCTCCAAATCATATAGAACACCCCAGAAGACCACCAAGATCTCTTCTTTGGTATCTTTTCAATGCTCCCATCTCATTCTCTCTTTAAATTCAGCGCTTGAATTTTGTTTCTGGGTTTTTTCCTGCATATAAGTTTTTGTGAAAATTAGTTATGTGCTTCAGTATTCTGTTGGTGGTTTGTTGTGGGATCTGATTTGGTGGAGTGCACTGACTTTTGTCAAGAGTGATTTCTGGGTGAGGTATCAGGTTTGGCAATCTTGGTTATGGGGGGTAATTGTGATAATGCAGCATGGTAGTTATCTTTATTTTGGTTTAGGTTATATGTATATCAGAAATAAGTGGGCAGTCATATGGCCGGGTGTGCATAGTTAATATATTTATAACTGAAAAATAAATGAATCTTGTTATTTTGAAGTTGACTTAATCTAGAACAGAAAACATGAATAAAGAGGGAGTAATGCGAAGTCTATTTGCCCATAAACGAAGATATACTGGGAGCAAAAACGTTTACAGATTTGCATGTCATAGAGGGTGCAATTGCATGTGCAATGTAGATGTAGATGCTTCAGGAATAAGTAATTTCCGAGATACATATCTATGAGTTAAAAGAGAAGAAATAGCTGGCAGCAAATCAGGTTCGTATGAATTATCATGGAAGGGGATGCAGAAAAACTAAGAATATATTTTCGTCGTGAGTTTATAAATGCTTAAAATAATGATTTGTTAGCTAATAATCACGAGCTGGTTCAGACGTAGCAAGGGGTTCCTCACCCTGGTTTTGGAGATATCTTTTTGCTTTTATGGATGAACTTTTCCATCTTTGCATGCCTTAAATTTTTTATTTTTGCTTTTCATAGAGATCTGTCTTATATAAATTCAATAATATACTCAACAAAGTCATGCTGGTGTTATATTTTGTTTTTCTCTGTAATTTTATTCTATGCAGCCTTTGGAGCTAAGTGAAAAGAAGCATAATGAAAAAATAGTAACCATTAAGGGCTATTATGGAAGATTTTTGAGCTTGATTCCTTTCCGGTTTTGGTTTAAAAAATTGGTCTTCGAGTTCCGTAAAACTTTTGAAGCTCGATTTGAATTGGTTTTCAATGGAATATTTAGATGGCAAAATATTAATATAATAATAGTTGGTAAATTTTGAAAATTTGTGATATGATTTGGATTGGGGTTTTGTTGTTGGGGTTTTGGGGAGAAAAGTAGTTGGTAATCATCAAATCAGTAACTTTATAAGGTTTAGAATATAATCTTATTGGTTGCGATATGGGGGAAAAAAGTAAGTGACAAAAATCAATGACTATATAGGGTTGAGATATAATATTATATTGCGATGATGATATAATTTTGATAATGATAGAAATTATTACAAATAATGAAATATACTGAGACCTGGGGTTCGGGACGAGGCCTGCTCAAACCCAATTACAAATAAGGTTCGGCCTGTTCGAGACTGGGGCCAAACCTTTTCAGTAATAGCTGTAAGTATTCAGCTTAAATTCGGTTTCATAAATGATAAAAGAAAAAATGTTGCTTCTTATGTATTAATTAAGCTTATAGATGGATTTGAACAGAATGCTTTTATGACATGATAATTACGTTGCTTGATGCAAATAGAACTTATCAAAATATAACTAAAGTCTAGTGAAGTAGTCAAGTAGAGAGATAGTAGTTTCTTTCAATTGGGAATGGTTCACATATTTGTTGATAGAGCTGTCAAAGCCATCCTAGATTCAGTAATCGTAGGAGATGAATTTTCATAGAAATTCATACCGGTCTGTTGGAAATATTGTTTACCCCCAACTCAGGGTAGAAGATTTCTTGATTTTTGTTTTTGGACACACCTTGATAGCACTCTTCAATTTCCCTCCATTCTTCTAAATCTCAGACTAATTTGAGGCTACTAACTTAACGTAGTCTCAGGACATAATTAATTTGTTAATAATGTTAAAACATTTAAATTCTTCTGAACCTACATCAACTCATTTTCATTTTATGGGTAACAAGGGGCTTGTTCATCAACCTCAATTCCCATTTCCAAAAGGATATGCTGAACTCACTTGGCAACAAATACTTTTTCACAAACTAAAGCACCCCTATCCAATGAAAAATTATAGTTATATAGATGCCACGTTTAAAGCTTGTTATATACATGCCAAGAGAATATAAGATCTCCTAGTATGCAAATTATTTGTGCTAGCCCTGCCAACCCTCTGTGTGTGTGATTGATTTTCCGATGTCAAATCATTTGTTTGTCTCAGTAATAACTTGCTAATTTGAATTTTTGTTCTCTCTTGAGTATGTAGGTATCACTGGATGAACAATTAAGGGAAGTTCAAGTTTTACTTGATAAAACGGTACAAGGTATGTTTCTAGTTTTGTTGATTTAGAATAAAGCTTAAAACAATTTTGTAGTCCCACGTCTTCTTAATATGTAAACTCAAGGACCATACTTCTTATTTATTCTCTACCTCTAGGTAAAGTAATCTATGTGAGTCAACATCTCGTGCTCTAAATTTGCACTCTCAGAGCATGTTATTCAAATTTGTCTTGTAATTCGTGAATTTATTAAAGATTATTTGCGAATTCATGTGAATATTTTTCTTGCCAATCGTAATATCACGACACATGGACAACCCTATGATGTTCTATGACCCATTATACTATGGCTGATTTCCAAGAGTGACCTGTACACATTACACACTATTTACATTATTATATTACAGTATTAAATATGCTGATGTGTACAGCCTTTTCTTTATGCATATGCATATTTTCACACATGTATATCACCCCCCCCCCCCCCCCCCCCTCATTTCTATTTTATTCACTTATATTAAAATGGCTTTTTTGAATTTTAGGTGTAAAACGATAAGTTTCAGATACATAAATAAAACCTTAAGTAGTAACATAACATTAGAATATATGTACTATTTTTAGCATTAAAGTACTAATAGGATGACTGAAGGTTTCTTTCTTTTACTTTTTAGATACTAGAAGTTTTATGTCCCTTCGGGGACATCCTATAAAATTAGATGCTAGAAGTTTTATTTGCATGAAGTACAAATTAAATTTCTAATTGAATGCTTATCTGAAAAGTGCATGTACTTTTCTGTTATTAAGCTGACATTATAAATATACAGTAATTTTATGTTATTCTAATTTTTTAACATATATATAGCAAATTATATTTAAATAATTACTTTTATAACACTTTTAGTAAATGCAGAATAGTAATTGTTTGTGGTATATATTTGTACTATATATTTTTCTTTTATGATTACATTTTTAGTTATTAAATTTTAATTTAGATTATTTTAAGATGCTCTAGAGACACTCTCATGCTTCAAATTTGTCATTCCTCCCGTTCTCGCACCCGCTCCACGAATTAGTTACCTAGCTCTACACTGAAGTACAGGAAAAGAGAATTCCTCTCCTTGCATTAGGTATGATGAAGAACTAAAAAAAATATGGTGGAGAGGTGACTGGGGGAGAAAGGATGGAAAAGAGAGGAAGACTGCAAGACCTATCTGTTGGATCATTTTATTGGGGGGTGGGGAAGAAAGTTTCAACTAAGGCTATTTATAAGAAAAATAGTTTAAAAACGGAACAAGGATCTAATTGACCAGCTTCTTGCATTATCATCCACTAATAGATCGACTTCACAATCCTGAAAGAATTCCGTATATACTTCAATTGCTAATCCCGTGTTTCTCCTGAACAAGAAATCTTTCTCTATGTCCTTTCTTTGGACAGTGCATAATTTGATTATTAACACTTATGGGTTCTCTATTGCTGTTTCAGTTTTGGTTAGGAAAGTCTACATGGAAGGAATCTTCAAGCAAGCTACAGATAGCAGATATTTGGAACTATGGAATCGTCAAAAGTTGAGTTCTGAGTTGGAGTTGAAACGAAGACGAATATTAGAGTCGAACCAGGTATTTACCAGTTTACCTTCACCATGAGGTTTTCCAGAGAAGTTAATTTCCCATAACTATTTAACATTCGTTATTCCAATGAAGCGGTTTTCCTATCAATTTTTCACATTCCTGCATCGCATTAGCTCCTTTTTCCTGGAAAAAATGCAGGAGTTAACCAACCAACTGATTGAACTGGAAAGACATTTCAACTCTTTGGAGTTCAATAAGTTCGGCGAAAATGGAGGAATTCAAAGAAATCGGAGAATTTTGCCAAGTTTGCATGGACATTCAAGGTATTGCATATTATTGTTGTGAGCTTCTATTTTATGTAAGCTACGTTGGTAATTAAATAATTACTACATGTAGTTATTTCTTATTTCATTTGCGTCTTATGCATTGGTGGTTAATGTTGGCGAATGAACTAATTCAGACTTGGAACTGGAGTCAACCATATCGTAACAGATTGAAATGAAAGTTTCTCCCTTGCAGGCAAATTCAGTCAGTGTACAGTTTGCATAATACAATGAATGCGCAATTAGCAGCTGCAGAGCAACTTTCTGGATGTCTCTCGAAACAGATGGCTGTTTTGAGTATCGAACCTTCTGGAAAACAAGATGTAAAAAAACAGCTGTTTGAATCCATCGGCCTCTCCTATAATGGTGACTCTCAGAGATCTTCGGGGAGAGATAGGACTTTCAGTACTCCAAACAAAGAACAGTTGATAACTTCTTCTTCCTTTGCTACTAAAGAACAGTCTAGAAGAAACCAAGTTAGCTTTGCTAAGATTTGTGAACCAGAAACTGCAAGGCGGCGCCGAGACTCACTGGATCGGGTAATAGTTCTTGCTAGTGTTTTGGCTTTTCTATCTTGTCAATTGGTCATCACCTATGTGCTGCTGGTCCTTATGGCATCATTTGTACATCTTTATTTGCTAAGTTTTGACCTTTCTGGTTCTTAGTTAGAAAAGTTGTGTTTTTTTTTATGAGTGGGGTTATTTCTTGTCCACGTTCATAGGTACTCCATTACTGTTAAAAATGTTGGACGCAAAGGTAAGTTGAAGATGGAACTTAAGGGAAAAGGGGAAATAGTTATTGGGGTTTTTTGGCCCCTGACTTTGCGTATGTTATATATTTAGACTCCGGTCATACAGGGCAAAGATGGAATGGGTTTAAATAGGTTTTGATTTGTTGATCAGTTACAATATCTTTGTTTCCCGGCTTATTATTTCATACTAGTACAAAGAAATGAGGTAGTCAAATAAGTTCCGTATGACCTTCACAAACAAATCTTTGCGACCTTCTGAATTTCCATTTTCGATTTCCTTTGAAAAATTATCATTCAGGAATTGGTATGTGATGCATTAGTTGTCATTTATAAATGCAGAGTTGGGCTAGCTTTGAAACTCCAAAAACAACTGTAAAAAGAATTCTACTAAAAGAAGACAATGAGAAGGGGAGTGCTAATAGATCATCGTTAAACATTGACCGACAATATCTCACTCAGTCGCAGAAGAGATCAGAAGTTGCTCACTCAGCACTTCCGAATCCCTCTGGAGTCTCTTTAAACCGTTACAAAAGAGAAGGTATTAATGCAATTTTAACTGTAATAAACCATGGTGATATTATGCTTTAGATAGAGAAGCTCAATGACAGAGTGTATTTGTTAACTTATGCAGTCATTGATGTACCAGCAGAAAAGTCCATTGAGGGCCCTTCACCATCTTTGTTCCAAAAGGCAGATGGTTTTATGGATCGTGGAATCCAAGGTTCATCTACCTTAGGTTTTTCGACATTGCCACCGCCATCCTTATTGGGGAGAACAGTGACTCAAAGCGGAGGATTTGGAGCTTTCAGACAAACTGATGAAATATTGAAGAGCACCCTACCTTTTACCGGAGTGAATGATAACTTTGCTGATAGCGAGTCTAAAGTTGTCCTGCAGTCTGATACAAGTCTGACACCACATTCTTATTCCACCGAGAGTTTCAGTCGTTCTAAACTTGGGTTTTCTAAGTCAATAACCGGAGATAAGAAGAATGCACAGATACTGACTGAGAGTGCGGTGTTTGAATCCAAAATTCCAATGACTTCTGCATCTGCTTATAGTTCACCCCTAAATGCATCAGAGAATACATTTGAACTTTCTGAAAAACCAAGCCAGCCTCATGATGGCTTGTCATCTTCTACCCAATCACAATCAGTTATTGGTTCATCATCATTTTCTAGCAACTTTTCATCTGTTGTGTCAGCACCAAGTACACCAACCTTATTCCATGCTAGTCCATCCAGTTCTGAAGCCAGTATCGCCCCAAAAGAGGAGTTGTCTCAATCTCATAGATTAGTTCCTTCTTCCCTGAAATTTCCTTCTACCTTGTCTTCGTCAACTCCTGAAAGTAACCTTTCATCTATATCCCCTTCTTCAACTTTTGTCAGGTCAGAGTCTACATCATTGTCTTATCCTCATGTTACAATTGATGACTCAAAAGCCGTGGGCATCTTTGAAACGCAGACTTCAGTAGCTAATATGCCATCAACAACAGAAAAGGATGTTAAGATTGAGGCTTCAGCTTCTCAGTCTCGGTTAGCAATTTCAACATCAGATTCGAGTCTTGGACTTTCAGCATCATCGACATCATCATCTGATTTTTTAACGAATTCAAAATTTGGGACTGAAATTGATTTAAGCAACTCATCAAAATCTCCGTCCATTGAAACGTCAGTTATTAAATCAGAACAGCCTAGCGCTGCTGAAGCCTTATCACCTAATGCACTATCAAGTAAAGGGATTGTTGACAACGTAAAGAATGTTGTTTCAGATGCTTCTCCTGAGGAGGAAATGGAGGAGGAAGCTTCTGAGTCCTATCAAACAACTGGATTTTCGTTAGGGAATCTTGGTGGGTTCGGGATTGGGTCAACCCCCAATTCAACCATTTCAAGACCAAATCCATTCGGTGTAGCGGTCCTCAACAAAGATACTACTTCTGCTCCCTCTCCATTTACGATGTCTCCTCCTAGCGGTGAGCTGTTTCGACCTGCGTCTTTTAACATCCAATCCCAGCCCCCAGAACCTTCACAGCCAACCACTGCTGTTCCCTTTTCTGGTGGATTTAGTACTAGTAATCCTAACCATGTTACTGCCGCGAGTGGATTTGGCCAGCCAGCACATATGGGAGCAGGCCAACAAGCATTAGGTTCAGTTCTTGGTACTTTTGGACAGTCTAGGCAGCTGGGGGCTGGTCTCGGTGGAAGCAATATTGCATCTGCAAATGCCTTCGGTGGTGGTTTCACGGGGATCTCTGCTGGTGGTTTTGGAGGCAGATCTACTTCTTCAGCAGCAGTTGGTGGATTTGCAAGTCTGGCAGCCAGTGGTGGTGGTTTTGCTGGCGCTGGAATGTCAGGAGGTGGATTTGCAGCTGCTGCCGGTGCTGGAGGTGGATTTGCTGCTGCTGCCGGTTCTGGAGGTGGATTTGCAGCTGCTGCCGGTGCTGGAGGGGGATTTAGCACTTCATCTGGTGCCACTGCTTCAGGTAAATGCTACGATTCATCTGCTAAGAGGTTTCCTTATTCTCAAATATAAATTATTCATGATGTAAATAGGTCGATTTAATGCTCTTTCATTTTTTTTTTTGGGGGTGGGGGAGGGGGTGGGGGTGTTACGTGTATTTTTTGAGATGCAGTTTAGGTTTTACATTTCTCTGGTTTTATCTGACTGTTTGTCTGCAACACTTGAAGGTGGTGGATTTGGAGCTTTTAGCAATCAACAAGGTGGTGGCGCGTTCTCTTCTTTTGGTGGTGGTTCGGGTGCAGTGAGACCCCCGTCTGAACTCTTCACACAAATGAGGAGATAGTTGCTATTGAGACCTAGGGATAAGGTTTACTGTTGCTTTAGCTTTTATCTCAGTACTATATGCACACCTGGTCCACTTTTGGGAGTGGCCCTGATAGGAGATTTAGATAGAAATGAGATATTCTCGGGGCCGTGAGAACTGTTGTTGGAATCGGTCACTTTTTGGCCTGCCGTTGAAAATGGAACTAGTAAAAACTTACAGTTTTGTATTTATCTGAATATCTATTTATGCTACTCTTCTGAATCAATCAGTGAATGGTAGCAAGCCATCCTTGTCAATTTAACATTCTTTCGCAATTAAGTATGATCGCATTAATAATTTTCAATTGTTATCTTGAATTTGGTATGCTTCATTGCATTGCTGACGCTTGAGGTCTATCTCTACCACTTACTTTAACCACATTACATCGTCTTTAGTGTGGGGGACCTGATAAACTACTAAATGCTCTTTAGTGTGGGGGACCTGGTAAACTACTAAATGCTAAGGCAAAGCGGACCAATTAAACTTGAAATATCTGTTTCTATATTCAGATCATATCAACGAGTCAACATTGACTAAAGCTGACCTAAATTTAATCTCAACACCAAAGGTTGGTTTGATGAATTCGAAGATAAATGCATTTTGCAAATAGAACTTCAACTTGGATGTGACAAGTCTTTATTATCTGTTCAATAATTTTGGAATGCAAGCGCTACTCAATTCAACCTTGAAAATATAGTTGTTGCACCGTGGATGACATTCTACTCTCAACTGTGCGCACCCTCCTGCAGCAATTATTTTGGACACTTTCTGAACTTGCTCATATCGCGCGTTGTATTGCTCCATGCTTTTTGATGAAAAAAAAAAAAATCAGCTGCACTTTTTCTTTAAATGACACAAGGTTTTAAAAATTGATTTTTCAGGTAAAGATTACTTAAATAAGACCATCAAAAGGATATATATTATATTGATAAATCATCAAAAGGATATATGACAACTGACTAAGCGGCTCCATATTCCAACTAAACTGTTAATTGCACGGTCGCAAAAGACTTAATGTGATAGGCTTTAGGTACAATTTATGATATCAAAGAGCAAGGACATCAATGGTTGTCAAATTTATCTGAACACAAATGTGAAGTATTTTTTCTTATTCAAGAGAATAATCTCTCAAAAAAGATAATGTAAATGTTACACAGAAACACCTAATTCAGAAATCTTCATTATCCTTCTATCCATTGAGTTTCTATGTTGCCGTAGATGTGATGCCATAGAAGCAACCTGGTGCAATAGAAAGACACACATTCATTTAGAACATCAGACAGTTCTAGTAAGGAAAAGATGCAGGATATATTGAGAAACATGTAGCAAGATTCTACAATTTTAAGGGACTTACATCTGCTCGTAGCTTCAAAGCCTCCCTACCAGGAATTTCTCGCAGCAGATCCATCAAATCTTAGCAGAATATAAAAGAGACGTACAAAAAAGGTAAACTTAATGAGAGATTGTCTTGTCATGAGGGATATAAGCAAATAATATTATATGGTACTTGCATATGTTAGGCTGTACAATAATCTCCAATCCAATAAGGGTATTTTGTTGAACGTCAAATGGAGCATAAACAACAATGATGAACAAACAATGTAAGCAAAGGCTTGTCTTCTTCGTTTTCTTATTTTGGGTTTGGTGGGGGGGGGGGGGGGGGGCTGTTGTTTTATGATCTCTACTTTTCTGTGCTTTATTGCTTTTTATGTTTTCTCCAATTTTATTTACGTTATAAGAAAGCATTTAAGGAATTCATGTAGATATTTCATTTCTCTTTAACGAACTGTGTAAATCACATACTTAGGGTTTGTACTAATTACACTCTCTCATGAGGATATATGTCTCTGTAATTGAAGATATTGACGTTTGTAGACTATTGTTATCCTTGGGCTTTTTGGTTATGTTCAAACCTAAGGTGGGTTTTAGTAATTAGATCAAATTACAGAGGATATTATGTATTCATTTATCTAGGGGCTTGGAAAAATCAGAAGGATATTATCTATAATATAATTATTTTCTTGTTAAGGCCATTTAATCTTAAAAATGTGTCTAAAATATGTATCTAGAAGTAGAAAAGAGTCTGCTCTTTTCCCCCTTGACTAATAGACTAACTGCATTAAGAGAAATGCAGGAAAGCAAAGGCATGTGGGTTGATTATACTAGGTTCTTAGCTTTAATCAAGACCAAAAGAGTAAACGGGTATGAACATACCAGCAGCTTGAGCTTCTGTTTTATAAAATGATCTTGCAAGCCTTTGAATCTGAGTTCCAGAATTCCTAAATATGATCTTAAACATCAGCACACAGAAAGATAATTTAAGTTATGTATTCATCAAAAGCTTCAAATAGTGGTCTACGTGATGTCAGAATAGCCACGTTTCATGTCTGTTTCAGCAAGTGCGGATCTTTCAAGCAGTTTTTGGCTCTCCTTCTTCATTAAGTCAACAGATAGGCGCAACTCTTTGACATTCTTTTCAGCTCTAACAAATTGTGCCTGCATACAACCATGTCAATGAGTTTATTTCCAAAGACACTTGGCACAGCATCCTTGATACATATGCAGAAGAAAGTTGATCTATGAGAGCTTATGCTAAAGTGTTATTTTGCAAATATTTCTTCTACAGTCGTAAGAAGAAAAACTTATGGTTGATATATATCTACCTCTTCACTCTGAAGGCGACCCAATGTTTGACGAAACAAAAATCTTCTAGGTCCTACAGACCACAAGCAAAAAATTGATTACGTGTAGTTTCAAAACAGAGAATCATGAACTATCTAATCAAGATATGCAATCAAGGTTTCATGCAGTAATCAAGCACTTGCAATTTAACAATTACGGATATCAAATCCAGCTCATCTGTGATTCTGAAAAATATCACTAAAGTTCCAATTGTATGACGCTGTGTTGCAGAATGTATCAATCCTCTTGCTTTCCAGTCCTTATTTTATAATTTTTTTCCTCTGCTTGATTTTCTTTTATGTGTTTGTGTGCTGCTGAGAGGGGTTAAATTTGAAAGTACATCAAAAGAATGGTGCACTACCAGTTATTAATTTAATAAGCAGTTGGAACCATCACTAGTTTAAACTAGACAAAATAACTGACAGGTAGATAAGGCTGACAGCCTCACATCACTAAGAATTCTTTCAAGACTTTAAAAGTACCATTGTAGTGTGATTAACAAACTCTGAGTACATTGTAGGCTTATGTTAGGTAAGCTAAAGATGAAATTGGGTGTTTCTTTTCAAACCATTTATTTCCCTAGACACTTAATGACTAATCAACCATTTTGTTAGAAGTTCTCTGGCTGCCATTTCCGAACATGAGATACATTTGATATATTATTATATACTCGTGTTAAATTGACATAAAAATTTCCTCAATACCTGATTCACCAGACTTATAATCATTAAATAAGAAAAATTTATTAGTTTTTCCGAAGTAATGATACTTACTTGTGCTCTCAGGTATTTACACCAGTATATAATCTAGGTGTGCAAATATTTAGGAAAAATAGTAAATTAATAACATATGCTTATAAAAGAGGTTTAGTGAGTGAACAAATATCACAATGGCTCACGTACAAACTTTGGAAACATGGTTTGTCTGTGATATATAAATGTAATATTAAACAATAATCCAGTGAGTTAATGGAAAATAGAAAATAATTTATAATTGTTATACAATAATCAACACATTGTAAGAAGTTTGAAATTGTAGATGGAATCCTTATCTAGTACTGGGATGGTCAATAAAACTTCCATGATAGTTGGTCTCATAATAACAAGTGAACGTAGGAGCCAGGCTTTCCTTATGAAAAGAATTGTGTAATAAGTCAAAAGTATCATATTCCGTCCAAGGCTAATTTTCAGTGGTATTTAGGGGAAAAAACTGATTGAGCTGCATCATAACACCAAGTCAATAGCCGTAGTTGTGGCTTGTATAAGCTACACTAAGAAGGAACTTTCAACAGCAATCAAATTACTACTTAATGAATTAAGCCCTCTAATGCAGTTCTAGATTGAATGATTAAAGAATCTGTAAGATAATGATATACAATGAGCTACAACTTCAATATTATGTTGTATTGTCGTAATTAACAATTTAACATTAACTTTCCTATTATTGCATTGTGTAGTGTGTTTGGAGAGCGATTGGGGATTGGGGAGGAGGGAAGGCAGTGAGAAAGTGATGTACCACGCATAAGAAGGAGGGCAGCAGTAACAGCAACTCCACCGGCCACAGCTGGGTGGTCTCTTAATTTCACCAACTCATCTATATAATTAAATAAATAAACATAACAGGTTAATGAAAATAAGAAAAGGCAGAAAGAAATCAAACAAATTTAATAAACACTTCTTCAAATTAAAACAATGAAAGAAAATTCGATGAGCCAGATAAACACGTTTAGTTCAACGCATAATAACATGATAATTAAAAAATATGATATTACAGCAATGAACGTTTTTAGCAACAAAACTGAAAACCTGATCTAATTGAATAATTAATTGGTATGAAGGAGGTGAGATGTATAGCAAAGGCACCTTTAATTTTGCGGAAAAAAGCCTCTTCATAAGATCTGTAGTGAGTTTCGATTTGGGGAACGGAATCCTGCAATCAAATAACAAATGAGAACCGTGTGGCATAACGTGTGAATCCTATTTTACTTACTGAATGTAAAAAATAAAAATATTATTACTCTCACCTGGATGGAGCGGAGATGAGTGGAGGAGGACTGTTGGAGGGAACGAGCGGAGCGAATGGCGGAATCAGCGGATTCTTGTACGTTGCGGGGCAGCTCTTCCGATATGTAAGTGCGCCACGCCTTCGGCGGCGGCGGCGGCGGCGGCGGCGGCGTTGGTGATGGAGCTGGAGGCGCCTCTTCTCCCATCTGAATGAAGTTTTGTTCTTATTATTGCTTTGTTAGCCGTGCGGTCGGTCTAATAAAAAAAAATACTACTACTAACCAAACTACGGCTAAACTGCGTAAAACACCCATAAAACTACTCTATTTGTAGAAGGTTACTCGGAAGGGATAATAACATAGACCTCCCCTAAGGTTAGGACTAATTCTTACTCAATCCCCACAATTTCATAATTATATCCACCTCCTCGAGAATCTTACAAAATGATGACATCATCACTCATTTTTTATTAATCTTTCTATTTTATCCTCGAGGTTACTGTAGCTATTTTGGTGGACGATTATACTCTTGTTACGTTTGGTTATATATATATATATATATGGGTTCATTTACATGAGACTTATAGTTAATTTATTAGTGTATATTCTTAAAATAAAAATATAATAACACATCATTGTTTTTATCCAAAAAAAAATCATTCTTTTACAATTAAAGTACAAGAAAAAGTAAATAAATTATGATTAATTATAAGGAAAAAAATACAAGACAGAATATAATTAAATTGTATATACATTCAACTTTCACATTTAACCCGTAATTTTAATAATTTTAATTTTTTTCATAATTAAAGTACAAGGATAAATTAATGAATTAAGTTTAATCATGAGAAGAAGAAAATTGAACAAAATTATTAAACATTATAAAAATGCTTAGATGTTTACTAAAATTTTACTTAAACTTTTATCTAGAAAAATCAATAATTTTTTCACAAAAATTAAAAATAATCGATTTAATAAATTAGTTATTATAAACCAAATAATTTTTTACAAAATTAAAAAAAAAAACTCTATTTAATTAAATAGTTATTATAAAATCATAAATATTTTTAAATATTTCTTACTTAAATACATTAAGAATTTATAAAATATTTTAATTAAATTATTAAAATAAAAATCCTCAACATTCCTAACTACCCTTGCCCCACCCCAATCTCCCACCTGCCTATCTCCAACCCCGCACTCGCTATCCCTAACCCCGATAAAATTCTCACTATCCCTAATTACCCTCCTCCACATCCCAACCCCAACCCCAACCCGTCGTCCCCACCCGCCTGAACAAACCCCAACCCCCCACCTAGTTTGGCTTCTCCTCCCAGACCACACCGTTGGTCTGGAAAGAGAAACTAGATCGTCGCCGACCTAGTTCGAACCTTAGTCCGTCGCATGCCTAGGTTAAAACCAGGCCAACGACATGGTCTAGGAGGAGATAAGGATGGTGGAGGTGGGGTGGGGGGTTTAGGGTTAGATTTTTTTTTTATGTATAAAATTTATTTTAAAGTTTAAGGATTAATGTACAATTATGATTTTTTACATCTATTCAAAATTGAATTTTGCAAGGGTATTGTTGTAATTTTGTGTATCACTGCAAGGGTAAATATGACGAGAATAATATGATCATTTCACATCATTTTATAAGGTTTTCGAAACGTCTGAGGAGATGGATGTAATTATGAAGTTGCGAGAAGATTGGACAATAATTAGCCCAAATCTCAGGGAAGATCGATGTAATTATTCCTCTTCAAAAATGAAATTCTTTTAATAAAACTTAATAAAAATAAGTTGTAACCTTAAAATTAAAAGGTATAATATTGGTGGAAAAGAAAGGGTAGGGTTTGGATGTAGACGCACCCCACCGCAACACCATATGCCATCCCTCATTACAACGAGAAAAGTTGAGTGAATGAATAATACTCCTACTAGATACTAGTAGTTTATGAATGAATGAATGATGCGTTGTGGTTTCGGATGGAGAGAAATTGAGGCGTGGATTCGAGACTACGACAAGATTCAGTGGCTCGCTGTCAAATTGATCTACGCTCAGATTGGTTTCTCCTTGATTGGATCCCTTGGGGCTTTCTACACCGGTGTTTTGCTCGTTAATTTAGGGATTTCACTTTTCGCCCTAGTCGCCATTGAAAGCAGTAGTCAGAGCCTCGCCAGAACTTACGCCTTGTTACTCTTTTCCTCCATTCTGGTTGATATCTCTTGGTTCTTCCTCTTCTCTCACGATATCTGGTTCGTAGATTAATTATAACAGTGTTTGCTTTCTTTTGAGTATAATCTATAAATTCGTGGAGATGCTGCATTGTTTTTCACATGAAAACTTCAGTTTTAGTTATTTAACTATTACGACCCTAGTTTGTGTGTTATCAGTGTTTGTCAAATTTAACCAACTTTCATGTGTGCAGGCACATTTCGTCTGAGACGTATGGAGCCTTTGTTAGATTTTCGGTGAAGCTCACCCTCACAATGCAAATTATTGGATTTTCAGTGAGGTTATTGTCTTCGCTGCTATGGATACAGATGTACAGACTGGGTGTTTCTAATTTGGACAACTCAGTTTCTCGAGATACAGACGGTGATTTGAGAAATAGTTTTATCAGTCCTGCAACTCCATTGATAGTTAGACGTCCCTCTGGTTCTGATGATGTTGTTGGAGGCTCGATATACGATCCCGCATATTACTCGTCTCTTTTTGAAGATGGCAGGGATGACGCTCATTTATATGGGGTATGTTCTTGTGACTATTTCTTAATCATTTTGGAACTCACACCCCTTTACCCATTAATAAGCACATAAAATTGTATACTCTGATACGAGTAAGATGAAAAACCAATATGTTGTATTAAGTTATCTGTGATCAAGTTTTAAATGTTAGTATAGTAGGATCACTTGCAGTGAAGTGTCACCATGTCTGGTAAATATTAGCCTGAGTTATTATTCAAGTTACTTATGATGTGTGTGGCGGGGATGTGTACAATCAACACAATGTTCCCTGATTAAGTCAAATTTTTTAACCAAGAGAATTATTCACTAAATTGCAGTTGGAATTGCTATTAAGTTTACCACTTATTTTAGCTTTGCTGCCATCTCTAAAAAAAATTGGGAAATAATAGTCTTAGTGGAGCTCTCCATTATAGTATTTCGAACTTTAGTATTTTTTAAACACATGTTTATCTGAAGTTTCATTGTTGCTCTCTTGTATGATTCATGAAACTCAGAAGCAACTTAGTCACTGATCATGCAACATTCAGCAACAGAAGAGTGTATAATCTGCCTAGTGTGATGCAGTAACAAAGGTTCTGCGACGTTAATTAGTGTCATAGTTTCAGTTTTTAATTGATGGGGGCTCTGAATTAAAAACTGAAACTATGACACTAATTAGGAGGAGCTATAAAATAGGGTGTGGAGGGACCACCAGTCTTATTTTAGATGGTAGCGATAATTTATATTTCTGAATACGATGAGGGCTAGAAATATGTTTGTCAACTGAGACCATATTTGAGTAGTATATTAATTGGGAATACAATGTTCCTCAAAAGCTTTAAAGAAGTTCTGATCCGGAAAAGTACCTTAATGCCAACAATACATTGCACCAGTTGTATAAAGGGGTTAAAGTTATGAGGTACTAAAGTTTACCATATAATAATAGTTGGTGACTGCACACCCCTGAACCTAGCGGCTCAGCTCTGCGCCTTGCTAGTCTTAGCGCTCCAGAATCCTTTCTTCCTGAATCTCATTTTTTGGTAGTACGAAGGGGGAGCGATTTCATTCAACGTTTGATTCAAAGAACTCCCCCCCCCCCCAACCCACCCACCCACCGACTAATTTTTGTACCTTATTCACCGTCCATTCCCACTACTCCACTCATCAGAACTCCCCTACCTCTCCACCAATCTTGATTCTAATCACTCTTTTCCATCTTAGTGGTTTTCCCTTCACCTATTTGTTTGAACCTTAGATTGTCTCTAAATCTTCAAAACTAATGTATCAAAGGTCTAATAGAAGTATCTATACTAGTAGTCAGTAAACAGGATGATAATCTGCATTAGGTACATGAACTCTTAAAATGATTCTGAGCCCAAACAAACCTATGATTTTGTGATACAATTGTTTAGTGCTTTGTCACCCCCCCCCCCCCCCCAACCCCCACCCACAAGTCTTGGGAACTGGGGACTAATAGCAATTCCATACAGCATACATATCTTATTAGAAAAAGGGTTCAAATTTTCTTTTGAGGGAACATGTTAACTAGTTTTTCATTTAAGTGGATGGGAAATGCAGCATTAGGTGGTGCACAAGGAGTTTCCTAGATGGTTTAGATATAAATTGTGAGTCTGTAGAAGGAAGATGGTTTGGTGGGGACTGGAAGAGATGTGTAGAGAAGTTTTGGTCCTAGAGGGAAGACATAGGATAAGTTCTATATTGAGCTGCAAAGATTTTAATGATGTTCATGATCGGGCAATAAAACAACTGAAATGTTTTAACTACACTCTTGGTCTGGAGTATGCCTCATGAATCTTTTTCCATTACAATGAGCCATTCATTGTTAATAGTATGGATATGCCCCAACGCCTGAAAGATGGTCTCAGGTATGGTCTTAAAAAGTGGAAATAAATGCAACCTAGCAAGAGATTTGAGTAGATTAATTTGTCCTAGTCAAGTGAACTTGATATCTACATGAGCCTTATCAGACTTCTTACAAAGCTTTTAGTCAGTAGAATTGTTTGAAAACTTCTGTGCGGTACAAATTTTGTTTATCTTCTTTAATATAACCTTCTTTTTTGACAATATGCTTTCTGAATCTAATACATTGTAATTTCATTATTTTATACTATGATGCTAATACTTAAACGGTGGCCTTCTTTCTGATGGCAGGTTAATCAAAATCACGACGGTTCTGTAGTTGACTCTGTCTCTCCTGCTGAAACTTCTCATCTGAATCAGTCCCCAGGCAGACCCTGTCATGCTAAAGATGTAAGTGTTTGGCACTTATCTCAATAAGCTCCTATGCATAATTGCATACATGTAATTGACAGGATCTTAGTAGGTATTAAAGTGAACGACATTTCTAGTTCCAAAACGGGCATTTTAAGGGCCAATTTTTTTCTTGGTTAATCGGGAGTTGCTTCTATCTTGAGCTTTTATCAATGAAATTAAGTTATTTAAAAAAATTTATATTTATTTGCTAGCTGATCCATGAGATTTGCATTTCAGGATGGGAATGCTGTACGAAAAGTCGAGAGCGTGTGAACTGGATTATAATATGTTCCTTATAGTGGTGTCCATTATCCCCGCACATTTTTTCTTGAGGGTTTTTGTTTTCTTTTTTCTTTCAATGAGGCATGGTTCTTATAGGTGGCACGAATTTGTACAGTTATAGATTAATTGTATTCTTTCTGTGACTAAAATATGAAGAGAAGATTTATTAGAGGCCTTGTTTGTTGTGTAAAGATTTGCGATAATGTCAATAGGTTTTGAAGCAACAAGAGGCAATATTGGGAAATGCGATCCTTTTCTCTTAAGCTCTATCCGTATCTTTTCTTTTTCGGTCAGCACGTAATATTTCATTTCTTATTATTTTTATTATTTTCGGATTCTCAAACAAAAATTTAATAGAATGACAAGTAGCCAGCTAAGCACACTACTTAAATGTTTTTTTTGATCAATTTTTTTTTTTTTTTTTAAAATATTGAGACTTGAGTATATTTTGGGAAAAGGTGAGAGTAAGAAAAAAAAAAGAATATGAGAGAACGTGATTGAGATTGGAAATGTATACGCGGTTTGACATTTTATTCTCCTTTTTCTAACACTTGCTGTGAACAGGCAACTACTGACTTATTACTATTGTAAGGCCAATAGTAATAATAGTATTTTCTTGCAATTATCACTAATATTAATTAATTAATGTTTTTAGTTTGATTATTACTCCTGTAAAGAGAAAAGATAAAATAAAGGGTGTTGAAATTGAAGAGATTGATGGCCCATCATCATCTGCATTCTAAAATAGAAAAATATCCCAAAGCACACAAACAGAGAAGGTAGAAAAATCAATATCAAAAAGAAAAAATGAAGAATTCAACTCATCATCTCAGAAATTAAGACCAAACAAATCAGAAAACAACAACAATCAAGAAGAAGAAGCAGCGTATGTCCTTGAAATTTTATTTCCTTGGTAAATCAAAATC
Organism: Penstemon barbatus; assembly: GCA_003313485.2. Lineage (NCBI taxonomy): Eukaryota > Viridiplantae > Streptophyta > Magnoliopsida > Lamiales > Plantaginaceae > Penstemon > Penstemon barbatus. Next base: position 9,283,338 of record CM064877.1, on the reverse strand, counting down.
ACCTCTTTGAATTGATCACCCACCCACCGTCTATTTTCATTTGTATTTATCCTATAATATATTTTCAGAGTGTGTGTGTGTGTGCATATTTATGTTGATGATAAAATTGTGAGGTAGCTGTGTATATAAATTTAATCATGAAAGAGACATTTTTGTACGGAAGGACGAGGGTTCTTAAAGCCTTGGAGATCCATTCCTCCCTCTTTTGCAATGCCACCCCACCCCACATATGTTTCTTAGTTATGCAAACTCAACCCACCTGATTTCTCATCTCTCACCTACTTTTTTTCATTTTCTTGGATCTGCCAAATTCTGACACAACTCTAATCAAAGTCTCAACCAAAAGGGTAAGATTAAATATATCCTTTTCCTTGATCTTTTCTCTTTAATGAATAGATAATCTCCTTGTTGACTTGCAATTGAATCTTGATTCTCTTTGTTGACTTGAATTTGAGCCTTGATCCGCCAGCTTTATCTTGCTATTATCTCGGGATTTCCTTCATTTATGTAGAGATTTTTGTTTATGGGTTGAAAATTTTGAATTTCTTTCTACATGCTGAATTAAAACATCTAGCTTTTTTTCATTTTTCTCCAAGTGGCATGATTTTTCTTTTTGGTTCAATGAATTTCATCTTTAACATGTTAATATTTTTTTTTATCAATAGCCAAAACCTATAATACAACGAAAAGACCAAACTTAGAGAATACAAGAAATGGAGGAAGCAGATGCGACTAGATATTGGTGTCACATGTGTTCTCAAATAGTGAATCCGATTACGGAAATCGATACATTAAAATGCCCAAATTGTGAAGGCGGATTCATTGAAGAAATGTCATCTGCAGCCGCCACTCCGGGAAACGACAGCCCCATTGATTTCGGACTTGGAGGGTCAGATTCTGATCGTGCCCTTTCCCTCTGGGCTCCAATCTTGCTTGGTATGATGAATAACCCTCGTCGCTCACGTGGCATCGAATTTGACGAGGAGGATGATACTGAGAACAATCAAAGAGGGCCCCACGATATGGAGACGGAGCTCGACCGTGAACTCGAGTCTATAATTCGAAGGCGAAGGAGGAGCTCAGCTACAATTCTCCAGCTCCTCCAAGGCATCAGAGCTGGAATCTTATCTGAGTCGGGACTTCAAGAGAGAGATAGAGATAATGATGTGATTTTGATCAATCCTTTCAATCAAACTATCATCGTTCGAGGTAATGACGAGTCCCAAAACCGTGGGCCTTTTGGCTCGTTGGGTGATTATTTTGTGGGTCCTGGCTTAGATTTATTGCTGCAGCATCTGGCGGAGAATGATCCAAACAGGTACGGGACCCCACCTGCTCAGAAAGAGGCAGTGGAAGCTTTGCCCACTGTGAAAATCGAGGATAAATTGCAATGTTGTGTTTGTTTGGATGATTGTGAGGTTGGGTCTGAAGTTAAGGAAATGCCTTGTAAACATAAGTTTCATAGTGGGTGCATTTTGCCATGGTTGGAGCTTCATAGTTCTTGTCCTGTTTGTCGATCTCAGTTACCATCTGATGAGCCTAAGATCGATTCTGAAGAGTCGAGAACTAATAATAGTAGCGGCAGTAATGAAGAGAGTGACAATGATAATAGAAATGACAATGGGAGTCGATTCTCGGTTCCTCTACCATGGCCTTTTAGCAGTTTGTTTTCATCTTCGAGTTCTCAATCTAGTAGTGGAAATACATCAATGGCGTCTCCATCAGATTCATCAACAAATGCGCCCCCAAGTACTTCACGTGAGGATGAGAATTGAGTTTCAAGAGATGAAGTTCTGTTATAAGTTTGTTTAGTCCCTACGTTGTGTATATACTACTTTTCTTCATACCAGATTGTGAGTTCACAAAAACGGATTATGTTTTCATTTGAGAGAGAGAGAGAGAGAGAGACTGGATTGAAGCAAGAACAGCAGTGCTTATCTGTTTATTTGTATAGTAATTTAATCACTTTGTTTTATGCTTTTATTGTATCCTTATTGAATTTACTGAGCATGGTAAAAAAAGCAAAAATGGAGATTTTTACCCATATATAGCATAGTATATTTGCCAATCACAACGAACACGAAAAGAGCTATTAATCAATTGATGTAACAGTGTATTATACAATGGATGATTTGCTACCTATTGGGTAGACGGTTGAGTAAATGTAGATCATCTAACGAGTAAATGTAGATCATCTAATGAATTACCGACCATATCAAGTGTGCGTGGAGATGTCATTTTGTTATATACTCCATGTTTATGAACATGAGAAGGTTTTCTGCTACTTAATACTATCATAAGAATGTATTTGCTAATTAGAACGAACACAGAACTACGTTTTGCGAATAACCTAGTGCAAATCAAATACTTCAGTGACAAAACAAGAATTGTTCAATAGATATTTTTGTCAAAGGTCCATCTGACAATTATGGTGGACACACATAGTGATGTCCAACTCAAAAATAAGCAATGAAGCATTAGACAGCTTCTGATCTTGATCCTCCTAAGGGCACAAAATTACAAGCAGGAATCAAATACTCCAATTATTACTAAACCAGCCACCAGAAAGAACCTAATCTATCCTCATTTCACAGTCACAATCTTGATAATGGACGCAGTTCCAATTCGGTGAAGGGCCACAACAGCGTCTCCCACGTTGCATAGTCCTTTGGTTTTAGCATGTTGAAGTGCAAATTCCAAAGCTTCCTCTGTCGACTCTTCATGAGAAGCCCTTGCAGATCCGGCACATAGAATGGGAACCAATCCCCTGAATATGAGGCTGTGCCTAGCCGGAGATTCATCGCTGCACGACCAATCAAATGAATCGGTTTTTATTTCAGGAACTACTACCGACAATATTGGCATCCCTGGCCTGTACTTAGCCACCAGCTTTGCAGTACTTCCTCCTCTAGTTAGGACCAAAATAAGAGTAGCCCTAGATGAGTTAGCTGTTCGTACTGCAGATGAAGCAAGGCTCTCTAATGGGCTCATGGGTACTGGTGCATTCACCATTATACGTTTAAAGACATCGCTGTAGTTGATAGTGCTTTCGGCTTCAATACAAATCTTGGCCATGGTAAGAACTGCTAGTTCTGGATAAGCTCCAGCAGCTGTTTCACCACTGAGCATTACACAGTCGGTTCCATCAAGAACAGCGTTTGCAACATCCGTGGCTTCTGCTCGAGTTGGCCTTGGAGACTTGATCATTGATTCCAACATCTGTGTTGCAGTGACAACAGGTTTTCCTTGGATGTTGCATTTGTATATCATCACCTTTTGAGCCAAGAATATCTTCTCAATTGGAATTTCCATTCCAAGGTCACCTCTGGCCACCATGAAGGCATCTGAATTAGCGAGAATATCATCAAAATTTGCCACCCCTTCTTGATTCTCGACCTAATAGAAAAACACACAATATAATGAACAAGTAAATATACATAGATGAATGGCCTCTCTGCAGTAAGTTAGGCCCAAACAAAAATAACTAGGAAAATTATGGTTTGCTTCCATAATCTTCCAAAGCATAGAATTCTATAGGACTAATCACTATTGACACAAGAGACCAACATATATACTAAATTAACCCAACCAAAGTCTTATTGATATCTAATTATCAACCATCGGATCAGTTTCTGACATTAAACTTGAGTAGTAGCATGTCAAGTAATGAGAAAATGATTAACTGTCAAGTTGCAAGAGATCGTCAACCAAATTTTGACTATACATCTGAATGCCATTTTCACTATTTACCTGGTACACACAACTAATAATGATAAAATAAAAAAGAAAATGTACTGACCACCCAAATTTAGATCTCCAATTATGTAAATGAATAATTTTTCTGTTTATTCGATTTCAATGATATAAGTGAAAACATACCTTAGACATGAGAAGGATGCTTTTGGCATGTTCTCCCAACAACTTGCGCACCTCAGTCAAGTCAGAACCTTTGCGAACAAAAGAAAGAGCAATCATGTCAATTTGATTAGGAACTCCCCATTTTAGGATATCTTCCTTGTCTTTGTCGGTTAAAGTTGGGAGATCCACGATAACCCCTGGAAGGTTGACATTCTTTCTCTCACCAAGAACAGCAGTGTTCTCACAACGGCATCGTACCAGACCTTTTTCTTTGTCACAAGTGAGAACAGAGAAAGAGATTGTGCCATCAGCACAGAGGATCACATTTCCTGGGAAAACGTCCTCAGCTAACTTTTTGTAGCTCATGCAGATCATCTTATCATCACCCTTGATATTGTAGTCAGTGGATATAGTGATCTCCTGACCCTTTTTCAATTGGACAGGCTTTCCATCTTTCAAGAACCCAGTTCGAATTTCTGGTCCCTGTTTCACAAATACATAAATGAATGAGTGGATTAAACATGGAAGTAAGGATGCACAATTACACATTGCTTTCAAAACCGCATCGTACCATAACAAACTGTACTGAGAATTCGGTTGCCTCCTCAATATTAAAAGGTTTCGGTATGCACGAAAACGGTATTTTGGTATTGTAACAATATTATAAATCTCATACCTCAAAAAATGGTGTTCTTCTTAATAATTAAACACCAGATAGTAATCTCGTCCACCAATAAGAAAAAAGTGCAAACAGAAACAAATTGTCATCCATATAACTTTTCTATTTACTGAGTCTATGTCCAATTGATGGTCAGGGAGTTAAAACATTATTATGTTATTCTTTTTTGGAAATAAGAAAAACAAAAGACCATTCCATTTAAGAAATTTAACCGACTTCTTTTTCAACTAAATAAATTATTCAAAAGTCCAGTTTGGTACTAAACATCTACAAATTGCACTAATTGGTAGGGCTATAATTTGGCTCAAAAAACACCATAAAGCCATACCATGTGCACCCCAACATGGAAGTATGGAGTGAAGAACATAAGTCAGCACAATTTGAATAGTCCCAGTACTTGGATCCATCTGGCTAACGTTTCTACTTTGTTGCAAAAGGACACATACATGAAGAAAATTGAAAAGTATTTTTTGAAAATTTAGAACGAGCAAGTTGACTTTTTCATTTTTTCATGTGCACATCTATCGATAAAACATCACAGACAAAACAAAAATATATATGAGTTGCTTGCTAGCTAATCGGATCAAAGAGAGAAAAACAATAAGCTCAATTTAACATCAAATCACAGAGAGTAGGAATAACTAGTGTAACATAAATAAGATCGTATCAATCAATAGATAATGATTTGAACCTTGGTGTCGAGCATGACGGCACACAGGATACCGGTATTCTCCATGGCCTTTCGGAGATTGTCGAGCGTCTCCTGATGGTACTCGTACGACCCGTGAGAGAAGTTAAAACGGGCCACGTTCATCCCGGCCCGAAGTAGTTTCTCCACCATGGGCACAGAGCGAGATGCGGGCCCGAGCGTGCACACGATCTTAGTCTTAGGACGCATCTCCCCTTCTCTTCCTCCTGCGTAGTAATTGCTGTTGTTCATCGCCATCTCAAATGGATCAAGGAGCAGCTTTTTCAGAAAACAGTTGAAATTCAACACAACATTTGTGTGTGTGTGTGTGCAAATATGTAGTATGATTTGACAAATGTCAAAACAGAGGTATTTGTATTTGTAGAAAAGGCAAGGTCCTACTTTCTCGGCAATACAGAGAGAGAGAGAGAGAGAGAATTTGGGGATTAATTTTCTTCTGCAATTTAAAAAACAGAAAATACCAAATTCAAAATTGAATAGGAATGTTTGTTGATCAGATTAATTGCTGCGCAAGCGATTTCCTTTTTTCATCTTCCCTGATCTTATTTAATGGTATACAATTATTGTAGTTGTGTATTTCTTTCCTTTCAGATGCTGACTTGGGGAATAAGTTTTTTAGTGATATTATTATTATTAGTATTGTCAAATAAATAAATAGCATATGCCAAAGCATATGTCATTGGAACCTCTATTTCTCCTTCTCTCTCTATTTGTAATAGTATAATAATATATATATATATATATATATATATATATATATATATGCAGCATAATGCATGCAATGCTGTTATACATTATAATACAGTCATGCACTTCTAGAAAGTTGATTTTTTCAATAATAAGAACAATAAAACCTTTTCAATTGTCAGAAGACACAAAAACTGTTCTAATATGGGAACAAAAAGTACAGTATTGACTCTCTCTCTCTCTCTCTCGTTCCCATGTACTACTAAATTACTACATCTTGGTAAAAAGAGGAAGTAGAATTTAAATTTAACTGTTTCTTATTTCATCTGCCTCTCTTTGAGTCTGAGATGAGCAAAAAGAGAAAGGAAAAAAGTCCCCAATTTTACAATCAGTGGCCAAAATTATACAATCAGAGCATCCTACTCCCAGTCCGAGCTCAAAAGACTGTTTATAGCTCATCATGTCCTTGGGGTTGCTCTTTGTTTAGTGACTCCAATTTTTCATGCAGTTCCTACAACATTAAATCAGTTAACAGACAAAATCAAATTTTGCACTATTGATGGAAAACACAAAATAGGAATTACTTCCTCGATAAGACAACCTTAAGTTTAGTGTCAACACATAGAGCAGGAGTCGATAACAACGCCAAGTATCTGAAAATACAACACAGGTCACATGACTAATGTAAAAAGACCGAGTTCAGAAGAAATATGGCATAGAGGAACACAGAGATTTTCTTACTCGCAACGGCTTGGTTCATCGATATCCATAACTTCATTTTTCAAACCACATCTTAGCTTCACCTGTATAGTTTAATTAGTATAAATTTCAGAAACAATAGAGAAACTGAAGAAATATCAGACGATAGAAACTTTGAGGAAAACATGGAAACTTAAGAGTGCCCTTCTATCCTTCCTAAATCAAGTGAAATGCAGATCATTGATCATATTTAAATACATGCAAACTACCTTTAAGCTTCTGTCTGGGCCATTCCAGCACTTATCTCCATTTAAAAAAACCATGATTCTGTAAGAGTCCTCAAATTTCTCCCAGCTCCTACGTGATTAGATTAATTATTTGAGAGGAGAAACCAGGACAAATTCAAATTTGTAGAACTTTATCAAAGAAGCATAAAGCTGCCTGAAAATGCCTACCCCAAATTAGTTGTACTATAACCTTCCTCTTGTGTAGCTTGTTTGAAAGGACAGACTTTGTAAACATACCTAAAGCAATATATTTCAATTCCCAGAATAAAATAAATAAAGTAGATATATCACTAAGCAGAATTTAATGACTTGAAAAGGTAAAAAGAAGAAGCTCTAACTTATTCTGCTTGCCCTCAAAACATTGGCCATAGAATGAATAGAATTCCTTCTCCGGTCCTGCAACGAAGAAGTGGAGAAATTGGGATTCTTTAAATATTGTATCCGTCACATGAAAAGAAACAACCAAAAAAGAATTGTGAAGGGGAGAGAGAGAGAGAGAGAGAGATTTGATCTGTCTTTAATATACCAAAGTCTTGTTCTAGCTTCTGCGTCAAACGTGATATCCTTGACTGTATTTTCGATAACTTGGCACTGGATTTTTCATACTCTTTGCGTACATGAGCGGCATCTACAGAAAATGTCATGGAAAACAGATGATTACCCATTAATAAATGTCTTTCCTTGTTGAAAAATGAATAAATTCCTTCTTACCAGATATGTTAACAGGAGTTTGGAATAAATTGATAGCCAATAAGACACTCTTCACTGTTTTCTGTATCTTCTCCAGCCAAGATGAGCTACTTGAGACAGTTGTATCTGACCAATCTGGATCAAATAAAAATAAAATTTGATATATCCTGTTATCACTGCAAAGGAAATTTTACAGAAAAACAAGTATACCTGACAAGTCTAATTCATCATCTGACTCATGTTTGTGTGAGGAACTTGAATCATAATGATCCTCCCTATCAAAATCATCAACCTGGTTTTCTTCATTCTCATCATCTTCAGAGTAATGCTCATCTTCCTCCGAGTCATAGCCATTGTATTCCTCGTCATTGGTTTCTTTTGGTGTCTCGTCCAAATTTTGATGACCCTCATCGACAGAGGCATCCTCCTCAGGAGTTTCTTGCTCAGTCTTTTCCCCTGTCCACCGGGAAGCGACAAGGCGTCCTAGCTCTTCACGTGATAAAGACTCAGTATCTTCAGCTACATTTTTTTCCTGGTAACACAAATGAAGAGTTGTGTGCATTACTGAGTAGCAGGTAAGGTAAGGATTCGAAGTTTCTGGGACATCAGAATCTTAGATTCAATTTATTTATTTATTTTTACATGAGCAACTGAAACATCTAAACAAGGAGAAAAAGGTACAAGGCCAAAGTGGGCGAATAATGCAAATACAAAATGTATACCTGATTTCCATTATTAGTACCAAACTTGCCATCAGAGAAACCTTCCCCAAGCCCTTCAGTGTTCTACACAAGAAACAGGTATAGTTTGAGTGTCAACCCCTTAAGAAAGTTCTTAATGTTCTCTGTCTAAACTGTCTGTGATGTTCTCCAATAGAAGCAGATCAAACCTGAAGATAATCCTCTTTGACATCTTCTATTTCATCGTCTGGAAGTCCTTCGTTAATTGGATGATCACTAAGCTCAGGTTCGCTGACAGATTCGCGATGGTCTTCCGCAGAATCCTGGCGTTTGTGTGGTTTTAGAAACCAAGAACTAACAAGTACAAGAACAAAATAAATATGCCCACAATCATCCAAGCTAATAACATTTGAGCTTATAAACTAAAGGTCTGCATAGTTATGTGAAGGAAAATTTCATGAGGTCTAATATTTTTATTTTTTCTGATATTTGAACATAACCATATCTTAAATATTCAGTTTTCTCAGAATGGTGAGGTAGATCTAATATGTAGTTCATGCAGAGTGATCAAAGAATAAGGAGTAAATAGTAAAAGGATTTGACACATCCCTGAAATGTCATTATTGGAAAGGGTGGAATCAGGTAAAATCTAATTCAAATTGTTCCTGTGCCTAGTAATGAACGTACTTATTTTCTGGGATTGGATGTATATGTTGTCAAATTTTATACTCATAATTAATTCATCAATGCACATGATGCCTGATATATGTTAGAACTCCTGATTAAAGTGGCAAACGCAAATAGTAAAACCTGTGGAGGTTGATTGACTGTCCCAATCTTATCATGGATATCATTTTCTGCATGTTCAACATCTTCAGATTTCTTGTCAGCTTTGGTTTCCTTCTCTATAGCTACTTCAGCTTCCATTCTTTCCTTCTCTTCCTTTTCTTTCTGCATCCGTTCTTTTTCCTCAGCCTTTTCTATCTGTTCTTTGCTTTCTAGATGAAAAGAAAGCAGAATACTAAGTCAATTCCATACTGAATTATTTTACACTCATAAGCAAACATATTAAACAGAGGTTTTATATGAGTCTACGTTACTGTTGAACCAAGAAAACAAGAAAGATATACCCTTGAGCTGTTGAACCAATCCCTTGAGTACTTTCTCCTCATTTCTTAGCTTGGATAATTCTGCTTCGTCCTTGGCTATGGCCAATTTTGCCTGCTCAACTTCATGATTGCGTATAGTAACACCTTTCTGATATGTCTCTATCTTTTTCTTCAATTTTTCTCTTGCTACTTTGCCAGAGTCCCAGCAAGTGTTCACACACTTAATCTTACCATCGTACTCATCACTCCCATCACAGCAATCTGCTCCAGTGGCAAGTTCAAAATTTCAAGTTTAAGGGGATAAATGTCATAAAAAGACGATGACACTGTTCTCAGAATATTTGTCCGACACAAATACGGAAGAAATGAGGGTAAGCATGGAGAACAACAAAAAGGCATAGTGGCCAACAATAACTGCAAAAAAGATTCTCAAGTAGTACACTTTAATCAATGAAGGAGCTGGTAAATTACAATTTCACCACAACAAGACAGACCAAGTTGGGTGATCCAAAATGAAGCCTATGGTTTATCTACGCAGATGTTTGCATCCGAGTAAGTTTTTCTCTCCTAGCACATATAGTAACATATGATAAACCACAACTAGTAGTCTAGTAATAACATAAACTAAAATATCGTCTGATAAAGTGCAAAAGGAAATCAGGCCTAAACTTCCACACACAATGCTATTAGGTCCATTGTTCAAGAGAGTTCATAAAACTAGAATATTAGGTCCTATGGTTTATCTACGCAGATGTTTGCATCCGAGTAGGTTTTTCTCTCCTAGCACATATAGCAATATATGATAAACCACAACTAGTAATAACATAAACTAAAATATCGTCTGATAAAGTGCAAAAAGAAATCAGGCATAAACTTCCACACACAATGCTATTAGGTCCATTGTTCAAGCGAGTTCATAAAACTAGAATATAAAGCCAAAACATCCAGTTAAAGTGAAAAAACATGTTGCTTAAACTTGCCAGTTAGAGAAACAAATCATATAGAGAAGCTTCAACAGGAACTCCATAATCCCACCTTTATAATGAATTTGAGTATATTTATAATTATATTAAATTGATTATAATAGGCAGCGAATGACTAGATATATTCCATTTTACATTTAGGTGGCATTTAATTTAAGGACCAAAAAGCTTGCTTACCACAAATACCATCATTGACCCTAGAAGAATAAATAACAAGTGGTGCATGTCCTACATTCTTGCAATAGAATTTGCCATTAGGGCAAGCCGATGTTCCTGCACGAAGGTTCAGCACACAATGTAAGGTAAAACGCAGATATAAGAAATAATAATAATAATAATAACAAGTATGGAAGTGAGTAGAGAATTACCAGGCTCATCGGAGCCATCAAGACAGTCACAGAAGTCGTCGTTAAGCTGGGAATGATTAAAATTTTTGGATCCATCTTTGCACTTAATCGATGAAGACAATCCTACCTTGTAATAAATCTCATCTGCACCACCCCTTGAACATTTTTTTATACATACATATATAAAATTAAAAAAATTAAAAAAAAAAAAAACAGAAACAGAAACAGAAAGAGAAAGAGAGGGCGCTACCTTCGGGGGCAACTCCGACGAGCGGAAGAGATGATGCCGTAGTCGATCTTGTGCAAACAATAATAGTGATGCAACACACCAGAAATACGTTGTGCAATCTCATCTTCTAGAAAGTAACAGTTGTACTATCACAACTCCTCAATCGATGTTATGAGTGGAATTAGAATGGAGCAATCAAATCGAGGAATGAGGATGGCTGCCTACAATTCATTGAACTTGGGGCTGTAGCTGTGGAAATTGAAGGAAAATTGAAGGAGGCCAAGGCTTCGGTCGTCAAAAGCAACGACGACGTCGTAGCACCAGGTTAATACATGAGTCCTCTAGATGAGTGTGAGTTACTGAGTTTCAATATTGGCTATTTATTTATTGTGATAGTTTGTCAATTTACATTATTTATTGTTGTGCCACCAATAGTAATGTATGTTCTATTTGATTGAAAGATTTCATTTTCATTTAAGTGGCACTTAATAATTGGAGGTTTTAGATTATGACTCCAATATTTTCATGCTCAAATCACTTTATAGACTTCAATTTTGGAGAACATTTCCTCGTAAAATGAAGTTATCTATTTTTATATATAAAAGAAATGAAGAAATCTATTTTAATAAATTCGCAAGATACTACAATAAATGATAAATTTTGAAAGTCAGTCACTTTAGAGGACCAAACATTTGACCAATTTTCTTTTTTATTTTTATATTTTTAGGAAACCTTAATTTTTTTCTTTCAAAATTGAAGTTATAGGCCCATCAAGTGATTTGAATGTGTAAATTTTGAAGTCGGAATCCAAAATCTTCATTTTTTAAGTGTCACATGCTCTACACATGATATTTTATACAAAAGATAAATTTTTCGGTCAAATAGAACATAAGTTGACATCTAACACAATAAAATTTCAAATTCGAACACAACCACTTTAGATAATCAAAAATAATATTTTCCCGTGTAAGTTGAACAAAAAAGAAAAATTGTAACTACACATGAATTAATTATGCAATTTATAAGTTTATTACAAATTAAATCGCATTTTTGTCCTCATGGATTAACTTTTGCAGTTTCGTCCCTCTTAAATTTTTTTGTAGCAGATTCGTCCCTCTTATCAATATAGTGTAACATGTTCGTACCTCTTAATTTTTTCATAACGGATTCGTCCCTCCTATCAATATAGTGTAATACATTATAGTCCTTTTTAAATGTAGAATACATCACTTAAATCCAAAATATATTCTAAATGGACGAAAGTTGATGTATTTTTAATTTAAGAGGGACGGATATGATATATTACATTGATAAGAGACACGAATCTGATATAAAAAGATTAAGAAGAACGAATCTGCTACAAAAATTTAAGAGGAACAAAAATACCAAATTTGACCCATAAAAAAGCCCACAAAATTATATTCACTCTTAATAACGTGGACATAAACTGTGATAAACTATCGCCAACATGGCTTGAATGCAGTGTCAAAGTTGAGGTTCTGTTTCAATTTTTATTAATGTGGATTTTCTTCTAATTTTAAAAATATTATTGTTAATCATCCTCTATTGACATGATGGGATATAGTGATATACCATTAAGAATACAAATTTAGGATAAACTATTTTATTTTTGGTTGGTGATGTTAAGGCCCAACTTGTTTCTGTGAACATCCATTCTGAATTTTATATCTAGTTTATGCGAGGAATTGTTAATATTTAGGGAGTTACTCCATCTTGTCATATTAATTGAAACATTGGTCAAATTTTTATGTTACATATTAATTGGCATATTTGGATATTTAATGCAATTTTTTTCAAATTTTTCCTTCTCTTACATTTAGGTTGGGAAACTCAAGAGTCGCTAATAAAAAACGAGGAAGGATATTTTTGACATTTTACCATGTAAAAGTGATTAATCATGAAGTTTCTTAATTTGTATGAAAAGTAACAATGTGCCAACTATAATTGGCACATTTGCCAAATTTTTATATATCATATTAATTTGCACATTGGATTTTCAATGCATTTTTTTTTTTAATTTTACCCATCTCTTATATCTAGATTGGGAAGCTCAAGAGTCACTAATAAAAAAATGAGAAAGGGTATTTTTGATATTTTACCATGTAAAAGTGATTAATCATGAGATTTTTTAATCTGTATGAAAAGTAACAATGTGAACATTAATATGAAGCGGAGGGAGTATATTCCTAGTAATCATATTTATCAGCAATATAATTAAGGGGTACTCCCTCTTATTCATATTAATTGGCACATTTTTCAATTTTTTATGTTTAATATTAATTGCCACATTTGGGTTTTCAACACAATTTTTTCCAATTAGTCATTCTCCTGCATTTAGGTTGGGAAGTACAAGAGTCACTAATAAAAATTTGAAAAAAGAAGAAAGAACATGTATGGACTAGTTTAGGAAGGGTATTTTTGATATTTTACCATATAAAAATGATTAATCATGAAATTTTTTAATCTGTGTAAAAAGTAACAATGTGCCTATTAATATGAACGGGAGGAAGTAATAACTATTAACAAAAGTCACATTATGCCATAATTTAACAGTGTCCATTAAACTCCCTCTCATAACACCTTTTAGCGACGTTTCTTTAGCTACAACTTTTCGTCGCTTATTTTTAGAAAAATGATAAATTTCACTTTTGGTTCTTCTTATCATTAATTTTTTACAAAGTGGTTTATCTTATATTTTTTGTCCTCTTTAGTCTCTACTTTGATTTATTTTCTACTATGAATTATGTATTTCACTTTAGTCATTCTCAGGTGGTTTTGATAACACATGACATGCACATGAATTTTTGAGGGCATTTTTGTTCATTCACTATTGGGACTATGTGAGATATAGTTTAATTGAAGAAGATTTTGGGAGAAAATTTAGTTTGGAACGGAATGAACGATTAAGTTGTATTGTAACGAAAACCTTGTTTGAAAGATATTAAATATTTATTTTTTTTAAAAAAAATTTGGAAAGACGAAAATATCAATGTTGATGACTTGAAATGATGAAATTGCCCTCATATGCATATCACATGTTACTGAAACCACCTGAAAAGAACTAAAGTGAAATAAATAATTCATAGTAGGGACTAAATGAATAAAAAAACGTAAAAGAGACCGCTCTGTAAAAAATTGATAATAAGAAAAACCAAAAGTGGTGTTTTTTAAAACTATGAATGTCAAAAGTTACACGAAGTATATCAAAGGTATTGAAAATGTGTTGGAAAACTCAAAAGAAATTACAACAAGATTTTTAGGATCATAAAGGCCATCTCCACTGACTACTCAGCCTAAGTTCAGCTTCCCCTCAACTCAGTCCAGTTTCCCCTCAGATTTCATGTTCAGCTGTCCCTTTTCTTTTTATAAGTCATATCAAATGACTCAATCAATCAATTCCATTTAATTTCAATTCTCATTTTCCCCACTCTCACTAAATAATAATAATAATAATAATAATAATAATTAAACAATAATAAATAAATAATAAATAACAATATCAATAATGGATAATAATACGCAAACCAATTTGAGAATAATAAAAATAATTTAAGATTGACATTAATAATAAGAAATAAAATTGGTACGCAATAAATCAACAATTATATAATTGACCACCAATAATTTTTTTAAAAGTACACAACAATACAACAATTAAATAGTTGACAACCAACAATTTTTTTAAAAGTACACAATAATGCAACAATTAATTACGTCATCACCAGATACGCTCAGTAGAGGTCAACCGTCAACTTCAAACCAACTTAGTCGAATATGTGTGGGCAAAATAATACACAAATTTAAGAATTTTTTTTTAAAAAAAATAGGTTATTATTAAATTAAAACAAAATAAATTAAATTTGAGTTTATTAAATAAGAGTTACATTTTTAAACTAAAATTAACTTTTTAAAAATAATACACAAATTAACTGAAACGAAGATTAAATAAGAGTTACATTTCATTTAATAAGGTATTTTAACAGAATTTTTTTTAATAATAAAAGAGTTTTTATTAAATAAAGAATAAATAAAAACAAATTAAAAAAAAAAGGGAACAACAGGTGGCCGACAATTTGCTGCTGCTGTTCTCCCAGCAAGTGTGAGCAGTCGATGTGTGAGGCAAGCGGTGCCTCACAGCTTCAAGCGGTGGGTTGATGGATCAAGGCAATATTGTCTTGATCACCCCTTCCTTCATTTTACTTTATCTTTTTCACCGCCTAAATCTTTCATCCCTTCCCATTGCCTCATAGAAAATGCCCTAAACACCTCGAACCTGTCACCTCGCCCGTGATATAGGTTTTAAAATAATTTTAGTTGATGAGCTTAGAACCCCATTAATCCAGTCTCGTCAAAACTCAAACTAAGGTTGAATTGACCCAATTTTAAAAAATATTTTTAGACTACAATTATAACTTTGAAAGTGTTTGGTCCTCAAAATCAAAATTATATTTTTATTTTTGTGATATTTGATCCAATGTTATAATTACTTTTGAGACATAAAAAAAAAAAAGAATAGTGATGATTAATATTTGATCGAGAAAAAAAAAGCAATTAGTTTTTATTATAATTAAAAATAAATTAATTATGGGAGGGAGAGAGAATTAGTTTTCCCGTTGGTAGGCAGTGCAGTGCACACTCTTCTCCCTATATATAGGTTATACGTACATACATTACATATAAGGAAGTATATTAATTAGTAATATAAGAAAGAAAAGGGAGGCAAGAGGGTAAAGCGAGGAAATGTCGAAACGTGGCATTCTAAAAGTGGTATTGGATAATCGAAACGTGGCATTTCCATTTTTGCAAAAAAAGTGTAGCTGTCCTGTCCTGTAGGAGACTCAACATCAGAAATCAGAATAATAAAATACGAATTTCATTTACCATGCAAGCATCATCGTCATCAGGATCAGAAAATAATGCTACCTACAATTAATCAACACCAAAGTAATTAATAATTAAGTAAGGGGAAATGGAATCTGCTTTACCAGCTAGCAGATCATCATGAACTTCATACATGTACTGCATGCATATATATATATATGCTCGATCGATCGCTGGGTGTATATATATATATATATATATATTTATGTCTGCATCTTGAAAGCATCTCCATAAATTAAAAAAGTATGAATTGAATATTAAAAAGACACAGGTTCTTATTCAAGATTGCAACGTTTCTTTTAATTGGTCACATTTAATTTTTCCTTTCAAAGGAATCACTAAACCCACAAATACATGCAATCATGCTAAATGTCCCAATCCAAGAACAAGGCCCTGTCTCCAAGTAGCTAGAGACACATTTCAAAAGGATAAGTAATTATTAATGTAAGTACTAGCTAGCTAGCTAGCACAAAGTCGATCGTCACATATATAATTGAAAAGATTGAATTAATTAAGAAGTCTGTCTAGATTTTGATTCCATACCAAATATGGAAGTTTTAGATAATGATATTGGTCATTTACAAGAATAGAAATTGACTACTCATTATCAATCACCAATGATTTTAATTTAGCACTAATAATTTATCATACTATTAACAAAGAGATCGATCAATGAAGGCCGGGTTACTTTTTTTATATGGGTTAATTACTTTTTTTTTATATAACTTGGAACTCTACGTACAGAATCATCCTTTTATCGATCAATTGGGCCACTAGCTATCTAGGAAACCTTAATTTGTGGAATTAAGCAATGAAGAGAAAACTAAAATCAAGGGACCATGATTAATTATATTCAGCATGTTAATATATATATATATATATATATATATATATATATATGCCTCAACAACTTTGACACTCAACTGGCTTTCTTTAGTGAATTCCAATAGGTTACTACTTTTGGCGCATTGCTATTCTTCTTCTTCTCCAGACGCTATTCACATTTTCTTCTATTTTCCTTTTTTGGGGGAACTTAATTAATATATATTCAGTATATATTCACTACAAAAACTAATTAATCAACTATATATATATATAAGATAGTAAGTATTTTTCAAGCTTAATTCAGCCAGGTATATACTGCTCATGACTCCAGATGCATGCAACCGGGAGAGAGATATGCCTTCCCTTGCTAACTTAAAACCTAAGTTTAGATGGACGAGGGAGCTACATGAGCTCTTCGTTGAAGCAGTTAATCAACTTGGAGGGGCAAAAGGTACGTACGTATGAAGTTATAAATTAAGTTGCTGTCGTCATTAATTAATTAATTCATTGGCTGATTATTCAAAATTTAACCAACATATAGAAGCAACTCCAAAACGTATAAAGTATCTCATGGACGTCCAGGAAGTCAATTTGAATCGAATAAAAAGCCACCTGCAGGTACATATTATATTATGCTCTACATACACATTCCTAGCTAGCTAGGCTAGCTTCTTAATTGGTCATTCATAAAAGTTTCCAAATTAATTAGGAAATTAATAAATCCTTTTTTATTTTTATTTCAGAAGTACAGGATGAGTACAGATACATGGAAACCAGCCAACAAAATAAGCACAAGTAGACGTTGATCAATTCTCAAAAAGTTTCTCTATTTAATTTATTGGAACATATATATATACTGTAATTAATAGCACTAACAGCTAGTGTCTTTTTTCTTTTCAAATCGAAGAAAATAAAGGAAATAAAACTTTTCAACTGTGCTTGAATGAGTAAGTACATCATCACCATTTAATTTGTTCATTCTCAACACGAATTTTGCAAATTGACTGAATTTATTACTCATAATATTTATTTCAGAAATGCAGAGGTGAGCCCAACAGAAAACATGGAGATTGAGATGCAGAGAAGATTCAAAACAAATAATCTTAAGGTACAATCAAGTAGTACGTACGTCTCATAATATAATTAATTCCTTGATTATATATATTCATGATTCCAAGCTTTTGAACACATGCATCATCTTCTGCCAGATATATAATTAATGTTTCCAGAAAGAGAGAAAGTAACTTAAAATCTTGGAAACGACAATATATTAATTAATCTACTGGAAGAATACATACATAAAATGGGTTTTTTGCAAGTTAACTCCCTGTGATATGTTTAATGGGCAATTTAACTCCCTGTAAAATAAAAATAGGCAATTTAACACACTGTGAAATGAATAATGAGTAATTTACCTCCTTGTGATATAAAAATAGGCAATTTACCTCCCCGTGAAATGAAATAATGAGTAATTTACCTCCCTGTGATATGAATAAATTAGCAATTTAGAGGGAGACAATGTGCTTCTTTTATAAAAACACAGGGAGGCATTTTGCCCTTTTTCTTATCACAGAGAGTTAAATTGCCTATTTAGGATATCACGGGGAGGTATTTTACCCTTTTATGTATCACATGGAGTTAAATTGCCTATTTAGAATAACACAGGGAGTTAATTTGCTATTCACTCTACATAAAATACTTCCTGCAGATACGGAACAATTAGAGCTGCATATATACATACTATTTTAGGCTGAATTCAACTTTTTGACTTACAATTTTTTCCATTGGTTCAGAATCTGCAAGCCGAAAAGGCAAAAAGCACCAGATACCTACAGCTCCCGAAAAAAGACATGGAAATTGCAGCATCTAAAGGGATATACATGGAAAGGACTCCTCCTTACCGGTCGCTAATTACTGTCTCTTCAGCTAGCTACTTGACTGTACCAAATGAGACAGAATATATATATATGCATAACCACCTTGACATTCAACCTTCCCCGATAATTGGGGAAAGGCGGATGGGAACACACGAACATAGATCACCGCAGCAAGATTTCACTTTCAGCATCGGACTTCCGGATGAACTCATCAAAGGAGAAGAACACCAAAGTAGAAAATGTCATATTGCTTTACTTGCAAACCGAAAACAGGCAGACAATGCAACTGATCATGATATTTTGAAGCTCGACAGAGAATACTATGACCCGACTTCCTCAGCAAAAAATATAGATTTGGATTTGGATTTGGATTTGAATTTGAATTTGAATTTGAATTTGAAAGAGAACGAGTTTGACTTGAATATCTTGGCCAGTGATGAGGAGTTACTAAATAGCTTCTGATGATTCCAAATTCCAAGTTAGTAGTATATGAATATCACTATATATGTAATTGTAAACACTCTATATGTATGTATGTATGTATGTAAATTAAATTCAATACAAGTACCAGTACTATATATATATATATATATATATATATATATTTCATGTTCTCTAAGATTGATTTCAAAATCTCCACAATGTTAACAAATTAACAAGAAACAAAGCTGCGTAAAAGCACTAGTTAGCCCTAGCTTTAGCAAAGATGAATGACTAGAAATCAGCACTTTGAAAATGTATAGATTTTTAAGTATATTTTGTAGAGCAACATAAACGTACTAGATCATATGTGAAACCCCTACTAATTATTTGGCAAATTTCATTCGTACCCTTCAACTATTCTCAACTATAAAATCACATCCATTTGCCTCTTTTCAGCTATTGTTATTACTGTGGGAAAAATATTAAGTTAATGGAGTAACTTGGACATAATTTAAGTGGGACCCACTTTGAGAAATGTGTCGGGTCTTTGCGGATTTATAATCTACTACTTGAGTAGATTAAAACGGTATAATGTATGTCAAATTCGGAGTTCGGGTGAATGAGAAATTGACACTCAAAAGTACACTCTTTGAAATGGGAGAAAATAATTGAAATGCTTTTATCCCACATTGGAAGTAGAGTGCAAAATCTTGAGGTATATATATGATTTGTCTATGTAGTGGTAAAACTATTTAACTACCAAAAGTTTCTTCCCTTGCGCGCGAGAGAGTGTAAATCATGGATTGAAATTTGCTTCATCTTTTCAAGACTTGTGCGAGCCCACGAATGCAGCCCAATTTGAAGGCTTTCGGATGGACTCATTTTTTGCATGTATTTTCAGCCCATCAAAGAATAAAGATTTTTTAAAATCTGAAAATGAATCCGAAATTGTAACAACTTCTTTCTTTAGTTTTAACACACCAAAACAATCCTCTTCTCCTTCATTTCCGAGTTCAAAGAAGTTTCAGTTCAATTAGCAAAGGCTTGATGCAAAGCTTCATTGCTAGTACCGTTGTATCATGGAAGACAGACGTTCAAGTCATGACCTCGAGCACGAACCGAAAGGAAATGAATTTGTCTTAAGAACACTGTGTTTTCACACATGCATCGGTTTGAATAATTTTTCGTTAATTTTTGTTTTAAGTTTTCTATCCAGATTATATTCACCTTAATTGTTATATCGTTTCTTGTATTTTAATTGAAGTAGTTATTCAATTTTCCTTTTACGTATATATTTTGCACAATTACAAAATTTTATCTTTTTAACTACTCCATATTTTGTATCAAGAAACAATGTTTGGGATATTATAAAATAAATTGGGGAGTCAGAAGAGAAAACATGAATTTAAATATATATATAGTCACACCATAGTTAATAGATAATCGTGCATAAAATTAAGTAATACAATAATTTTATAACGTATTGTGATAATTCATGCCCTTAATTTTATTCTCAATATAGAAAGATCTTATTATTATTTAGGGTAAACATCACTTTTGAACCCTCTTATCATAATTTTTTTACAAGTGATCATTTTTATGTTCTTTTTCTTGTTTTAGTTCCTACTATGAATTATTTATTTTACTTTAGTCATTTTGAGGTGGTCCAAAGCGATTCCGGTAACATGTGATATGCATATGAGGGCAATTTGGTCATTTCAAATAAACTGACAGGGATATTTTCATCTTTCTAAAATAAAAAATAAAAAACCTAAATATCTAAATCCTTCCAAAGTAGGCTGTCATTCCAATCCAACTTAATCGTCCATTTAGTTCCAAACTAAGTTTTCTCCCTAAATCTTTCTCAAACATCAAAATTGCTCACAAATTAGACAATATCTCATACAGTCTCAATAGTGAACAGACGAAAATGCTCTAAAAAATATTCATGTGCATGTCACGTGTTATTGAAACCACCTGATAAGGACTAAAGTGAAACACATAATTCATAGTAAGGACTAAAATGAAAAAAAAAAAGAACCACTCTGTAAAAAATAAATGATAAAAGATCAAAAGTGATGTTTACCCTATTATTTAATAAGAACATTAACCATACATAAGGAGAAAAAAATATGACAACAAAACAGTTGTATATAGCTGAAGGCGGTAAAACTATTTAAGTAAATAGTTGTAGGGGCGAAACATGCAACAAAAATAGTGAAGGTGAATTGATAATAGATACTTGTAGGAGAAAAGTGTGCGGCGACAATAGTTGAAGGGGCAAAATGAAATTTACCCTAAACTAAATTACTCCATTAATTCTTTATCTTTTACGCTATTTTTTTATTTTTAAGTTTAAAAACAAACATCAAAATAAATATAGTACTGGTACATCATCACCATCCTTGTGCTTTTCTGCATTTAGATAAGCAGGAGTTTTTCAAACTCATTCTCATATACAAAAGTATGGAGGCAGCTGGCTCTGTTTTGAGCTCCTCTTCATCTTCAACTTATCATCTGTTTTCCCCAATTTACTTTCCCAAAACCCAAGTTATCAATTCTATCTTCCTTAAACCCTCCTTCAATTCTTCTACCATTTCGTATTCCTCCACCTCTTTCCACCACTTCTTCTCCTGCCCTAGAACTCGGACTAGTAGTACTAGCCGCTTAAAGCTTGCAGTTGGTACTGATGTTGTTGTTGACAATTCTACACCAAATTCAGACCCTCTGTCTTCTAATAATGGAGACATGTGGCTTCCCAAAATTGACAAAAGTGGTAGATTTTGTAGCCCTAGAGCCGCACGGGAACTTGCTCTGTGAGTAATTCTTTCTCAGTTCGAACATATAGTATATTAATTTTTTGTTATTAACTTTAAATATGTGTGTGTTCTTACTTTTTAGGACGATTCTGTATGCGGCTTGCTTAGATGGGTCGGACCCAGTTCGCTTATTTGAGAAAAGAGTCAATGCTGGAAGAGGTAATTAAGCATATTACAATTTTAAGCCATTCATTTGTTATTAAGAGAACAGTATAGTTAATTCCTATTGTTATCTTGTTATATATATATATACTCTTAATGGTGTAAACAAGTGAAGTAGTGTTGAACAGCACATTATTCGAGCTTTGTTTGAGTATCGTCTAGCTTGAACTTGTGTTTGAGCCTAGTTTGATTGTATCAGGTGCGTCAGAGTATTGAGTTATATATAATTTTTTCAGATTTTAGCTTATCGAGTCGAGCTCGAACCAAGCCTAAGTTCTCCAACAAAAAATATTTTTCAAACTTGTTTGATATGTGTAACAAATGGAACTCAAATGAGCTTTTCGCTAACAAGTTCAAGTTGAATATCGAGTAGGTTTGATTTTGGGTCCTCTATACACTAACTCTAAGCATGCTTGTCCCCTTCAGAATCTGGCTATGAATTTGATAAAACGTCATTGATGGAATATAATCACATGAGTTTTGGAGGGCCTCCAGTGACTACTCAGACCATCGAAGAAGCTGATGAAATTATGCAAAATGACCAAAAGGAGTCTGATATTGGTAATTCATTTTGTAATGTGATTTTTTAGTGAATATGCCATATCTGAGGACTTTATTTATTCTTGAATTTGGCTTGTTGACGCCCAATACTACTAATATGGTCACTAGTTATTTGGCAAAACTTTTATTAGAAGTGTGTTGTTATGTCACCTAGCAGAAGCAGAAGTTCTTTCAGCGCCTCCAAAGTTGGTTTACAGCAAATTAATGTTGCGGTAAGCACTTTATTATAGATGATGAAATCGCTGACATACTCTCGAAACAAGATGATATGACTTTTGTAACATTTATCTAATTATGTCTATGATGCAGTTTTACCAGAAAACTTTTGGTAGCAGTGGTACAAAATTGGGAGAATAATGTTCGAGCTATTGATAAAGTTGCACCCAGTAATTGGAAGGTCTGATATGCCTCTAGCTCTGTGATATTAAAGTTATTCTTTTGATTTGCTCGAACAGCTACTTCCTTAGTTTGCTGTTTGCTAATATATGTGGTTATTATCAGTCAGGAGACGGGACTTTCTTACTTACATAAGCCATTAATGCTCCCCTCTGTTGTGATAAAATCTTGATCTTGTTGAGAAATTTAACTTATCAGTTATCCTATTCGTGAATTATTGAGTTTTTTTAGTTCAATCTGTTTAAATGGCCAGTTGTAGTTCTCTTTACCTTGTATGGATGTTCCTAGGTCAATTGAACCTCGGTGATTTAGTAAATATAGATCAATGAAAACCAGTAGAACATAATTGTTGTTCCCTTAAGCATATATGCTCACAGCATGGACAATATTGGATATCACTTTATTATGCTGGTTATTTTAGGATGAGTATAGGTACTTGCAACCCGAAAGAACTTATTTATTCACAAGAATCTAATAAACGAATGTCACTGTTATGGATAATGGAATTCAATAAGGTCCTATGGGCTGAACTTCTTATTAGGAGCTGACTACTGATACCCTTTTTTCTCCTATCATTATGGTTCAGAACGAACCAGCTGGAAGAATCCTGGAGCTTTCAGTTCTTCATTTATCAATGTCTGAAATAGCAGTTCTTGGGACGCGACACCAAATTGTCATAAATGAGGTTTGTTTTTCATGTGTTGGTCTTTTGCATATAATAAATTCATGATTACTTATGCTCGACAATATATACTGAAGAAATGTCTGTATTTTGAAGGCTGTTGATCTTGCAAAGCGATTTTGTGATGGGGCTGCGCCTCGTATAATTAATGGTTGCCTGAGAACATTTGTGAAGGGACTGAACAGAAATGGTGAGGACCCAAATTTGAAAATCAAACAAATTGTACAAGTTGTTGGTCAATGAATCAAGATGCACTGAGCAATAATAGCATTAAAAGTGGAACCTAGCTTCATGCGGAGGAGGAGGAGGAGTCAAAATGAGATGAACTTCAGGTTCTTTCCCACTTTTGGAATATATGACTGAAGTGTGTATATGCTGGTAGTTGGGGCAATTTAGTCATTTTGGTGCCACTAGGACATTACAGTAGTGTATTTTCACTCTGATCGAGATCTTTCATAATGTTGATTTTCAGAATTTTATGAAACTTTATACAGATAATTATTTCTAGTTCCAAAAATTACATATTTGATGCATACACATAACTACAATTTATTTGATAAATTTGATTATCATCTCGTGAAGTATTTTAGATTTTAATCCTCCAAAAGATAAACTGCTGATAAAGAATAATAGAAAGCAGCTTAATATCCAACCAACTTAGTTCAATTTAATTTGGTTTGAACTTTGAAGTGTACACCTCTAACAAAAAAAAAATTATATCCAACAGGACATCAAGGGTGAATAGGTGTCAAACTTGGTATTGCTTGATTTTGGTTTCGAAAAATTAGTTCGAGGAGTTTCAAAGAAACTTTTGAAGCATGATTTAAATTAAATTTCTATTATGTATATTGTGGGTTTTAAAAACTTGAAATAGGAGTTATATTGAATAGAGTCTAAGGTTGAAAAATAGATGAAAATCAACGATTGTCATAAAGAAAATGGAAGTCGTGATTAATTTCTTTTTACATTGTTTTGATTGTTGGTATAATTTGACGATTTTACAAAACTGGACCAACACCAGCCCAGAAGTTTCTTGATATTATGTTTGATGCACATAGTGATGCTGTGCAAATTTTGAACTTCCAACAAGATAGGTCTGTACAGTGTAGTTTAGCTCATAATTATAAAGGTTGTAGTTAAATTTAGCTCGATTCATATCTACTCAAATCCATACTGCTCCTCAAACAATCGCTTCATGTTATTAATTCTGGTAGATTTAATTCGATTAAAAGGTTCAAAACTAAAATTATGAGTAATCATTTCTAATAAATACATTTGAGCAAGTGTATGTATGGAATATATTTTCTTTAGAGAAAATCACACTTCCCCCCTTTAAATTAAATTTTTTACACTATCCTCCCTAAATTTACAGTAATATTGAACTTTTTTCCCTAATCTCTTTTTGAAGCACTTTTCGACCAAAGAGTTCAGGGGGAAAGTGCAACTCAAAAGTTCAAGGGGAAAAATGCAACTTAGCTATAAGTTCAGGAAAAAAGCGTAATTTTCTAATTGAAAGTGTTATTGCTTTTTTAATTAATATGGTTACTTTAATTCTTCAAATGATAGTTATCAAGAAATTCCACGATTTTATATTGCCAGTCTTATTTTCTTACAAATTTTAACAACTTGAAAGTTGAAACCTTATTATTTGAAATACGGAATGCAGTACTTGCAAGATGAGTCTAGGGGTGGGCGCCGGGTTCGGATAACCCAAACCTCACAAGTCCCATTTTCAAAAAAACTCTTATGTGATGGGTATTTTTGGGTTTGAGTAGTCGAACTTGAAAACCCGTATTTTATTACGAAAATACTGTATTGTTTGGTTGTCGGGAAAGTTAAGGAAAGTCAGTTTTTTTTTCTCCCACATGTTGTTTGGATAACAAAAAAGTAAGTTATTATTTTCCTTCAACTTTCCTGCATTTTCCCACCAATTTAATGGGGAAATCCTAGGAAAATCTTGGGAAATTTTTATAGTAAATTGCAAAACATCCCTTGTACTTTGTCTAACTATTAAAATCCCCTCATTTGTGATTTTTTCTTATCGAAAGCCCCTTTGTGCTTATTTATTATTAGCAAAAAAATAACTTATTAAGTCATATAAAAAGTATACCCCCAGAAATGACGCAAAAACACCTTTTTTACCTAAAAATTTTATCAATAACTCCCTGTTAACTTAAAAAATTGACAATAACCCCCTGATAACTTTGAAGATTGATATAAATTCGGTGACTAAAAAATATAAAATAGCGTAGAATTAATTTATAATAAAGTTAATATAATGAAAACGTGATTATTCATACAATATTTTATCAACAAAAAAAACGTAATTCATAATAAAAAAAAATTATCAAAAATATTATGTTCCTAAACTTTCTTAACAACCAAACATGTAGAGGAAAATGAATTTCTTTTCCATTTCCTTTCATTTCCTTTTTTTTTTTTTTTTTTTTTTCTTTTCCAACAATTTTCCCTCACTTTCCTGACAATCAAACAAGTTGTTGGTCCCAAGTGGTCAGATGAGGTCTAGAAGGAAGGGGGGTGAATAGACCTTTGAAAATTTAAACTTAAAAATCTCCAACTTTTTTTCTATGAGCAGACTAAGCTGATCAAGATTCGTAAGTAGACTAAGCTGATCGCGCACAAAGCTTTGAACAACATAGTAGACCACTCTTCTGATATGACTTAGCTGATTTTGATAAAATCAGAGTTTAAAATAGATTACTTGCAGCGGATTTGTTAAATGTTTTTCACAAGTAAATTCTCTTAACTTAGAAAAGATTTTATCCCCAGTTTTCTCAAACTCATTTTCAAAAATCTTTTGGCAGTTAACTTAAGTGTTTAAAATGCTTTTTGAAGATATGCAAGGAAAGATGCAAAAGTAAACACCAGAAGTTTTATAGTGGTTATATGTATAAAAATCATTTAGTCCACTCTTCCAAGTCACTTAGATCTTGGGTTATACCATAATCACACAGATTACTTTACAACAAATGATAAGCCACAAGTTCGTATTAAGAAGTCACAAAGAAATCCTACCCTCAGAAGCTAGATCACTCATTAAGATGGATCTACTCTCCTCACAACACTTATCTCTTACAAAATCACTCAGAAAATGTATATATTCTTTGATCTTCAACTTCAACTTTCGTCAACAGATGACTAGGTTGAATGAGTGTTCTATTCTTGAGTTTTGAGACTTAGGAAAATTCAACTTCGAATCTTGCTCTCAGTTGTGTTGTTCTTCTTGTCTCTAACTCTTGAAACAGGTCATATTTATACTAGAGTTTTGAATTACGTCCATTGAAGAGAGACATAACAGATTTCTTCAGTACTGGTCCCCATTTTCAGGAACAACTACCTGCGACTGTGCACTGTACACTCTGTTGTACTTCTCTGTCAGTCGCATTTAATGCACTCAGCTGATACGAGGTTTTCTTTAATCATTTGCCATATATATCCTTTCTCTTCAACATTTAATTCCATCAGCGCATTTATTACCGTTGCAAAGACTTGCTGATCACTTTCACTCTGCTAATTAAAAACTCCTCGTCTGATGAATACTTGGCTAAGCCCAAATCAAACTCATCTGATTTGAGTCTGCTGAAATTCACCAGCTTGAATCCATTCTTCAGCAACAGATCAATAGTCTTCTGGACCATAAGATTTGACTCTTCTGTTTTGACTTCTTCCTTGGTCAAAATCTTCTAAGAGGTTAGCTAAGCTTCCATTACTTAGCTGATGATGATGTTTTGAAAATCATCAAAACCTTCCTTCACTTTTAGTCTTCATCTTCATCCAACACAAGCTATACGGGACAAATTTGAGATTGGTCTCTCCAACACAGAATACCCGAATCCACCCATATTTTTTTAATATAAAACTTACACAATTTACTTAATTTATTTAATTAATTTACACCATTTAATAAAGATTTTTTTTTACTTAAACCTAATAAAGATTTAATGTATTATGTATTTACATAATACATAATGGCTCTAGATAAATATTTGGTTTGCTATAGATGACATGGATTAGAGTTTTTATTGAGACATGCTTTAGATCATATTTTGGTATTTGATCACTATAAGTTTTAAATCGTATTTGAATATATTTGGAATGATTGATAACTTGTTATGTTAATATGTTTACATTTGTTAAGTCCATGAAGAATTTATATTTCAAAAAAGTATGAAAACCCACAATCCTGACCCGTCAAGTCCCACAATAATTCAGGTACCCAAATTATTGCGGGACGGATCTGGGATTGAAAGTGTCAATCCCAAAATTTATTATACATGCGTTTCTAGTCCCAAACCCGTCTCTTGCCCACTCCACGAGCCTAACACAATATAGTATGCTCGACTATATACACATCTTCCACTCTCTAACCGTCTAAGTAATATATTTCTTTCAATTTTAAAATTTGTACTAATGTTTTTGTTTTATCCTTATTATATATTTAATTATATTTATACAAAAAAATAGAGTTTAATGTTTTTTGCAATTTGAATTATAATTGGTTGCAAAAATTGAGTTTTTTCTCTCTAAACTTACACCAAAGTTGCACTTTCTCACCTAAATTCACAACCTTTTGAATGTAAGTTAAGGGTGAACAATAAAAACATGAAAAGTTCAAGGAGAAAAATAAAATTTGCCTGTAAGTTACGGGAGAAAGAGTAATTTTCTCTTTTCCATATGAGTTATTTTTTTTATTGAATCTTTTCTTTATGAGTTCACAAGAAAATAAGTTGGTTGTGAAATCTTTATCCAGATTGAATTTGATCGAATTCAAATTAATTATATAATAAGTGAAATGTACTAGTTTGGTGATTGAGTTTGGGAATTGAACTTTTGTAATTTTCTGAGGTAGGTAATTACACATTTTTCCATCCGAAAACACTTTTTCCTCTTATTTATTTAATACTCTTAAGCCCAGTAGCGAATTCTTGTCGAAAGCCAGCCCAAAGGATTTAGATTTTGCCCCGCCGTTTATCTTCTGCAAAACCCTAACCCTAAACAAACCCTCATAGTTATCATTCACTATAAATATAAGTATTTGCAGAGTGTCTTCCAAGCTAGAGCTCATCTCTTTGTCGCCGTTGTCGATGCATTAGCGTCCATATACTATCAACAGATCTATTGTTTAATTATTTATTTCTTTTTAAAGTGTATTTACTTACAAGTAATTGAACTAGGGGTGGCGATGATGACAAAAGGTAAGGCTTGTTTCTCAATACATTCGCAGTGGCCGCCTAAGAGCTTTCGCCTTTCGCCGGGCTTGAGAGCTTATGCTGCTTTTTCCTTCCTTGGATGTCTGAGCCTCCCGGTTACTTTCCTTTTTGTAAATTAGTGTGATTGATGAGCTGATGGTAATTGGGGGTGACGAAGAAAACGGACGGATTCCCTATGATTTAACCGTGATTCATACAACCAGCTACTTCTGACCCTTTTACCATTGAAATTTTGATCTCAATTTCTCTCTTTATTTTATTTTATTTTAATATTATGTTTTGAGGAATCTACTTGTGATTAGGCCTGTGATGGATATTATATTTGCTACTCTTGATGGGAAATTATAATTTCCCACTTGATGATATATTTCCACCAAGATCTCTGAGGCCTTTTCTTTGAAAATTCTTCGTTTTTTCATACAAAATTTATTTGAATCTTCCAAATCTATAGACATAATTAAATGATTATTGAATAAAATTGTTCTTATTTTTTTTTTTTTTTTGTATCCCTTCCCCAAACTACTTTGGTTTAAGAGTTGAACAAAGTTTTCTGATATTGACTCTAATTGGAGCCACATTTGATTGAGAAATTTAAGATACACAGATTGTTGACAACTGAAAGTTTATTTAATAGGATAATATTGAAATGGTAGTAGGTACATTGAAGCTTAAACCACTAATTTTGGTTTAGGTAACATTGTATTGAACATCAAAATCATAGATTCACGAACTCATGTTATATATAAAGTTGGATTATGAAATTCATCTAGCTGAGTTAAGATTTGAATAATAATTGAATTTGACGAATTTATTAACCAGTGTCTCAATGTATTGAGACCATTTCCAAAACGTGAAGGAACCAACAAGAGTTACTCTCTTCTTTGCCAAACAGTCCGGTGGTTGATCTGATGAGATTGGCAAGCAAATGTATACCAAACAAACCGAGAATCAGTGATACCACCAGGTTGATCAACCCATCTGTCGATTGGCGCAAATTAAACACGGACGGATGAGAGCGTTTTTAATGTTAAAAGTTGTGCTAATTTTTGAATGACAAAGGAGATTGGGTTCTTGAATTTGCTCACAAAATTGGAAATATCTCAATCAGTACTCTCAAGCTTTATTGCAGCTAGGGATGGCCTGAGGTTGGCTTGGAATCGTTATTATTCTTGAGAATGACTTGAAGGCAGGGGCGGACCGCTTAAGGGCCGCCCCCCCAAGAAAATCTTGAAAAAATATTTATATAGATATATTTGTCAACTATGTTCAACTATAGGCAGTGGTGTAGTGGATTGTGTAGTAAATATCCAAGGAGCTGGCCAAGGTTCGATTCCCTTGATCCTCTTAGTTGATATATTTTTAATTATAATCTATTTATCTTTCTTTTATCCACTTTATTATATGATAAATATATGGATCAATTTATAAATATTAATGTGGCATATGTACTAACATTATTGTAATTATTTTTATGTTAATAATTTATTAATTTCTTAATTATAATCATCATATTTTATGATAAAAATATTTGATTTTATAAAATGCATTACAATAATAATAAAAAAAAGTTATAATATTAATTTTGGTACTTTTTATAGCAATTTTTTTATAGAATTGAATTTATATTGTAAAAATATTTATGTGTTTTAAGATTATTCAATATTTTGAATCATTTGTTGAATGAAACTCTTTTAAAAAAAATTACTACTATAGTTTTCACGTTTTATTTGAAAAATATACAAAATTACTTATTTTCATTAAGTTATTAAGTTGTAATTTTATCTCAACAACAGAAAAATATCAAGTTTACTATTAAAAATTCTCGCCCCCCCCAATCAAAAGCCTCTAGGTCCGCCCCTGCTTGAAGGTTGTGGTGTCTCTTATACGGAATGCCAATGTGCATTCACATTCGTCGGGATGTATTATTACAAATTGCAGGGAGCTCTTGAAAATGCTATGGGAGAGCTTGATAACTCATGAAAAGAAATGGTAACGAATGTGCTGACATACTCGCCATGAAAGGACATGAGATTCATGAGACCTTTGTTATTTCGGGAAGAACCTATTGTTGATGTTTTGCCTCTGCCTCTGTTGTAAAAGAAAGTTTACCACCATTGTATTGAAAAGAAGTTTATAAAGTTGGCAGTCCTAGCTCTTTAATTTAATAAACAAAAAATTGAAGAGATTAAGGAATTATTCCTAAAACAACAAATTTATATGAACCTAATTTCAAATAATTTAATGAAGGTATTGCAAACAACCATGGAAATTGTAGCTACTATGACAAAGAAAGTACATTGATTGTTGTAGAAAATAGAGACATATAAAATTACTCGGATAAAAATAATAATATTAGTTTCATGTAATTGATCAATTTACTAATTGCTAACTCGGAAATAATATTTTACCATCAATTTAACAAGATACTAGTAAATATTTTATTCATTTTTTTAGCACCAAAGGAAATTTGATTAATGAATGTTTTGAATAACAATGGACTTTTGGCAACTTGCACCCTTGAGATTGAAATTTGGCAGAATGTACCCTTAAAACACATTAGTTGTTGCAAGTTGCACCCTCTAATTTTCTCTGGCAAAAAAAAAAAAAAAAAGCTTAAAAATCAATAAATCTGATTTCTTAAGGGCAAAACTATCTTTGTGACTTATCTCTCTCGAATTTTTGTACTTGTTAAAACATAAAAGATTACAATATGTCTATAATTTTGTTTGTTATTTTTAAGTTTTTGATTGTCATATACATCTTTGGATATTTCTATTCAAATTAATTATTCTATACCCTCATTAATTTTACGCTACCTAAGCTTCTTCGAACTTGTAGGTTAACAAAAAGAAATAAAATCTCTATGTAGTACATCCATCAACAATAAAATTTAATCTTCTTTAGCATTCAATTACATCCGTCTTTCCTTTCGTTTGAATGTTTTCATCATTTTTTTTATGTGTTATTCTGGAATTATGTGTATTTATCTTGAAAACTTGTACACATATCATACACAAATCTACGTTCTTCTTTGCCCTTTTTCTGATGGTTTCATAGGTTTTTTTTTTTTTTTCATTTGTGAACACGCTACTAAATATTCCTTTGGTGCTCATAATTTTTTACTGATAAATTTGTGATATTTTAGTGGAAGATTAGTAGGTGGATTTTAATATAACGGTGACAATCAAATACTTTAAAATAACAAACAAAATTACACACTTGTTGCTATCGCTTTTGTTTTAACAAGTAAAAAAAATCGAGGGAGATGAGTCACAAAGAAAATTATGCTCCTAAGATACCAAATCGAGGGTGCAACTTGCAATTAATGTATATTAAGGGATGCATTTTGCCAAATTTCAATTTCAAGAGTGCATTATGCCAAATGACCTATCTTCAAGAGTGTAAGTTACCAAAATTTGAACAACAATAGATAAATTAACAGAATCAACATAAAAGACACGAGATGTCTTTGCTAAAAAATGGTTCCGACCTATTTCCTTCACTGGATACATGAACTACTCTAAAGCCCTCAAAGGTAGTTGCGGTCTTGATGTCTCTAATAATTGTCCAGAATTCCATCATAGACTCCTCGGGATGATCCTTTGTCACATTTTTGTGTCAGATGAAAGATTCACTCTTCAAGTGTATTTGTGGACCCTCACAAATTTAAAAAAGTTCACTTGTCAAGAAATTTATATGTGTGACACAAACATATACACTAATATGTGACGGATGATCCTCACCCCCTTATAACTATTGATACAAGTCAAAAATATGTTACAATCGTCATCAACAATCATGCACGACCACACGATATCCCGGGCAAACTTCATCATTGTCTTATAAATATGGAAGGGATTCTCTTCACTATCAAGCCAATGCAGCAGCCTATTTGGTCCCTCGTGAATATACCCTTAATATGTTAACATTAATTCATAATCTCATATTTATTTTCACTTTCATAATCTCATATTTAAGTATATTTTCACTTAGCAACATAAATTAATGCTAACATATTAATGCCAGTTCCAATGTTTTTAACGTGATCTTAAATTATTTCTGTTAAGTGATCAAATAAGTCGCTATATTGAAGCTTAGTGAATTATAAAAAACAGTTGAACATGTGAGCTAATTTGAAGAAAATGTAACACTAGTGGAAAAAATTTTACAAGTGAAGATTTTATGGATCCAAAAAAATTTATAATTCATCTGAATCCGAATAGTATTCCATTAATTCGAACAATCCGACTAAAAAGCGATCCAATATAAATAAAGACGAATGAAGATCAACCTTAATTCGAACCGAATTGAACCGAATCGTCAGTCCTAGTGAGAGCATTTACCCTAGGGTCTAGGCGAGTCAACACCCAAATATTGAGAATTTAGATCACGATATAGATTGTCAAGTGGAATCGATCTTACAAGGTTTTGGGTATTGGACGTTTTTCTTTTTTGTTGGGGTAAGTATTGGACATTTGGACTTGATTTAGAGTAATTTGGGTTATCCAAAGCAATAATTTTAACTCTTGGGAAATTGGGCTGTAATAATACTGGGCCGAGCTACATGCCGACTATTGCTTAGATTGCCACATTACAAAAATAACCCCATTGTGCCGTGAAATAAGACGGGAATTAGAGGTCAATTTAGGTATTTAATAAAAGGAGGGTGAGGGTGATAATATCAGCTCTCTTGACACGGCTTATCCTTCTCCCATTCGCACATACTCCCTTCATTCCTCTCTCTCTCTCTCGCTCTATATAAAATCCCCCCTTCTTCCAGAGCATATATATACACCAACAAATCTATAAAAGACTCTTCTTTTCAAATTCTTACCGCTCTAATCCTTTTCCTCGTTCCCCTTCTTATAATTCTCTTGTTTCGTATCTCAATTCACAATTATTAACCGGAAAATTGCAATTATAAAAACCCTAGATCCATCCTAATTGATTCACATATAAAAGGTTTCGATCTATGGTTTTCTTTATTTAATTCTTGAGCTCGACTACCGATTCAATTATTTTTTCAGTAGAAACAGGCGTTGATGTTTCTATTTCATACCTTTGTCGTCTCTGCTTAAATAAATATAAAAAAAAAAAAACAATAAATCAAGAATTCTATTGATTAAGTTCGTGAAAGATCTTAGATATTTATTTAACTCACTCATCTAATTGTATGACTTGGGTTTTAATTTAATTTTTTAACTATAGGTTTTCGGGACAGGTGGTAAATTTTCCTCAACCTAGGGGTATCCAGTATAAACAGGTGATCTAATGGCGGATGCCCAGGGTCTGGAAGGGAGCCAACCAGTTGATCTCTCCAAGCACCCTTCTGGAATTGTCCCAACCCTGCAGTAAGAACCCTATGATTGCACTTATCTCTTCAGATTGGTGGGGGTTTAAAAGTTTTTTGTGCATTGACTTTATTGTTTCCATATGGAATGTACATTGTGTTTGTTCTAAAATATAATGTCTATCTTTACGACTATGGTTTCCTCGAAATTTGTGCACTGAGTTTTTATTTTTCTATCTTAAATAATGAGTGGAGTGGTGCCTACATTAATAAATTTGCATAAAAATCTTGAGATACCGTTACCTTTTGTACACCCTCACTCCTAATTTGCAGATTGTTTTGTATGTAGTAGTTTTTTTTGAAATGCCTTGTGTATGTGAATGGAATAAAAATAATTGGCATTAGTTTTTGCTTTTTCATTCATTTGAGTGTTAAATAGAAAATGTTGGACAGTACAGAGGTCTTGTCATGACGTAGAATTTTACGCTATTTGGAATTTTGCTCTAATTTTATAGAAATTAATCACTTCTGATTTCATCTACATGAAGGAATATTGTGTCCACAGTCAATCTGGATTGCAAATTGGATCTTAAAGCTATAGCTTTGCAAGCTCGCAATGCAGAATACAACCCCAAGGTATGCTACTTAACCATTTGTCCATTTAACTGATACTCTGGCTGTTATTCTTTGCTTCTTTGAATTATAATCGAATAATAATGCACTTGACATCCGTGACTTTTCATGAATACTTCCAATGTACTGTGTTTATTCATAATCATAATCTAGTTCTTACTTCTTTCCTTGCGCTTGGATTTATTTATTTAGAAATTTGAGGATGTTCAATTAAGTAATAATGCAAGTCATTACTCAGTTAAACAATAATGGCAATGTTTAGCTATCTCGTTTAAAGTGTGATAGTAATTTGGGCGGAGTCTTTAATATTGTGTTCCTTATTGGTTTCTTAATCCATTTATTTAGTAAAACTTTGAATGTTGTAGACATCTAATATAGAAATACATCTATTTACAATATTTCCGGTTTTGTTCCGGTTATAATATTGAATAAGAGTTAAACTCAATTACAGGCTTTTTATTAAGGACATTTAGGATTAATTGAAAGGGGAAAAATATTTTATGTTCATATATGATTTACTGTATGAGATTTCTTGTTTGTATGAAGTTAGTGTATTTTTAAGAGAACTATTGTTCTTAGAAAAAAAGTAATCAATTTTTTTTCTTACAATGTAAGCTTACACTTCTATTTTAATGGACTTCAGCGTTTTGCTGCTGTGATTATGAGGATTAGAGAACCAAAAACAACAGCCCTTATTTTTGCTTCTGGAAAGATGGTGAGTGCTAATCAACCCTCGATAACTTTGGCAATTTCTTGAATCTGCAGCAGTTTTTAGATTTCTACTTATGATTAGTAATTACAGGGTTGGTGAAACCTTTTGTTCATCCACTGATTAGTTTTTATTCAATGAAGTATCCTATTTACTCTTGTTAAGGATGTTTTTCTGAGGAACTTTTCTACATATTTGTTTTCTTAGGTGTGTACTGGAGCCAAGAGCGAACAGCAGTCAAAATTGGCGGCCCGGAAGGTATAGTTTTTATTCTGTTACTCGGTGCAATTCAATTCTTAATAAGGCATCAGGGAGCTTTAACTTCTCTGTATTTGATTTTTTTCTTTTAGATTTTGGAATTTTAAATGTTGCTCGTTGATGTCTGGGTCAAACTTTTGTTTCATCTTATGAATATATCTCTTGCATCTTATCCTTATTGTTTTTAAGTACCTAACTCATATTTTTCAGTATGCAAGGATTATTCAAAAGCTTGGTTTTCCAGCAAAATTTAAGGTGCATTTCTCTTCCCGTGTATTCTGACGGCAATTCATGCTTTATCTGCTGTCTAAATTTGCTTCTATATTTCGCAATTTAATGTTTCCCCATTTTTCACTTGTAGGATTTCAAGATTCAGAACATAGTAGGATCCTGTGATGTAAAATTTCCTATTCGACTTGAAGGTCTTGCATATGCTCACGGTGCTTTTTCCAGTGTGAGTGATTTATTCACTTGTCTCCTTTTCATCTTATGTTCTACGTCGGTGGTATGCATTGCGCTTTTCCAGGTTTGGAACTCATAATTTGTGTGTGAGGGTTTATGGTATCAAAAGTCAACAAACAATAGCACAAGTGCATGATTATGAATTTACTCCATTGATTTTGTATTTACTAGTCAGCTTCGGGTATCTATTTACTGTTATTGTTTTTGTCGAACACCTTTTATGAATAAGATGTTTAAAGATTAGATAAAAAAAATGATTTGTAAATAATAAATTCATCTGCTAATTTGTAATGCTTCAGGATTTGGATTGATCATTTTTCTGACCTGAATTGTAATTGATATACCTAACTATTTTTACTTTGGCCTAAGATCCATCCAAAAATCATTTTTCGTGATTCATTTAAATAAATCCTGGTCGGGTTTGAACTTCAGTCGTTTCTTCTTATCTTTAACTCGAAACCTTTTGGGTTTATTATCCGGTGAAAATTCTATGTTGAATTCTTATAGTAGTCAGATCTTTTATAGTAAGAACTAATTTTCAAATGTCATGATTACTTTTCTTGTCGTGTTGTGGACATTTCATGTTCTGAACTTTCTGGAGACGGTTAAATATGAAGAAAGTCTATTGAACTAGAATAATTAGGTTCAAGCTCAGATTCAGATATATTATGTCCTGCCCAATACTTGAGTTTGATATATTTGAATGAAATATTATTCTAGAAGCTCGCAAACTAGCTCCATTTATTTTTACCCCTGATCTAATTACTTGTTTTTCTCTGATCATGGTGTCGGAAATGAATTTTGAAGGTAAAATATCGCCTTTTTCCTTCCATTTTTTTCTAATCCTTTTTATATTTAAATCATTTGTTGGTACAGTATGAACCAGAATTGTTCCCTGGATTAATATATCGGATGAAACAGCCTAAGATTGTGCTGCTTATTTTTGTCTCTGGAAAGATTGTTCTTACTGGAGCTAAGGTAATACTCCCTTTTTTTTGTATGTAAGAGGTGATGGGATGATTAGATATCTCCATGCTACTTGTGTCTTCTCGACATATTATTTAGTACCGTTATGTTTAAAATTATCAGGTCAGAGAAGAGACTTATACTGCCTTTGAGAATATATACCCAGTTCTCACTGAATTCCGGAAAGTTCAGCAGTGGTATGGTTTTATTGACATTTTGATTTATTTAATTTTTTTAAATTCAAATAATAGGTTTCAGTGGGTCACAAGGACTGGCAACTGCCAAAGTGGATTTCTTTTATGAGCATTTATGTGAAGGCAAAATGGAGGGATAGAAATTTGGCAAGAATTAAATTTACTCGGTTTTCTTGATAGTTTTTAAGTTGTGGTGTTGAATCATATTGCAGAATCGGCAGGAAGATCGAACATTTCTCTAACGTGCATGATGCATGGAATTGCCTGGGCAGGTGTGGGTCGAACTGTAAATATTTTAGGTGTACTCGATATGTGTTTAGACAAATTATGAGGTTCAATTTTGGTTCTTGCCTTGGACAGTACCAGTACTGCATATTTCTGTGTTCATTAAGAAAGAGGCTAATAAACTGTTTGGTTTCCTTGTGTGCTATCAAGCTCGAACAATTTGGATGATTTTTTTTTAAACAAATGCTCTTTTTTTTTTTTTTTTTGAATTGACATGCCGAACATTATTGCTTTTGAAATGGTAAAGTATTTGCTGATAAAAAATTATTCTGCAAGTTTGTCTGCTGTATCCATTCGAATTCATTTTTGGTTGAACTCTACTAAGTTAGTTTTGAATTTTCATTTATACTGTATGTATTTGGGAGGTCGAAAAGGCACATGTATGTAGTATATTTATCGTCACGATTTAAAAAATAGAGATTTTTCGATGTAATTTTGTCAATGTTTTGATCCGAGCTTATATTAGCCCCGAGTGGATTCTGGACACCTTCCAAAAGTTAAATTCTGCATTTCAACTTTATATTACGTTTACTTGTAGACAAAATAAAGTTAACATGACGAAAAGTTTAGGGCATGAATCTACAAAATGAAAGAGCATTTCTTGTTCATATCGAGTTCATATTGAGTTCGTATGTACTCAAATCATTTACAAGGCAAGTGAAGTGCAAACACACGTCTGGTGAAAGAATGACGACTTATGATTGGAAACAACCAAACTGGACTTCAATTTTCCTTGCCATGCGAAAAATGTGAAATTGAGTTTTGCTTTTGTATCCAAAAAAAAAAGAAAAAAACAAATTGCTTATTGAACGGTGGAATTCTAATACTACTTATATTGATTTCTTCAAGACAGAACAAGAACAATATTGATTCAGTTTATTAAATTAATAAGCGGGAGTGGTTTTTACTGCTACAAGGAGAATACTTAATGCACAACCCCGTGCCAAGTTCCACATTCTTCTTTAGCACTAATACTTAACCGTGGACTTGATTGCATCCAGTATCTGCGTCCAAAACATAAAAGGAATTTCAAATCCTTAGTATCATGCAAACTTTTCAAAGAGGTTATATCATATGC
Source organism: Penstemon barbatus (assembly GCA_003313485.2). Classification (NCBI taxonomy): domain Eukaryota; kingdom Viridiplantae; phylum Streptophyta; class Magnoliopsida; order Lamiales; family Plantaginaceae; genus Penstemon; species Penstemon barbatus. Next base: position 9,244,628 of record CM064877.1, on the reverse strand, counting down.
TAAAGACGGACCTTATTTTTGGTTGGCATATAGTGCGGTTCAAACACGAGAGGAAATGGAGTATCGAGACCACATACTCTAGCTACCGGAGCTTCCAACTGCCGAAAAACCGTGTTCTTTAGATATAGAATCAAGATAATTAATATAAATGAAGCATCACTTAAGTGTGTTTATATGGTATACAATAAATATGCCATATAAGATGTCCGACGCGCCTCGGAAGAAGGAAACCCAAAAAAAGATATAGTATGCAATAATTCAAGAAGAATCGCAACGAAAAGAGAAGTACTTAACTAAAAGATCTGAAAGTAATGACAATAATAGATACATACCCGTAAAAAACAACGTTCAACAATAGAAGCAGATATTTCAGCACCAAATCCACCAGTTATTGGAGCTTCATGGCTAACCTAGAAAAGAAAATGAACCAATAAGTAAGTCTAATAATGAGAATTATACCTTCATATGGGAGAACATTAAGTAATTATACACACCAGGAGTCTTCCGGTTTTATTAACAGAGGCCTCCACAGTTTCCTTGTCCCATGGAATTAGAGTTTTTAAGTCTATTAGCTCACAAGAAATACCATCCTACAAAATCTTAGAATTTTCAAAAATCAGAAGTTAATCCAGGAAAAATAGAACAAACATTACTTATAGTATAAAATGCAAGGCAATGAATTTATGCATACTTACCTTCTCAGCGTCAAAACAGGCCTGTTCCATTATTGACAACTGAGCTCCCCACCCAACAAGTGTGATGTCACTACCTTCACGAATCACCTACGAATCGAGTTTTTTTTTTAAGATAAATAATTATTTTCCATCAATAAGAAAACGAAAAAGCACAAGCACACCTCTGCCTCAGATAACGGCAACATGTAGTCTTTGTCTGGGACTTCTTCCACAGCAAGCCGATAAAGCCACTGCGAACATTTAAGCATGGATGTAATAATGATGGAAATTCGGCATCAACTACAGTATGAAATGAGCAAAATAAATATATACCTTTGGTTCAAAAAACACAACTGGATTTGGGTCACGAATGCTTGATAACAATAATCCTTTAGCTTGTTGAGGACTCCGAGGAATCACCACCTAAAAGATAGCGCTAAGTACATGAATAACAAGAACTAGCACAGTCCTTATTCTTACAGCAACGAAATCACACAGCATTTCGTACTTTCCTTTTACTATGAAAAATATGACTAAAAACGGAAGTCAAAAGCCTCTTCAGGATTCTCCTATCTCATAACTTCTTTTCTTAGAGCCAAACATAGTATACAACATTTGGATTCAATTTAAGTTCAAACTGAAGGGGATACCTTAATACCAGGAACGTGACAGAAAAAAGCTTCGGGAGATTGTGAGTGGTAATGCCCACCGTGACCTACGGCTCCATAAGGTGCTCTGATTGTTAAACCTGAGAACCGTGAGAATGTTAATAAAACAGGTGAATACGTACTAATTAAAAGTTTATGAAAAGCTCAATGAATTACCTCCACAATTAAATTGATTACCACTCCGGTATCTAAACTTAGCAGCTTCATTGACAATCTATCAATTAAGATCCAATCAGGGTAAATTACAGGATATATTGTCGGACGAGAAAGTTGAATGCATACCTGATCGAAAGCGGGAAATATATAATCTGCAAACTGAATCTCAGCTATTGCTCGATTTCCCTATATATATATATATATCAACTAAATGTGAGTTCCAAGTTATAAGAAAACTGAATTTCAATTAAAGATAATATATATAAAGTGAATTACCATTGCGGCAAGACCAATAGCAAATCCAACAATACCCTGTTCGCAAAGAGGAGTATTGAAAACCCGACGTCTACCAAATCGATCGGACAATCCAGAAGTACATCGGAAAACACCACCGAAACCAACATCTTCCCCGAATACATAAGAACTTAAAACAAAATAAAAATTGCCAAAATCAAACAAAAAATCATAAAACCTAAGAGAGAATATGAAGTGGTAATTAGTACCGAGGATCAGTTTCTAAGGCAATGTGAAGAGCTTGATTGATTGCAGAGAATAGATTAACTGACTTATTGCTCTTTCCAGTTTCTTGGTGGGAAGAATTCTTCTTCGACTCATCATCTTCAGGGAAGGTCGATAACCTCCGAAAAATACTACAACCTCTTTGTTCTAATTTTGATGAAGCCGAACCAAATCTTTCGATTCTCCTTAAGCTACCAAAAGCCATTTCGAGTTTCAACAAACAATTCCTCCACAAAAAGAGAGAGTTGTGAAATTTTTGGTTTGTTAGCTGAAATGATTTTCAATACAGAATCACTTGAGTTAGTTGTGTTTTCCTTCGATTGCAGCAGTTGGTGGGGGAGGGATACGTGGTAATATAGATCTGGTAGTTATCGGAATTTATTTAATAATAATAATATATTTCCTTTTTTTATAATTCTTTATAAAATAACATTTCAAATATAAATATACTACATTCGTCTCGAAAGGGTTTAACTCTGGTCCGATCGACTATTTGAGTTAATTTAAATTAAAAGATTTGAAAGAGCAAGAATTGTATCTAATCTAGACCCTTAATTAGAGAAGAAAAAATTGGGTTTGTGGTGGTTTTATTGATGTTAAGAAAACAATCTAAATATATCATATCCGTTTGTTATATAGTAATACTGTGTATAATTAATATAAAACAGATAATATTATGATTTAAAAGAAATAGAGTCGTCGGTCTTGTTTTTGTAGGTTAGGTGAGCAAAGCAATTATTAGTCCAAGTAGCCCAAAGGCCTCCAAACCAAACCAAACTCCATTATTATTTATTATCAGTTTCTATTCAATTCGTGCACGCGGTATTAATTTATTTATTAATTAATAGAGATTCCCTTTGTATACAATAAGGGTGCACGTTTGACACGATCCCATTATTTTAGATGTATTCAACTTTATCAAAATCCAACATGACCAACAAAATTTACATATAAAAAAAAACAAATTATGTACAATACACCTTTCAGAAACTTAGTAAGTTCTATACTTCACGATTAAAAAAAAAAATCATTAAACTATCATAGCTCCAATTATTAATACTCGGAACATGAAAATCAGCTACAAAACCTTTAAAATACATAATTCAAGTCATTCCAAAGCATAATAATTTTCATGATATTCTCATAACATGATTAGAATATTCTTATAAGCTTGATCTGCTCATTGGAACTTACATGTCTTTGACACACTAATTCGTGACAATGCACACGAAGATGTCATGATTTATGAGAATATGTTCAGATATAGACAACCATAAGAATGCATCAAGTAGTGAGATAACTTTTTCACTTCGTTTATATAACATTTATAGATTTGAAATTGTCATACAAAATGTTGGTGGACGGAAGTATTGTTTGAAAAGAAAATGTTGTATGTTAAATTACCTTAATTCTCCAACGTCCATGCATACTTGTATTAGATAATATATAAGGATTGTTTATCCTCCCATCAAAGCCATCTTTTTGGAAGAGGAATAAGTGTTAGTTTAATGAGTATTAAATAGAATTCATTAATCCTCATTGTCGAGAGTCAATTCCTAAAAAATCATACATAAACATTAAGAATGTCAAAGGATTTTAAGTTTAACATCCAAAAAAAATTCATTATGAAAAAAAATAGTCCCTTTGAATTCTCATCGGTCCGCAGACCTATCATACATTCCTTGTTTAATCAAAAGATTAAATGCATGAAAAAAACATGATTGAAAGTAAGGATCTTCATACGTATATCGATACACATATAAGTTGGGGGTTTCAATATATATAGTTTAAATTGTTTATGTAGTAACTATACAACGGAAATTTGTATCATACTATATATTAATAACATGCTACCGCTAAATTTGTAGTTCAAACAGCATTATCATATATCACATTAGGTATCCAATAATGTGTTAATTTACCAATAATATTGACTCTCGTAAAACTACATCACACTTTATCTTTTGTTTCTTGTCGCTAACCCATTTGTTGGTGTTACTTACCAATAATAATACTCTGGCAAAGTATACTTCAACGTCCTACACAAATGCGATTAAAAAGGAGATGACAATTAGAGGTGTATAAGATAGTTTAGAGAGGTGTATTAAAAGACACGATGGAAACTCAAAAAATTAAAATGAAATGCATATTGCATCAGCCAAAAGTCACATCTTATCTTATCTTATCTTACTTACTATTATTTCAAGGGGGTCTTTTAGTTAAAACTGTCTATTTTGAGGAAAATTCTTGTCCAAGCCTGGTTTGGCCAAACCCATCCAACCACCAAGCAAGTGTATTGCACTTGCTTTGTGATTGGTCACTCTCCTGGGAGTTACATCCAATCCCAAAGCAAGTGCATTACACTTGCCTTTTAGTTACTTTGGGCTCGGCCAAACCCGGTGTGGGTAAGAATTTCCCCTGTTTTGACTAAAATGCTTTTTTCTCTTTTTTTTGAATTTTTTTATTTATGAAATTACCGATTAAATTCAAAACTAAACTCCACTTCCCTTAATATCTCGCATCAGTTAAAAAACTTCCATCCCAACTTCACTCTCCCTCCCCGCCTGACTCACAAATGAGTCTTTCCACCAAAAACTTCCCATCCTCTTCTTCCTCCCCTTTATCACAAAAACAAAAGAACTGGAATTTCTCCATTGAAATCTCAAAACCGAGATTTGTGCAATGATGGCAAAGGAAAAGACAAAAACTAACAAAGGAAGCCAAAGCAACGCGCAAAACGAGAGGAAGACGACAATTACAAAGAAGAAAGAGAGTATAGAAGAATAAGGAGTTTATTTGGATTTTCTACTTTGGGTACATACCTTTTATTTGCAATCTCATTGTCCATTCAAATAAGTCCTATATTTAAAGATGTGAAAAATAAAAAAGGGCATTTTTTGTTCAATATGATGGTTGTTTCTGTGCGTATATGTTTACTAGATTAGGTTAACGTGATATATAATGGAGCCCTAGCAAGTACAAAAATTGTGCAACTAAAATTTTGACATTGGAACTGAAGGATCAATGTTAGCAGTAATTCTACATGGATTTTCTTATGGTATTTATGCTTGTGAACTAAGGTAATTTGTATTTTACTAAATTTGGTATTGCTATCGCAGCTTTGTTTTTTCATTTACTAATATTGATAGTGTGTTTTATTTGCAAATTATGATTTCAGATAAATTATTCTCTTTATACCTTTTGCAAACAACTCAAACCTACAAATCCATCTTTAGAACCATGGATGTTACATAAATTTGTAACATAGATTTGGTCATCAAAGGTTAGCTTTCCTACTCTTAATTTATTTTATGTTAATATTCTTTTGAAGAAAGCAAATTTCTGTCCTACATTTTCATTCACAAATTATGTTTCATGTTGATAACATATTCGAGAAGGGAAATTTTGTATTACTTTGATTGACATTTTGTTAATTTAAATCCAAAACAGAAAGTTTTAGTCCAAAAAAGAGTGTGTACACTATTTCCCCGTGTTTGCAACCCTTCAGCGGTTTGGGAACGAAAAGCCAAGAAATTAGGAAGAAGCATGTCACTAATGCCATGAGTTCATTATCAAACACGTTTCTTGGAGCGAGGAAGTTTTTTTTTTTAACTAATTGAGGATGAAATCTTGGATACGGTGCCCATAGGGGGGATGGGGAAGATTACCTGAGAGGTGGAGGTAGACCCCAGGACGTGACCCTCCTTATGGGTTGGAGATTAGGGGTGTTCATAAACCCGTCCCACTCGACTCACCCGCCCGACCCGCTTCAACCCGTCCACAACCCATCGGTTTTATTCTTAAAATAATCAAGTACGGATTGGTAATTTGTAAACCCGCACGTCATGGGTCGGGTGACGGATTTGATGGTTAAAAAACCGACCCACCCGTAATCCGTACTTAATCATCCTTGATGTATTTTTTATTCATTGTTTAAGAAAAGTGTGAAATAAATTACATTTATTAACAAATGAATAAGAACAAATAAATAAACTTTTTTCAAGTTTTTGTTTTATATTAATGTTAATGGTACATATATGTTAGTACATTGTTCCTAAAGAGTTTGTTGTTGAAAAAATCGAGAATGAACTTTACTAATTTATTATTGTTTGTAATATGTGAGTGATGATTTATAATAAAATTTTTTGTGGGGACTTGTAATGTTATTTTTTGTGGAGATTGTTGATTTAATTAGTAAGAAATCATTGATTATATTCTAGTTTTGTACTTTTTGCTTCTTGAATTTAATTTCAAATGTAAGTGAACATATTTGACACATTTTATTTGTTGTTTGAAGAACTTAAAATTATATGATTTATTATTTATATTTAGATGTCATGATTTTATGACATTATTTCCGTTCAACCCGCCGACCCGACCGCCACCTGGCCGCACCCATTCCACCTGAACCGGGCGATTTATGAAAATAACAACGCAGGTGCGGTTTAAAAAATTGGCAACCCGCACTTGTTAGGTCGGGTTAATTTTTTCATGTAAACCCGCCCACGTTCACCCCTATTGGAGATGACCTAAAAATTGAATTTGTAACAACCTCAAATTTAAAAAAGAAAAAATTACAAGAAATTCATGAACAAGACCTAAAATTTAGGACTGTCAATTGGCCTTATGAGCCGAGCTTTAAATAACTCGACCTCAAATATTGATGGGCTTCATAGCTATAGGCTCAAACTCGGCTCATAAATTTTCTGATTTCTCTTGCACAACCTCGGCCAATGTAACTTTTCGGGTATCGAGCCTATATTGGGTTTGTTAATATAGGCAAAAATATCTTGACATATAAAATATTTCGATTACCGAAACATATGTGAATAGACTACTGTTACTTAATACACGAGTATATATCATTAGATAATATTTTAACTGAAAGATCGAGTTATTTGCCAACATTTTTTAAGATACGTTTGATCTATATGAACAAGAATTAGAGTTTTAAAGTTTCAAGACACCAATTCATTGACTTTTTATGTTAACTTTTGTCTTTTGTTTAAAAAAAAAAAAAAATCTTTGATTATACATTTTGTCTTTGGGTTCTGATCTTCAATACGTAATTCATATACTAACACATATGTATATTTACGTTATAACTTTTTGTAAAGTTTACTTGTTTCAAAATAAAAACAGTAATTAGTAACAATAACTACAATATAAATAATTAATCGTAATATTTAAAATACTTATATGTTTGGGCTTTATTCGGGCTGAGACGTGTTAGGCTCAAGCTCAGTTCATAAATTGATCGAGTTTAATATAATGGTTCAAACTCGAACTGGCTCACAAATATTCGAGTCGAGCCATCGAGTTTCAAGTAGGCCCAACTCAATTGACAGTCCTTTTGAAACTATACTTTCTGGATGTTTTAGTCAACATTGAATTGTTCGACATAAAGTACAAATTTTGAAATTGCTAACCAATCTAGATACTAAAAATTGATATGACTCTCTTTGATTTGACTGAACATACCCCATAAATTGAGGAACCCTTTATATAGCATAATTGCGAGAATATCTATTTATTGTTCGACAAGTAAAAATTTATCTGCTAGCATATAATTGCTATATATTTATATCCATAATACTTATACTAGTATTTACTCCTTTTGAAAGAAGAATTCTAGAAATGTTGTAAACTTAAAAAATATATTCCGATTGGATTTTAAATAGACGATTAAGTTGAGAACAGGGCCCGATCAAAAATTATATCCACAAACAATACTTATACTAGCATTTACGCCTTTGAACAGGCCCCTAATATGTCGGCCCAGCCCGGTCCACGGCCCACCGAAATATTATTTCCTGCATCACCCCTTACATACAGCATACTCCACCCCCTACACCAAGTATCCATACCTTTGCTACCAACAAATATCAGTTCAAAGAAGAATTATTTGTGAACAAGGGTAAGTAACAAAATATCAGAACAATTACTGGATAAAGGGACAAGTAGGCAGTAGAGGCTTAAATTTGAACTTCATTTAAGCCTCTTTAAAGATCAGGCTTTTAAAAAGTAACTTGGACTCTCATCTTCAAAACTGAGCAAAAAGTAACTATTATAAGTAATAGAACATAAAATTAAAACCATAAAAAGACTACTTTAAATCCACTATATTGCCATGATTTTCCAACCTTGAATCCATCCCACTTTTACAATATCAAAAGTAGGCTAGCTCCAAGATTGGATCATATACTCCGACAAATAAAAAGACAAGTAAAAAAGGAAAAACAAGAAAATTGACCATGAAGAAAGAAAACCCACAATAACCATTAAAACTATTTAAAAAGTAAAAAAAAAAAGTAAAAAACAACCCCCAAAACCTAAGACCCTCTTAACAACATGAGAACATGTTAGATGCTTAACACAGTAGCTCTCCCTGGGCTTGCACACTCCAGTGTTTTCATATATTTCTGCAGCAAAAACTGAAGAGAGCAGTCCCCATCTCCTCAAGTATTTATCAGTGGGCCGCCTCTCAGCACAAGCTTAAATTAACATCCATTTGCAACACCGTTACCTACAGGCTTCTTCTCTGGGATAACAGCAGGTTTTACTGTCTTAAGAACGTCCCCAGATTTTGGAAGTGAGCCATTTTCCAAGGTAGCCTGAACAGTTGATGTAGTTTCCTTGTTTATATCAGATGCCACTTCGGTCGATAACTTGTTATTATTAAGATCACCATTTGCAATTTCCTTGTTCTCCTTGTCCTTCTCTTCTGAGTGTTTGCCTTCCCATACTTGTTGAGCTTGCTTCTGGAACTGCTGTTGCTTGGCTTTTTTCTCCTGAATTCTTTTCTGTCGATCCTCATAGAATTCAAAATCATCGAGGATACATTGTTTACTCGTATGGTCTTTGAAAATTTTGATCATCTGAACTCCTTGGTCCAGTTTAACCTGTAAAGAAAAATATACATACGATTTCAAGCAAGAAAGAACAATTGACAACCAACAATTTACAAAAGGATATGCAGTATAAATACCTCTTGTGTGTCCCTGCTATTAGTTACAGGTTTGTTCTCATTATTTTCAAGGATTATATGCTTTAACAAACTGTTTGGTACATCCTTCACAATGTGCCACTTAACAGGGAAACAACCAATCCACTTGTCCTGCTGCCAGTACTCAACATTCTTGTCAAAATCAACAGGTCCTACCATCTCCGCAACACCAACAAATTGACCACTCGTGTTAACCTAAACATAGATAGGAAAAAGATCAGTACAAATTAGGTAAATATTACAAACCAAAACAAGCCACCGCTACAAAATCCTATAGCTTACCGAGAAGAAAAGGAAAACAGGGCAACCATCAGACTTCTGTTGGGCTTCCTGGTAAGCAGCATCCAGCTTTTTGTTACCATTAGGAGTGCTAGCCCAGACATTGTACTTGATGCACTTGTGGACATCGTCCTCACTGTACGACTTGATAATAAAGAACTTGGCATCAGAATAAGTTTCAGCAAAATCTGGCCGGTTGTATTGTTCTAGATCAGGAGCTACACTCGACTTCTTTTCATCATCGGTCGTTCCAGTCAATGGGATGTTTTGCCCTTTAACAGCTAGAGCCACTGGCGTAAAACCCTTCTGATTCTTTGTAGGTTTGGCTCTTGGTCCTCTGTTCAATTCATTCAGCCCATCGATGCTTTCATTGCCATAACCATAGAAACCATTTCCTCTTCCCCTAGGTTTGTACTTGCTATCAACAGCCATCCAGCCACGTCCATTCCCCCGTGCATTATAACCATTAGAGCCATAGCCCAGACCAGATCTATAAACATTTCCGTACTGTCCATATAATTTGTTGGGGTACATTCTATTGGTGTATCCACTAGATGTGTTCATGCCAGAAATTGGCCTAGGCTGGTTCAAACCCTGCAGAGTAACAAGTAAATATTCTGGAAAATAAAGGACAGTTTACTGAATATTAAATAGATATGTCTTAAATTCAAACAAGAATTGCAAGAACAAATACATATAGATTGGCTACAATCATATTTTAAGAAAGTGAAGAGCAAAATTCATCACAGTTGCTAAAAAACACCAAGCAAAGTACAGCATGTTAGGCATACCATTAGATGAGGTCGGTAATTCTGATTTCTCGAGGAAGGAACACCATTTCCACTTGCAATAGCTGAAGTCATCGACGAACTAGTTACAGGCCTTTGATGTCCATCAAAAAAGTATGGATTCTCCAACCATGGTATTGCTGACTGTAAACCATCATATCCAAAGCTTGGGTTCTGATAAGCAGATGCAGGATATCCTCCAGGCAAAGCACCCCTTCCATAGGAACCATTCACATTAAAAGACGTGTTTTGGTATGCCGGCCTCATTGGCACTGCTCCATTGTTTCCTTTTGCACCCCCACTATTAAATTTTGAATTAGTAGAATCCACTGACAAAGGCGCTTGGTCAGCAGCAGCAGAGGCAGCTATCTCACCTTTTGTTGGGGCAGCTGGAGTGGGGTATGGGCTACTTGATGGCGTCAATGACGGGTAATAAGGATTTGGGTAATGGTACTGCTGAGCTCCATATACCTGCCCATCATGTCCCAGAGTTGGTACCGGGGATACAGCTGGCGAATAAGGGGCGTAAGGGGCATAATTATAACCATGGTGATACATAAGTGATCCATTGTCTCCATAAGCTCCCTGAAATTTCCAAACATAGGTAAACAAAAACAACATTAACAAATTCACATGAGAAACATCATGGCAAACCAATCAATCTTAATAAAAGGGACTGAAAATACTAAATGCGTAAATAGTTTCAAGTTGGCTCCAAAGGAAATGCTTGAATATGAACAGGACTTACTGGAGTCGTCTCTGCACCATCATGATTGACATATCTTGAGTAATCTTCCCATTCATTACCACTAGCATCATAGCCTTTATACAAAAGGAAAGGTAAAGGTCAGCGAGATTATATATAAAGGAGGGGTAAACATGAGATTGTATAGCAAATTAAGTGGCAGTGTGAATCCCAATCTATTGAAAAGTAGAATATCTGTTACAGTAGAACATATTTATAAGATACTAGGGGACAAACTCACCACCATAATAGTATGCAGTAGAAGGATACCCATTTTGAAAGTAAAAAGGAGTTGGATCTATAAAATCCGGTAATATGGGTGTCACGGATCTATCTGACTGAATTCCATTGGCCATGTTATTGGAATCGACCGAAGGCTGTATGAAACATAAAATTCAGAGAAATTTAAAAATGCTAGATGGGAAATAAAATATACTGGGAAAATAAGCAAACCTTCTTAGTGGCTTCTGGGATTTCGATATTCTTGGTCTGAGAGTCCAAGGATATTTTCTGTAACAAATCTGCAGCCTCTATAGCAGGGAAGAGTAAAGGAAAGACAGTATCTCCCGAGGCATATAAAAAACCAAACAGTCATAAAAATAGTTGATTTGATTCAACTCAGACTACCAAAAAAAATCACAATTATATCAAGTTTTCATGTAAGTATCAATTTAAGAACCTACAAGCTAGCAAAGAAAAGAAAAATTAAATAAACTCAAAACAAATTATAAATAAAAAGGCAAACTATCAGCTACACCTCAAAACTTTTTGTAAACAAGTACGAAGGAAAAACATGGATCTTCTAAATCTGCATGAACGACAATAGAAAAGGTTAAGCAAATCCTCCCAAGGATACAAACTCCACAAACTTCGGAATTTGGATTCAAGAGCCACACACACTAAAAAAAAATAATATTAAATCAACCATCAACAACACAACATCTTATCCCAAAAAACTCAGATCTATAACAGCATGAACCGAAACAAACACAACAGAATCAAAATAAATTCAAGTTTTAATTCAAGAAACGATAAAAAAGGATACGATCTGCCGGAGAAGCAACGGAAGCCATAAGTTTTGGAGGGATGGAGAGAGAAGAACCCTAGGGGTGTGAGCCGCCGCAAACGAGGGAGCTGAGCAAAAGTTTTAATAAGGGTTTGGGTTTTGGGGGAAGAGAGAGAAAGAGAAAGTCTTTGTACAGGGTTTTGGTCCATTTTAAATTGGTGATTCAAATCCCTCCACCTCTTTTTTCTTTCTCGGTCCCTCTATTTCCGTCCATTTGTAGATCCTGCCCATTGGTTCACCCGCCTGTAACGTTAAAGTCTATTCTGATTGGCTGGACTAGACACGTGGCTGGTATGTGATTAGTCTAGTTACGTCACGTGAAATGCTTTTGCTTGGTTCTGGCGGGTTAGATTTAATGAGTTAGAAAGACAAAAATGTCCTTATCAAGGGTTGATCTTTCCGTGGGGGGCATTTCAATTGTAGTGTTTTTTTTAATTATTTTAGTTTGTAGTGCTGTTTGCTCTTGCTCTTGAGGAAAATAATTATAAATGCAGATATTTTAGAAATTTTAGTGCAATTTATGGCCACATTGACTTAATAACAATTGTGTGTATCTTAATAATCTGTAGAGTTATTGCGATTTTCCATTTTTCTAATATTAAAATGGCTTCGCATGCAATTTTGATTTAGATTTAGTTATTTTTATTTAAAAATGTGTTTTAGTTCTTGGTTCGACCTTGAACGAACTCCAAACTCTTTGATTTATATTTCAATAATATAACTCAACCTAAATCAGCTCTAATTTGATTTAGGTGATAAATTTGGGACGGTGATATAATTTGAGATAGAATCAAAATGACAATTGGTTTGGGACGAATTTCGCAATTTTGCATAGTTGTTATTATTATATGCTTCATGGCAGAAATTTAAGGGGGAGAAATTATAAATTGCAGGACTAAATAATTTGGGATGAAAAACAAAATAAACAATAAGCTTGGGACGAATCTCCGCAGTTTTACATTTATTTTCTTTGTGAATAAAAATGGCTGCCATACTAGTATGCTTTTTTTCATATCTCCTGCTTCTTGAATTTTGAACAAATTTTGCTGGAAAAATTTGAACAACATTTAATAATCCAGAGTGAATGTCTAAATAGTAGCATCTTCCATTTTATTCTCCATTAGTACCAGGGCCGGCCCTAAGTTTTCGGTGGCCCTAAGTCAAATTTTAAACTGTGGCCCTCAAATTTACACGTACAACAAAATTATGTTAATAACAAATACAAACTTTTTAAAGCAATGCAAACAAAACTATTAATTAGAAAAATAATAAACAAAATCAAATATAATCTCGCTTTATAAAAAACATCGATAACACAAGATATATTTTTACTTAATAAGAAAATGATTATATCAGTGACTGAGACATAAGCACCTAACTAATATTATTTAAATATTACTCTCATATAATTTTGGAGTAAAATCACAAATTACACTTGCATAATCATGGACCGAGCTAGGTGTATTTTGTTGGGGGGGCGAAGTTTTTGGGTAATGAAGTCGGAATTTTTTTGATTGTTAGGATAAAATAACTAAAACTAATTTAAGGTAAAGTGATCCAATGTTATTATCCATAAATATATATATATATATATATATACACTAGCAAGTTTTTTCAAAAGTAAGATTTTTTTTTCTTTTTATATAATTAGCAGAACAGATTCATAACACTCAATACGGATGTTTAAAATGCAAATCAATTGAACAAAAAATAATTTGGTAGCAAGTTGATATATTTTCGATGTTCAAATAAAATGACAAAAACTAACTTAAATTATAATAAGTTTATAATTTTATCTAATAACAAGGTAAAATGATATACTAGCAATTTTTTAAAGTGTCTATTCAACAGATGGTTCAAAAGATTGAAGAATTGATAAGAAGATCATGAACACTTTACGACATAAATTCAATTTTATAATGATATAAAAAGTACCAAAATTAAAACTAATTTTTTTTTCATATGTTAATTCATATGACCATATTTATGCATTGACAATAACTGAATTAGAGTTACACAGAATATAAGAATATGCAAAACAAAACATAAGAATATATAAAAAAAACTACTTACTTCTCCTCGAGTGGATTTCGAACCTAGAACCTTATGGATGACAAAGCATTGTTACAACCATTAGGCCAAGTGAACTTTCCTTGTAAGAATTGATAAATAATATTACTAATAGAAATTAATTTTTTCCACCTACTATATATTAATATTTTTTTTGGAGGCCCTCGGCTATCGGTGGCCCTAAGCGACCGCCTATGCGGCTTATGCTCAGGGCCAGCCATGATTAGTACAAACAGCAAATATGTATTTAGTACTAAAAATGTAAAAAGTAAAAAAGGAACTGCATATCATAATACAATACAACATGAATGGAGCAAATTAATTTAATAAGCCATTGTGCCAAAACCAGCCTCAACTTCATTGGTATTGAGTTGAACAACTATAGGACTCCTGACGACATGATGGAAGCCATCAGACCAAGTAATCGAACCAAAATCATATCTCCCTTGAGACTTTTTCAATGGCTTCAAGGTCACAAAGTATGTCACTTCTTCCTTGAAAGCCGAAAACACCAATAGTTCAGGCCAAACCACCACTTCCACTCCTCTAGGATTCACAATTTTTACAAAATATATTGCGGTTTTCATACTCCCAACATTGCGAACGGTCCTTTTGATTGTGGTCGTGCATTTGAGATTTGATATGGTGATCGAGGGGTAGTTTATTACGTTCCAGTACTTTGGTTCAATTTTATTAGGACATCTTGTAGTGAGTGGACATATGACCATGGCTTGTATTTGTTCCTCGCTATAGCCACTGTTGCATAGGAAAAGAAGGTAGTCTCGTGTTGTTGTGTCGTAGATTAGTCCTGGATCAATTGCCTTGAGTGGGTTTATGTGGCCCGCACCAATGTCAAAGGGATTAGCTGTCTTTGTTGATGCTTCCACTGAAATGTCATCACCAGTTGTGTCCAAGTTGTAAGCTGTCAAGTCAACGAAATCCCAGTTAGCTAATAACTATAATAGGGCGAAAATGTTCAAAATGTTACCGTATATATTCTAGGCAATTTAGGTAATTAAGTTGTTACCAGTAGTCATGAGGGCAGATCTAATAGCAGCAGGTGACCATTGAGGATGTGCAGATTTAAGGAGGGCAACAACACCTGAAACATGTGGACAAGACATGGATGTCCCTGAATCGAAGTTCCAATCCACCGAACGCTTGTCACCTGGGAAAATCGATGGAGGAACGTTTGGAGGCCATGCTCCCAATATGCTTATTCCTGGTGCACTAATATCTGGCTGCACCAAGAAAACAAAATAACCAATTAATCCTGTTAATGTCATATGATCAAATAAACCAAACCGTAAACTAATCTTAGTTACCTTTAGAAAATCCGGGGAAATTGAGCTTGGCCCTCTAGAAGAAAAATCTGAAACAATAGGCGCAGGTGACCTTCTGAAGGCTGTTTTACTAGGTAAGATCTGCACCTTGGTAACGCTTTCGCATACAAATATTTTGATCATGAGTTGTGGGATTAAATTTTTTATTCATTTAGTTACGTACTTACTTACTTGGTCCAAGATAGATATATTTTGGTTCCTTGAATGGTGTCTATGCGTACAACAGGGACTATGCTAACAGCAGCTACGGGCCTGGTTAGTGGCTGGACAAAGACTAGTGCTGCTGCATTGGCTCTACTTGCTACAAACTCTGCGTCTTCACTGCTCACTGGTCCATCAGTGGAGAAACACAAAAGGACTTCACCCGAGAGTGAGATATTCATCCAGTTCCTCGTATTGCATATCCTGGATATATCAAACATGAAATTGTGATATCCCTACTTTTACACGATGTGTGGATCTTCTGTATCACATTTGTGTCACGCTAGCTTTAGTATCATAATTCATAATTCATAATTCATACATATACATATAGGTATGTCACTAAAGTGTAACACGAATGTGAGATATAAGATCTTTTTTTCGTGTTTCAGTGTCACCCACCCTCCAAAGAAATAGCTTCGAGCTCTTGCCAGTGTTCCACTTATTTGCTTGGCAATGAGACCTTCACCCTGCACATATGGAATCAAACTGTGTAATTAGTTGGACCAAATGCTAAAGCTATATATGGATTAATTTTCTCAAAATCAAAAAATAATTCGTGTGTTGATAAAACAAGAACAAATTATCTTTTCCTCTTAGGTCTACACAGATTAAATTTCGGAAGGTTCAAGATTGTCAAAGTACTTAAAACTTGTTAAAACTTTATTTAGTAGTATTTGAAAGCCTAATCAGCCTTCAATTTAGTAATGGCCAAAAATAACAAAATACTCGTTTGTGAGTCCAAACAGGAATTGTTCCGTAACAGAGGTCAGGGTGTGTGTCAAATATCGTGGATGTTTGTGTGTGTGATGCGTCTTTCCTGATACCAATTGATTATGGGATATATATATAAGAAGTGATTAAGCTTTAGATCCTGCAGGAAATTGAATATTATAACTGAATAAACTACCATGAAAGAGCTTCCGTCGTCTAATACAATCTTGGTAGGGAAACTCCGGTCCATAGTCGAAGCAGCCACACATATGCTCCACGGATTAACATTTCCAACCAAAGATGGATCCGGCCCATTATTCCCTGCCGAAAACACCACACTCACCCCCAACTGCATTGCATGAAATGATCCAATATCAGAACTCGACTCAAAAAATGACCTCAAAGGAGGCCTTTTTCCGAAAGAAGCCGATATAATATCCACTCCATCATGCAATGCCTCATCAAAAGCCGCCAAGATATCTTCTTCAGTACACGTTCCATCAAAATTTCTATTCCAACACACTTTGTACACTGCTAGCCTAGCTCTCGGGGCTCCTCCACGAGCAGTGCCCACAGCAAAGCCAAACAAATTCGCGTTTGTAGCCCTTGATCCTATTGCAATGGAAGCGGTGTGAGTCCCGTGACCAAGAAAGTCTCGAGCTGATATGTACTCCGGATTCTTTGTTTTGTCGATTTTTCCATATCGTCTTTCGAATCCCGTAAGGTAGTAACGTGCTCCGATTAGCTTTTTGTTACAAGCTTTTTCGGGGTTGAATTCCTCTCCTGATATGCATTTACCTTTCCAATGATTTGGTATAGGTCCTAAGTTTGGTTCTTCCTTGAAACTAGCAGATTCTGGCCAGATACCTTTGCCATTCACAAGAGAAATGTTGTAACAATGATTGTAATGTAATGAATATATATATGTAGTTTTTTAAAATAGTTCTGGTTCATAAGAAACACCTGAATCAAAGACTCCAACAATTATGTCATCACCATAAGCCAGCTGCAAAGGAGTTCCTTTGCTGTAGTCATCCTGCAAGGTAAGGCCCATAAAATCCCAGCTTCTTGTAGTGTGCAATTCGAGCGTCTTACTTTTAAACACGGATATCACTCCCCTTGTATCTGCATTTGCTTTTGATTAACTAATATTTCTCTAAGAAAACAAACCTACGATATACTAATAAAAAGTTATGAAATTGATTTATGAGTTCAGTAGTTAGTTTGTTACTAGCTAAGATGGTTGCTTGGCTTGCATTGAGTGTTGCAGAAAAACCCGAGAACATATGCTTGTAGCTATAAAGCATGGCTTTCTTCCCTTCTTCTTTGCTAAACAAAGAAAACAAATTGAATGTGAAAAGATGTGCCAAACTTCATGCATTTGGTTATCGATAAAATGGGAAGCTTTAGAATTAGGGACCTTTTGAAGACATTAGCAAGAAGTTGAACGTGGTACTCGGACGTAAGAAAATGATCCTTGTTATGACTGTGACCTAAGTAGACAATATAAACCTGTAAAAAATTAACATGAAAGAAAGACAAAAATGAGATAAGATTTATCATGACTTGATGAGACCAAAAAAGAGTTGGGTGATGAAATTACATGAGAATTGGATACTGATTGAATCAAATATGGGAAAAGTGAGAGGGTCAGGCCCCAAAAACAACACCGAAAAGCATAAGCCATTGCCTCCATTGGAAAAAAAACAATAGAGGTTAATTTATAGGGAGCAAAAAAGTTTACTTATGACTCGTATGTGAAGGACTGAAGCTAGGTTGCCATGAAGAAGCTATAGATGTATAGCAGTACACGTAGAGCATGCAATCAAAAGATTGACTATATACGTTCATGTAGGTATTGTGTAATATATCTTTGCTCTTGCACATATTGAAGTATACACACATTCCATTTGTATATTGGACATAATATTTTGTGATAATATTTGATTTTCAAAAGGGTAGGACTGATTATGTTCAATAAACTCGTATTACTCTGCGACGAACAAATAATTCAGTCTCTGATCTGTTCCTTTGATCTTCTCCTTTGCTTGTTTCAAAGGCTTGGCCTTTTGACTGTTTCTTGAATGCTATCTGTACCGTACTGTACTGAGAAGTGACCTATTCAAGTTCTTGACCCAAGTTAATTTCATTATTCCAATTTCCAATGGTCTTAAGTTACAGATCTAGTTGATGAAATTTTCATGCATGTGTGTAAGACTGCTAAAAATATCTGTACTCTAGTATACACCTATGTATCTACTTTATGACTTTATTAGCTAGGTATAGACTGCACTCATGAGGATTCTCCAGCAATATTGGTCTGCATCAATACATCTACTGAGCAGAGTATGAGTGTCTACTGTTAAGCTTGTTGAGTATGATCAACCGAAGCCATCGCCATATAGACCGTTTTATTTTTCATTGCCTACTTAGCTATTATATCATTTTTCCCAACATGTTGCGTGAATTAAGGTATCATATTTGTAGGATTATCATTGAAAAGTCTAACTGTTTCCAATCTTTTACGCAACGCTAATTTTCACCTTAGAAAATGAAAGTTTGCATCATTAAGCTTTGCAAGTGAACATTTGAGAACATGGTTTTCGCGGTTCCTTCTCGATTTCGGTCAAGGAAGCATGTACTTAAAATGATTGCATATTAATGCATGCATACAGTGTTTTTGAATTGTGTGAGCAATAACTTTTACTGCAACCTTAAGGTTTGCCACTTCCGATCATTCTGTGAGTGTAAATGTAGTGAAACTACTAAATTAAATAAAGATTCCGCACAAGTTTCATAATAGAGATCTGATACAGGATCAACGACTGATATGCTTCGTGCTTCGTCTAATTAAAAAGAACCATGTAAGATATGTGGAGTGGCTTGTGTCATAAAGCCTAAAGGGTTAATTTTTGTTTTGCACAGTAGTCCTTATAATAATTCTCTGTCAATTTACCATGTTGTTTAGTATAGTATATCTTATTGTGGTGATTGTCAATTTCAGTGATTTTTTCCAAGTCTTATTATACAAGTCCAAGAATTTGAAATAAATTGGACCATAACAAGATAAGTCCCATCACATATTTCTTGGATATAAATTTCCCCAAATGTATCCAACTACTATATAACATTTGTTATGAAACTGATTGTATACTTAGCTCAACCTCCACTAAGATGTGTTGCTATCTTTTTCTTGTATAAGTCCATGACAACGATTCGACTAATAACAAGGCTTAGTGATTCATATGTTCAGACCTACCAGATACATAGACAAACGAGAGGGCACCGAGAAAAAAGTATTCTTCATACATTCATACTGAAATGACATAGTAACTATAACTTTTTTTTAATAATTGTAACTATATATAACTTTGTCATTAACAATTAATGAGTGTACCATAATGTATGTATGACATTAATTATAAATAAAACTCTGTCATTAAACGATGCATTTCTCGTTTAACTTATAAAGAATAGATTAAGGAGTCTTTACTACGCAATGCAGACATCATTAACACGTTAATTAAACTGACTCAAAACAGTTTTTAAATCAGTCCTAGATTTTCTAATCAGTTAACTTAGTCTGATCAAATGCTCCAACGCCTTTGCGCTAGATGACACTACATCCACTTCAAGTTCTACGTACCGATGATCCTTAATCTTCTTGTCACCATTTCACAACTAA
Organism: Penstemon barbatus; assembly: GCA_003313485.2. Taxonomy (NCBI): domain Eukaryota; kingdom Viridiplantae; phylum Streptophyta; class Magnoliopsida; order Lamiales; family Plantaginaceae; genus Penstemon; species Penstemon barbatus. The sequence continues at coordinate 9,224,714 of CM064877.1, read as the reverse complement.
TTTTCCACATTAAAATCTAGATAGATCAATTTGAATGGAAGTTTCTATTGCAAAACTACTGTATCTTGGATGTGACATAATATTTGTTTGGCTCTGTATTTATGATATTTAATTTAACCTAAAGTCAGTTAATTCATAATGCAGTTTCTACAACCAACTATATCTTCTTATTTTTATATAATTACAAAAATAGAATGAGTTGTAAAGAAGAACAAAAGGAGGAGGGTGGGGTAGTGGCTCGTGCGCACGCTAAACAAAAGGGCCGCAAGGGAATGATAGAAAAGGAGCTTAGGTGGGTGGTATTAAAATGCGCACTAACTCAAAAGGGAACCAAATACAAAACAGAATACTTCTCCGCCATGACAACCAACAAATGAACATCATCATTACTATCAAGAATTAACCATTCTTGATAACACACTATCCAAACAGTGCTCAACAATATCTCAGTCTTAAATCTCATTTCAAACTGAGGGTATTGTTGCTTTTCTTCTCTGAAAAAAATATAATTTCCTTGTTTCTCCCTGCTTCTTTGTGCGTTTTAAGATTTTTGACCTTTTTTTGGGTATTTTTTTGATGGGTAATTGCTGGTGTGGATGGGAGCCCTCAATATACAGAGTTTGTTCCAACACAAAGTCAGGTGAGTTTTTTCTTTAGATAAAAATGCAATCTTGATTGATATATAGTAGCATTGACAGTTTATATGAAATGGGTTCTGTTCAGAGTTTGATGAATATTCCATAAAAATTATGTCAAAAGATTATACATATTTTTTTTCTTTCAGAAAGATACTAAAAACGGTTATTCTGCCATCCACTGTTCTGTCTTCTGTTGTTTTCTGGTGTAGTGATCTGAGTATCTGAAAATTACCTTTTTCATACTATTGGAAGCTTTGAAGTTAGCATTTTAAAAAAGGTGGAAGAATTTTAGTTGTTAATGTGACTTTTACAACGTTGTAATAATTTCATCTGTTGTAGAATCTCCTAAGGATGAAACTCCATCAGAGAAGCCGAAAAGGGTTGACAGTAAACTACCATCAAATCCCGAAGAAGTTGAAGATCTACGCCGTTCCATAGCATCCAATCCACTAACCGTGTTCTCATTCGAAGAGTTGAAGACCATTACAGATAATTTCAGACAAGATTACATGATAGGTGGAGGAGGATTTGGAAATGTGTATAAAGGGTATGTTTCTGAAGATTTAAAACAAGGATTAATTCAACCTATCACTGTTGCTGTTAAGGTTCATGATGGAGATAACAGTTATCAAGGTCATAGAGAATGGCTTGTAAGTAAATCACTTTCCTTTTTGAATCAGCTTTCTAGTTATTAATCCTTAAAGCTGATCTTTTCTGTGGTGTTTTAGGCTGAGGTAATCTTTTTGGGGCAGCTTTCTCATCCAAATTTAGTGAAGTTGATTGGTTATTGCTGTGAAAATGAACATCGAGTTTTAATATACGAGTACATGGCTCGTGGTAGCGTTGAAAACAATCTTTTCTCGAGTAAGTAGACATGAAGACAATTCTTACCTTGTATCTAACTTTTGAAAAGCGTAAAGCAAAAAATCACTGTGTATAATCTCTTGAAAATGCTATTCTTGTTCCAGGAGTGTTGCTTCCTCTTCCATGGTCTACAAGAATGAAGATAGCTTTTGGTGCAGCAAAGGGACTTGCTTTTCTACACGAAGCAGAGAAACCTGTCATCTATCGCGATTTTAAGACATCCAACATTTTATTAGACCAGGTTAGTTCTATATCTTTTGTCTGAGAGAGTAAATAGAATCTATGAAGCCAAGATGTACACTCTAAACTGCAGGACTACAATGCAAAGCTCTCTGATTTCGGGCTAGCTAAAGATGGGCCAGTAGGCGACAAATCTCACGTTTCTACTCGTATCATGGGAACATACGGCTACGCTGCACCAGAATATATAATGACAGGTCATCTGACTCCAAGGAGCGATGTATATAGCTTTGGAGTAGTTCTACTCGAGCTTCTAACAGGGAGAAAGTCTTTGGATAAATCGAGACCAGCACGCGAGCAGAATCTTACAGAATGGGCAATACCTTTGCTTAAAGAAAAGAAGAAAGTGCTAAACATTGTGGACTCAAGATTGCAAGGGGAGTATCCAATAAAGGGTGTTCATAAAGCAGCAATGCTTGCTTATCATTGTTTAAATCGGAATCCGAAAGCAAGGCCTTTGATGAGAGACATAGTCGATTCTTTAGAGCCTCTTCAAGTTCCTTTTGATGTTCCTACTGAGAAGTCCATTGTGACTGTTTATAGTGACAAGTCTTAACTGGTTATTTATTTCACTTTGACTGACTCATTTTATATTGTGTATACTTATTTATAAGGGGGATATATATAATTTCTAGTAATTTTGTTTTTATCAAGTGAAAATATTATATACTCCACTAGTATATAGTTATATACCTTTCTTTTCAAGCTCTTAGATGATCTGGGTCGGGGGGGATTCGACATTCACACTAAGTATCAAATTTCATTAAGTTTTCTATCGATATATATGCTAGAATAAATAATAATATTACAATATTAAATATCTTCAATCTATAACAATTTAACTTTTTAGATGAGACTATTATTCAATTGTATATACATATATTTGAAAATGACAAAATTATTGAGATTCAACTCGAATTGGTTAATGGAAATTGATTTGAGCATGATGCATTGCATTTTTTTTTTAATTTTTGGTTGAATAAATTATGGAGAAAACTTCCTATAATAACTCACTGAGTAGGACTCGAATTTAGGATTCAAGTCTAAAGCTACTACTTGACCAACAATTTTGAGTATGATGCATCACAAACTGCACATACCATTTCTCGACTAGTTTTAGTTTAACAACTTAACATAATTAAAGGTCACAAAACATCTTACAATTAAAATTCAATTTATCTATAGTCTTCATAATTTATTTTCTTCATTTTTTTTTATAATTCGTCTAACTTTTCACGACTCAAACACAACTTTCAACTTCACACAGCCATAAATGATAAATCCTCAATCCCTTTTAAGAAATACTACTACTTCATAAGAACAACAATTTTTCTCAAAGTTAGTATTTGTGAATTATATGAAAGAAAATTGCTATAAATGAGGAAATTTTCGGTGTGCAACATTAAATGTCATACTTGTATAAATTAATATTTTTTGGTATATTCTTACCTTCTATGAGAATCTGGATGGATAATTATTTAATTATGTGATGCAAAGATTACACTAAACTAAATAATAATCGAAGGAGAGAGCAAAAAAAGGTTCTAGAGTGTTCGAGTTGAGGACAAAAAAAGATGAAGACAACAATCAAACGGCTGAGATGAATTCAATTATTTTTCACACTCCCTCTTTCCTACTAAATAAATAAAAACCTAATCTTTCTATCCTCTTCCAACTACCATATAGATAAACCCTCTCCTACTCCGCCAACAATCTTAGTCAAGTAAAACCCTTCTTCTTCTTCAATCTTCATCCATATTCGGTGAGCATCTCTATCAATTTTATTATGCATTTTTCTTAATCAATGTGAAATGATGTTTTCTCATATATTATTAAGTTTATTTGTATACCGATGATAATTTGAGTTGCTTAAGTTGACCTGTTTGTTGCTATTTATGTTGATGAAATTCAGCTTTTCTTTTCGTTGTTTGAAAGCGGTTTCAGTTTACAATCTTTTGTCCATATTCCAGTATGTAAGCTCACTCTGTGTCTGTGAGAATGAACAGTATTGAGTGAGAGAGAGAGAGTTTGTGTTATTTTTATTTTCAAAATTTAAAAGTAAATTTGCGAAAAATGATTGTGTAAAAAGCATAGGAATGAATCCATATAGTGTTCTGTCTTTGGTTTGACCCAAATGGCTGTTTTATGAGCAGCATTATGTTAGTAATTGTCACATTTTCTGTTTCCTAGGTTAGGTTTGAGGAGTAAATAATGGCATCAACCTTAGCTGGCATGTCCTCGGGTGGTTCCTTAGCTGCTGCTTCTGGCAGCCGAGTAATGGATGACAAACTTGCAGCTTCATCAAACAAATTTTCGTCTGTTGCTTCTATATCCTCTACTTCGTTTGGGAGGAGAAAGAATGTTGCTCTCAGAAAAACACCTTCTTGTCAGATATCAGCAGCTGCCAAGGAATTGTACTTCAACAAGGATGGCTCTGCCATAAAGAAACTGCAGGTATTACATCATATTTTCAGTTTCATATGTATTTAAAGTTCTCTTTGTTCTATGTATTTAAAGTTCCCTTTGTTCTAAACTGTTGGTAATTATAAAATTTGTGTTGTCAGAGTGGTGTGAACAAACTTGCTGATTTAGTTGGTGTTACCCTTGGGCCCAAGGGCAGAAATGTGGTTCTTGAGAGCAAGTATGGGGCTCCAAAAATTGTCAATGATGGAGTTACTGTTGCCAGAGAGGTATGTCGAAACATGTAGAACTTATATTATTATAATTGTGTGCCGGTTATTGGAAGGCATTGAAGTTTATAACATGATGCTTGCCACATGGCTTTCTGCAATAAATCATTTTGGAAATTTCTGAATGAGATATCTGTCTCCCCAACACTAATTGGTGACATGGTGTAATTTCAAGATGTATTTAAACTTATTTAGTATCTTCTATGAATGCAAATAGTAGAACTCTGTTGTTCTTAATGATTATCTAGGTTGAGTTGGAGGATCCCGTGGAGAACATTGGTGCTAAACTGGTGCGACAAGCAGCTGCAAAGACTAATGATTTGGCAGGGGATGGGACTACCACATCTGTAGTCCTTGCACAAGGCCTTATTGCTGAAGGTGTTAAGGTATGCGAAGTCATTTTTATGCTGCATGATCTTCTGAAATGCTTAGGACCAGATGACGACTCTTGTATATTTTCTGTGTTACTAGGTGGTTGCAGCCGGCGCAAATCCTGTCCTTATTACAAGAGGAATTGAAAAGACGACCAAAGCCTTAGTGGCTGAGCTGAAGTCAATCTCAAAAGAGGTATACGTGTCAATGCTGTGGTATTTTTTAATGAATGTACCGGAGTAACTTAGGTGCAACTAGTGGTGGTTAATTGTTGAACGTTTACTAACCAAATAAAAAATTTCAGGTGGAAGATAGTGAACTAGCAGATGTTGCTGCAGTGAGTGCAGGAAACAACTACGAAGTGGGGCAAATGATAGCTGAGGCTTTGAGCAAAGTTGGTAGGAAGGGTGTTGTCACTCTCGAAGAGGGTAAAAGTGCTGAGAACAGTCTCTATGTCGTTGAAGGAATGCAGTTTGATCGTGGCTATATCTCTCCCTATTTTGTCACTGACAGTGAAAAGATGGCTGTTGAATTTGAGAACTGCAAGGTGGGAATTTGTTCATCCTTTTGGAGGAGAAATTATAAATATATGAAATATTCTTGTAATATTTTTTTTAGTTTTAACAATTTTTTTTTGCTTCTGTAGTTGTTACTTGTTGACAAGAAAATAACAAATGCAAGAGATCTTATTAACGTCTTAGAAGATGCTATTAGAGGTGGATATCCTATTTTGATAATTGCTGAAGATATTGAGCAAGAAGCCTTGGGAACTCTTGTTGTCAACAAGCTGAGGGGAGCTTTGAAGGTTGCCGCTCTAAAAGCCCCTGGATTTGGTGAAAGAAAGAGTCAGTATCTTGATGACATTGCAATTTTGACTGGAGCAACTGTGATCAGGGAAGAGATTGGGCTAACTTTAGACAAGGCTGACAAGGAAGTTTTAGGCTATGCTGCCAAGGTTGTGCTGACAAAGGACACCACAACTATTGTTGGTGATGGGAGTACACAAGAAGCTGTAAACAAACGTGTTGCTCAAATAAAAAACCTTATTGAGGTATGTCTCTTACTAACATAACACCAATTTTGGACATACTGGTAGCCATAGGGCTTGAATGACACCACATCATTTACTCGCAGGTGGCAGATCAAGATTATGAAAAAGAAAAATTGAACGAAAGAATCGCTAAGCTATCTGGAGGTGTTGCTGTGATCCAGGTAAATATATATCAACTGAAGTTTGTACAAAGTCAGTAAATTACTACCATACTCACAAAGTTTCTCTTTTATAAACTGAAGTTTATGTTTGTGCCGAGTCTGAAAATTAATTTCCATACTTGAATTCTGAAGGTTGGAGCACAAACCGAAACAGAGCTAAAAGAGAAGAAACTTAGAGTAGAGGATGCTCTTAATGCAACAAAGGTAAACCACATCATGGTTAAAGTTTCTAGTCTCCTATTCTTTCAGTTGATGGTGTTTTGGTAATAATTCTACCCTACCAAATTTTCAGGCAGCTGTTGAGGAAGGAATTGTTGTTGGAGGGGGATGTACGTTGTTGAGGCTAGCATCCAAGGTTGATGCTATCAAGGCAACTCTTGAAAATGATGAGGAAAAAGTTGGTGCAGATATTGTTAAGAGAGCTTTGAGTTACCCTTTGAAGTTGATTGCCAAGAACGCTGGCGTTAATGGAAGTGTAGTTAGTGAGAAGGTAGGTGTACAAATTCATCATCTTTTGAAATGAAATGGATTAGAATGATCAATCCTTTAATTTCCGTTGCTCGTCAAAATTACATGTTGATCCCTGTGGTGGTGTTCAGGTGCTATCGAGTGATAACCCAAAATATGGATACAATGCTGCTACTGGACAATATGAAGATCTAATGGCTGCCGGAATTATTGATCCAACAAAGGTGGTGAGATGTTGCTTAGAACATGCATCTTCCGTTGCAAAGACATTCTTGATGTCTGATTGTGTTGTTGTTGAGATTAAAGAGCCTGAACCAGCTGTTGCAGGCAACCCCATGGACAATTCCGGTATTTGAACAAACACTTATATACGAGTCAAGATTTATTTATTCCAACTAACTAAAATATATGATGTGGCTAAAATTCACTTTCTCCTCGTCCCAGGATATGGTTACTAAGCAGCAACCTGAGCTTTCAGCGGAGAGTGTAGTTTCATCTACTGGCAGATAAACGGTCGGCAGGCTTGTGCGGATTTAGTTTAATTGTAGGCGGTTCAAGAAAGGAGCATATTAATGGTTTTGTCTGAACTAGAAATTCGTAGTACAAATAATCCTTGTCATAATGAACTGATTGAAAGCACTGTGTTATTTGGGAAGAAAAAAAAGACCATCCAAGATTTATTACAATATTGTTGGTTAACCGTGAATGTACTTTTTGAACTAATACTTCATTAGGGTTTTCAAGTTGGGGAACATTTATTCTCTTTGAATTTTTACTTTCTTGCTCTATGGTCAATTATTTTTTTGTTACAATTGGAAACCACCGTCGAGGAGAAAGTCTTAGTTCAAAGAAAAAAATACTTCATAAAGACACAACATTTGTTATATTTTCTTACTGAAGACTGCAAAGCTAGCACCAATTTTTTAAGGATCAAAATCTTTTGATTTTAATGGTCAAATAAAGATCATAATAGTTTACTAAATTACAATCCAAGAATCCACCAATTAAATGAATGTACCCAAAATAACCTTAACTGAACTAAACAATCAGCATTCAAGTTCAGTTGTTTACATGTACAATCAGCCCTCAAATTGAGATTTAAAAAGGAAAATGTAAGTGAAAGGTAAACATCAGGCTTGAGAACAAACCAGATTGATTCAATTCTACTTCAAGAATTCTGGAGCAACCAATGAGAGTTTTTAATTACTTGCAAAGAGAAATAAGGCCATCTCCAATGGAGATAGTTGGGCTCGGGGTGGGGTAGGCAGGGAAACGAAAATTAGTGGCAGGGGCCGGCGGGGCAGACAGAGGGCCTGGGGCAGCCCTCCTCGCAGCTGGGACCATCTGATTTATTTATTTTTTATAATTTTTTAATTCATTACTTTTATTCATTTCTTTTAATGAATTATTTAATAAAATTGATTAGAATTATTTAATAAATATTAATGTTAATTATTAATGATTTCATTAGAATAAATTAAAATCTTCTCCTAAATTAAATTTTTAGAATTGAATTTATTTAATAATTTTTTGAAAAATTAAATCACTAATAATTATTTAGAATTGTAATTATAATAATTAAATAAAAAATTTATTAGAATTAGAATTAATTAGAAATGTAATTTAAACCGCATAATTAGAATTGTAGCTAGTTTTTAAAATTAATAATTTATTTTAAACATTTTATTTTAATTTCTTTTATTGTAATAATTAATTACAATATTGGTGGTGGCTATATATTTTTAAAAATATCGAATTAGTCAAAAAAATAATTAAAAACTTATACAAACAATTTAAATTAATACTTACAATTTACATTCTTTGTTGTGATTTCCTTCTTGTTTGTTGCTCTTGAATCAATTTTAATTTTATTATTATCATCTCTCTTTACTTTTAATATTTAAATATCATTAAAATGGTTATTATTAATATTAATATTAATATTGAAACTAAATTAAAATTATTATTATTATGGTGAGAGTGGGGAAAAAATTAAATTAGAAGTTATTGGGATTCGACGCCCTGCCATTGGAGACGATCAGGCAGGTACAGGGACAACCCCATGACTCGGAGCCCTGCCCCTTACCCTACCATTGGAGATGCCCTAAGTGGCATTTTACCTGCAGAACAGAGATAAGTGGACACTTATATGCAGACACATTCCTTCCACTTTCCAATTTACTGAATTTTTTTTTTTTTTTTTTTTTTTTTTTTTTTTTGTGTGATAACTGAGGAGGATAACAAATAAATGAAAAATTAAGTAATTTGATAATAAACATTTAACCAAACAACTGATGGACAATTAACTAGCGTGGTATTTTAGAAGATTTTCAACCACTATCTCTAAGGACAAAAATATAAAGATTTATAATTTTTTTACTTTTTAATTTTTATCTATAATTTCGCATCAAAGTTAATTGTAGTATACTTTTATCGGGCATTTTATAGTTTACATAATTGCATATCATAACTACATGATTTTGATATTTTGCACTTTTGAAATAAAATATTGACACTTTATGCCTTTAAATTTCAGTTATTTGGTAATATAGTGAGCATTTTGAACCTCGGTAGGGTATATTTTACCAAAAAATATATATTTTAGAGTGCAAAATATCAATATTAATTATTATAAGATACAAAGTGTTAAAATAATATTTTTCAGGAGTGCCAATACTTGGTGGTACATAACAAAGAAACAATCAAATTAAGTGCGTGTTTGCAAACTCTAGCAAATAAGTTGAAGCTTAAGATGGTGAGTTTAATTTTGTATTATCATAAACACCTTAAGGAAGCTTACAACTTATACCATCTCCAATTGTCCAGGGCTTTCCCTCCCTACATCTTCTCCAATTGAGAGGGGGCACCGTTATGTTTTTATATACCATCACTCTCACCATTATTTAATTATACATCTTCAATTACCATACTATAATAATAATAACCGTAATAAAACATAAATAACAATGACATTAAATTAAATTAAAAAATGCTATTTTTCTTATTTGTATGTTTTGTCTAAATTTTATGATCGTAGACGAGTTTAAAATTTTATAATTAAAATTAATAGTGTTAAATATTTAATTTAAAATGCAATATTATTAAATCTTGCTTAAAATTTAAAAAAAAAACTTTAAAAAAATATTTTTCCCATTTAAAACAAATAATTAAATAAAAAAAGGAACAAGCAAATGGGACTACATGTTTGGCTACACGTCCAAAGGCCGGGGGAAAAACTCCCCCTCCCTCCTACTAGGACTGTCAATTAAGTCGGGCCTACCCGAAGCCCGATGGCTCAACCCGATTAAAATTGGCTCGAACCCGAATATTTGTAAGCCGGATCGAATTTGAGCCATTATAATATTATATTAAACCCGATCAATTTATGAGTTGAGCTTGAGCCTAACACGGCTCAGCCCGAATAAATCCCGAACATATGATTGTTTTAAATATTACAAATTAATTATTTGTATTGTAGTTATAGTTACTAATTATTATTTTTATTAAGTAAACTTACAAAAAGTTATAATGTAAACTCACATATATGTTGGTATATCAATTTCGTATTGATGACCAAAATCCAAAGAAAAAATTTAATTCAAAGATAAAAAAATACAAGTCAATAAATTGGAGTTTTGAGACTCTGAAACTCTACTACATGTTCATCTAGATCAAACGTATCTTAAAAAATGTGAGCAAATAACTCGATCTTTCAGTTAAAATATTATTTAATAATATATACCCGTGTCTTAAGTAATAGTAGTCTATTCATATGTGTTTCGATAATTTAAATATTTTATACCTCAAGCTATTTGTGCATATATTAACAAACCCGATATAAGCCCAATATAGACCCGAAACCCGAAAAATTACATGGGCTGAGTTTGAGCTAGAGAAAATAAAAAATTTATGAGCCGAGTTTGAGCCTATGAGGCTATTACTATGAAACTCGACATTATTTGAGTTCGAGCTACTTAAAGCTCGGCTCACAAGGCCCGATTGACAGTCCTACCTCTTACTCCCCCGCCCGGTTGGAGAGGGGTGGCCGGGTTCTCCCTCCCCCTCCTCCGGGCTGTTGGAGATGCTCTTATAATCATAAAATAGTTTATTTTGAGATAAGCTAAACTAATATCTCAAACATCAAATTGTTATATTCAAAAGGTGAAAAAATCTCATAAGTTGTTTGCAAACACACTTAAACCATCCGATAGGTTGAAATCAAACTCAAACAACCCGAACAAGGCCTTGTCCGTAGGCTTGAAAACCTAGACTTATGGTTCAGGCTCGTTTCGAGCTCGAATGTGGCTTCAGATTTGGTGTTTGAGCTCGGCTCGACTCGAAATACAGCAGAAGTAAAGTCAAAGCACTTAAAAATCGGCATATGTTGAGTGTAAAATGGCTTTCATAGCAACTCGTACGTTGTGCAACTGTTCAAAAGACTGCAAAAGTAATTCAAAAGTTGTATAAATTATTTAATAAATGCGCATGTAATAATAACAAGTACGGTCATCCCAAACAAATCTTGAACTCCATTGACATACATGTGAAATATTTCTTCTTATCCACAAAACTCACTACACATATGTTTAATTCAAAAATAAAATATCTCGTCAGTTGGCTCACAAAACCTATCAAACCGAACATATTGTTGTTTGTACTTTGCTCGAAAACTACGGCGAGCTTGAATTTTTGTTCAAGCTCATATAGGTAAACAAGTGAACAAACGGTGAACGAGCTTTTGACGATCGAATATGAATCGCGTACCGAGTAACTTGGTTCGACTTTTCGGCCTACCATCAGGAAGGCATGAGGGTGAGGGGGAGTCGATATTCGGTTGAAGATGTCAAGAGAGAGAGCAACCGGACGGGTAAAAAGGGGATTGGGTTGGGGGGGGGGGGAAGGGGGTGGGGTCCAGAAGGCAACTGCGGGCGGTGATGTCTTTGCTTAATTCCATCTAGGCAATGGGTGGCGGCCATCTATTGAATTTTTTTTTTATATTATAAATATAAATTAATCGTGAAAAAATTGTAAAATTTTTGTAAAAAATATGTAAAAAAAACTTAACAAAAAAAATGTGAACTTTATTTTCAAATATTTTTAAAGATTTAGTATCATTGTATTTTAAATTTTGTGTTAGATTTAATAACATGATTAGTTCAAGTTTTAAAATTTGAAATTTGTCTACATTCATAAAATTCATAACATTAGAATATAATTTGTAGTTTAAACATTGTTAGTTTTAATTTTTTAATTTGAAAAATACAAAATATCTAATATGAGTATAAAAAATATGACTTAATTAGAGTTTTTTATTATTGCAACTTAATTTAAAAAATAAACTTCAGTAAGACACAATATAGACGAAAAATACAATTTTTCGTATACGAAGAGACATCTAAACCAAAAATGGTCCATGTGTTGCCCACACGTGTTCGACTAAGTCTTTTCGAAGTTGGGCATTGACATCTTTATCGAATACTAGCCATTGGTGTATAATCTTTGTTGTTTTCCCTACATCTCAAAGTACATCAACAATAATTGTTCTTATTTTCTGTTAATTATGTTAGTCGTTGTTGATTTTTCGTAAAATATTATTATTGTGTACCTAATAAATATTGCTCCCTCAATTCCATTTTAATTGTCGCTTTAGAAATTTTTTCATGTTCCAAATTACTCCCTCCGTTTTTTTTTGGGCAAATTTTTTTGGGTTACTTTTTTTTGTCGTTTTTAGGATTTTAATGTAAAATTTATGTTCTTTTATCAATTTTACACTTCTTTCTAATACTCGTCGTTAATGTTAACTAATGCTAAGATTATTTGATAAAAAGGGTATTTTGGGTTTTTGCTCAAAAAATGACTATTTATGACATTTCTTAATTCGCATGCAGTCCTCCAAAACGACAAATAAAGAGAGTAATTTTCGCTATATGATTCCAATATAACATTAATTACATATCTTTCATAGTTACCCTTATTTAATTGAAAGAGAAAGAATAAGAGTATATAAATAACATGGGTATTTTGGGTATAACTCCTAAAATTTAGGTTAATTATTAGTTTCTTAAACAGCAAAAACCTAAAACAATAATTAAATTGGAATAGAGAGAGTATTGTTATTATTATTACTACTATTATTTGAGAGTGAGAAAAATTGTAAAAATAAATTAAATGAATGTTTGATTGTCTTTCGATTGGACGTAAATTTCTACATTGATCGAAACGTGGGTTAAAGGGAGAGATTATTTAATACAACCGCTGCACCACGTCATCAAGTACACGTGGTGCAGCCCACCAATACACATGGGACATGTGGATTATTAATCCACATCACCCCATGTTCTGGCCATGTTCCAAAAAAATAGGGGTTCGAAAAGTTGTGTTCACACTGCCAGAATATGGATGATGTGGATTTTTAATCCACATACCCCAAGTGTATTGGTGGGCTGCACCACGTGTACTTGATGACGTGGTGCAGCGGTTGTACTACATAATTTCTCGGGTAAAGGAGCAAGAGGGACATCAAAAGGGCGTGAGGGTAAAAGAGGAACCTTCCTGCAGAATTTGGGTGAAAATCATTTTTGGCCCCTGGTGGGGTAGATTTAGCAGAAAAGTTCTAGCGTGTTCGAGTCGAGGACAAAAGAGAGGAGAAACTGCTATCAAACGGCTGAGATGAATTCAAATAAAACCTAATCTTTCTATCCTCTTCAACTACTAAAACAAGTGTGATATCATATAGATAAACCCTCTCCTCCTACGCCAACAACTTCCGTCAACTAAAAACCCCCTCCTTCAATCTTCATCCATATTCGGTGAGCACATCAATCAATTTTTCGTATTGCATTTTCTTTGATTAATGCGAAATGATGTTTTTTTTATGTATTAATGAATTCATTTGTCCATCGATGATAATTTCAGTTGTTCAAGTGTTACATATATGTCCAGGTTTCTGTCATACCTGACAAATCAAACGCTGTTGCTATTTATGTTGATTAAATTTAACTTTTCTTCTAGTTGTTTGAAACTCTGTATTAATTTACATCTATTGTAGAAATTCCAAAATGTCAACTCAGTGAAAAATGATTAGTATTGAGTGAGAATTGGAATAATTTATGTTATGTTTATCCTCAAAAGCGAAGATGTAAATTTTGGAAAATAATCAAATATTGTGTGAAAGCATGTAGGAATCTTCCTAGCCTGATCCTGATAGTGTATTAGCGTTTTTCTTCACTGAACATCTCTGTATTTTATTTGAACCAAATTGACTTGTCGTGTCCTCTTGTTAAATGTAAATTTCTGTTGTCTATGTTAGGTTTAAGGAGTAAATAATGGCGTCAACCTTTGCTGGCATGTCCTCGGTTGGTTCCTTAGCTGCTTCTGGCAGCCGGCTAATGGATGACAAACTTGCAGCTTCATCAAACAAATTTTCGTCTGTTGCTTCAATATCCTCTACTTCATTTGGGAGGAGAAAGAATGTTGCTGTCAGGAAAACACGTTCTTGTCGGATATCAGCAGCTGCCAAGGAATTGTACTTCAATAAGGATGGCTCCGCCATTAAGAAACTCCAGGTATTACATGATATTTTAAGTTCCCTATGTATTTGAAATTCTATATACTGGACGGTTAGTGATTGTAAATTTTTTGTTGTCAGAGTGGTGTGAACAAACTTGCGGATTTAGTTGGTGTTACCCTTGGACCCAAGGGCAGAAATGTGGTTCTTGAGAGCAAGTATGGGGCTCCAAAAATCGTCAATGATGGAGTTACTGTTGCCAGAGAGGTATGTCAAAACATGCAGAACTATTGTAATTGTGTGGCGGTTATTGAAAGGCCATGAACTTTATAATATGATGCTTGCCACTTGGTTGTTGCATAAATCTATTTGGTGATTGCTGGATGAGATATACCATATATGTCTAACCCAACATTTATTGGTGACATGTATTCTCTAGCCGTATTCGGAACCTAGTTTATATCTTCCAATATTACAACTCTAGTCGTGTTTAAAGTTCAGCATGCATAATATTGTTCTTGATTCTTATATAGGTTGAGTTGGAGGATCCCGTGGAGAACATTGGTGCTAAATTGGTGAGACAAGCGGCTGCAAAGACTAATGATTTGGCTGGGGATGGGACAACCACATCTGTAGTCCTTGCACAAGGCCTTATTGCTGAAGGTGTTAAGGTATGCGAAGTCATTTTTATGCTGCTAGATCTTCTGAAATGCTTAGGACCAGATGATGACTCTTGTATATTTCTATGTTACTAGGTGGTTGCAGCCGGCGCAAATCCTGTCCTTATTACAAGAGGAATTGAAAAGACTACCAAAGCCTTAGTGGCTGAGCTGAAGTCAATCTCAAAAGAGGTATACGTGTCAATGCTGTGGTATTTTTTTAATGAATGTACCGGAGTAACTTAGGTGCAACTAGTGGTGGTTAATTGTTGAACGTTTACTAACCAAATAAAAATAACAGGTGGAAGATAGTGAACTAGCAGATGTTGCTGCAGTGAGTGCAGGAAACAACTACGAAGTGGGGCAAATGATAGCTGAGGCTTTGAGCAAAGTTGGTAGGAAGGGTGTTGTCACTCTCGAAGAGGGTAAAAGTGCTGAGAACAGTCTCTATGTCGTTGAGGGAATGCAGTTTGATCGTGGCTATATCTCTCCCTATTTTGTCACTGACAGTGAAAAGATGGCTGTTGAATTTGAGAACTGCAAGGTGGGCATTTGTTCATCCTTTTGGAGGAGAAATTATATATATATGAAATATTCTTGTAATATTTTTTTTAGTTTTAACAATTTTTTTTTTTTGCTTCTGTAGTTGTTACTTGTTGACAAGAAAATAACAAATGCAAGAGATCTTATTAACGTCTTAGAAGATGCTATTAGAGGTGGATATCCTATTTTGATAATTGCTGAAGATATTGAGCAAGAAGCTTTGGGAACTCTTGTTGTCAACAAGCTGAGGGGAGCTTTGAAGGTTGCCGCTCTAAAAGCCCCTGGATTTGGTGAAAGAAAGAGTCAGTATCTTGATGACATTGCAATTTTAACTGGAGCAACTGTGATCAGGGAAGAGATTGGGCTAACTCTAGACAAAGCTGATAAGGAAGTTTTAGGCTATGCTGCCAAGGTTGTGCTCACCAAGGACACAACAACTATTGTTGGTGATGGGAGTACACAAGAAGCTGTAAACAAACGTGTTGCTCAAATAAAAAACCTTATTGAGGTATGTCTCTTACTAAGATAACACAACTTTTGGACATACTGGTAGCCATTGGCTTTAATGACGCCACATCATTTCCTCGCAGGTGGCAGATCAAGATTATGAAAAAGAAAAATTGAACGAAAGAATTGCTAAGCTATCTGGAGGTGTTGCTGTGATCCAGGTAAATTTATATCAGTTGATGTTTAAGTTTGTAACGACTCAGCAGTTAGTAGGTACCATACTCACACATTTGAATATTGAAGGTTGGAGCACAAACCGAGACAGAGCTAAAAGAGAAGAAGCTTAGAGTAGAAGATGCTCTTAATGCAACAAAGGTAAGCCACCCACGTGGTTCAAGTTTCTTCTAGTCCTAATCTTTCAGTTGATGGGGGTTGTTAATAATTCTACCCTAACAAATTTTCAGGCAGCTGTTGAGGAGGGCATCGTTGTTGGAGGTGGATGTACATTGTTGAGGCTAGCATCCAAGGTTGATGCTATCAAGGCAACCCTTGAAAATGATGAAGAAAAGGTTGGTGCAGATATTGTTAAAAGAGCTTTGAGTTACCCCTTGAAGTTGATAGCCAAGAACGCTGGTGTTAACGGAAGTGTAGTTAGTGAGAAGGTAGGTGTACAAATTCATCATCTTTTGAGATAAAATGGTTTAAAAAGAACTATTCCTTTTATTTCCATTGCTCGGCAAAATTACATGTTGATCCCTGTGGTGGTGTTCAGGTGCTATCGAGTGATAACCCAAAATATGGATACAATGCTGCTACTGGACAATATGAAGATCTAATGGCTGCTGGAATTATTGATCCAACAAAGGTGGTGAGATGTTGCTTAGAACATGCATCTTCCGTGGCAAAGACATTCTTGATGTCTGATTGTGTTGTTGTTGAGATTAAAGAGCCTGAACCAGCCGTCGCAGGAAACCCCATGGATAATTCCGGTATTTAAAGTTTAAACAAATGACTTATATAGGAATCAAGATTATATTTATTCCAATTAACTAAAATGTTCGGTGGCTTAACATCACTCTTGCTTTATGTCAGGATATGGTTACTAAGCAAACTGAGCTCTCGGTATTCTGCTGGCAGATAGAGACAGTCACCAGACATGCGGATTTAGTTTAAGTATAGGCCATTTAAGAAAGGAGCATAGTAAAATCCAACAAGGTTAACTTGGTTGGGAACGGTTTTGTCCGAACTAGTTGTCATAATGAACTGATTGGAAGCAACGTGTCATTTTGAAAAGAAAAAAAAGACCATATAAGATTTATTAACCATATTGTTGGTTTGCTGTGAATGTACTCGTAGAACTAATGCTTCATTTCTGTTCAAGTCAGTGAAAATTTATCCTTTTGGAACTGATAGTTTCTTGTTCTATGGTCAATTCTCCGTTTGCATGCAATTGAAAACCACCCTTGGAGGAGAAATTCTTAGTGCATAGAAAATTATACAAAGAAGCATGAAACTTGCAAAGATCTCTATAGTTTCTTCAGAGTATGATATATCTATTTTTACTTTACTTGAGAATTGGTCAAGTTATGGGCTGGTGATGATGCCAGAGCATGTATACCACTAGCTTTCGTGTTCATAATTCTCCCGGCTTTGCATATTTCCAATCATCTTAAAATCTTATTTAAAATTCTTTTTCTTCTTACCTAGTTCTATCAATTTTGAGTTCATGAGAATCATGTTGGACCAAAATAAATATTTTTAGGTTTGCTTATGAGTTTAAAATCAACTATTTTTAGACTATAGTATGATTAAAAATGATGATATGATTTAACTAATATAAGAAATTAGTTAATTACATGTAAAACACGTGTACTTTTTTAATTTGATTAAAAGAAATTAGTTAATTACGTGCAAAACACGTGCATTTTTCTAATTGGATTAAAAGAAATTAGTTAATCACGTGCAAAACACGTGCACTTTTCTAATTTCTAATTGGATTAAAAGAAATTAGTTAATCACGTGCAAAACACGTGTACTTTTCTAATTTGATTAAAAAAAATTAGTTAATCACGTGCAAAGCATGTGCACTTTTCTAGTGAGTTTAAAATCAACTATTTTTCCCCCAAAATATAACAAAATTCACAAAATGTATTGCTATTTACAAACAATTGATAAAAGTTCTGTTGCAATTTTTTTTTTTTCAATCTAACTCCGTTTCGATGTATTGCTATTACTATCAAGAATTAACCATTCTTGATAACACACTATCCAAACAGTGCTCAACAATATCTCAGTCTAAAATCTCATTTCAAACTGAGGGTCTTCTCTGTAAAAAAATATAATTTCCTTCTTACTCCCTGCTTCTTTGTGCGTTTTAAGATTTTTGAGCTTTTTTTGGGTATTTTTTGATGGGTAATTGTTGGTGTGGATGGGAGCCCTCAATATACAGAGTTTGTTCCAACACAAAGTCAGGTCAGTTTTTTCTTTAAATAAAAATGCAATCTTGATTGATATATAGTAGCATTGACAGTTTATATATGAAATGGGTTCTGTTCAGTGTTTGATGAATATTCCAAAAATTATGTCAAAAGATTATGCATATTTTTTTTCTTTTTCAGAAAGATACTAAAAACGGGTATTCTGCCATCCACTGTTCTGTCTTCTGTTGTTTTTCTGGTGTAGTGATTTGAGTATCTGAAAATTACCTTTTTCATACTATTGGAAGTTTAGAAGTTAGCATTTTACAAAAAAAGTGGAAATTGGTCAAAAACAGTTTACCTCGATAAAATTAGAGGAAATAATCTGACAACAGTGAAGAAGTGGGTTAAATTGGTCAAAAATGATTTACATTGATGAAATTAGTGATTTTTTTTATGAGAACGATGAACAAACAAGTTAAATTAGTGAAAAATGGGCTGAATTGGTCAAAATGATTTAATTCGATGAAATTATTGAAAGAAAATTTTGATGAAAATGGTGAATAAACGAGTAAAATCGGTCAAAACGATTAAGACTGATGAAAATTAGTGAAAAATGTGTAAAATCGGTAAACAACAGTTTAAAACAATGAAATTAATGAAAATGGTGAAGAAACGGGTTAAAACGATAAAAAAAGTTAATTTATGAAATTAGTGAAAACGGTTAAATCAGTCAAAAAAGAGTTCAAATATTTAGTGAAAAAATCGATGAAACCGGCCAAACATTGTTTAAATCATTGAAATTAGTGAAAAATCAATGAAAATGGTTAATATAAAGGGTTTAAATGATAAAAAATAATTCAAATCGATTAAATTAGTGAAAAAAATTGATGAAGATGGTTAATTTACAGGTTAAATCAGTCAAAAAGGTTTCAAATCGATGAAATTAGTGGACAAAATGATGAAAACAATGAAAAAAAGGTTAAATTGGTCAAAAACTGGTTAAATTTTAGAAATTAGTGGAAAAAATCAATGAAAACAGTGAAGAAACCGATTAAATCCGCAAAATCCATGAAAATACGGGTTAAATGGGTCAAAAACGATTTATCTCATTGAAATTACCGAAAAAAATCTATAAAAGCGGTAAAGAAATTGATAATTTAGTGAAAAATCAGACGAAAACGTTGAGGAAATGGGTTAACTCGGTCAACAATATTTTTTTTGTAACAGGGTAAAATATGGTTTAAACTTATTAAATTATTTAAAAGAAAAGAAGAAGATGAAAATGGTGAAAAATGGTTAAACCGATTAAAACTAAATTAAATCGATGAATTATTGATAAAGTGGGTAAAATCCAATTAGCAAGGATTCGATTCGGTTGATACATTTGTCACCCCTAAGCGTGAGATTTTGGGTGGATTTCAAATGACAGGTACAAGAGGTTTTTTAAATCCCCTTAAGTTTGTAGTCAAATCCATTAAGACCGAGAATTTCAAGTGATTGAATTTATTTTTGTATCCACACAGCCCAAAGGGAATTTAAAATCCACCCGGCCCAAACACTCCCATAATTATATATATAACTCAAATATAAAGCTAAGATAGTATTGCTACATTTAATACATGTTCTCTGCAGCTCATGAGACTCACAATTTCAGAAGTACATTAACGGTGCTTATCTCAAGATATATAGATAGTTTCATGACATATATTTACTTCATATTCTAAGTAGAATGAGATTGAATGCGAATCGGAAGTCCTTCAACTGGTGTGGGCATTGGATCGTATTCAATCTTCTCATCAGGAATCTGCAACTCCCACCTGAATTTTCTAACAACGTTGTAAAGAAATATAAGTACTTCCAGTCGAGCAAACTCTTTCCCCAAGCACATACGAGGTCCCCCACCGAATGGAACATACGAAAATGGAGTACTAGGTCCCGCACCTTCAAACCTTGATGGATCAAATCTCTTGTTGTCCGAAAATAAGCTTTCATCTTTGTGTGTGAATGACGGGCTCCAGTACATCTATCACCATATAATACATAGTGTTAGTATATAAATTGATATGTTAAAGAAAGGGAAAGTGAAATAAGAACGTGAGATCGAAGTGAGTACCTTCCATCCTTTTGGTATGTCATAACCTGCATAGTTTATATCGGTTATTGCTTCTCTAAAAGCACCAAATACGGGTGGTGATATTCTTGTGGTTTCACAAACTACGTTCCATGAATACTTCATCTTCTGTATATCCTCCCAATGCAGAAACTCTCCCTCTTCTTTCGATGATGCAATTTCATTTTGCTCTGTTATAAAATACTACCATATATTAGCCAAAGTTATGAAAACAAATAGCCAAATTAATCAACAGAAGTCGAAAGATAATATTCTAAGTCAACTTATGGATCCATTATAAGGAGTTAGATGATGATGAATCTTATATAGATAAAAGGTCTTCGAGTCGTAAGTGTTTGTTCTATTGGACTTATAATGAGAAAATATTGGATTGGTTAATTATATGAAGTGAAGAGCAATAATTAATAGCACTAACCTTTCAATACTTTCTCATAAACATGAGGAAGTTCAGCTAGATTCTTCATCAACATTGTTATCAAGACACTAGAAGTGTCATGACCAGCAAAGAGCAGCAACAATATGTTGTTTACGATAACTGATTCAGACATAAATTTTCCATTTTCATCGGGAGAGACAAGTAAATGCGACAAAAGATCTTGTGTAGGTATCGAGTTTTTCTGTTCCAAGACAGCTCTTCTCTGTCTTACTAAAGTTCTAAGTAGGTTCTTTATAGCATAGGTAGCTTTCATTGCTTTGTAGAATCTTGTTCCTGGGAAGTTGACCGGAATCGAGATCACACCCTTCAAGAATATATTGAACAGAGTAGCAAGCTTTGATATTTGTTCTTGATCCTCGAGGCTCATGAATAGGCGACAAGCCAGTTCAAACGTGTATAATTTGATGGTTGGAAACACTTTGACCACCTCTTTACCTTCACCAAGATTAAACAAGTGCAGTAAATTTTTAAAATCATTAAGCTAAGCATCTTCTTCTTCTTATTACATTATAGTAATTATAGTATTATGCGTAGTACCTTGCCAGTAAGTTTTGATATGTTGCTGAGAAACCAAATCCATGGTCTTAATGTAAAGCTTTGTGAAAGCATCAGGGCTCACAAAATAAGACAATATTTTCCTCATTTGTTTCCCTTCTTCTCCACCCATTGTCGCCAAACAAGGCCCCATCAATTTCTTCACAGATCCAGGCCACCACACAGTCACAAACTTAATTTCATTACTGAACAAGAATTTATTTCCTGCGGGTCCACATAACACAGCCATTTTCTCCCCCAGTATTGAAGTCTTGAACACTAAATTAGATTTGTATTTCTCAATTCTATCCGTCACAAATTTTTCCGGTGCTCCATCCACACCTGCACCCAGAAAATCCAATGTTTCACCCAGAATTGGCCATCCATAGCTACCTGGAGGAAGATTTAAAGCCTTCTTTCTTGATTTCAGTTTTCTATTAAGACTTATACTACTTACAAGTACAAGTAAGATAAAAGCTGCAATTATCAAAATCATGGTGGTAGCAAATGGTAAACTAATTATTTGCTTCCGTAAAAGCAAGCTTGCTGCAATATAGGTAATCAATTAGTTAGTTCATCTATTTATATACTATATATTATTTATTATGTGAACTGGATTTATCCACGAGTTTCTATTTTTTCTTTTTCTTTCAGACCTCGTAATTTCAAAGGCTAATAATTCATGAAAGCGTGTAAGGAATGATTCGACATCACTAATTTTCTACCATTATTTTTCTTTTAATAAGATAAAACAAGCAACATATGATTACATTATTGGCAACCATAGATAATTCCACCAGTGTCAATTTCATCTCTAGAAGTCAAAAGTGACATTATCCAAAATTATGTACTATGTATGATATTTGCCCGTGTCTAACTCTTGTTAACTCTTGTCGATTTAATCCGAATGGGCTGCATGATTATCCTTCTCATCCACCAATATGACACTAATGGAGTAAGTAATCATTATGACATCAAACACTAATCAATCAACAAAATTCTATTCGATACACTATAACAAACTGCACATAACAGATTTTTGAGCCATGTTCCACATCACACTATACTACTGTTTTTTGCCGCAAAAATTTGATTCGATTTTATGTAAGGAACAAGGAAAAGGGAATGGAGAAAGAAAACAAAAAATTAGATGGTGTGAAAATCAAATTTTTACTAGCAACCTTCAATTGGGAGGATTTCAATGATTCAAATGTTATGCTTCACTGTAGATATGTCGATACACGAGGCTTGTAGATAAATGAAGGGCAATTCTTCTTATCAGAAGCATTTTTGTATCCGGATGCCAAATGATTAAACAATTATGATCGATTATAGCTGTTTAAATCACATTCATGAAGTTGAGGCGAAATCAATAACCGGATAACTCTCTGAATCCCATTTCCTTTTCAAAATAGAATGAAACCATCAGAGGATCACACAAAGACAACGGCTACTTTCCTCTTCATTGTCCGTATCCCTTGTTTCACTGAACCAAGAATAGGCATTAAATCAAAAAACCGAAAAGTAAAATCTAAACAAGCAAAGGAAAGGCAACAAAGAGAAAGATATAAAAGTAAGCACCTGGATTCAAACTCCTTGATTTCAGCAAGTTCTTTCCCTAAATGGTCAACCCATTTTACTCCTTTCTTCTTCCCAACCTCGTCTTCGGTGGAGTCAGGCTCACAAATAGGGAGCTTCTTCCTAATACAACTCTTCAGTACAATCTCAGCTTCTTTCTTTCCATTAACAACGTCCTCTGAAGATGAGTTATCAGAGGAATCTGTAGCATGATCAACGTATGGCTCCAATTTCAAAGGCCCTGAAGAGTAAATATTACCAGCAGAGGGTTTACAGAAGCAAATTAATGGACACTGGATCTTGCAAAACAACACCCTCATTTCCTTCATCATCAAACCAAACCAAGAAAAATGCTAACTTTTTTCTTGCTTCCTTCATAGAGCTAGCTAGTTACTCAGATAATTAAATTTTGAAATTTCAAGAGAGATTTTGTTGGATGATGAATCTTTCTTTCAGCTGAAAATAATGCAAAATCTCAAAAACAAAGAAAGCAATCTTTGATTCTTAAAGGTCTATGATGCAGATATCTAAATTAAAGTGAGAAGCCAACCACTCAAGTACTGTAATTATCCAGGGACCTGGTAATTGTAGACAGAATTCAATAAATGACACTTTTTTTTTTATATGCGCAATAAATGACTTGGAAAAATACACAAGCAGTTATTTCAAGAGAGTCAGAAAGATAGATTCCTCTGTCAGAAGAGAAGAGGAAAAAGACTATTCCACCCTCTCTCAGGAAATTTGCACCTGCATGACTCCAATTATGAAAACACATTGCAATAATGAAAGGCGGACAAATTCTTGATAATCAAGAACAGAACACAGGAAGAACGAAGAGAAAAGGAATGCTTAGCTGGAAAGTCCAGCTACAAGAGATTATACACAAATTTGAAAGGCACCTAACATTCCATTAGCAAATAATATGCTATATTTTAGTATTATATATTCATCGGGACTTTTAAAATCTTATAGGTTCCTTGCTTTATAAACCATCATAAAATATTCTTGTCAACAAGCCAGATAACATCTAAGTACTAAATATCATATATAATATCCTGATTTTCTATTTGTCAATCTTGCTTCCATAAGAGTTCAATTAAGTTACAGGGTAGATTAGATCAACTAGATCTTAGCATCAGATAATCAAGTCCAGGGATATTTTAAGCAATAGAATCACAAATATTAAAATATAAGACTTGTCCAACTTTCAAATGAAATCTTGCAAATGCTTGTCTTTTCTGGTAAAGTAACATAAGCCATGAGGGCATGGGGTTAGTGGGGCTGCTGGAAATAAGAGGCATGAAATGTGATGGGAACCAAATGATTATGCAACCCAATGAAGATGGTGCTTGAATAAAGTAAAATTGCATATTTACTTTATTAAATTTGAAAGAAACAGTCCGTCATTTATTGGACTTGGTCCTAAACTTTTTCAGATTTAATCATCTTTAGAGCTCAAAATTATCTTTTCAATTAGACATATTAGTCTTATAGTTGACACTTTTAGTCTTCTTGCTTCAAAACTTTTGTCTGACAAGGCGAATTTGAGTGAATTTACATATTTAGCTGAAAATTAATGTAACTATTATAAATGGTTTGTTTATGTATTTTTTCACAAAATCAATATATAAATGCCTAAAAGTAAGGTAGGCACATAACATAATAAAGGACCAATGTGTAGAGCCAAAAAGTAAAAGATAATATCTGTTAAATTTAAGACCAAATCTGCAATCTTACCTTTAAAATTTCCCAGTTAAAGTCTTCTCTTTCCTGTTTTCTTTTTTTCCCTTTTCTCATAGAATTGGACAATCTTTCACTCCTTTTTTCACCCACTGCAGTGACAAAGCATGCCCAAATGTATTATATTGCTGGAGGCAAGACTTCTTTTTTCTTGCTTATGTGTCGGTCATTAGATCTACACTCAAGATCAGCAGTTCATATGCTAATTATGGCAGTTAGTTTTTTGTCCAAAATCAAACTTTATTAAAGCAAATTTATTAATCTCAGAAAAGCACACATCCTATTGTGGGGCAAAAGCTCTGATAAAATGAAGAAATGCAAACAAGTATCCAGCTTCTAAAAGTTGGGCACAGTAACAACTAACAACTACTTTCTGTGTAGAAAAAATGAATAAACCAAAAAAATTAAAATTATTCAAGGCATAATTTATGCCACTTAAGAGAAAACCATATTTTGAGCCAATGAAGTTTTTATTTTTTTCATTTTTTAAATTGCCACATGAAACAATAAGAAACAAACACAGCAATTTGAATATATTCTTTTTTTTCCAACTTGAATTGAAGGACCAAGCCTGCACATGTCCACTGGATAACATGTTAAGGAATATACTTTTAAATTCTACAAACTAAGTATGACGTGAAATCTAATAAGAACTTGTATTTGCTTGCATTTCATCTTCAACAAATTGCATGTAATAATATTTAGTCCATACAACATAGAGGAGTCAAATAAAAATGGTTAGGGTAATTTTTCTCAAGTTCTTCATTATAAGAGAAATCTCCACATATATGATACAGTATTTTAGAAAATGCTATTATCAAGGTGTGTATGTGTGCTTGATTATCAATAAGAATGAAACTACTAATAATACAATAAATATTAACAAACTAACAATACTCATTACAATACCTTTAACAGCATCAAATTATAGGCCCTTGGGCCTCCGCTACCGCTAGCCTTTATAGGACAAAATCAATCTCGGATCTGTGGCCAAAGAGCTTAAGTTCTGAATTTAATACATCCAAAACCATGTAAATCTCTTCTGATTCCGGATGATAACTATCACAAGCAGCAAATTGATACATCTTCTTTTTCACTTCAATCCAACTGGACCCTGGCCATATCTTCTCTACTCCATGTTCCTTCATGATAGTCCTAATCCTTGCTACTTCAGTCCATCTATTTGCTTCAGCATACATGTTAAGCAAAAGGGTACAATACCCACTATTGTTAGGCTCTAAAACAGTTAATCTATCCACAGCAAATTGAGCGATCTCTAAGTTCTTGTGAAGTTTACAACCATTTAACAAAGCACCCAAAACAACAGAATTGGGCTGCATTCTCATGCTTCTTATCAACTCAAGTGCTTCTTCCAGTAAACCAGCTTTACACAAAAGGTCAACCATGCACCCGTAGTGTTCAATTTCAGGAAGGATTGAGTATTTTTTAGTCATATCAAGAAATCTCCTTTTGCCTTCTTCAACCAATCCCGCATGAGTACAAGCTGTAAGAACACTGACAAAGATAACACCATTAGGTTCGATATTCTCCTTCTCCATTCCCTCAAACATTGCCAATGCTTCTTTCGCATATCCATGGAAAGCAAGCCCGTCAATTAAAGTACTCCAACAGAAGATATTTTTCTCCGGTAAATTGAAGAAAACCACAAGTGCTCTTTCCAACACTCCGCACTTTGCATACATATCAATCAACGCAGACCCTATATAAACATCAAGATCAAACCTGCTTTGAACAACATAAAAGTACATCTCCTTCCCTAGATCCAGTGCCCCAAGATGTGCACAAGCGGACAATACCGTTGCCATGGTCACTTCATCAGGTCTTATTCCATTACTCTTCATTTCATAAAAAAGTTCCAACGCTTCACTATATCGCCTCTGTTTAGCGTAACCAGTGATCATAGTTGTCCATGAAATTAAATCCCTTTTAACCATCCCATAAAATAACTCCTCTGCTGATTCCACATCTCCAGCTTCCACATATCTATGAATCATGGTATTCCATGCAGCCGTATTCTTCTCAGGCATTTCATCAAACACCCTCCTCGCTGAATCCAAATCCCCAGCCCGAGAATATGCCAAAATCATTGATGACCAAGCATAACAATCCCTTTCAGCCATTTCATCGAACACCTTCCTCGAATCAACAATTCTACCCAAACTCGAATAAAAATCAATAAATGCAGTCTGAACATGAACGTGCAATCCCAACCCACATTTCCAAACCTGTCCACGAACACATTCCCCAAGTCCCACAAGAGATAAAACTCGACAACTCTTAATTACAGCAGGAAATGTATAACTGCTAGGGAGCACACTATTCCTCAACATGTCTACATAGCAACACAAAGCTCCCATTGGGCGAAAACATTTTACAGAGGCTCCAATAATTGCATTGTAGACGAATACATTGGGATTTTTCACCTGGGTAAAAGCGAAAATGGCAGAATCTATACTGTGAAAATTGGAGCAAGCGGTGATGTATTGATTTATGGAGAAGCAATCTTGGGATGAATTGTTCTTGAGCATGAAAGTGTACCATGATTCTACTTCTTTCAAACTTGAGCATCTTTTCAGTTGATCCGCTATATATTTTACCGAGAATTTCGCATGACATTGCATGAGAAATCGTACCTGATAAAAACTATAGAAGTCTTTTAGGTACTACCTTCGGTCCCTAATTTGGGTTAAGATGTAAATATGACTTATAATTTGGGAATTAAATTATTTTTTATTAAGGTTAAAACAATTATTAAAAAAATTAAAATACCATATCGGATCTTTTTTTCCAGCATAAACTTAATTTTATGCATCTAATTTTATTTTTCTTTTTAAACTTTTGTTTACATATAAAAAAAAAAATCGAGGTTATTGTAACAAGCAGTTGAACCCTTTAATAAAATGTTGGTGGCCATTTGAGTTATACAAATTACTAAAACCCTATATTATTGAATTGAAGTTTTGATCATGTAGTATATAATGTTGTAGCTTTCATAGCCCTTACTCAATTAATGTATAAAATGCTCTCTATGTTTAAGTTTGATAATGTTTCACTCATAAATCCCACCACAGAATAAAAATATAAAACTGAAAAAAAATATTGTAAACCTTTCATGGCTTTCATGGGTGTAGGTTTGATATCGCTAATATATGCTTTAAGCATAAATTAAGGAACTAAATGTATAAATTTAACCATTATAATTCTTTTAATGCGGTTGATCGATAGACTACTCATTTTATTATTTATTACTAGATACAATCAATTGTAAAATGCATTGTCATCGCGTCCTATGACACAAACTCCACCTCATTTTATAATTTAGAACTACATACTATGAATTGCAAAATACATTGTGACCATGCCTTATGACACAAACCTCGATTCAAGAATTCTATCCAAACTTGAATAAAAATTAATAACGCAATTTGAACATGGACCTGTAATCCCAACCCACATTCTCAAATCTGTCTATGAACACATTCTCCAAATACCACAAAAGATAACTCTTAATTACAGCCGGGAATGTACTAATGTTAGGACGCACATCAATATTCAACAAGTCCACATAACAACACAAAGCTTCCGTAGGGTTGGAAACATTTTATAAGAGGCTCCAATGATTGCACTGGATAAAAGTGAAAAATGTAGCTAGAATCTATATTATGAAAGTTAAGGCAATCAATTATACACTCCCACCATTTCATATTATTTATCGTTTTAGCAAAAATTCTTTGTTTCAAATTATTTGTCTTTTAAAATATTTAAAGAATGGAAGTGAAATATCAAATTGGATTAAATTATACTTATAGGCTGAGTCATGTGCAACATGTTGATGAATTATTAAAGTCCTCATGTTATAGTCTTAGCCTAATTCCTAATGTATTTTTTAGTACGATTTAAGTGTCAAGAGGGAATGATTTAAATTAGAAGCCTTTTTATTTTTTAGAATTAACTTAGCAGTCTATTAACCTTTTATTGTGTTGATAAAGACTTGAATCTTTAATTTTTTATCATTTAAATTTACATAAATAAATACCCAAATGAGAGAGAAGCAAACGCAGCAAAAAAAATGGAGGCGGCCCTGCAGACATTGAGACTGAAGCAGTTGCTCCACCTTGCCGCTTCTTCCAAGCTCAACACAAACGCAAACCCTTCTCTCTTCGGAAAACTCCGACCCTTCATCATTTTCCGCTTCTCTTCTTCTTCTGATCACAAATTTCCGACAATGCAGTGTATCTCTATGCAGTATCGGAGATACTGTTCGAGCACTGCACTCTCAACCTCTTCTCAAATGGCTTATTATATCCGTCTTGGGGAAATTGAAACTGCACGAAAATTGTTTGATCAAATTCTCGACAAAAATATTGTTTCATGGAACTCTATTATTTCTGCATACTTCAAAAGCAGCCAACCCAATGAAGCTCAGCGCTTGTTCGACGAAATGCCAGAGAGAAATACTGTTTCTTGGAACGGATTAATTTCTGGGTACATAAAAAATGGGATGTTAAAGAAAGCTAGAGAAGTGTTTGATTTAATGCCTGAAAGGAATGTCATTTCCTGGACTGCCATGGTTAGAGGTTATGTAGAGGAGGGAATGGTTTCAGAGGCAGAGGCATTGTTTTGGAGAATGCCCGAGAAGAATGTTGTATCGTGGACAGTGATGTTAGGTGGGCTGATCCATGGAGGTAGAATTGATGAGGCTAGGAGACTATATAGTATGATGCCTGTGAAGGATGTTGTAACAAGGACCAGTATGATTGGTGGCTTATGCTCAGAGGGTCAGTTGGATGAAGCTCGTGAGATTTTTGATGCTATGCAGCAGAGAAATGTGGTTTCTTGGACAACAATGATCTCGGGTTATGCGCAGAATGGGAAGGTGGATGTCGCTCGAAAGCTTTTTGAGGTCATGCCTGAAAGGAATGAAGTTACTTGGACGGCAATGCTTATGGGTTACACCCAGTGTGGTAGAACTGAGGATGCGTGGGAGCTTTTCGAGGCTATGCCTGCCAAACCAGTTGTTGCTTGCAATGCAATGATTATTGGGTTGGGTGATAATGGAGAGGTTTCCAAAGCAAGGAAAGTTTTTGATTTGATGAGGGAAAAGGATGACGGAACATGGAATGCGATGATTAAGATATATGAGCGAAAGGGTTTGGAAATGGAGGCACTTAATCTCTTTCGGCGCATGCAGAGGGAGGGGGTTAGGCCACATTTCCCTTCCTTAATTAGCATTCTTTCAGTTTGTGCCAGTCTTGCTACTCTTGATCATGGTAGACAAGTTCATGCTCAATTGTTAAGGTCAGAGATTCATGATGATATATATCTGTCATCTGTTTTGATCACCATGTACATGAAATGCGGTGATCTTGTCAAGGCCAAAACAGTTTTTGATAGATTCCCTTGCAAGGATATAGTAATGTGGAATTCCGTGATTACAGGGTATGCCCAACATGGCTTGGGAGACGAAGCTCTACAAGTTTTCGCAGAAATCTCTTCATCAAGCATCACACCAGATGAAGTTACATTCATTGGGGTTCTCTCCGCTTGCAGCTACAGTGGAAAGGTTTCAGAAGGTAAGGAAATATTTGAGTGCATGAAGTCAAAATATAAGACTGAGCCAACCATGGAACATTATGCTTGCATGGTGGATCTCCTTGGGCGAGCTGGAAAACTGAACGAGGCTATGGAGTTGATTAATAAGATGCCAGTAGAGGCAGATGCAATTGTCTGGGGTTCTCTGATGGGTGCATGCAGGAACCACCTGAATTCTGATCTGGCAGAAATAGCAGCTAAGAAACTTCTTCAACTTGAGCCCAAAAACGCTGGCCCTTATGTTCTACTATCAAATATTTATGCCTCAAAAGGTAGATGGGGAGATGTTGCCAAGTTGAGGAAAAATATGAGGTCTAGGAAAGTGAGCAAGTTGCCTGGTTGTAGTTGGATTGAGGTGGACAAGGAAGTTCATATGTTTACTGGTGGAGAGTATAGACCCCATCCTGAGCATACGGAGATCGTTAAAATGTGGGATGAACTAGGTAGGATGTTAAGAGAAGCTGGATATAATCCTGATGGTGCTTTTGTTCTCCATGATGTGGAAGAGGAAGAGAAAGCACAAAACTTAAGGCATCACAGTGAGAAGTTGGCTGTAGCTTTTGGGCTTCTGAAGTTGCCTGAAGGGGTTCCTATTCGAGTTATGAAAAACTTGAGGGTTTGTGGGGATTGCCATACTGCTATCAAACTAGTTGCAAATCTCACTAGGCGTGAGATTATCTTGAGAGATGCTAATAGATTTCATCATTTTAAGGATGGGTTATGTTCTTGCAGAGATTATTGGTGACTTCAGAGCACATAGTTTATCTAAGAGTGACAGATTTGGAGAATCAAATTGTTGCTAATATAATTCATTA
Organism: Penstemon barbatus; assembly: GCA_003313485.2. Classification (NCBI taxonomy): domain Eukaryota; kingdom Viridiplantae; phylum Streptophyta; class Magnoliopsida; order Lamiales; family Plantaginaceae; genus Penstemon; species Penstemon barbatus. The sequence continues at coordinate 9,193,807 of CM064877.1, read as the reverse complement.
CCTTAGGTGTATAGATGATGCTTTAATCATTGAAAACTGGCACTCTCTTGTTGCATTCGGTGGCGAAAGTGGAATTGCATGATTCCGCAATCTCAAAAGATGGTGTGCATGTGTTTTCATATACTGACCACATTTTAACAAGTTAGTTACTTACTCCAAAACTTGTTGGAAATGATTTAAATTTCCACAATGTATGAATTGAATTGAAGAGTCACTTTAGATCCAAGGAACTTGTATTTCCAAGAAGTAGTTAGATACATGTATCTATAGTAATATGTATCTAGAGTGTTCGTAGACTAGTATAAATAGGGGTTCATTGAGTCATTTGTAAGTGAGCAACTCCATGAGAGCAAAGGCTCCCTAGACCACCAAAGTGGAAGTCAATGTAGCCACAATTGGCACACAAAATATATCATTGAAGGAATGCAGCATGACTGCATATAGATTCCAACAAAACTATGTTTGATTGTGATGCCAGAATCTAGATTTCGTTTAGGGCCAGCTACTCCTTTAAAGCAGAAGTTTGAGAGCTTTTTTTTTTAGTGAACTACAATCTAAAGACTAAACAATGCCATATAGCCTTTAAGATAAAATACTGTAATGTTTGACAAATAGTTTAATATAGAGTTGAGAGACTAATCCTTAGTTTAGTTCATGACAGCATATTCAGTTCTCACTTTTAGCTCGGTTAGGGTCAATGTCAATCAGTTCATATATTTTGTATTCTCAAAGAGAACCTATTGAATTGTAAAGGGAATATTATTCTGAAATTTCAGTAATCCTTTGTAATTATATGACAAGATTATTGGATTCCTCTTCTGTTTGTATTCATAGTGTCTGGTTAAGTCATTGCTCCCCTATAACACGTTAGTGGTCTGTGAATGGAACTTCTGTTTCCGTCTGCTAAAGAAACTTTTTCCCTTTTGTTTTAGCTTTATTGTGAGAAGGAACGGCTTCTGAATTATCATTATGAACATTAGAAGACACCGGTTGATATAGGTGATATATTGGGCGCAATAGGCTCAATTAAGTGCACAGAAAAAGGTATTCATTTTAGTTTCTGTGTTACTCTTTCTAATATTTTATTATGTGTGCGAGTGTTATATTCATATCCCCTTTGACTTGTTTTCTCTTGGAAGTTATTTGATTTTTTGTCCAATTGGTCTTTTTCCTAATATAGTTAACATTAGTCTCTTGTATCTGTTTCAAATGAGTGGCGACCTTCATACTAGCTTTTTTACTCTCCCATCCAAGCTTCGCCATTCTGCCAATGAATGAACAATTTTACAACCTTGATAATTTTGTGCTGCTGTAACGTATTTGCAATTTGATTAGAACTCTTAATACTTGAGGCATTTTATCTGATGCTTCACCTTCACCTTTTGATGGTGTTCTTTCATCAATGACAGGTAGGAGGATGTGAAAAAGTTTACAGAATAGGCATGATCTCAAGAATTGAAAGCACTCCTACTCATCTCAATCCTGAATTCACCACTATTTTGAGGAAATACAGAATAGGCACCGGAGGTTTTTGACTCTTAAATTGCAGAGCATTTGCATTCCATTTCCACATCTTTTACAATCTCTGCTATGAATTGGTTTGTTCCTTGTAAATTTTGCTTATAGCAATTCTCTGAGTTGATTCTTGTAAATCTTAGGTAGATTGAATAACTGACCTTTGAAAGGCGTTCTTCAAGTTTTCATTGTATTCTTATTTTCACTTATTCTCAGGGGCTTTGCATTGTCAGACTTGATATACGTGGCGTTGTTGAATTCCCGCCATAAAAATTACTCCTATATACTATATGATTTTTGTAGGTAAGAATGATTTTGTGTTTGTAAGTTTTTAATTGATTTTTGAATGCTATCAACTGGTTGAAAAAGTTCCATCTAATTTCACTCTCTACTTGTCTTCCCTTAGTTTTAAAGAAACAAGTATGTGCAACTACTACATACGATATGATCAGCTACAATTTATTTGATAGGAGTATTTTTTAATATACTACTCCTATAAATCATGGGTCGGTATTCGTTAATCGGATATTACTACTTTATTCTATAATTTAAAAACTATAACATTAATATGGGCCAATGAATTGGTTTAGACTTAAGACCACAAACAAAATCAAAATCTTGAAAGAAAGAAAAGAAACAAGAAAATCAGATTCTATTGATGCAGGAAAGATCTCTCTAGGTTTCTTTTTTTTTTGGTGCATGTTGGGGGAACAGAACATGGCCATTAATTAAAATCTGTAACTTTTTGTTGTGCACAACATTAATTTTGATAGCAGCAGCAACAATGACAACAATGGCAGAGATCAAGCCACCACCGTCATGTATAGAAGATTGTAAGCCCATATGCATCAAGTTAGATGAGGACCGTGAAGGTGAATGTGATAGAGCTTGTTATCTTATGATTCTGTTTTTCCAATATTTTCTTGATTTTCGGTATAAAAATCATCTTTATTGTCCCAATTCTTCTAGTTTTCCCCCATCTTTGGTTATGTATTCTACTATTAACATGTAGGAGGATGTTCATGATTGATCATTGTATGTGCCAGCATAACAACAATAATATTTATTCACACAAAGGTAATCCACCTCGAAAGGGATTAAACTCTTGGGAAAAAAAAATAATAATTAATTCATAGCGCCTCGGGTGGCATTTGGGCACGTCAAAGTTAGTTTTGTTGCTTTAAAGATTAGCACATGTAATGTATTTGATAGAAACAAGCCCCAAAACATGCTATAGATATAGATATGTATGCCGGCGCTGGTTTAAGTCTTTGGACCACTTAACGAAAGCATAAGCATAATAATACACATTAAATAAATCTTTGGGCCATATGTATGCCTTACAAGAATTAATCTTGATCAACATGATTACTTATACATGTATATATATATATATATATATAGATCAAATTAAGGAGCATAACAATCTATAGGCAACCTAGGAGTAACCATTGCTGCTAAAGGCACAGCTTTCTGCAAAGCAAGCCCAAAAGTTTCATCCATGTTCATCTCAATCACTCCTTCCGGCAATTTCCAATCAAAAGAGTGAACCAAAGTTCCCAATATATACTCCACAAGAACTATCCCCATCCTAGTCCCGGCACAAATTCTCCGACCAGCTCCAAACGGGATCAGCTCAAAATCGTTACCTCGTGGATCGATCTTTGCATTCTTACCAGACATGAACCTGTCAGGGTTAAAATTTAAGGGATCTTCCCACACGTCAGGATCCCTTCAGATTGCCCATATGTTGACACTGAGTCTCGTGTTCTTTGGTATGTAATAGCCGTTCACAACACACGCATCTGATGAGATCCGAGGAAGATTTAATGGAGTTGAAGGGTGTTTTCTTAATGTCTCCTTGCATATGGCTTGGAAATATGGCAGTTTGGGTATGTCCGACTCCGTTAGCCTCCGGTTCCTGCCTATGACTCTGTCCATTTCGTCGTGTGCCCTGTTTAGTATGGCTGGGTTTTTCATCATCTCGGACAGCGCCCACTCTATTATGCTTGAAGATGTGTCTGTACCAGCAGTAAACAAGTTCTGCATACATATATATATATATATATATATGAACAAGTTATATATACATATTGTACTATATAATTTTTATGGGACTAAATTAGGAATGCAATAACAATAATAATGGGCAAGACAATCAAATCAATATATGAGTATAATTTATGAATAGAATACTTAACCAGTAAAAGAGCTTTGATGTTGGATGTGTTGAGGCTCTCCCCATGTGAATAATTATCACGATTAGCCATAATGACATCAAGAAAATCAGGTTTGTCCTTTCTTTTATGTGATGATGCCAGATGTTCATCCAGCATTCTTCCAATCAAATCGTCGAACTTTTTATGCAAAACCTTCATCCCTTTCTCTATTCCTTGCAAATCCATCCATGCAAGACAAGGAATGAAATCACCAATGTTGAAGTACCCAGCCGTGGTCATGAGCTCCACCACCATGTCTTTGAACTCGTTCACTTCCTTTCCCTTGCTCACGAAGACCCGCCGGCTAAGTATCACCTGCCCTATCATATTAGCCATTGCGTAAACCAACATCTCCGGCACCACAACCGCCCCACTCGCCTGATGCATGGCCTCGAGCATGTAACCCACCTCCGAGACTCTAACGTCGGCCCAATCATCCAGAGCCTTACTCCCCAACATGTGGAGATTGCTCAATTTTCTAAGCAGTCTCCACCTAGGTCCGTTCTCTGCAAACACCTGTTACCAAGCTACAACTTCATTTTTAACTAAATATCATATATATATATATATATATATATATATATATATATATATATATATATATATATATATATATATATATAATTTTCTAATTAATTAATTTAATTACCATGTCTTGTGAGTTGTAAGCTAAGTGGGTGGCGCCGGCATTTGGGGGGCGGTTGGAGAAGTTAGTGTCGAGCGTTTTGAGAAACGCTTTGGCGGATTCAGGAGTCGAGGCCACCACCATGCCCCATGTGCCTACTTTTAGATACATGACGGGCCCATAAATTTTGGCCATTTTGGCTAGTGCAACATGTGGCATGTCACCTAAGAGTGGAAGGGCGCCAACAACCGGGAAGCCTCTCGGACCTGGTGGCAGCTGGTGGCCGCGGCTCGCGGTGGTTTTTGAAAGAATTGAGCGTATGAGAATATGAGTGAGGATGTAGATTAAGGCCGCTGCTATGAGCTCCTTTAGGAAGAATATTGCATCCGGGTTTTTATGCATAATGATCAATTAATTTTTTCAAAATAAAATGTTATATGTCAAATTCAAATTCAAATTCAAATTTAAATTCAAGTTGTGTTAGGAGGACTATGAGAAAAGAGCATGCAATGAATATATATGCTACGTAGTGAGAAAGTTGGGTGGATATTTTGTATGGTCAGTCACGTTTTATTTAATTTTATCCATCGTTCAGCTATGCAGAAATAACCAAATTGCCATTACCTATTTTTTTTGTCAGATTAACTATTTCCATTTATGTGTATAGTGCACCGGTGCTGATAAAGTGGCAAGTAATACGAGCATTTTTAGTAAGAAACGAAACAAAAATAGATAGGCTCAAATTTCCATACATAGGTAACAACGTGTTTGGTTTGTTTAGTAATCAGTATATATCATATGCTTGTTATTAAATTTAAAATTTAAAAAATATATATATGTAATGATTTTGAAAAGTTTGGAATATATATTTTCGTAAGGTTGTTTATATTTAGCTGAAACATGCCTCATAATTGAATTTTAATTCATGTGGGTTAGGGTTATATATACTTTCTTTTATTATTTTTTGGCAACAAAATATCCTCTGACATAATCAACCTCATCAATTTATTCTTAATGAATTGTCAAGCTTACTGGATTTGTTAGATTATAGGTGCATGTATGTATACATGCATCATGAATTGGGTGTGAACAAGCCTGAAGATATATAATTAAATAGCGTTCTAGCAATTTAACTATAAATTACAAAGCTATGAATTGAAGTAAGTTTTAACAACAATTATGTTTCTTGAATTGTAGAAAAAATTGATTCACAATGTTGATATCGTTTCAACAAAACAAGTATTCTAATAGTTGATTAAATGATTTTAGATTAGACAGTATAAAGGAACAAGATAGTTTTATATGAAAAATTGACCTAGATCGGACGTCTCACGTATGTAGCTATTCGAAAGAAATTCCCAATCTCAGCTTAAATTTGGATTCGGATGAAATTATCATATAATCAATTGGGTCTGTGAAGTCGTTAACCACAGCATAAGTTCAAAGAAACATTGTTTTATATTTCTTTTCAAGGGTATTCAGGTCAGGTCTTACACGCGATTTAATTTTTTTTAGATGCATCGGATATATTATATAGAATCCTCTCCCAGTGTGGATTCGGATCTGGGTTCACCACTTTATGAGAACAAGTCTTTTTTAGTAGACCAAATCACTTGTTGATATTTCTTCTATCTTTATGGTTGTTTATGGTTTAATGAGAAAAAGGTAAAATTGCAGAATATGTCACAAACTAATTAATGATTTTGGCTTTCATCGCGTCCCGAACTATATCACCTCACCGAATTTCGTGCCATAATTTAATATTTTTCGGAATATTGTCCCAAACTAATTACTAATTTTGGTTTTTCGTCGCAAATTATATCAACTACTGTTTTGCATGAATTTACTCCCTTACTTTACCATTTTGCATGAATTTAGTCCCAATATTAAATTTTTAATTTAATAAAAATAACGGTTCAATCTTGTAATTAATTTGAGACAAATTCTGCAATATTGTATAATTGTTCATGCTAAAATTTGTCACGTTATGACATGTAAGCAACCATGTGATAATTTAACGGACACATGCGCAATTTTGGTCTCATAGTTACCGTGGGACGACGTTCCAAAAAAATTTTAATTACGGGATAAAATGTGATGAGGTGATATAGTTTGAGACGAAAATTCAAAATCATTGATTAGTTTGAAACGTTTTCTGCAATTTCGGTTGAGAAAAATGTGTAACGATAGTGATACTTAAAAATTAGGGTCGTCAATAGTCGGATTCGAATTTTATTAGAATTAAAAAATTTCAAGTCCATTGAATATTAGAATTCACCACATTGATTGGGCTAAGTCCACTTATTTGGCTTGGGCCTAACTCAACTTCAAAAGCTAGCTTGTAAGGTGAGGATTGCCCAAGTCCTTATAAGGTGGACTTAACTATTGTTTTTTAACCAATGTGGGACAATTAGTCTCAATATTGAATCTTACCTGAATTCGTTCGAATGACCAATTTTTTTGGATCCAATAATAACTTCACTATTAAAACAAATTTGTTAACGTTATAATTTTATTTAGTAAATAGCTCACATGTCAAAGTTTCTTCATAATTAGTTGGCAATTAATGCCTGACAAATTAATTAGTTGTTTCAAATGTTTCAACCGTTTACATTAAAAAACAATGATACTAATATGAATGTATCAAAATTTATACATATTGTTAAATATGAATAAAATTAAATGATTAATTAATAGTATTATTTAAAATTCGAATATTTACAATAGAATCAAATCGAACGAAGGGCAAACTCGAATATTCGATAAGAGTGGATTTTGTCTGCAAAGGGCAAATTAGTAATGACCACTATGGTGCAAATTGAATGTACACGAGTAAATTAAAGTTTGTTTGTTTGTTTGGCTCGTTTGTACATTTCTGAGTCCATAAGATTCCTGCCTGCGGTAGCAATACGTACAGTACCGGAACGATTCCCTTCGTGTGTGGGTCACACGGGAGGGAGGCTTGGGTCAAAATCTGATGATGGTGATGCACGTGTAAGCCCACTCACGACCCAAACGCTGTGTTCGCTACAGTACCCCAAACAAAAATTACTAGGCTAACGTCTTCCCAAATGACAAAATTATACTCAATTCTTTATTTTCTTTTACATGATATAAATTTATTAATATTAATATTTTAATAATATAAATAAATAAAATTTAATTGTTACCAAATTATAAAATAATCTAACCAAGCAAATACCATATTCATAGTAGAGACAATCGAACTCAATTTTTTTAATCTCGAGTCCTCGACTTTGTCACTAGACCATGACCTCAAAATTTTGACAAAAGAAAAGTTACAGTATCAAATGCTGAGACAAATCTTGTCGGATTATTTAATTTTTCGAAACTATGTTGACTTCTAAATATTTATTATTTATGATATTTTATGTATTTTATCATAGAGTTGATGACAATTTATCCCCTGTAATTATCATAATCTTCAATTTAACCTCTTGTATTATCGTTACTTATTTACCGTAAATCGAATGACCAAAAGAGTGGGATGGACTATATGGTAGCCTTGCAGGGTACTAATTAGTAGTCCAAGTTATGATTAAAGTTTTTCTAATTCTGTTTTCTTGTCAATTATAAATATGGTGAATTTTGTAGCTTTGCTTAATAATTTTTTACATTATACATAAGCTTAATTATTTGTTGGATCTCTGTCGTGATCGTGAGCATATCAAAGTCATCGAAATTTCCATTCTAATGTTCATAGCACTATAAGGGCAGAATCTTGTCCATAATATAACTTTAAAATAAATAAAATATTTACAATTTGATGAAACTAAATGTGGCTCAGTGGCTGATTCTCTCAGCAGTTGTTTATTGTTTCTGTGATGATCCGACTAATTAAATTAAATAGTAGTTTGTTGGAGACTAATGAATATGGAGCTGGAGCTTATCAGCTTCGAGATCAATCTAAAAAGTACAATTCAAGATTTATTTTACATTATTACTATATATATATATATTCCCTTCATTTTATATTAATTGAAACATTTCTTTTTTTTTTAAGGAAACTTGACCAAAAGTTGTGTAGATATTTTATTAATGGTGTGTTTCTAAAGAGTGAGATATCAAAAGAAAATAAAAATAAGCCATTATAAATTATGTCCCATTTGGTATTTCGATGAGAATAGTCACGTGAAAATAAATCACTGCTATTGCACATGGACAAAATCCAACATTCATCGGTCAAAATCACAGATAAAAGTTGTTTGACCCGTTATTGAATAAAAGGGGAAAAAAACTAAATAAAAGGGGAAAAAAACTAAAGCTGCAAAAACTGAAAGTTAAATTTTTTTTAGAGTACATTTATAATCAATTAATAAATCTAAAATTATTCTAATAACTGCTCAATAGGGGTGGGCATTTGGTATCGAGAATTGGGAACCCGAACCGTGCCGATCGGGTTTTTACCAAAAAAACAAAAATTTATGGGTTTTTTGGGTTTTGGGAAACCCGATTTCCCGATTATTATAAATCGGTACGGGTTTCGGGTAGGAGGTCCTACCCGATCGGGAACCCGATTATATATATATCATGTATGCACCCAATTCCCAATTATATATATAATATATATCATATATTTAATAGTTTAATTTCTTAAGTTGTGTGCAATGTGCATTGAAAAATTTACTACTAATTGATTGATAAATTATATTTTTTAATTTTTTCACTCGATTATTGTATTCATTGTAAAGCAGCCAGACTAAAATAGCACTTCTTTGTTTGGGATGAGATCATGAAATTGTTTGGGCCAATCTAAACTTTTTTTTCCTTGAAAAACACATGATTTATGAGCTAATCTAAACTTTTTTTTCTTTATTTTGGGCCATGGAAAGTCCAATTAAAAAAAGTAAAAAACTGAAAAATTAAAAATTTCAGCCCTACCGGGTTTCCCGAACCCGTTCCCGATTTCTCGATTTTTTTCGGGAACCCGAAATACCGGGTAGAGGATTGATTGGAACGGGTTTCGGGAAGGAAAATTTGAATCCCGAAACCCGAATACCGATCCCGAAATTCCCGAATTCCCGAAAACCCGTACCGATCCCACCCCTACTGCTCAATTACAACGAATTGAATTTCAAATAAGAAATCAATCTCAAATATTAATATTAAATTAAAGAAGACTTATATTAATGAAAGTTGAACCCAAGGTCATGACCCCTCAATTTTGTCAATGAATACTTCTAGGCTACAACCTCATTGACATAACTAAAAGTTACTAATGATTAAATAAAGCAAAATAATACACTTGCTTTAAGGTTCCTAAAAAAATACACTTGTTTTAAGATTTAAAATAATTATATGACAAATACAATGCACTTACTTTGAAATAATGCAATACACTTAATCATAGTAATTGCGACGAACCAAAGAAAACTAAAACTCGCATAATTTGTGCGAATAAGATCTCATTACATAATTTCTTTTTGTAACTTACACAGCTCAAATATAAAAACAACTCTCACATTACAAATAATGGGCTTAGATAATTAGATTAACTAAAAGATAAGTATTTTACAACTTTAATTACATTAATCAAATTAAGCTCGAAAACAAGTGTTAACTGTGTTATTATTGCCTGTCATTAATTAGTCCACAAGCTCTAAAGTGTTATCATCTCATTATCCTATATTGCCATCATTACAAGTTTTATTATTGCCTGTCATTAGTCCACTTAAGTACTAATAACTGAAGAATTTGTTGTCTTATTGTAATCATAAAATCATCGCATCAAAACTGACGAGTTACTACATTCTACTAATACCAGTCACTATCCCATCTGTCCATCAAATTTATGCAATAAATAAATAAATACTACATTTAAGCATAGTTTAACGTTAGAAATAAGTTGTAATAATTCAGCATAATTATCATTTCTCCATTTCTTGGCTTTTATTATGGCGTTGGGGACTTGGGGGTTGAACTTTTTGTTTATTAATTTACTCGAAAATTGAATTACTGAAGACACGCGCCTATTTCTTTTTAAAAACTCAAGACATCTTTGGTATGGAATTAGCCTTGATTTTTTAGAAAGATTTTTTTTTTTTTGCATTTACTACACATTTTTTTTTAAAATGGAAATCAACAACTACTAAACTATCCTATGTCTTATTCGAGCAATTTAATCAAGTCTTCAGGTGGAATGTCCCAACATTTCGGACTTTCTAACTGATCATAGCTTAATCTTGTCAAGGCATTGGCCATTTTGTTTCCATTATGTAAGGTGTGGTTAATGACACATGTCCAGGGTTCTGTAGGAGTCTTCTATAATCCTCTATGATGGCACCAAGATAGTGTGAATCATGGTCTGCCTTCTTAATCAAATCGATCTCAACATGCGATTTAAGTTCAACCTCAAGTTTCTCAGTCCTTCTCTTCCATGTTAAGATAAGCCATATCCTTAGAGCCGGTAGTTTTGCCTCTGTGATTGTACATGCCCCAAGGTTCACACTGAAACCAAATGACCAATGCCCATTTTCGTCTCTCATAAGACCGTCGGTAGCAGCTTTTCCCTCGCTCAACAAAGCACTACCGTCGGTGTTTAGTTTGTGTCATCCCGTAGGTGGCGCTTTCCATCTCGTATTATCTACACCATGAATTTTGACACGTCTAACCTTCATAAAAATTCCAGCCCACCCCCGAGCTATAGTTTTAATCTTCGAAAACGTATGACTTGGTGCAATATGAAAGTAAGATTTATTTAATTTAATTTTTGCATTCTAATTTATGATGATTATGAGATTATGGAGTTACTCCTTAAATATAAGGGTTAAACAAGATTTTAACAGCATGTTAGCACCCTGAAAAACTATTTGCTTAAATCAATTTCACCAAATCTAAAATATTCAATGATAGGTGAAATATACTTCATCCATCCCATTATCTTTATTTGATACAATTGACCAGTCAACTTAATTAAATTTATAAAAATTATGATGAATAATTTAATTAATATATTTCAGTAATAAGTCTATAATATCACATGACATCATATATATTAATATTTAAAAGGTTAATACACCACAAATATGAATAATTTAATATGATAAGTCATTTAAAAGATTAAAAAGTTTGATTGAATACTGTAATAAAATGAGCAAAATAAATGGGACGGATAGAATAGTTGTTTTGTGATTAGGTAAAATTTCCAAGTGAATGATTAATCGAAAGGCATGTACAATACAATTGCCTTGTAATTTGATGATTAAATTCAGTTTAAATTAGAATTTATTACACCACGTTACTCGTGAAGCGGATGCACAAAATAATCTTTTTTAATTTCAAACATTGTGTACCATTGCGACAACGCGAAAGAAGACTGAAGATGAAATTGAAAAATTATGCAAGTCCAAAGAAAAGAAGAGTCTAAATATAAAATCAAGTATAATCGTAATTTATCATTCACAAAATATTTCAAGCAACAGTACTTCGTCTTCCTAATCAATAGTTTTTATATATTTGTCCTAAACAGAAGATCAAATGAGAATACGAAGGTGGTGTTTGGGATTGCTTTTGGTGAAGCAAAAACAGCTTTGGTGGGCCCAAAAGTAGTTTTTTAATGTTTGGAAGGTTAACTTTTGCTTTTGCTTCTGCTAAAATTTAGCAATTAAACGCAATTTCAGATAAGCAAGTCAGGACTTGCTTCTTGAGTTGATGGCAAAATTGTAATAAAGTAGAAGCAGCTTTTGGACATTTTTATCCTTCAACTTTTAATTATATTCCAGTACTACCCTTATATATATGAACATAAAAGACTTTTTTACAAAAATTATACTTGCTATACATTTGTACAAAAAGACATAATTACCCTTAATTAATACTTGATTTTGGCACAAATTTATGAATCTCATGCCATAAAAAGGGGTTTCAAAAATTAAAAAAACTTTTTGCCGTAATTAACATTAATAACTTTAATATTAATATTAAGGAAATCAATTCAATTTCTTCTTTATTCCCTGCGACCATAGCAATGGAGGTAGTTGCTTTTATTAAATTCCTCTATTAGCCTAGAATATGAAAGAATTAAACATTACACAAAAAATTAATTTTAGTGATAAATTTTATGTGACATTGTTAAATTTGTCACTTCTTATATATATTAAGTGACAAGAAATCAAATATTGTCACTAAAGTAGTTTTTATAGACGGGAAAACTGTTTTTTTGGTACCATAGGATAAGCTAACTTGCAATTTTGGTACCATTGGATACGAAAATGCAAATTTGGTACCATAGGATAGGTTTTCATTACAATTTTGGTACCAAATTCAATTTTTCTAGAAAGTTAATGTCAATTTACCCCTATAAAATACATAATATTCAATTTACCCCCTCTATAATTTGGAAAAAAATCAATTTATCCCTTCTAATTTTTTTAATGAAGCAATTTACCCCCTTCAGCCAGATAGTGTAACTCATTTGCCGAAACTGAGAGTAGACATGCAAACTATTTTATAATATAAGAGGATAAATTGCCACATTTATCATACCAGATGGGGTAAAATACCACATTATCATAATAAAAGTGAATAAGGTGCCAAATATAAAAATATCAGAGAAGCGATGTGAACTTCTACAAAATTTCAGGGGATAAAATGCTATTTTTTAAAAGACGAGGGGATAAATTGAACATTATGCATTTAATAGGGGTTAAATTATCATTAATTTTGGGAAAAAATTGGGTTTGGTACCAAAATTGCAATAAAAATCTATCATATGGTACCAAATTTGCATTTTCGTATCCAATGGTACCAAAATTGCAAGTTAGCTTATCCTATGGTACCAAAAAAACAGTTTTCCCGTTTATAAAAACTACTTTAGTGACAATATTTGATTTCTTGTCACTTAATATATATATATATATATATATATAAGAAGTGACAAATTTAACAATGTCACATAAAATTTATCACTAAAATTAATTTTTTGTGTAATGTTTAATTATTTCATATTCTAGGCTAATAGAGGAATTTAATAAAAGCAACTACCTCCATTGCTATGGTCGCAGGGAATAAAGAAGAAATTGAATTGATTTCCTTAATATTAACATTAAAGTTATTAATGTTAATTACGGCAAAAAGTTTTTTTAATTTTTGAAACCCTTTTTTATGGCATGAGATTCATAAATTTGTGCCAAAATCAAGTATTAATTAAGGGTAATTATGTCTTTTTGTACAAATGTATAGCAAGTATAATTTTTAAGTTCATGTGAAACCAAACACTACTATGTTGCTTTGAGCTGCTTATTTTGAAAAAAATCAAACACCAACTGCTTATTTATTAAAGTACTTTCTTTAAAATTTAAGCAAAAGCAATTGCTTCTCCATTTGAAGAAGCAGTCCCAAACACCACCGAAGTGGCCTTGTAGCTCTTTACTACATTAATTTAATCAAGATTGCTCGTATTGGCCCATTATCCAATAATTAATCATCTAAATTCATTTAAACTGTAAATATTTTTGTGTACAAATACACAAAAAACGTAATATTAATAGTAGTACATACTTTTATTGAGAAACGTGCATACACATTCTGAAGAATAGTAAAGTCCGCACATCAATTGGGGTTCAAGGGGCAAATTTGGAAAGACAATAATCCTTGAACTCCCATTTTCAAACCTGAAAGGGCAAAACTGTAAACCTGACAGCCAAAACGACATAGTACAGCACTGGTAAATGACTGGGACACCAAATTTTCCGCATTCCCACTATCGTACAATTCCCAATTTACCCCTCCTGTCCTGATTTCTAAAAGACAAAAATCCCAATCAAAATACTCAAACGTAAGCAATTAATTAAAAAATTGTGAATAACATCTCTGAATTCACAATTGGATATTTTCAAGGCACCCCCATCCCCATCAAAGAAAGAGAGAGAAACAAAGTTAGAGAGAGAAAAAAGGTCACTCTCAGTAACAATAATATAGTGAAACTCCAAAAGGGGGTGCGCTGGATAAGCAGAAGCTGGATGGAACTTTTTCTGTGGCTGTAATAGGTGAGGTGGGTTTAATTGAATCTTTGAGGCTCCTGATGTCTCGTGCTTGCAAAAAGATTGAATCTTTTTAAGTTTTTTCACGTGGGTTTACGTTAGTGGATAGTGTGGTGGCTTTACTATAATGGCCGCTGCTCAGTTTAGCATTAATGGCCACTGGAGGAGAAATGTTGAAGTGGTCTTGTTCTTGGTCAGCTTATGGGGACTGATCTCGCTATCTTGCGCCGGGAGGATTTCTGCTTCAAGGCAGAAGCTGGAAGTTCAGAAGCACTTGAAAAGACTAAATAAGCCTCCAATTAAAACCATTCAGGTCACCAATCTTTCTGCACAATTAATGATATCTATATAATTGAGTGTATTTATTTGTACATACATCTTCTTTTCTTTTCTTTTCTTTGTTGAGATGAGATTTTTTAGTAGTTTTTCATTTGTGGATTTTGCAGATGCCGGTCTATTTGTTGTTGAATTTTATTTGATATTTCCTGCATTTTCCGTTTAAAACTCATTAGCTGTTCATAAATGACGTTTAAGCTATTGATATTTTGTACTTATGTAATTTAATTTTCACTCTTTTTTATGGAGTAGTACATTTTCCCATTTTCTTTTCTTTCTGGCTTATCTAAGTGTTTGTATCTGCTTTGATGTCTTCAAAGAAGAGATTTCCTGTGGTATTAAAGTTAGTTAATCGATACAATATGATCTACATGTGATAATTGAGCAGAGTCCAGATGGAGATATCATTGATTGTGTGCACATATCTCATCAACCAGCTTTCGATCACCCTTTTCTCAAAGACCACAAAATCCAGGTTCATTTCTCTCTTTTTTATAGTAATTTCACTTATAATTTCCTTTGGTTGCATTGTTATTCTGATGTTTAGAATTCTTTTGTTTCATTAGGCGAGGCCTAGCTACCATCCAGAAGGGCTTTTTGATGAGAAGAAGGTGGCTATGGGGTCAGAAGAGAAAACAAATTCTATCACTCAGCTGTGGCATATGAATGGGAAATGCCCTGAGGACACCATTCCTATAAGGAGAACAAAGAAAGAAGACGTTTTGAGGGCAAGCTCCGTGAAAAGATATGGAAAGAAGAAGCATAGAAGCGTCCCTAGGCCCAGGTCTGCCGATCCTGACCTCATCAATCAAAGTGGTCATCAGGTAATTAAAACAGAAGATAATAAAGAGAAGCATTTTTTCCGGTGAACAGAATTCACAAAACAAAGTCACAGAACATCTTACAAGCTTTTATGAGTTTCAGTGAGTAAAATGATAAATAAAATGGAAATGAACAAGAAATGAAGCTCAATGTTGTATCATTTGATGCAAGAGAAAACATTTTCCTTAGCGTTTTACTCACTGAATTCCAAGAATCAAACATAGCCTTGTGGAATTTTAAAGTAAACTTTTGTTTTGGTAAGCAGCATGCAATAGCATATGTTGAAGGGGAGAAATTTTATGGAGCAAAAGCAACTATTAATGTATGGGAACCCAAAATACAACAGCCTAATGAGTTCAGCTTGTCCCAAATTTGGGTGTTAGGTGGTTCTTTTGGTGAAGATCTTAACAGCATTGAAGCTGGTTGGCAGGTATATACCAATCACCTCCGAAATATATAACTACTGAAATTCAAATAAAAACTTTGATGTAAAATCCAGAATCTTAATTTGTTACATGGCACGATTTCAGGTTAGCCCAGATCTCTACGGTGACAATAACACTAGGCTCTTCACTTATTGGACTGTAAGTTTACTCTTTTCCCGTTTGTAAAGAACAGCTATTTCATGTGATTTATTTAATTTTTTTTTTTATGTTTAAATTACTTAGAGCGATGCATATCAAGCCACGGGTTGCTACAATCTTCTTTGCTCGGGATTCATTCAAGTCAACAGTGAAGTAGCAATGGGGGCAAGCATCTCTCCGGTTTCTGGCTTTCGGAATTCCCAATATGATATTAGCATTCTTGTTTGGAAGGTAAAATCCAATTTTACCCCATTCTGCCTTTTGTAAGGTGTTGAGCACTAACCATTGTTTAATGGTCAAATTCCATTGATAATTAGGCTACTATGATCTTTGTGCTGGAAAAAGTAACTGAGTATGTCATTGAATAATATATGTCAAAAAGTCATCATTATAATATTGATTCTGAGAATCTTTGCATTTTTCTTTTGTTTATTGGCCTTATTCATCATTTCTTCTAGTATTATATGCAGGGTTTCCCTTGTCTGTTTGTACTAAAATCCTTGCGACGTCACAGTAAAATAATACAAGAATAATTTGCAATTTGCCCCCTCACATTTTGTCCATTTTGCACTTCACCCCATCGTTTTGTATTTGCACTTGCAGTTCACAACCTAACATTGAGTATATATCTCACAGAAATTTACTGCTCACAATCATGTATGAAATAATCACACTTTACCCCAAATATTTCAAATGCTTTGCACTTCACTCCCTAGATGTTCAATCATATTGCACTCAGTTACCAAAGAAGTGCCTTTTGCTTTTGGTTTTTGTTTCTTGACATTCTTTCTTTGACACTTGCTTTTCCGTCCTAGGACCCAAAAGAGGGAAATTGGTGGATGCAGTTTGGCAGTGATTATGTGTTGGGATATTGGCCATCTTTCTTGTTTTCCTATTTGGCAGAGAGTGCATCCATGATCGAGTGGGGTGGGGAAGTAGTAAACTCGGAACCCGATGGGCAGCACACCTCGACTCAGATGGGCAGCGGTCGTTTCCCGGAAGAAGGTTTTGGCAAATCAAGCTATTTCAGAAACATTCAAGTTGTTGACAGCACAAACAACCTTAAAACTCCCAAAGATCTTGGTACCTTCACTGAACAATCCAACTGTTATGATGTCCAAACAGGGAGTAATGGGGATTGGGGACATTACTTTTATTACGGAGGCCCTGGTAGAAACCCCAATTGCCAATGAAGTTAAAAAAGGATAAAAAAATGACCCTTTTAGGCACTTGTATCATTCAATGTAGTCTAATGTCTCTGTATACACCTTACTTTCCTACCCTTTGTTTTTCTTCTTTTTGAGTTTTGTTAGGTTTGTTTACTTAATGTAATCTATGTAGTGTGATGTAGGTGAACGTGGGAAGTCGCCAAGTTTCATAAAAACACTGGAAGAAACCGCGCTCCTTCCGTTTTTTTCCTAATGTATTTTACTTTATTACCCGACTCACTCATGGCGTGCTTTATTACTCTAGTCTAGGCAATCAAATGAATGACCTTTTCTGGATTTTGTCTTGAAAAAGGGCCATGCTTAGGCAGAATACTTTGATAAATGCTAAGAGTATTTTGAGAAAATGAAAACATCTCCTTTTTACATGTTTATCTTTATTTTGGTTTTGGATAGAATGGGGACTCCAAATGTGATGTGTTTGATAAGATTTGAGCCCATTTGTGTGATATTTGCACGTGTGAAGGAACTACTACTTCACGTCATTGGATTACCTCTCCATGAAGTACTCACCACCACTCCTTGCAAATCTTTATTTTTCGATATGTTTTGTTGCATGTTTTCTGTAGATACCATGACATGGTACAAAGCCCCTCCATTGTTTCACTATTATGCATTTAAACTACAACTGAGATTTTCCCATTCAATGGAGTTGTAAAGTTGACTCCATTTTTGGCTCCATTAACATGTTTTATCTAAAGTAACACATGACTATACGTTTGTAAAGATGATAATGTTAAATATACATAAATGCAAACCTTGCTAAATATATGTTCTTGATTTCTAGATGCTGAACATATGCATAGGAAAATTAATACTTTTTAAATTCGATTCTTACTCGGTGATGGAAATCTCCAATCTGATCCCGATTCAACCCGATTAGCCACTAAGAGTAGATCATATTTCTCTAGCAAGACAAATACCCAAGTCTTAGTTCGGAACAAGGAAATATATTATTTAGTATGACCGTCGCACCACGTCATCAAACACACATGGTGCAGCCGATCAATAAAATTATTACATTTAGAGTGAAAATTCACATCATCTATGTTGCTGACAAAGAGATGGATCACGCACAACAAAGCTCTACATGATTAATTGTCCAAGGATCGAGTGAACCAATATCATGCAAGCTATTGAGTATATATGGTGTCTTGGCGGTGTTAAATGACTCGGGCAACATATTTATATTTGAATACAATATTATATAATCATGTGCGTGTTTACGTCGATTATGTGCAAAGGTGTCATAGTCATGTGCAAATGAAAATTCTAAAAATGACTAGCACGTATGAATTCACTTCATCATTCATTGTTGATGATTTGATGTAATCTTACCAATTGGGTCTCTAAAGCAATTGGGAGAAAGCAAGAGAACTCGACAAAGCTCAAATGAGAGGATTATTATATATAAAGAAAAGTGCATTTCACATTCTCAAAGTTAAATGTTTTTTAACTTGATAATCCAGAAGCACAAAAATAAGCATTTTTACTCTCTTAAAATATTAAAATAAGTTGACTTCCCCTCCCCCCAAATAATCTAAAGACTTTTTCGTTGGCCGAATATTTCACTAGCGCATTTTTCCTAAGAGACCAATGTTTCCCAAGACGTGATTTTGATTTGAGATATGGAATCATATAATTAAATTAAACCTATAAATTGAAAAATGATTTAGGTATCTGATGACGAGCTACTAGCTTCATAAATTATATGAAAGTGAACTTTCCATTTGGAGAAGGCACTCAAAATTATTTTCATGACCGGATCATAAATTTATTCGACAACATTAGGATCTAAGTAAATGGAAATATCAAACTTGTTTTTTTATAATCAACGGAAATATCCGACTGTGTGGACTGAGCCCTAGACGACAACATAAGTGGGATGAATCTAACACAATACTTGACTTTCAATGCTTTTTTTTTTTCTTTTTTTGAGAAAAGACTTTCAATGCTTACGGGCAACAAAAAATGCTTATGGACAAATATACTATAAAAGCAGATTCCGGGCTGCACCCTTTTGATTAGGAAGCATAAATAAATAAATAAAACTATAATTATTACTCAATCAAATACTAATTTTTTAACTAATCTCTGTCCCATGCTTAATACCAAAGCATGTTTTCAAGTAATTAAGAACACAAAATTATAGTACTAATGTCTGAACATATAAATTCCCCACTAACATTCCACTTCCACAATCTCACGTAACAACATCAAAACAAAATGATAAACCCTGCTGACATCTTATTGGTACGTATGCAACACGCGTCTCTGCAGCACGTGAGCATCTAATCCTCTCGGACAAAATTCCTAGCTGTTACTTTATTACTATTATTACTATTTACAAGCATAAAAAATTGCTATTTTTATTTATTTTAAATTAATATCCAAATTCGCACACTTTACTCTTTCTTCTCCACTCTCCTCTTTCTCTACACCTCCAATTTTTCTCTCTTGTCATTTCACTTGTTTTCTAGGGTTTTGAAAATTACTCTTACCTTGACTTCAACCCTCAAAATCAAAGAGAACTTTCTCACTTCCTCATTTAAGATGTGCTGAAGATGGGAAATTAGTGCAAACCCTAGTTGAATATTATGGTGGGGACACACATTATGCTAAAAATATAGTAGCTTTCTTAGCTGAAAATTTTCAGAGGGATGCCCCAATTTTCACTGAAATAGGTCAGTCATGGAAAGTTTGTTGCTTTTGCCCATTGAATTTGAAAAGATTCTGCTTTTTACTTTAATTTTGAATGGACCTTCTGGTAATTAGAGTGTTCATTTTTTACTAGGGTTTTGCTATTTTCTGATGAATTTCTGGTTTTTTGGTGGCTTTAGTTGATCAGGAAAGGGGAAAAAATGGAAGGGGAGCATGGGTTGATACTGGCATGTGTAATTTCGGGGACCCTTTTCTCTGTACTGAGTGCAGCTTCCTTTGCTATACTCTGGTTGGTGAATTGGCGGCCTTGGCGAATTTATAGGTGACTCTTCCTTCTTTTCTTCCTTTTATCTGGTTTCTCTGTTGCCATTTATAGGATGGTCTTTGGATCATATTAATTTTGTTGATATGCCATGTTTATTTTTTTAATCGGCTAGATTATTAAGCTTATTAAATAGCAAAAGTAAATGCATGTGACTAATTTGGGTAATGAATAAATAGAGCTCTAAGTCAAGATATTAACTGTTGAGATTATGGTTATCCATGTGCCTTTGAGATGGGTTTGAGATAATCTTGCCTTCTATGGATGTTTAAAGTGGGAATATAGTGCAGTTGTTTAATGGGTGGGATGGAATTGGTCAAATCATGATAAGTATATTATGTAGTATGATTTCAGTAATATTTTTGGAACTGGAAATGTATTGTTGGAATATTAAAGCAATGGATGTTAACGGAAATTGGAATATGTGATGTTGGGCTTTGTTGGAATACTAGAGCAATACTAGTTTCTCTTCCTAGGTCAATGTATCGTTGTTGAGTTACCACTGGCTATTACACAGTTGCAGGTAGCCCTTGAATGGTGCTGCAACACAGAATATTAGGAAAGAAAGCATGGGAATAGTAGAGAAATTATAGATTTGATTTTTGGGGACTATCGTGGTAGTATATCATTGCGAGGCATAGAAATACTACAACACTGAGATTAAACTGGGAAAAGGACTTCATTCTAGAGTTCATTAGTTGCTAGGTGAGAGAGTGCTCTAATCTCATGGTCTAGATATGTTGGAATATAATTGAGATTCTTGCTTTTTCTTAGATTGCTATTTTGGAAAGAGGAAGGTTTTCAGGCTGAGTGCAAATGAAAATTCATCCTCTGTTTAGAATTTTAATTTGTTTTCATTTACACGGTTATCATAGTGTATCTTATATATATCCAACTTGAAAATATACCTAAGTAATGAAACAGGTCTAACTTCTGATTAATGGATTTGCTTTCCTCTGATTAATTGCTTTAGTTGATGTCACGGGAGCAAGAACATCTGGTATGGTCTTGGTTACTAGGGTTTTTAAGTTGTTGGTTGAAGGTAATTTTTGGGTGTTTATTCGTAGAAAGGTAGTGTTTGATGTAACTTCAACTGGTCCTAATAGGTATTATGGCTAGTTTATCGTGATATTTTTTATATCTTAAGTTGTTACATATTCATTTCCAAAGAAACTGAGTTTTTAATTTGGTTAGATTTTGTCTAAAACATGTCTAAGCTTGAATATCTAGCAAACTAAATTCGAAAATGTATCAGGAAGATTTAAAGTTGACGATGATGGATTTTAAAATCTAGTTATTATTTTCACTAACATGTGAGGTTATACTATGTACATGTTCTACCGTTTGTTATTGAACTGTGAAATTTACTTGTTCACCTCAAGCAGCACTAAAACTGAAACTAGTTTAACAGTGATTTCATCTACATCTCAGTTTGACCATCTGATGTTTTCACTCTACTTTCCGGTCGAGCTATCAGAATAAAAACCTACTTGTGTGCACAAATACAAAGCCTTTTTTTGGTTTACCATCATCCTTCTGATTCCAAATTTGATGTCACATTGCTTTCAATTAAACACGACGCCCTTTGAAGATAACATACGCAAATGAAAACATGAGGATGTCATCTTTATTTTTACCTAATTTTTATTCGTAAATGCTTTTTCAGTTGGATCTTTGCTCGAAAATGGCCAGAATTTTTACAAGGACCTCAGCTGGGAGTTTTATGTGGTCTTCTTTCACTCTGTGCATGGACGGTTGTTATTTCACCAGTTTTGGTGCTTATTGGATGGGGATGCTGGTTAATAGTGATATTAGGGCGAGACATTATCGGTCTAGCTGTTATAATGGCCGGAGTTGCTTTACTTTTAGCGTTCTACTCTGTAATGCTTTGGTGGAGAACACAATGGCAAAGCTCAAGTATGTACTCTATTCTTTTTAATGTAATACTGAACTTTTTAACAAGGATGAATACTTTCATTTTGTCTTTTATGTTGTCCATAGAATGACACTTGGATTGACTCGATTTGGTTGTACAAGTAATTCCAAAGTTGGTTGGTATGACTTATGAGAAACAAGGTCTATGGCATAACATATCATACTTCACATTTTTCTTTTGAAGTCAATATCAGCTTTATTGCGTCCAAATTTAAGATAAAAAGTTAATGTAGTCAACAAAGGTTTGGATGAGCTCATAGTAGTGTGATATTACTTTGATTCTGTTGTATCGAGTTCAGACTCTTTTTCTTGGATGAGTAAAGTTACAGTTTTCAGTTAATTTTAAGAAAGACATGCCCTTTATGGTGGTATGCCTTTGCTTGACCCATAGAGTTATTGGATCTCGCTTAGCCTGCTGTGGTAGTAGTACCATTTGGTACATCCCGAAAGATATATTTAAAATTGCTTGTCCTTGCTATGTAGATTGATATATGTATTGGTGTTAATTATATTATATACTTATTCCGTTCCAGCATATCTAATCTTCATGACAAATTTGCACAGGGGCTGTTGCTGTTCTTCTTCTTCTTGCTGTTGGATTGCTTTGTGCATATGAACTTTGTGCTGTATATGTTACAGCTGGTGCGAAGGCATCCGAGCGATATTCACCTTCAGGATTTTTCTTTGGCGTGTCAGCAATTGCCCTAGCAATCAACATGCTCTTCATTTGTAGAATGGTTTTCAATGGTAAGTCATGCATTTGTTTTTTATTGGCATCAAAACTCATGCTGATTGATTATCGTCTTATTTCCTAGTACAACTTTCGTGTTTAATAATCCTTTTCGTATGAAATCGGGCAGGTAATGGCCTAGACATTGATGAATATGTGAGAAGAGCATATAAGTTTGCTTATTCTGATTGTATTGAAGTGGGTCCTGTGGCTTGCTTGCCTGAACCACCCGATCCCAATGAATTGTACCCTCGACAATCTCGAAGGCAAGTGTTACTTCTGATTATTTCCTTTGATGTCCATTATGTTCCAACAGTAGTCAGTAGGTATTACCACTGATGTGACTTTAAGTCTCTCGACCCTCTGAATTAGTTTCACTTTGTTGACTGTAAATTTGCACATGGTAATTAGAGATTTGTTATCTTGAGTTCTTTTCTAATGTTATTCTTTGTATCTTTCTCATATGCAGGGCTTTGCACCTTGGACTTCTCTATGCTGGTTCCATTTTAGTTTTGCTTGTTTACTCAATATTGTATGGCCTGACAGCCAAAGAATCACACTACCTTGGAGCAATTACATCTGCTGCAGTTATAATTCTTGGTATTTCCACTAGACACATAAGTGTATAACTCAAATTTCTGCAATATGTAATTATATTGTTATAAATGGATAACACAATATGATCTTAATTTTCTTTCCATGCTAGATTGGAACGTGGGGACATGCCTATATGGATTTAAGCTTCTAAAAAGTCGTGTTGCTGCGCTTTTTATTGCGGGGGCATCTCGTGTTTTCCTGATATGTTTTGGAGTCCATTACTGGTTTGTTTCATTCCTAGAATTTTGTACGCTAAAAACATTTCTATCTATCTAATGTAGTTTGTTATGAGTCGCATCACATTTTCTTTTTGCAGGTATCTGGGGCACTGTATTAGCTATGCAGTTGTGGCATCTGTGCTACTGGGTGCTGCTGTTTCTCGTCATTTATCTGTTACTAACCCATCAGCTGCAAGAAGAGATGCCTTGGAGAGTACTGTAATTCGCCTTAGAGAAGGATTCCGTAGAAAAGAGCAGAACTGCTCATCCAGCTCATCTGAAGGATGTGGCTCAAGTGTAAAACGAAGTAGTAGTGCAGATGCTGGTCACCTTGGGACTGCACCTGTTACTGGTGATGTTACTAGTTGGAATAATGTTGAAGGGATTAGTGAGAGGAGCATGGATAGTGGAAGGCCAAGTTTTGCTCTACGTAGTAGTTCTTGTCGTTCTGTAGTTCAAGAAACTGAAGTTGGGCCGTCATACACTGACAAAAGTCTTGAACATAATAACTCTTTGGTTGTTTGTTCCAGTAGTGGCATGGAAAGCCAGGGTTGCGAGTCAAGCGCATCTAATTCTGTAAACCAAGCACTGGACCTGAATTTGGCACTGGCGTTTCAGGAAAAGTTGAGTGATCCAAGGATTGCATCTATGTTGAAAAGAAGAGCAAGACATGGAGAAGTTGAACTTACCAATTTACTGCAAGATAAAGGACTAGATCCTAATTTTGCTGTGATGCTGAAGGAGAATGGATTGGATCCAATGATCCTTGCATTACTGCAAAGAAGTAGTTTGGATGCAGATAGAGATCACCGTGACAATACTAACATTACTATGATTGACTCAAACAGTGTTGACAATATGCCTCCTAATCAAATTACATTTTCGGAAGAACTTAGGCTCCATGGATTGGAGAGATGGCTTCAACTTTGTAGACTATTCTTGCATTATATAGCAGGTACCCCAGAGCGGTCATGGCTTCTTTTCAGTTTTGTCTTCAGCATGGAGACCACCATTGTTGCGATTTTCCGCCCAATCACAATAAATCTGATAAACTCTAGACACCAACAGGTACATCCTCCACTAATAATTTATAGCATACTCTATGGTGTTAATGATCTTTCATATCCAGTGTTTTTCATTGCTTTTATAATACTCATTTACAAGTGTGTCATGCTTTTTCTTGCAGTTTGAATTGGGCATAGTAGTGCTGCTATTGTCTCCAGTTGTCTGGTCAATCATGGCATTTCTTCGGTCTCTTCAATCTGAAGAATTGTCTATGACTTCAAAACCTAGGAAGGTAATGCTATCATAAATACACCCAGATGATTCTGATTTTAAAGTTTATTTTTTATTTCACTGGCTCAAAGTTCACACTTTTACCGATTATTTTCTGCAGTTCAGTTTTTTAAATATGCTCAAATTATTTCATTAACAGTCCATTGTTCATGGACGGATCGAGCCCATTGTTTTTTTTTTTTGGGGGGGGGGGGGGAAATTTTGGAAATTATGTTTTAGTACAACTATTATGCAAATAGCCCACATTATTGAGCCAATGATAAGTAATTATATTAGTCCTTGTATATTTTCATGCTAAATTGCCATTTACTTTTAGACATAACATAAAAGAAAGGATTGCGATTAAGATGATTCGCTTGATATTAACTCTTCTTGTAACCATGACAACAATCGAACGAACATTTTCAACAATGAAGTTGGTCAAAAATAGGCTAGCTTAGAAACAAAATGAAAGATCAATGCCTTGTGGATTTTGGATTTTTACATTAGAAAGTAACTTGTTGAGAATTCTGGTGCTAAGATCATATATGGATTTTATGATATGAGAGAATGTCGAGTACAAATTCGATAATTTTTTCATTAAATAAACATAGCATTTTCAATATAGTTCTCATTGATAATATATCAAATTTATTGAACGCCAGTCAACTAGTTTCATCGATGGTTAAACTTGCAACACCCCCCCCCCCCCCCCCCCCCCCGCGACTCTCCAATCCTGGATCCGTCCCTGCCATTGTTGTTAATGTTCAGCTACAAATATTCAATATTTTAGAGAACCATATTGCAAGCCACCCTTCTCTTCTCTACTTGCTGTCAATTATTTTAGCCACATAATTTTGTGTATGCATGCACAATATCAAATATTTCTTTTGGCTCATGTAGAATGGATCACTCAAACATGAAATTGGCCTGAGTTTTAATTGTAAATTTGATCCTTCTGATTCTCAAAGCTCCACCCCTGGGTTCTTCAACAGTGTGGAAATTATAATTCTATATCTAATCGTTCCTCATTTTCTTTTGATGTATGGCATTTTTTTCTTGACATTTATTTTAATGTATTTTTCTTCTTATTTTCTGTTATGTAGTATGGCTTTGTTGCTTGGATAGTGAGCACTTCAGTGGGGCTGCTGCTTTCCTTTTTGAGGTAGGGTATCTTAAGTAATATTTTACCTATAGAACTACCTTTTTGTCAACTCCATTGTCTATGTGGCAATCACATCAGTTGCATAAACTCACTCCTAATTCTAAATGATTTTACAGCAAGTCGTCAGTTCTTCTGGGATTGTCTTTGACAGTACCTCTGATGGTGGCATGCTTGTCTGTTGGCCTTCCCATATGGATTCGCAATGGTTATCAATTTTGGGTTTCTGGTGGTGGTAATTCAAGCCATGCTGGCAATCAGGCAATTTTTAGGAAGGAGGTATGATCTTTTATATCTGGGAATTTATCTGTCACTAATGTGAACGCTTGCTGATAGATGAATTCGTGCTTATTTGATTCTTCATCTTAAGGCGTTTTTCAGATGCAATTTATGTTCTGCTTTCATTTTGGGGAGCAGTCACATCTATGTATTTCTTGCCTGAGCTATTCAGTCTTGCATTTCCTAAATGTCATTGTTGAATTGCAGATTATGGCTTATGAGTGTAATTTTTAGTCTCTTAATAAATATTTTTGCTGCCTTGCATTTACACTTTTGTCATCTTTTTGAGCTGACTCATTGAAGCTCAATAAACAATTTGCTCGAAGTTTTTTATGATAGGCTTTTATAAATTTTTCATGAAGTCCCACAAGAAGGGGGGGGGGGGGGTACTATATAGTGCCACCTCAACTCCTCACATGCCCATATTTTTTAATACTTTTGATGTTGTAATTGGCCAAGTTGCTTTTTCTACAAGCAGTAGCCATATGTGGTTTCTATTGCAAATCTCTAGTGGGATTTGGCTGTATTGAAATTATTAATGAGTTATTTTAATATTGTAATATTTCCATATAATAGAATTGGCCATTTTCCCTTCAATTTCATCTGTGGGTAATTAATAAAAAAATTATGCTGCCAGGGTATTATTCTTTTCATTTGTATATCCTTATTTGCTGGATCTCTACTAGCTCTTGGTGGGATCATATCTGCCAAGCCTTTGGATGATTTAAGATATAAAGGGTGGACTGGCGATCAGAGAACTGTTTCATCTCCCTATGCATCATCTTTATATCTGGCCTGGGCAATGGCTTCTGCAATTGCCTTGGTAGTTACTGGTATCCTGCCGATAGTCTCATGGTTTGCAACTTATCGATTTTCTCTGTCGTCTGCTGTTTGTATTGGGTTATTTGCAGGTAATCATTTATTACACTCCGTAATATATTTCTTTTTGTTTGGTGTCATTTAATGGGAATTGCATTACTAAGGCCTTCTTCTCATCCTTTCTAGCTGTTCTCGTGTCATTTTGTGGAGCATCTTATATGACGGTTGTGAATTCAAGGAGTGATCAGATTCCAACCAAGGTTGATTTTCTCGCCGCCTTGCTTCCATTGATTTGCATGCCTGCGGTATTGTCACTGTCTTCTGGTTTGCTCAAATGGTATGTGATCTTATTGGACTATATATTAGCAATTGCACTTCCTGACTTGGATGGTTCTTGAACCTTTTAAAAGTTATTTTCATCGATTATGTGTCAGTGTGATTGGAGACTTACATATTCAGTATATCATTGTAGGAAAGATGATAACTGGAAACTTTCTCAAGGTGCTTATATTTTCATAATTATTGGTCTCGTTCTATTGCTTGGTGCAATTTCGGCGATTACAGTTATCATTGAACCATGGACGGTAAGCAAGTATTTCCTTGGGCCTTTTTTTTGGCTTTAATGTCATTTTAACTCTAATCTTTCTGTTTCTACAGATTGGTGCATCATTCCTTTTAGTTGTCCTGCTTCTGGTTCTGGCCATTGGTGTCATTCACTACTGGGCTTCAAACAATTTCTACTTGACTCGATTTCAGATGTTATTTGTCTGTTTCCTTGCCTTTCTTTTGGCATTGGCAGCGTTTTTTGTTGGTTGGTTTCAAGGTGAAAGCATGTTCTTGTTGACCCTGTACCTAATAGTGTAACAAATTCTGTGATCTGAATAGTTCACCTTTTATCTTCAGAGACCTATCATAGCAAGGTATATGACATCTTAAAAGTTATTTGTTTTACACAGATAAAGCTTTTGTTGGCGCATCTGTGGGTTATTTCTCATTTCTTTTCCTCCTGGCTGGAAGGGCATTAACAGTGAGTAACATCTGGCTGTAAAATTTCCAACTTCAAGATGCCACTTTAATTTAGTATTTTCTCGTATGATATATCTTATTTTATCTTGATGTATGAACGTTGCAGGTGCTTCTTTCTCCTCCTATAGTTGTTTATTCTCCAAGGGTATTGCCTGTATATGTGTATGATGCTCATGCAGATTGTGGAAAAAATGTCAGGTTTGTGAAATTCTTTGATTAATTACAGACAATTTTCTTTCTTCAGATTTGTAGGTAACCATTTATTTCGTTGTTTATACAAATTGCTTAGCTACAGACTATGATATCTAATCATGTTTACTCTTATTTCTTTTGTTTCAGTGCTGCATTTCTTTTGCTTTACGGGATTGCATTGGCAACTGAAGGTTGGGGTGTCGTTGCCAGTTTGAAAATCTACCCACCTTTTGCTGGTGCTGCTGTATCAGCTGTCACACTTGTTGTGGCTTTTGGCTTTGCTGTCTCACGCTCGTGCTTAACTCTCGAGGTTTTATCATATCCCTTGAACTCATTCACCCAATTAGAAATAATAGCTTAGACAATTACATGCATCTAAATATTCTCGGTTAAAGACTACTTTGGATCATGTATTATTTCTAACATATTGTTTCCACTTAGATGGTGGAAGATGCTGTCCACTTCCTTAGTAAGGAAACTGTAATCCAGGCAATTGCCAGATCAGCAACCAAGGTGAGGCTATTGCAGTTGCCAGTTAATGTGTCAACATTATTCTTTTACTTTTCTGAGTCTCTTGTTTGAATGGATAGTCAAAGTAATGTTTGTTCCTTAATTCTCTCTTATCAGTTTCTCGACATCATATTATATTGTCCCCAATTCAGATTTCTTTACCGATTGATTTTTTTAAGCAAACAATGGATGACCTTGCACTTTCATATTCTAATGTTTTAACTAAGACTAAGAAACTTATTTTTTGTTGTCCCTTCACAAAAATTAAAATAAAATAAAAAATTAAAGAGGTACAATAAATGGTGAGAGAAGATATTCAGCCATATTGATTTAATAATTTCTTTAGAAGTTTAGTACTCTTTGGAATTTCTGTAGATTTTGAGTACTCATATCATAATATTTTGTGTATAATTTTAAGGCCTTGCAAGTTGCATCATTTACTTAATTACACTTATTTGGTTTATGTTTTATCCATCCCATGTATGAAAGCAGTATTGCAAATAGAAATGAAATAAAAGACGTAATCTTATATTGATAATGCCATAAAGTACCTTTTCATTGGTTACTTCTCTCGTCTAACTAAGTTTCAGTTGCTTCACTAATTATGATGCTATATGAAACTTTTGATTGTCCAAGTCGTATTTGTGCTTTCTGGATCTTAATATCATTCATACTGGATGCAGACAAGAAATGCTTTATCAGGAACATACTCCGCTCCTCAGAGGTCAGCTAGTTCAGCTGCGCTTTTGGTTGGAGATCCTACTATTGCACGGGATAGGGCTGGGAACTTCGTGCTTCCGAGGGCTGATGTCATGAAATTGAGAGATCGTTTAAGAAATGAAGAAATGGCTGCAGGACCATTCTTCTCTCGAATGAGAAGTTGGAGAATTATGCGTCATGAAACTACCACTGACTTAGGCCACAGGAGAGAAATGTGTGCTCATGCCAGAATTCTTGCTCTGGAAGAAGCTATTGATACTGAATGGGTTTACATGTGGGATAAGTTTGGTGGTTATTTGCTTCTTTTGCTTGGTTTGACTGCCAAGGCAGAAAGGGTGCAGGTAAATATGATTAGTTATGCTTGTCATGGTTCTGTTATTTGGTTTCATCTACCGACAGTCTTCTCTATTTTTTTGCTTATCCAGGATGAGGTTCGCTTGAGATTGTTCCTTGATAGCATAGGTTTTTCGGATCTAAGTGCAAGAAAAATTAAGAAGTGGATGCCTGAGGACCGTAGACAATTTGAAATTATACAGGACAGGTTAGAAATTTCCTGCTACATATGTTCAATCCTTGTAAACATTTCATTAACTTCTCTGTTATTCTGACAAATTTTTTGTGTGTAGTTATATAAGAGAGAAGGAGATGGAAGAGGAAGTTTTGATGCAGAGGCGTGAAGAGGAAGGGAAAGGTAAAGAAAGGAGAAAAGCTCTCCTGGAGAAAGAAGAACGTAAATGGAAGGAGATTGAGGCTTCTCTCATATCATCTATTCCGAATGCTGGCAGCAGGGAGGCAGCAGCCATGACAGCTGCTGTTCGTGCTGTGGGAGGTGATTCAGTACTTGATGATTCCTTTGCACGTGAAAGAGTCTCAAGCATTGCTCGTAGAATACGTACAGCTCAGTTATCTCAAAGGGCACTGCAGGTCACTATTAATTTTCACTTGTTAAAGCTTTAATTAGGCTATGATTTATCATGTTCTGTAGAGGTAACTATGGACATCATTACTGATTCCAACCCATTGTTCTTTAATTTGAATTTCTGTATTGGCAGACTGGACTTGCTGGTGCTGTATGTGTTCTTGATGATGAACCCACAACAAGTGGAAGGCACTGTGGCCAGATTGATCCTAGTTTATGTCACAGCCAGAAAGTAAGCTTCTCCGTAACTGTAATGATCCAGCCTGAATCTGGGCCAGTA
This sequence comes from Penstemon barbatus, assembly GCA_003313485.2. Taxonomy (NCBI): domain Eukaryota; kingdom Viridiplantae; phylum Streptophyta; class Magnoliopsida; order Lamiales; family Plantaginaceae; genus Penstemon; species Penstemon barbatus. Next base: position 9,162,834 of record CM064877.1, on the reverse strand, counting down.
TGTCTTTTGGGCACTGAATTTCGGCGGAAAATTTGTTGGGAAATTCTTGTGGCCGGTTCGGAACAAGGCATTGAAGCTGGACAAGTTGGCCTACGTTTAATCACAAAAGGGGATAGACAGACTACTGTCGCAAAGGAGTGGAGTATAAGTTCATCCAGTATTGCAGATGGAAGGTTTGTGTATGGCCTTATTTATTGTGTGAACAGCCTATAGTTTGCCCTATCAATAGATTTTTTCCGAAGTACATTTTAATGGCTTAAGGTTATACTGAAAATTTACTATCTTGCAGGTGGCATATTGTGACAATGACTGTTGATGCTGATTTAGGTGAGGCAACTTGCTTCATAGATGGTGGTTACGATGGCTATCAAACTGGACTTCCGCTTAATGTGGGAAATGGTGGCATATGGGAACAAGAAACAGAAGTTTGGGTTGGTGTTAGACCACCCACAGATATGGATGCCTTTGGTAGGTCAGATAGCGAAGGCAATGAACCAAAGATGCATGTAATGGACATTTTCCTTTGGGGAAGATGCTTGAATGAAGATGAGATTGCTGCTCTTCCATCTACCATGGGCTCTGGAGATTACAACTTGATCGATCATCCTGATGATAACTGGCAATGGACAGATTCTCCTCCAAGGGTTTGTGCTCGAATTTGCTTCTACTTAGTTTCTCCAAAAAAAAAAATTAGTTGTTTTAAAATTAAATATTAATGCGATTTTATTAGGTTGAGGATTGGGAGAGTGATCCAGCAGAGGTTGAGCTCTATGACAGAGATGAGGTTGATTGGGATGGACAGTATTCAAGTGGGAGGAAAAGAAGATCTGATCGAGAAGGGATTGTTGTAGATATGGATTCTTTTGCTAGAAGGTTGAGAAAACCTAGAATGGAGACTCAAGAGGAAATCAATCAACGTATGCGATCAGTTGAATTGGCTGTTAAGGAAGCTCTCTTGGCAAGAGGAGAGCCAAATTTTACTGATCAAGAGTTCCCACCAAATGATCGTTCGTTATTTGTTGATCCTGAACATCCCCCATCAAAACTACAGGTAAATTTCTTTTTTGTTCTTAATTTGTCATGCTAATGTACTGTTTTTTTGAGTTTCCAACTTAGTTGATGTTTATCGTAGGTTGTTTCCGAATGGATGAGGCCTATCGAAATAGTCAAAGAGAAGCATCTGGATTCTAGTCCGTGCTTATTTTCTGGAACAGCAAATCCTTCTGATGTTTGTCAGGTTTTGCGCATCTTAGATCTCTTCTTATTCTGTATTTAATAGCTTTATTTAGTGCTTAAATTAATATTCTGACCAGGGACGATTGGGTGATTGTTGGTTTTTGAGCGCGGTTGCTGTGCTAACTGAGGTTTCACGAATATCGGAAGTCATTATTACTCCAGATTATAACGAAGAAGGAATTTATACAGTCCGTTTTTGCATTCAGGTGGTTCATTTGTTTTCCGTTCACCTTTATTTGTGTAATTTCCCAAACATGGAGGGTGGTCAGTGTAATTACACTTAACCTCAGGGGCAGATTGAGTAATTCTCCCTATATTTTTAGATTTTTGGAGCTGAAATTTGATTTTCTTGTTTTCAGGGAGAATGGGTTCCTGTTGTTGTAGATGACTGGATCCCCTGTGAATCACCCGGGAAACCTGCATTTGCGACCAGCAAGAAGGGGAACGAATTATGGGTCTCTGTACTTGAAAAGGCATACGCGAAACTTCATGGGTCTTACGAAGCATTGGAAGGTGGGCTCGTACAAGATGCTCTTGTGGACCTTACAGGAGGTGCAGGTGAAGAAATCGACATGAGAAGTGCTCAATCTCAAATTGATCTTGCAAGTGGAAGACTGTGGTCTCAACTATTACGCTTCAAAAACGAGGGCTTCTTGCTTGGTGCTGGTAGCCCTTCTGGTTCAGACGTGCATGTTTCTTCTTGTGGAATTGTACAAGGCCATGCTTACTCAATTTTGCAGGTATGTGTATTTTAATTCTAAAGACATCTCTGTATCAGGTGGATAAACTTTTAATTTACGATTACTTGATTGTAATTGCTCAGGTACGAGAAGTAGATGGACATAAACTTGTTCAGATCAGAAATCCATGGGCAAATGAGGTCGAGTGGAATGGCCCTTGGTCAGATTCATCACCTGAATGGACAGATAGGATAAAGCACAAGCTCAAACATGTTCCACAGGCAAAAGACGGTATATTTTGGATGTCATGGCAAGATTTTCAAATACACTTCAGGTCAATATACGTGTGCCGTGTCTACCCACCGGAGATGCGTTACTCTGTCCATAGCCAGTGGCGTGGTTATAGTGCTGGAGGCTGCCAAGATTACGATACATGGCATCAGAACCCACAATTTCGATTAAGAGCCACAGGGCCTGATGCATCGTTACCTATTCATGTATTTATTACCTTAACACAGGTAAACTACGTTTGTTATTGTCAGTTGACCTTTAAAGTTAATGGCAATTTACCCCATGTGTTATGATAAATGTGGTAACTTTTTCCCGGTTACTCTAAAATGTGGCACTTTACCCATGTGTCATGATAAGTGTGGCAATTTACTTCTGTGTTATGATAAATGTGACACTTTACCCCCTGAAGGTTACTTTTGTTTTTCTACCGAAACACTTTTCATGCCACTCCCAGCTTCGGGCGAGATCACGGGGGGTAAATTGAACATTATGCATATCACAGGAGGTTAAAACGACATGAACCCGTCAATCTTACTAGAAACTTTGTTTTCTGCTTCTTATTTCGAACCTAATGTTGGCCATTGCCAGGGTGTGAGCTTTTCAAGAACAACAGCTGGTTTCAGGAATTATCAGTCAAGCCATGATTTGATGATGTTTTACATAGGAATGAGGATTCTTAAAACCCGAGGGCGCCGTGCTGCGTACAACATATACTTGCACGAATCAGTCGGTGGAACTGATTATGTCAACTCAAGGGAAATATCATGCGAAATGGTATTGGATCCTGATCCAAAAGGGTACACAATAGTGCCAACCACTATACACCCTGGAGAAGAAGCACCGTTTGTTCTTTCCGTGTTCACCAAATCCTCGGTAACTCTTGAAACTCTATGAGATCCAATGACTGCCCATTTGCCTACGGTTGTTTTGGGTTCAACATTCCCCGAGGAGCCTGCCCGTCAGACAAGTGCAAAGTTGATGGAAAATCGACATGGTAGTTTTCTTGAAACTCGACTGCTATTAGTAATCCTAAATGCTTTTTGTGAAGATGATTTAACTAATTTCATAGGTAAGAAGATCCAGTGATTACGATCCCACGTAGGCCGGTGCTACTATGTTTGAGATTGGCAAGTCGAATGGGCTCGAGCGAATGGGGTTATCGGGGAGAGGGAAAGTGCATGTAAATGAGTAGATTTGTAAATGATGGGTAAAGAAAATAGGGGTTTAAAGAAAAAGGATAATTATTAGTGTAGAGGAGATAACATTATAGAAATGTGGCTGAGACGAATTTGAAGATTCAGCTGCAATTTTGAAGCTTTAGATGATAGGTGGAAAGTCGTCAAATGTTTATGTACTTCTTTTGTACCTTTTCCCTCTAATTTGCAATGAATGCAGAGTTTCATGTATATTTATTTGTCCATCTGTTAATTGTTTCCTTTTATTACACCAGGAAAAAAAATGGACATTAAAAATTCGTAAAAGGAGCTTATTCATACCTAACTTTATTTGACTAGTATACTTTTATTGATTTTTATATTATACGCTTATTATCTTTTTTTTTAAAAAAAAAAACAAATTGTAAGGTCATTTGTCTTTTTTAAGGATAGAAAAATTAATACTGTTAATATTCGAGAAGTTAGTATCATCTATTTAATGTTAATTATATATAGGGATTTTTTTTTTAGTTCACAAGTTCCTACGCAGGAAGAAAGTCAAATGATAAAAACTAATATTTAGACTCATAAACATTTTCCAAGAAAGTTGTGCAATTCATAGATATTAAAATCAAAGAACTAGTAAATATAATAGTAATAAATAACACTTTTCCAGCTTAAGAGGAAAAAACATTAATATTAATTTCAAGCTAAAAGCTAGAAGCATACAATTGGAAAAAGTTTTGGAAGGTAAATCAAACAACGAGTATTAATTAATAATATTATACAGTAGAGGAAGATACTGCTTATGTATAAGAATATGTATGTCATCCATGAGGTGTTGGGTTTGACAAATGGCCTGTGCACCTTTTTCTTCTTGATTTTATTTTTTACTGTATAATAATATTATTGGACAACAATATAACCAAAATTTGATCTTTTCTACCCATAATTTTGTCACTTCATTCCCTTAAAAGAAAATGATATTTGCCCACGAGCAAACAAGAATTGTCATCTACATATTATCCTAAACAGTACTCCTCTGTCCTAGATTTTTTATCCTTCCTTTCTTCTTTGGGATATCTCAATACAAGATTCTTTTTGCTGAAGTAGAACTATTTTTGTCAAAAATATCCTCTCAACTAAATGAATGAAATTAATTATCAACCATTACTTTTAACAAGGACACCATAAATGTAAAAGATATCAGAACTTCATTTTCTTAACCTTTACTAAAATTAAGTGTCAAACCTCAAGGGAACAAGAATCTGATGAGCAATAAAATATTAAGCAATTTGAAATTGAAAAAATAATAGTTTGATGAAGAGCATTTTACACTTGATAGGAAAGATACATAACCACCAATATAATAAGAGTATGCATAAAAATATTATATTGCACCTAAAACTCCATACTAGTAGAGATTCAAAAATCAAAAATTCCACCCACTGATTATGATTATTCATCATTCTGAATCACTTTCCATTGTTCCCATAGCTTTTAGTCCTCTAGGTTTCTGCTGTATAAAAATAACAACATCCAAGTTACAGTCTTTTCATTTCAACAAAATCATTTCATTCTTGGAATGGAAAAAATAATTGATACCTTCTTAGATGTCTTCTTCTCCCTCACTTCATACCTTTCTTGGCACAAATCTGATAACCAAGCACCAGGACTCACCAACTATTTCAAAAACAACATGTTGTTAACCATATAGTACTATATCATATCTCAATATTCAATTACATTACTACATTTATATGGCAAAACTTACAAGTATGGTTCTTTGGATCAATTTGGCTCTTTTCTTGGGCCTTTGAGGTGGTTTACAACCTTTCATTAGCATAAAATCTTCTTCCTTTTCTTTACTTGATAATGATATCAACAACTTTGGCCAAACCACTTTTTTGTTTTCCTCCTTTGGATTTGTAAACAATACTTTGTTGCCATCATCTACTGCACCAGATCCCCTCGTCGTGTAATACCTGTCTTCCTTCTCAGGGGAAGACGAAGTTGATGCTTTTCGGTTATCATTTGCACCACTTCTACTCATTCCCAATTCTCTGCAATTTATAAACAATTACTGAGATAATTTAGTTCAATATAAATATGCTCTGCCTCTAATTCTTAACTCGATTACTCGGTTTAGCTGTTTAAGTTTGCTGAATTATAAACAATTAAGGAAATAATTTAGTTCAATATAAATATTCTTTTCTTTATTACACAGATAATAAAATCTTATTTTAGCATAAAAATATGAACAGCTGCCTAGATCTAACAAACCACTCAAACTAAATCCAGAGGAAATTCTCATTTTACATATTCCAACCAAATAATGAACCCAAATCTATCATCAAGTTCCAGTTTTATGTAATGTCCAAATATTAAGCAATCAAAGAAAGAAAAGAGAATAAACATCCTGAACAACACCCATCTACTAAAAAAATTAAAAATTTAATACCATTACCAAAAAAAAAAATTATTCGGAAAAACAAAGAAACAAGAAACCCAGCACAGAATAACCAATACTGACAATGGATGACCTGAAAAAGTGAAAAAGACTCAATTTTAATGGATTTACCTATTTGGACGATGAGGAGATGGAACTGGAGGAAGAGAATGCCCATCTTTACTATTGTTAATAATATGATTAGTATTATTTTCAACAACTCTTGAAGTGATTTTCTTCTTCACAACACCGCCGCCGCCGCCGCCGCTAATATTTCCATCTGATTTGCCATTCAAAGAAGAGTCTTTCACTTTCACACACCTCAGCCTCTTTCTATTTCCCCACTGCAACTTATCCATATTTCTATCTAATACAACAACAAATCTGCACACAAAAAAGAAAGGCACCCCATTTGAGATCTTTTGGCTTAGAATTGAAGAGAGACAAGTAGAAAAAGAAGAAGAGTAACAGAAAAGTCAAACCCACCTCAAGATCTGATTATCTCTGCATTCAAGAATTCGAGAATAAACCAATCAGCACAATCCCACATAGAACTAGATTTGTTTGCAGACAGTAAAAAGGACTAGATTTTTCTATATTCAGTGGCTGGAATTTGAAATGAAAAAGAAAAATTGAAACTAAAAATCACGTCGCCAAGCGAAGAGATGATGATAGATTCAATGTTATACTGAGTTAGCAGTATTTTGTTTTTGGGTTTGAATGAAATTGGCAGCTAGGTTCTCTTGGTGTATGCATAATGTTGTTTTGTTTTGTGTTTCTCTTTTTCGGTTTTCCTTTTTGTTTAGGAAAAATATTACTAGCATTTAGAGAGTGGGGGTTAGGGTTAAAGAGATCTCGGCCGTTGAATTATTGGATTGACGGTGAGACGGGTTTCCCTCCAATTGGCCAAGTAAAATGGAGCTTCCGGAAGAGAGGTGTAATTATGTCATTGGATTCTATGGAGAAGCCCACGGTTTAATTGTAGCCCATGTTTAGGTCTATGTATGGGCCTAGGCCCATTTCATAAGACCCGAAAAAAGTGCAGACATTTTCAATTTTACCAGAGAAAAGAATAAGGGAAATTTGAAAGATCTACTTCAAAGCCCTTTCTGCCTTCTATAAAGAAAAATCTTATGTACGACTTCATAGGGTAAATTATTTATATACCCCCAGGTTCAGGTTAGCCTAAATTAGGAAAAGAAAGAAAAAAACACTCTTGTTTGAAATAAGTTGTCGTCTAAATGGACGGTTCAAAATTTAACGGAAATGGCAAAGTGGTATACTTGCTTGGAGGATCTCTCGAATATTTGGGCCTTTTGAAAAGATTTTGTCTTGGTTTCGCGGGTTTTGATTTCAAAAATATGATTTGGATGGTTTCAGTGAAATACTGAAATTATGTTTGATAATATTTTAGATATTGAATTTTATGATTTTGAATATGTTAAAACCCCATTTAAATTAAGTTTGAATGTTGAGTGAAGTTAAAATAAGAATTTTAAATTAATTTACCTTACAAAATATAATAATAAGAGGAATACGTAAAATATACATTAAAATTCTAGGGTGGGATAAAATTGTCTTGCTCATCAACCCATTTATCTATTGGGTAGTAGGAAATGAGGATTGTTGATTTTGGAATTTTCTTTTTAATATGGTTTTTTAGACAAAAGTATTTTTCAATATGACTCAAATTGAAAAGTATTTTCCTAAATATACCTCTTGTGAAAAATCGCAGTTGCTTACTGTGATTCTTCAAAAAAGTCGTAATCGGCAACTGCGATTCTTCGTTTTTACGAAATTGTGGAAAATAAAAAAAAATTATCAAAAATCGCAGTAAGAGAAATACTTTCCAGTTTGAGTCATTTTGGAAAATACTTTTATCTAAAATGCCATATTAGAAAAAAAATTCGTTGGTTTTTGGTGAAAATTATAATAGGTACTTGGATTTGGTGAAGGATTTGAATAAAATATTCAAATGACTCTATATTGAATTGCTTTCAAATTTAATATTTTCTTTCGTAAGGAAAAAATAGGGCAAAATAAGGAATACTTGAGTAATTTAAATCCAACACAAATTAAAATGCTCCAAACAATTGCAATAACTTTTGATTATAGTTTAATTTCAAATATAGATTGGAATCCATTGACTTAGACGAAGTCTAAATCAAGATTATATTCATTCATAAAAAATTTATACCCTCCATCAAATAATCTTTGTGTGTATGTAAATTGTAATAGTTGTCCTCACAAGTCACAAGTTTCAAAAACTCTTACCTAGACCTTGTTTAACAAAAAAAAATTACCTTTTGGCTATAAATTAAATACCACACATTAAGGATGAATTGTGTTCCCACATGCAATTAGTGTATGATGCATTCCTAGTCTTAAAATTGAGAAATTTTTTTCTAGACTTTGCTTTAGGTTAAGAAATTTTTCACAAGTTTTGGTTCAATGTCCCTTGACTAACTCATAACCCTCTGAAGACAAACAAACGTACATTCATTTTTTTCTTGCTTTTTTGCATCAAGAAATGTAAATTAACATGATAGGAGTACTATATATATATTCAAAAACAAAGGGAAAACTAAATACTTCTACTCCATGTAGCTAGTAGTATTTTGTTTGTACCCATAAGCCAACAATTAGGACCACCTGCACAACATCATACAATCAAAGACAACATAATCACATCAACCAACATTAAATGTACATACGGGACCATAATTAACTGATCGCTAAACATGTAAAAGGACTCTTCAACTTTTTCTTTCAAGTTAAAAAGAGTTAAACCCCCTATGCCCCATCATAAATTAATTACTAGTATGAAATCCAAAACTTGAATCCATGCCTAGATCTTCATTTAATGGTGTTTTTTTTTGTAAATGTCAAAGAAAATATAATATGATCATATCATTGATTATTTACGTTTGCTATATCTCATGTATATTCTAATTACACACGTCATCCCTGTTGTTTTGAAAATTATGAAAATATCCTTCTGATTTTGCCTGTTTTACCACAACAATCCCTTTTATCGTTACAAAATCACCCTTCTGATTTAACCTGTTTTACCACAACACCTAAAGGGGGTGTTTTTGTTGTTCTCGACATAACAAAGGGTTTCGGATAATTATAATTTATATGTGGGGGTTGAGAGTAAAACCATAATATCATTGAAAACCTTTCAAATATTGACATGATATTTATAATTTTTCTTAGACGAGCATTTTTTTTTATTCTTCAAGAGTTTAATCCATTTTGCTTCGCATTATTGTTGTGATGTTGTAATTGTATATTTTAAACAAAGTTCAATATGCAAGCTTGTATATCTATTCTGGAAATATATATATGCTAAATATATATTTTTTTCAAGAACATGTTTCTTCTGATAATAATGATTTATATTTCAAAATTCAAATCACATATAACGTCTCATTTGTATGAATAAATAAATGGTTAATAAAGTAAAGTGGCCCATTAATTAGGTTAATAAGTGAATCATCAATTTTGGATGTCAGATGGAAAGCAAGGACTTGCTTTTAACAATTTTCTCAATAATGTTTTTAAGCTAATAAGAGAACTTTTGGGTCACTTGAACATTAAAAAATAAAAACATATTCCCTCTTTCCCATGCTTTTGTGTGTGAACTGCCCCAAAGTTGAGGTTACTTGTCATTTGAATTTCTCAACGGTCAAAATTATACAAAATGACATTTGATTTATCTTTCAAGTTTGAAACAAGTAAGTAAGTAAGTACCCTGAAAGCTGCACATGTCTCAAGAACCAAATTCAAACCTAAGAAGAGAATATTAAAATGAAGAGGAAAAAGAAAAGAAATGGTCCTCATCATTAAACCAATTCACATTTTTTGGTATTAAAAATTCAAGCTCGCATTTGATAAAAAAAAAAATCCAATTATAAAGAATGAAGTACATTCTAAATCCAATTAGTAAAGAACAGTACTGTCCAATTAATGATATTAATTTACTACTCCAGAGAGAGAGAGAGAGAGAGAGAGAGAGGATATTTATCTTTATAGTGATCATATCGTTTGTGTTTCTTTTAGTTTTGAGAGAAAATAAAAATAGTGAACATATGGTTGGTTGAATTCACATCAAGGGCAAAATGGTCTTTTCTTTGATATCATCAGAGTGAAAATTAATACTAGTAAATAAATACAGTTAGTTACTCCATTGAACAAGAAACATCACAACAAATACAATACTACATTTTATTTTATTGTTTTTATTATTTTTATTTTTTTTACGATAGACAGCCTGTGCCTGTCATGTCTGTGTGTGTGTGTGAGAGAGAACAAAGAATGAGTACTCTGTCCCTTTTCAGACACCCTGTCAGTTCTGGAGCAATATCCCGCCCAACTCAATTATCCTAAGCTCAAATTAAATTAGTATATATAGTAATGATGTTCATTTCACATAATATTATTAATTAAAATAATTACTACTTATAAAATATCTTAATCATCAATTTGTATACAGTTCACATTTATCTCCACGCATCTCTGTCTGTCAGTCACCTATGTTTTTATTACTGTATGTTTTACAGTAATTAAAAGAAAGTGCAAAAAAAGAAAAAAAAGAAGAAAAATGAAAGGTGGTCTTTTAAAGTAAAAGTAAAAGGAAAATGTTTTAACAAAAATCCGGGGCAGCTGCCCGTGTTCTTTCTGATATGCTCCTCTCCTCTGCTGCTATATAAACCCCACTCACTCTCTGCCCCAATACACACACACACACACATCCATCATATTAATTTCACATTCTCTCCTTCTCTCACTCTAAACATACTTAAAACATATATATATTTGAAGAGAAGAGAAGAGAAGAGAATTTGTTGTGTTGAGAAATTAATGGAAGGCATGAACACGAAGATGTTTGCAGCTGCATTGATGATCGTCATGTTGATGGCATTCTCCGCCGTCGACGGTATCTCCGCCGCCGATGCTCCCGCTCCGGCACCTGCCTCTGGCGCCTCTGTTTTCGTTCCTACTTTCTTCGCCTCCTTCGTCGCCCTCGCTTTTGCTCTTCTCTTTTGATTTAATTCTAATTTATGGTGATATATGCTGATGCTGATGCTCATCTTTTTCTAGTTTTTTCTTTTCTTTTTAATTAGTAATTTGTAATTTGTTTTGTGTGATTTGGTTTCATTGTTATTAATTACAGTATTATCGATCATTTGTGAATTTTTTTTCTTCTGTATGTAATAACATAATCGTTCGTTCGTTTATGAGTATCTTATTAATTATAGAGAATCTTCATTTAAATTTAATTCCATCTCTCGCATCGTATCCTACATTATTAATTTGGAGATCGTTTCGTATCTTGTTTCCTTTAGGTGGTTTTTTCAATCTTCTGGAATTTTTTGAAAAAATCACAAAGTATAAAAAATAAAATGAATTAGTTTGTATCAAATTTAATTTTGAGTGTTTGCAAGAATTATAAAATTTTCATTTCAAGCATCAAAAGTCGTCCAAAATTGCTAAAAGCACCTTTGGATCTGCCTGTTAGTGCATCCAATTAATTCCAGTCCCCTTCTTTTTCTTGAATATATTTTTTTAGAGAAGCTCCTAGCTAGGTTAGTAGTCTCAAGTATTTTTTTTAATCAAATAATCAAAAAAGTTGAAAACTGATCAAAGTGGATCTTTAACTAACGAAAACACCACCAAAGTCTTGGATGTATCTTTTATGATCAACTTAATTAGTTTAAAAAAAAATCAATTTACTCCAAATTAAATTAAATTTGATACAAATATTTTATGTGCCTAGGGCACGAGGGATGTCATGACCAATAATTAACAAGTGATGCAATATATTATACAACAAGCGGCATCTCTTGACATACAAAAATGATTTAGCAGCTTACTCAATTTATTGTTGGAAGAATTTTCAAAACTAAGTTTATAATTTAAATTTGACGGTTAAATTCAAAACCTTTCTGAAATTGTTGACGGTTGCTAAAATTTCAATTGGAGAGCGTAGAATTTGCTGCGACTTGAAGAATTTCAATTTTCTACATTGCTAAAATTTCAGATCAGAATTGCATTAAAATAAGGCCATATTTTGTGTAATTTTCCAACATTTATAAGAGTAAATGTTTTTTTTCTAATGGGCCTTCCTAGAAAAAAGGACAGGAAGTCAGGAGCTTCACATTATTTTTAAGAAAGAAGGGCAGCTCAAACAAAATATACGTATGTATATTCTTTTGGTGTAAGTAAATAATGTGTGCAAAATGTACCAAACCGTTTAATTAATTTGAAGCAAGAATTGAAGGCATGTTATTGGTGAGACATAACAATAATATTAATCCCACAAGTCACAAATCAGTTGGAATGAATTAATCCAATGTTGCTTGTAATAAAGTACTTGTCATGTTTTAGTATGAAACAGTACTGATGCCAGTTAGGACCAATTCAATTGTAAGAAGAAGAAGTGGTGGTTGTATTGTCCATTCATTTGGAACTAATATTAGATAGATAGAGTTGGTGTCACTTTTCTGTTTGAGGGAATTCTCTATTTACTTAAATTACCATGGATTCATATATATTGTTCACAAAGTCAAATGTCAATTTCCAGCCACCTAACTAATCAAGAAAAATATGACACTTAAACTTACACGTCAATATTTTTGGCATTGGTTCGTCTTCTCCGGCCCATTCACAAACATAAAATCTAAACTTTTAAATTACAAAGGGTTACAATACAACTCGATCTATTGCAGTTTTTTTCTCAATACAAAATGAAATAAATACCTAAATAAAGCCAAAAGCCTCACTTCTGTCAAGTCTAATATTATACTCCTATGGTTCTTTGATCCTCTACGGTTTGTATCAGAACCTGATTCTTAATTTTCACTTTACATATTATTATTCGTCTCCACAAGTCACAATTAAGCTGTAAAGCACATGTTCCCGGAAAGTTGAAGAAATATAAAATCAAGCTTTGTGATACTACTTTTTATTACTTATTAAAAAAAACAGCCCACCTATATTTATTTAATTTGTCTAAGCTGAGTGATCAAACAGAGTTGTGTACATCAATGTGTACAATCATTCAATAATCTCAATTTAAATATATTCTAATTCCAACCACCCCATGTGTTCATAAACCAGATTTTTAATTTAAGTCATTCTATAATATAACAAGATATGTTCAGGGAAAAAAAAACGAAAAAACATATATAAATAAACAAGTAAATTACTACAATTTAGCTAGCTAGGTAATGAGCTTTTCAATGCTGTATTAAAGTGTATTAGAAACCTTGCATTGATTGTGCAAATTAGTACTTAATTAGTGGAAATGTTGTAGGCATGACATATGAGATGAAAAGCAAACATATCTTATAGTAGTAGTAGTATTATATTTTACTTAGAGCAAAAACTAGTTAAGTACAGCTTATAATACATATCAAATTAATATAATCATCCGATAAATTTTGAAATTCAAATCAAGCTCAATTCGATAGATTAAAGAGCGCAAATCATGATTATATGCAAACATCAAAGACTCGTTGCGGCTCATTTTGTTGAGCCCAATTTATATAATAAAAAAGCAAATTCAAATGCATCTTTAAACTCGATAAGAAAATCAAACTAATACTTAGTGAATGAAAAAATGTATTGTTGAACTCTATTCTAACTTGTTTGAAATCAGGTAAGGCAATACACTATCATATGGATGGATGCAAGGGAACAAGGATTATGGGTTCATGATCATCATCAACAAACGAACATATATATGCCTTTTATGCATCAACTCTATTATGTTATGTGGTGTTGTTTGGAGGTCTTGTCTCAAATGTGCCAATTGGATAAAGCGTGGATGCCCCTTCAATCAGTGCACCCCATGTTAGTCCCCACTTTTTTTTTTTCTCATTATCTAATCCTCCTTTCTTTCAACACTAATCAAAGTACCTCTAATTAGTACACCAATATATTGTGCTTAAAGGCCCTTTTAGAAAAAGTATATACCCTAACCTAATAGTGCATCTATATACATACACAACCGTCCACGACACTGGGTTGCAACTTGACCTACACCCGTGCCTTCGCTTACGCCGCCCCCTCCACCCTCCACCCCCCACCCACACCATAACAGCATTGCTACCAAATCCCCGACAACTGCTTCCATTGTAACAACACTTGTACTTGTAGGACCTTATGCGCTATAAGTTGTCATAACACCAATTAGGTTTAGAGCAATGCTCCTCCAAAATGAATTGGTGTTAATTAAAGTGCATTCACATATACAAGCGCATACGATTTCTTCACTTATGGGACCTCCACCACAGGACAGATGCTTCCAAATTCTGGCCAACAGTTCTTAATCTTAGTGCAGAAGCAAGCATAAGTGGCTTCAAGACTATCTTTTCACTTTAAATTTACGTGTAAAGTTGAAGTTAGCTTAAAAAAGCTTTTCATGATTTATTATGAATCTTCTTTTTTACAATTTTACACCGATCAGTCTTATCTTTATACTTTTGCAACACAAATAGCAATATTGCCCTAAAGCTAATCAGACACAAAGTGAAGCCTAAAGGGTCCCAGACACGTTATAAATGTAGATGGATAAATTACATGGTCAGCTCTAAATTGATCAATCAATCTGAATAGGCACAAGTACAAGAACCTGATTTTCTATGTCCTCACGAGTACAAGAAACCTAAATATCCTTGTTCGATTCAACATAGAAGTCATCATGAGGAATCGCAATTGCAAATCGTCTTCAATCCACTTGTAGACAATTGCACGATCCTCGTCAATTGCAACCTTAGTCGGACCATCACGTGGTGGTTCTGCAAGTACATAGTATCAGTTCTTGAGTCGAGAAAGATCTTATGATTCCTTAGTCAGTCTGAAGTTGAGGCCAATTCGTTTGTTCAATTCAAGTGTGGTGGAAAATGAATTCTTAAAACATTAACCTTATTCAATATTATTAAAATAACAAATTTCATACTAATTGATCTATCAATTTGAAGAGGCACAAGTACAAACCTTTACTATTGCTGAATCAAAATTCCCAAGTAAATACCTCAAAACATAAGAACTCTTCAGAATAAGGAAACAAATCCAACAACATAAAAAACTTCATCGATAACATTACATCCACATGAAAGTAAAGTAGATAAGTTTCCTCAAATCTCTCAAGTTTCAAAAAAACATAATCCTCTGAAGCACGATACAAAAATGGGAAGAAAAAGCAAAAGAAAAGGTGAGTAATCCTTTGTACAGGAAAACTCACTCAGTCAAAGCCTCAGGGTTCATCCACAGGGCCCATCACGCTGGAAGACATTTATATAATCATATCAGGAGCTTCTCAATAGCATCCTGCATTAAGACAAGAATATATATATAATTTGAAAATTAATACAATCATGTCTTAATAATAAATTATACTAACATTAATTGGTAAATTACCTTCAGTTGCTGTATTTGAGATTTCAATTGGCTGCCTTCGTTGCTTGTCACAGAGCATGAAATAACAGGCCTTGTTACTCCACAAGCTCGACCAAGAGCTTGTTTTGATGGAACAAAAACATAAGGCACATTCTGCAAATTATATGTATAATAATGTCAGGTTATTTTGCTTTTTGGGTCTCCACATGAATACTGAATTCTCAACTACGGATAAGTATAAATTAGTCCGAGTTTCGGTACATCCTGAATACTTATCAACTTTTCTCACATATTTATCAGGGGGTCAATCATCTCATGTCGCTACCTCATAAAACTGACTAATAAATCATGTCATGGAATTAAAACAGAACTAATATTAGGAATAGCACATCAAGAATGCAATTATGATGTATATTAAGAAAAACCACAGATGTAGATGAGACATGTGGTCAACTTATGTATTGGTCTTGGCACATAAGACAAGATGAAAACTGAAATTCAGCGAACAATAAATCCTAAAACAATCAAAACACCTTATTAACATATAACCAGATTTAGCTCACTCTCAATAAGACATCATTATGTAAAATGAAGACCATCTAATAAATTATATCATATGTACGCAGCTTTCACATAGCTTGAGACATAAGGGCATCTCCTATGTATAGATCAGTCCAGGTCCAGCTTCCCCTCACTCAGTCCAGCTTCCCCTTTCATTTTCATAAGTCATCTTCAATGTATCAATCTATCAATTCCATTTAATTAAAATTCTCAATTCCCCCACTCTCACTTAATAATAAGAATAATAATAATAGCAATACTAATAATAATAAAAATTAACTCGTATGTGAATCCTCGCTCCGGTCCGATATCCGTAGAAGAATATTTGTTACGTCATCAACAAATACGCTCAATAGAGGTCAACCGTCAACTTAAAAATGACTTAGTTGAACATGTGTGGGCAATACACGGTCCAAATGGCAATCATATGTAATCGTATTTATTTTAGATGCTTAATTGTTAGGGTTATGTTGTTTTTTATTTAACGAGTCATATGTAATGTTCATTAAGTTCGTTTAAGGTTTATTATAAAAAAGAAAAAGTTCGTTTAAGGTTTCAATTTTATTAATTAAATTAAATTTGAGTTTCTAATAATTAACTTTTAAAGGGATTTTCAAATTGGTGCACAATAATACAACAATTAAATACTTGATTGACATGATTTGAAAATTATAAAAATTATTTAATATGGACATTAAATTTTCCAACATAATAGTTACATTAAATTTGATTTTATTAAATAAAAATTACATTTTAGAATAAAATTAACTTTTTAAAAATATTACACAAATTAAATAAAACTAAGATTAAATAAGACTTACATTTTATTAAATAATGTATTTAAATTTTTTTTTAATTTAAGGGATTTTTTATTAAATAAAAACAAAACAAAAAACAAAAAACAAAAAAAACAAAAAAAAAATATAAAGAGCAGGTGGCCGACTGGCCTATGCGGGCGAGTGTGTTCACTCGCCCGCATAGGCGAGTATCCCCTCCCGATCGGTGAGGCAAGCCAAAGGTGGCTTGCCTCACCGATTTAATTGCCCCCCACACCCCTCAATCCATATTCCCCTTTTGATCCCTCTATACATTTAACTTCACTTTTTTTCCCCTCTCAATCCAAAAACCCCCCAATCCACTTTCCCCCTTATACATAGGAGATGGCCTAACTTCACAGAAATGAACTTCCATTCCTTTTATCTTTAAGTAGCCTGTCTTTAACCTCTAATAATAGCTTTTATCTGCGCACCAATCTAAACTAAGTTCCAAAACCTAACAAAACTCACAATAAACCAAATATTCTACCACACAAAACTACAAACATGAACTTAAATACTTAATCCTTTACATAAACAAAAGTTGGAGAGTTAATACAAGAATAAATCTGTTTCCAGCCATAAGCCCAGAAAAAACCAACAACTATTATTACCTTATCTTCGGCAAGAAGTGGAAGGTGAAGAAGGATTTCAAGGGGCTCTGTATCAGCTGCCATCACAACAAACTCAGAAATCCCTCTGTTCAATGTCTTAGTTGCTGCAACAAATAAAATTAATTAAAAAATAAACAGTAAATATAGTATAATTAGTGAAGGGAATATATGAACAGACCTTCATTAGCACCCTTTTTGAGTTGCTTGTAATTGGCGGCTTGTTGAACCAAATCAAGGATAGTAATGGTGAGCTGGGCATCCGCCAACGGATATGCTTTTGGGTTCACAGCGTCCGCAGTCTATACATACAAATACAAATACATAATACATTATTTGAAAATCTAACTGTCCAGTAGATGTCACCAAAATTGAAACTTACCATGGTTCCGGAGAACTGCGGAAGAGATTGCTTCGACTGAAAAATATTAGGGTTTTGAGAGACGTGAAAGAAAGAGAGATTTTTAAAGTAGGGTTTAGGATGAAGATATATATAGTTAGGATTAAACAGTAAATCCAAATGGCCCAACTTTATACCAAAGCCCAATTCAAGCCCAAAACATCACTCTCTCAAAAAAAATTTAAGATCTCACATTCTATCCTCAAAATGCATCCGTTTGACATTTTGCATCATCAAAAAAATTATTATGTTTTAACTTTTGCAGGGATGGACGAAAATACATCTAGCTCCACTTGTTTTTGGCCAAAATTCAACTAAGGCACAAAATGAGATTGATATTTTCAAGGGTATAAAGTGAATAAACGTCAAACGGATGTTTTGGCACAAAATGAGATTGATATTTTCAAGGGTACAAAATGGCAACAAATTATTTATGACATTGAATAAATACATGGTGCCCCTAAAAAAAAATATTACTTGGTGAAAATACATTATACATGTAAACATGCCCAATAATTTCTTCTCTAACTTCATTCGCACACCGGAAACAACAATTGACACAGTTGGCCCCCAACTTTCATATTTGTTGTAAAATTGAAATATGCAATAGAGAACATATTTTCATATTAAACAATACTGTAATAAGTGGGTAGTGTTTGCAAATTAAGAGAAAAAAGACCACTAAAAGCTAAAAGCTACCTTCCATTAGCTTTTGTTTTTCTATCCTTTTTAGCTTATTTTTAGGGCATCTCCAATGGGAGGCGGGGTTGGGGTGGGGGGTGGGGGATGCTCGGGGCTCCGAAGCCCTGGGGCTGCCCCTGACCCCACCCCAAGCCATGTCTGATCGTCTCCAATGGCAGGGTTCCGAAATTGATTTAATTCAATTTCAAACTCTTGCCTACTCTCACTTATATTTAAAATAATTTTGATAAGTAATAAATTCATTTAGATCTTTGTGGAATTATATTCTACTCCATTAGTAGATTAAACGGTATATGGTATGTCCAAATCGGAGTTCGGGTGAATGAGAAATTGATTATCAAAGATCACCCTTTGAAATGGAAGAAAAAAAATAGAAATGGTTTTATCCCACACTGAAACTGGAAGGAAAAATCATGTAGTTTATACATGATTTGATAATGTAGTGCTATAATAATCTAGCTACCAGAAGTCTATTCCTTCACCCGCATGGGAGGGGTGCAAATCATCGATCGAAATTTACTTCAGACCTTCAAGACTTGTGCGAGCCCGCGACCTGCGGACACGAATGCAGTCCAATTTTCTAGCTTTCGCACAAACCCAATTTTTTCACATCTCCATTTTTTATTAAATAATTAATTAGAATTTATTAAATGCAAAAAAATTATTTCCATTTTTTATGTTTATTAAATAATTCAATTCTACAAATTTAAATTAATTTAGGAGAAAAAATTAATTTTATTAATTATTTATTTAAATAATCAATTTTAATAAAAAATAAACAATTTAAAAAAAAAAAAAAAAAAAAGGAATCCATTCAGGGGTGATCACGCGCCCCTCGAGCTCTGGCCGCGGCCCGTTCCCTCCCTGTTCCCCACCCGGCCCCCGAGCCCCTCCCACTGAAGACCGCCAATCCCTCCACCCCGCAGCTCCTCCTGACACCGACCATCTTCATTCAAGATGGTCTTAAAGAAGTTAATTCATAAGCTAATTTTGAAATTACCATCATAAAGACTTTTGAAGGGAAAAAACATAAAATTAATTAATTTAAACTATTGAAAACACCACGAAGTGATAAGTAATAACCAAGGATGACTGCGAATTGAATGAGCCACTTACGTAGTGTATACACTTTCTCAATTTTCTTTTTTTTTTTTTAATAAATATGTAATGTATATTGTATAATACTACCATACGTTATTTTAGACAGAATTTTTTTTTGTTATTGTCAATATGAACTTCGAAGTAAAGCATAAGCAGAGAGCACCAAAAGCACTACGAAGCAAAATACACCCGACTTAAGTTTTCTCAATTAGGTACATAATATACACTAAAGGAATACGTTTGAAATTTACATGATTCCTCACTACAGCAGAAATTCCAAACCAATTCTCAGGTTCTTCATGAATAAGTTACTTTGCGGACAGAACGTAAACACTAAAGCTTACAAAACCACGATAAAGGAGCAAGTAACAGGATGGCCACTTCTCGCAACCTTGTACAAACAAGTCACAACTCATGAGCTAAAAGTTGCACAGTTATGCTACTACTTTACAAATCTCATGACGGAAATACTCTTGATGAAGATGTCTCGCCCAAGGAGACAGAGGCCAGGGATGATGCCCAAACCCGAGCATTTCTAGCCCCATCATGGAAGTTCCTGATTTTACAAAGTTTTAGTTGGGTCCAAATTCTCTTCACATCAATCAAATGTAGCACTCGCCCGACAAGCTGCCTCGACTCTCCAAAAATTCCCAAATTCAGATGTGGAACGTATGCTACCCGTAGAGCCCTTAAACAAGATACAATCTCTGGGTACAAGTACAGGAAAGCCCTTGACAAGACAAACAATACTGAAAGAACTAAATAAGGTTCCCTCAAGAATGTTTCCTTCAACGATGCTCCAAAAACTTTCTTATCACCCTTTGAATTACTCGATGAATCTTCAACCATATCCACTACTGGGTCCAGCCCTAAGCAAATAAAAGCATTTCAAGCATGAGAATAAAACAAACATAGACGATGTGAAATATAGACGCTATAGCATTCAATTCAATAGCAACTCAAAATAAGACTTTCCACCATGGGTTATCTACCTACCTGTAGTTCGTTTGTAGAAATTTACAAGAAACTGGAGATCTTTTCGACCATAATATCTCATTATAGTTGTCTGATTCACCATAAGTAGTGAGGGTACACTGTGAATCCCATATCTTGAGAAGACACTGCACATAACACAAAAGGAAGTTTAATTGGGCAAAACAGTGTTAGATCGAATGCAGATAATGGGTTACAGACCCATAAAAAGTGTCCATGTGTGTTTGTTTGTTTCCAGTTTCCACTGAGTGCATACATAGAACATTGAAATAGAGGAGACATTAAGGAAGAGCCTGTTTTTGTTAAAGTAGTTTTTTTCCAAAAACCATTAACGTCCTATAAGGACGCAATATTTAACTTTTTCAAAATACGAGAAGTGAAAATCTAACTTCCAAAACTCTCCCTTCCATTGTTTAGAATTATAAAGCCCAAAAAATTGTTTAAATAATTTGTTTACTTAAATTATTAGAAAAAAAAAAAAAAAACTTTTCCGTTTAGGACAAAATCTTATGTTATTAATGGCCACTTATTGGCTTCTTTCCATATTGTGATAATCAAAGAACAATGGTTTTGTTTTTACATTTTATTAAATTCAAATAAGTACTTAGATCATAAAAAACCTTCTTTTTAAAGAATGGGATAAATTGGGACAAACAAAAATAGAATAAAGGATCTGAACTATGGTGCTATTGGATGACAGGACACTTAACAAAATGGCACCCAGTAGGATATCATGCTTTAAGAGGTGAAGCTGACAGCATCAAAGGGCCTTTGCAAGAGCAAAAGTAAGTAAGTGTGGAATGCATGTGAGTGCAGAAATAATGTGATTTGCTAAGGATCATAACACATTAAAGATTAGATTAATTAATGCCCCAAACTAGCAAAGTTAAAGTGAAGAGCAGGCCAATTTATGGGAAGGGGCATAGATTAGAAATACTACCTGGGCATCGCTGAAGATTGTTCGACCATTAGATGTTTGATCTGTGGATACATGGAACTTAGAGTAGAAAATTTCGAATAAAATTCGCTTGAGAATGGACACCAGGAAGCATAAAAGAGAACCGCGGTATATTCATTCTTCTGACTCGAGCTCACAGCTCTTTCAAACGATTCTCCATCCACCTTAAATGACATACGAAATGTATCAACAAATGATTGAACAACAGAAACCAAAATCTGAATATCAGAGAAGAACAAATGCAGATCGAAAGGAAATTCAGGAATCTGAAACTAAAAATCAGAAAATTTTCACTCATTGGCAAATTAGCTCCCTCCATCATATAGCATTATAATGGTCACCCTCATAGTTGTGTAATATGAATTAGAGATAATATTTATCGAGCTGTTTAAGTGCCATTCATTTTGTGACACACTTTCTTGATAGAGCAGTATTATTTTTCATAACTGACTCTTTTATAAAATTAAAAAGCCTACTTACCAATTATAGATATTCAAAATAAAGACAAAATATTTCACTAACCTACATTTCATATCAAATAATTATGGCAATCTATGTCACACAAACCACTTTAATGAGACTTCAGCACCATGAAACCAATATACAGCTGGCCAATGGATGTTATGTGGGTAGAGCATTTAAACATAACAAGTTTGAGTGTTTAAAATTATGTTTTGGCATGCATTTATCTCATTATAATAAAGAGTCCACCTAAGAAAGAGTCAAATAATTGATGAGTAACTTCCCCGACTTCCAGCCTCATCTGATATGTGAAGAATAGTACAATGCTTGGACGATGTTTACCTAGTCATTATGGTCGACAAAAGCACCTAATAAGATGGCTAAACGCTATAAGGTGGTATGTGAAAATTTTAATGAGCTTATATGCTCCAAATTATGATGTAGTTATCTTTCAAGCTCTTGCTAGTTCTCTTAGAAAAGCAAAAAGGCTTTGACTTGTTTTCTGAAACCTTTCAATATTTTTGCATTTTTTATGCTTACATATTGAATTGAACAAAAATACTATTCAAAAATCTATTAAACCTTATTTTATTCGGTTATAAATTTTAGAAGTTGATAAGGTCCTCAGAAACGTAGTTAACATCCCCTAATAATGTAAAATCACAATTTAGCAAGCAAAATAACATGAAAACTCTTTAACACAATCTGAAATTCTTCAGTTAAAACTCCGGTGCAGTCATGTTTAAGCTTAAATGCTACCAACATGGAGCATAATTAAACAAATAATCCACGAACAATTATATAATGATCACAAGCTAAAGTACTTGTATAAAATCAGAAAAACAAAAAAAGGAAACAACAAATAATAGCAGTGAATATGAGAATTGAAAATAAAATATCCAAAAAAAACTGAGAATTGAGGAATACCTCGATTGGCGAAAAGGAGAAGGGGATCAAAAACGGACACTGTAAATTCAGATCGTGGAGAAACGTTTTGAATTCACGTTGACAAGTCGAAGATGAGGACACCGATCCAAACGACGTCGCTAAAATACACAGAAACATAGAGATGAATTTCCTCATCGAAGCCTCCATATTAAAAATCAAAATCCTATAGGAGTATTAAATAACACAAAAAGGTATTTATCTCTGACCAAAATCAAAAACCTAGAGATGAAAAGGAATTATTATTATTTCTTGTTTTTGTTTTTCATAATATTAAAGTTTATCTCTCTCTTCGTTCGTCGACGGTCGACCTACGCTTTAGATATGATGATATTTTAATTATCGTGTGATTATAATAAATAAACAAAACAAATAAAATAAGCTTTTGATGATTTTTCAATGTACGTATAGGTAGGTGGGGTGAGTGGGTGTGGGACAGTAGGGAGAGATAATTGCAGTCACTCTCGGATTTCAGTGGGTGATTTGGTCATTTCAGCTGCACGTA
Organism: Penstemon barbatus; assembly: GCA_003313485.2. Classification (NCBI taxonomy): domain Eukaryota; kingdom Viridiplantae; phylum Streptophyta; class Magnoliopsida; order Lamiales; family Plantaginaceae; genus Penstemon; species Penstemon barbatus. The sequence goes on along the minus strand of CM064877.1, from coordinate 9,139,563 downwards.
ATTTGGATGGTCACGAATTTAGGTTCTGTTTGGACAGAGTTTTAACTTTTAAGTCAATGTGCTTCAAGATTTGGTAGGGTGAGAAGAAAAAGTATTTTGACACGTAATTAATTAAATTCTTCTGACAAAAGAAGAAGAAAATAAAAGATTTTCAAAAAACATGTGGCCAGTTTAAATTCAAGGGTTTGAAAGCCTCTTCTGCCCTTGATTGGTCTTGTCCTTGTTTGTCTCTTAATTAATTTCAATTTCAATTATTTCTCACTTTCATCATTATAATACAAATAATAAATATGCTATAATTGCTTAAATGTGATTTCCAATTAAATCATATTTTGTTTAAGTGTTTGTCTAAGTGTTTAAATTGTATTTCAATTCAATCGTATTTTTAAATTGAAATCCGTATTATGTAAATTTTAATTCAATTCAATGTATATAAATATCGTATTTCAATTGAATCATATTAAAATTTAATTAAAAATGACATTTATATATATATATATATATATATATATATATATATATATATATATATATATATATATATATATATATATATATATATATATATATATTTATTATATCCACCCCTATTCTAATAAAATTTAAAAATTATACCTTGAAGTAACGTTATTGATTTGATTTAAAATATAATTTATTAAGGGGTCATTTTTTATAATGTATTTTCTTATTGATAAATACATCATCTCATCATCGATAACATTAAATCATATTTTATTCAACAATACATTATTATTACATTAAATCAATCATATAACTAAAAGCAATACTAATATTAATTTAATTAAAACTCATACTAATGATGGGTCATTAAAAAATTATGTATTTACTTCAAAATGTAAAATTTGAAACTCGAAACAATTGAGTAATAATACACCCAAACGAAGACTTTCATTATTGAGTTTCCAAAATGCAGAACTTCGGAATTCTACTATATTTTTCACATATTATTATTGACCCATAAGTCATAAATTTAAAGCTATCAGAATATTGTGTTTACATGTTTGCGTGTATTTTGGAAGGCCAGATTTTAAGTAGACTAAAATCTAGTCTTATTTTTTAGTCTACATAAGGTAGATAAACACCCAATGATGGATCAAAGTTTCATTTTTGATGTATATTTCAGTCAGCTAAATATAAAAAACTTTTCAAAATGTTTCTGGAAACGTTTCGAAAAAACTAAGAAAATTATGAAAAATATTACTAAATAAAGAAAAAGAGTAAGTTACAAGGCAAATATAGAGTTTCGAAAATACACCTCATTTTGTTTCGATTGATTCAAAAATAGAAATTTTTCGATGTTTCGATGGAAAAGATAAAAATTTTGATCCATACACACAATTTATGATTTTATGTAAAGAGAGAAAAAATGTAAATTACTTTTCTTTTGGTTAAATAAATATTTTTACATTTTTATGAATCAATAATTTACTTAATTTATTTTCTATACTTTTATGTAAATAAATATTTCACAATTTTTTCACATAATAAATATTTCTCAACACATGTGCTCTACTTTTATTCATATCTCAAGATATAATCTATTTTATCATCACGAAAACTTTACTTTTATGTATACATATATTTCACTTTATTTTGTAGATAAACATATCACATTTTTATCAAAATATTAAAAAAATTAGAAGATTTATTTTATCAAAAATGTATTTTTTTGCATCATAATATGCGGAAAAGTAAGTTGACGACATCTAACTAATAATGAGCTTTAGTTTACCGAAGGGAAAATTAATGATTAGAATGAATGTTTAGCCATTATTAAAACTATGAACCTAAAATTTGAGTTTTTTTTTCCCTTACATATTTGATGATACACTGCTTTGATGTCATTTATTTATCTTTTGTCCTGAACCTACTAATCATGGACCCGTACCTGGTTGTTGTTCCGGGAACTCCGGATGGATTAATGTTCGTTTGTTTTCCTCTGAAGGCAGAAGATCTATCAAGTTACTAATGTTTGAGTAAATGCCCCCCGATATATATATCTTCTCCATCTATCTGATTTGTTTTATGTTGCTACTTCGTTGGTTTGATTTATTTTGTTGTGTTTGTTAGGTATTTCATCTACCCCATTTCCTGCTAGTTCGTTTTTCTCTTTTGGCCCATTTATGTATTTTGCTTTTGTTTGTATTTAAGTTTCTCTATCAATAAAATATTTAATTATCAAAAAATGAATAGTAATATTTTGGGAGGCTAAAATATAAGTCCGGTCTTCTCATCATTAGAGATGGTCTAAGGCTATCTCCAATAGGAGGCCAAACATATATTATAAGACCAAGACCAAAAAAATGTATTTTGGGAGGTCAAATTTTTTGGTTGATTCAAATCTAGTCTTATTTGGAACCAATTTTGGGTTTATGTATAAAGTAGATAAAACACAATATATGTGAAGCCGGAGAAATAAATTATTTTTCTTTTGTTTAAATAAATATTTACATCTTTTATGAATGAATAAATTACATCATTTCTTTTCTATATTTTTATGCAAAAAATAAATATTTCTCAAACATGCACTCTAGCTATTTCATATATATGTCAAGATATATTCTTAAAAAAACTTAAACAATGATTAAAAAAAATGTTTAGCGAATATTAAACTATAGACCTAAGATTTGAGTTTTAAGTGTTAAGAAAAATCCTTATACATATATTGATAAATAGTGATATTTGGAAAGACTAAAACATGGGTTCGACCTCTCCACCATTGGAGATGGTCTAATATTAAAATGCTAAAAACAATCAATGAATTTAAATGTTTTCAAAAACTAAAAACAAAACAAAACAAAAAGGAAAAACCACACTAATTCATTCACGCAAAGTTTCACCATCTTTGCACTTAACTATTCAGTTATCCAAACATAAAAAATTCACTCACTAAACCATTTCATACCTATTTCCTACAGAAAAACTCATCAAAATTTTCTCATAGGAGACAATTCTCATATGGGGAACATATGAAGAAACATTTCACACATTTTCACTCGCAAAACTAGCTGACCAACATATTTCGAAAAAAGATTCTTGTACATTACTGAACCATGGCAACAAGAGTAATGCAGCAACTGGATAATAGAAATGTACAAAAAGTTGGAGATTTGGAAAAGGATTTCAACTGTGCCTCAAAGACTAAAGACGAGAATAACAAGAGCATATACTCAAATCTTGTGAAACTAAAACCTCCTTCGGAGCTACAATTCAGAGTACATTTATATTTCTCCTGTAAAAATTTTGCTGAAATTTCACAAAAATAAACGTAGAGAAGTTTAGAAAATTCAAATCCTACACTATCTTATTTGGTTCAGTACAAAAATTTTGCCAGTCATTGTTGAATAACTCTCAATTTTGCAAGTGGTGCAAATTACCAACCAGAAACTAATACTACATTACGTAAATAGGCAAAACATCATTTTTTATGAAAAAGCTCAAGTCCAATGAACATCTGTGTCTACAAACCAATAGTCTTCTGAAATTTTGTGAGTTGGTTCAAGAATATCCATGTCATCTGCAATATATATCCACCAATAGAAAAATTAGACAAAAAAAAAAACGAAATAATCTTGCAAATTTCTTGCTTATATTGTGTGAGAGCGAGTACCATGACATGAGGGGCAATTCTAACACAATAAACTGGAAATCCAGTGTAAAATTTGAGGGGTCCACCCGACTTGAGTGTTTTCATGGCACAATCCAAAGAACCGGTGTAAGGATATTTCCCTTGAGCATCAGGCTGCATCTTCTGTATTTGGGTTTTGACATAATCAAACGGTAAACTACAGGCTGCAGCAAAGAATCCCGACACAGAACTGGCCCCTGAAACCAGACGAGTAATCTTAAGAATTTTGCCAAACCTAAACACGAATAATCACTCAATCAAGAAGAGTGTCTTACCTAACACTGTAGCACCCTCACCAAAACCAAGATTATCCTTAAAGAATTCGACACTTTGATCATAAGAAGCAAGCATGCCCATGTTTAGTGCCATGGCTCTAACCACAGTAGGGCCAGCACCTTTCCAGAGTGCTAAAACTCCTTCATCGGCACTTATACGGTAGAGGGCATGGAACGCATTTGTGTAATTACGCCGTTGGGCAAGAGGTAATGTTGCATCCGCCTGCATACGAACGAGTGCCAAATCTGCAGGGCTTCCAACTGATGCTCCAATTGCTCCTGCTGTTAATCCACACAGTGCCTTTTGGTAAAGTGGTAGGGGCTTCCCATCATTGGCTTCTATTGCTTTACTTGTCAAAATCCTATCAACATAAATAACTTTTAAGTAAGTGGAATGTTATCTTAGGATTTATACTGAACTCTAGGTTAACTTTTATTTCTTAGGAAAATTTGTGTACAAATATATTTTAAAGTTTGTTTGTCCCAATGGTTCGCAACATATTCCAACTAAAGTTGATCTAATTCACCTTAAAATGTATATATTTTTAAGCAAATTTAACTAATAGGTCAGCCTATTAATATGTCTATCAAAATTACAAAATGCATTGAAGAATAAGAACACTAATATAAATATTAAACCAAGAGAGATTAAACCAAAATCCAACACGTCTGCAGCTTGAGCAAACATATGTTGAAAAGATGATGAAGATTGTACAGCATAAACAATTTATCAATCTTTAACAGTTAGAATGCACTATGTCAAACCAGTTATCTATGAAGTATTTCATGTGTTTTCTTCTTGACTGATGATGCACTACAACACTAGAACTAAAGACTTGGAAAGAAAGAACTAGTTAAATTATTTGCATTAACATCTTAAAAGCAATTAACCATCTGTTATTCCCGTGATTAGAATACAAAACATAAGCCTAAAGCCCTAAGCTATCAAAGGCACAATCAAGTTGATTGAGATTTGATAAGTGATTCTCAAGTCCAAATAAAAACTAGAGTTTATTTCAGTCAATATCATTCAATACTTACTTAAATGATCCAAGTCTCGCAGTTGTGTATGTTGCTTGTCTAAGAAGGCCAGCAGACAACCCCTGTAGAAACAACAATCATTAGTATATGAGACATGGAGATAAACAGAAATTTATATTGAAGAGATGATCACTGAGCTTAGGAGAAGCCACATCAATTCTTAATTGGATGGGGCAACATAACGAAATAGTGAAGGCGTGATTGAATAACAGTTGGCAAAATCATTGATACTTAACTACTACCATTAGTCTTAGTCAGTAGTTCAATAAGCACAATAAAAAGGATAGTGTCATTTTATATGTCGTCGTACAAAATTAAATGCTCTCGATTACAATATCACTTACGGGCGAGGATCAACAGCAACACTGTCAAATAAACATTTAGAGCTTGTAAGATATAATGGTGCAAAACAAACCTTGTAAAAGGCACCAAGACCCTCATTTTTAAACATTGTCTTAGTCACATCCGCAGCTGATCCCTGACCCAGCTGTATTCTCACCTGCAATTAGGAATTATGCATCACACATCAAGATCTATACCCTTTATCTCATATGCAATAAAAATTACATCTAAAATGACTCTCGTATATCATTCTTACCAAAGAGAATTTATTTAAAATAACAGTTACTCCAACATCTTAAAAGGCACATTGTTATGAAGAATTCAAGCAATCATAAATCTCCAACACTACACAGATTTGCAAATAAGATCAATCCTTTTGGTTCTAAAAGGAAAACACATTTGATCTAATCTAAGATATAAGACATCACAAAAACCCAATTTCATCCAAATATATCCCAGAAAATTAATCACATAGAATTCCACGAAAAAAATACCTTGATCATGTCGATTGGTTGGATAACACAGGTAGCAAGCATACCAGAAGCACCGCCATTAACGAATGGCTTTACTGTGGGCCAAACTCCAGCAGATTTCGGCTTCTCTTCTCCCATTTCTCTTATCGTTTCCCTTTCTCTTTATGGATGAATTTCAAAAACAGAGGGGACGAAAGAGAGAAAGACTAGAAGAGTGAATACGTTATTTTTTTTTTTTTTGGTTTTGAGGCGTGAGAACAGAGATTCGAACCTGATTTTGAGTTTTAATAAAAAGAAAAAGAAAATGGTTAATTTTTGCTTTTTCAAAATTTTAATGAGAGAATATATGTCAATAAATGCACCCTTCTCCTTTGCTGCATGTAATAATGTGGGACTTGATTAGTTAATAACTTTAATATATTTACACAATTGGCCTTTTTTATGCATATTCTCTACTAAATTAGTTTTTTTTTTAATTTTCTGAAATATAATATTTCTTTAGGCGCATCAGACACATCACGCTAGAATCTTTCAATGGAAATTCGAACATAAAATCACCACATTATGATAATCAATCCCCTTCACTAGATCAATGTTATGTTGATTTTAATTGTTATAACTCTTTAACCCAATACAAACCTCGAAAATTATAATCCAGGTTATCATATGGAATAATAAATATATTTTTATTTGTATTGTATGCCTGACCATCCTTCTTGAATGTGAACCCCTTTTTTTCTTTTTAAATGTTTTTTAGTTTTTTAGTTTTTTTTTTTTCCTTTTTTTTGGGTGTGTGACTTATTCCTGCATAAAAATAGTACGTACGAGCTAGTACAAATTTATCGCCTTAAAATATATAATGTTCAATTTGAGAGGAAGGTTTAATAAACAATATGAGCTTGTTTAGAAAGGGTTTTGGTCCTGTGTTACTAGGAAAGTTCTAGCCTAGTTTGGGATCAGCTTTCACCCAAATTTGGCCCTTTGAGACACATGGAACTCCATTTTTATGGATTTTAACCCAATAAAACATCCAAAATTTGTGTTTACTGCCGGCCCGAACATCCTCAACTCCAAACCCACATCTAAATCATTATTAAGGAATTCACTTTTCCACTATTTAAGCCCAAAAGTGTTTACATGTATGTTTGTATAATCAACTTTTTAAGGTAATTTTTTTACAAAGATTCAAAACATAATGAAATGATGTTTCATCGAAATCACTTAAATTAATTTTTTGAAATCGAAATCCACAAATCAGATTAAAATCCTTCCATATAGGGCCATATATTCCTGAACATGCTCTTTATCTGGTATAATATTTTTATTTCTTTATAATTTATGATTTAGCAAAAATAAATTTTATTTTATTATTACATAGTGCCTCCTTGACCCTGTGGTGTCCTCCCTACTTCTGTTCTATTTGGCTCTATAATTTCATTTAAATGGTGTTTGCAAATGCTTTTGGAAATTTAAAAGCAGTTGCTTAAGTGGTGTTTTCAAATTCTTATGTTTTTGCTTATATTAAAGAATCTAAAAAAAAAGTTAAAAGTAGTAGAGAATTAGAAGTAGATAGTGTTTGCAAACCATGCAAAAAAGTGAGTAAAAGTGATATTGTGGGTGTTTACCAAAATTGGCTTTTTCACTAATTTTTTCATGTACTACCAAAATTACCCGTGAAACTTACTAACTTAGTCATGTATTTTACATGTTGATAATATAAAAAAAAAGTATATGCAGCTTTTCCTTGCCAAAGTGAGTAAAACTTTTTGTGGAATCTTGTTCATTAATAGAAGATCTCATATCAAAATATCTCAAGTAACTACTTTCATTGGGTTTAATTATACCGAATAAAAATAGGACATATCAAAATTCAAAACCCACAAAAATCTTATAAAGTTACTTTGTATAAACTACACATTTGTTGATGTGTTTATGAAAGAACATAATTTATTAACAAAGAAAAAATCCATAAATCGAAATAAAATTCTACTAAACTTTTCAATATCACCTACTATTCGATCCATGCTTCAAGGATATATGTTTATTTGAGATTTTTTTTTTAATTGGGTCTTTAAATCCGTGTTAAGGTTGGAGAGGAAGAAAGGAGAAAAAAATTGGGGTATTATGTATACTATATGTAAGACTAGAACAAAATAATTGAGGGTAAATATGTTCAATACCAACTTTTCCATAATTACAAAATTGCATGAGAAGCCAAAAGCATGTCCCCACATGCTTCTAGATTGTGGCTTATTTTGGCTTTTTTTTAGAGAAGTAGAAGCAAAATTTTGAATTGCAAACAATTAATAAGCACTTATTCTTTTTCAAAAGCTGAAAATTACTTTTTTTAAATAGTTGCAAACACCACCATAAAGTAAAAGTAAAAAATAAGTACTTTTATTTAAAAGTAGGTGGTGTTTGCAAATATATAAAAAAAAACAATTTTAATTATTACAAAAATGCCACCTAGAAGAAGCAATAGAAAAGGCATCTCCTTGATTGCTTTTTGTCAACCTGCCTTTACTTGCTTTTCAGTTGAAAAAATAATAACAAAAGCACCTACTTATAAACACTATCAAAGTGCTTTAAGCAAAAAATTATTTTTAAAAATATTTGCAAACATCCCTTTAATCTGGTTTGCAAAGCTTATTGAAACTGCTCTGTCGGCAGATGAATATATATTAAATTCCAAATTTTACTTTTCAAAGGGTTTCTATCAAACAACCAAAATTAACGTGGACAGTCCAACCTCTCGTAAGGGTAAAGTGTATATTTATTGCATCAAAAGAAAAAAGGTGTACAATTTAATTGATTGATGATTTGTATGACAAGGTTGCTATATACTTTTGTCATTGTCTGAACATTAGACAATAAGGTGAATTACTACCGAACATATTTAACTATTGAGACAACTTTGTCGTACATCTAATTTAAGAAGACCTTCAAATACAAATTAGTTCATAATGCCTTCGTTTTATTTGGAAATTTCTATATGTAGGATTTAAATTGGTATTAACCCAATTGGTTTGAGTCCAATTAAGCTGATGAAATTAAAAGAGAGAGAAAATATCTTCATCCCACATGAAATATAAAGAAGAAGCCTCAAACTTGTAGAAATGGTTGGACCTCTTGAGGGAAACTTGTAGAAAGGGTTGGACCTCTTGAGGGTATTGAGTCTTTCAAGGGGAGAGAACCTAGTTGATCATGGGTACACCTACACCACATGTCGTCGACGTTCGTCCGGCTCGGCTCGGTCACGATTGCGGCTTCAAGAGATATTAAATTTAATTAATATTTGGCCCAAAACTAAAAACTCAATAGTTAAATTTATATCAATAAGATCCGAAAAGATCCACACGACATATATGGTTTGACTTAAATGGGTCCGCTTGCGACCCAACTGACCGATTTATCCGAAGAGGCATGTCCTCTAGCAACACCCTTTATGCTCCAATCTCTTATCCCATTTTCAAGCAATCAAATAAAAGCAAAATCTCCTTTCGTTATTTTCACAATGATGATATATTACAATTTTTGTAAGATTTGGTTTGTCATCATATAGGTGCATTCAAACCTATTGGGCCTGTTTGTTTAGTGTTTTCCAAAAAAAAAATTCGTGTTTGAAAAATGGCAAACAAACATGTTTTCTATTTTCTGAAAAGATTTCATTTCTTAATTTTCTCAAAACCCAAACAAACAACAATTTTCTTATCTCTAAACAATATTATACAAACTCTACTCTGATTTGACATAAAATGATCTATCTCTTACACAATTTAACTCACAACAAACATGATTTGATACAAAGTTCTTACAGATCTTACACCTACAACCTAACTCTTCCAAAAAAACCTACATCTACTTTATTTCTCAAACCACTATTTCAAAATTCAAACATACAACATTACGTAAATCGAGATTATTTCACAAATCTCAACTACTCTCCCAAACTAATTTCCTAGACACCAAACAAACAAACCCATTGACTTTTTTAGTTTCAATGATATTTTCAAATTTTATTTCAAAGGACATCCCTTACATTTTGCCAAAAAATGAATGAGATTAATTTGAGATACTTCCTTTGTTTTTGTTTGTTTTTTTTTTTTTTTTTAATTTTCACTTTGGAGGATTGCACACGAATTAAGGAATCTCATAAATAATCACTTTTTCGAAGTAAAAAGTTCAAAATACCCTTTTAATCAAATAAGCTTAGCATTAATGACAAGTATTAGTAATAAGGGTAAAATTGATGAAGCAACATTAATTTTACATTGAAATCCTGAAGCTACGAATAAAAGTAAACAATAAAATTTTACCAAAACAAAAAAAGAATTTTACGCTCCTCCTCGAGTGTGGAAGGGCCATTTACTCACCATCATTTGCTTTTGGAGTGTTGAGGAGGTTCTTACCCGAAGATAAGGTTAATTCACTTAAGGGTCTTGCTTTGACAGCTGATGGAAAGGGTGCCGTGTTTGATGTGGCTTCCAGTGATTTGGACACCTTCCTTACAGGTGTGGGGAATGCTGCTGGTTTAACCTTAGAAGTGGTGAAGTCATTGCCACCTCTACAAGAAAGAGAGCAGTCAAGAGGAAGATTTGGAGGTGGTGGTTATGGTGGTGGTGGTGGTGGTGGTAGGTTTTCCGGTGGAAGAGGAGGTGGAGGAGGAAGAGGAGGATTTAGATTTGGTGGTGGAAGAGGTCGCGGTGGTAATAACAACCGGAAATGGTGAAGAACCACCATCCCTGTTGTATCGTAACCTTTCTGCAGAAACTACACTGAGAGTGCTCGTCATTATTATGCCCAAGTTGGCATACAAATTTTGGTGATGATGAAGGAAGTGTTTATTGTTTTATTTAACATTTTAAAGGCATTATTTTTCTAGTTTTAGTTTGCGAGAGTTTTCAATATTTTCTTGTATTCTGATTAATAGCACAAACTCTTGGATTTATATTTTACCTAATCTATAGATGAACTTATTCTAAAATTTATGATTAATGTAATTGAATTTCAATTTAAAAAAAAAAAAAAAAAAAAAAGGGAAAGTATTTTGGTACTTCAAGATGCCAAAAAATGATCGGTTTAAATGAGACAAACTTAAATTGTCTACATCAATAGATATTATTGTACAAATAAGTTGCAAGTACTAATTAATTCCGAGATTTCATCATTTCATGCATGAACACGGAGAAAAAAAGAAAAAAAATCTGAAAGACCAAAAGATCAATCTTTATCTCGAACTATTGGAAGTTGGTCGAAAATATTTCATCTCAGATATCTTATTACTAAAACTGTACTAGCAAATTTATTGTGACTATTGAGTCAATGTAAAAGCAAACTTAATTAATTATGAAGCCACTTTCATATCGACTGCTTTTAATATCTAACACACCAACCCTATTTAAATTTGATACGATTTGTTCTCAAGAAAAACTGTTATTATATTACATTTTTTTTTTTTTTTACAAGTATATTACTTTCATTACAAATAAAAGAAATAAGTCCAGGTGGGCCCCTTTTGAAAATATTTTTACCCGGTTGCTGGTCACATTTCTCTTTATTGAGAAATAGAAGAAGGTTATACAAGGATTTTCGAAAGTCTATTCTTATGCTGCTTAACTAAGCCCATTGTTTCAAAATTTCTATTCGAATCAAGATCAAGAAAATTAAGTTATCCAATTAACGATTTCGTGAAATTGGAACAAACACAATTTGAGCATAAGTTTCGTGAAACTTAGGGGTCAACTTATATATTCAAATCTAATAAATATCTATATTATAAAAGACGTTAATTTCATACGTATCATATGTTTTTTTTTTTATGAATTATCCCATGTATATATAGCTTAATAGACACTTTATCCTAGTATGATATTCTTAATGGACACTTTATATTTCTCATGGGCACTATAATAGTGTATCCCAACGGAGGTTTTTCCAACCAATTTCTTCGGTTGCAAAATCGGTTGAAAATTCAAGTTTCCAATCGATTTTTACCCATTTTCGATTGAAATTTCGGTTGGAATATATTGGTTTTTTTTAGTAGTGTCATTTGAGTTATCGCATATGAGGAAATTACATATGAAAAATAATTTGCTATTAATTTCTTTTAACTCTTATTAAACTTGGAGTTAAATAAAAAATATTGGAAGGTAAGGAATACTAATACTTAATTAACTTAACTCTAGAAATAATTCATCCAACAAAATCCAAAATTGCCAACCACAAAATTCGAAATTACAAGTACAATTTTGCTCCATAAAAGCGCACATGGTACACCCTGGTCCAGACATAAAATGAAATTCCCCTCTTCACCAAAAGGTTGTTTTGCCGTTTCAGGCCATGGGCATTTATGTCATTCACGCAGGGGCCAACAAGGATATGACGATAAGCGGTGCGGCCCCACAACAAAGCTGGCACCAAAAGCGGGCCCATTAGTCCGGACTCGAAACCCATTTATCCAATTCACTTTCTAATTCTTCATACGCCCACTTCCACCAAAAATCACAATTTCTTTTCTCTTTTTCCTTTTCTCTTTTTGCCAGTCAACAGTTACTACAAAGAGAGGGGGAGAGAGAAAATATCTCATTTCATTTTCATTTGAAACCGGCCTAGACCTAAAAGAAAAGAGAGAAAAGGATAAATAAGGGTTTAGGCTTGTTTTGAATTGGAAATCTAGATCGAAGGAGAAAAAAGTGAAAATGAGAGAAATAATAAGCATACACATAGGTCAAGCAGGAATTCAGGTAGGGAATTCGTGCTGGGAATTGTATTGCCTTGAACACGGAATTCAGCCCGATGGCACGATGCCTAGGTATTCTGTTCATTAATCTATCTGTATATGATTTTTTTATTATTAATTTTGGAATGTATTTGTGTTTCTGAAAAGTGAATCGCGGAAATTTTCGATTGTTATAAATCGATAGGATTCATTGTTATTTTTTGTACGAATAAATCGTGTTTAATTAAGATTTGTGATTGATCTTGTCATTTATGCGGAATTAAGTGATGGTGGGATTAGAAGGTGAGATGTTATATGCATTTCATGGTATTCTGATTTGTTAAGCATTCTATGGATAGTTATTAATCAGATTAAATGTGCATTTGGATCGTGGATGAATATGAAAAGCTCATGTAGATCATGGTTTAAAATGCAGTGATGAATCAATAGGTTCGGCACATGATGCTTTCAACACATTCTTTAGCGAGACTGGATCAGGAAAGCATGTTCCCAGAGCTATATTTGTTGATCTTGAGCCCACAGTTATCGATGAAGTTAGGACAGGGACTTATCGCCAGCTTTTCCACCCTGAACAGCTAATCTCTGGAAAGGAAGATGCTGCAAACAATTTCGCCAGAGGACACTATACTGGTAAATAGAAAATTGTCTTATGTGCTGATTTAATTTTTTTGTTTAGTGATTGGATTTCTTATTTTATTTATTGCTTATTTTGCAGTGGGTAAAGAGATTGTTGATCTATGTCTGGACAGAGTGAGAAAGCTGGCTGATAACTGCACTGGTTTGCAAGGATTCTTGGTATTCAATGCTGTAGGTGGTGGTACTGGTTCTGGATTGGGTTCATTGCTGTTGGAGCGCTTGTCCGTGGACTATGGGAAAAAGTCAAAGCTTGGTTTCACCATCTATCCTTCTCCCCAGGTAATGCAACTGACATTAAAATATTGCAATGTAGTTTGCGTATATTTGCCGAAAGGTGTCCATTCTTCCTTGCAATTATACCATTGATAATTACTTTAGTTATGAGCTGTTAGTATGCCTCTGGGATTCTCTAGTGTCCATGACACAAATAAGTTTTAATGACTTTCTATATCAGAAGCATGAGTAGAATAATTCGTTTACATATTAGGGTTTTGTTTTTTATTTCAGGTGTCAACTGCAGTTGTTGAGCCTTACAACAGTGTTTTGTCGACTCATGCCCTTCTTGAACACACTGATGTATCTGTGTTGTTGGACAATGAAGCCATTTACGATATCTGCAGGAGGTCATTAGATATTGAGAGGCCTACATACACCAATTTGAACCGATTGATATCTCAAACCATATCGTCGTTGACTACTTCTCTACGTTTTGATGGAGCTATCAATGTTGATGTTACTGAGTTCCAGACCAACCTTGTACCATATCCTCGTATCCATTTCATGCTTTCATCATATGCCCCTGTGATCTCTGCTGAGAAAGCATACCACGAGCAGCTATCAGTTCCTGAGATTACAAATGCAGTATTTGAGCCCTCAAGTATGATGGCAAAATGTGATCCAAGACATGGGAAATACATGGCTTGTTGTTTGATGTACCGTGGAGATGTTGTCCCCAAGGATGTAAACGCTGCTGTGGCTACCATCAAGACAAAACGGACTGTTCAGTTTGTTGACTGGTAAGTTTTTTTTCTTTTCAAAATGGCAAATACTCGCTCATCAGAATTGCTTGAAATGTTTCAAACTCATTCTAATAATCTCCCTACGATCAGGTGCCCAACCGGGTTTAAGTGTGGAATTAACTATCAACCCCCAACAGTGGTACCAGGGGGTGATCTTGCCAAGGTGCAGCGTGCTGTGTGCATGATCAGCAACAACACAGCAGTTGCTGAAGTGTTTTCACGTATTGACCACAAATTTGATCTTATGTATGCCAAGAGGGCATTTGTTCACTGGTATGTCGGTGAAGGAATGGAAGAAGGCGAGTTCAGTGAAGCTCGTGAAGATTTGGCTGCCCTTGAAAAGGACTACGAAGAAGTTGGGGCCGAGGGTGTTGACGATGAGGAAGATGATGGTGATGACTATTGATTACTAGGGTTGGTTACTAAACCACCCTATAATTGTGTATTAGTTTTTCGTTTGGTGTATTGCTTCTCTTTTTAACTATTGTTGAAGAATTCTTGATTGTTTTGTTGATGATTAAATGATATCAAAAGTTTAATGTTCATATAGTTGATGGAGCTTTTGTGTGTTGTAAATTTGTATGAATGATGTCAAAAGGTTCATTGTTCATTCATATTATAAGAGGCTCAAGCACAAGCAATATATATATATATATATATATATATATATATATATATATGTATATTATATGTTCATGCCTTCGATGTGAGAAACCTCTTAAACTCGAATTGTTATAGATTATACTATCCTATAGGTTTTATTAATCATAAATCATCACCTCTACAAGAATGAAAAGATGTACAAAAATGTTGCCCTATCATTTGCATAATTACAAGTCAACCTAACAAAAGCATTTCATCTACAACCCAAACTAAACACCCAAAATAAATAAATAGGAAGACAGTGGCACCAAAATACAAAGACAGTTAATATATCATCGAAACTGGATCAGTTACCCCGAAAACATTGATTTCCATATGCAGGATCCAACCTCTCAATGTCTCCTGAAGAGCAAAATATAAATATAAGGTTACGTATACAAAAATCAAAATAATCCAAAACTCCCACATTTGTCACCTCACCTACCGTAGTTGTTGGCATCTGCTGATAGGAAAGGATGCCTACAATAACTCTCCAGCATATCTGAAGGCCAAAAATAATGCAATAAGACATACATAGTTAACTGAAAAAATTACACAAGATGGGGAGAAAGAATAACAGAGAACATACCAGAACTACAAGGGAAGTCAGTAGGCAACTCCGGAAGATCACAATTTTGAGAAATTTGTGGAAAAAAAGCAAAGGACGAAGTATCAGCATCCAGTAGTGTGTCGTTTAGATGTTGCTGTACATTAGAATCTACACTACTGAAAGATGACACAGGCGCATCACCCATCAGAGGACTTGACTCCAGAAAATTTCTACGTGGTGGTTGATTGAAATGAAAATGTGAAGCACCAGCAGCAGCATAAGCATCGCCTTCTGTTTTCACAAACTTCCCATTCATTGTTTGAGAAGGGAACCCCACATTTGGGTTTTGAGATATGTACATGCTTGGTGAGACGTCAATGATTCTAACATGATCGGACCCATCATTAATAGTTGCTTGAAAACGTGGTTGAATTGATGAACCACAATTGTTGAACACATTTGGATGCTGCTGCTGCATATTCTCGACTGTAAGATTGACATTCTAAGTAAGTTTCCTTTATTAGACAGAAGATTGTATTACAATTTGAGGTATAGATAGTATGATAGTTGTCTTACTAGGTGAAACATGAGATCCATTTGTAGTGAGCACAGACGAGATTAATCCAGTTTGATGCATTAGTTGCACCTGCTCTGAAAGCAACCTGTTGAATTCCAATATTTGGTCCTTCACCAATAGTTTCAGATAATAAGCCTTGAAAAATTCTTGATTTTCTTCTTCAAGCCTCTGCCAAACTGGAAAAATAAGCAAGCAGGAAATTAAACTAGAGCCATTTTAAGAACCAAACCACCATCGAGAAAATTTTGCTTGAAAACAACATCGCAATGACTTCATAGACATATCCAACACATGTACTTGTATTCTAGATTTCAAACAATGATACCTAGCTCAGTAAAACGTGGTTCGATGTTGTCCTTAATAAAGAGATTATTCATGACTTCTTTTTTGTTCATGTATTGCTTGAGGCACCCTTCTATACAATTTTGCACCTGAAAAATGAGAATATATATCAAATGTGAATAATGGCAAATATATTTATCTTATTATTTTCAAAGGTGTATAATCAACAAGGAAGCAGGAACAGACTTCCAATTCACAATATATAGCCTGTTCCCTAAGCAAGATTGAATCACCCTCCCCTTCAAATCAAGTCCAGTTTCACTGATCATTGCAGGATCTAACCCATCTATTGCAGTCTCTGTTATGGCTAATAGTTTATCACTATAGTTATTTCATCAAGAATTAGTTTCTCCATTATTTAAACTCAAAAGACAACCAAACAATTACTACAACATGAATATCCTGAACAGTCATACTCTCCTGAACAGCCATACTCTGTCATTAACATGGCGCTATCTTCAGCATCTCTTCGACCTTTCTCATATTTGAAAGAGAAAACTCTTTCTTAAGCTAGACTCTAAAGAGCATAAAGGCATGCTAAACTTATCTCGAACTAAACAGAACTAATAACTTATGCTCTTTACTAAATAGCTTTTATAAAGGGAAAGGATTAGGCGTGCAATAGAAATCTTCCCATGTGAAAACACTGCTGTTGCAATGCATTTTTTATGAAGCAAACACCCAGAAGGTCCTCAACCCTTTTTTCCTTTTATTATCCGGATTTTCATACAGCAAAAGGACTTATATGTTTTCCTTTTGTTCGTGTCATATCCATTTCTATTTTACCTTTTATAACATAGCCACATTTAGAGATTCCAAAATTACTCGAGCTAAAAAATGCTTACCAGCTGTATATCTTGATTTGAGAGTTTTCTGCCCTCCCCACCAGACATCTTTGTGATCGCGAACTTTTTAATTCAGTCAGAATAAATGTATAAAGCAATTCTTTTTCCACCACTTATCCAAAACGGGTAAGCATTGTTCAAGCACACCACAAAACTACATATGGAAAAAGGAAGAGGAGTAAGTGAAACGGAAATGAAATAAGCTCATGCAACTCAGGATGAATGGTAAAGCTACAAGCAAGTTTCACCAATAAGTAGTAATAATTTGTTCGAAATATTGCAAAAGAAACTGCTTCCATCAAGATTTAGCTACCCATATCCGCAAAATAAAATATCTTGATCATTCCTACATTAGGTACTCTTCATTTTAGAAACAAACAAACAAACAGAAAAGGCCAAAAACCCATCTTTCCTTTTATTTTATTTCGGAGTTTGTCGGTTGTAATATGAACATTAAAAATGAGAGGAAATACAAAAACAAGATCCAAATTTCCTCAGAAATACTAGAAGCGGCACAATGCCAATTTTAAATGATTTAAACCTACTCAATTGAAGATTGAATTTCATACCCTCCTTCTAATTATCTAAAAGTATCCCACCATACAAAAAAAAAAAGGGGAGGGATTCAAAACAGCACAAAATTAAAAACCCCAGAAAAAATAACTTTCAGAATTGCAATTTTTCCATAGAGATAAAGAAAACACAGGGAAAAAAGAAAAAACCCAGGAAACCTATTGAATGAAACTGGAAACCCACGAGAGTTAATTCACTGAAAATAAATGATACTCAACTTAGAAGCTTTAAATGAAGTGGACATCGGTTTCATGATTTTCAAAAATAAACTTACCGAATTTATTTGAGGAGGAAGGAGCAGCAGCAATTAATTAACACTGTTGTTTTTGGACCAAGTAGTAAATGAATGGATGAAGGAAAACTGAAGTGAAACAGAAAAGTGAAAAGGGGAAGTAGCAATATTGTATTGTATAGTATAGTATAGCGATAGAGGAGGAGAATTTGATTCAAATGTTTCTTCTTTTTATTCTACAAACAGTGACGTGGCTACTTCTTCGTGCTTTTCTCTCGTGTAATTCCACTTTTCCTGTTTTTCCCCTTTTTTTTCTTTCCTTCTTTCTTTTAGATTTTACACTTTTTGTTATAGGAGACAGAATTTGATTATAATTAGAATTCTATTATAGTATAGACTTTTTTATTCATCATAGTAATTATGAGAGTGGTAAAAGAGACGAATTTGTATACATACGTACAAATTCACTTTTTCGTGTTTAATAATTTTCACTAATGTCCTCTCTCTTTTTTTTTTTTTTTTTTTTTAATTTATGGATTTTTTGCATTTTGCACCCTCAAAATATAAACAATTCATCACTTTGTACCCTCAAAATATAGATTTAGCACTTTGCACCCCCAAAATAGGAACAATTCGTCACTTTGTACCATCAAAATATAGAATTAGCACTTAGCACCATCAAATTAAGAACAACTCATCAATTTACACTCCCGAAATGCGAGAAATAGACACTTTTTGAACCCTCTATACACAAAATTAGTACTTAGCACCTCAAATTAAGAAAAACTCAACAACTAGCACCACTGATTTTTTTGGGCGAAGATGACCACCGGGGGCAAAATAGGTAATTCATTTTCATTTTTCCTTAAATTTGAAATACAATTATGAATATTAGAATACTCATTTATCTCTCCATCTTAAAATTTATTTTTGTGATATGATTCAATCGATTTTATATATTAACTTTCTAAAAACTTTTTGAATTATATTGGATATTTTGTGGACATTTGAAAAATTGGTAATTAATGTAATATGTTAAAATAGATTTTATAGATGAATATTCTAGTATTCATAATCTTATTTTGCAAATTTTAAGAAAAAATATGAATTAACTATTTTGCTCCTAGATTTTTTTTTACCCCTGGTGGTCAACTTTGTCGAAAAAAACGAGGAAGTGCGAGTTGTTGAGTTTTTCTTAATTTGAGGTGTTAAGTGCTAATTTTGTGTTTAGGAGATTCAAAGTGTCCATTTCTCGTATTTCGGGGGTGTAAGTTGTTGAGTTGTTCTTAATTCGAGGTTGCTAAGTGCTAATTTTATTTCCGGAATACAAAAGTCCATTTCTCATGTTTTGATGGTGTAAAGTGCCAAAGATCAAAATGAATTACCTATTTTGTCCCAATATTTTTTGAAAAAAATAAAATAGGGTGTAAAGTGCTTAATTGTTTATATTTCGGAGATTCAAAGTGCCTATTTCTCATGTTTTAGGAGTGCAAAGTGAAAAAAAACCATGTAATGTATATTTAAATCTCAACAAGGAATAATAGATATATTGAACTTATTCTGCCTAGTTTTGTGTTTATCGTTTGGAACTATGTTTTAGTTTTATCTGTAAAGGAATGCGTTTGAATTATTTTAAACATCTAGAAAATATTTCACACTTTCCTAGAAGATGACATTGAATGCTTATCTTTCTTTTTTTTTAATATATTGATTTTATATATATACTACCATGTATTTATTATTCCCATTTTCTTTTACATATTTGTGTTGAAGTTACGAGGAATATTTTTCAATTCTAAACTAAATTCGGAACACCATACAGGTTAGGAATAATATGTAGAATCACAAAATAATCAAGAAAAACTTTTCGTTAATTCTCAGTTGGTCTATGTAACTTTTTGATCAATTTCTGAAACTACTACCTTGGTTTAATTAAAAATTTAAATATTGGCCATATTTCTAGAATTAAACAAAACTGAATGTGTAGACAGAGCAGTGGAACTTCTATTTCATGTCTAACTTGAAATAAGTAGCTTTGTACCTTGTGCATGAAAAGTATCTCGTGGGCATACCTAATAAAAATACGTTTTAATTGCTATACACAGATATTTCCTTTTTTTTTTCCCCCCACTTCATAGTATATATCGTTGAACTAAGATGATATCATACTGAGATGTTCTAATTTGTCATTAGGTTCAAAAGCATGATTTTCTCATTAATTTGGAACTTTAGGAAAATGTCAATAAGAAGTTCCGCAAAATTTTATGAATAGTTGAAGGTTTGTTGTTCATTTGGCATTTATGGCTTAATCTTCAAATTTTAGATTGTAATTTAACTTGGTTTGATTTTTAAACAAATTGAGTTGGACAAATTTGAATATCTAATATATTTATTGTACCTTTCGACCTATCGAGTTGAGAGGTCGAACAAAATTTCAAGAATGAATAAATATTAATCTTTAGGCTTTATAAGTAGTTATAATGAAACTATGAACCATTTATTAAGATCAGTTTTGTATGTTTTAACTAACACAAAAAGAATGATTGATAAGCCAACCTGAATACTAATTAACAAACAAAATGTACAAAAGTGACATTGAATAATCGTACTATATATTGTTCATTTCAAATCAATCATCTAGGATTCAAACCTTAACACCTACAAAATGTCTATATTTGATTTGTGTCATGTTTGGCTAGCTTTTGCCTGTAATTTTTTCCCAATTTAAAGTTTAATTATTATTGAGAACTCTAAGTATTTCGAAATTTTTTACATTGTAACAGTTTGTTTGCTGTGGAATAAGAAGCCTTTCGTCACATCTTAATGCATGTATTTAATTTATTTAGAGTTTCGGCTGGTGAGTAGAAAAAATGACTGAAATTCAAAGTAGAAAAAAACACACTCGGATAAAATAGTATCATAATTTAGTAACTTATACTTTAAAGATGAGGTAAGTTCTTCATCTTTCACAAATTTCTGATAAAATTTGAAGTTGTACTAAAAGAAAAATACTAAGTGATCACATGCATGTTCCCTAATGTAATTCTCAATGATCATCTGCTTGCAAAAACAGTAGCAGTTTAACTTTGACAGAACATTTGGCATAGATTAGGAATATCCCAAAAAGGATCACTAAAATCATTGATGTTGTCCCAATATTCACTTATTCCATTCATTGCATAAAGTGATGCCGATATTTGTCGTTCGACTTTCATCCGTTCAAAATCTTGAAACTGCGTTTGAGCTTGAACTCCATATTGTTGTAGACCGAATTTGTCATAATCAAATACATAATTTGAATATTGATCATTCAAAATAGGGGAGTACTTTTCGTATCCTTCTATGAAACGACTGAAATCTGGCCTATAAGCATCATCAAGTTTGACCATACATGAGCCACTGGCCAGAGAAGTATCGGTTTTGTTGTTAGCCTTGGCACTAGGTTCTTGATTTCCACACTTTTTGGTTAAGACCGGTCCTGGTCCAACCCAGCCCATAAACACTTCAGGGTTAACTGGTCCCGGGTCAGTTCGAACAGGCTCATTTAACACCTCTAGGTTGGCTTTATTTAGGCTTCTTTTTTGATTGAGAAGGTTTCGGATTTTCAAAGAGAGAGCTGGATTACAAGGCATGTTGTTTGTGAAGTTTGTTCGTGTTTTTGAGCCTCGGAGGAGATATGCTGCTTCGTCGTAGGCTTGAGCGGCTTCTTCGGCTGTGTCGAATGTGCCGAGCCACATTCTGATCTTTTGAGTTGTGTTCTTGATTTCGGCCACCCATTTTCCGGAAGGTCTTTGCCTTACACCAACAAATTTGTTTTTGTTAAGGCCTCTGCTTCTTGATTTGTATGTAGTATGAAGTTCCATGATGTTTATCTATGTTTTTGTGGGAAGTGAGGAATACTAGAAAGAGGAGCAAATATAAATTTTGACTTTCAAGAAATGGAGACAAGGGTGATTTTATGGAACTGGGGGGCATGTCTTATGTAGTTGTCTGATTTTTAATTGAACTTTGTTTTATGTAAATGTTTGACTGATTTTCCTATGTTGAGTGGGGGATTGGGTCATGATCATGAGTTGTAAGCATGACTACTTGCATGATAAATATTAGCTTTTTGTTTGATTGTTTGTTCTACGTATTGCTCAACATGTTCTTTGCCTTACTTTTTAATGTTTTTTTAAAGAGAATAATAATAGCATGCTCTTGGCCAATCTCTTACATGGATTAATATGATTAACTAATCATTCAAGAGGATGATATATGTATAAGTCAGATTGGGTCTGGACGGGCTTCAAATGGGATGGGTTGGGTTGGGTCCAATTCGAATCCTTGTCGATTTTGCTAATCGTTTCTTACTCATCCTAACCTAACCGAATCCAATAAGCATATAAGTTCGAGTCGGGTAGGGTCTGAGTTGGGGCCTGTGACTTCCTGTCCATTAGCCTACCCAAAATAAAACCATTCTTATGCAAATAAACTGCAGGTTCTATCATTAGTCCTGTCACAAATTGTAGGACCATTGTGTCTGGATGAAAATTTCAATAAATAAATAGGACATGGGAGCCATTCATCCTTCACAAGGACTTGAAGATAAACAAATATAACATGTTTGATAAACCAAAGTCAAATGTAGTCCAGATCAAGACAATCAATACCTTTTCGTCAACTATAAATTAAACTGAGTTGCAATCACGAAGGCCTGCCTAATTTTTTTTCTTTTATTTTATTTTATCAATTTTCAAAATTTGGTATCCTGCCACTTGGACTCACCTGCCCAGTTGTTGCTATAAGAACCTTTAACTCGAACAAACGAATGTAATGTTTGTTAAGTGGGGGATAAGAACTTGACAATGTAGTTTTGTGTTAGGTGGTTCTGAAAAAGAATCTAGAGAGACTCATGCTGCTTAAAGGAATCTCTACTTCCATAAACAACCAAATTAGAAACAGTTCTACAACAAACAACCTTAGATGAGGAACAATGATTGGGCCATGGCTTTTAAAATACAAGGTTTTAGAGCTTCTAGGTTGTTGAAACAGTTGAACTTAATCCACATACATTGGTTGCATTCCATCAAAAACATTTGGGACACGCTTATGATTCTCAATTGGAACCCCAAGTGAAAATTACTTAAAAAAAAGATTTGTTGCAAGTACGCGAAAGATTGTTGCTACAAAATCACACAAGGAAGAACTCAACTCAAGGTTATTGATGAATTTTAACCAACTACAAAACCACAAGTTACGGAAAACTTTCTTGTTAGTTGATGAGGAGTA
The DNA here is from genome assembly GCA_003313485.2 of Penstemon barbatus. NCBI lineage: Eukaryota > Viridiplantae > Streptophyta > Magnoliopsida > Lamiales > Plantaginaceae > Penstemon > Penstemon barbatus. The sequence goes on along the minus strand of CM064877.1, from coordinate 9,116,357 downwards.
GGACCAACCCCGTTTTGTACTAGAATAACTCAACCATCAACGGTAAAAATGGTGCATCAGAAAATTGGATTATTTTGTGTTTTGATAAAAGTAAAACAAACATGTATTTACTTTCTAAAATAAATTTATCAACTCTTAATTTTCTCAAACTTCTCTCTCAAAAAACCAACCAAACAATAATTTTTTTATCTCCAATTCAGCATAAAGTAACTCAACTTTTCCGCAACTTATCTTACATAACAAGTATAACTTGACATAAAATTTTACACAACCTACATCTACAACCTAACTAAAAAATAATAACTTTATTTCTCCCAAACCACTCTCTTGTAAGTCAAAACACAAACAAACACTACTCTCTCAAACACCAACTAAATAAACCCTAGAATTATAAGATATAACTGTAATTAATGGGAAAAACATAATGTAAACACCAAAATAATCATCATCTCTCATATAAATGTAGTTGTGATTAAACCATAATTCCATACCCAAGACATGAATAAATAAAAGTAACAAAATGAACAACCATGTATACCCAAATCCTTTTCCTATAACATTTTGTTCTGTAAAGAACGACATGGACCAAAACTGCAGCAGGAATTGCCTCCTTGACAACTCTCCTATGACAACCGACCAACAAAAATCTCACAAAATGACGATATGCCCCATGCAGGAGCTGCTTGTATTATACACACACTACCAAACAACCAACAGGTTGACGCACAAGCCATATATGCAAATGAATGCGCTCTTATCAGAAAGAATTGAGGATGAATATATATGATTGGGAGACACGAGCACACACTTATGACGAAAGAATTGATTGCAATGCTAGCTGCTGCTGAGGCTGCAAAGATGACCATGTGGAGGCGAGCGTTGCCGGAGGTAGTGTCTGCTGTAACTGCCTCAACAAATTAACCATTCGACTAGCAGTTTGCTCTGTAGCTAGATCTTTGCCAGCACATAAAACCTGCAACACAAGATACAATGAAACATGAGTGAGCACTGAGCAGTGAATGTCAAATTTTCTTTCGTGGTTTTCTTTTTCAAATGATGAAACGTCGTCAGATGAGACTAAGACAATGCAAACGTCAGATGAGTAGTGAATACTATATCCTAGTATTATGAGCACAATTTTGAGAAATAATTTTGCCTACGTAAATTTTATACTGGACTTGTTTATCTATAATGGTTATGGCCAAAATAACTAACCTCAGCAAACACGGAGACAATTTTGGGGAGATACTGATTATTGGGACCTAAGAGTTCCCTATCAGACCTGAAAGAGATAAACATGGTCAATAATGTAATGCTGAGGGTAAAATGAAACAGAATTGAAGATAGAATTCAAAAAAGGAAATCATATAAAAGACAGTCAGGACCCCACCTCTCAACCATTGAGCAAAGCTGGTCATGTACAACTTTTGCTTCAACTAGATCACCCTTTATTGGCAAGCAACTCAACCAGGCAGGAACAACCTAGATGCAATTTTAAGTTAGAATTCGACTAAATGTGCAAGGAGACAAGACAGCTTCAAGTCAAAATAATAGTAAAAATAATAAAATTACGAAGCAAAACAAGCAGCGAGCAAAAATGTACTACCTGGGCTGAATCAATGCTGTCACGATAAAATTGGCATATCTTTCCTAGAGCAGAAACTGCATTATCATATGCCATCACATTCTCTGGCTGCTGAGCATTGGGATGCCTGATAACCACATTGAGCCTTGAAAGAGCCTCTGAACAAAGAAACATAAAATTAGTTCATTTTAAAAAATTCGAGCAGGAATCTCCATTCTTCAAGCACATGTGCAATCCCATCTTACCTCCAACAAGTGGTTTAAATACAGGACCACCAAATTCAGCACATACGCCAAGCCCATAAACAGCAGCCTGCGAATATAAAAAGGCAGTTCAGATATGCTAAAGTAGCATTACGAAAGCATGTTATTAGACTACTCTAATGTTGTAAACTTCTTTCAAACCTGTCGGACATCTGGGTTTTCATCATTGCATGCCTCTAAGAGGAAAGGAAGATAAGTATCATAATACCTGGTTCATATGAAAGAGAACTGCATTAGAATTGAATGACTAAAACAAAATTAAAAATAAATAAATCATTATGGTATTGTGTACACACTTGAGAGCTCCTTCACGGCATTGCTCAGCTACATCATCAAAGATGCAGATAGCAATTCTTCTCTCTTCAGGTGTCTTATCCTTACCCTGCAAGAAAAACATTGCATTATGTGGTATAGAAAAATAGATAAATATCAACGTTAGAAAGGATTTTAGTTATGTGGTTCATTTTTTTCCAACCATTCCTCCTCATCACAATGGGATTTCCTTTTGGGTGGGGTGGGAGGGATGTGATAGAAATGAAAACTTACCCACATAGGCATCAGGTATGATGAAAGTTCCTCAAAGAAAGGTAAGAACGAAGCCTTGAATGTTTTGATCAAAGTTCCTAAAATTTCACCAACCTGAACCAGCAAACAGATAAAAATGCTTAGAAACTCTCAATGTTTTTTTTTTTTATTTTTTATTTTGCTTTTGCTTGATTTAACAATTTTCTAGCAGCCAAATGTGGTAAAACTGACTTGGTCAAATACTTCTTCTTCTCGCTCATTTTCTTCTTTAAGCCATTCTCCATCCTCATCATCAAAATCTTCAGCTTTGGCTCTCTCAGCTCTCTCTCTTTTTCTACTTGAGCTAGCTGTGATCACCTGTTTTATCTCCTCCACTATGCTTCTAACCTGACTCTCATCTAAAAGCGCTCCAGAAATCTGAGGGTGAAGATTAGATTGTTAAAGATGTACTAACACCAGCAGAAGATGAAAACAAATCGAAACACATGTCAATACAAGCTACAAACTAGTGCAATTTAAGATTGAACTTTCCAGATTCAAGTAGATGATGATATCTGCACAACCAGTTCTTGTTTATACTAGAATATTAGAGCAGTCAACTTCTGCTCACTAAGATTAATACTTTACAGTTTACCTCATGTTTCATAACACAAATAAACTAGCAGCCAAAATCTCACAATCGATCGAACGGGACGAGATTGATGTTATAGCTTCTTAAAACAGATGGGTAAAAGTCAACTAATTGGGGGGGACAAAAGGAAGTCGTTAGAATTACAGAAAATATCAATCCCATACAGGATTCCACAGATATTGGCCAAAAGTTCACATGATTACAGAAACCATTGGTAAAAAATTAAAAGCAATAATTCATACAGGATTCCACAGATATTAACAAAGTTCACAATACAACATCACCGGGGTCCCTTCAAGAAAAGTCTAAATGGCAAGAAAGATGCATAATATAACACACCCACATATGGCAAGTAAAGAATTCTAGACTTCGTGAATTTTAAACATTTATATAAAATTAGACTGAGTTGCCGTGGTGCTTTTTGTGCCACTTGTTGCTGGCAAAAAATTAAATACTTATTAAAACTGATCTGACACTAGGTAACTAATACACAGAGAGAGAAATGAGTGTGGAGCTGGAGGAGAGTGTGAGAGCAACACATATTGTGAAAGAGTTCAGAATTAATTAAGAATTTAAAGCAAATACGTAAATAATTTATTACATAATTTTATTACTTCAAATTTACTTTTTATAGGAAATCATTCATCGGTAGTAACAAATTATGAAGGGGTGTAAAAACAAATTATGTGAAACAGAAATTTTAGAATATAAAAATATAAGATATATATTTGATGTGTATGTCCGTATAAACAAGGAGGTCGAGATAAGTTAAATCTAAAAAATGTGATGTGAAATACTTATCTAAGCCATTTTCTTGAATCATGTGAAATACTCGAGTAACTTTTATTGAAATATCATATAATGCCTAGTGGATGTCTGTAGTGGACACTTAAGATAGCTATATTGTAGGGTCAAGTGATACCCTTGAGTGGCTTAATGTTCAACAAAATAGGCGAAAGGCAAATTCACAAAATCGCTCTAAGAGCATGAACCAGAGCGCATGTTAATGTTGACTTAGCGAATTTAGTTACATTGTTCGACATTTATACAAGTCAATTTAAAAGGTATAAAATATGTTCACTTATATAACATGCAAGTGATATATAAAAACACTGAACTTGACCCACCTGCACACATTCATTAAGGGCATCCAACATATCTGAACATATCTCGGTCTCCGGTTCCTGCAACACATGAATATTTATACAATCACAACCCAGTTATTAACAACTATAACAATCAACACAATGGAGGAAATTGGGGTATCTAGTTTACTATAACCGCAACCTTGTGTAAAGCTTCCAGTAAAGCAGGAATTATGTAGTCGGACAACTGCTTCACATATGTCTCATTGCGGCCCTGAGCAATCCCTTTCTCCACAGCCAGTTTTGCAGACCGCAACAGCTCCGGCATTGCTGGAGATAAACAATGAACATCACAGAACATGTATTAGCAGTGTTGATATTTTATACAAGAAACCTTTTCTAAGCATAGTCCTTTCACCTGAAACAGCAGCCTTCCTAACTTCTTCATGGAAATAAAATTTCAAAAGCGGAACCAAGGTAGGAGCAACCTAAAACATTCATAAACCATGAGAACTCTAAATTGTGATCAGTCATCAGAGATATCATATATGTAGCAAAAACCAGTGCAGCTTTACTACCTGATCAATCCATGGATAGAAACCTTCTTTCAACTCATCAGCATAGCAGCACAGCATATTGCATGCCGTAGCTTTCTCCTCTAGGACACTAGTCTTTATCCCTATTCTTTTATCACCAAGGGTGATGGTCTCCATGCTGCAACATGTAGAAATGTTACAAATATTCAGGAATAATTCTGTTAAAAAGATGAAAAATAAGCAGGCAATTTTTGTCATTGATAGCATTGCAATTGATTCAAAAGTGGCATACAGCTTACTTGATCATATATGACAAGAAAGGGACACAATGATCATAGGGGGAAAAAACTATAATAATAAAGAGACAAGTGTTCTTCCATTTTTATAGCAATCTATGTTCTATGTTTGACCGCATATCCAGGAAACGTTTATATAGAAAAACTTTAAGATTTTTTTCTCCTTCTATATTCTAGAGAATCGTGAGATTTTTCAAAAAAATTGAAATGGGGGAATCAAGTCAAATTGTTCGCTCAGATGTTTCATGTTCAATATTTTTTCTGAGACCTGTTTCATGTTCAATATATGTGTAGATATAACAGAAGCTATTTAGATGTATCAAGTACTCTGAAAAGAAGTTGAACATAGAAATGAGAAAGATTTAACTAATCAAGGTATAGCAAGCAAAAACCTTCATAACAAAAGTGAGAACTCATTCATGATTGCTAATATGACCATTTTGCATTGACAATATATCTGATGCTTACACGCACGAATACAACTAATTACTTTAGTCAAAAAGGAAAATGCAAAATAAACCTGAAAACTAGTAGAAATGCTCTTTAAAGGAAATTGATAGGTTGGTGCAACTAAGATTAAAGGATACCTTTCGTCATCTGATTCATCAATTTCATTGTCTGAATCCGCAGATGTGATGGTAACATCAGGCTTTAGTTGAGCAGACTGAAGCAAAGGAGGCATAACCACACTCATGTATGGAAGGAAATCCTGCCCCAAGCACTTGCAAAGCCTGGCCCATGCCTAGAATGAAAAATGAAAATAAAAAAGTTAGAATTCAAAACTAGGATATGCAAACTTTATAAAAAAAAAAAGTGGAAATCAGCAGATTCCAAGCACGATGGTATACTTGTAGCATGTAACTGGTAGTGGGATCATCTGTCTCAATTTGAGATCCTTGCAATGACATGAGCACTTCCATGACCTAAAAAGAAAGGAGAGGAATTAAAATCGTACTGTGAACACACATCAATTGATTGTTGTAACCAAATCCTCATCCCAGCTCAAAAGACCACAAGGAACATTCCAAGTTAGTCATTCACCACTGGATAAATATCATCACTGGATGACTACAAATTACAGAAAAAACATAAAAAGCAAAAATTCATTACCCTCCCCCCCCCCTCCAAAAAAAAATAACAGTTATAATTTTATCTCTAGTTGCTTACCTGCTTAGCATCCTCCTTAAATTTATCCTTTCCAACTGCCATCCCAACCAAACTGATACACTCCATAGCTTTGGCACGAAGCATGCGGTTAGACTTGTCTGTTGCATTCACCAAGATAGCCTTCAAGTAAGGCATAACTGCATCATAATATTTCTGGAAGTGCTCCTGTCACAATAATAGCCCATGAATTCAGCATACATTCAAAGAAACAAAAATTATGAACTCACAGTAACATTGGCATACCTGAGATGAATCAGCAACGGAAGCTAAAGCTGTCAAGGCACCCTCCTGCACCATTTGCTTAGAGTTCTACAATTCACAAAATATAAGTTAGTTCAGAAGATAGGCATAGTATCCATTCGTGACTTGTAACTCTCTCGTCTGCAATTGTACCTGTAGAAGTAAAAGCAGCTTGTGCACTATCCCGTCTAAGTAAGGTGTCAAAATTTCTGGGGTGCAATTTTCGCTAAAGTTGAGCACAGCTGAAGCAGCATGCGCCTGCAAAATAGCAATTATATATAATATATACAGAAGATTAACCTTGCCCTAATTAAGACAGACTAAAGATGAGGTCAATATTTCAATAAATTAAAGCAGTCAAAGTACAGATCACAGATTAGACTATAGCAATAAGGTAAAAACAAACAAGCCTAACATCTACAAAAAACTACTAGCATGTCCCAATTCTCTTTTAATCAAAAACAATGAGCTTCAAATAAGCCAAGGATGAGCTCGCTCCAAATAGGGGTCTAAAGTAATTTGATTTCGACAATTCCATAATACTGAGCATTCCTAATATCTTGACATAAGAAAAGAAAGAGAGCTTACATTAACTAACCTTAGTGGCCAACAAATGGTAATTACAACGATGACTGCTAATAATGTGAAATTTCGCTATTGGATGGAATAGATAGATATATTTATTAAATTCCGGTCTAAAGTGACTATAATTAGAAAATCTAGCAGACAACCATTCCTAAGATCTCGACTTAAGCAATATAATGGACTAAAATAAATAAACTCATCGTAGCAACCAACAAAGAATAATGACAATAAAGAATGTGAAAGCATCATGTCTATTGACCATAGAGTATAACTTATTTACATGTTTCAACCAAAAATAGGAAATAATGACAATAGTAAACTACCATCAAAATATGCAGAATCATTTATTTAAGTAATTAATGTACGATCTACATATGTTCTGCAAACGTTAGGGCACAAACTAAACAGCTGGAATTTGACTCGAAGGGAGAAAGGCGACTTAAATGAGGAAATGGCTCTCTGTCCCTCAAATCATGAAGCTCGGATTGATACGTGAAAAAGAAAAAAGATGTGTTAATAGTATAGAAAAGGCTGATTGGTCAACGGAATACACAAACCTGTACACGAGGATTTTGGAAATCATCCATAGCTGCAGCCAGTGCCGGCAGCACTCGTTGATGGTACTGAACTTGCAAATCTGGCCCCAAGTCAGTTGACAGCTGACCAATCGCATTAATAGCTGCCCATCTTACACGAGGATGTGGATGTTGGAAGGAATTCAAAACCATGTTGACCACTTGCTCCAAATTTTTAATCATAACCTATATAGTAATGAAACAATAAACAATAGGAATTATGACCACCGACAAAGGAAGTGCATCCCTAAATGATCAGAAAGGATAATAGGCCATAGATTTAATGCCTTAGATAAAAGAAATCACAAAAAATAATTACTAATTCCTAACCAAAATCACTAAAGTCCAAACATGTGACGAAATTCAAGAAACATCATCAAAATGACAATCACCATAAACCAATAACTGAATAGGTAGGATAACTGAAATAAACGGAAACAATTGCATTAAAGAAAGATGTAGCAATGCAATGGCATTAAACTAAACATTAATTTTTCCATGCATTTTCCTATATGGACAAGTGATATTGCAATCTAAGTTGGAAAATTATCAAGTGTTTATTATTATTTAACTCACAATATCAAAAGCACAGAGAATAAAAACACAAACAAATTGGAATATCTAATCTAAAATTACAGCAAGTTGGTATTTTTATTCACAGAAATGAACAAAAGAAAAATTATCCATTAAGAGCTATATAATAAGTTTGAAAAATGCAAATAATAGTTCTCATCTAAATTCGAGGAACATAGGATAACACAAACAACAAATGAATTAACCATTAAAAGCTACAGATTAAATTTGCCAGCAAATCATTATCATCTAAATAAGAAATTTTATCATGTACAACTTAAGCAAATATGAACCCAAGGATGATGCACAAGACAATATATTTATATAGAGCAACGCGAATCCATTACAAAAGGATAATTACTTGCCAACAAAATCATAACCATTACTAAAAAGGATGAGCTTTAAATTAGTTTTTATTATTAGTTATACCTTTGAACAACCCTCTGCAATTTGTGCAAGCGCGATGAGGGCCGAATGATGCTTCTGCCACTCAGGAGCAGACAGGTAAGCCGCCAACTGCTCAGATGCCACGGGAACAATAGTGTTCCCACCAAGTGCCATGGCAAGCCTATCCAAACACTCCTGCCCAACACTGTAATTACTTGTCTCTCCGGCATCTTCATCCTTAGCTTCAGCGCTGTGCCATGCGGGATCATCCTCCACATCCAAAAGCATCTTCATCAAATTTGCAAAAAGCCTGCTAATGAACTGAGGCAACTTCCGCATCATCCCAGGAGCTCTTTCTCGTGCTTCCGCCAGAGTAATCACAAATTCTACCGCCAAATGTCGTGTGCCTTCCTCCAAACTATCAGCCTCGGCTATCTGCAACATGGACCCCACAACATCCACAATCTGCCTACGCAAAAACCTCGGCTCATTCCCAGCCAACTCAATCAAAAGCTCCAAAGCCTCCTGGGCCGTCGCCTCCTGCCCCGAATTGAGCGCCTCTGTCAACGTCTTCATCATCGAAGGCAGCAAATCCTGAAACCTATCCCGATCATTCGAACTCGTCAGGCACTGGATAAAATTAATCACCGCACTCAAAGCCGCGATTTTAACTTCTGCATTGGGAGAACTATTCAGCACGTTCAGAAACACGGTGTGCAAATCCGTGATGTATGGAGTCAACATCTCTCCAATGAATTGAGCCAATTGAGAGAACATCAAGAAGGCGGACTCCTGCAATTTGGGAGAAGTAGACGTCACGCATTGAAACATGAACGGCAGAATCTCCGGCCACTGATTCTCGGGAAGAAGAGAAGAGGCAAGCTCTGAAATCGTATCGCACAGCTTCTTGATGATAGATTTGGACTCCTCGCCCTGGATTGCGGATAACAAAATATTTTTGACCGCTGAACGAGTCGACTCGGTGAGTTGAGGCCAAATAAATGCCTCGCCGCTGGTAAGCTGCTTGCGGAGGAGGATAGCGGCCATGGCGCGGGCTTCAAGGTGTGCAGAGGTGGAGAGGAGGTGAGCGAGTTTGAGCACGAGCGAGTTCGGGTCGTTCTGCTTCAGCAAATTGAAGATCGACTCGGCCTGAGACCTCTGCTCATTCGCCGCCGACATCAGATGAGAGATTAGGGTTTCGAAAGGGGCCGGGTCGGGTCCAAGGATCGCCGCCATCTGTGCCTGCTGGAACTGAGTCGACTCGGCGTCCATTGTGCTGAGTCGGCAGCGGCGAGTTGCTAGGGTTTTTGATTTGTGTGTGGGTGTCTCTCTCTCTAGGGTCGGCGCTTTTGTTATATGATTGATTATTCCTCTATCTCTTTATTTTCTCTCTCTAAAAAGTATAAACTTTTGAGGACTATCTCTCACACACACTGGAAGTGAATGTGTTTGTAATGCTTTATATAGAGAGCACAGCGGCGCACAGTGTGAAATACTATTTCGCAGAAAGGAGCGAGGGGACAAATTTGTCTAATTGAAATTATGTAATGGGAATGTACAGGTACTTATAGCGCGATGTACGATGTGGGGAAGCGGGAAAACTGGAGGGAAAATAAAGGATGATGATATTGGTGGGGCTAATTAGGGCAAAGTAGTATACAGGGTGGGATTTGATTGTTTTAGTAATTAGCTGTATTGTGGGTGGCAAAGAATTGTATTAAGTACACATAACATAATAATAAATTATGAAAAATCTATAGCATCAATCCTGTTCACAACACAAATAGAGTTATATTATATAGCTGAAAACTGACACTGTTTAGGACTCTCTGAATTATTACCATCAAATTCTCAAATTAATTAAAAAAAAAAAAAAAACCGGTATTTGATTAATTAGATTATTATTAGTCAATTTCTTGACTTATTTATTCACTAATAATTTTATTTTCTTTGGTTTTTTAAATAATATAGCTATTAGGCAATCTTCAACAGTTTTCTTATAATTTGATCTCTTATTTTAAAATTTAACTCGATATTTACATCTACCAAAAATAAATTAATGATAAATAAGTTTTGAAATTTGGTTCTAGACAACGATATATTTAATAGAAATTTATGTAAATAAGATGTTCGAATCTTTTTCGTATATGACTTAGTTAATATAGGATGAACATCACATAAATCAAATTACATTATATACTACATACCTTTGTTTATATGAAAAACCTGTATCGCTTGCAAAACAAATAATTTGAGCTCAATTAAAATTAAAAAATAATGATATAGTGTAAGCTCCACATTACAAAATTCAATTAAACATATGTTTGTTGCATGATTGGATAAGTTGGGGGAAAATGTACATTTTTATAATTTGATAGGGGCCACATATGAATTTGGTTTGACCCGATTTGATATCAACCAAATTGGGCCAAACCTTATTTAGCGACAGGCCAGGACGGGTTTCGGCCCAGACCGTCAGGCTCCCATTCAACCAAATTAGTAATTAGTTTTCTTTTCTTTTTGCTTTCTTTTCATTTTCTTTTTATTTTTTGCCTTTTTATTTTTTTTCCAATACATTATTTTGATAATTTATTTTCTCCCTATGTCACTTTTATAGAATTTACACCTCAATTGTGTCAATTATATTGTCTATTTTTGCATTATAATATTGATCATATTATTCAAATTTTCTATATATCAATTGTTATTAAATTATCTAACTATAATTTTAAATATTATATTTGATTATATTAGTTGAAAATAATTAAGTTCATTTTAATATTATATATAAAAATAATATTGATTGTCTCATTAAATATACTTTTTATTTATTATAACATAAATCATTATATTAATCACAATAAAATAATTACAATCACTTATCAATTATCACTACAGTATAATAATAATAATTCACCATCTTAATCATTACACAATAAAACATAATATATTATCTCAACCCATATAAAGGTGTTGATTTCACACTTATCATCCACTTTTCTCCCCCAAACCCCAATAATCAAACTACAACTCAAATAAAATCTCAAATTTTGAAAACTCACTACCTATTAATATCATTTTACAATCTAATTATTCAATTGGACTCATTATTCAAATCAAGTTTCACATGTTTCACCGAAACCTTTGAAACCACTTATTGAGACCAAAATCAGTCAAATTACTTCCATATTAACCCTTAAGGTTTGGGCATATTAAAAAAAAAAAAAAAAATTCCCCCGTTGTTTACAAAATTACACAAACACCCCTTGACCTAACAGGCGTTAGTCAACTTTAACATGAGTGATGAAAAATCTAATATACCCCCGCCTCAAAAAATTTTGGACAAAATCTATGCGACGCTGACAAGACTAAAATACCCCTAGGTGTTTTGGCGCCCAAAAATGAAACTACTAGTATTATTGGTCTTGGAATACTAGTAGTTTCACAAAAAACTTGCTCCATATTGCTTTTTCTTTGGACTGGTTCACACCAATGAGACCAATCATGGTCTGGACAACAATAAAAGATTCTATCGGGAATCGAAGGTGTATCCGTAATCAATATGGGTGCATTCTTCACATACCGTACATGTGAACATTTTATTTTTTCGATATTTTAAGCATCTCACACTACCTCTTAAATTTGATGAAGATATTATCAAATTTGTTGGATGAAATGCAGAAAAATAGATATTTGGGCTGCTATTGATAGCCAAAATATGTGGCCAATGGTCATTTTTTAGAATATGATTGTTGGCTACATGTAAATTATTATACTCTTTCAAATACACCCGATGTGGTATAATATTATTACATAGACATCACTTGGGATATATTCGTCCATCAAAAACTCCAATCGACCTTGAAAAAAGTTCACCAGGGAAACTCAATAAAAAAAAATTGTCGACTTCATCAAATCCCGTTAGTTTTTAAAATCGTAATGGTTTTTTTTATAAACAGGCCAAACTATAGGGGTTGTTCCTGTAATTGTTGAAACAACTGGAAGTTTCTTATTATACGCCCAAACTTGAGGAGTTCTGAGTTTAAATCATCATTTTATTTTATAGTAGTCCAGTAAGTTAAGTGCAATATCTAGAAGCAAAGTGAAACTTCATGTGTTTAGAAATGCTTTTGTAAAATCATAAACAATTGTTTTTGTTGAAAGATCAAAACAAGTATTTTTTCTATAAGTGGGTGTTTGATTTCCATAACAAAAAAAGTTACTTTAAGCATATATTTAGGTGTTTGCAAATAAAGAAGTATTTGCTTATTTACTGAATATATGTTTTGTTAAATTCACATATACTCTTCATTTATATCAAACAATTAGTAATTTCTTCTTCTTATGAATAAGGACCATAACATAAATTAGGGACTTCAATTATAAAATAATGTTATTTAAACATTTTACATTTAAACTTTTTTAGACGATTTAATTAGTGTATTGTCGTTTCTTAGAGTAGTTATCAATTTAAATTAAACTGGATGTCTTAGTTCTCAGGTTACTTCTGTTTTAACAATATATTATCAAATATGCAAACTTGTGGAGTAGAATTAAAAACTTGTTATTCATGATTGTTTGAGTTTTTTTTTATCTAGCTTAAAATAATGATTGAATTTAAATCATTTAATTTTTGTTAGAGAACTTTAATTACCCAACCACAATTCGAACTTGAGGCTTGATATATATTAATTTATAAATATTGTTTAATCTTAATTAAAATTCAGTTAAGTTGTTAAAATTTATTCACTCACCAATTATGAAGCCTAATAGTCTAATACTCATAATATTATTATATTAAGGGTGAAATATAGTGTTCCCCTTAAAGTATGGGTAGTATAAGTATCCCTGTAAAATATTAATTGTAGCATTTACCCCCCTTTGTTATAGTATTGAAATTTTTATTCCAAAACTACCCCCGCCCGTTTTATAACAGATAAATTGTTTATTTAAAATTTAATCAAAAAATATATATTTCTTAATTGTGAATTCATTCATCCACCAAATAATATTACGTTTCAATTTCTTTATTTCTTTTGTTTCCTTCAGTTTTATGGTCTCAATTTTTTTCTTTATTTTCTTCTCATTTTTTTCTTTATTTTTGTTTCAATTTGTTTTCTTTATTTTATGTTTCAATTATATCTCAATCTTTTTCTTTATATTTTTCTGAGTTTTTTTTTTTTTGTGTGTGTGATAATCATCTCATTTATTTTCTGTACGAATTATTATTCAAAATGTTGAATAATTCTCCTTCAAATTCTTTATCGCAAAATTCAAGTTTAACACCAAATAATATTATGTTTTAAATTCTTCATTTCTTTATAAAAAAAACTTTATTAATTATGAATCCAGCCATCCACCAAACAATATTGTATTTCAGTTTCTTTATTTCTTTTGTTTCCTTCGGTTATAAAGAATTGAGATGAAAATGAAGAAAAATTTTGAGATATAAAAAAGGAAGGTAAAAAAAAGAAATGAAGAAATTAAAATATAATGTTGTTTGGTAGATGAATGGATTCATAATTAATAATAAAGAGACAATTTTATTTTGATAATTTAATAAGAAATTTTTTATTTATGAAAGGGTCGGGTTTTGGAGTAAACTACAAAACTATAACAAAGGGAGTAAATGTTACAATTGATACTTTAGGAGGGTAACTGATACCACTAATATATTAATGTACTTTAAATATTTTTATACATATTGCAACTAATTTCGCCAAAATCAGTAATGAGATAAAAAGGGGAGGGTAGCTGAAATTTAATTAAATTATAAGGACAAAATTGTTACGAAATAACTTTTGTATAATTACAAAAATGCCAACACCCCAAAAGCGGGGTAGAACATGCTTGGAGATTTGAGGAATCAAGTAGAGACGAGATTGAGTGAATGGTCACTGGTTGGCCTTTCAATTACCGAAAGACAGAAGTCCAAATTCATTGCAATATTCCAATGAAATATTTAATTTCTATTTTTCCAAAAAGTTTCCATAACAATTGCAGCAAAAATAAGGAAATCACGATGGAGTTCGTCCCTTTGAAAAAAAACACATTTGTAGTCCGACAAAAGATCAATAAGCTTTGAGACTGGTTCATACTAAATGAGTCAATATGAAACACCCATTTATATTTGAATTTAACAGTTCTAGCAAAAGAGCAATGCAGAAGAAGATGGTCAAAAGTCTCTTCTTCCTCACCTCAAACCGAACAAATCAAATTATCCACATGGAAAATAAATTCAAATCTCCCTTTTGAAGGTAACAGATTGTGGATGATCTAGACATTAGAACAAGTGTGAATTTAGCATGCGAAAGATTTTTAAACAAGAGCAACCGATCATCATTGGTTCCACCAATCTATATAATCACTCTTAGACGCCAATAAAAGTATATTTTATCATTTTTAATTAGAGGTGTAAATCGTCATATAATGTAATATTCAAGGGGCAAAACGCAATTGAGCCCTTTAACCTAAACTAGATTGGTTGTGCTATTTAATTTGGTTAGCCCGACACTAGTTAGTTAATCGAACCGGACGTCTACTATTTCCCCCAAATTTTGTTTTCTAATCCCTAATTTTCTACTTTCTGATTCCCCAATTCATTCATCACTCTCTCTCCGCTGAACGCGTGCATCTCTCCGGCGTTTCTGCCCGTCTCTAGTTCTCTAGGTCAGTCTTTGGAGCATTTTCCTTCTTTTCGGACACGCTATAAAACATTGAGATGATTGGAATGGTTGATTTTACAGCTTAATTTCACGAATCTTCATAAGAGATCAAATGCAGCTGTTGTCATTTTACTATGTAGTATTAATTTTAATTTTGGACCCGAGTCTGTGTAAACTCACCTTATTTCATTACATAAAAATTTGAAACAGGACTTATTATGAATGTAGGCATATGAGACCTCAGATAAAATGATCCGACTAGAATATTAAAGTTGAGTGACTTTTTCCACTCCAATTTTGGTGTCGTAGAGAATCAAATATCTTATTCATCACAATGACTGATAAAACTTGGTAGAGGGTTAGTGAACTCTCTTAATTTTCAATTATGTAGTTCGTCCTCCCAAAGTTCATCACGACATTAGTTGCATAATGTAAGAGTAATTTTTACAAAGGAATTTGTGGCATTTTTCTGTCCGCTAGGTGGTTGTTATTATGTGCCACTTGAACCATGTTTATGCAGATTACATTGCTCACATTTTATGGCACAGTTCTGATCTTTAAAAAAAATTGGTTCGAGAAAAGACAATGTTGGTGCATGTACACCAGGCCTTTTCAAGTTAATGCCATGAAGCTCCAATGCATGCACACACGAATAAAGTTTTGCAATTTACTCTAGCAGATGTGATTCGGGCTATATTTGTTTCTCATACGAGTAAGGAAAATCCAGTTCTGAGGTCTAGACTGCCACCTGAAAAGGTGTTTGTTATTCCAAATGTAGTGGACACGGCTATGTTCAATTCTTCTCCAGAGTCGACTCAGTAGTCATGAAGTTGTTATTGTTGTGATTATTAGGTTAGATTATAAAAAAGGGACAGAACTACTTGTTGAAGTCATCCCCGAAGTGTGTTGAAGTCATCCCTGAAGTGTGTACTTCGGACCCTAATGTGAATAGTCTCTGGCATTTTTCCTATTCGTGGACATTTTAATGATAATAGTACTCCTCATCGTACATGATTTGTTACATTTATATCCTTGAAAAGTAAATTTGACTTCTAACATTGTTGTGCTGTAACAGAACTTGACTTCTGCATTTTGACTTTTTTCCCATTCTTGTTGCTATAACTGTCCATATTGGGTACTGAAGTGATATTAAGCCTTTCTTCTAGTACTATGTTATGTCCACCCCCACACACCCCTTGGTTAAGGTTAAAATGGCCATGACAGGGATTTGTACCATGTCTATATTGAGCTCTTTTATTCTGTTTATATTCCAGTTGTTGCATTTGTTAAGGTATGGTTTGTTATTGGTGGAGATGGACCTAAAAGAGTGAGGTTGGAAAAAATGAGAGCAAAACGCTCTTGAAGATAGAGTTGATATGTTGGGTGCTATCCGACGTGCTAGAGGAAGGCCTATTTTGATAAAGGGCCATATTCTTAAACAGGTATATTACTTTCTTTTCTCTATAGTTTGTTTAATTACGTTAATGAAAATTTATTTTTAACACTTTCTATTATGTAGTTTGTTAACTACATAGGAGTACTTTGATTATTTGGTAGTTAGTTTTAATAAACTGGACTTTGTCAACTTAATAGATTATGCAATTCGCAAAAACAAGTAAAATAAGAAAAAATATACTCCGTACTTGATCCAAAGTCCTCAGTGGAGCAGTCTTGAAGAGGAAAAAGTCGTTCCCCTGGGACCCATTCTATCATCAACTTTAAGCAGTTAAGCTGTTATAGGGTGTAATATAACTTAACCTACTGAAAGTATGGCAAATGATACGCATATCCGATTTTGTTCATCTTTGACTCGAGCTATTACTTTAAATGACCTGCTTTTTGGTGCTTGGGCAGGCAAACTATTATGCTTGGTGATGATAATTGATTCTTTGTTTTGGCATCTCTCGCAGCTGTGGCAGGTACCCAGGCTCTTTTATTACACACTTTACTCTTTATTTTGTTATCGTATTAATTTCTGTCAATATCTTAAAAGGCATGATAGGGTACATATCAAATCCGGAATATGAAGATCATGGGGTTCAAGTGCAGATGGGAGTTTGGTGTTTAAGATTTTTTAAAATTTTGATTTTTGCCTTGCTTGTCTTTTGCTATAAACAGGTTTGTCCTTGTGAGAATATCCATTTCATGGTTCAGCCATGTCGTGCTTTCTGTGTAACTAAGTTATCAAGTTTCTGATGTTTCTGTTTTACTATTACATTGGCCAATTTATTGGTGTTGGCGATTTTATTCATTTTATGTTAGGAATACAACTTTGAGTTCTTAATATATAGATCGAAGAGATGTACAGTGTGCTTGGTGTTTCCCCCTTGTTAACCAAACATACTGTATTTGATGTTTCCCCATGGTGTACACTGATTAATTTTTATAAGCAGTGTTCGCTTATATGTTTGAAAGATGATTCTTTTATCTGCAAGGCTGCAACTTGCTTTGGAAAAATCTCCAGTTATTCTTTAAATATAAGAGATGATTTAACAGCGTCAACATAAAGACCAATTTTTATTGGTGTAAACGAGTCGAGTGTATCACACGACACATTATTTAAGTTTCATTTTAATTTTGTATCAAGAGCTTGAAATTGTGTTAATCTTGGTTTGATGTCTTAACGAATTAAACTCAAATGAGCTTTTATCGAAGGAGCTCGAGTTGAGTTTTGAGTAGTTTAATATTTTTATTTTATTTTTAGCCTATCAAGTTGAGCTCAAATCGATCTTCAAAAGTTATCATACGAAAAATCTTTTTCAATTGTTTGACATACCAAACTCAAACAAGCTTTTATGGGACAAGCTATAATCGAGTATCGCATAGTCTGGTTTAATTTTCAGTCTTATTGTACCCCTATGAGTGGGCACATGACGGGCTTGGAGGTGGGTGGGTAAATTTTAGGTCTGAAACTTTTAGCTCTGAACTCGTTTCAAATTAAATAGGATAATAACTTATTTCACGATGAGATGATATTAGACGTTTTTTTTTAAATAAATACTGGCAGCACAAAAGACTGCCATATACTCAAATTGGATTTGCGATTTGGGGAAATGGAGAATTAAATACTAAGGCCATTTTCAAGAGCTAATTTAAAAGATGTTCTTTTTATTTCAAAATATAAGTGATGAACATTGTTTTAATCACTTTTTATTACTCACTCCAACAACTAGTAACTAAACATATAAACAACACTTTTTTTATACATTACTTCATTTCAATAATTAGTCTATATTTCCACACTCTTTAAAATACACTTCTTTTTACTTTACACAAGGAAAAATAAATTGTTTTTTTTACCTTTCCTTACTTCATAAATTTGGGAAACCAAACCCCATCTTTTAACAATTCCTTTTAAGTTACAAAGAAGATGCTGAAGTGTTGTTTTGATCAAGAGAGATTGTGTATATGTTAAAAACTTAGAATCATTGGAGATGGCCTATTGCTTCTTCCAAATCATCTCTAAAATGGAAAAAGAAAACGTGTTTGTTTGTGGAAAATGTTAAAGAAATAAAAAAGTGCTACTTTTTTTTTTTTTTTTTTTTTGAGAACAAGTGCTACTTTTCCTTAAAAATAAAATAAAGACGTGCTACTTAATTTGACCTACAATTATTGGGCTAGCGAGCTGGACCGGTTGGTGAGGAATTTTTCTAAAAAAATAATATTATTGGGCTGGTTGTTTAGACAAGTAGGGATGTAATCGAACCGAGTAGTATCGAACGATACACTGTTCAAGCTTAGTTTGATTTTTATTGAGCTTGAAATTTTATATTTGAGCTTGGTTTGATTTTCAATCGAGTCGAGCTCAAACGAGCTTTTATCGAACGAGCTCGAGTCGAGTATCGAGTAGCTTGGTTCGATTTTCAGCCTATAGACAAGTATGTATCTCTTACCATATCGATACCGGGTGGATCAGTCCTAAATCCGTCTCGGAGCCCAAGCTCTCTTCTCAATCCCGCCCAATTTTCAAAATTTGGGTTCCTGAAGCTGAAAAACCAGCACCAAAAGACTGGGTCGGCCCAGTCTCAAATGTCTGTCCAATTCAACGAGTTTCTTAATTTCGGGTACCCGAAAAAAATAGCACCGCTTTTAATTTCTAAATATAGATAGGGCGGGTTCGGGTTATCCATACATAATGATGAGCTGCTTATTTCGTTGGCGATATTTATGTAATAAATAAGACACATATGTTTGAAATTTTGAAACTTGGTTTATCCTCAATTTCATAAGCTAGCTAGGATATGAAAAAAATATTTGACAAAGTCTTATAATATTTTGGTTCTACTCGTTGGAATATGATTCATTTAAAACTCAAACTATATTTTACCACAATATATTAAACTAACTAAGAAAGCGAGTCAAGCTTAACAAATACTCCATGTTGTTCGACTCACTTACCTCCTAACTCCTTTACACCCAAACCAAACCAGGATAGATCATATTAATTTGCCCTATTAAAGGAAAATGAGTATCAACCATATATGATATACGTGTTTTTCTTTTGAAGTATAAACAATTCACTTTGATCCCTTTGCCTTTTTTCTATTCTTAAATACTACTAGCTAGTATTATACTTTTGTCTTATGAATTCATCTTGATCAGCTGCAGAAAATCATTATGATTATTCAGCCACCCAAATAAAGCATGGATTTGTTGAATGAGATGGAACCCCAAAGCTAAAATGGTGGCCCCTCAATCATCATAGATCCAATGCATGCTTAGAATTTAACTAATTAATTGGTATATGATATGCACTGCTTTGCCCTGCCCTATTTAATTCACATAATGACATATATAATATATAGTCTTGATTTTTCATTAAGATACACAAGTTTGATTAAAAAAATAAAGAATGGGAGAGGAAAAGTGAGAATTTTCTTTGACTGAGAAAAACAATAGTGGATATTCTTCAAGTTAAGGCCCATAAATGGACCCTCAAGCTTTTCCCATGTCATGCATACAAATCAATCAAACAGTAGGAACACTCCTAATTTATTTTTGGTAAAATATTGACTACTATTTATGAACCACCAATTCAGTGAACTTGCTGTAAGCTTTTCTGGGCTACCAAAGTAAAGAAAAATAATGGTCAATTTCCAAAAGGTTTGTGTCTTCTGTGGAAGTAACTTGGGATATAGGAAGGTATTCAGTGATGCTGCACTTGATCTTGGACAAGAATTGGTACACATAATTCCTATCTACCTTTTTTTCTAAAACTATTCTCGTCTGTCTTACGATTCGTTGTCTATGCACGAATAATGAGATTTACATATAAT
This sequence comes from Penstemon barbatus, assembly GCA_003313485.2. Classification (NCBI taxonomy): domain Eukaryota; kingdom Viridiplantae; phylum Streptophyta; class Magnoliopsida; order Lamiales; family Plantaginaceae; genus Penstemon; species Penstemon barbatus. The sequence continues at coordinate 9,095,968 of CM064877.1, read as the reverse complement.
TAGAAGTCTTGTAAGCTCAAAAAGTGAAAATTACAGGTAAAGAGGAAGATGGATCTTGTCTATGGAGGAGGTAGTATTGGACTTATGGGATTAGTTTCTCAAACCGTCTACAACGGTGGATGCAATGTTCTCGGGTAAAAACCACGATCCAATGAACTTCATAAACTCTAGTGAAATATAAGAGTATGCATTCATAAGTTCTTGTATCATTGATTCTTACATACCCATCTTTCTTACATTGGCTAGTGTTATCCCAATAGCTCTTGTCCCTATCGAGGTACCATCTCCAACTCTCTTTCTTTGATCTCTTCCTTTGTTTTTCTGAATTGTGGGTCAAAATTAGTAAACAATTTCCTTTATTTAACAATGATCTTGTTACAGATATCAGGCCAGGCAGTAGGAGAAGTACTTATTGTTTCTGATATGCATGAAAGGAAGGCTGAAATGGCTCGTAGAGCCGATGCTTTCATTGCACTTCCTGGTAAGTTCATATGTACTGGTTTTCTACAATATCAGACAACATAAGTTTGGTTCATATAATTAGACTAACCAAGAATATTCCCTGCACTAATGTATTGTGATTTCTTTCTTTTTTTTGTTAATAATTTAAGGGGGTTATGGAACTATGGAAGAGTTACTTGAGATGATTTCATGGTCACAGCTAGGAATTCACAATAAACCAGTGAGTTCTGTTTCTTTTTCCTTGTTTTTAGTGTCTTTCTTTAAGAAATTACAAGTGGACTGCTTGTGATTCACAATCTTTTACAACAGCGTTCCTTCGTTGATGTTGGTACCGACTGCCTTTCAAACTTGTTAAGGATTCATGACATAGACCCTTCAACAAATTTGGACCCGGGCCTCAATTATTCCATTTGTAGTGAAAGTGAAGTCAAATCAAAGAAAATGCCCTACTAAAGTTAGACTAAAAAGTATAATTCTAATCAAGAAAATAGCTGGAACTATATATATATATATATATATATATATATATATATATATATATATATATATATATGAATTTTTAAAAATGGATACAGAAATTCTTAATCAAATTTTATTGACACTTCTTATGTTTATCTCAAACAGGTAGGCCTCTTGAACATCGATGGATACTACGACAGCTTGCTTGGACTATTCGACAAAGGAGTGGAAGAAGGATTTATCAAACTTTCAGCTAGAAATATTGTTATATCAGCAAACACAGCATCAGAGCTGATAATGAAGATGGAGGTATTGTTGAACATTGCTAACAAAAGATTCATAGTTAAAACTCCCATCAAAAGCAAGCAGTAGAAACAAAGCATTTCAATGTGATTGATTGTCATACAAATAAACTTACCGACAAAAAAGCTTTCTGGATCGAATCGAACTGTGGTCTGACCAGCATTTTACATCTTATGCAGACTTACGCACCATCGCACAATCAAGTGGCACCGAGTAGAAACTGGAACATCGAAGACCCTGAAGTGGCAAATTTGTAGCTATTTCTGTATGCATCATTTAAGAATTTTGACATTGTATGACTCAACTTTTTTTTTTTTTTTTCTAGCTATGGAATAAATATTGCATGTGAAAGAAGACGTGGAAACATAAATTGGTTGGTATGGAGTGGAACTTAATCAGAATCCAGTCCAAATCATTGTGATTTTTAGACCATTAATGACCTGATAGATCTAATCCGATTAGCCAAATTATAGAGAATTTGGATTTAGGTTGATTTGATTCCGTTAAAGATCGAAATTCAACAATTATTAAAATAAATTGTATTTTACATAATATTAATATAAGTAAATATTAACAATGTCATTTTTATCATTTTCTTTTGGATCGACTAAATTGTGTATTCACAGCTCGGACCAAATAGTGCGTTGGATATAGTCATTCTCAGTGTGGTGTCTCCCCCAGTAAGGTTCAAACTTGAGTTTCGCCTCTGGGGGTCGCAAGCCACTACCACTTGAATATAGATATAGCGGACATGATTTGAATACAAATACAATAAGAGAATATATGAATATGGATCCTCCACCCAGAATCGTAATCATTAACAACCTTATCTGCAATAACAATTTACTTCTCAAGCTACTAAACTAAGAGCAACTCCATTAATTTGTGTAACAAATAGTTGAATGAATTTAATACAATTAATAAGATATGGAAACTTCACAGACCTGAAACAATTCTTCAAAATGACAGTGTATTTAATACCGTAAACATGATATTTAAACCTTTTTAGCATGTATTGATTCCATCCTTGCAATCTCTGGTCAAGTTGTAGAACGTCTCTACTCGTGTTTTTGATCGATAAAGAACCTCAGTATCCACTTCAACTCTCATATAACCATCAAACTCAACCAGTCGACCCCCATTCAGCATACTCGTTTCATTGTACCATTCACTCGTATTTCCCCACAAATACTTATAATCATCGAGCAAATGAACCTTGTAGTGAGATCTAAGCTTATCAAAGTAATTATAAAAAGGTTCATTGGTAGCAACATATAAATTTCTCCAAGGTTCAATTGTGCCCTGCAGTTTAGCAACTATAGCCTCAGGAGACGTATCAGAATCTAAATGAGGCCATAGTGCCTTATTCTGTGCTTTCTCACCTCGAACTACGTGAACCGCATCAAAATCCCAGTCCATACTCCCACTAATCGCGGAAACTATATTCATCAATCTCTTTGATTTCCAAAGAGCTTGCCATGGTCTTTCAATATATTTAGCAGCAGGGCCTTCACATACTCTATACCAATAGTTTTCAGGCTCGGGTAAATCGAACTGTCTCCATATAATCGTGCTTTTATCTTTCCTTAGTTGCATTGGTGTCACCTTATAGCTTGAAACCTTTTTAACAGGAGTTTTTGACTTGTGACTCTTATCCCACCTCTTCCAATCCTTGAGAAACTCACCTTCTTCGATAATCGAAGACACTTCTTTCAAATGTTCAAAATCGAAATAGAATCTAAAGTCTTTTCCTTCCTCGTCTTTATTACTCTGGGTGTAAGTAGAAGCCAAACAAATGCTCAAATCCATCACAAATGTTCGATTCAAGTACTGAGCCTCACCAAGCGCACACAAGAAGCTCCATATAAAGTGATTCATCCCTTTACAATAATCTCCTCCCCTAGAATAATACAAGTATTTTCTCTTCTTGAAAGCTGAATCAGATCCCAAAACGGGAATCGTATCATTGATCTCATCATCTCGGACACCTGGAGTGATTTTACCGTTCTGCCCATTCGCAGTGGTATTAAATCGAGTTCTTACACGACGAGCATTTAAACCTGAATGCCAACGCCCCGGACGGACCACCTTGTAAGAACAATCATCCTTAAAACCTATTTTAAACCTCCGAAAATCTCTATACTTCCTCCAGGACTTCTCTTTCTTATTCCTAAACCTCCAAGAAACATCACACTCGTCCGGTTTGGATCCATTGACGGGAGTTTGATAATCCAAAAAAGAAATGGCCTTAAATGCCCTCAAGTTAAACCTCTGGATGGCGATTAGTACTCTAGGATCCGAGCAATTGACACCACCCTCGCAACCTGATTTGAAGGTCACATGATTTTTTTCTAGACTCTCTTGGGATTTATCTATGGAGGCTTCGGTTATAGGCAGTGGTGACCCCACAGGGGATGCCACTGGAGCAAAGGCAATGTCCTCACCAGTTTTGAGCACAGAAGAGTCGGTCTTAAAGGTGGCATTTTCGACTTGAGTGAAGACATTAGTTAGGGCTCTTGAGGATTCCCATGGGTCAGGAGGTTGGTATGTGATTGCAATTACAGTAAGTAAGAGGACTGAGAATACAAATACTGAGAAACACACATTGCTTATTAGCTTGATTATGTTTTGCCCAATGGGATCTGTTGGATTCAATTCTTTCATTTCAACAGATCCCCAATATAATCAAACGGAGTTCATAAAGTTGCAGCAATTGGGATGCATAAATTAACAGTGAAAATTGAATGTAGATAAAGCAAAGGACTGACCGGTGATGTGATGAATTAACAAGTAAGAATGAGATCTTGATCTTGAACTTGAACTTGAACTTGATTGAGAGAAAGAGACGTCATTGAATAGTGAATTTGAAGATAAGGAGAGTGAATATTTAGCATTTTCTTAGAGGTGGGAATGGGATTACTTCTGAGCAGCTAATTACTAGTATTTATTTGACTTAAAGAAGCAGCAAACCACCAGAATAATGTATGTCAATATAAAATAGTACTAAATATTTTTGAATCTGTCTTCAGTTCTAAGTTTTTTCTTAATTATTACTCATTAGAACTAATCTGAGGTGGGATTGGCTAGAGCCAGGCCGACAAACCATCTTTCATCATAGGCCCATCAACTTAAATATAAGCCCATCAATGCTTAAACATAACTACATTTTCCGAATTCAACTTATATAACATAAAATGTGATTTTGCATATCTTTAGTTTTAGTTTTGTTTTTCATAAACATTACAACTCAAGGGCACAAGTTGACAAACAACTCAAACTAATTGAGAGACTTCGAGTTCGCATAACAAAAATAGCTCGATGCTACGTACAGAGTCAAACTTATATACAAATCAAACTCGGTCCAAGCTTGATTCGTAAGCTAAAACGGCAACATATATACTTGAGGTCGACTTGTTGAATACACTCTCAAGCTAGTGTGCAGAACTTATTCAAATTAGCAACAGAGTCTTATGCAGAGTGCCCAACTCTTGGACAATGCCTTTCTAATGCATCTTACTTTATTAAATGTTAATATAGCACAATGATGAAAATACATTATATATTTCTTGAAAATCGGAGATTCAATTAAATATTGATTAATATGTAAACGATGAAACATTATTTGAAAATGGCCCCCTGACTCTACTTCTAATACTTGAACTGCCCACAAAAGAACACTTGTCAAACTTAGTATTCACCCACTGTATGAAGCAAGCAGACATATACGTAACGTAATAAATGAAAAGCAAATACTGGACCTAATATAATGTGTCCAACGCTACTCAAAAGAAATTAAGTCGGGTCTAAGATTAATAAATGAATACATCTAGGAAACAGAAAAAAAAACTCAAAGCAAACAACTGAATCAATGAACAAGGTAACACTCATAATCTAATGGCTTCTCAAGAAATAAAGAATCATTCCCTTTTAATTGAAAGGTTTCCCTAGCCCACAAAATTTTACAATGTTCACCCTGTTTTGATCAGAATGAGAAGAACAAAAAAAAAAAACATGTTTACAATGATAATATAGATTAAAAGATTATCAATGAATTCTTATAGTCTAGAATTATTTTTCTATTCACAAATGAAGTAAATAAAAAATGGAATGAATCAAAGAATCAATTCTACTACTTCTCTACAATTCAGATGATCATGAGTATATACCCTTTACAAATTTAGATCTAGAGCGTAAACCGGCTGAATGCTTGTGCGAGAAAGACTACTGCTATTTGGCGTCGATGAACGAGAAGGAAAGTCAAACCTCAACCGGCGTTGACTTCTTGGCGACAAATTTACTTGCTCCAATGCATGAGATTGTAGACCTGAAGGGTAATCTCTTAAGCATCCGATTCTTGGTCCAGCTCCAGTACTCCATTTACAAGATAATTGTTTCCCAAGTTGGAAAGACTTCATTCCTTTATGTGAATTTATTCTTCGTAAAATGGATTCTTCCGGTATAGTCTCCTCGTTAGTTTCATCGTGTTCTTCGAACATCAAAGAATCTTCCACCGTTTCATATCTACCTAAAGGCAATTCTAGAGGAAAAGTACTAGTTTCCTTTTCGCTCTTCAACCGCTCAAATAAGTCATCTTTACTCGGTATTTGAAGAGTAGTAATTTTGAAAGGTGTTCTTGAGTTGGGGATCTCGATTGAATTAACGGAGTTTTTGATCTCGAAGTGATCATTTTCGGTAAAGTCGTCTTCCGAGGAGTGAGTTCTCAAGTGTAAACTTCCATTCTTGGCAATGGATTCTTCTTCATCATCAACACAATCAAGCTGAACACAATGATATAAAAGATTATTCAGCATGTAGTTCCGAAATCCCACATTGGAAAAAATTGGAAGGAACAAGAAATCAAGCCTCTATATAGTATATACCTTAACATCAGTGAGATCCACATTCTTCTCCTTTATAAACGATATGAAGTCCTGAAAATTTTCGGGTGTTGGCCGATAATGACCACTGTGAGGCCACACTGCCTGTTGAGATAAAAAACAAGATTTTGTCATGAATTAAGTTAATTTAATAATAAATGAAAAAAATGTTGTTAAAAATGTAAAATTTGTAAGGGCTATACCTTTAAGACGCCATTTTCAGCAACGATTCTACCGGCAGCCATTGTAGCACCTCCAGCCAAAAAACTCGAGTGCTGAAACGATCCTTTCTTTTTCTTCCCTACGTATAAAGTTCTAGAAGTGCTGAGAACAAAGATCCACTTACAACCCTTTGGTTCATCAGTGGTATTCAGAAACTCTCCTGTTTGTTTGTACAAGAGCTTCCCATCCTCGACTGCAATTTCATAAGCCTCCCTTTCCATCTGTGGCAAAAAAATCGAGATAAAATCAATAAAAAAATAAAATAAATTTATTCTTTAAAGATGAAGGTAAGGATGAGAGATAGAAGGACTCACTGGACCAAGATACTTGATGCACTGTTGCTGAAGCTTTGAACGAGGGCACTTCTCGATAAGATTAACCTCCTTTCCTTCTCCTATGTCTAACCTGTATAATTTTGAAAACTTTTAGTTAGCATAATTTACAAAACACAAGAGTCTTTGGTGCAAGATTAAAGACTCTAGAGATTATTATTACCAGTAAAAGAATGGCTCTTTGCTTTGAGAGTGCAACCATTTCACATAATAGAAATGTAGATTGTGTCCATATCGATGTCGAGGATCAATCTGCATCACCAAATTTAATTAAAAATCAGTACTTTTCTTTTTTCCCGACTACAAAGAGAAACTCAAAGAAAATGAGCAGATTTACTTACAGCTTCAAGCCAATGTTGTAAAGCAAGTTTCTGAGCCATGCCATTCTTCGATAAGCCTTTTCCCACCTTAGCAGCCCTTGTTCTTGCTCTCGACCAACGGGAAATGGCAGTCTCGTGTTTCTCAAGATCGAAGAAAGAAATAGAACTATGCTTGAGTTCCGCGAAATCTAACAATTTCCACCAACTCTGCTCAATAAGAACAGCACAATCGGCTAGCTTTCTTCTAGTTCGGAAGCTCTTGTAAACCTTTTGCAACTTTATAGCAGCTTCGTGTTTAGGGCTACTTGGATATAGAATCGGAGAATTTGAACTTCTCCCCATTGATCTAGGAAACGGGCTAAGCGGTTCTTGGCACATGTATTTATCTTCAGATGCAACTTCTGTGAGTCTCATGGTTTGAGCTTTTCTTGCTCTGAATCTAATAGATCCTTCTAACAAAGATTTTCCGGAACCTGATGATTGTAATACTTTGGGTTCGGAATCTTCTTTGTCCTTGAAGCTAATAGATCGAATAAGAGTCTTATGTTCGTCATCATCTCCTCCTAGGTTGATGGAATTTACAACCTCAGATTCAAATTTGGTCTCTAAATCGAAATAAGCAGCGAGCGGGCACGAACAAGATACCCCCATGCAAGTTTGGAATCCTGTAAAGAGAATCAAATTTTATTACTAAATGATACCTTATAACATATTCATCACTCATGTACTAAACTTATTCAAGAATCAATATCAAACATTACATAACATGACATAAATTACAAACAATAGATTCTTTTTAGGTAAGAAAACATGTCTAAGCTGAATAGTCAGTAAAAAGAATATGAGAATCTGCAAAATTACACATTAGAAGCAAATTTATTTGGAAAAAAATGCCATTTTTCTTACATCCAACAAAACAAAGAAATAAAAGACTTAAAAAAAAAACCCAATTAACTCATTATTTTTCAAATACTATATAAACACATTGCATTGAACACTTGGTTAAGTTACAGCTTATGAATAAACACAAATGCCACCGAATGAACAATCATACATCCAAAATAACATCCAATTGGATACATAAGATTAAAGATGAAATGTAGACATAATCAAAAGTAAATTAGGTTGGATATAAAAAAAAAAAAAAAAAAAAAAAAAAAAAAAAGAAGGGGAATCTTTGACAATGCGAAAAGAGAAAAGGTGAAATCTTTTTTACCTGAATGCAAAAGATTGGTGGAAAAGGAGGAATCTTGAGATTGGATTTTGAATTGGTAAATAATGAGAGATATGATTTGAGAATGAGAAGAATGATTCAACAAAGATCAATCTTTCTTAATTGTGGGCTTTGGTAGATGTTTTACAAACTCCCAATGGAATATGTAAATGTAAATGTTGTTAATGTTTATGTTTCGTTATGCGTGTATGTGTATATATACATAGAGGAGGCACAGCGGTGTGTGCGTTTATTGGGGAGAGAGAAAAGCACGTGGAATGGACTTTTTGACGAACGAGGTACTTTTGTTTTGATGTTTTGAATGAAAACTATTTGTATTAAAGATCTTTCATAATTTTGCTATTTAACATAATTCATTTTTCTACATCTCCTTTTATCATTTTCTCTACTTTATGAAGTATAACAAATCTAATAGAAAACTAACAAATAAATTAGTGTTAATATATTATAACATTTTTGCTATACAAAACACCTAGGCCCTAATTGGAAGGGTTTTGATTCGGTTTTGGAGGTCCTGATTTTGGGAAAAATGGTTTCGGTGATTTCGGTGGAACCTTTGAAACCCAATTTGTTTAGGTTTGGATGTTGGATTTTATAATTTTGAAAAATCTGAAACTCCACTTGGATTGAGTTTTGATGTTAATGTTTGGGAAAAAAAATAGGTGGTAGGTATCAAATCGATGTTAATTTTTTATAGAGTTTGTGGGAGAAAAAGTAGATGGTATGTGTCAAATAAAAATTTTATAAATTTTAAGAATTTGAATGTAGATTTTTTAATAGGTTGTAATAAATTTCACGAGTCTGACGAAAACTCATTTCGAAGGGTTTTGACCCGATCACACAAAACCCACGATGGGCCAAAACCCATCCACACATGCCCATAATAATTGATATAGATTAAACTTTGTGCTTCACTTTACAATTTTGACAATTTGAACGTGATAATAAAGAATACAAGTAAAGACATAAAAACATGCTATAACAATATGTGATTCATATATGGAATGGACTAGACACTACAATATGGTGAACCCACATTCAAATCCCATAAATGATGTGCCTATCCCGGTAGATTCAATCTACTGGGGTGTTGGAGAGCGACAAATGTGTATGAGAGGACACTTATGCACATGTGTTAATCATCCAATCCCCATGGATATAATTCACCGGTGTAAGATGAATGTAACCTCAAATCCCTAGTAGAAATTCTCCCATGTAATGTGTCTGACACACCTAAAAAATGAATAAATCATGCCTATGCTTAGGGGTATAAACGAGCCAAGTAGTAAAGAATGACACAATGTTCAAGCTTGATTTGAATTTTATCGAGCTTGAAATTTCGTGTTTTAGCTTGGTTTGATTTCTTAACGAACCGAGCTCAAATGACCTTTTATCGAATAAATTCGAGTCGAGTATTGAGTAGCTTGGTATTTTACATGTGTCTTTTCAAATTTTAGCTTATCGAGCTCGAGCTCGCACTGAGCTTCAAAAGTTATCAAACGAGAAGTCTTGTTCAAGCCTATTTAATTTGTTTGACGAACCGAACTCGAACCAAGTATAAAATAGTTTAGTTCGATTTTCAGCCCTACCTAGACCTAATACTTTGGGAAACCAAACAAAAAACACAAACTATCTTCAATGAGTATATAATTGAGGTTTAAAAAAATTAATGCAATTCATAATTGGTAATAAGAAGACAAATAAACTTTTTCATGGAGGAGAAAATAATGGTCTGCATGAGGTCTACTTTTTAGTGGAAATAATGGTCTTACCCAAATCGGTTCGGTCAAATTCAAATTAAATACATGGCAAGTGCAGTACAGTTGTTTTGGGATTGGATGAAACTTCTAAAAGATTAATCAATCACAAAGTAAATACAATACAATTGCCATGTGGCTGAACGAGTTTGATCAAGCCAGGTCTGAATAAGAATTTTCCATTTTTTAAGTTATGTTTTGTAGATTAGTTGAAAATTGGAATTGAACCAGGTACATAAAGTTTATTTAGTGGGTTACTACAGTTTCTAAACATTTTTTTTGTGTCTTAAGGGTAGTCAAGCCTTGAGCTTGACTTATTCATTTTCGAGGCGTGTGGGGTATATTAAGTGAAAACATCGCTCATTAACAAGAATAAAATTAAGAAAAAATTATCTTTCAACAAGGACTCGAATATAAGTTCGCCACATTATAAGAACTATGATCTATTTTACTTGATCAATCATATATATGATTGTATTGATAATTGTTGGTAGAATCCTATTGGTATTGATAAATTAATTAATTGTGTTACTAGTTTTTTGAAAGAGACCAACAAAAACCAACACATCAAAATGTATGTAATATATAGTATTACAAAAGTGTAAATATAGTTGAAAAATTCAATTCTTGGGTGGACAGAAGAGGCGCCAAGTCAATACATTAATCCGTTCTTATTTGTGAAAATATGTATTGACCTAGGGAGCAATCGCTATCCCTTATACTAGTATTAGTAATTTAGTATAGCCTTTTTCTTCCGTTACTTATCTTGCAAGCTTGTAATTAATCCCTAATCAAGATTAATTAAACTGAACTATATGACACCAAATTATATTATTGAATTTGGTTTGATGATGTATTTGCTTGTGTTAGGTACTATAGGAGATATGTATGTGAGTTGGTGAACCTTTAGTTTCAATTAATTACTCTAATTGAATATTAATAATTAAAATATATATATATATATATATATATATATAGATACACAAAATTGTATACAGAGCTTCCAAAACTAATGAAACTTCCATGCATTTCTTAAGGGGTGACCCACAGTTGACCAAACCAGATATGCAATCAATAATAATAATTCTATTACAATATAAGAGTTTGATGAGGTAATAAAAACAAAAGGCTCTTATTCTAATCCAAGGTGTCTCGTATCTTTTAATGGTAGTACGAGTCATTAATTTGTTTATATATAGTTGATTAACAAGAATTTAATTAATCCTTAAAAGACAAGCAAAATAGAGTTGAAACAAACAAAACTCTATGATATCATGCTTGTGTTAATTTAACAAAACTTGGTCAATTCGTTATATATATCAAATTTATAAATTTAATCAACATATGTTATGTTCGATTTCATAATTTTTTAAAATCAACTTGAATTAAACTTTAAAAAGATGACAAAATAAAATTAAATGCAACTCGACTCGACTCTACCAGATTGATCATCTACAGTACTACTAACCAAATTACAGGCAAGTTGGGCAGTTACATACACTTGTCAAATTAATTAAAATATCAAGTGTTCCTCATGTTTTTATCTTTTATTTAATAAGTGCTCAAAGCTTTTGTGTGTCACTTTGATACACAATATTCCTAGCTATCTAAATTCCGTCACACCATGTGGTCTTCATCTATGAAATATTTAACGATAAAATTTAGTAATTACACACGAATATGAATGGAAATTTAGGTTTCACCAATAAAAATTGTCGTGATGAATCTCTATTTCTTGTAATGAATTTCAATCTTGATAAGAATTTTATATTGAGCTACTTAATTAATATTATATTGTTAAGACTCTATGAGACTCGTGTACCTTGCTAAATAAATTATAGTCGGGTTAAGTCATTACGCTTGTCAAATTAATTATAAAAAAAAAAAAATCAAGTATATTATATTTTAATCATATATTCAGTACAATACTCAACGCTTATATATATGTGTTTGGTACTTTGATACACATATTCCTACCTGTATTTTTCTCAGATATTGATATATTGATCAAATAGAGTTTGTCAAAAAGTGACGATCTTCGAGTTTCTTAATTTGTGTGGTTGCCAGCCTTTACTAATTAAAACTAATTAACAATTCAATATATGCCCCCAACCCAACATATTGTCTTGAAAATCTACTTAATGTTTGTTTGGTTAATTTTAGGGGGAGATATCTTGAAATAACTAATTAAAGAATACATAACCACATAATTTCAATCCTAAGATCGATCAAATGCTACCACATTTGTAAATTCACAGGTTCACTAGATAGTCTTGGTTGCTACATTTCTAGTCAACTAAAGTTTTAGGTATTTTTACATTTTTGTTGTATTAAGTATTGATTTGGAAATAATGATGACATATCACTATTATATTAGCTTAAGAGGCCAATTAGTTGTCTTGGATGTCGATGAAGTCTTAGTTTTTTAGCCAATTGGTTAAATTAAGGATGAGAAGTTTCAACTTTTATTAGTGTGGGTATTATGATTTATGTAATGATGTATTCATCGTCTCAAAAGAAAAAGGTAGTCTTGATAAATTTGGCCATTTAAGAGAATATAACATTACTTTGAAACATCTCAAAGAAGAATATCTTAGTAAGTTATTTGAATGTGGTAATTACAATCTTAGTGGGTTTCAAACTATGAATATGTAACCTACAACATTACTGATGAGTGTGTTTTCGGTATATTAACATATTGTGGTCAATGTCTAGGTGTCAATTCAAACATTGCTCATCAATGTGAGGATTAGCAGGTCAATCAAGTTTTTTCTCGATTTGTTAAGGGGATCATAACCTGTAATCAAAGAAGACTACTTTAGGTGACCCGACAATAACCCTCTGATGCTTAAGTCAATATCGAGATAAGAGAGGTGAGATCGGAGTAGGAAGTTATTGCTTAGAGAGTGCGTACCTGTTATCTCATTTAAGAGGGGTATTTATAGTTTCACATTTCAACTACCAGGTCGGATCGTGATATACAAGACACATAAGTTCGGATATGGATGATTTTTATTCAATTGGATTCAACCTTGAGCGGGTCAATAGGCTGTTTATCGGACATTGATTAACATGTCGGATTTGGTATGAGAATCGACGTGATCGACGCGAATTACTTGACGTATACAGTCGATTACATTTGTTTTTGCCACGTGTCTTAAGTGATTCTATTTTATAATAATAGTTTGAATGCAACGTCAGGTGACAGAAGACTTGATACATCAATTACCGATTTTATCATTTCAATTTGGGATCTGATCTTCGAAATCTACTTAATTATATTTTGTACAAATTACTATAAATAAAAACAAATTGTTTTAGGTTTTATACACAGCGCGTGAGCGTGTACGTGTGCTTTTTAGTTAAAATATTCATAAAATTGGTTGTGTGTGAACAGAGATTTAGCTCGTCACACTAGACATCACATGGTATGCAACATGCACATTACTACCCACAATATATATTATTGTTAATTATCAATGCTAACATATATCATATGTTTAATCATATAGTTTTGTCAAAGTGTAAAGAGCTGATCAACGCGTAACTCAAAATAAAATTAAGAGAATACAATTTGCAGCAAGATTCTTTTTTAATTTACAGAACATTGTTTTTTTTTTTTGGACCAAAATATGGACTTTTTATATCACTTCAATATATATGTTTGGAAAATGTCTTTATGGCGATTCTATTTTATACAGTTTACTTTCGGTCCAATTTAATTGACTGGAAAAAGTTAGTTCTGTAGAAATAATATGGGCAACTTGTTTATCCAGTTCTAAAGTATCTATTGCATTTTTTATTCTCAGATATTTTAAATAATAAATTTGAGTCCATTTATAATTTGAAATCTTTTGCAATTTTCACCTTCACAATTTCTTTAATTTAAAATGTCTTTTTTTATTAAACATGTATGTGTCTTTACCCTTAAATTTTGAATTTGTTATTATGTCATATCTATAATTTTGACCTCGTATCTATAATTTAAAAATGTTAAAAGTTCTTATAATTGAAAGTGAATTTGTACCATATTCATTGTCTCATAACTTTAGAAGTTCTATTAAAAATTTTAGTAAAAAATAAATTAATTCATAATATTTCAAAAACTAATTTTGTATTAACTCATCATGCATTTCTGGTGTAGTACTAGGAGTACGTAATACACGAGTACTTGATAAATTCGAAGTTTATTAAAAAAAGATATATTAATAATTAAGTTTCAGACAGAGCGATAATCTTACTAATTATTTAAAGCTAAAAGCTGTCTAAATATTCGTTGTATATATAGTACATTAATGCAATATTTATATGTAATGTTTTGTCGAAACTAGTATACGCGTTGCCGAAAGAACAACCAACCCAACAAAAATTGGTGGAATTTAAATTAAGCTCACAAATTCATTAATGATGAAGTGTGTGTGTGTGTGCGTGTGTCGGAAACCACTATTCTTACAAACCCCACCCAAAATCACAACACCATTAGTCAAACACACTTTACTAGCTTGGACACTACCGACAATATGTCAATATGTAAATGACTACTATAAAATCGTGTTGGAAATTTGTTATATTCATAAAATCATTATCTATCTATATCTATATCTATATCTATTATTATTATTATTATTATTATTATTATTACTAATTACTAGTGTGAATAATTTAAGTTTTTTTCTCTTTTTGTCAAGACAAAAATACTCTTATTCAAATTGTAAAGTATATTAATAAAATATAATTAGACATGAAATTTTCCTTAAATTTTCTCATAAAATTTTTGATAGGAAAATATTTTAAGAAAATTTGTAACTTCCTTTCCTCCTAACCAAGCACCATAAATATGAAATAAAAATAAAAGTATATTCAAATTAGACATAAATACTTATTATAGTTATTTCCTACAATAACTCCAATAATTAAGAAATTAACTCTTACATCACTTTCACAATTTTATTATTATTCTCCACTTCTCCTATAACACATAAAAATAAAAAAACACTATTATTTTGAATAGATGCTAAAATATACATGTAAAATTATTATAATGTATTATCAATATGTTGTTATGTAAAAAATATTATTTGTTTCATTTAAAAATCTGTTAAAGTAGAATCACATCTTACATATGAACAAAAATACTTATGACTTATGTCTATGAGAAATATTACCTCAAATTTTCATGAAAATCTTTACAAGAAAAACATGTGAAATAAGTGAAAAAATGGATGAAAATCAATGAAAGTTGGTGAAACCGATCAACTAAATTTTATGTAATTGATGAAAACATGTGAAATCGACCTTGATGAAAGTTATGAACACTGATGAAGTAGGTGAAAAAATGAGTGAAATCGGTAATAAATAGTGCCAGTAAAATCGATAAAATACATGTGAAATCGATGAAGCTTTGGGTGACATTTGTGAAAACATGGGAAACAAATTGGTGAAATCAGTGAAAAATTGGTGAAATATATGAAGTCATTGAAAAAAGGTTAAAGTCTGTGAAATAATGTGAAATCAATGAAATTCAAGTGAAATTTATTAAAAAAAAAAAAACATGTAAAATCGGTGAAATATAAGTTAAACTGATAAAATTAAAATAAGTAAAATTTGAAAACGAAAAATTTTAAATTTAAAATAATGTGAACTAAACCAGTAGAATTTTTTTGTTTTGTTTTTTTTTTTTTTTTTTTGAATATGAGAAAACAAAAGAAATCGATGAAAAATAGAAAAACCAATGAACAATAGGTTATAATTGATCAAGAACGAGTAAATCAGTAAAAAAATAAAAAATCAATGACAATTGAATTAAAATTGTTAAATTAACAAGTGAAATGGCTTAGACGGTAAAAAAATATCTTTCAAATGATAAGGTAAGTGAAATAATTTGAGAAATACTTAAAAGTGATTGAAGATGTATATTGTATAATTATTTGAGTTGAAAATTCGATAAATACATGTGAAACCGATGAAAATTCAAGTGAAATTCGCGAAAAAATTGGATGACATTGGTGAATCGATGAAATTACAAAAAAATGATGAAACATGTGAAAAACACGTAAAATCGGTGAAAATGCTAAAGTCAATGAAAACATATGTAAATTGATTAAAGTTGTAAAAATGAGTGAAATCAATAAAATAAAAAAAGTTCAAACAACAAAAACAAAGTCAAACCATTAGACAAATGATTTAAAACGAAAAAAACCAAATAAATCGATGAAAATACCCATGATGAAGTTAATAAATTGAATAACAGTCATTAATATGTGTTGTTCCATGACATAAAGAAGTTAATTTTACTCTGATTTACAACAAAATACTACTGAAATTAAATAGACACGTACAACGTATGTGCACTTTAAACCGGTGAAAAAAATGCATGTGAAATCGATTAAAAAAATCGGATAAAATTTGGGGAAAATGAATGAAGATAGGTAAAATCTGTTAAAAGGTAAAGTTGGTGAAAATATGTGAAATCGTGAAAATTAATTCGAATGAAATTCTAAGAAAAATGATGAAACTAGTGAAATCCAGTAAAATTGGGTAAATCCAGTGAACAAAGGGTGAAATCGGTCAAAAACGTATAGTTGGTAAGAACATATTTAATCAGTGAAAAATTTAGGAAAATAACATGTGAAATTAGTGAAAAAAACATGAAAAATGGGTTAAAATGGTAAAAACCAGTGAAATCAGTTAAAAAAAAAGTTTAAATGGTGAAATCGATAGAAAAATGGTTTAAAAACTGAAAAGAAAAAAAAAGATATCGAACAAAAATGAGAAAATGAAAAATGTTATAACTGATAAAAAAAAAGGGGATAAATCGGTAAAAAAATTTGAACAGTGAGAATATATGAATCGATGAAAGCTTCGGTGAAATTTGTAAAGAAATGAATAAAATTAGTCAAAAAAGCTTGGAGTCGGTGAAAACATGTTTAATCAACGGAAAATTTAGGTGAATAACATGTGAAATTAGTGAAATAGGTGAAAACGAGTTAAACTTTGATTGACAAAAACAAGGTGAAATCGGAAGAAAATGGTTTAAATTGAAAAAAAGATCGATGAAAAACGGAAAAATAATGAAAAATGTATAATCGATAAAAAAGCAGAAAAATCGATAAAAAAAAATTAAACATTGAAAACATATGAATCAATGAAACTTAAGGTGAAATTGGTAAACACTGGTGAATCCAGTAAGAAAAAATGCTCGTGAAATAAATGAAAGTTCGGATGAAATTTATGGAGAAACGGATGTAACATATATCATATGCGAATAACGAATAAACTTGACATGAAAACTACTATGATGAAATGAACTAAATAATGTTCTTATGATCTTATTTTAGAACCAATGTTATAAGTTGTAATGACTAAATCAGTCATCATATTATATTTTATTACAACTATTCTAAGCCATCATTTATTATAAACTAATAATAATTAATAAAAATAAATTTCATAAAAAATAAATTGAGCAATCATAAATATATGATATTCTATGACATAAAAATGCCTAATTTTACTCTAATTTACGGAAAATACCCATAAAATTAAAACTAGACACGTACAACGTACGTGCACTTTTCTTTTTCTGGTACTATTAAAAAGATAAACCACATCATGGCGTAGCTAACTTGCTACGCCAATTTTTTAATATTCTTATTTGCTCTTAATACTTAAATTAAATGTAAATTTTTGACCTTTTCATTTATTCCATTATATTTTTAAATAAAATTTAACTTGTATTTTTGTCCCAAAAAAAAATTCTTATTTTTTGTGCTTCAGAAATTTGATGCACGCGAAAATACGTGCTAAGAATAACTAGCGTTTTTATAAGTAATCATTTAGAAGCTTGAAGCATGCCTTGAGGCTCTTATAAAAATACATGCATTTGTAAGTAGGGTGGGTACGGAACAGATTTAGTATGAGTTTGAAACAAAATGTACGGTTCAATAAACTTTAGGATTGGAACTTTTAGTCTCAAACCCATTCATGATCATTGGGGTTCACGAATTATTGCAGGACGAATTAAAAAAAAAAAAATTTGTAGCCTCCAGGGCATATCTCCAACTGGTCGACCAATAATCCATAAGGCTTGCTCCAACGGCAAGGGTGGGGGTTCGAATCCCATCTGGAACTTGGATGGAAGCATTTCTATGGGTCTATCTAAGGGTCATTTGTGGTGAAGACTCCTTTGTGCGCAGAGTGTACAGCAGTATGGTGGGAACTCGGGGCTTGGTGGAGGCACATCCTGCGATTTACATCCTTCAGGATTCTAGGGCAAGGGTTCTGAGGGTCCAGGATTAGTCGAGTGTAAGCTTGTACACCTGGGTTATCAAAAAAAAAAAAAAAAAAAAATTTGTAACGGAAGATACCATAGACAAGATCTCGTCATAAGTATGGTTTTGGCATCAAATTTTGAATGGACCAAATAATTGATCATTAAGGACCAAAATCATTAATTTTTTTCTTTACTTTCATGATAGTTTGATTATAAGAGCATTATTTCCAGGAGCCTATTAGTATTTTTTTTTATGATAACAGACATGAACAAGTAAATATCATACTACTTAGGCAATTTCCAAGCGGTAAGATAGGCTGATAAGCCCGGGCTTAATTATTCCCCTATCAACCCCAGGGCATCCCACTCTGGGGCTACCTCGTCTCCAACCGCCCGTGGGGGATGGGATACTAACATTAACTTTCCCATTCTTATCTATATCATAATAATAATAATAATAATAATAATAATAATATGAAAATTAATAATATTAATAACAATAATTAAATTAATAATAATAATAGGCAAAATTAAGCATACATTTCTACGTTTTGTCTAAATTGTACATTTAAGATTCTAAAATTTAGACTAACAATATTTATTCTACAACGTCATTAAATTAAATTAAATTTTAAATATATATACTTTTTGTTTAAATTTTACTTAGACAGACAAATTTAAAAATTCAAAATTAAACTAATAATATTATATCTTTAATTTAAAATATAATTATTAAATCTTACACAAAATTTATAAATATTTTTTTTCTATGTTTAGTTAAGTGTTTTTAGAAAAAAAAAACATAATTATTTAATCTTATTATTAATCTGGCATGGATGCTCCGAGGCCCCCACGGGGCGATAAACCCGCCCACCGCACGGTTGGTTGGAGCCGGTCGTTTCGTTTCCCGGGCAATGCATCTCCCACCCACCATTAGTTATGCAATCATTCTAGAATTAAAGGATAGGATATGTGTAAAGTTTGTCATGTAGTGTACCACTAGCAAACTTGAGGGTTAATATGGAAGTAGTTTGACTGAGTTTGGTTTTGGTTTGGTCTCAATAAATGGTTTCAAAAGTTTGGCGAAACTTTTGAAACTCGATTTGGATAATGGTTTCAACGGAATATTGAGATTATAAAATATTATTAAATAATAGTTAGTGGGTTTTGAAACATTGAGATTTGATTTGGATTGGAGTTTGGTTGTAGGGATTTGGGGGAGAAAAATAAGTAGTAGGTATCAAATCAATAACTTTATGTGTGTAAATGGTAGATGACAGATGTCAAATCAATAATTTTATAGGTCTCAAGTAAATCTGTGTATGTTTCGTTTTGAACTGAAACCTAGGTTTGAGCTGAGACTTATTCAAATTCTTTACCATATAGGGTTTGACCCGATTTAAGTGAGACCAAAACCAGGCAAACTCATTCCATACAGACCCTGAATTACTCCAGTTCTAGCTAGCTACTTAATTTATCTTTATAATTAAAAACTGGAAATACATTAATAAAGATTTTCTATAAAATTATATGATCATTTATTGTAACATCGTCACATCCAACTGTCCAATTGATTTTCAGATCTCCATGCAAGTACTATATTAGATGAGGTACGTTGTGCCGTACACTCATCCTTTCCAATAATAAGACTACACGTTTTGTTACCAGATTGAGCCATGTGGTCTTGCCGCCTACAAAATATGATATGTATGCATATACATACATAAATCCCATAATTAATGATGATAAAAAAGAAAAAAGAATCCCCTAATTAATGTGCATATTTTTTTTGGTCATATTTAATGTGCATATATAAACGTTGTGTTTGCCTCAACATATTATATTTTGTATGGTTACATAGTAATGATCATCTTCAATTCTTGATTTCTTTTCTTTCATTGTTTACTCCAATTCTCTATCAATCCTACAATTTAGCATGTGCAATATCAATGAAAATTTTAGATCTTGCATATTATTTTGCTGATTATTTTTGTAGTTTTTTCTTCTTTGAGCCTGTGAAAAGAAGAGGGTATATCAATAAACTAGTAAAACATTAATACAATAGAGACTGAAATTAATTATGGAAAAGAAGAAAATTATAACTCAGATCTTGGTCAAATCCATCCAACATAAATTAAGTGCAATGCACTTGTTTTATTATTGATTGTGAGTTCTTTAATCACAAAGCAAGTGTATTGCACGTGATATTAAACTTGTGGATTCGACCAAACCCGATTTAATTTGAACAATAATTAAAAGAGGTAAAAAAATGATATATAAAATTCATAAATTATTATTATTATCATCATTGAGAATGAACCTACTTGTATCACATCACAAATCTTTGGATAGTACAATCACAAAAACATCGGGAGGAAGATCAGAAGTGAAGTTATAGTCAAGAGAATCTAATCTAGCCAATGAATGGACCGCTATATTGTTTTCCCGAATAGCATGACTAGCACCAATAGAAATAAAGATCGACCAATGACTTATTTGAGAAATTTTTCTACAATTAGAAAAGTGATTTTACTCCATTTGAATTGATAGATTTTGGCTTAAATATTTCACAATAATAATAGTAAAACAATAATTCGCTTAATAAAATTTTAATTTTTTAAATATTGGAGTTTTATCATAGTTTAATACTAGTGTTTAATTATTAATTTTTTTTTCTATAATTTGATTGTAATATATTTCTGATTCAGTGATGCTGATGTATTGATATTAATGTAATAACCGTTTCTCTAGAAGAATTTTTTTTCATAGATTTAAAATTCAACCAATATTGAATTAACTTGAAATTATTTATCCAAATTCATCTTCAAATACAAATGAAAGCGTTACATTTTGTGGGAGCGGTGGGCTGTGGAACTTGAGAGTCACCGGCAGGTGTGTGCGTTGTGCAGCTGGAGAGCATTAATTAGTATTAACAACTACTGCAATTAATGCATGCGATCGCTATTCTAAATTTAGGTGACACCAAAACACGCTTTCAAATAAGAATGAATCAGAGTAGTAAATGCTGCGCCGACGGTGTAGTACTACACACTATTGACGTACACCAAGGTACAACTCTAGTCAGCGCCTTTATTCATGTCCTACAAAACACACAATCTTTAGCATTGACCTTTGTGGATATCCCCAAGCTTATTTGGTCTATTGTACTACTGGACTAGATAAGATTTTCCAGTTTCAAAAGGAAATAATTTAGATTATTTTTATTATGCATATAAGTTTTTCTCGCTCCAAATTTATCAATGCAAAAGATAAATGACCTTTTGGTTTAACTTTTACGGAGACTAAAATAGAAATTATGAACAAAAAGAATGAAATATCGGTCTTTACCAGCAATATAAAATAGACAGTTTTACTCTGAAGTTGAATGAGATTGGTCGGTCCAACGTCAAAATCTGAATTTTCATCGGATTGCCCAAATTGTGGTCTTCCCACTAATTTAGTGACACGATAAAGCTACTATAAATTCAACTTGCATATACCATTGACCAGGAAGAATTAATACTGGTTTTCTACTTTACAATAACACTATTTACTGCTTCATTAATTTCTTCTTAAATATCCAAGCTTAATTTGAAAATCAAATCAACCTAGTTAAGCTTCACACATAGTTTTATCAATAGAAAATCATTTGAGTTCGATATGTAACAAATTTATCGGTTTTAGCTTTTGAAAATCAACTCAATAAAAACATAACAAGATATATTATATCAAAATATATGTCATGTTATTAGAACAAGACGTTAGACTCGATCAAAACTAACTGAAACACGAAATGAAGTTCATTGAGAGAATAGAATTAAAATAATTATTTTTATCGACTAAAGCTCGAACCGAAGAGTGCATCGGGTAAATGATCTTCCCAGTGTGGTGACTCTGTGAGATTCGAACCTTCTGGAGACCGCAAGTCGCTACCGCTTGACCCAACCATATTGAATATAAATTAAAATAAATTTAAACAATTTATTGTTTGACTACGCTCGACTCATTTAAAGTTGTATCACACGTAAAGGTAGTAGTATTTTTGGTAACACTGACCTGCAAGAAAAATTGACACGAAGCAAAGATGTGGGAACCAAGTCGTCATAGTCCTCCGTCAAAACAATCAGAATCAGTCGAATGAGTGGTGTACATAAACATCTTCTGCAGTATTTCATTGATAATGATGTTTATGACACACAAGCAACGAAATGAAAGAAGGAAAATACATACTAAATGTCCATAAACTTGTAAAGCAAGTTTTTTACTCAAAGACCAAAGACCTTGTCAAGCAAGTTTAAGCCTCGCGTGTTTGCTATTGACTTAGTCAGATTTCTAATCTCAAGTCTCAATGTACCCATTTTTCATTTAGGCCCAAACATTTCTTCAAGGTATGCGTGTAGATAAAAATCAAACAAATTATTGGAATTTTGACTTGAGATATTATTATACATAAATACTTGAGCACTTCTAAAACTCGATTCAATAGTAAAACTGAAGACCTACTTGAACTGGACTCGTGTTCGAGTATATTAAAATTTGTAAAATAAAAAACATCTCTGATCTAACTAAACTAAAGAATATAATCTAAATTTCAATAATAAGAAAATCTGAATAGAACATTCAAATCAGCAAGTTTACATTCTCCAGTGTATGGGATAACGGGGGATGGGGGAGATTAGGATGCTACTAACCTAACTAGTTCCCAAAGAGGTAAAGGATCGCAAGCACCATACGATGTCAAGTCAAACATTAAGGCTTAAATTCTCAAGAAGCTATATCATGTTGAGCAACTTTTTTTGGCCTCATGGCAGGAACCATGTAGTATTAAAGTAAATCCTCAAGAAGCTATATCATGTTGTACTTGCTAATCTTCAGTCAAAACCAACTCATTTCCTCACGTGAACCCATAATAAGTTTTTCGGACACAACTCGCAATGATCAAGTTGCAATACAAAATTCCCATATTCTCTTTCCAGCAAAACCAGTTGACTTTTGCTTCTTGGTACAAAATTCTTTGACATTTAGCAGGCATTTTCCAGGTCTTGGTTACATAAATTTCCCTCAAGTACTATTAAAGTTCGAAGTCCAAGTCAATTTTGTATTGCATGCGTTCTCATCAAACTTCACATGGATGAGAACAAATAATAGACTCGTTCAAGTGCCCGGAACATCTGAGAACTAAGGTGATAAATACGAAACTCTAAAAGCCAGAGAAAAAGGTGTATTTCAATTATATTGAGCCACATTACTAAAAATAAGCTTTTCTTCTATATCATAAGAGAAACAAGGGGGAAAAAAAGAAAAAGAATCACCAGTAAGAAGGTAAATTATAGTTCTGGATATACACAGCCAAACCAGTAAGAAAATTAACCAAAATCCAGAAAAAAGCTCACATCCACATAATTCGATACTATTAATCTACTGCTGGTACATGCGTTCATCTAATTCTAATAATGGTACTAATGAAACTTTAAACAGAAGCATAACAGAATATAATTTGAGGACATGGAAATATAATAGAAGATATAACACATGCTAAAAATAACATATGATGACAAGTATGATTTGGTTACGGAAGTGGAAGCTCAATAAAAGAATCAAACAAGACACAGACCATACCTACTAATTAAGCTGGCAACTCTGGGGTACCACTAAAATTTCCCATAGGATTCCACATCAGTGCTTTGACTATGCAGTGTATGGTATCAGCTGCTACAAGTTGGACGCAAATAATTAACACAAATTAGACCAAATCAAGCTCCCTAAAGCAGATGGTCTACGTACCATGCAAATTCACAGGTTATGCGAAGACTACTCCTAGATGCGCTCTAAAATAGTAAGATTATTGCAGCAATGGGGGCACACAGCCAATAAAATCCGAGCAAACAAGGCTCAGAGTTGATATAAAAAAATTCGTCAAAGGAACTCCACAAATAGTAGGTTGACATGATCAAAAAGTCTCCAAAAGTAAAAAAAAAAAAAGACACAAAGAAAGAAATAAGCAAATATATATTCTATAATAAGCTTGAGAGCACTGTAAAACTACCTGCTTCCAGCACCATAACAATATGCAATACCAATCCATCTATAATTTCCATCATCACTTACCTGTAATGATCAAATATTAGGTAATCTGAAATTTATGAGAGCTTTTCTTTGGTATAGAATGAACTACAGCAAACAAACAATAACAGTGCATGCAACAAAACTATTATTTTCATTCAGTAATTTTTTTTTTTTTTTTTTTTTTTTTGGCAATTATATTGAGTCAAAGAGGAAACAGAGAACACCAAACACAGCTCCTTATGCATATTACAAAAAAATGAAGGGAAAAAAAAGAAGATATTTGTACTTGACATCAAAAGCAAGCTTGATGTACTTCTCTATTACATCAAAGCATATTAAGCACTCATAAAAACTCAGATGGAAGATTCCATTTCGCCGCATCAACAGTGAACAACAAAGTTTTTGAGTATATATTTTCATTCAACTAGAAAAGACATGTTGAATAATGTTAACATGATTCCAAAAATTTCACCACAAGAGGTTAAAGATGAGAGGAAAAAATTAAGGATGATTATGTACGAAATACTCCAGCGACAATAAATTTTCAGCATTACACTTTTTCTCTTCACGAGGAAGGGAGTACAAAATGACACAACAATATATGAACAGAACGAAATCCTGGAACAGGAGATGGAAACCAAACACACATAACAAGTATATTGTTGCCTCATGACAAACTTAATAGGTTAAGAACTGTTTCTGGGCATATATATCCTATTCTGCAAACAGATTGCTGGTTCAAATGGAGATATCAGAGTCATCAGAATCACTCTCATCAGGATCCTCAGTCACTGTCCCAGCTTCAGGCACATCAGGCTTCGTTGAAGGTGTAGCTACCTCTTTCGTGCTAGCATTACGGGCATTTTCATCACGATCTTCTTCTTGCTCAGCAACTTCAATACGTAATAGCAGTCAAGGAATATCACCAACATAGCCAATATACGTAATGACACTTGACTAAGTCTAGATATTTGAGGCATGTGTACTTCAACAACCAATTCCTACAATCATTGTGCTTAAGCCATGAATGAAGCATCACATTTTTGCTAAATTTGGAGTGCACGTATAGGAGAAAAACATATTTTTAATCGCTTCTTTCAATTGACAAAAGACTTGAGAAAAGGCATCCCAAACATTACATGAATTCCGTTAAGGATGAACAAGTCATAAATAGAATCCCAAATATTAACCCAAAATTTAAATAAAGCAGTACATAAAGGAGGTAATGAAATAAGGACAACTTCCACAAGAGGCAAATCAAATACATAGCAGAAAATAGGAACAAACACATTTCTCCTAAGTCCCAAAGCATATGATAGTAGCAACTCCAGTATTACTTTCTCTAGTACCTTTTTCCAAAAATAAACACAATCATGTGATCAGTCCAATTCTTTACCTTGCAATTGTAGCACTTACATACCAAAACAAGCTAGAAAATCTAAGCAACAGAGTGGAGAAAAAGATCGAGTTCCATGCATCATTCGAAGAAACTTTGGAAAAATCACCTAGATGCCAATATCTAGTATGCGTAACTAAATGATGCTCATTTATCTTAAAGAGCTCCAAAGTTTCATTATTTGGGGCTTTTCTTCAGCCCACTGAAACAAAAGGGTAGAGGAACAAGTCTACCAATTGAGAACAATAAATCGATAATTTCATGTAGTTTTTATATCTAGACTCTAGTTAGCTTAACCCAAAATATTTCGATGTTAACTGCAGCAATTGCAAGTCTATAGTTGATAAGCACGCCACTATAACATGGTCAGAGCCAACATGAAAGTACAACTGTCATATGCCATGTAGTACTCCCGTCATCCTTTCAGAATATCATCGCTATCACTTGATATTGGATCAGACACATGAAACCAACCTTAAAAAAATGAAAGAAAAGCTTGGAAAGAGTAATCAAATTTACTTAAAAAGACGGGGGGATATTCTTTAAATTTACCAGAAAATGACCAATCCAGGGCCTTGTCTTCTGAAGAAGAGGGGGTTTTGTTTAATAGCTGCCCTATTCTTTCGGCAACAGCTGGTGGCACTCTAAGTATAATTGTTCCTCCATACCCCTTCCTTTGTTCCTCTCAACAACTTAATTCCGTTTTTCAAAACAATGAATAGAAAACTAAATTATGAAACTTACACAAAACAGAAACAGATAGGAATTGTATAAGGAATATATATGCAATATCCTGTCAATGCCAATAAAGGCAGTTGGATTCATTCCTTGATGTGGTTATTAGTTTCGGAATTGTAGGACACGATATATATATGTAAAGCTTTTTCACTGAAATAGCAGGCATTTTGTTGGAATAATTTCTTAGATTAGATCCTTCAGGGCATTTCGTTATATTAATTAATCTTCATTCCAAAGAGTGTAGTTCGTTTTCAGGCTTTATAAAACCAAATGGATTTGGTGTTGATCCTTCTTTTCATACCAGATTATCCGGACCACATTCCCCGCCCGCACCTCAACAAATGGTTGGGATAATTTAGTAGTGGAAGGTAGGTGCCCAAATCCCAATGATTTTAACTAGCGGGACTTACATTACAAGTCCTTGAGGGTGAATAATTCCGATTAAACTGGTGTGGTTTTATTAAGTGCAAAGTCTATGACATAATCCAGTTCTTAAATTCCACTAAAATCAGGCTTCGTACTGATAAAATAGAGACCCTAATTCTGTTATATCAACGTATGAACTGTTAATTTTGGATAATCGTAAGAAAAATTCACCTGAATAGAAAGATATTATACCTGCATATCGTCGCACGCCCTTAGGCACGACGGAGAGGGAAAGTGTGACGAAGGAGGACTGCTTGCTTGCTTGGTGTTTGCGGCAAAATGGCGTCAATTTATTTTATTTTATTTTATTTTATTTTGAGAAATGAGTCAATTTCTTAGTAATGAAAAAGGATTATCCTAATCCGCAGGCAAATTCTCCCTACAATTATTTCTTTGGTACACAACTATTTCATGAACGAAGGAGTGCAGCAAATAGTGGAAATTTGGTAATTTTTTTTTTTTTTTTTTTTCATCTTGAGGTTTGGTCAAATTGCATAATGGGATCATGGAGCTAATTTTTCCTTGAATTTAAGAATTAAATTTAATCTGCTCCTTGTGTTACATCACACGTTATTCATTCGACGGATATATTAAATATTTTTTCGTTCTCTTCTAGCCTATCAAATTTAAAAATAATTTTTTAGAAGATTTTCTATAAGCTTAAATTCTTACAGATTTGAGATGAGGTTTGAGATTATGTTTCTTTGTGATTTTTTATAAAGTATATATGTTGTAACCATCGTTCCCATTTTTCGCGTTTTGAAGAACAATTTAAGTTGAAAACCAAGCAAAATGAATAGTGAATTATACCTCGTCCTTTGAAGAAAAAAACACATATGTTTTTTTTTTATTAGATCCCGAATTCAGACGAAATCAAAGAAATTTGAAATTTAATAATATGACTAGTGAATATAAAAAATAAATAAGGAAAGTCTATAATTATGTTCTTAAATTAATTAGGTAGAGTTGCTTTCATTTTTTATATATTTTCTCTAAAATTTCCAGATTTTTTTTCCGAAAACACATTTTGTGTTTAGTGCGTGAAAATAAAAACGGAAGAAATAAAAGGACTTTTTATTAATTGAGAAAGCAGTAAACTGATTATGCAAAGTGGGAGTTGATCCCTGTCTATTTATAAGAGAAGAGCTCAACGGTAAGTAAAGTGTTAAAAAAAAATACGCAGTATTTATATGTACACGAAAGGCAGATAAATTAAAAGACCCCAATTTAAACTATTTTCTTCTTACTTGTTGATATCAACGGGTATGAATGAAGCTTGTGAAATCAATTCATCTTCAATTAGCTTGTATCTCCAATAAAATGTACATTCAGTAATATAATTTAAGTATTGGTTACAATGTCGTACCACCATTAAATATTTGGGCGATATTGAACACGTGATTGTTATCTCGTCATTTAAAATGAAAATTATCATGTGATGGAAATATTATTATTTTCTCTCCAAAATATGTTCTTAAAGTAAGTTTTTCTCAAGTCATGTAAGAATATTGTCAGTGTTGATGTCATCTTAAAAAATATAATTAGTTTATAACATATGTTCTTAAAGTGAGAATGTTTTTTTAAGGCATGTAAGAATATTTTCAGTGTTAATGTCATCTTAAAGAATATAACTAGTTTATATAAGTGTATAGAAAACTACAGATGGATCGTTTACTTGAAGATAATTCGATTTGGGAAAAATTGCCCACACAAGCACAATACATGGTGCTTTGGTTAAATAAATTGCTCCAGCTAATAACATCTCATGTGACTCCAGACTTCCCTTCACCTTCGTACTTCTCTTTTTATAGTCATATTCAATGACTTAATATTCTCATGATATTCCAATTCTCATTTTTATCCGCTCCCACCTAATAAAAATGATAATAATAATCATAATTAATAATTATTATATATATTGTTAAGGTTATATCTTTTTTAATAGTTGATCGTATTTAAATTATGTAATATATAATTATTTTTAATCTATAAATTATATTTAATTTCAATATATTTAATTTTCATAAATCATTTTTAATTATTTCAAATGCTCATATATCCCCACTCTCACTTAATAAATACAATAAATAATCTGTCTAAATAATAATTATTACAAGTAAAAAAATAAAAATTAATGTTAGTTTTATTAAGTAAACATACAAATTATACTAGTAATAAAATAAATTTAGTGTTAAATTTTTTTTTTAATTTAAAAAAAAGCTTTCTTTTGTTATCATTTTCGATTTTAAATAAAAAATGAAAAAAAAGAAAGAAGGCAGGAATGGGTGCCCGCCCCCGCCCCTCAAAGATTGAGGTGGACGGGGCGATCTAGCTACCCTTCGCCCCATCCACTTAGGCGGTGGATGACCCTCTCCCCTCCCCCCAATTTTTTTCATTTTTCATTCCCTTTCCTACGAACTCTCCTCCCATCTTATCCTATCAATGGAGATGCCCTAGAGTTATAAGCTGCTCCATAAACTTTAAAATGTACTATACCAAAAGGAGCAAACCGGAGTCATTGTAGCCTTGTAGGGAGATATAGAGGCATGATAACTTGGTGAACCATTAGATTATGTAACGTGCTTCCTGAAAAAAAATTATACGGAGTATAATGTAAGTTATTAATTTATCAATATATTAAAAGAGATATGACTTTGAGAACATATTTAAAAAAATTACAATATTACATTTACCACATGTATGCTTTCGGAATCAATACTACATTACATGATTACTTTTATGAGTTGAGTCCATTCTCAATACCAAAATAGACAAACTAACAAGGAAACATAAGAACAAAACTAGTTTTAATGTCAATAAATAAAATAACATAAGCGTAATATGGCAATAAAATAAAAATACTTACAAGGCAAAATTGCAAAAATCGTTCCAAACTAATCACTATTTTGGATTTTTGTCCCATACTATATCAAGTTGGCGAATTTCGTCCCACCGTTAATTATGAGATGAAAATTGCACATTTGTCCTTTAAACTACCATATGACTGCTTACGTATCATGACGTATTTATGACCCCAAACTTCCCTTCACCTTCATACTTCTCTTTTTATAGTCATATTCAATGATTTAGTCTTCTCATATTCCAATTCTCATTTTTATCCGCTCCCACCGAATAAAAATGATAATAATAATTATAATTAATAATTATTATATATAAATGTTAAGGTTATATCTTTTTTAATAGTTGATCGTATTTAAACTATGTAATATATAATTATTTTTAATCTATAAATTATATTTAATTTTCATAAATCATTTTTAATTATTTCAAATGCTCATATATCCCCACTCTCACTTAATAAATATAATAAATAATATATCTAAATAATAATTATTACAAGTAAAAATAAAAATTAATGTTAATTTTATTAAGTAAACATACAAATTATACTAGTAATAAAATAAATTTATTGTTAAGGTTTTTATTAATTTAAAAAAAAAGCTTTTTTTTTTTTTTTTTTTTTTTTTATCATTTTCGATTTTAAATAAAAAATGAAAAAAAGAAAAAGGCAGGAATGGGTGCCCGCCCTCGCCCCAACCGCTCAAAGATTGAGGTGGGCGGGGCGAGCTAGCTACCCTTCGCCCCACCCACTTAGGCAGTGGATGACCCTCTCCCCTCCCCCCAATTTTTTTCATTTTTCATTCCCTTTTCTACGAACTCTCCTCCCATCTCATCCTATCAATGGAGATGCCATAGAGTTATAAGCTGCTCCATGAACTTTAAAATGTACCATACCAAAAGGAGCAAATCGGAGTCATTGTAGCTCTTGTAGGGAGATATAGAGGCATGATAACTTGATGAACCATTAGATTATGTAACGTGCTTCCTAAAAAAAATCTACACGGATTATAATGTAAGTTATTAATTTATCAATATATTGAAAGAGATATGACTTTGAGAACATATTTAAAAAAAATTACATTTACCACATGTATGCTTTTATGATATCAATACTACATTACATGATTACTTTTATGAGTTGAGTCCATTCTCAATACCAAAATAGACAAACTCAGAAGGAAACATAAGAACAAAACTAGTTTTAATGTCAATAAATAAAATAACATAAGCGTAATATGGTAATAAAATAAAAATACTTATAAGGCAAAATTGCAAAATTCGTCCCAAACTAATCACTGATTTTGGATTTTCGTCCCAAACTATATCAAGTTGGCGAATTTCGTCTCGTAATTTAATATTTTTTGGGAATATCGTCCCACCGTAATTATGAGACGGAAATTGCACATTTGTCCGTTAAACTACCACATGGCTGCTTACGTATCATGATGTGGTAAATCTTAACATGAATAATTATATAATATTGCAGAATTCGTCCTAGACTAATTACAAGATTGAACCGTTATTTTCATTAAATTAAAATTTTAATATTGAGACTAAATTCATACAAAATGGTAAATTATCGGATGAACTTCGATGAATTGATATAGTTTGGGACAAAAAATCAAAATTAATAGTTAGTTTGAGACGATATTTCAAAAAAATATTAAATTCGGTGAGCTAATATAATTTAGGACGAAAATCCAAAATGGATGATTTCTGTAATTTTACCTACTTATAAATTAGAACGTTTGAAATTTTTGAAGAAATCGTAGATTGCCACGAGCACGTTATATCCATGGATTGCAACGAGCACGTTATATCGCATATAAATTAACGTTAACCCTAGCCAACATCAGGCATCACTTGGGTCTATATATTCCGCCGTATCTCTCTCTCTTTTCTCCCCGCTCTCTCTCTCTGTGAAGAATTCGAAGTCCCCTTGTGTTTTCAGGTACACATCTCGGTTGCGTCAGTCTTAAAAAGATTCTTACATACATTTGTGCACATATGTTTTAATTAAGGTTTTCGTTAAACTACGTCTCGTACGAACAATTAGGGTTTGTACACTTATTGTGCAATTAGGGTTTTCACTCAATTAATCGAAGAGGGTTTTCGCCCTTATATGTATGTTTCATTAAATGGTTCAATTAGAGTTTTCGCACCCGTGTTGTTCAGTTAGGTTTTTTCGCACACGTATGGTTCAAATAAGATTTTCATAAACATGTGGGTTTAGGGTTCTTACTGTTTTAAATATTGGATCTATACTGTTATTTTAGTGTATGTTGGTTCTTCTCTTATTTGTCTAGAGTTGTGGTTCTTTTGTGTCCTTTTTATGTGTTGATTTGATGTTTTGTGGGTGGTAAAGAAGGATATGATGATTAATCAAATGGTTTGATAGCTGGAATGATGGCTATTTATTATGTATTAGCTCTAGCTGATCTTTCTATTTTTACCCACCCACGAACTTCTTTATTATTTACAGAAATTTATTTATTATAGATTTTTCGCTTAAATCATCAGTTTAAAATAAGTAGCAATGAGCCCTTCAGGTCCTTGTTTGTATTGATATATTCCTCTGGATGAGGTGATGAGAGATGAATATAGTGATTGCTGGCATGATAGCAATAACATTGTATTAGCTCTAGCTGATCATTCTTATTTTTACCTTTTCTTCTTTTTAACATGGTTTCTTCTCATTATTCTCCATAAGTTGGCAGTGTTTTATTATTTTATACTTGGTTATCTTTGCAGGCTTATATATTCACATTTTTATGCATTATCTTGATCAATTGCATTTAACAATTTTTATATTACTAATTTCTGATAGTTGCATTCACCAGGATTGTATAACTTGTTGAAATGAGGGGAAGAAGCTACACCCCTTCACCTCCAAGAGGCTATGGTAGAAGAGGAAGGAGCCCTCCCCCCAGAGGACGCTCTGGTGGTAGGGGAGATGCTCCAACTAGTCTCTTAGTTCGCAATCTTCGCCATGACTGTAGGTAAGTATTTGATTAACACATTCTTTATTTCACTTTTTTCAATTTATGGAGCTCTTTTGTTAAATGGTAATCTCTCCTTATGTTAGTTTATAAAGTGTAATAATGAAACATGTCCCCTGATATGTCAAGGTATACAGTTTTAGAATTTGGGGTCCCTGTAACCCATAGGATTGCATAATTCACTTGTTATTCCAGGATGTCTCGGTCATTCTTTGCTTTGGACTTTTGGTGGTTGTTATTTTGTTTGTATTAGTGCATGGGTTGTTGTATGTTTTGCATTCATAAGCTCGTGATTAAAATATATTCTTTGCTTTGGTCTTTTGGTGGTTGATATTTTGTTTGTATTAATGCATGGGTTGTTGCATGTTTTGCATTCATAAGCTCGTGTATTAAAATATATGCCGACTTTGGAGCTTAGCAACTTTTTGATAAAGTTGGAAAGGAAGCATTTATTGTGCATTTGTTAATTGTCTCCATACCCCCCCAAAGAAAGCAAAAAGAAATCTTTCTCCTACTAATCATTTGATTCATTGCAAACAGGCCGGAAGACTTGAGGAGGCCTTTTGGTCAGTTTGGCCCTATAAAAGACGTCTATCTGCCAAGGGATTATTACACTGGGTGAGCTTGTGTTGAATATTGGTCTTTTCTGTCCTCTATTTTCATCCTACATGAAATTATTACTTTCATTGGTTTTGCTTGATTGTTCAGTTGTATTGTGGTTTTACTTTCATCTTAATAAGTTGAATTCATTAAGGCTTTTGAGATTTACCAGTGAAGTAAGAGTTATGAAGACTTCATTCAATCAAGTAGTAAGAGTTATGAAGACTTCATTCAATCAAGTAGTAAGAGTTCTGTTGACTCATTCTAGTAGTAAGAGTTCTTGACGTTGATCAAGTAGTAATGATAATGAAGATTGGAAGGAAATCTGGTTTGATTACAGTGTCAAGATTCCAAGTTTTCAAGTCTTGAAGAACTTCAAGTCATCTTAAATTATTGCTCAAAAGGTCAGCTATGAGTGCTTACTTATGCGCCTATCATGGCATTCCATATTCTTGGAGTTATTTGAGCTATTCAATTCATTAGGTCTTTTTTTTGAAAATTTTAGAGGGTTTTTAAGGTGGCTTGATGGATTTTTATTTTACTCCTATTATGAAGCTGACCCCCATAATTGTTTTTCAACTTCCTGAGGTTTTGTTTTCTGGAAAGAGTATTTAATTGTTATAAGACTCCATATTTTTTTCCTGCAATTTATGCCGTTTCTGACCAGTATATGCTGAGGAGTTCAGTCCTTTGGATGGTCAATAAGGACCTCAGTATTCTTATCGCTTGAGCTAATGTCTATTAGCCGAAATGGTATGGGATAACTGTGCTACACTGTCTTTCTTTACCTGTCAAACTGCTCTGTTATGCAGTGATCCGCGAGGCTTTGGATTTGTCCAGTATGTGGACCCAGCTGATGCTGCTGAAGCTAAATATCAGATGGATGGTCAGGTTATGCAAGGTCGGGAGCTCACTGTTGTTTTCGCTGAGGAGAATAGGAAGAAGCCAACTGAAATGAGAGTCAGGGAACGTGGAGGAGGAAGGTATATTCTGCTTTTATTATGATGAATGGGCTTGCACTTTTCTCGTTTTGTTTAAAAAATTTGGAACTAAAAGTTCTCTGCATATGTGATTGACCAATAAGGACCTATTTGCCACCATTTCTACTAGTTTTATTTCTCTAGAGGCTGGATTCAGATGTTCTTGAATTTTTTTTCCGCTAAGCTAATAATGATCGGCCATGGATCTATCCTAAGTAGACGATTTTCCTAACCAGTATTATTTTTGAACTTTGATGTGATATATATATAATTCACAATCTTAACTTGTTCAGTATCTGTAATGAAGGAAGCAGATTGAAGAGAGTGGATACTTTAATGGACGATAAAGATGGAATGATGTTCTAATTATCCTTTAGTTTTTCAACCTCTGTGCCTTAATACCCTTTTTTGTATAAATGACCAAGAATGAAAGTTGGTAGAGTGAATGTTTGCTAGGCAAAAATTAACAATTAACATAGGCTGTATGATTGGCAATAGCGTCGAGTATAGAGACCTATCAGTACTTTGGCATATCGTAAGGTCTTTCTGGCAAAAAATATCTAATGGACCCAAGTAAACATCAGTGAAGCCCCTGGACCATGATAATGTGTAATTACACAAGTGTATATTCAAATTAATTGCACTTTGTCCTTTTGAAGAATGAAATGTAGATTTTCTTTCTTGTTCTGTGCAGAGGAGGTCGTGTATATGATCGAAGGCGATCTCCCCCACCCCGCTATTCTCGTTCTCCCCGCTATTCTCGATCCCCACCTCCGCGCTATGGAGGGTCTCAATCTCGTGGCCGTGACTACCACTCTCCTCCAAAGAGAAGATACTCAAGGTATGACGTCATCTTTGTTTAAGTAGAACTTGAAAAGCCTAATTGTGTACGACACCCCTATTCTTCTCCGTACTTGAGGATGATTGTGAAATTCTGATATGTATTTTATTCACGTTTATGCGCTGCGATTATTTGCAGGTCCATATCTCCTCCCCGTGAGAAAAGGTATAGTAGAGAGAGGTCGTACTCGCACTCCCCACTACGTGAACAGTCTCCTCCCTTGAATGGGCCAAGGAACCGCAATGTTTCTCCAGTGAGGGAACGATCACCATATGGTTCAAGAAGCCGCAGTCAGAGTCCAGGTAGGGGACACCCACCTCCAACAAGGGCTCGGAGCCTGAGTCGCAGCAGAAGCAGGAGCCCTTATCCTGCTGAGTATTCAAGGGAACCCGCAAGGGATAGGTCTCCTAGCCCCTGAGCTGGATAAATGTTCTGGTTCTGTGTAGTAATATCTTATGATAAGTAACTGTGGATGTTTGTATTTTGTGCTAGGATGGATTTTAACTGATGGTCTAAAGTATGTTGTTTCATGTTTTTGACCTTTTCAACTATGTCATTTCATGTTCACGACTCCAACTATTTATCAGTGCTTTTGGATTTGGTTGATATTGTTTGTTCCTGATGTTTTCTTAGAATTATTTTCCTAGAAATTTGTGTTTCAGTCTTGTTCCTTCTGGCAAATTTATTTACTTGCTAGGGCTGATAACCATGAAATTGCACCAAGTGTTTCGTGTTTATATGAAGTGGTATATTATTAAATCAATTTTTCTGATTTTGGAGTATGGAGTTGAACCAACTATTCTTTGCGTCCTGATAGCCTATTTTTTCGGAATATCCTGATTCTACACCAAACAATTCCTCTATTTTGGAGGAATTGTGACCTTGTTATGATTATGTTGTCTATGATAATTTTTTTTATAGAACGGTGTTTTTGAGATCTTGCAAAAGATCTAGAAGCAAGTAGAAATTTTCTCAACTAAGAAATTGTATAAATAGTTGGAAGTTTTAAAGTTTTCTTAGTGAGAAATGGGTTTTTTTTTTTTTACTTTGCATCCTTGAAATATAAAAAATTGCAGTACTTTGCACTTTCTTTTATTTTCACGCAAAAACTCAAGGGCAAAATAGGTAATTCAATTGTTAATCTTTGGCACATTGCACCTTCAAAATATAATTAGCACTTAATATTCTCTAATTACGAACAAATCAATAATTTGCACCCCCGAAACACAATAAATTGATACTTTGCACCTCAAAACACAAAATTAATACTTATCACCCTCAATTCTTTTTTTAAAAAAAAAAACTCAAACCTCTCGTTTTTTTCAACAAGTTGGCCATTGGGTGAAAAAAAATCTAAGGCAAAATAGGTAATTATTTATGGGTCTTTGATATTCTGAAGTAGACAATGGATCTTTGAGAAATTTACTTGTACTTTATTTAGTTATTTATGGATATATATACTGATGAAAAGAAAGATGAGTATTCTAGTATTTATAATTGTATTTTGCAAAATTTAAGGAAAAAATGAATTACCTATTTTGCCTTAGATTTGTTCCACCATGATGGTCAACTTTGACGACAAAAACGAGAGGTTTGAGTTTTTTTTTAAATTTGAGGGTATTAAGTGTTAATTTTGTGTTTTGGGTGCAAAGTGCCCATCTAATCTAATCTAACTTACGGGTTTTTTGCACTTTGCACCCCCGAAACATGGGAAATAGGCACTTTGCACCCCCAAAAATTAAATTTGGCACTTTGCACCCTCGAAATATGGAAAATGTAGCATTTTGCACCTTCTTTCATTTTTAGCCAAAATTTCAAGGGCAAAATAGGTAATTCAATTGTAAATTGTTGGCACTTTGCACCCCAAAACAGGTGAAATTAGCACTTTGCACCCCCGAAATAAAATTAGCACTTAACACCCTCGAATTAAGAATAAATCAACAACTTGCACCCCCAAAACATAATAAATGGACATTTTGCACCCCGAAATACAAATTTAACACTTAACACTCTCAAATTTAAAAAAAAAAACTCAAATCCCTCGTTTTTTCCTGCAAAGTTGACCATCGAGGGTGAAAAACATCTAAGGCAAAATAGGTAAGTCATTTTTTTCTTAAATTTTGCAAAATATAATTATAAATACTAGAATACTCATTTCTCACTCCCTCTTTCTTTTCACCAATATACATATCCATAGATTTGAGTTTTTTATTTTAAATTTGAGGGTGTTAAGTGATAAATTTGTGTTTCGGTGTGCAAAATATCCATTTATTATGTTTTGGGGGTGCAAGTTGTTGATTTATTCTTAATTCGAGGGTGTTAAGTGCTAATTTTATTTCGGGGGTGCAAAGTGCTAATTTTTCATGTTTTGGGGGTGCAAAGTGCAAAAAATTTACAATTGAATTACCTATTTTGCCCTTGAAATTTTGGCTAAAAATGAAATAGGGTGCAAAGTGCTACATTTTTCATATTTCGAGGGTGCAAAGTGCCAAATTTAATTTTCGAGGGTGCAAAGTGCCTATTTCCTATGTTTCGGGGGTGCAAAGTGCAAAAAACCCCTAACTTACTATTATTTCAAGGGAGTGTTTTGGTCAAAATAAACAATTTTGACCCAAATTCTTTTTTCTCCTATTTTTGACTTTTTTTCAATTCAAGAATTAAAATGTGATTATATTTAAAGAAAACATCCCCATTATTTCTTTGCCTAAAACTACATTCATAACTTCCCTCTGCCTCTTACAAATCACAAACCCACTAACTTTAATCGGACGACAGCCAAAAAATTCCATGTAACATCTTTCCAGATTCCATATTTTCTGTTATTCCATATTCATATATCCTCTAAAAAATCATCTGCACAAATTATACGTAGGCCTGAAGGTGCTGACAGTGGCCGAAATCAGGAGAACATCCGAAGGGTGGTAGATGGCTACTTGCTACAAGACCCGACCAACAACCGCAAGTTGCAGATCCATAAACTGATTTGTGGTTATAAGTTTCACATTTACTTATCATATACTTCAATTTGATCTCAATTACTTTCTTGCTTAATGTCGTACTTTTAGTTCGTAGTGCTAACCAGTTTATTGTTATTATTAATCACGTGTGTTCACCTTTAAAGTTGAGTTCATTTGCTTTGCATAAAGTTTCCATGTTCAAAGTGAATGCCATATGTTTGATTAAATGCAAGACAAAATAATTGCATTAATTTCGATTGAGCATTTTCTTACCATTTTTCTGATATTTGTTGTAGTCTTATGATTCGGTTCTCTAACTCATTTATTGTTCTTTTAGATGGTAAAAGTTGATCCATCCAAGGGTAATCAATGTCTTCGGGATGTAATAGAAGCAATGATGTCGAAGAACGTGGTCGGAAAACAAAAAATGGACATCCTATTTGAAAAGGGATTGGAAGTGATTTTAGACTCTGACCATGGTCAAGTATGAGATAAATATTTGTTGACTTGAGTTCAATAGTTCTTAGAAATAGTGATTGTAGGATGCTTGAAATGAAGAAATATTTAGAACGAATTCTTAGATCCATAAAAAGATAAAACTCCATAAACCTATTTATCTTGCAACCATCCTCTAATGATCAAGCATATGATGTTCATTTTAATAGAAACCTTAAAGATTCTTAATTTTATAGCATCAATGGGCTTAGATATTTGTTTTTCGTGCTTACAATGCTTTTGGCCGCGAGTGTTTTATAAAGAGTGGTCCTTTATTTACAATGCATAAGTTTGCACATTCTGTCCAGTATCCTTATCATGTTATTGTGCGTCCAGTATGCTCATCATGTTATTGTACGTGTGAAGTTGTTCTTTTAATTTTCATATCACGTCTTATTTGAATATGTGTCATCTAATGTTATCCTTATTGGATGTCAAGGTTTTATATGAAGAAATCATAATTTGTCTGACTTAATGTATCTTCAGAGTATAATGAAAGTGAAAGTTATTGAACCGGCAGCCTTTGATATTGAAAGACTATTTTCTATATTGGCTACATTGGAGAAATCCACAAATTAGATAATATCTTTGTTGGTGATCAAGATGACAACTTTTTACTATCACGGATTTCCTCAATGTTATGATGGGGGATATATATCAATCACATAATATAGTATCCTTCACAAATTCGATGTTCTGATTATTTTTGTTCACTTTTGTATAAGAAATTTTCAATTTGAACCATTGAACATCGATATATTATTTTGACTTCAACATTTTATGCATAAATTTTACTTCAATAGTTTATGACATGGTTGACTATACATTTTTCAACTTTTTTTGAGTTTGCAAAGTAATACTTAATTATAGGGAAAATCGCACTTCACCCCCCAACCTTTTTATGTTTTTGCAGTCTCCCCCCTAACCTTTAAAGTTTCGCACTTTCCCACCTCACCTATTTAAAAAGTCTCAGGCA
Source organism: Penstemon barbatus (assembly GCA_003313485.2). Taxonomy (NCBI): domain Eukaryota; kingdom Viridiplantae; phylum Streptophyta; class Magnoliopsida; order Lamiales; family Plantaginaceae; genus Penstemon; species Penstemon barbatus. The sequence goes on along the minus strand of CM064877.1, from coordinate 9,056,394 downwards.
ACCACCTCATTGAGCAAGGCACCCCCCAACCTTTTTAAGTTTTTGCAGTCTCCCCCCTAACCTTTAAAGTTTCGCACTTTCCCACCTCACCTATTTAGAAAGTCTCAGGCAACCACCTCATTGAGCAAGGAAATGGAGTTTGGCGGAATATTCCGTTTGCTTGAAGTGACGTGGCTTTAGTCAAGGGTAGAATAGTCCTTTAAGGCACGAAAGTGCGAAACTGTAAAGGTTAGGGGGGAGACTGCGAAAACTTGAAAAGGTTGGGGGGTAAAGTGCGATTTTCCCTATTTATAATAATTTCTAGATCAAAATTTCATTTCGAGTATATATGTTTCGGTCAACAAAATATTGAATTTTTTTGAAGAAATAACTTACTAAATGAATATTTCACAATTTTTCTTAATATTTTCGAAGAATTTCTTCAAAAAATTTCAATATTTTGTTGATCGAAAATATATACTCGAAATGAAATTTTGATCTAGAAATTATTATAAATAGGGAAAATCGCACTTTACCCCCAACCTTTTCAAGTTTTCGCAGTCTCCCCCCTAACCTTTACAGTTTCGCACTTTTGTGCCTTAAAGGACTATTCTACCCTTGACTAAAGCCACGTCACTTCAAGCAAACGAAATATTCCGCCAGATTCCATTTCCTTGCTCAATGAGGTGGTTGACAGAGACTTTCTAAATAGGTGAGGTGGGAAAGTGCGAAACTTTAAAGGTTAGGGGGGAGACTGCAAAAACTTAAAAAGGTTGGGGGGTGCCTTGCTCAATGAGGTGGTTGTCTGAGACTTTTTAAATAGGTGATGTGGGAAAGTGCGAAACTTTAAAGGTTAGGGAGGAGACTGCAAAAACATAAAAAGGTTAGGGGGTGAAGTGCGATTTTCCCTGAATTATATTAGCTTATTTTACTAATTTGTCGTATAAACTATTTGTAATAATATACTTGATATGATTCCGTGCATAGCACGGGTTTAGGCTAGTTTATTGTATTTTGGGGGGTGCAAGTTGCTGATTTGTTCCAATTAGAGAGTGTTAAATGCTAATTTTTTTGGAGGGTGCAAAGTGCCATAGCTTTACAATTGAGTTATCTATTTTGTCCTTGAATTTTTGCCTGAAAATAAAAGAGGGTACAAAGTGCTGCATTTTTCATATTTTAAGAGTGCAAAGATTTAAATCTAATTTTTGAGAGTATAAAGTGCCTATTTTCCATATTTTAGGGATGCAAAGTGTAAAAAATCCCGAGAAATGGACACAAAACTATCGGACCACGTGGTCATAAATTGGACACATGATGATGAAACAACTACTACTGTCTAAAAGGGAAAATAAATAACACTGGGACAGAACTCTATGTAAGTTTCATAATTAGACTATAGGGTAGTTGGGGCTATCTTCTCAACTAAGAATTTGTGTGCAATAAACGTAAATGTCAACTATATATAGGGTTTTTTGCACTTTGCACCCCCGAAACATAGGAAATAGGCACTTTGCACCCTCGAAAATTAAATTTGGCACTTTGCACCCTCGAAATATGGAAAATGTAGCACTTTGCACCCTATTTCATTTTTAGCCAAAATTTCAAGGGCAAAATAGGTAATTCAATTGTAAATTTTTTGCACTTTGCACCCCCAAAACATGAAAAATTAGCACTTTGCACCCCCGAAATAAAATTAGCACTTAACACCCTCGAATTAAGAATAAATCAACAACTTGCACCCCCAAAACATAATAAATGGATATTTTGCACACCGAAACACAAATTTATCACTTAACACCCTCAAATTTAAAATAAAAAACTCAAATCTATGGATATGTATATTGGTGAAAAGAAAGAGGGAGTGAGAAATGAGTATTCTAGTATTTATAATTATATTTTGCAAAATTTAAGAAAAAAATGACTTACCTATTTTGCCTTAGATGTTTTTCACCCTCGATGGTCAACTTTGCAGGAAAAAACGAGGGATTTGAGTTTTTTTTTTTAAATTTGAGAGTGTTAAGTGTTAAATTTGTATTTCGGGGTGCAAAATGTCCATTTATTATGTTTTGGGGGTGCAAGTTGTTGATTTATTCTTAATTCGAGGGTGTTAAGTGCTAATTTTATTTCGGGGGTGCAAAGTGCTAATTTCACCTGTTTTGGGGTGCAAAGTGCCAACAATTTACAATTGAATTACCTATTTTGCCCTTGAAATTTTGGCTAAAAATGAAAGAAGGTGCAAAATGCTACATTTTCCATATTTCGAGGGTGCAAAGTGCCAAATTTAATTTTTGGGGGTGCAAAGTGCCTATTTCCCATGTTTCGGGGGTGCAAAGTGCAAAAAACCCCTATATATATATAACTTACATATACATACCACAAGTATCTTGTCAATCATTGTCATGTCTCTCAACTAATATATTTCAATTTGGTACGACAATCGGACTAAATAAACATAAATATATTTCTTATATATTTAACTGACGAAAAATAAAATAAAATTATATTACCAACAAAAGTGATTCATCTAGTAAAAAAAGAGGTCATTACAAAGTAGCGGATTCAAGTTCGAATTCTTATTGAGAGAGGTACTCATTTAATATGTCAAATCCACCTCGAAAAGGATTAAACTCTTAGGAAAAAAATATATATTAGTAGTATATATTAAATATTAAATTACTTCAACTAAATCGACTAGAATTTTGGTTTAGACGGTCACATTAACGTGATAAACATCTACTCATAAAGGTACACTTATGAGTGAATTATCAAAAAAAAAAAAAGGTACACTTATGAGTGATAAACATCTACTCTACTATAAGTCTATGACTTGCTATTTTTTTTTTTTTTAACTCCTACGCCTATCATGTATCTCCCGCTATAATTGCCAATATTATTCAGAATTATTATATTTTTAGAAGTTAAATTATTTTAGGGGAAATTGCATGTGTGGTATCATATAATAAGGAATTTTGTAACATTGATATCACTGAATACGTAAATATACATTTAATATCTTGATTTAAATATTGATTGCATTGTTCATACTTCATACCAATATTATATAAATGCATGAAAATGCATGAAATTAGCCCCGTAACCATTATATCGTCTTTTGCAAGGTTTGGAGTTAAAATTATCACGTAATCTAATATTTTTAAGGAAAAATGAGAAAATTTTCATCACTTTATTATGTGATAACTTTTTCTCCAAAAGACAAGATAACGATAATATGGGGTGCATGTTGCAAAATTCGTCTACTTTCATTTAATTATTTAACAGTAATATGAACATTACAACTACAATTTAAATTATAGTGTTAAATATACATTTACGTATCCGGGGATACCTATATTATAAACTGCCCCATAAGGTACCAAAAAAGCAAATTTTCCTTATAATTTTGGAATAAAATGCCATAATATATTGTTCACGTAAAAATAGTTGACTTGAACTCCATCCTCTCATAAAAAATGTAATACTCTCTTGCGGTCAACTATTAATCGCCAATATGCATCGAACTAATAAAGTATTGACTGCTAGCAATATTGCCAAGTACAAATTGTTGGTGTGAGCTAGACCAAACTTTAATAAATCTCTAAACTGCCCTCAAAAGTCAAAAATCAAAAGTTTATTATTTTTTTAAAAGAGCATTTAATTGAGTATCTAATTAACCAATCTTTGTACCAAAAAAAAAAAAAAAAAAAAAAATTAACCAATCCTCAATAAAATAAATTACCTTTCATTACATCATCATAGACTAAATTAAATTATCTCTCTCTGCTCCGCAAGTCACAGAGTTCCTCTAATATTTTTAATCAAAGTCTCATGTAAATTTGGTAAAGTGTCTTATGCGCGCAGCTTAGATCAACGACCGAAAATGTAAATCTATTTCAATGATACTAAATCCAAATCATGTTAAATTTTATAACCAATATGTTATTCAATCCAATTTCAATGGATGCTATCCAAATTTTTTACTTTTTTTGCCACTGGATAAACAATTGATAATCGGCAAACTGATTAAATCTCGACAAATGAGTAAATAGATTTCTCTAGGAGTCATGGGATTGTTGGTGCTATATCACCAGGAAGATTTTAGTGAGCTCAACAAATCTTGAAGGGCCTGTTTGTTTGGTGTTTCTCAAAAAAATTTCGTGTTTGGAAAATGCCAAACAAACATGTTTTTATTTTCTGAAATAAATTTTTCATCTCTTAATTTTCTCAAACTACTTTCTCAAAACTCAAACAAACAATAATTTTCTTATCTCTCAATAAAACCTATACAAACTCTACTCTGATTTGACATAAAGTAACATATCTCTTACCCAATTTATCTCAAAACAAACATGATATGACATAAAGTCTTACACATTTTACACACCTACAACCCAACTTTTCCAAAAAAAACCTATACATACTTTATTTCTCAAACCACTCTATCAAAACTCAAACAAATAACATTACGCAAATCGAGATTATTTCACAAACATCCACTACTCTCCCAAACTACTTTCCCAAATACCAAACAAACAGGCCCGAAGTCTTTTATATAGATCTCTCCACCTGTGTCGAGTTGTGTGACGAATCGAGGCATATATAAAATTTTTATGAACTTTAGCAACCGATAGTTCATGTATATATGAACTTCATATATTTACTTTAGATTAGAACTGAAATATTACAAAAATCGCAAAAATTGGAGCCGGAACATATTAGAGATCAACATGGAGACACAAGATATATACTAAATTATCAGAAAAAGGATTGCAAGAAACGAAACCATAAGATACAAACTCTCATATTTCAATAACATTTAATCAACCAGTTCAAAAATATTCCATAAGCTGGACTAAATAGCCAATAAGGGTAAAACAGTAAAAAAATGTCAAAAAATGCAAAATCCAAAAACTCAAAGTTTAAAGCACAAAATAAAATAAATCACTCAACCAAAATTTGACCTTAATCGGGCCCAAATTGACCTCCAAAATCATAACTCAAATATTATAAAAAATGGCAAAAATTGGAGCCGAAAGAGATTAGTGATTAACTTGCAGGCACAAGATGAATATCAATTTACCAAGAGAAGATTGAAACCATAAGGGACAAACTCTCAATATTTCAATTACAAATAACCAACCAATTGAAAATAATTCACAAGCCAGACAAAATAACTAATAAGAGTAAAATAGTAGAAATATGTCAAAATGGAAAAAAATCGAAAACTAAATATGTTTGAAGCACAAAATAAAATAAGACATTCAACCAAAATTTGGCCCCAATCAGTTTCAAATCGACCTCCAAAACTATAACTAAAATATTACCGAAAATCGCAAAAATCCAGAATAAATTAGTGATTAACATGGAGACATAATATTTCAATAACATTTAATTAACCAGTTCAAAAATAATCCTCAAGCTAGACTAAATAGCCAGGGTAAAACAATAAAAATTATGCCCCCAAAACTAAACAAATTTAAAGCATCAAATAAAATAAGAATCTCAACCAAAATTTGGCTCAAATCTACCTCCAAAATAATAACTCAAATATTATAAAAAATGCCAAAAACTATAGCCGAGACATATTAGCGATTAACATCCAGAAACAAGATTATTACCAAATTATCAGGAGAATATTGCAAGAAAACTGAACCATAATGGATATCGATATTTCAATACAAATAACCAACCAATTGAAAATAGTCCACAAGCTGGAAAAAACTACTATTAAGGGTAAAAGAGTAAAAATATATCAAAATAAAAAAAATCGAAAACTAAACATGTTTGAAGCACGAAATACTTTGATTGGGTTCAAATCGACCTCCAATATTATAACTAAAATATCTTTGAAAATTGCAAAAATTGGAGCTATAACAGATTAGTCATTAAAATACAAGCACAAGATGAGAGACAAACTTTCAATATTTCAATAACAAATAAAAAACCAATTTAAAATAGTCTAGAAGTCGGACGAAATAACTAATAAAGGTAACAACGTAAAAATATGCAAAAAATGAGAAAAATTGGAAAACAAAACTTGGTTGTAGCAAGAAATAAAACAAGACACTCAGGCCAAAATTTAGCCCAAATAGGGTTCACATCGACCTCCAAAGCCATAACTAAAATATTACCAAAAAATCGCAAAAATTAGAGTCGGAACAAATTAGAGATTAACATGGAGACACATGCTGAATACCAAATAATCAGAAGATGATTGCAAGAAACGAAACCATAAGATACAAACTCTCTATATTTCAGTAACATTTAATCAACTAGTTCGAAAATATTCAACAAGTCGGACTAAATAGGCAATAAAGGTATAATAGTATAAATATGTCAAAAATGGCAAAATCCAATAGCAAGTTTAAAGCACTAAATAAAATAAGTTACTCAACCAAAATTTGTCAATGATCGGGTTCAAATCAACCTCCAAAATCATAACTAAAATATTACCAAATATCGCAAAATTGGAGTCCGAACAAATTAGATATTAACATGAAGACACAAGATGAATACCAAATTATCAAAGGAGGATTGCAAGAAACGAAACCATAAGATGCAAACTCTCAATGTTCAATAACATTTAATCAACCAGTTCGAAAATATTCCACAAGTTGAACTAAATATCTAATATGGGTGCTAATAAAAATTACACGAGAGTTTTGTCAATTAGTTAGAGTATAGGGGGTGTCCGAGCCATTTACTCACTACTAATCTACTATATAGAGAATGAGGAAGGAAAGAAACATAAAGACTTGGTGAGAGCAGTAAATATTCAGAGTGAGAAACATGGGGAAGAGCATTACTGAAGTTGGTGTAGAAGATTTGGTGAGAGCTGGACTTCCAGTTGAAGAAGCCAAACATTTCGAAACACAGCTCAAAAGTGCAATTTCCTATGGCGGCGGCTCTATGGTGGAGGTATGGCGTGAGATCACAGCTCGAAACCTCTTAAAACCATGGCACCCACACACTCTGCATCAGCTCATCTACTACTCTGTCTACGATAACTACAATGAGTCCGTCCATGGCCCCCCTCTCTACTGGTTCCCTTCCCCGTAAGTTCAATTACTTCATCTTCCATTTGTGGAACTTCAATTTTGCTTGGCAATAATCTAATCATAATGTTAATTTGTTAATTGATTTTCAGATATGAGTCTAGGTATACAAACTTAGGGCGTATCATGGAATCGTATGGTCCAAGGCTTTTTGGTGCATCTTATAAGGATCCTGTCACGAGTTTTAGGCAATTTCAGCAATTCTCCGTGCAGAATCCTGAGGTTAGACTGAGAACCTAAATGTACAATTGCATGCGCCTTATTATACAAATCAGTATTTTGATGTGATATTTCAGATATACTGGCCGATTATACTGAACAAACTTTCAATTCAATTTTCGGTGCCACCAAAATGCGTTGTGGATACCTCAAACAAATCCAAACACGGAGGAACGTGGTTGCCTGATTCAGTACTGAATATTGCTGATTGTTGTCTTCAACCAAGTAGTTATATGAAGAAGCATGATGATAGCATAGCTATTGTGTGGAGGGACGAAGGCTCAGATGATCATGATGTTGAGCATATGACAATGAGGGAGCTCCGGGAACAAGTAATGTATGCTTGGAATCATCATGCTTTATCATCCACTTACATTGGTTGGAAAATAACAAGCCATTCTCATTCAAAGTCTAAAATTGGTGAATTGAAGTGTCCTAATATATGTGAAAAATGGGAAGTTATTTGATGCATGTTGCCCCATATAAGCAGCATCCCATTATATGTTATGAATTTATTCTTTCCTTTCTTATTCCCAGGTTGGTAGCAAATGCACTGGATGCAAAATTCTGCAAGGGAGACGCAATTGCAATTGACATGCCAATGACAACCACTGCAGTTGTTATATACTTGGCCATTATACTTGCTGGATTCGTAGTTGTATCAATCGCTGACAGCTTTGCACCAAAGGAAATTGCCACTCGCCTACGTGTATCAGAGGCAAAGGCAATTTTCACTCAGGTAATCTTAAGAACAATTTCTATATCTATAGACCTCCACTTGATAGATGACATCGTATATGGAATTTTTCTACTTTCCCTTTAATTATGGTTGTGGGATAAACCCTATGTTCTTGTTATTTGTTGGTGTTTAGGAATTTGTTTGGATGGGTTAAAGGCATATGTTGTTGGAAAACTCTCGCTTATGTCAGTCAATTTGAGTTTTCTTTCATTATAATTGATTTTGTGTGATACAGCTATATAAGAAGACTCGAGTTATATTAGTATAATGGTATGTAAATGGCTTTCTGAAAAATATTCATTGCTTGAATAAAATACTCAGTGTATGTCCAGTCTTCGCCCCTTGTTCTCAACTGCACACTTAATAACTAGAATATTACTCCTTCGAGCTTTTTTTCATAGCATATGCTTTTTCTTATTTGGGAAAATGTTCTAACTTCCACCAAATTCAGGATTTCATAGTACGAGGAGGACGAAGATTTCCTTTATACAGGTAAGGCTTGCATTTGTAATCACATGCTTAATTCATGTTTCTTGTGGAAAACTGCTAATATTTATTCTTGATTATTTATTTTTCCACACCCAAAGCAATAACTGGGTTGTCTACTATTTCATATCATCTGATCTGAATGATGATTTTGCATTGTTTTTTTCTCTTTATGAATGAATGAAGATATAAATGTCCACATTTTAAAGATTTTAAGGTTATAAGTCCATTTTAAAATTGTCACAAATACTCTCATCTGTCTGTGCAGCCGTGTAGTAGAAGCAGCACCAAATAAGGTTATAGTCATTCCTACAACTGAAAAAACTCTTCAATTAAGAGACCAAGACATATCGTGGGAAGCTTTTCTTGCTAGTGTTCTTCATCTACCAAGGTAATTGTCGAATTTACTTTGAATGAGTACTCAATTGATTTATTGTTTTCATAAACTGCATTTCTAGAAAAGCCTCTCTTTTTGGCAGGCCAAATTATTATTCACCATTTTACCAATCCATAGACTCTGTGACCAATATCCTATTTTCATCTGGTACCACTGGTAGGTAACTGACCTCATTGCAATAAGCGATGCTTCTGTGACATTTATGTAATATTTCAAATGTCTTCTCTACCTTTAAATAGGAGATCCAAAAGCTATACCATGGACTCAACTTTCTCCTATTCGTTGTGCTGCTGATTCATGGACTCATTTTGATGTTCGACCTGGAGATGTCTTTTGTTGGCCAACAAATTTGGGATGGGTTATGGGGCCAATATTACTCTATTCGTGTTTCTTAACGGGTGCAACTCTAGCTCTCTATCACGGTTCTCCTCTAGGCCGTGATTTTGGAAAATTTGTCCGGGTAACTTTATCCGACACATTTAAGCTAGATTTTTTTTTCTCTTTCTATTTCATGCTTCATGCTTCACGGTCTGCCTATCTTCTAAATCTTCAACTATGAGAGCAAAAGCCATTATGAATCAAAATAACAATTTCAATAACGCATAAGAAATTATGGTTTCTTAGTATTGCTCCTTGTTAAATTTAAATTCAAAATCTATTTTTATATAATTTAGAAAATTATATACAACTTATTCCAATCTTATTAATTTTTCGTCTTCTTAGAACATTTTAGTGTGTAGAATTACATCCGCTACTCCCCTCATATATGATTTAGTTAAAAGTACACCCTTAATAAAGAAGGGTATTTACAATATTGGTTCGATAAAATTTTCAAATTTAACATTGGCTAGGTGTAAAATTGGGGTTTTTCTGACAACTTCAGCCCCCCTGCCCTTACTTCGAATAACAGCAACAATATTTGTGGGTTGAGACTTAAAATAGGCAAATTTTTTGTAATAATTGAAACTTAAGGAGCGGACCTGTAATTTCACTTAACCTCAGAAGTGTAAAGATAATTATCCCTACAAAAATTGGGCACTATGTATAGGCCATAGTGTAAATCCATGCATCAATAGTCTGTTCTGACCAAAATTTCCTTGGCATTTAACATACCTCCAGGATGCAGGAGTCACTATTTTAGGAACTGTTCCTAGCTTAGTAAAGACATGGAAGAGTACACGTTGTATGGAAGGCCTGGAGTGGACAAAGATAAGGTAATGTTTGATCAGTACTTCCAATGTCTTTTTTGTTTACTCATTTTGTCTGAAGGAATGACTATATACACACCTGCACAGGTTATTTGCTTCAACTGGAGAAGCCTCCAGTGTTGATGATGACCTATGGCTCTCCTCAATGTCTTTTTACAAGCCAGTAATGGAATGTTGTGGAGGCACAGAGCTTGCGTCTTCCTACATTTTGGGAAACCTTTTGCAACCTCAGGCCTTAGGAGCATTTAGCTCTGCCTCGATGGGCACAGGCTTTGTCATTTTTGATGAAAGTGGGATTCCTTATGTAAGAATTTTCATATTTCCTGCTTAAATGCCAGCTATTTCCAATTACATTTATTACATATAATTATTGGTTCTTTTATTCATTAGAAAAAAAATGGGGAAATTGCATATTTGGTACTATGCAATAGTACTCTGCAACCTTGGTACCACTGAACACAAAGATGCACATTTAGTACCACAACTTAAGTATTGGTTGCAATGTTCATACCACCGTCAAATAGTGGGACAGAGATGTACGAAATTTAACACATGATGCACCGCACGTGACCGTTATCTCGTCATTTGGAGGGAGAATTATCACGTGATAACATGACAACATGAGGGAAACATTATCCAATTTCCTCCAAAAGTGAGGAAACCTGATAATTTTCCCTCCAAAAGTGAGAAAAACGTCATAATTTTTCATCCAAATGACATAGTATGAACATTGCAACCAATTTCGTCAATTTTCATCCAACTATTTGACAATAGTATGAACACTGCAACCAATTTTTAAATTGTGGTACTAAATTTGCATTTACGTATCCAGTGATACAAAGATTATGAAGTCCTAATGTCTTATTGTAAGATACCACATGCAATTCTCCCAGAAAAAAAATTATATGCTTATGTCGAGGTATTTCATATTCCTATTTGGATCTTGTAGGCCAAAATGGTTCTCAGATTATTTTTTCCTATGTGACAGCCAGATGATCAACCTTGTGTCGGAGAAGTGGGCCTCTTTGCTCTTTACATGGGAGCGACTGATAAATTGTTGAATGCTGATCATGAGGAGGTTTACTTCAAGGGTATGCCGATGTACAAAGGAAGGGTATGCTGTTTTATAGTTTTCAAAATGTTGCTCTACTTTATCTACTACAGGTTTGATACATTAAACTAAGGGAAAATCGCAAACTGCCCCTTACCTTTTGGCCATTTTGCACTTAATCCCACAACCTTTTTGCATGTGCACTTTTTCTCAACCTTTCAAATTGTTGTAGTTCACTGCCACAGTGGGTATATCTCCTCGTGATAATTGAATATTAACAGTGTTGTGAAGAAGCTTTTAATACTCCTAATCCCTAACCTTTTGACTGCATTGCACTTCACTCCAAAATTTTTGATATTTTAGCAGTTGAACTCTTAAACAGCCACCGCCGAACAGCTAAAGTCTGTAAAATGCAAAAAATTGAAAAGGAGCAAGTGCAAAGCCATTATGGTTAAGGAGTAAGTGCAAAATAGCTTGAATGAGGGGACAAAATGCAATTTCTCCTTTTAAGAAACTTCTAAGACGTAATTCCATAATTCCATGTGTTCATCTAGGATTCTACTTTTCATCCATAAGATTGATCAGTTGAGTAGCCACTGGAATATGTTTTTTCCCTTTCGTTTCTCAGCTACTTAGGAGACACGGTGACATAATAAAAAGAACTACCGGTGGATATTTGGTGGTGCAAGGAAGAGCTGATGACACTATGAACCTCGGAGGCATTAAGGTATCTCACTGGCAAACTTTCACTTCTTCGATTCACGATGAATTTACATTAAGTGATTGTTTATATGCAGACAAGCTCCATTGAAATTGAGCGCGTGTGCAACACTGCTGATGAAAGTGTCTTGGAAACCGCTGCGATCAGCGTTGCACCCCCAAAGGGTGGTCCTGAACAGTTGTCCATATTTGTGGTACTAAAGAAAGGATTCAGCATTAAACCAGACGTGCTAAAGCTGAAATTCTCAAGAGCCATTCAGACCAACCTTAACCCTTTGTTCAAGGTTTGGATCCCATTTCTTTATTTCCTTTTTGTGATTAGGAGAATTTTTGGAATACTCGAATAGACAAATTTCATTAGCACACATTAAAATAAAGATATCAACTGAGATAGTGTGTACAAATTGTAAGTGTGAGACAGCAAATTAATTTTTTGCATTTTGTTTTACTGAGCAGGTTAGCTTTGTAAAAATTATGCCGGAGTTTCCTCGAACAGCATCAAATAAGCTATTGAGGAGAGTGTTGAGGGATCAATTGAAGGAGCTTCAGATACAGAGTAAAATTTAAGTCCCAGCTACTCTTCATGTGTTGATTTTCAGATTTTTATCACATAATACAATTGTATGAAAATTGTCATAAAAATAAAGGAATTTCATATTATTATTGTATTGATATGTGGGAGATCCTTGTCTAGTATATACTTTTAAATCAGGTTGAAATCATACCAGAGAAATCGATACAAACTCACATATAACAAATCAAGTTTGAATATCTATTTTTCTAAACAAAACATTTGTCTGCTAAAACTGATACCGCAAAAATGATGGATGCTAAATCTCCTTTAAAAGAACTGGCTTCAAATTTGCCAGTAATGATGAAGTGTATAGAATCTAATTAACACCTTATGCCAATCCCGTGTCTGTTTGCTAATTGAACCACCAAGTTAGACAGTATTTTACAACACTTTCAAGTTTTCCCAAGTGCCACATCTTGCAGTCCCTAAACTAGACTTACACAGGTACTCGTCTTCCACGATATCGATCAAAAAACTGCAGAACAAAAGATTCAAACATAAGATGTCATATATAGTAGCATAAACTTGCACACAGACCATCCATTGATAAGGACTGAAAATATAGAGAAGATACTGAGTTGCTTCATCATAATATAGCTATTATTTTTTTTTTATTCTCAGTTAAAGAAGGTTGGTATAAAAGATTTCTAGCCACATAAAAAGAACCCTCTGCAAGGAAATGGATCAGACACTTATCATATAACATCGAGCTCTCAGGATCCTGTTTCAACATTCCCTCAACTTGGTCTAAACGGAAAATATATGAGTTGGACATTTGTAACACATCAATTGCACCATCGCATGTGATTTGAAATGACGTCGTTAACCACTTCTTCAATAAGCATACCACAAGTTGAAGAAATAAAGGTTCAAATCATGAATCAAGTGAACAAGGAGAATCGAAAAAAATACTGAACTTGAAAGAAGAATCAACGTAGATTGCATAAGAACACCTATAAGGCACACGCCGCATTACAGCGTGTATTTCCTTGAATCATCTTCAGAGTTTTATCAAGCTGATTCTATCTACCTTTGGTCTGACAATAAACGGTTGTCCCTAAACAAAACTTTCAAATATAACTTACATATTTGTACATTTGACTTCATGGCCCTACCAAAAAAAATTATAAGAAACATAGAGGACAAATTCTACATCAAAAAGCATAAGCATAAAGCCTCCAGAAGCATCTTTGACCAAAACTTAAACTAGTATCAAAAATCATTGCTCACTGCTAACGAGAAACATAATACAAGATGTCATAAGCAACATACCGATCTGATAAAAGGTTGTTGGAACAGCCAACCAAGAACAGGTATCTTCTGCAGAAAAACAGCCACTGTTGGCCAGAAGCCACTGATAATAACATATAAAGAGTTAAGTACCTCTTCTGAGTCAAAGAAGTGGAAAATAAACTAAAAGAGTATCTTATAAAACCTGAAAAGTACTACAAATCCATATGCTTCAACAATCATTCCAAGTATAGGCCATCCGATTATGACCAAGAAGAAGCCAATACCAAATGAAATAGTCCCCTGTAACCAATATGCAAAAACCAACAAAAGAAAAAACTTAAAGAGTGTTCAAGAAGAATTGGCGCAGAAAATATGAGACATATTCAACCAAAAGAAACCTTGAAATTAGAACGTTTCATAAAGAACTGTGCAGATGACTTGAGTCCAATAGTTAATGTTACTCCCGAGACGAAGAGGATCTGTATAAGCAAATTCAGAAAAATTAGGACTATCAGAGATGAAAATGATAAATTCGAAACAATTACTAGCTGGTTAGAGCATTATACTTACATTTCCCATTGCAATTAATCCTTTATCGAAGAAGAAAATGATCCCCAAAAACGAAAAGAAAACTCCAAAACCCGTCAAACCAAGTCCAATCTCTGTTTCATAACACCATAAATTACACATACAGCAATAACAAAATGAATCATAATTGATGACAATTAATCAATTTCAAGCATTCCTCAACCGTGCATACAATCAGAAATGGAATAAACTTACTTTTGCGATCGTTCATCTCTAGGGACATCATCTTTGGCAGATTCAGATTCAGTCACAATATGCCAGGTGAAACCCTATCTATATATACAATATAAATCAACGGCAACAAAGATCCAGTGAAATAAGTCGCGTTCCTGAAGTTGATGATTTACATAATACTACGAAATATAGAGTAGAGTATATACAAGTTAGTTTGTTTCAACTTCGAAGGGAAGGAACCAATAGCTATTAGCGCGATGACGTGATCTCAACTGAAATGATAAAAATCAATTTTACTGAACTTTGTTTAACGCGGGCGAGTTGACTCGGCACTAAAATGGGCCGCAACTATTGGGTCTATATAACAAAAAAGACTTTTAGGGCCGTTTAGGTACTTTGTATATTCATATCTCAAGAAATTCAAATTTCGGAGCGCTATTTAAAAAAAAAAACAATGTTTTGAGTTAAGGTTGGTTAGTAACTTGAACTTGAAGTATAAATTAAAATATGTAAAATTATGTTCACTTCATTCAAGGTAAAATTGCAGAAAAAGTCCCACACTAATTAGTGATTTTGGATTTTCATCTCGAATTATATCTCCTTAAAGAATTTGGTCCCGTAATTTAATACTTTTTTGGAATATTGTTCCACCGTTAATTATGAGATGAAAATTGTGCATGTGTCAATTAAATTGTCACATGACTGCGAGCACGTGTCATGGAGTGACAAATTTAAGCATATGACAGAATTCGTTCTAAATTAATTACAAAATTGAACCGTCATTTCCATTAAATTATAAATTTAATATTGGGACTATATTCATGCAAAATGGTAGATTATGGGATGAACTTCGGTGAGTTGATATAATTTGGGACGAAAAATCAAAATTAGTAATTGGTTTGGGACAATATTTCGAAAAAATATTAAATTACCGGACAAAATTCGGTAAGATGATTGATAGAAATAGTGTCCTGCAAGCCAGCTGTATGGCGAGCATTTATTGTAATAAATGAGGAACTATTCAATTTTGATTAATAAATGCACTTTATTAAATGGTCAACTTTATCTTATGTAATAATTATCTACGCATAAGGATAGAAGTCCTTAGATCACAGGGCTATGGGACAACCCGTGGACTGATCTCCAAGGCCGTGATCTAGAACATATTCAAGAGTCGTAGAATCCAATCGAGATAGGACATCATTGGATTCGGTTAGACTCTCACTATTGTGTATACTCCGATGAACTGGAGAACGCTGGGGTCCACGAGCGTGATTGGGATGGTCGATATACATAAGTGGGTGGCTTGCTGGGATGGCAAGCGCACTGAATACCCCAATTAGGAAATAACTCACCATGGAAGCGGTAGTCGCATATCGGGGTTGAAGTTATTCCAAATTTATAATAGTATACGAGGAACGATCCCTAACTACTTGAGGTGATAGGGTTTATCTGGTGCGAGAACGTCTATGCTTTGATATGAGTTCCGACTGACTGGGGATCGCCAGAAAGTTTATGTGGACTCATATTGGGTATAGAGGAACTCGTATGCAGATTCATATCATCAACAAATGATCCATTGACCCGACTTGATAGGTTGGGAAATTCTCCTATGGATTTCTGTGAGAAATTAATTCTGGTAAAATCCTTGGCCAAGGTATCTGACGACTTTATGTAAGTAGCTCATAAAGATTAAGTCAAAGAGAATTTATTTCGAGATCAGAGTACATAATGTCAAGACAAAAGAAAAGGGAATACGATGAAAGACCATACCCTTAAGTCTCGACTGGGAGATTGATCGATGGAGAGATTATGTTGTATATAGAAATTATAAATGATAAAAGGTTCACTGAATTGATTCACCAGTGATTGGGCTCCATGGGCTTGTGGCTGGACATCGACCGTGGAGTGTGGGAGAATTTCCAAATTGGCAGGGGTGCTAATTTTGGAATGATCAATCGACAGAGTGTTCGATTGATTTAGAGTAAGTCTTACTCGAATAATTAAATAATATTTAATTATAACCCACGGCCAATTATGTGGTGAACCTACGGGGGCATACACAATACACATGAAGCGAAAGCGAGGAAATAAGAACGACCGAGTCGATTGGGTCGACTGGGTGAATAATCGACTGGGTCGATTATTATGGGTGGGTCGACTGGGTCGACCCAATTGGAACAAAATGGGATCCAATTGGAATTGAATCAGGATCATAAATTAAATTGGAATTTAATTTGTGAATTAATTAATTATGTTGGATTTAATTAATTAAAGGAATAATTAATTAATTAGACTTAGAGTCAAAATTAATTAATTGGGAGACTAGTTAATTAATTGGGCTATTTAATTGAGAGATTAAATAAAGCCTGATCAAAATTAATTAACTGGGCCATGAATTAATTAGAAGACTTATTCTTCTAAATTAAAGAGGGTCATGGCCCATGTAGGAGAGAAGAACCCTAGTCCTAATAGGATTAGGTTAGGGAGATAACTATAAGTAGCTTTCTTGTAGTTATTTTTCACACAACTCCATAAGCAAAAATTGAGCAGAGCAAAAATTCTCTCCCCTCTCCCAGTGTGATCGGCCGAACCCTTCTTCCCTGTGGAAGAAATTTTTCGTTTTCGATCTTGTTCCAAAATCGTTCCTAAGTCCTAGATCTTAATATATCTTGTGTTCTAGTCGATCAAGATATATTATTTTCGTGTAATTGTGGTGTATCAACCCGTAGAGGCGCAACACGTGGGGCGCTGCTGCAGAGCTTGGATCGATACTTGCTGGAGGAGAAATCAGAGTTCGTTTTGCTAGCCAAAGGATTTGCAAGGAGATAGGTATAACGTGTAAACTTATACTATCGTTTTATTTATATTCATATATATACAACTAGAGAATATCCTGGTAAGATTCCGTAAGAGGTCCTAAAATTTTTATATTCCGCTGTGACTAGGGCTGTTTATCTTACCGAATCCCAACAATGATATAGTCCAGGATAAAAATCCAAATAATTTGTGATGTTTTCTATAATTTTACCTCATTTCAAGATTGATTTTTCTTTTTGTCAATTTAGCCATATTAATGTGGTAATTTAACGGCAAATGCGCAACTTCCGTCTTATAATTAATGCTGGGATGATATTCCAAAAAAATATTAAATTACGGAACAAGATTCGCCAAATTGAATAGTTTGGAACGATTTTTGCAATTTCGCCTTAAAATAGCAAAAATGATTATAGTGATTTAATTTTCAATAATTCATATTGAATTAAATTAAATGTCCGTTTTGCTAATTAACTTCTCCTAATTTCCCACCAACCCAACCTGAGGTGAAAGCATGATCCACGTCACCTCCCCAACCGGAAAATTCACAATTAAAATCAGCATCTCCGCCACCCATTCCTCCACAAAATGCAAGTCATAATCCAACAAACCGCCGTCATCCGCCCCAACAAACCACCGTTCGATCACGATCATGTCCTCTCTCTCTCCCACATCGACACAGACCGCAACCTCCACGTCACCCTCCGTTACCTTCGAGTTTACGCCCCCAACCATCACCAACAACAAACAGACCCTTACCACGTCATCACCACCGCTCTCTCCGCCACCCTCCTCCACTACTACCCCTTCGCCGGGACTCTCCTCCGCTGCCACTCCGACGGCCGCCTCGAGCTGCATTGCCACGTCGACGACGGCGTTCCTGTAGTTAGCGCTTCAGTAAACTCTGATTTAAGCCTTGTCGACTACCTCGATTCCGAAATAGACGATAAGCTCGTCGAGCAGTTGGTACCCGAACTTGATCCGAATTCGGATCCGATCCGAGCGATTACACTGCAGGTGACCAGGTTCGGGTGTGGCGGGTTTGTTCTCGGAGCAGCCGTACACCATGCGATATGTGATGGGCTTGGAGCCACTTTATTTTTCAATGCTATGGCTGAGTTGGCACGTGGGGCTGGTGGGATTACGGTTAAACCGGTTTGGGATCGGACTACTTTGCTTGGACCTAGGAACCCGGTTCGTGTGCAGTACCCGATTCATGAATATTTGAGCTTAGACAAGGATTTCTACCCTTATTTGGGCTCAGGTAAGCGAGTTGTAAAGGGGTATTTTAATGTAAAAGAGGAGTGGTTGGATCGGTTCAAGGGGTTTTTACTTGAGAAATCCGGGTTAAAATTTACCACTTTTGAAGCCTTGGGTGCTTTTATATGGCGAGCAAGGTAATAATGAACTCAAAACTTAAATTTTGTTTGGATTTTTGATAAAATATTGAAATACTAGTATTTTAGTCAAGATTCCAATTTTAGTCACTTGAAACAGGACTAAAGCATATCGTGTCCGAGGAGATGAAAAGGTCACATTTGCATACTCAATTAACATCAGAAAGCTAATAACTCCGCCATTGCCCGATGGCTACTGGGGCAACGGCTGCGTCCCAATGTACGTTCACCTCCCAGCTAGCGAGCTTCTGAATCAGCCCATATGGAAAGCCATTGAGCTAATAAAAAAAAGCAAGTTCAATGCCACCAATGAGTATGTTCGTTCTTTCATCGACTTTCAAGAGTTGCATTACTCACAAGGCATCTCAGCGGGCCCGAGAGTGAGTGGATTCACCGACTGGCGACACTTGGGCCATTCCACGATGGATTTTGGGTGGGGTGGCCCTATCGCGGTGGTGCCACTGTCGAGGCACTTGTTGGGGAGCACCGAGCCGTGTTTTTTCTTGCCGGGTAAAGAGGGGATGATTAGGGTTTTGGTTCATTTGGAGGAAGATTTAATGGGAACTTTTAGAGAAGAAATGGATAATTTAAGAAACCATGAAAATGGATTTCAGGCAGCTCTGTAGTTTTGACTGTTTAATGTGTTTTTATTGAATTTTGAGACCTTCTGGAGCTCTTCGATGTAACTTGAAAATAGTTTTGGTTTTCCAATCACAATCTTCAAGAAAAGAATTGAAGAATGTACTCTGATAAAATGACCCAAAAAAATTGATAGCACAAAAGAATGGAAAAAGAGAACACCAGATTACTTACAAAGCAAAGAATTTCATGTACAAACCACTTGCTAAAGGAAGAAAACATCAAATTCTAGAACCAATCAATCTAAGGTAAAACTGCATCATCTTTCTTCTCCACTTTCTTAATCTACAAAGCTTCATCAAGAAATACCAAACAATCCCAAGTAGAGTCAACAAAGCACACACCAAATAGACAATCTTATTACCCACAGTCATTACATACACCAGAAAACCAGAAGGAACCAAGCACATAATCACCAGCCCTGGCCAAGGCAAACGCACTTTATACGACATATTCACCTCCGGCATTTTCCTTCTCAACCACAAAAAAGAAGCAAACTCCAACAACATCCCCAAACTATACAAAAAGTTCACCGAAGATATAACATCTACAAAGCTAAGGTAAGAAACCGCCAATGCCACTAAAGTTGACAGCAGAATCCCAAACCAAGGTGTTTTAAACCACTTAGACCGTGCACCAAAGAACCGTGGCACGACTCCTATATCAGCCATGCCAAGAATCTGATAAGCACAGCTGCTCAATTGAGCCTCATACAATCCCATAACCGATAAAACTGCACCAATCTCGATCCAAATTTTTAACCATTTCCCAGCAATAACCACAGCTAAATCAGCAAAATAACCATCAACCCATTTTTCTTGATCTAAAGGAGTAGCCCCAGTGGCAGCCAAAAGTGGAATCAAGTACCCCAAACATGTCAAAATTCCAGCTGAAAACAGTTCTTTAGGATATGTTTTCTGAGGCTTATCTACTTCACCAGCTAAAGTACTTGCATTATCCCAAAATTTCAAGTTCCAAAAAAGGGTATTAAAGAACAATCTCCAATCTTTCTCAACTCCCTTGTGGCCTAAACTAATCCATCTTTTATGATCAATCTTGGGTATTGAAACTAAGGATAATACAACAAATGGTGAAAGTGAAACAATTCCCAAACAAACAGCTGTATAATCAACTACAGTCAAACCAGTATAATTCAAGAAAGATAAAAACAAAGTGGAAACAAAGATTGCAATATATCTAGGCAAACCAGATGCAAAAATAGGAAAAGCAAGTTTAAGGTAATCAATGCAAAGAACTGGATATGAAGCCAAATTTATGACTCCACTAAGTAGTTTCCAAGAACCCATTAAAGAACCCCAAAAAGGGCCAAATGCTTTATGTGCCCATATAACAAATCCTCCGTTTCCGGGGAAAGTGGTGGCGAGCTCTGCAGTGATAAGGGCTTCAGGGATGCTCCAAATAAATGGGAAATTTAAAAACCAAGAATTGTAGATAAAGGGCCTGCTGCACCCACAGCAGATTCTTCACCATATGGACCACCGGCTACTTCAAAGTATAAGAGGAAGACTAGAGGGATTAAAGCAAGTTTCTTTGAGTTTTTATTTGTAGACTGTTTTGTACTATTGTTATTATTATCCTCCTCCACTGATTTTTTATGGGATGATGCTTGGTTTTCTAGTCATTATTGATGCCACTTGAATGATTCAAAGATGAGAAAGAAGTTAACTTCTCTTTTCACCATGTGATAAAATTAGAAGTTGAATAAGAGTGACTATTATGAATGTTAGGGAAATATAGTTGTATCTGATTTTCAGGGATCTAAACTCCAGATTAGTTTGAAAAGTTCTTTATCAATTTTTTTTTTTGGGCACTTAAGATAAACATGACTTATCAAGATTGTAATTATAAGAATAAGTGGTTACTTAGATGCTATTTTTACTGCACTGATAGACTCAAATAACACGTGTTGATAAGTATCATAAGTAAATAATAAAGTTTTTAAGATTAAAACAGGATCGTAATTTTTTAAAACATATGAGACCGTAAGTTTTTTGAAACCTAGGAATTTCTGGACTTTAGAAAAAGATAGGCTTTTTTGGAGCATGATCATGCAAACTTCTATTGCTTCATGTGGAATTTAGTGCAAAACAGGTACCAATACAAATACTCCCTCAACATCATGTTAAAAAATTCCACAACAAATAGTTAGCTTGTGAAAGGGCAATTTTAACATGCTCAAGTTTCAACTTGTACCTTGCCAATTCAAAACGGAAATCAACATTTCTCATTCCAAAAATGGTTAAGCAATCATTGAACACATTTTCATACATGGTTCTCCTGCATGTGCCTCCCCAACCCATTTCAATCATCTGGTTCATGGCTACTAGCTTTCTTCTTGCCAAAGCCCGATTTAGGTGATTCAATTTCCATGCGAGCATCATCAACTAGTTCCATTTCCCCTTCTTCCACCATTTCAAAATCATTGTTTGGAGCCTGCTCTTTCGTTGCCTGGTGATGCCCATCTCCAGCCTCGTCTCCATCGATGTGATCAGAGTTCTTTAGTTCTGGCCCATCAAAAGACTTATTTTCATTAGGCAATTGAACATCCTCTAGTTCTCTTTCAAGCTCATCTACTGGGTCCATTTTACGAGTTATGTCTCCACGTGCCTTTCTCCGTTCAAATGCTGCTTTAAGCTTTTCTTTATCGATCTTTTTTGTAGCAGCATCTTGAGGCGACCGGCCAACTGTGTTATCCACGTGGGACATATGTCTACCATGGTACTTATCCTTCTGTTCAACTGTATCCCTTGTTTCGATTTGCTCAACATTCCCTTCTTGATCATCTTTAGGAGGCAAGGCATTATCTCCCTTGGGATCCACAATGCTTTTTGTTTCAGAGTTTGCATTGTCATTAGCTTGGGATTGAGCAACTATAGATGGTTCCGACTTTGACGGTAAGGCCTTTGAAATACCTCCACTATGGGAAGAACCTTTAGGAGGAGGTGGCTGACTGCCTGCAGCACTCACTTCTGCCTCATTGGCTTGAGATGGCGGCAGGCTATTTTGTTCATACAATTCTAACATCTGATTGCTAACCTCTGAAAGGAACAAGACATCCGGTAAAAAAAAGGTAGTTTAATGCCTCAGAAAACACGGTGTAATCAATTGCATCATTCTTGACCCTCCATGTTTCTTTTCATCTATTTATAACAAAGTAAATCCTATTAAAAGAACCATATTTTCAATTATTTTCTGTGTTCTAGTACAGTGAGATCAAGTCCATGAATTCAATATACAATTAACGTAAAGAAGGGAAAACACCTACCCTCCAATTGGCGTGGGGTAACATCAAATTCCTGCCACCAAACCTTATCACCATCTGATGGGAGCTTTACTTTCAAGAACTTGGCAGCAAGGAAGATAGCACCTGCTGCAATGTGGTGGGGCTTAAACTGCAAGCATAGAGATGTCCGAAGCCTGCATTCCACTTTCTCGGGTCAGCAATGGAAGACAAAGAATCACCATGGTGACAATAAATTGATCTATGATAAGGTAAACATCATTACCCATCATTTACAAAATTCCATGCAACTTGAGCTAAGGTATGCTGTTCAACTTTGAATTTCTTAATTGCCTCAACAAGGGGTTTATATGGGTGATGTACATTGAAATCAAAGCCAAGAGTTGCAAGGACAACCCTTTCTCCAAGCAAAATAAGTTCTTTTTGTTGTTCATATACATCCTACACAAAAGGTTAAACTACATCAAATAAATCACAGAATTGACGAGATCTGATTTAAAGTTTTTCAACAAAAGTCTTTAGATCAAAAACTCAGACGTAAAAGTAAAAACTCAGACGTAAAAAGTAAAAACAAAAGTAAAAACTCAGACGTAAAAATGAAAATCAAATAAATCAGCAGAAAGTCAATGGAAGAGCTAACTTAATCACCTTCTGCTTGATCCTTTGCACGGCTGCAACATCCTTTCTGTGAATAATCTCATAGGATACAAGTATGACATCCTTCAGAGGACGAGGAGTTTCTTCAACCTTACCCGCGAGAAACATGCATACTGTGGCAATAGTCTGCAAGAAGAATGAAAAAAAGTCGGCCATAAAAATTTCAATATTTTTAAGCAACTGAATTTGTTGCCTTGTGTCATTTCTCCTCATGGTGGAGAAATTATTTTATTTGTTTTGTTTCCTAATTGATTCGGTTCACTGAAATGATTTACGATTGATGATTTTTTTCTTCTTATGTTGTTAATGAGTGAAAAAACTTAAAGAAGATTTCAACAAGCCCAGTTAACTCACCCTCCTATCATTTTTGGCATGGGATTGACGGAGGAAGAAACGATGACAGAACATCATTGCAGTCGCAATGGTTACCTGAGGCCTACATCATAAAGCAGTATATATTGGTCTGAAAAGTTGGAATACAAGATGACGAAACTAAAACTCGGTGTAAATTGTGCAATTATAAAGGAATATGGCAGGATGGATGAAATGATGTTCACATACTTCTTTACAATAGCTATACACCATAAATTTTTATATGTTGCTTATACATTATTTTCCCTTCTGGGAAAACAGCGCTGAACTCACAACAGCGTCCACTAATTTCCCCTTCCCCCAAACTCTTCTTGAGAGAATCGAATCTGAACCTCAACGACTAGGCTTTCACAGCATATATTTAAACATGTCCAATCATTATGTCTAAATAAACAATCCATATAACAAATTTCAGCATTAATATAATAATATGTATGGATATACCACAAGGTATATGACGCAACTAACAAGAGTTATATAGCCATTAGCAATAAAGTCTATAATACAAAGTTACTGTTTGATAATAACCATTGCAACATGAATCTGAGAAGTGGACCATATGCTTCTTAGATGTAAAGAAATGAGGAGCAAATAACTCGCATTGGAGCTGATACCAAAAGAATTCAGCTTAAAAATATGAAGGATCAACTAGAACAGATTATCACCTAAGGAAACTTTAAGCATCAGAAAGGAATGAATCGTATGAAAGTAAAACTGTGTCAGGGAAAGAAACCTTACACTTTCAGCTTCATGCCTAATTCTTGTAAAAATGTGCAGTATGATTTGCGAAGGTAATTTTCTTTCTTCAAATCGATCCCATCTTGTCTTGAAGGTGAATCTTCTGCAATTTCCTTCCTAGAGAAATACCAACGCCCACCTCCTTCTTCTGGATTGTCACGATTATTCCCGAGATGAGATCCAGGATGAGAGGGCTCAGTCGCCATT
The DNA here is from genome assembly GCA_003313485.2 of Penstemon barbatus. NCBI lineage: Eukaryota > Viridiplantae > Streptophyta > Magnoliopsida > Lamiales > Plantaginaceae > Penstemon > Penstemon barbatus. The sequence continues at coordinate 9,031,885 of CM064877.1, read as the reverse complement.
TGCAACTTCTTTTCTTCACCAAATTTTTCCAAGGAATGCTGGAAGGCGTCTTCCAAATTACCTAGATATGTTCAGAACACCTATCATTCATCAACATCCACTTGCAAGCTAAACAGCAAATTAAAAGGGGAGGGGGGGGGGGGGGGGGGGGGGGGGGGGGGGGCACTAGAACAATTGTACTCGGAAAGAAAAAAAAAACAGAATGATCTACTTCATAACTTCTTTATGAATGTCATAATTTTCCTGAAATGAATAGTAAAAATTGATAACTCAATGCCCTATTTAAGTAAGCCTATGATATTCATGAACTCTATCTTGACATTCAGTTATATATTATTGGTCACATAATAGGAAATGCCAACTTTATTTCGGAATTTAACTTGAAGAACAAAGCAAGAACTTTAAAATAGTAGCACTTTGCTCCCTCCTCGAATACATGTGATTCTAATCAATTGTGAACTCTAAAAGACAAATTTTCATGGTTGGGAAGTCCAAGAAAATGTATAAACTAGAAAAATCAAGTTTTAAAGATTACCCTGTAAGGGGACTAAGATTCAAGAGTAAGCCCTCAAGATTCATACGTTCACCTCTTTCTCAACCTTTGAGTTTCAACCCTCATTAGTCAAATCCACTACTCCCAAAACCTGATTTTTTTTTCAAGGCCCACTACTAAAATTGTTGCATTTCAACTAGCAAACCCATTTTCAATGTCCTAATCCGCGACTGTACGTTACAATTGACATAGGACTTTTATCGAACAGTTGGTGTCTACCATAAAATACATTCCCTTCAGCTTGCAATAACACTATAAAACATAAAAACATACTCTACATCAATTAGGAGCAACAATTTGCAAATGCAAATCAAGAGAACTCCTAAAACACGCGACAGCATTAAATCTAACTGAAGAAAAGAAAGATAAAGGCGAAGGCTTTTAAACTCTGAGTTAGGAGTAATGCTACTGAAGAAACTTACACTAGAAAAGATTCTGCGACGAAATTTCCTCCGAACACCTTAAGGGCACCATTGCCCCGCACTAAAATTGAAAGACTGTCTACGGGGAAGGTGAAAGATCCATGTTCTTTCTAAAGTGCAGCTAAGATGCTAACTGACTCGAGGGTAATTATGGTATATCGTTGGACCTCCTTATTTTGAATGAGGGTAGGTTTGTCATTTTCCAATAAAGTCATTTGTTTGTTTAGTTATACGGTAAAACCGTACAGTTCGAGAATAAACTATAGAATCTAGATACTTGAGAATCTGTAAATCAAAATTAAAAACAAAAACTAATTTATTGATATAATTATATACTTCCCTATATATATATACCTTATATATTATTATACCTTATAAGTAGCGATATATATTGCTACAGTGCAATCCCATTTCTTTTTTTTTTTTTTTAATTGTTTTATTGCTAAAATGACGTCATTTTGACCCATTTTCGATGATTTTGTGCTTCATCAGTTTTTCTTTTTCCTTTTCATTTGACGCCTCAAGTGATGGTCCGTATATGCTTGTGGGCCCTTTGCTTTAAACCTTTTCTTTTCCGTTACACAAATCAATTAATTAATTTCCCTCTTCATCTATCTCTTCTCTTCTACGTTTTCTCTCACATATCCAGCATTCGCCCTAAATCTTTATCTCTAACAGCCTAAAGATCTAACTCTTGATTTGATTTTAATTGTTCGATTTTGTTTATTCTCTTCCTCTAGTCTTTTCGCAAAACCAGTGTTCTATTTCTTAGGGAAAGCCGAAAATCACATGCTCGACATCTACGTGTGTGTACTATAATTATATACTTTGTATACACCCCTTATTTTTGTTGCTTTAAAGTTTTAAGTAAAAAAATTTGAAAAAATATGCACTTCTTTTAAATGATTTTCTTAATATTCAATAAAGTAGTGATTTGAATGTGTCAAATCATTCTTTCACAAATAAATGAGTACTTCTGAGAAATCTATTATAAAAAATTAAATTTTTATGTGAAATCCCAAAAAAAAAAATAGGTGTGGAAGAATATTATACATTTGAAGAAGTATTGTATTAACTATTTATTAAAGCGGCCATAATTAATGTTTAACAAATATATTGATGTATTTTTCATCTCAAAATGGAAAAGTAAATATTATTTAATTAAACAATTAAATTCAAGTCATCATGCTCTAACATGTATATTCCAACACTAAACAACTTTGAACATACATATATATCATTTGGCCTGCTGAAGGAGAAATTATTTAGTGCAATCGATGCACCACGTCATCAAGTACACGTGGATGCAATCCACCAATACATTTGGGACATGTGAAGTGATAATTCACATCACTTTATATCCTGATCATCTTCCCAAAAAGTAAGAATTCAAAAAATTATGTTAACATTGTCAAAACAAGGGTGATGTGTAGCGATTGTACTAAATAATCTCTCTTGTTAGAAGTAGCATGAGGTTTCATTCTTTGCACAGGATTTTTGTATTCATGTCTGCACGTAAATAGAAGATCCATTTTTGTGATGGATTGATTGTATCAGAATATGAGTGGGCTGGCTATGTAATCATTGGCAAAGGTCATTTGTTGACCAAAAATCCTGAGTCAAATTTGTGTGCTAATTATGATACACCTTAAGGCCCAAACCTTTCCCAGTTTAGGCCCAACTGGTAGTGGGATGCTGTAGACTGTAGTGAGAAAAATTATCAAGAAATAAATTTGCGTCTGCCGGGAGTCGAACCCGGGTCTATTGCTTGGAAGGCAATTATCCTAACCGTTGGACTACAAACGCTGCTTGGTGCTACCTTTTATCTTAATTTATAAAACTAGGTAATATTTATTGTAACACGTTGAGAAATTAAATACAAAACGAAACTGAGGGAAATTGAGAATAGTAAGTATCATTTATGTTGATATTACGATAAAGATTTTCTTTGCTTCATAATTTGCAATTCCAGTAGATACTTTTCTGGTAATTCATTAATATGTATATTGGTCGATCATGTAGCATTATATCAAAGTTATTATTTTATAGAAAATATAAAACACGGATAACGATGTATCCTTATATAATTTTTTTTTCTTAGAAATTAATACTTTTCGCACTGGAAAAATAATTTGTTGTATTTTATGTTAATGACAAAGTATCAAGTAAAAGGTATCTTCCAGTTCTATATATATTATATAGCATAACATCCGATAAATACAAAGGGGTGCGATAGAATTAATAACAAGAGAAAAACGAAAAGGGCAAAATACGAAAGAAAACAAAATGCATAACAACGTTGTAACATAATTAGTTAGATATAACTACTATTTTAATCTCAATTTATGTATCTTAATTTATTGGCCTCCACGTGGCACTAACTTAAAGACTTGAGAGAATATATAATAGGCATCAAATGCGGCCAAGATCCTTTGCAAGTGGCATAAGATGACATCTTCACGAACAATATATATGTTTCTTTTTGGTAAAACTCATGCATGATTCAAGTGCAAGACAAATTGGCATCTTAAATTAAATTATGATTCAAGTACAAAACATATTGGCATCTTTGTTAATTGACATTCGAATATTTATATGTATATATACCCTTGTATTTTTTTTCTTTCATGTTAAATTATGGGAGTAAGTGAAAGCTAGATTAATCATGTAACGAATTCTCATATCTTATGAAATCATTTTTCTAATTCTATGCCATGGGAAACATTTTAACGACGGCTATAATGGAGCAAAACGCACCTAAAACCTTTTTTTATTATGAAAAAAAAATCATCAAGCTCTTCTAAACTAAAATACTCTCATATTATTACATTCCTACACACTTAATCAATCATAATGTTATTTTACCATTGATATTAAACGGTAATTTAGGTGAGTTTGGTGAATGTATTTCATAACATGGGGATTTTGTTAATGTCATTAATGATTAGGAAATGAGATGAAATTGAAGGTTGAAGCATAGTCTTATCTAATTTCTACAAAAAAAAAATGATGGTTATGGTCAAGAATCAGATCACTAGAAGAGATTTTAAGAAATAAAAATTTCAGAGTGGAGTTTTGTTAACGGTTTGTCATAACAAGAGGGATTTTGTGTATTTTTAGCCTATTATAATGAAAATTCGACGAAATATAATGAAACTCTAATGATTTTACTACTTAATTAGAACTTAAATGAATAAGTCGAGCTTCCTGTTTAATAGGTCGCATATTCACATTATGTGAGACATCTCCCAACAAAAATTTGAACATGGATTTGCCATATTATGGGGGACTGGTCCCTAAACACCCGTTAACGGGTATTGCTGTACTATTATTAGATTTCATCACATGGTTTGGGTTAAGTCCACTTACATGACTTAGACATAACTCAATCTGAAAAGCTAGCTTAAAAAATGAAGATTGTCCAAGAACTTATAAAGTATTGTTTTCAAACCACGTGGAACATTTAGTCTCAGTAATTATTTATTGATGATTAAATATCGTCAACCTCGTCTAATAAATCCCACCAAAGCACAAACGGCAGACCACAAACTATTCTCTTTTGATTTTGAAGAAAAAATATTTAGCTACCATCTACCATCTCTGAGACATATATTCCTTCAAAAGAATTTCAAATTTTTTTCCAAGAATGAATGCATCTCTTTCTTATGCTGCTACACCTTACATGACCAAATCAAGCAATATTAATATGTTCGTATCAAAAAGGTACATGGAAACAAATGTAAGGTCCGAAGTCACCATAGCTATTCCAAATAGAAGAAAAGATAGTTCTAAATTAATACTTGATTTATCAATCAATGGTATTCCATGCACTGAGAAGTTAGTGCACGAAATAGTCCAAAGACAGTCGAAACAGAAAATCGACTCATCTTCATTCAGTGTTAGTCGAAAACCAAATTTCCATCCGATGTTTCTTCAAGAATCATATGAAAGATGCAGAGACATTTGTGCTGAATATGCAAAGACATTCTACTTAGGTAATATCAAATCTTATTTATTTTAGGTACAAAATAGTAATTTATAATTTGATCATGATATATACAGGAACACTGCTGATGACTGAGGAAAGACAGAAAGCTATATGGGCTATCTATGGTGAGTGAATAAGATCAGACCATGTTTGCTTATACTAATTTTCCCTGTTTTGCAACTGAAGAATTTCTTATGTTTTTATTTTTATACAGTTTGGTGCAGGAGGACTGATGAATTGGTTGATGGCCCAAACGCAATCCATATTACGTCTGGTGCCCTTGATCGATGGGAAGAAAGACTAGACGATCTTTTTAATGGACGCCCTTACGATATGCTTGATGCTGCACTTACTGATACAGTTCATAGATTCCCTTTAGACATTAAGGTACTAAACTGAGTTAAAGATTTGGTTTGCACTGCACACAACAAAACAAACGGTTTCAATAAGTGAATTTCAAATATTGTATACTCATCACTAAAATTGGTTTGTAGCCATTCAAAGACATGATAGAAGGGATGAGAATGGACACGAGGAAGAATCGATATGCAAACTTTCAAGAACTTTACTTGTATTGCTATTATGTGGCTGGAACTGTTGGCTTAATGAGTGTCCCTGTAATGGGAATCGCACCGGAATCATCATTTTCAGCTCAGAATGTATATAATGCAGCACTTTACTTAGGAATTGGAAATCAACTAACAAACATCCTAAGAGACGTTGGAGAAGAGTAAGAGTTCATAATTCATTCCACATTTCTGAAACATAAATTTTGAGTAGGTATCTAATATGTATATTTTGATCCCTTTTTTGTGTTACATCAGTGCATCTAGAGGGAGAGTTTATTTGCCTCAAGACGAGCTCACGAAATTTGGATTATGCGATGAGGATGTATTCTCGAGGAAAGTGACATATGAGTGGAAAGAGTTCATGAAAGAGCAGATTGCAAGGGCAAGATTGTACTTTGACCAAGCTGAAGAGGGAGCTTCCCAGCTTCATAAGGCTAGCCGCTGGCCGGTAACTTGATCTGTATATAACGTTCCATGTTAGTACAAGATAATTTTTATTTTGTTTCAAAATATAATTTCTTCTGCTGCAGGTTTGGTCTTCGTTGATGTTGTATCGTATGATCTTGGATTCAATTGAAAACAACGATTATGATAACTTGACAAAACGAGCTTATGTGGGGAGGACTAAGAAACTGATGACATTGCCTGTAGCATACACTAGAGCTTTGAGAAATCCAAGTGTTGGAGTTCTTCTTTAGAAACACATGCTGATGATGCTGAATAAATACTGAGGGCCGGGTCCGGGTGAAATGGTTAATAATGATGTCCATTCTTTCTTGGTCTTATTTCCTTCTGTTGGGAGTTTTTTTACCAATTTCCTTATGTTGGGAGTTTTACCATTGTATATGTGATACTAGTGAAAATCAGAAAACACTAGTTTTTAAATCATTCACTTACTGTATTTGACTCCTTCGGAGCATGAATTACATTTATCAATCTTTTCTTGTCTTTAAAAGCTCAGCTCGATTCAGAATTGACTCAATAAACTAAGAAAAAGTAAGTACAATATTAATAATAATTATTATATCAAACTCCCTTAATTGACTCAAATCATGGTTGTACCTCTTTATAGGAGGTAACTGAACCTGTTTAAACAATTTTGGATCTACTAGAATAATTCTCCAAGTCAAAAGTACCTCAATCTCTACCATAAAATATATAAACCAAATATACTCTTGAAGATGATAGTATTGCACAATTTACTGAAAGATATGCTAACATATTTGTAATCAGTTCAGATATAATTTAAAAACATCTCAATTTCAATCATCTGAATGTTGACGGGAAGTATGAATATCACCAGAAGTCAAGATATCATAAATGAACATGAATTTACTCCTTTTAACTCAACGCCAGCCAATCCAATATCAGAAAAAATATAAGAGCAGTCCACTTAGTAAATTTTTACTAAATCCCGTTCTCTTACAAATCATTGAATAGTTCCTACAAGTGGATAAAAGTTTAGGAGGATATGACTACTTAACAGTTAACAACAAAGGGAAAAGAACGAAAATTGAGAAATAAAATGCGTATATGTGCAGCGACAGCACCACCAGTTGCTCTACTACTGCCTGCCCCTTTCGCAATATAACCATTAGTTTCAGAAGAGAAGCACCAAATGCCTCTTCCACATGCTCTCTACTATCTCCAATCAAATCATAAAGCAGCTAGCAGACGTTTGCCAGTGGGTATAAAGCAACTCTTGACAGCTACTACATCAGAGAAAGTAATCTGGTGTTCTTCGAGTTACATCTGGCTCACCGCGCCTAGGAGCCGGCTCAAACTGCAAGTCAAATTGGCATAAAATCAATATGCACAAGAACCTACCAATAGTCAAGCAGGTGCGTACATGAAAGCACAAAAGGATGTGCAGAGAGAGAGAGAGAGGGAGAGAAAGACCTGAATGAAAGTATGCCCATTGCAGTCATCAACTTCGAGAATAGATGCCATGTTTCCACAGCGATAGCAATAATTTGGTGCACTAAAGATTGTAACAACCTTTTGGTCCTGGAACAAGCAATGCACAGTTATTAATCTGCTCTTACTATAAAAGAACCATCATATACAAAAAGTTTGTTGAATTACATGAGCCCAGTTAAATCCCTCCATAACCAGCTGGTGTGCTCTTGCAATAAGCTTCAGACCATTTGAGTGGTTAAACTGCTCTGATATGTCCTGTTCATTTCACATTAATAACGCGTACAGCTTAGTTCTTCAGGACAATAAAATTACAATAAGAGCGTGAGTTGGGAAATACTTGGCCAAAAGTATATCCAGCGCCCCTGGGAGAGATACCCCAACCACATCGATCATCAGGGTCAGACCATAACAAATCGCACATGGGCCCCTCATGAGGAACTTCTTGAACACGGTCAAAATTACGAATATTATCTAGAGTTTCAATAGATGGCGATAATCCACCATGAAGACAAAAGATTTCTGACTCAACCTATAGAAGTTGAAAAAACGAAATATGAATTTAACAATGTGATATCTGTGGGAGCACAAACTAGAACAACACTTCAGTCTTCTACCCTGCATGCGTGAGCGCTAAACACAATCCTTCCATTATTGGGTGAAAATAGAAAGTGGCAATAATAGACTGAAGCATTGATGCATAAAGCAAGGTTGAATCCCAAAAGATGGTATAATTTCTCTTATTCCATGCTACTCTTATCCATTGCTTTAGCTAATGAAGCATATACAAGAAACTTTCAAACTATGTTATGTGAGAAAATATTGACAATTGACAAAGGACTTGTAAAGCAATGATACTTTGTATAACGAACAATATCATTAACAGGAATAATATGCCTTACTATTGATTTTCATAGGAGTATAATCTTTAATCATTAAAACAATATACTAACCAATGCAGTCAGAGGGAAATAGTCAAATAAATCCGTAAAGATCTTCCACACATTGGCACTGCCATACCTGCACCGTGCAACAAAATGCAGGATAAAATGCCATTATTATCAAGTGCAAGAAAACTACAGGGAAGTCATGGAAACAATAGAGCCTGCTACAGCTTGAACCTATGTCATCCATGGAATTCTGGTAATAAAGGAATGCAAATAACTCACTTTCTTAGGCATTCATCATAAAACCCATAAACCTGAGTAATCTGAAAGAAATAGAAATACTTTTTTAGAACTAGATATCGAAACCATGAAAAGCAGAATCCAAAATATAAAGATGGAAAAAGTAAGAAATTTCGGTAGTTAAATAGATATAAGGAAATAAATAGAATAGCATAGAATAGTGAGAGCGGAATATTACTCAAAGAAAAGACAATATAACCAACTACAGCAATACCAATCAATTTTGAATTTTCCGTGGAAGTAAAAAAACCCATCAGAAACAAACTTATGGGGCCAAGGAAGCATCCATATCAGTTTACCTGACGACTTTCATGATTTCCTCGTAGAATGGTAATCCGTTGAGGATACCGCAATTTAAGAGCCACCAAGAGCTGAACAACGTTAAACACTCGTGAGAAACATAGAGGAGAACACAAATCATACCATAGCAAAGCAAGCAACATGCGTGTTTTCTTATGTGCATTCTGAATGGATAACAATTCCACTAGGTCTAACAATTAAGAGGTATTGGGTTCACTGAATCTTTTAAGATCCCGAGTCTTAATCTTCCGATGAAAAGGCAATGGGGTGTACAAGAAAAAGTTTTATATTAGAGTCACCATTTTTTAAACAAACTAATGACTAAGTTTGGGGGAAGGAAAAAGACTCACATGCATATACATAGTGGCTTCTCTACCTTGTATGCAAAAGGAATCCACCAGAAAACATTAGCTATACACTGACAACATTACCTCAATATTTCGTTACAGTTCCAGTGTTCCACATTCTAAAATGTTCAGCAGACACACCTTATTGTAGAGCTTTTTTTTTTAAAGAAACGATCATTATATCAATAATCTATTGAATTACAATCAAATTATAAAGAAAATCAAACTAGGAGAAAATCCACATTAGTGGGAGTTGAACCAACGGGCTATGGCCTCATTGGCACATCTTATTGTAGAACTTGTTAATTTTATAACCATGTGTCTGATGCACACCTGATGTTTTTTCGTATATCCTTAATACGTTGGTGACTTGGTGTAGGTAAATCCTTTAAAAATAAACAATACAAAGATTTTCCTCTCTTTCGAAATAATAACTCCCACCCAAAAGGCAAAATAAAGAAGTATGACTGGACAGGTGAGTCATAAATATTAAATGTCCCATGGAAGTTTGAAAATAGGATATTGAAACATAAAAATTAATACTCACAGTTACTGTTTCGACAGAGTAGTATCCTCGATCAACATAATCTCCCATGAACAAATAATTTGTATCTGGACACTGCCAAAGCATATAAAAACTTTGATAAACACATGATTTTACTGAAGTTGCCATCTTCTTGAGTCTTGACTGAGCAGAATCAAAATGCAAAAATAGAACCCATTAGCCACAAAAAAAGCAGTAAAGCATATATACCTTCCCACCAATCCGAAAAAGCTCCGCGAGATCATGGAACTGCCCGTGGATGTCACCACATATGGTCACAGGGCTTTTCACAGGCTGCAATGGCAAAACAAGAGACTGTCAGAGTTTTTAATCAACATCAATGGTAGCCAAGAACTGCAAAGAAACCTGATTACAGAGCCAATACACGATGATCACCAGAGTAGGGATTTTAAACATTATAAAGAACAAAGTAACTGAGGTCATGTACATGAAGAAAGTGAATATGGCAAAGAAAGTATCTTTTGTTCAGCATCGCAATAAATAGAAGAGTCAAATTAAGTAAGATAAGTCCCGCAAGGAACATAGTGCAGAAAAAGGACACAATTTATCATCAAACACCTGCTAGTCCTGATTTTGTTCAAACTCGCAAGAAGCATTTTAACTGACACTAACACAAGGGAACCCTGAAAAGGAAGTCAGAGATTTATATTCTGTGTCCAAAGAAGGATAGGTTTCATCCCAGTGACTACTTGGGGTACCTATGAGGCCACCAGTCAGTGGTGAAAGACAAGAAGGTTACAACAGCAGTTCTCATCAAAAGAATACGAAATGAAAAAATTCTAACCAAATCACAATAGTTAAAGTCTGCAGTAACAGAAAAAACAGAGGTAAATGGACAGACCTGCACATTGCTCTCTCCCATTAGAATCTCCTTGGCCTTCTCACATAGAACTTTTACCTACACTCATATACAGAATATCATTGACATATATATATATATATATATATATATATATAAAGAGAGAGAAAAAACTCAATGAAATACGGAGAAATATGTACAAATAACAACTAGTAACTTAACTCAAGTAAGAGTGTAAGACACGAAAGAGGATTTACAATGTAAAATTTCAAAAGTCCCGAACCCAAAAAGCATAATAGAAGAACCTGGAGCTGACAGAACCCCAAGATATTCCAAAGCTCTTCATTCAAGGAATGTATGGAAAATAAATTTCTCACAACGAACTCCAAGTATACAACAGATTTGACAGGGAGAAGCAAAAGGTTCATGGTTGTGAGTTGGATAATATTTTTTTTATTTTTTTTTTTTGAAAAAAAAGGCAAAACGATTGAGAAGATCACAGATGTGTTCAGAATTAAAGTTTAACTTAGAAGTAACTAATAGAGAGTAAGAAAACTCTCGAGTAGATAAGTAGCTGGTGTTTATATTGGTTACAAATTTCAAATAACGCCACAAAAGAAAGGAAGACGTATTATGAACATATCGGATCCTCGTACAAGAAGCAAACTTCAGACAAAGTAAAACAGTACCGTACCAAAAAGAACATTTTTCTTTCTCTATTGGTGGACTATAATAACGAGGATTCAAAAAATACTTTTTTCTTTCTCTATTGGTTGAAACGTTCTCTGACAAACTAAAATAATCACGATTCCGTATTTCTTCAACTAAAACTTGATATACACCAACAATTAATTGGTCTAGTGGAAGGGGCTAGTCACCACTGTGTGGCAAACTCAGGTCCAAATCCCTGTTGGGAGCGATTCGCACTTAAATGTGCCTGACAAGCCCCGAAAGGGATTAAGTCAGGTCTAAAACCTGAATAACCTTGGGAAACCAAAAAAAAAAAAAAAAGTAAAACATGATATACACTCTGGAATTCAATTACTCCAACTTTCTTAAGAAACACTGAATTCTGTGGCAAAAAGTAGTGATCTTTCACTAGCATACTGCCATTTTCAGGAAAAGAGTTTCCGAATAATCAAATAAACAGCTCAAACTACTAAGAAAACGGAATATTAGCAATGGATCTGACATTGAAATCTCTAGATCAAATTCATCACTCCTACCTCAACCACCCTAGCAAACCTGAAGATCACTAATCTTAAAGTCAAAACAAAATAAATAGAGAAATCGTATGATGTGATTATATCCGAAATTGTAATACTTTAAGAAGGAAACCTCTTGTTCCGATAAGGGTTTGCATTGAATGAGTTGAGCGATTTGCTCGTCGAGGTTTCCATTAGCTCCGCCGCCACCGGTAGAGATCACCGTAGCATCCATCAGATATGGAAGAAACCCTAGGTCTTAGGATTCCCCGGTGCGATTGTTTCTTCTCGCACGACGTCGTATTCTTCTTGCCTTCTTTACAGAAGGAGACAGGTGGAGTGTAGATAATAGATTCGTGAGTAAATCAAAGAGGAACTCGGGAGAATGACTGAAAAACCCTCCTCTCTTTCTTTGTTTAATTTAATAATAATGATATAACTTCATACTATATTCTAGTGCCATTAGGCCATCTCCAACCGCTCTCTTAAATTTCAGCCTCTTATCTTAAAATATAACTAATGAATAGTGTTATACAATTCCACTTTTTACTCAGCACTCCAACAGCTAGTTTATATTTTAAGAGACTACTTTTTAACAACCATATCATTTCACTCAAATAACTACTTTATATTTTAACAAATAACTTTATTTATTATTTTATATAAATAATAATATATTTATAACACTAATTGATTTTTATTTCATAATAGAAAAAATAGTTTTTAAAAAAAAATATCAATTTTTAGTATTGACATTTAGCGATGCCCCAAAAATTATAATCAAAATATTATCACTAAATCATCGTGACTCGTTAATTATCGCTAAATAGATTCCACTATTTGTCAATAGTGACAAATTTTTTATAATGATATTCAAATTATAAAATTTGAATTTAAAAATTTTTATTCAAATTTGTATGCATTTGAATTTAATTAATATGTATTTGAATGTACAAGCAATATGGTTTTAGTTAGTACAAACTATGAATTTAAATTTATTATTAATTTAATTAGTAATGCCTCTAATTTATTGTTTTGCATAAAAGTACAAAAGTTTGTATTTTCCTACAAACAATTGCATATAGCAATTCTAATTTGGCCATGGGTATTTGGCAAGCCAAACTTATAAAATTTAGCAACTCTTAAATTATAGAAGTGCTCTTGGAGAGCACTTTTTATCAAAATTTTAGCAAAACTCTTAAATTTTAACTTTTACAATAGCTCTTGGAGATGGCCTTAATAGTTATGCCCAGTATAGAACAAATTAAAATTCAACATCCATTAATTAACCTCCTTTTTCGTCTTGAACGTTTATCCATAAAAATTAGATATACTGAATTTGAAAATTCACATAACAGACAATTCTAGAAATTATACAAAAAAATCTAACGTTGAATCAATTATCTTATATTATAAATATATAATCTTTTTCGTTTAACTTTTACTCTTATCAAATATAAGTTCAGAAAATCAATTTACAAATTATGCGTCAATAATGTGTACATGTACATCATAATCTTTATGTTTCTCATGTTCCTGTATATCTATTGAGATTATGTTTTTGTTAGTTGGCCTGTTGGCGGAGGCGGCACATTATTGATATCTATATATGTTTATTTAACATCATAAAGTGTTTCAGTAAAATAGTATTTTGTAAATATAGAAAATTAATAGGATTACAATAAAATAGTACTATATTGACACTTTAACATGGTAATTATAATCCACCAATACATAGTGTGAAGTGATACATTATTACATTTAAATGAAAATTAATTCAGGTTTTGTAGTTAACAAAAAAGTAGCATGATGCTTATAGCTGATGTTCCATAATCAGTAGATTACTAATTAAACTCCCACTAATGTTAATATTTATTTAATTTAGTACTAGTTGTTGAATGAAATTGATGTTATGATCTATTGACCATCTTAAAATAAATTAAATTTTGTCAGTAAGCTCTTTAGTTTTTCAAATAACCAAATATAAGAATAGGAATCATTAACACTTTTCAGTTTAGGCTAGTTAAACAACTCGACGAATTATTTCACAAACATATCAAACCATTTAATTTACAATTTTATTTTATTTTATTTCATGAAAATAATAATTTTAAATTCATATATAATGTAGAAAAATCATAGAGATTGAGACAAAAAAAATTATATGACTTATAATAAGAACATGTGAAAAATTATGTTACTTATGATAAAAACACGTCAAATAAAATTATATTTGGCATCAAGAAAATAGTTGATAAAATAACTTTTTAAGCCGAAAAGTAAGGGCATGTTTGTTTAGCGTTTCCCAAAAAATTTTCTTGTTTGGAAAATGTCAAACAAACATATTTTCTGTTTTCTGAAATAAAATTTTCATCTCTAAATTTTTTCAAACTACTCTCTCAAAACTCAAACAAACAACTATTTTCTTATCTCGAAACAAAACCTACACAAATTCTACTATGATTTGACATAAAGTAATCTATCTCTTACACAATTTATCTCACAACAAATATGATTTAACATAAAGTCTTATACATACAACCTAACTCTTTCAAAAAAAATCTACACCTACTTTATTTCTCAAACCACTATCTCAAAATCCAAACAAATAACATTACGCAAATCGTATTTATTTCACAAACCTCCACTACTTTCACAAACTACTTTCTCAAACACTAAACAAACAAACCATAAGTTTTTGTTACCACTTTACTTTTCGACTAATAATAATTTGATACCTATATCTTTGTAGACTTGTAGTCAAACATAAATTGACTCAAATAAGTTATAACCAAATCATTAATGGATAAGTAGTTTCTTAATCGATGTCTAATTAATTTCCTTTGTTGAGAATATCTAAATTTAACCTGAAAATAAATTCCTGGCAGCCGCAATTCACCTTTAAACGTACGGAGCCCCTAAAAAGTATTTGGTCCCATCATTTATAAATTTACTATAAATATATTCGGAGAGAGAAAAAGCTTAGACTCATTTAGAGTAGAGAGAGAAAAAAACAGAATCAACAACAAAAACGCACACAAGATATTTCTACGCTCTTCACCTACGACGATCGCACATCTTCCGCCCAAAATAAGGGTTTCTTTCTCCTCTCTCTTCCATTTCACTGTAAGTTTTTGTTAAATTTCATCTTCTGTGAATCTGTATATGTAAATGCTCTATTTTAGTTTCATTGTAATTCTGTGAATTCTACTTATTTTGTTGTTTTGTGTTGCATTTTTCTTTTTGCGTATAATGCATTTGTGTGTTTTATCCGTTTATGGAGTGGGTAAGGTCTGGTTGGAATTGGATTTTTATGTTTGTGTGTTTCTAATAAGTTTGATAACGAGGATAAAGTTTGTTTTTTTGTTGCTGGATTTGCAGTGGTGAGGAGTTTGTTTGTTGGCTTTGAGATTACTTTTTGATTGAGAGGGATTGAGGTACTTTTAGTTGGGAAGGAGAGAGGGTGGATTTTTTGTTTATTTCAGTATGCCGATCTACGGGTCTGATTCATATGAGAAGGCTCCTGCTGGTGGTGGTGGTATGGGCACTAATTATCGAGGCTCTCGGTCATCTTATGTTCCACCGCATATAAGAAATAGGCCTCAGTCAGTGGACCCTCATGCAGTTCCGAATTCTTATGCTGGTGCTGCTTTGGGAAATGATCGTCAGGGATATGGTGCAACTGGAGGTGGATTTCATAATGTTGGTCCTAGGAACGATAGAAATTTTGGTGGTGGCGGTCGCGGTGGTGGTGGATGGAATAACACTAACAGAAACAATGGTTGGGATCGTGGGAGGGAAAGAGAGGCTAATCCTTTTCAAGATGATGATGTAGATGTAGAACCGGGAATTGGGTCACATGAGAATACCGGGATCAATTTTGATGCTTATGAGGATATTCCAGTGGAGACAAGTGGGAAGAATGTTCCCCCTCCAGTGAATACGTTTGCAGATATTGATTTGGGTGATGCTTTAAATTTAAATATTAAGAGGTGCAAGTATGTGAAACCCACACCTGTGCAGCGGTATACCATACCAATATCAATCGCTGGCCGGGATTTGATGGCATGTGCCCAGACTGGTTCTGGAAAGACAGCTGCATTTTGCTTCCCTATAATTAGTGGAATCTTGAAAAGCAGCGAGTATGCTCATAGACAACGTGTCCCACGCATGGCATTTCCGCTTGCTCTTATCCTTTCTCCCACCAGGGAGCTTTCGATCCAAGTGAGTTGTGTTTATCTATTTCGATATACTCTTTGCTTTTATACTATTAAGATTGGATATGCTTTAGTGGATATCAAACACTAAGTCTTGTTTTGCAGATTCACGAAGAAGCTAAGAAATTTGCATATCAAACTGGTGTAAGAGTGGTAGTTGCTTACGGTGGTGCCCCGATAAATCTACAGGTCTCTCCTCCATGAATTCTGGTTCTATGAGTTTATTGCTGCTTACTCCTAATCATGTGACACTTTCTTTAAATGATACTAGTCATCTACCTTCTTGAAGCAATGCAGACAGACCATTTTTATTAGTGAGCTTGCCTCTTTTGACTTTTGTAATTTGATTTGACAATAAATACAGAGCTTTACATAGTGATAGTTCCTATAAGAAGTATATGAAATGTATCAGGATTAAAAAGGTTATTAATAAGAGATATAGCACAAAATTAAATCTCTAATGGTTATGTTCTAAAATATTAAGACCCTAGTTTGTTGATGGAAAATTTAGAATGTGCAGCTTGTGTCTTTGATTTCTTACAACTCTTGTGTTGATGGTTTTGTGATCAAACTACATATTTATTTGAGAGGGCTGGTAACCTGGTATGTCTTTGTAAATTTTAAATTACCAGAGATTCAACACTAAATGGAATTTTCTTAACAAAAAAACCTGAACTTTGGATGATCCAAGGATCACAAGTGCATGGCGTCAGTGATTATCCTTGCCTCCAAAGAGTTCCAAAGTTTCCTAAGGGGGATGTTTATTAAACTTATATGTAAAGGGGTGTTCATTAACCCGCCTAACCCGCCCGACCCGCTCAACCCGACCCGACCCAACTCAAACCCGACGGTTTTTATTTTTATAAAACTAGTAACGGGTTGAAATTGTGACCACCCGAAAGTTATGGGTCGGGTTGCGGTTTTAATGGTTAAAAACCGCCTCTAACCCGACCCATCCAAATATTATATGTTTTCTCTACCCAACACCACTTACCAAACAAAATATTGAGAAATAATTAGGATTTTCTTCATGCCTGCTCCACTCTCCAGTTTTATTCTCCAATGCGCCTCTCCTAAAAAATTAAGATTCAAAATTTGACCTCAATTTTCATCACTCATAAGTCACACCAAGCCATATGTGCGAGCCAAAGGTAGGAAATTTGAGCGAGCAAGAGGAAAGAGGAACATCAAAGTTTTCTAAGTTTAAGTTATTCATAGTTATTAACCAAGTACCCAATTCCGTTTGCTGGATGTTTAGTTTAAATATCTTGCCACACCTACCTTATTTTACGTGCTATTGTTAACTGTAGATCCTTTTTTTTTGCAGTACACAAAAAGAGTTTGGAGTATATTTGAGTTTAAAATATATTTAAATTTTATTTTTATTTTTATAAAAAAAAAAAGTACTGTAACTTATGCATCAATTAATTTATTAATTTTTGCACTGTATGTATGTAGTTTCTTCTTATAAAACAATTGTAGGAATTGATCCTACCCATAAAAATCACCCCCCTATATGCTTCAAGCTTATGGACACTTCAAGCTCGTACCTTCGTACCAATGATTAATTTTGTTGAACAAACCGGATTGGAGAATTGTGTAGCTAGGAATTATAGTTGCAAAATGGGCCGTTAACCATGAGTTTGCGCAATCTTATTTTATTTTTATTCTTCCTAGTAAGATTGAATTTTATGTAGTATAAGTTAGTTGAATATACTATATTCAATGGTTCAACCCGCCAACCCGCCCGTCACCCGCCCACACCCGCCTCACCCGAACCGCGCGGTTTATGAACTTAAAAATATGGGTGCGGTTTGAAATTTTGGCAACCCGTATGTGTCGGGTCGGGTTGATTTTTTCGTTGTCACCCGCTAAAACCCGACCGCGTTCACCCCTTAATGTAACTCCGTCTGAACCACAAACTATTTATGCTATTTTTCTCTTAGAATTTATCATTGTGCACTATACAAGTGTGCAGTATTTTAAGTCAAATGTCCTTGTCTCCTTTAATCTTTGTTTTTCCAAGTTCCCCTAGTATCCTCTTGATATACAAACCCTTAACCGGATTATTGATGCAGCTAGTGATATCTGCTTGAGTTGTGACTTTCATTGCATGTTTTCTTTGTGGATTCATAGATTCTTAATTGAATTTCTAAACGTGCTAGATCTTGAAAGAATACTTCATTCATATTTTATTCAGCTGTATTGCTCCCTTAGTCTGTGTTTTAGACTGTAATAATGATTGTTCGCACGTTCTTTTCTTCTAGTTCTCACCTTATGGTTGATGATTTTTTAACAGCTTCGAGATCTTGAAAGAGGTGTGGACATACTTGTTGCAACTCCTGGACGGTTGGTGGATTTGTTGGAAAGAGCAAGAGTCTCATTGCAAATGATCAAATATTTAGCCCTAGATGAGGCAGATAGAATGTTGGACATGGGTTTTGAACCTCAGATAAGAAGAATTGTGGAACAAATGGACATGCCTCGTCCTGGTGTAAGACAAACAATGTTGTTTAGCGCCACTTTCCCAAAAGAGATCCAGGTCCATATTCTATTTCCAAAGGCATCACTTCTCGCTAATTGGATATGGTTTTCCTTAGCACAATGACCAAATTTCATGTGAATTAGCAACAATTCATGTGAATTAACAATATTTCCTTTTGCACAGAAATGGGAGCACACACCAATGGTTTATATTAAGACACAAACATCAATTCATGAGGCCACTTTTCCCAAGTCGAGTTAGATAACAATGGTGTTATAAGCAGTTGACTTCAAATAACAAATTATTGGGGGCAAAAAAATTCTTAAATATAAATGTTGTTAAATAGTATCAAGTTTACATGTTTTTTCATGTAGATATTTTTATCTCTCTGACTATATCATTCTATCAGGAATTTAAGCATTATTAATTCTCAAGTATATTCAATCATGCTTCTTTTTCCTTTTTGGATTTAAGAGCCTTTACGTGTTTCATCCGGCAGAAATCAAAGGACATACCTCTTGTTAAATTACATATATTTTCCTACTTTTATAACCAAAAATGGCCACCGAATTTCGAATATCTTCCCACACTGACTATATTATTTAACACAAGTGATCAGATGATTTATTTTCCTGTTTCTTTCTATTATCACTTCTGATAATTTTGCAACTCTTACATGCAGAGATTGGCTGCAGATTTTCTTTCGGATTACGTGTTTCTTGCAGTCGGAAGAGTTGGATCAAGTACTGATTTAATTGTCCAAAGAGTGGAATATGTGCTTGAGACTGACAAAAGAAGTCATCTGATGGACCTCCTTCATGCACAGATAGCAAACGGTGTTCATGACAAGGTAATATTTCAACAATAATATTTGTTGCTTAGACTTTCCATGTAGAGTAGAGGTAGCTTTCTTGTTGATCAATATTACTCTCTACTAGCCTAATTTATTCTATTTTTATTTTTTTATACTTATGTGGTAGGTTGAGTTCTATTAGGATTTTCATAGCAATTTCGAGTTAATTTATGATGAAGCTTTCAAAATGGATTTTAGTTCTCTACCCCTCTACATATATGTATGGATATTTTAATATATGTATGTAAAACATGAACATAACGGATGAAGAAGTATTCATGAATGATCGATAGCATCCAGAATATTAATATAAGTTGGAGTTGGGTAAATGGTAGTATGGTACATTTTGGGATTGATTGTTGCCAACTCTATGCATATTCTTTTGGAAGAGTAGATCCTTGTGCTAACCATAGCTCTTCATCTTCTCTAGACTTCAAATTTTCGAAATTGTTGTTAAAGTGGCCTTAGAAGGCTAGTTCTTTTTCAACTCAAGATATGAGTAGATCGCTGCTAGTCTATGTTAGATATATGTGGAAGCACTGATAGAAATAACATACCCTGAAATTTCATTAGTTAATTTTTTCTTAATTAATAACTCTAGTGTGCCGTCTTTTTGTAGTAATTTATTCTTTTAATTTGAAGCAAATTGTACTGATCTTTAAACTTTGGTGCTTCTGATTTGCAGCATACCCTTACACTTGTGTTTGTAGAGACCAAGAAGGGAGCTGATTCTCTTGAACATTGGCTTTGTATAAATGGTTTTCCTGCCACTGCAATTCATGGAGACAGAACTCAACAGGTTTGTTCAACTCTTGGATATTTTGGCACTAGCCTTTGCTGATTTCTGGATGTTGAAGTATGGCTTTCTCCTGCATAGTGCATATGCCATTTTATAATTTAGTTTAAAACTTTCAAGTTATACCTGAGTATAATTAACTTTATTTCTAACTGGAAGAGCACTAATTATTGGAATTTCACTCGAGTCGGCATAGCTATGCTTGTATTTGAAACTTTTTTTTCAACATACGGATGACTAAGAGGTATATCTTCGAGTGTTGTGATAAAATTTAACTGAATATGATTTCAAATATTTATGTCAAGCATCTAAATGTTTCTTCCTTAAACACTCTATACTATGATATTGTTTGGACCTTATTGTGTTTGCTCCTTAGTAACTATGTTAACATCACATAGAGTTCAATGTTAGAAAATTTAGAAGTTGTCTGTATTGAAAGTGTGGTCACAATATAAGTGCTTAATAATAAAAATTATTATTATTATATTATACATATGATTATATCATGTGGTATGAGCTCTCCAAGTTAGACTTGAGGAAAAGGCTAAGACAAGAGGAAAGAAAGATTCCATGAGAATCCACCCCCACACCCACCCCTTTGCACTTTTTCCATAGTCTAACAAACTAAATACGTCCCATCCCCCGACATTGAAGCATATGGATTTTGTGGACTCTGCTTCATTTCAATGTACACATTCATGATTTTTATTTTTTTGAACTGGCTGCAGGAGCGAGAGTACGCTTTGAGATCCTTCAAAAGTGGCATAACCCCAATATTGGTTGCAACTGATGTGGCAGCACGTGGTCTGGATATCCCTCATGTTGCACATGTTGTCAACTTTGATCTTCCAAATGATATTGATGATTACGTCCACCGCATTGGTCGTACTGGGCGTGCAGGTAAATCAGGTTTAGCAACTGCCTTCTTTAATGAGAACAACTCCTCTTTAGCAAGGCCATTGGCTGATTTGATGCAAGAAGCAAATCAAGAGGTTCCTGCTTGGCTTTCCCGTTTTGCTGCCCGATCTTTCCATGGGAAAAACCGTCGTGGGGGTAGCTCCGGAGGAAAATTTGGTGGTCGTGATTTTAGAAGAGATGCTTCTTTTAATAGAGGAGGTGGAACAGACTTGTATGGTGGGGTACAGATGAATAATGGTTACGGCTCATCTGGTGGATATGGTGGAGGTTATGGTTCTAATGTTACTAGTGCATGGGACTAACAACTTAATATGCTTTCTAATTTGAAATTGCAAATATTAATTTGGAGCTTATGTTAGCAAACTTCTCTTTAGAGTACATATTTAGTATTGAAGTCCTTCTGGTATACTAGTATGTCGTTTTTGTTCGAGGGAGTGGCTGTGGTATGACTATGTATATATATGATTTGATGTGTGGTAATGTTGGCAGGCTTGGAGAAATAACTGGCAAGTTAGGATTCATGGTATGGTATGCCCTATTAATTTCGCGCTTAGAGGTCGTGTACAGCTTCATTCTTTTGCAAACCCCCATCAAACAACCTTTGAAATAGTGTTAAGAATTTTGGTGATGTATTATTATTCTGATAAGTTTTAGGTTTCATATTTCTTAGTTTGTTTTCTAACTTGTACCTTTTTTTTTTTTTTTTGGATTTTCTCTTTCTAGTTTCGAGTAAAAAAAAAGGTTAGGTAGGTGAAAAGATAAAAGGTTAGTTGTGTTGATTTACATGGAGTTTGTCAAATTTTACTTGGTAGGCCATTTCCTTGTTACATGCTGCAGGTGGATTAGTTGTCGAATATTTATCTATTTATAGGTGATTGGTATGTGTGAATCGTTTGATGTAAATGGGTAGAAGAAATTTCATTTATAAGCAAAGCAATATATGGTTATATGTTGTTGAAACAGATCCACCAAATCTTGGATTGAATTGTATGCTTTGTATTGAAATTAGTATATAGTTTGTGAGGAATTAATGTTTCCTATAAGCTTGAATGACCGAACTTTAAGATACTCGTATAAAGAACAAGTCAATATTTGTTGTGTGCTTTGGTAATTGCATGGAACTTCTTTTGACGTATGATATGAGATGATCTTAAAAAAAAAAAAAAAAAAATAGAAGTGACAAATGAAACAGTCTGTCTTATCTTATGCAGTATTGCCAAAAATTTAATTTAAATGTAGGAGTGGTTTGAAAAGCTGCTGGTATTAATCGTTTGTCTGTGTCTGTTATATATTTATTAATATAATTAATGACCTTGCAAAAGCAGCCAAAATGGCAAGTGTGATTTTGGTTATTGGTCGCTATATTTGACCTAATTCATTATTCATTTACACTTTATTTCCCCAAATCCTTATCATTAATAAAAATAAAAAATATATCTCTCTTTGAAAAACCAACAATGTATGGGTCATTAATGAATAAATTTAAGTTTTCCTTTGATTAATTTTCTCCTCCTTTTGTATCAAACTGCACCATAAATTTGAGCAGCATACACAATGAAGAAATTCTCTCCAGTGATTTTCATTAAAAATTAATTATATATAATTAATGAAAAAACATGTGGCCATATAACGTAGTTAATATGCGACTGGCGGGGAAAATGTAATTAGGCTCAACAAATTATTGTGATGATTAATTAGTAGGAACTGGAAACCTAGCTAGCTATCCTTGTGCATTTAGGTAAAGACATTTATATATGGCTAGTCTCTATCAAATTAATCATGTTATCTTTACAATGGGATCTTGTAATTGTATGCCTTTAAAAGGGATTTTCTAAATTAGATCTAGAGAATAATATTTAATTAGTCCTTTAATTTGATTCAGATTTAGGGTTTTTATATGTGAGCAAGACTATCTTACAGACTACAAGTCACATACTCAAATTAGATGGAAGTAAGATAGTTGATGAAATAGATCATAATCCAAATTAATTTACTAGAGCCTCTTTAATTTTGAATTGTTTCTTATAACAAAATTCTTCATTAAGAAGAACAAAACCACAAGTTCACAACACCTCTAGATCTTACTTGTAAACTACTATACAAAGTAGATGGAATGCAAATCAATCCTTGACTTTATGAAATAAAAATATTGATTGTGACTTGGTCATAATTCGTTATAGAGTAGTATTTTTAACATTGTTATTTACAATTAAAAAATTCTAATTCAGATTCAGTCTGAACCAATATTTACACACCAAATATTTTTAACCAAAGTACTAATATATAGTAACTTGATAAGAGTTTTATTTATGAATATATGTGTATAATTAATCATAATTATAATTGTTAATCGATCAATGAATACATCTTAAAGTGTGGAAACTGAATAACATTCATGTCTTCCATCTAAATTGTCGGATTACGTTACAATATAATCAATATTATAGCATCTCCAACAATAGGAGACATAGCTAAATTTCTCTCTCAAACTTTTGATTTACCTACTCAAATCCCAAAAAAAAAAAAAAAAAAAAAAAGCCCATTGAACAAATTTGAGTCTATTCATTATTTTATGTAGAAGAAATGATGAAACTAAAGTTGTTCTTCAACCAAATATGAACTTATTCGTTAAATTTGAATATGATCGTGAAAATCACATAACCGTTAAATTTGGACAATATCGTGAAATTGGAATTTATGTATATAATAATCTTAATTTCATATAGTAAAAAATAGAAAATACTTATTATTCTAAGATATTTCTAGAAAAATTAATTCATTATTTGCCGGTTTTATATTTTAGATGCAATAGAGTATTTTTTATTATTAAATATTAGAAAATAAATATTAATAGATATATAGATAGATTGATGGGTATGTTGAAGAGAGTAGTTACAACTGAAAACCGGATAATTTAACTTTAGCTTCTCGATTTTGGCCGATGATCTAATTATGTGGTAAATATAATGTATTGATAATGAATTGGGAAAAGTAAATTCGATCCTATTCGAAAGAGTTCCGGTCAGGTTTCATGTGTCTCGCAAAACTGATCCAGAAATCTTGCAAATGAAGTTTTTCAAAACCCATAAATCTCAAATCAAACATATTCTTAAATTTACATCAAACTCTTAAAATTTAATAAAACATTGATTCTATTTTTTTACCAAACTTCAATATACAAACTCAATCAAAATGTAAACAAACATTCAAATTCAATTCAAATAAGATTTAATTTTTTTTCGCGAAATCATCCAAAAAAAAATTTCGAAACCAAAACCCATGTGACCGAACCAAAATTCTTGCACGTAGATCCTTCAAGTTTGTTGACAATAAAGACACTGGGACCACCTCTAAATAGTATTCAATTAACTTTTTTCCAAGTCTACTCAGTCAAGATACAAAAACAACAGTCTTTCTGTATGTGTAGTCAGTATGTAACTGTGTATATTTTTGTATATAGAGAGAAAGAAAACTGACAAATAGATGCCCTTCACGTTTTGAAGCAGCTGCAGTCCTGATTCTCAAGCATCAATTTTTGCTGTTCTGTTTCCTTTTGTTTGCATTTGCAGAGCTACAACAAAACGGTCCGCAAAAAAGGCTCTTTTTATTTTTATTTTTTATAATCAATTACTTATATATTCAGATTTTATTTTTAACCTTTCACGAGTTCTTGATCGGAGTTCGTGAAGAAAAGGGTGCGATTATATGAGAAGACTCCATTTCTTTTTATATTTATGGAGCAAACAGTTGACAGGTCTCCAAATGCAAATAGGGGTTTCCGAATTCAAGCTCCATTGGTGAGTCCAACAATTTTTTTTTTTTTTTTGTCTTAATCTCTCGAATTCGTTTGTTTCTGATGTTGCCCAGATGCGATTTCTGGTAAATGTGTGTAAATTTTATTGGTATTTGAGGAGAATCTGTTGTGGGTTTTCCATTTTGAATTTTGTATTCTTGTTATCTCTATTTTCTAGATATTTTGAAAGCTAAATTTATTTTAATACTTAGATTTTGAATTATTTTAGCTTGAACCAGAATTGATTTTGTCTATGGAGTTCTGTTTTCTGGGGATGCACCGATGCACCATATGTAGATGGTATATTTTTGCAGAAATGACCTCTCTGTTTTCAACTTTTTCTTTAATACAGATTGATAAACATAATATTGTAATTCATTCACCATAGGCAAATAATATTGATTCAATTAGCTTAATTGAGAGAAAAAAGAAATTTTATGGGTTGGAAAACCATGTACTTTGAAAATCCGTATCATTCAGTATTACTTCAGTGATCTTTGTATGTATAACAATGAAATATTAATGTTACAGGTCGATTCAGTATCATGCTATTGCAAAGTCGACTCCGGTTTGAAAACCGTAGTCGGGGCAAGAAAATTCGTCTCCGGATCTAAACTTTGTATTCAACCCGATATCAATCCTCGTGCTCACAAGACAAAAAACCCCCGTAGGGAAAGGACTCGTGTGCAACCACCACTTCTACCCGGACTCCCAGATGACCTAGCAATTGCTTGTCTAATCCGAGTCCCACGTATAGAACACAATAAACTCCGTCTAGTTTGCAAAAGATGGTACAAACTCCTAGCAGGAAATTTCTTTTACTCCCTTAGAAAAACTCTAGGCATGGCAGAAGAATGGGTATACGTAATAAAACGAGATAAAGAAGGGCGAATTTCATGGCACGCTTTTGACCCCACCCACCAATTATGGCAGCCTCTTCCACCAGTTCCAGGGGATTATAACTCGGCTCTTGGGTTCGGCTCCGCAGTCCTTAGTGGTTGTCACTTATACTTATTTGGAGGAAAAGACCCTTTAAAGGGATCTATGAGACGAGTGATATTTTATAGTGCTCGGACTAATAAATGGCATAGGGCACCCGATATGCTTCGTAAGAGGCACTTTTTCGGTTCTTGTGTTATTAACAATTGTCTTTATGTTGCCGGAGGTGAATGTGAAGGAATTCAGAGGACCTTAAGGTCGGTTGAGGTTTACGATCCAAATAGAAACCGGTGGAGTTTTATTGCGGATATGAGTACGGCTATGGTGCCGTTTATTGGAGTAGTTTATGAAGGAAAGTGGTTTTTGAAAGGACTTGGAGCCCATAGGGAGGTTTTGAGTGAAGCTTATGAACCGGAAACGAATACGTGGAGTCCGATAAACGATGGGATGGTTTCCGGTTGGCGGAATCCGAGTATTTCAATGAACCAGAAGCTTTACGCTTTGGATTGTCGAGATGGATGCAAGCTTAGGGTATATGATGAGGGGACCGACTCTTGGAACCGGTTTATTGATAGCAAGGTCCATCTTGGAAACTCGAGGGCACTAGAGGCTGCGGCTCTTGTTCCGGTTAATGGAAAGCTTTGTATAATTCGACATAATATGAGCATTAGTATGGTCGATGTGTTGAATCCGGATAAACGGGTCGAGAGCAATCCTCGTGTTTGGGAAAATATTGCATGTAAAGGGCATTCCCGGAGTCGGTTTACTAATTTTTGGTCGAGTTTTGCTGGAAGAAGTGGATTGAAGAGCCACATTGTGCACTGTCAAGTGCTTCAAGCATGAGTTAGGCTTCACTATATGGTCTGCTTATTGCAGTTACAACTGACGAGAGGGAAGTTTCGACTATTCTTACCTGAAATCGAGTATGGTGTAGGTGATCATAGACATTTCAGGTGTGATAACACATCTACATTCATTAAAAAACAGAGCATATAGCTTTTAGGATCTGTGTACATTTTAGTCATTTGACTTATTGGGTATCTGTTTCTGGTCTAATGGGATATCTTTAGCTAGTAAGCTTAGACACTTCTTGTGAATGTAAGTTTTTCAAGTAAGATATTGAGAATATTAGACAACATTGTTCGTGCATATAGATTACTTGTATTTTGTTAGTGTTGTAGCTTCGTTCGATTAACACTCATTCGGGTTCAATTCATTGAAGAAAAAACCCAAGTTTAAATGCAATTTCGGGATTGAAAAAATTAATCTAATCAAGTTGAACTATGATTTGTTCAATTATATTTGACTTGCTTACGCCCGGAGGTGTGAATAATTCAAGTAGTGTCAAGCAACACATTGTTCAAGGTTGGTTTGAATTTTTTATCGAACTTGATATAGTATTTGAACTTGATTTTATTGTTAATGAATAATGAGCTTCTATCAAACAAAATTGAGTCGAGTATTACGTAATTTGAGAATTTTATATATATTTTGTCAATTTTTAATTTATCGAGTTTAATTCGAATCGAGCTTCAAAAGATATAAAACTTAAAAATATTGTTTAAATTTGTTTGATATGTATATGAAGTCGAAGTTATATGAACTTTTATCAAATGAGTTCAAGTCAAGTATCGAGAAACTTAATTTGATTTTGATCTTATTTACACCCAGTCACCAATGTAGAAAATAATGAGTAATAGATTAACAACTAAGACATGCAATTTATATTAAAACTGATAATTGATTAAATTCCATCTCAAAATGTTAAATACGTTATACGCTTCCAATACTAGAATATTATAAAATAATTAGATATTCAAGTAATATTTTCATATAACCAAAATTACTAATTTAAATTATTTCTCAAAAAAAAAAAATTACTAATTTAAATTGTCCTATTATTATTGTCTAATGTCTATTAGACAATATCTGACTTTAAAAACATATAAGCTATAAAACAATTGTAAGTTACAAGGAAAATAGCTAATAACCTGTAGAAATTTAATTAAACCATTTATGAGTTTAGCTCACTAATGAAAATTCTCAAAATTATGTGTAGACTTTTAACATAATTGTACCCTTTTTGTAAATAACTACTGTATTTGTTAAAACTTAAAACAAATTCAAATAAAATGCATAATGTGTAAATTAAATATAGCTTTTAACTTTTAAGTAACGGCAATAAATAAATTTTAATCACTAATTATTTATTTGTCTAAGAATCATTCCTCTAGCTCTACGTCATTCATAAGACCATAATGCAATACCCACCATGTAGCAATACCCACCATGTAGCATCGCCTAAACCGGGTTTTATCTAAAAAGTCTACTAAAAAGTATGAAACCCAATACTCCTACTAGCTATTTCACTCGGCCCGCCATTGCAACTTCATTCCTAGTGCTGAAGAGGTCTTTTCAACAGCATCACCCTTTACGGAACCCCAATCTCCGAAATGGTAAACTTTTTTCTTTTTCTTTCTTTCTTTCCATATGCGCATATGTATTGAGTACTTATACTGTATGTCTCTGTTTACTTGCGATGTATGGGGTTTAGTTTCTAATCGAGACATGATGTTGTTGGCTGAATTGCGATGTATGGGGTTTAGTTTCCGTCCATAATTTGGACATGCTTTGTGATTTACTTTTTTTGGCTTTAACCAATCACATATAGAAAGTGTATTGCAAATATCTTATGACTAAGACCAACTAAGAGCTGGTCAGCTGGGCTATATTTCCATTTGTTGACTTACTTCAAGATATTGGAAATTATGGAACATTATTGCCAATAGGGTTATATTATAGGCTTATTTACCTCTCCATAATTCCAGAGACAGTTTATCTGACTTTCAAGAGTTTAGGAACTAAAATGTTCATTCCGATGCGGCAGTGACATGTGGGTGCTATCTTATAACTAGTGCCTACTTTCTGAAAATGTATTATATGGTTCTATCTATTCTAAACAAAAAGGATGGTCTCATGAACAACATGTTCTTACTAATAAGTGGCTTCTGTATTAGTTTTATTGATGCTTCCTATGGCTCAATGCTTTTATGTTGGATGTTCTCAGAAAATGAATTCTGTCAATTTGGATCTAATTCCATATTTTGACACCATTGTCTTTGAATGCAAGGTTATATGTTTATCCTCACATTACTTGTTGTGATGATGGTAACAATGTTTCAGGCTTCTTCAAAACCAAGGCCACAGGCAAGGAAATCTGCTGCCGCAGAAGATGAAGGCATGGATCCAACGGTAGGTCTAATATATTGTATACCTCTTACTAAATTTTGGCTATTTTGTACTTCTTTCTTTTAATCAGTGTAATTTTCAAAAGGAGTACGGTGTTCCTTAAGGGAGATTGCTTAAATTTTAAAGTTGAATGATTTTGCCTTGGATTTTAATGTTGATTGATTTTGCCTGCAGCAATATTTTGAAAATAGGCTGAATGCTCTTGCTGCTCAGAAGGCAATGGGGAATAATCCATATCCCCACAAATTTGAAGCTAATTTGTCTATTCCCGAATACGTGAAAAAATATGAAAGTTTGAATAGTGGTGATCATCTCGAGGATGTCGAAGAAAGAATAGCTGGTATGGAATATCTACTTGTGTTATAAGTGTTGAAGACAATAAATGTGATTACACAGTGTTTTATGGACGGAATCATACACTTGGTTAATGGTGTGTTGTTCTTTTGTGAAGGTCGGCTCATGAACAAACGATCATCATCATCAAAGCTATTCTTTTACGATGTACATGGCGGTGGTGCTAAAGTTCAAGTAATGGCTGATGCAAGGTAATGTCAATATTATGGTTTATGCAACAGGAAGTATAATTTTTTTTCTATTCCCGTGGCAGTGCTTTCCGTTTTGTATTTTTAAAGGTTTTAACTGTATTACTTTGATGATTTTTCTTATATAGTTAACCGATTTATTTGTGTGAAATTTTTTGGATTGTAAAGCATTCTGTGATGCTCAATCTTTAAGCAGTTAAGGTATAGTTCTGACTTCTGATAGATGTAAAGTTTCTAGATTTCACATGAACTGTTAGGGCATAATAACATGTCTGGTGCAACAAACTCAAACGTGTCTTGAATGGTAATGATATCTTATAGAGCAAGCTGGGCATAACTAATGAACTCGAATATCTTAAGCAATTCGATAGCCTGTGAGTAATTGAAAATGT
This sequence comes from Penstemon barbatus, assembly GCA_003313485.2. Taxonomy (NCBI): domain Eukaryota; kingdom Viridiplantae; phylum Streptophyta; class Magnoliopsida; order Lamiales; family Plantaginaceae; genus Penstemon; species Penstemon barbatus. Next base: position 9,001,849 of record CM064877.1, on the reverse strand, counting down.
TGTGAACTTAGGAACTCAACCTCTTAATTTCCTCACTTACATAAGTGTAATAGTATGTAAATATTAATCTTTTCAAAGCATATTCTAGTTAGTTTATTTAATCAAAAGATAAGGATAGTGATGAAAATAACATAACAATTTATTTTCCAGATTTTGCATTCCCATTATTTTACATAAAAGTATCTTGAGAAGTACAAAATTAGGAAATAATTATAGTTGTTTACCTCTGCCCCTTTTTCCATCAAAAGTTGGTCGAACTTCAGATAAGTTTTCGTTCACTGGGGTTGAGGGAAATCCATTTGGACAATAATTATTTAAGTATTGTTTTTTGTTTTGCTTGAAATTGAATAGGAAATAATTATAGTTGTTTACCTCTGCCCCTTTTTCCATCAAAAGTTGGTCGAACTTCAGATAAGTTTTCGTTCACTGGGGTTGAGGGAAATCCATTTGGACAATAATTATTTAAGTATTGTTTTTTCTTTTGCTTGAAATTGAATAACTCAATGCTCCTTTCTCCATTGCTTCATTCTTGATATTATGTTTTGGTTGGACGCTTGTGTAGAAAATCCGATCTGGAAGAAGAAGAGTTCACTAAGTTTCATTCTTCGGTCAAGCGAGGTGATATTGTTGGAATCGTTGGGTTTCCAGGTTTGAGACTTTTATTTAATCTGTCACAAGTCTTAATAGGGAGCAAAACAATATTTCATAACCATCCATGATGAATTCCATTTCTTCATATCTGACCTCTTTTCGGATTATAATCTGGAATCTTGTTTAGGAACTTATCTTTTTTCTGAAAATTTTACTTGGTGTATATGGAATCGATTTTGGATTGTCGAAGTGGCTCCATCTTGTAAGGTACATGCCTTGTCAGATTCAGTAGTACAGGTTACATACTTTTTCAATACTGTTGAAGTCCTGGAAATGGAACTATATGTAGGTTTGCACCACATATGCTCACTAATCTATGTATTGTAGGACATTTGGTACCCAACCGAGACATAGTATTTCTTAATTATCGTTGTTAACAAGTGATTCACATTAATGTCTATAATTAGTTACAACTAAGTTCTTGTCTTGTTTCTTCACATAATTTTCCCTTATTATAAAACCGTCTCATATTGTATTAAATTATGTAGGTAAGAGTAAGAGGGGAGAGCTGAGTATCTTCCCCAAAACATTTATCGTGCTTTCTCATTGTCTTCACATGATGCCACTACAAAAAATTGGTCCTGGTTCAGACAATACTAAGGTGAGACTGTTTTTTTCTTCTTACACTTATTGACACTGCTTGACTTCTTTATTGACATTTAATTTCTCTCGACAGATTGCTGATGTTTGGGTCCCAGGAAGTGGCAGAAATCCTGAGTCTTACATATTGAAGGATCAGGTACTATAGAACTCTCCTTCAGTTCCCTAATATCCTCATCTTGGGATGAAGTGTTAGTATTAGCAGCAGGCATATCTGTGGTCGCATCTTCTTTGTGTTTGTGTGTTAGCTTTGGAAAACATGATTTATGTCTTTTTACCTGTCTAGCCATCTAATGTCTCATATAGAGAGTTTGTACGCTAGTCGCTAGTGTCAGGGGCGGACCTAGACGACTTCCGTTTGGGGGGAGGGGGCGAAGATTTTTTTGGTAACAATACCTTTGTATTTTATCAATGTTTTGATAAAATTAACAATAATTAACTTTTATGATAAAGTAATACTATGATTTTATTCAAGAACAAGTGATATAAATATGCTTTCAATATTTCAAGAATATGGATTTGAAAACACTCAAAACAGATGTTTAAGATGCAATCAAGCTGACCTGAAAACAAATAAATGTTGTTTAACCAAGACATATAAATGTCGAATGTCCCACTAGTATGTATAATATACTGTTAAAATCATACTCCGACTTTTGAAAATGTTGTATAATTATGATCTCATAGTTCAATAAAATTATATCTACTAAGGGAACTTGAAGCTTACACAAAGGCAAGATCCACGAGAAACGTCAATTATTGAATACTTTAAAAAGGAAAAACTAAATAAACTTTATCGTGAAATGAAGAAATAAATATATTAGTACATGAGTAGATGAGTTTATGTCAATTGAATTTTTATAAAAAGATATATATATATATATCCAACACTTGGCCAAGATGGAATAAAAGATTTAATCTCCATAAAATGAAGAAAAAAATTAATCTTCGTAAAGAGATATAAAGAAAGTTAATCACTGGGCCAAAAAGCAATTAAATCTCCACAGAGGTAAAAAAAATTGGCCAAAATGGAGAAAAAAGTTAAATCTCCATGAAATAAAAAGAAAGTTAGTAGGCCAAAAAAAGCAATTAAATATCAATGAAGAGGCTAAAACATAAAATTCAGCTATTCAGAGGAGTCGAAGTCACATCCCCTAGCTCCTTCATGAAATGCCTAACCACTTCACCAACTATGTATTCATTTTAGTAATTCCTATATATAATAAAAATATATTTTTTTCTGGGGGGACCATGCCCCCCCCCCCCCCCCCAGTCCCGCTTGAGGTCCACCTCTGGCTAGTGTGATAAAGTGCATATTTGTGTATGTAACCATTTCTCTAATATATTGTCATTTTATATTTCATTGTAGGAAACGCGGTACAGGCAGCGATATTTGGATTTAATGCTGAACATGGAAGTACGGGAAATATTCAAGACCCGGTCAAAAATTATTTCTTACATCAGAAGATTCCTTGACGAACGAGATTTTTTGGAAGTGAGTGAGTCCAATAATATATTTACTGTTGAATAAATTATTTATGAGTAGCTCATTACTAGCTCAATTTCCGTATTTTTTGTTTGTTTGTTTGGTTTTCTGCTTGTTTGATGCTCCTCGTTCTAAGGTTGAAACGCCCATGATGAACATGATTGCTGGGGGAGCTGCTGCCCGACCATTTGTGACACATCACAATGACCTCAATATGAGACTTTTCATGCGTATTGCACCAGAACTATATCTCAAGGAACTAGTTGTGGGTGGCTTAGACCGCGTGTACGAAATTGGAAAACAATTTAGGAATGAGGGAATTGACTTAACACACAGTCCGGAGTTTACTAATTGTGAGTTCTACATGGCTTTTGCCGATTACAATGACCTGATGAAGCTAACTGAAGATATGATCAGCGGTAAGTGCAGAATCTGTGTTTTAATTAGATTAAAGAAAATGTTATCTTGGTACTTTCTAACAAAATTCTTTGTCAACAGGTATGGTGAAAGAGCTTACAGGTGGCTATATAATTAAATATCATGCCAATGGGTTGAATGAGGGCCCTATTGAGATAGACTTTACTCCTCCATTCAGGTTATTGGACTCGTATATCCATTTAAATCACTCCTTCACTTGTATGATAATGACAATAGGAAGTTATCTCCTTTTACTTTTGCAGGCGTATTGACATGATAGATGGGTTAGAGAATATTGCAAACCTGAATATACCCAAGGATCTCTCTAGTGAGGAAGCTAATAAATATTTGGTGGATGCATGCTTGAAGTTTGATATCAAATGCCCCCCTCCTCAAACAACAACTAGATTATTAGACAAAGTAAGACAGTGTTTCTTAAATTTGTCTGTGATTATACGTTGTGATTGCAGTAAATGCATTGTCAAATGTCAATTGCAATCCCATGTATGCTATTTGGTTTTAATTTGCATCCTTCGTTCGCATCTATGATATTCCTCAGCACTAAACTATAATGAATGATTATTAGCCTATCTACCTCATTTTCCTTTTGATTAGGTTGGTTATCTATTCTAGAACCCAAAAGTATTGCATCTATTTCTGTTTCGCAGTTTTCCTCACTGTTTCAAGTTGTTATGTTTTTGTTCTGAATACAGCTAGTTGGACACTTTCTTGAGGAGACATGCACAAATCCTACTTTTATCATCAACCATCCAGAGATCATGAGTCCACTAGCGAAGTGGCATAGGTCAAAACCAGGCCTAACTGAACGATTTGAATTATTCATTAACAAGCACGAGGTATGTGATCCCATTTTCCATTTTTAAATTTTAATTTAGTTTTACTCTCTCTTGACATCCTCTTGTCATAATATTTGTTTCTCTGACTTCACAGCTTTGCAACGCATACACTGAGTTGAATGATCCAGTCGTGCAACGACAGCGTTTTGCCGACCAACTCAAGGTATTCGTAATTACAAAGTGGATCCTTATGGTGTCTGAATAAGTGTGTAAAATGGTAGATAATGGTTTCTGAATGCAACTTTATTTGATTATTTATATAAACTTTTTGTACTGATAATAGGACCGTCAATCGGGTGATGATGAGGCAATGGCATTGGACGAAACATTTTGTACGGCACTTGAATATGGATTACCTCCAACAGGTGGTTGGGGATTGGGTATCGATCGATTCACTATGTTGTTAACCGACTCACAGAACATAAAGGTTAGCGATTATACTTGTTTTGGTCTATATTTCCTACTTTGCGTATATTAAAGTCATATAGACTATTGTCTGCACCCTGAACGTACGCATACACACCATATTGAATCCTTTTAATATATATATCATATCTATTTTGTGAACAGGAAGTTTTGCTTTTCCCAGCAATGAAACCACAAGACGAACCTTCTACGAAAGATAGGTACAAAATTGTCTCTTTATACTTTCTAGTGGCATTTTTGTCTCCAATTTTGTTTTAGATAATGATATATAGGAAGTTAACTAACATTGATGACCCATGACTAAGCTGGCTGATCAAATTAGGTTGAAAATATACTAGTGAATCACTCCATTGGTTGTTTTAAGAATGAAAGAGGATATGAATAGACCTGGAATTGGCATATGAATATAGGGATGGGACGAAAATATTATTCAATGATCCGAATTGGACATATATACAATATTTCCTCATATGATTTTTTTTCAACTTTATCATCACCTTGATTTTGGTCCTTCTGTCCTCTCTGCCCTGCAAGTATGATTACTTAGTTTCTGCCTATCATTGCTGTAAAGAGCTACTAGGTTGAGTATTTTCACATAAAGAAATGTCTCTCTGCATATTATCCACTTAAAAGTATTCTCATAACTGCAATTGCTCTCTACCAGCAACAAAAAATCCCAAGATCAGCCTCCCTCTGAAGGTATGTGCAATGTTTGTATATTACTTTAAATTTGTTACTTACTGAAAACTTTAGCATGTTATTTCATTCCACCTTGTGAATATTGATTGGATAATTTAGTGATTGATTTAGTACTACTTTTGCAGAGCTTGCAAAAATCGTTTCATTATCTTGACAAAGCTGAGATAAGCTCCGATTTTGGGTGGTAAAAGAGACCGCTCCCCTAAATTATATTCCTATTTTGGTATTTAGACAAGCATTATTAAGTCCATTCTCAGTTTTTTTGGCAAATTGATTTCGATGTTACATGTTTCCCATTCATGTGGGGAAGTTTGCATGCACGGATATGGACAGTTAACATTTGTATTTCTCCAAAGATGTAACATTTCTATCCTCAGTATGTGCACACTTTGATGACCTATAATGATTCAAGATATCTCAGTATTTTCTTATTAGTGTTCCATCCTATCTAGGAATCAGTCCACAATTACGTTGTCAAAACTTAACATTTGCTGTAAAGGTTACCTTAAAAAACTCAATCGAGAAATACTTCGATGACCACTTGTATAATAGTGAATGAAATCGATTAAGAAATCAATAGTTTAAAAGTAGTAAATTATATAAAAAAAAGAACATCAGAAGGCACTTATTAAATGACCAACATACATGAGATTATGCTGGACACAATAGGTATAAATGGAGAATAGTCCTGCCATAGCAATGAAATTTTGGCGATTATTTGTTGATGCACAGACCGGCAATTAAGATATCTCGTGTCATAGCTTCACGATAACGTTTAAGAGACTCGTCACGCTGAAACTGAAGCTGCTTTCTGAAATTCCTGATGAAATCATCAGCCTTTTTGTTCACATCTTTCACAACAAGTTCCTCGTCTGCTAGTCTTTTATTCCCCTCAGCTTTATCTTTCCTGATGCTACCCTTTGAACAATCATCTTTTGAATGATCCATTAGTTCAGAGTCTTAGCAATAATTTCAATCTGAAAAGGTTGTATGAAGCAAGAGAATTGAAACTTCTTGAAGACAGATAAGGGCCTATCTGCAACATCGCATATTTATAACTGCGATAAGATTACTTAGCCCTCTAAGCTTAATTCTTAAAAAGGTTTACCGCGTTGAGGTAAGTAGAAAGTAAGAGGAAATTAGTTAAGCAAAGTTTCCAAGGAGAAATGGATTTTTTGTGGCGTACGAAGAAAGGAAGTAAAGGAAAACAGGCTTGCTTGTTTAGTACAATCATTTTGTCTTGTGGGCTGAAACAGTTTAGCTTAAAAAATGCTTGGATAATATTGGCGGAGAAGAAAATGATTAACGAATTCTACCCGTCTAACCAAAATATTAGTTATTTCTGTGTAAGTGGGTGTTTGCCAACTCTATCAAGTAAGCTGAAGCTAGAGATTCTAAGTTAAATTCACTGTATTTCCAATATTATGTTTTTGAGTCACATGGGGTGTCACTCAAGTTTTGAAGTTTGGACAAAATGAATATGCATTAAAAGAGAGAAAAGAATTGAGCAAGCAACCGAATTAGGCTCTATAATCTGGTTCCTATAAATGGTAAGCTCTGATCTTTCTCTATAACTGTATGTGGATGGTTTTTGGCTCAATTTCATGGATTTTGCGAGATCGGATCAAAGCCCTTTCAAATGAATTTTCGTCAGACCTATGAAACTCACTACAAACTTATTCACAAATATATATCCAAACTTTTAAACCTATAAAACATTGATTTGACACCTATCATCTATTTTCCCCCCTAAGACTCTCTAAAAAATATATGTTTTGACATATATTTCTACTTCTAAGTTTAATATCATGAGTAAATTATACCCAAACTAAAATTGTTCACTTTTCTTTAACACGTTCAAGTTATGTTTCATATTTTTTTGTTAAGTGTTTGTTGGCATCTCAACATTGTAGTGAAGTAGATCCAGAAACGAGGAATCAATTTCGTTACAAGACAAATATTTGAAGTCACAAGCACGGATTTTGTTGGAGTCATTACTATTAGATGGTGCCCCATTGGACTTCAGTCGATGAATATATGATGCAAATCAAGTAACAGATCAAGCAGTAGATCTGTGCTCAGACATCACTACTAAAGAAACGCGAAAAAATTGGAGTTTGGATTATAGACATAAGCAATTGGTGTATATATGACAATCGCAAAGTAGATTTACAATGGATTGGATGTTAGAAATTCAACCAAATTGGTTCACTTTCACATTTTGAGAAACCACTTCTAGTATGCTTCATCGGTCCATAAAAGTGCCATGACATCGAAATCTGCATGGAAACATACGGCACTAAATAAGTATGAAAACATATACCGTGTATCAATTAGAGGCCATCAGCATAAACCATGGTACATTTGACACAAAAGTGTAGATATTAGCCCTTCATGTTAAGTACTCGTAACAGCACGAATTCAAGAGAGTGGTGCTCCTTATTTCAATAAACACATAGATGATATTCCATTTTCGTATAAGAGAACATTGCAAATCCAAGAGGACACATTTTTTTTTACTAGATCCTTCTTATATCGGACTATTTTTAGCTCATGGAGAGCCTATATATTACGCCTATGATTAGTTCTTGGATTTTAGTGAGTAAAACACTAAACAAAATGATAGAGCATTGATATTAGTTTTTTATTCACATCCAATTTCCTCGTTAAATTACTAGTTAAAATCGAAGAAAACATAAGCTTACTTACTAACACTAGGTATTAATTAGAAAGGAAATGTTTACTTGCGATTCTTTCCAGGTATTCATACCTGCATATCTATATGATATGCGATTCTACTTTACGTAATGATTGAACTAAATTCGATTAATGACTCCACATGTATTGTTCTTGGCACCTTTCAGAGTTTTGAATTGCCTCATAATTCACTATCACTATATTGTATGCCTGAATTTTTCAAACTTAAAGTGGCTATTTTGGTGGATCAATCTCGGAGCTCCTACGCTCAATTACAAATAACTCAACACAAAATATTTAGACTAATACCAATAAATACCTAATCAACCCATTATAAATGATTAAGACATTGACATAGGAAAATTCTAGACCATCAAAATCTGAAATTAGTCCCAACATTTTTTTCAAATACTACCAGTTCTATTCTAAATATCAACTTGTTCTCTTACAGTTCTTTGAAAGACTAATATTGACCTGAAAACTAGAATGAAAGCTCATCTAACCATTCACAATATCTGCCAAAAACCAATCTTTTTGCATCCCAATAAAATCCAGCAAAAAACATATACAAATCACTCATCAATCAATGGATCTAATAGTAAAACAAAGTCAACCAGCAATTCAAACAAGGATCCGAAGTGTACCTCAAATTAAAGCTTCCAAAAAGGAAAAGGTCGAATCTTCTTCGAATCCTTTACTCTTACAAGTTTTAATAGTCTCAAAATCTTTAGCCGGCAATTCTTGAGATAAAGCACCCACATGAAAATCAATCATACCATTGTTTTCATTAACATCAATCCCAGAAACAGAGACCCAGATGAAAAATTTATTGGCTTGAATTCCAGAAACAGCAGAAACTTTCCCATAACTCAATTTCCCTTTAATGATTCGGTCAAAGTAAACAGTTTGACCATCGAATTTGACATAACATGGGTGCGCACTGAGTTCAACTGTGAATGAACCGTCTGTGTTGGATAAATAATATGACTTTATGTTGGTCGGGAGAATACCCTTTGGAAGATTGTACTGCGGGAGAAGGTCATGTATATCTGTTGCTGAAAAAGAATTGTGGGTTAAGGAGATTAAGGTCACAAAGATTACTGCTGCTGCGTTTGGAAGAAAAGCCATTGATCAGAGTTTAGAGAGATCAGAGAGTGTTTTTTTTTTGTTTATTTAAGAGGAGTTGAAGTTGTATATGTATCTATCTGCTACCCCCCTCCCCCCCCGGATTACGATTAGATGAGGTTTTTTTTATTTTTTTGGTGGTTAGATGAGTTGAGTTTTCATTATTCCTTTTTGTAACTTTTCTTCTCATAATTATCTGTTTCTATAAATTCATTCCCATGAATTGCTGTTATTTCGTTCCAAACTAAGATTTGAATTTTTATAGTTAAGTTTATTTTGAAAAAACTAATAACAAATCATTTTAATTAACATTCATACCAATTTATCAATTACGAAGTATGTATAAATACACTTACATTAAGATTGGCGTGTTCTCAAAGTAAGGCTTAATTTTATTGAGACCGAATCAAATCTTATTTGTAGATTAGTCTCATCCAAAGCTAATAAAATTATATATTCATTAAATACATCAATTTAACACATATTTGATTTTCATAAAAATTATTAATTTAACATTTATTATCTATTTTTACTCCCTAAACCTCAACATCTAAACTAAATCCAATTATATTTAATGTTTATGAAATCAACAAAACCAACATTAAACTCAATCTCAAAACTTTCGATAAAATCATCCAAATCAATTTTTTAAAATCAACATCAAGCGAATGCCGAGTTATCACCAACCCCATGTGAACCCTCTAATCACCAAAATTAGTTTACACGGCAACAAATGAAATGTCATTATTTTTAAGAAACGTTTATGTTAATTTAAATATCATAAAAATATTGAAACCGAGTATTATAAAATATATGATTGGAATAAAGCAGTAGTTAGGAGAAGGGTCCAATCAAGGAGAGAACAACTATTAGCCAGTAGGTATTTGATTAGAAAATAACACCTACTAGAATATAATACCAAAAGAGACGTAAAAAATCATTTAATTTAATTCTAGATAATGATAACTGTGACAACAATATACTCGATATTAACGATAAAATACAGAATCGCTTCTACGAGTAGGACGATCGAGTTTAGGATAGCAAAACAAAATGCACTAATTGAACTCAAAACGAATTTCGACAAATCGATTTAATTTCAGTCAAATATCCTAAATACTAATACTAATAGTAATTTGATTTATTAAATTTTCACGTTAGCACTAGCACTAATTTTATTTGATTGATTTTAAATCATTCATAAGGAGAAAAAGAGGTAAAATACGAAAGGTTCATAGAGTTGTACAAACGTTTTACATTTTCATAATCTTTCCTTCTACATTACATAATGCAAGTTCCAAGTGCTTGAGTTAAGCTTCATATCCTTACATATTAGATTGCGGCTTTTGAATATATTTTGCCTGGGAAGGGGGAGAATCACCAATATTCTGAGCTTCTTTTCTTCGACTCGTGTAGTTGCTGCAAGCTAAGCTACTCGGTTACAAGCATAGGTATATCATCCACTGGAATCGGAAGCTGCATTCAACAAAACGCTGGCCAAATTAGTTACATGCTTTGTGGATTTCGATTACTTTGTAAAATGTTACAAAAATAAGGTCTGTCTAACTCTAACATAACCATGATATCATAGTCTTGTATTTATGAAGTCATAAATCAATGATAGCTTAATTTTTTTACGAACCAAGGGCAAATACATAACCAATACTGGTTAGAATGTTACACATAAAAAGACACCACCAAAGGTTCATCTAATATTATTGCATCAATAGTTAAGCCCAGTTTTCTGGATCAAAATATCATAAAAGTTGAAGCTCATTCTGCCAAGATTCTATTTATATTCTTAGGCATAAAAGGACAAACATAAAATTATTCTAAATCAAAATCAGGCATTGTAAATCCAACATCAAGATTTACCCCATTACTTAAAAACATATCCAATTAACAACAAGTTTCACTAAAGAAAAACCCATAAAGTTATGAAATAAATTTTCTATATAAACATACACACAACAAGAAACCTTAAATCATATTTCAATATCCTCATTTCCTTTTCAGAACATCCATTTTTTTGGTCAAACTTAAACCATACTCCATCAAAATCCCAAATTTAATCTTCTTGCACATGATGCTCAATGCATATATGGTGCAAGACATAACTAACTTTCTTGCCACACACAAAGGAACTCAAAATTCTCAAAAAATATGAACTTCCATAAACTCATCTCATCAAATCAAACTACATCTACTTAAATATCAGAGTAGTAATCCCACATAAGAAAAAACATGTTAAATTGGTCAAAATTGAGACCGATCATTCAAATATAAACATGTCCTTTTTACCTGAACATGCTGTTGCCTCAAAGTCAAAGCCTTATCTTTACAAGAACGAACAGTGGAAAACTGATGAACATCAAGCTTCTTGTTAATAATCCCAACAGTGAAATAAATACTATTAGAAGGAGGTAAATCGACCCTAATCTCATCAACATCGAACCACAAAAAGAAGAGTCTTTGAACCTGAATACCCTTCAAGTTAGTAATCGAACCTATATTCAACTTCCCAGTAATTTTTTTCTCGTAATAAACCTCGTAATCGAACTCAATGTAACAGGGTTTTTGTAAAAAGACCTCAAAATTGCCGTCTTCGCTTAGGGTATAGTTAGTGACCGAGTCGGGTAAGAGTCCACTTGGGAGTCCGAATTTTGGGAGAATTTCGTAAACTGTCGGGGTATCAGATGATGATGAGCAGACAATTAGGAAAGGGAAAAGAAGGAGAATGCTACAGTACAAGGGTTTGGGATTGAAAGCCATGTTTTGATTTTCTTGATTTTTGTTTTCTGAGTCTTGGAAAATGGATATTTTGATTATATAGTCGTGCAGAAATGGGGCATATTTTGACAAAGAACAGTGCGGTGCCGGTGTAGTTATGGAATTGGGATGGGGGGGTGTTAAATACAGTTTCCCCCCTAAAGTTTGGATTGTACCAATTACTATCATAAAATATTACTCGTAACATTTATATCTTCATGTATTTCGGATTATGAATTTTTATAATTTGATCATATTCATAAATCTCTAATTGCATTAAAATTCTAATAAATCGAACGTGATTTGAATCGAATTCAAATTGAAATCTGCCCCATTAAACAGAAAGAAAAAAAAAAAGTAGAGACTAAACGAGGTCTTTCTCCAAAACAATCCTAATGGAGGCTGGTGCCTCAACCCATTGAAGCTTCATTCCAATCTCAAGATGATGTCCCATTTTTGCAAGTGAATCCGCTAACTCATTCGCGGTACGCCTAATGTGTCAAAAATTGGCTTCCCATGGTTTTCCAAGTAAAACTCAGACAATCCTCTAAAATATTAGTCAAAGGGTGCTCAACATTGTCCCTTTTAGGGACAAGGGTAATACAACTTTCGAATCCACTTCCACCTCCATTTATTGAAACCTCGGATCCCAAGCAAGTGTGAGTCCCCTCGGAGTGCCAACAATATAGCAATTACCAACGTTCCAACTAAAATCCAAAATCCTATTGCCATCATCATCTCTAATAACTCAAGGTCGAGCAAACATGTGTAAAATAACTCCATATATATTCAGTTTGAAGAATCCAACATTCGGCCTAACCCAGCGTTGAGTGACCATGATCTCCAGTTTCCGTATCGTTTTGAAATTGTCCTTCGACTCCGTAGCTAAGCGGCGAGTTTTGAGAGATGTCTCTTTGGTATGTTCCTCATAATCCTCATAACACTTTGGGCAATCCAAATGTGCCAAATGGTAGAGAGGAAAACAAAGTGCCAAGGGCAGCCAAGGATAAGCAAGTTTTGGAAATTTTATTTCAAGTTATGCTCGAACCAATGAACGATAAGGGAAAAGGCAAAGGCATCCGTGGGAGAAATGACCACATCCCAAATAGCTTTAGTCTTCGGACAATTGTAAAAAATATAGAACAAATATTTGTAGCACATCTAAGACAAAGATCATTCATAGCAAAATGTCTATCAAATCTAAGGGCATTCGTCATGATACTATTGTGATAGATAAGCCAAAGGAAAAACTTCAAATGAAGGTGTCACCCACTATTCCACACCCAAGTAAGCTACCTAGACTCTGATGACTCGACCTCAAAAGGTTTACCTAAAGCTTTATCGGCACTACTACAACTAAAGAGACCATTGGAAGACCCACACCAAATCCTAACATCTCTATTCCCCCATGCCTAGGAACCGGATACGAGAGGATACTATGGGACAAAGAAGGCGGAATAGCCGTACTAATGACACTAAGATCCCACAACCCAGTCTGATCCAAAATATCCCCAACTCGGAGGTCAACATCAACCTCGCAAATGTCTCCCTCCACATGGCATGATCCAGGTTTAACAGATATAGTAATGTTGTTAAATATGTTTAAAAACAATCTGTGTATATAAAATATTATAGAATATTTTATATTTCTAAGTACTATAGTGAATTATAAAATATTATAAAATACTTTATATTATAAAACTATAGTAAATTATTCCAACAGAATAATTATTTATAATTAACTCTAATTATAAATCTTAGTATAGTTTATTCTCGCAGAACAAACAAAATTAGAATTTAATAACAGTGTACTTACTGAAATAATTCTGAACCGTAAAATCGACCGGGGCTTGCAAATGCAATATCCTTAAGACAATATTTCTGGGCTATCAAAGGTGCAACAGTTCATCCCAGTGGTCTCCCAAGATACAGCGGTCGGATACTTGTTTCTTTGCACTAAGAACAAGTCCACATCGAACTTTAACAAATAAAATATTTGAGTACTTGAGAAGAGAAGAAGAAGAAAAGAATATAGAGAGAGGATGATAGGATTCTGCTTTGATTGCTAGAAAACGGGATGAGAGAATTGGCCAGATTCTCCCCCTATTTATAGCAGCAGAAGGGGTGTTTCTGGAGAGACATGACCATTCGGATTAAACTAGTAGAGATGGTTCGGTCCGAATGGATGCAAATAGGTTCGATTAAAACCGAACCGTTGCCACAATTCAAATAAGCGCGCGAATTTTTTCGCGGATCTTTTCAGAGACGGGTCAACTATGCGGATCTTGTTCGGGTCAACTGGATCTACGCGGATCTGATTTTTATATGGATTTAGAAATTAGGCCTTTTAATTATGGGCTAAAAAATTAATTAAATTTTGTCCAAAAAGAATAATGTTATGTTGAGGCCCAAGCCCAAGCCAAACCCGGACCGTGCCGAGCCGAGCCAAGCCGGACGGCGACGGCGCGTGGGAAACCATTGTTATCCACGTCTTCTCCCCTCATAAAACTTGGTACCCCCAAGGGGCCCTCCCCTTATACATTTTTTTGCATTATAAATGACAAAAGATTTCTCAATTTCCTCCATGTGGGATGAAGGCATTTTTCCTTCTCTAAGCTTTATTCATTTCTTATTTTATGGGCTTAATTCCAATTGGGCTCAATCCAATTGGGTTCAATCCAATTGGGTTAATACCCTAAAATCCAACAAGTACTAATATACTAGACAATCTTTATTTATCTACAAATAAATATATCTAAGATTAGTATAATTTATTTAATCTAAGATCAAAATCACCTCAATTTTCAAGTTTATCCCTGGCCATCAATTTTTTTTCTTTTGTACTCATCTTAACTAATTTTACCTTCAAGTGACAAAACATTAAATAATGGGCTTAAAATCATGCCCAAAAGAAGTGTAGACAAGATTTCGTGTGAGATTTTTGAAACAGGAGGAAACTTCTTGGAAGTTGGGTGGTTTTGGAAATTTGGTGAAATGTGATGTTTTTCTGTCTTTAAGGGCGACGTTTGGATAATTGGAAAAGAGGGAGTGTCTAGATAACATACTTTTTTGTAAGAAAAAAAAATGTCTTTTTCAATTACCATTATTTGGAAGAAAATTAAAGAGCCTGTTTGTTTGGCGTTTTCCAAAAAATTTCGTGTTTGGAAAATGACAAAAAAACATGTTTTCTATTTTCTTAAATAAATTTTTCATTTCTCAATTTTCTCAAACTACTTTTTCAAAACCCAAACAAATATTAATTTTCTTATCTCTAAACAAAACCTATACAAACTCTACACTGATTTGACATAAAGTAACCTATCTTTTACACAATTTATCTCACAACAAACATGATTTGAGATAAAGTCTTATATATCTTACATCTACAACCTAATTCTTCCCAAAAAAAACCTACATCTACTTTATTTCTCAAACCACTCTCCCAAAAGCCAAACAAACAACATTACGCAAATCGAAATTATTTCACAAACCTCCACTACTCTCCCAAACTAGTTTCCCAAACACCAAACAATCAGGCCCAAAATGTTCTAATAAAAAATTTCAATTCCATATATAAACAAATTCAGTTGTGCAATGTCACTCAGAAAAGAGTAGCTGTAACATTATTGATTTACCTCCAGTTTCAAACCTTAAAAATTCAAATAATGTATCAAGTTCACTCAATGTCTTTTTTTTTTTTTTTTCGGAGAATAAGGTTTACTCATTGTTGCAGCTAGGAAATCATAATGAAGGTGAAAACACATTGAATATATATGAATAAATGTATACCTGAAACGGGAAAGAGGAATTTATTGGGTCGATGAGATGAATGGGTCTCAATTTGGAGAAAAGAGTTTACTAGGGTTATTGGGCCTTGGCCTGCTAGCCATTTACTGGGTCTAGGCCCAATTGTTATCATTTTCGTACAGTCGTATAGTATATTTGTCCATTTAACTTGTCCATTTAACCAGGACCGGACCGGTCCTAGACATTCGGGGCCCTTGTCGAATTTCAAATTTGGGGCTCCTTCTTATGAAAAAATTTAATCAATTTATTTATTCAAAGGCAAAAATATTAATTAAATATTGACATATTATTTTCTCTAACATATTAATTTTTAGATAGATAATTAAATCTAACATATTATTTTTTAGATAGATAATTAAAAAATAAACTTATTTAACTTTTAAAAGATTCAACCGTGATTTTTTTGAATAATTATTAATATTAAAAATATTATTTAGCCGAAACAAAATTTACAAGTATTATATGTACATCCTTAACTCTATTTCATTCTTTAACAAATATCATAATTGTTTGCTTGACTTTATTTCATTTCGTTATATATTAACTCTATTAATTATATATTATCATGTATAGAAAAAGTAATACATCATATATAAAACTAAAAACAAGATGCACATACATATAATATTATGGATGGGGCTAGACCAATTTTAATGGGGGTGAAATTATTTTTTGCAATGTACTAAGTGAGAAAGTAAAAAAGCAGAAAAATTATATTTCAAAGAAAAAAACCGTATTCTTTTTATAATAACTAAGAAATAAATTTTTTTTAAAGTACTTATTAAGAAAAAAAATTGACAAGAAATCATTAAATAAGAAAAGAGATTAAAAGAATAATTAATACGAAAGTGAAATAAAAAAGACGAACATTATTACAAAAAAAAATGTTGAATAACTTAAACAATCAAAATATAAGTAAAAAACTCAATATTGGAATTTGAACACTAGACCTCCCACTCATCATGAGAAGGTCTTACCAAGCAAGCCAAGATACAAGTTATGTACATAAAATTAATAGAATTAAAAATATTCAATTTTTTAATTTTTCTAAAGGCCTATATATAAATTTCGGGACCCTCCGAACCGGGGGCTCTGGGCGCCGGCCTAAGTTGCCTATTCCCCAGAAAAAATGAATATACGGTGTATATATTCATCTTTTAAGAAAAATTGCAGTTTTTCAGTATAACCTTAAGTTGTGCTGTCATGCGTAAGTTGGTGATGTGTCCATTTTAGTTGCATTTTTGTGGAAGACAAAACCTTTTTCTCATTTCTGGAAAATGTTAAAAATAAGAATGCACTCTATGTAAGTTTATTATTAATTTTATTATAAACTTCATAAATGGTCCTTTGATCTTCCCACTAACCAATGATTTTAATTCCCTTAACCCATTATCTTGTCCCACTAACTTGAGCATAATGTGAGTCATAAAGTAAAAGACTCTACACCTTCTTAGTGTCTTTGATGGCAAGACACTATATATAGGTGAGCCATGTATAAGGTCCCTACACTCAACATTCTTCACTAAAATACACCATCTAAAGGAGGTTGCTAGAGTGTAGAAGAATCTTATACGCAGCAGGATTTCTTCCAAACATCAATGGCTGGAGGTATGATGATTCATTCCGCATTTAGTTTTCATATATGCTATCTAGTAAAAGTATATATGTATGTTCAAATATCATTGTGATATTTTATAAAGTCTAACATTTGGTATCAGAGCAAATTGATACCTTCGCCTTGATGTTTTTACAAAACTTGGAAAACTTTATGTCATCGTTGTTGAGAATTTTTGGTCAATATCAATATTGGCTAATGTTAGAAAATAAAGAAACTACATGAGTTTGTGGAAAATTTGGATTGTTCAGTTTCGGCTTTTCTCTTAAAGTTGAAGATGATTCTTTAATTTTTGCATTTTTTTTAAGTATCTTTATGTGCTCAAGTTTTGCATAATATTGTATCATATACTTCAAGGAATTAAGGGTATTTTATGTCAGTACAAATGCTTAACCATAAATTAATTAAGCTTCTTGTTTATTTTGATATGATTTGATTATTTGGTCTCAAATTTGAAAATGGAGTTTTGGATAATCATATGGATTGCATGAAACATTCTGATATATGAAGACAAGCCGTGACCTCACTTTCATTCAGATGTAATGTTTTATCATTTGGACTCTGTAATTTGAATTCATTAGTCTTTTGATATAGCTTATAAAGCAGTTGATGAATTTGGGCTAATCACCTGATGTGATGAGTAATTTTGAAAAGTTTTTTAATATCTAGTGATCCATATAATATTGTTTAATTGAGGAGTAGCCACAGCATCTTCAATTGAATAAAATTATATATTAAGTTTGGTTATTTTGATCACATAAAGAAACAAAGATATTAATTGTAATTAGTTATACTTAATATAATGAATTTTTATCCCACATGAACTATTTGTTATATTTATATAATTAATTAGGATAAATATCAAATTATATTTCCTAATTTACCCACAGGGATTAGGAAAAGGAACATAATTTGATAGTTTATCATAAAGAATTAGATGAATATCAAATCTTTCTCATAATATATCGATTAATTATGACTTGAATAAGCAATTTGATAATTCTATCATATAGATTTACTTGAATCTACTTGAATTAAAAATTTAGCCCACAGGCAATTTTTATGTCATTAGATTCAATTTTAAGCATGATTTACATTGGTAAACATGCATTTTTATAAAACCTCATTTTTATATAAGCATGTAATATTTTGTTGCAGTTTCACTACCTAATGATTTATCTGATATCAATAAAATGTTCTCATATGGAAAACTCATTAATATGAATCATGTGCATGGGCACATACAATTAAAGGACATTTCGGTTAAAGTTAGCAATCCAACTTCGTTGGTTTGTTATGAGTCTAATATGGCCAATGTTAATATTCACACATGGTGGATTGACTCTGGATCTACAATCCACATTGCAAACTCTCTTGAGGGTATGCAAAATCTAAGGAAGCCAGTAGGAAGTGAGCAAAACATCTTATCCGGAAACAAGATGGGCTCACATGTAGAAGCTATAGGGACATGCAATTTAACATTAAGCAGTGGCTTTGTCTTAAAATTAGAAAGGACCTTTTATGTTCCAAGTTTCTCACGAAACTTGATTTCAGTTTCCAGACTGGTACCCTTAGGATATTCCTTTAATTTTTATGACACGTCATTCAGATTATTTTATAATTCTGATTGTGTCGGGAATGGTACTTTGTCTGATGGTCTTTATCGTATTAATTTACAAGACAATGTCAATTACAGTACAATGCATGTTCATGCTGGCACTAAGCGGTGTAATATTAACGAGGACTCCTCGATGTTATGGCATCGGAGATTAGGTCACATCTCCATAAATAGAATTAAAAGGTTGGTGAATGATGGAGTACTTCGTACTCTGGATTTTACTGATTTTGATACTTGTATAAACTGCATAAAAGGAAAGCAGACAAACAAGTTCAAGAAAGGTGCCAAGAGGAGTTCAGACATTTTAGAAATCATACATACAGATATTTGTTGTCCTGATATGGACATGTATGGTCAGAAATACTTTATCTCTTTCATAGATGATTACTCACGATACATGTATCTCTACATGCTTCATGAAAAGAGCGAAGCATTAAATGCCTTTAAAGTTTTTAAGGCAGAAGTAGAGAAACAAAGCGGAAAGCAAATTAAGATCGTGAGGTCAGATAGAGGAGGAGAATTTTATGGTCGATACACTGAGGATGGACAAGCACCAGGTCCTTTCGCTAGGTTTCTTGAAGAACATGGGATAGTTGCCCAATATACCAATCCTGGTTCTCCGGACCAGAATGGTGTAGTAGAAAGAAGAAACCGTACATTATTGGACATGGTGCGGAGTATGCTTAGCAGCAACTCCAAGCTTCCTAAGTCATTATGGATTGAAGCTCTTAAGACGGCTGTGTAT
The DNA here is from genome assembly GCA_003313485.2 of Penstemon barbatus. NCBI lineage: Eukaryota > Viridiplantae > Streptophyta > Magnoliopsida > Lamiales > Plantaginaceae > Penstemon > Penstemon barbatus. The sequence continues at coordinate 8,982,337 of CM064877.1, read as the reverse complement.
ATATTAAACCGAGTTCCAACCAAGGCTGTATCAAAGACGCCATTTGAGTTATGGAAAGGTTGGAAACCGAGCTTGCAACATATACGCGTCTGGGGATGTCCGTCTGAGATAAGGATCTACAATCCAAATGAAAAGAAACTGGACCCTAGAACCATAAGTGGGTATTTCGTTGGATATGCCGAGAATTCTAAAGGGTACAGATTTTACTGTCCATCTCATAGTACTAGATTTGTGGAATCAAGAAATGCAAAATTTCTTGAGAATGACTTTATTAGTAGGAGTGATCATATAAGGAACAATGTTACTGATCATTTTGGACCTTCCACCTCAAGCGAAATTCCACAAAAAGTTGATCATATTCGAATGGATCAAGTAGTTACTTCTGAACATTTAGTTGAACCACAAGCACCTTATGAAAAGGATGGTACAACATTAAGAAGATCCATTAGAACTAAGAGGTCAGCTATTCCAAGTGACTATATTGTGTATCTACAAGAAGCTGACTTTAATATTGGAGCCGAAAATGATCCTGAAACATTTTCACAGGCCATGAATTGCAATGAAAATGAATTGTGGTACAATGCTATGAAAGATGAGATGAACTCTATGGCATCTAATGAAGTCTGGGATCTTGTTGAGTTGCCTAATGGTGCAAAGGCCATTGGATGTAAGTGGGTCTTTAAAACAAAAAAGGACTCATTAGGCAACATCGAAAGATATAAAGCAAGACTTGTTGCCAAGGGATTCACTCAAAGGGAGGGAATTGATTACACGGAGACCTTTTCTCCTGTATCTAAAAAAGATTCTCTTCGAGTCATTATGGCATTGGTTGCACATTTCGACTTAGAATTGCATCAGATGGATGTGAAAACGGCGTTCCTAAATGGGGATCTAGAGGAGGAGGTTTATATGAAACAACCTGAAGGATTCTCTTCTAGTAAAGGTGAGCATTTGGTGTGCAAGCTTAAGAAATCTATATATGGATTGAAACAAGCCTCTCGTCAGTGGTATTTGAAATTCCATGATGTTATTTCTTCTTTTGGTTTTGAAGAAAATAATGTGGATCAATGCATATACCATAAAGTTAGTGGGAGCAAAATTTGTTTCCTTATCTTATATGTGGATGATATTTTACTTGCAACCAATGATAAGGGGTTTCTATATGAAGTGAAACAATTTCTCTCTAAAAGTTTTGATATGAAGGATATGGGTGATGCCTCTTATGTTATTGGCATTAAGATCACAAGGGATAGATCTCGAGGTATTTTAGGTCTATCTCAAGAAACTTATATCAATAAAGTATTAGAGAGGTTCCGAATGAAGGATTGTTCACCGAGTATAGTACCCATTGCGAAGGGTGACAAGTTCAGTTTGAGCCAGTGCCCGAAAAATGAGTTTGAAAGAGAACAAATGATAAATATCCCATATGCTTCTGCTATCGGAAGCTTGATGTATGCTCAGGTCTGTACAAGGCCTGACATTGCATTTGCAGTTGGAATGCTAGGAAGATATCAGAGTAATCCAGGTTTAGACCACTGGAAAGCTGCAAAGAAAGTGATGAGGTACCTTAAGGGGACCAAAGATTACATGCTTATGTATAGGCGAACGGACAACTTGGAAGTGGTTGGTTATTCAGATTCGGACTTTGCCGGATGTGTTGATTCGAAAAGATCAACGTCTGGATATGTTTTTATGCTTGCCGGCAGAGCCGTATCTTGGAGAAGTACGAAGCAGACATTGACTGCTACTTCCACCATGGAGGCTGAGTTTGTTTCCTGTTTTGAGGCTACTTCACATGGTGTATGGTTGAAGAGTTTCGTTTCTGGGCTTAAGATAGTGGATTCTATTTCTAAGCCATTAAGAATGTACTGTGACAATTCAGCTGCTGTTTTCTTTGCTAAGAATAACAAAAGTGGTAGTCGAACTAAACACATCGACATTAAGTATTTATCCATACGAGAACGTGTTAAAGAGAATAAAGTGGTCATTCAACACGTTAGCACTGAATTGATGATAGCCGATCCTTTAACTAAGGGCATGCCAATATTCAAATTTAAGGATCATACAGATAAAATGGGACTTGGTTCCACTATGTAATAGTACATATATTGTTTCATTGAAACTCTTATTTAGTAATGATGTTTTCTCATATTCGGGTGCACCTAAAGTTTATTTGAGACTGACATCATTGTTGGACCTAGAATAAACATATGGTTTATTCATTAAGAAATGTTGGGCTACTTTTGAGAAATAAAATGCATTGTGATACATGGAAGATAATACTCGTTCTAAGAGGAACTATCGCCATGATTCGTGTATTTGATTTCTATAAGTGTTTATGGGATTTATATATCATTATTCGGACCAAGTGGGAGAATGTAAGTTTATTATTAATTTTATTATAAACTTTATAAATGGTCCTTTGATCTTCCCACTAACCAATGATTTTAATTCCCTTAACCCATTATCTTGTCCCACTAACTTGAGCATAATGTGAGTCATAAAGTAAAAGACTCTATACCTTCTTAGTGTCTTTGATGGCAAGACACTATATATAGGTGAGCCATGTATAAGGTCCCTACACTCAACATTCTTCACTAAAATACACCATCTAAAGGAGGTTGCTAGAGTGTAGAAGAATCTTATACGCAGCAGGATTTCTTCCAAACATCAATGGCTGGAGGTATGATGATTCATTCCGCATTTAGTTTTCATATATGCTATCTAGTAAAAGTATATATGTATGTTCAAATATCATTGTGATATTTTATAAAGTCTAACACTCTACTCTATCAACTCTAACATGTGAAAACACTCGTCCACTCTATATTGTGAAGTCTATGTTTATTAGTATAAATCACGTAAGCATAATTTGTTGATTGTTAATGACAAAAATTGATTAAAAGATATATTCAAATTATTTATTAGGCATATGTCGTTTAATACAAAGTCCCTATTTTATCTCAACGTATCCAAACCAGTGGGTGATTCTTATAAATAAATACCCATGCTCAATGTCTTCAAAATCGGATCGGATAGTGAACCAGTGAGTCAATTGATCTGTTTTATTGGTCGAACCGGTCGAATCGCTATCGGATCGAATGATGTCATAATGATATAATAAATATATTTAATTAATTTTAAAGTATATACAATATGCATAAAATTTAAAACATTATCCTACAATTGATTAAAAAAATATATGCAAAAACTTAAAATATATTTAAATTAAATCATATAATATTTATCTAACCTATATGATAATGGTAATATGATACTTAGTAAGTTCATAAAAATATAATATGAATATATTTATTTACTTAAAAATATAAAATTACAAGTTAAAAATAACAAATTAATAGAATAATAAATTTTAAAAAATATGATTATACATACAAGTCTAATATTCAAAATCATATATCACGCGATTTGACTTTCAATCTTTGACACTCTTTATCCTAAAGTAATATTGTTGAAAAGAAATCTCTTTTAGAAAGTTAACCTGACCAAATAGGCAAATAGGTCTCTGGTTCACAATCGAACCGATAGGATCGGCCGGTCCGGTCCAATTTTAAAAACATTGCCCGTGCTTAGGATTAAATTTCAATTACCTTCCTCAGATAAGTTTCATATTAAATTTTAACTCTAAATCATACGAACTAGGCACAAAATTCCCATGTGAAAACGTCAACCGATATTCACCCAAATTGGACACACAAATAAATTTTTATAGCTCCTAGTTCTACTGCCACAAAATTGTTAGGAAATTTTATTTCCTAATCCTAATTGGACTATTTAATCAATTATGATAGCTATTATAAAGTTATTGGATTAACATTAAGTGGTCTAATTAGTTACCAACTCCAATACGAATGTGGACTAAATAATGGGTAGATACCTATTTAGGAGAGTTCTAGGGAATTATGGGAACCCTAATTCTCTTCCTATATAAAGAACACAAGGGTTATGGTCCCCAATACACCAAATCAATATAACATTCTCTTCTCCCCATCAAGAAGACAATCTTAGGAAATAAGGCGATTTGGTTGAGGAAGGCCTCGTACCCGGTCGATCCAATTCATACCAGTGATCGATTCCAATATTCCGCAACAGACTAATCGCTCACTATGGACACTGGTACGTATTTAATTTTATTACTGTGACTCTTAATGATTTAGTATGAGATAGATCTTTGGGGAAATATATTCCAACAAGTGGTATCAGAGCTGCTCTCATACTACATCATAGGGGTTATTCAGTTTCATCAATTTTGTAGATTTAACTTTTTTGGGTTCTAAATCTCGGAGAAAACATAACTATTGTGATGATTATAGTTTCATGTTAAAATTATGGATATATCTCGGATCCTGCACAAAATTGATGGATAATTGATATTATATGTTAAATCTTCATATGGATACTGAAAAGGTCAAATTATTGTATATCATGTGTTATGAGCCGAATAGATATGCTTTGATCCATATGATAAAGATGTCAATTTGCAATGAATGCCCTTGCTGAATAATTTTCTTTGTTTTGCTGAGAAAGGTTTTTTCGTGTTTTCGGCAAAGAATTTTTTTTTTTTTTTTGGAAAATTTTTGGCATACTGCCCTGTGTATGTTTATTTGTAAACAAATCAAAATTATGGAATTTTATCTTTAAACATGTTATGTTATGGGATTAATTTGTTTGTCCTTTTGTTTGTATAAGTACGCATAACTTTAGAACCTTGAATTTGAGGAAATCAAAGATGCTAAACTAATGATTTAAAACCAAAATTTCTATTTTTTGGGGTTTTCTGTCGGACGAAAGTTTTTTTTATTAAGCTTTGTTTCATAATTTCCTTAATTTTGTTGTAGAAATTATGATTATTATTGGTTGTTTTGATATTTCATGCTTTGAATTTATGAATTTAGAATTGTCGATATTGGTTTATCTTTTGTCCCAATTCGATTTTTCTGATTACCGATTGAAGAACATAAGATCTAGTTTGCATTCGGTTCTTCCGTGTCGAGTGATCTGAATATGGAGCAAATTTTTAGATTTTGGATTGGTTCAATATATAGATGTCCGACTCAAAATTCTATTTAGTTTTGGATTTGGATTTATTTAGAAAGTTTAGAATTAGAACTAGGTCGAATTTGCACCTATTATGTGCCTGATCTTAACTTGGATCCTATTCTAACTTAAAGTCAATCCTGGACTTGTTCAGGACTGAATAAGGAACTTGCAATATTAAGGGATTTTTTTACTGCATATTTCTAATATTGTGCATTTTTTTTTATATGAGAATATTTATGTATGAAAAAATAGCATGTTCGATTAAAGTCATTTTCAATTATTCTCATGGCAATATTAATTATTTATGTGAGTCACAGTCGGCCCAAAGGAAGGCTATGATTTGACCAAATAATAATATTGGTTTCAATTATTTATGTAAACAATAATCATCATAAAGGAAGATAATTGTTTTACCAAATAATAAACTTATTTCATTAAAATTAGTATGTTTGTTGTTCATGTGATCAACAATCGGCCCAAAGGAAGATTGTTAATTGACCAAATAATAAACATACTTGCGGTAATAAATATGTGATAATTATCAAGTTTCCATGTAAATAATAATCGGCCCAAAGGAAGGTTATTTTTTGACAGGATTTATTCTCAATATTTGATTACTGCGTTAGGAGAACCACTTGCAAATTGACGTTTCTGCCCAAAGGCTAAACGTTAATGTTGCGTCAGGTATCCTGAGATGGATTCCCAGTATGAAAATTTGTAAATGTCAGTTTTACGACATGCATATTTATGTGAAAGTGTTTTTTTCTCTGAACTGTTGCTTTTACTGCTGCCACAAATGTTTCTACACAAATCAGCAATATCCCGATGTTGAATGGGACTAACTACAAACTTTGGAAAGATACTGTAGAAATTGTTCTCGGTTGTATGGACTTGGATCAAAGCACTACGAGATGACCGACCCATTTCTACTTCGGAAGACCTTAATGAGGTCAAAATAGAAAAATGGGATCGATCCAACATGATGTGTTTGATGATCATGAAGCGTTCCATTCCGGAAGCGTTTAGGGGCTCTGTTACTGAGGACAAGAGCGCTAAGAAGTTCCTTGAGGAAATTGAGCAATATTTTGCCAAAAACGAAAAGTCTGAGGCGAGTAACCTTTTGGGGAAACTCGTCTCAATGAAATATAAAAGTAATGGGACCATAAGGGAGTACATAATGGAGATGTCTAATCTCGCATCAAAACTAAAGTCACTAAAGTTAGAGTTGTCTGATGACTTACTCGTGCACTTAGTTTTGATTTCTCTTCCAATACACTTTGGGCAATTCAAAGTGAGTTATAACACTCAAAAGGACAAATGGTCCCTAAATGAGCTTATATCTCACTGTGTGAAAGAGGAAGAAAGACAACAACGAGATAAGATTGAAAGTGCTCACTTAGCCTCAACTTCTCAGAACAAGAAAAGGAAGAGAGTTGATGTTACTGCAGAAGAATCTTCTCAAAAGAAGCAGGATGAAGGTTTTACTTGCTACTTCTGCAAGAAGAAGGGACACATGAAGAAACAGTGTCCCAAGTACGCTGCATGGCGTGTGAAGAAGGGGTTGCCTGAGGAGTCGACCACCAACTGATGCTGAAATATTCATCCTTATGGCCGATGACAACAAAATTGAAGTTTAAGTCATAGGAACTTTTGGATTATACTTGAGAACTAGTTTTTTTATTTGAATTTTTTATAAAACTTTAGTTGGATTCTTTTTTTTTTTGGACGAAATTTATTATTATTCTGGAAAAATAAAGTTTTCCTTGTCCTTCTCAAAATAATAAAATTAGTTTTATTAAAATTCAAATTTTCTTGGTTCTAGTTTTTAATTGATAATCTTATGTATTTGGAACTAGTTCCTAAGCGAAATTCACTAGTTACAAAATAAAACTTAAAGTGAAAATTTTGTCAACTTATTACACAAGCATTTGGTTTACACATTTTCAGAAAATTTATAGGCTTTTGTCAGATATGATTCTTAGTCCCATAATTTGACAGATTTTTTAATTTTGTCAACTCAAGAATGCAGTATACATCATTAACAGTGACATATCAAAAGCATTGTCCAACTAAGGCATGGTCTTATAGACCATAAAAGAAAATTGGATTAAAGATGGTTAGCTGTTAATTTATTGGTAAAATTAAGTGCTCTCAAAGCTACAAGTTTTAAGATCCCACATAATGATCCTTTTATCAAACGAAAAATGTGATTTTTCTTGAGGATATTGAGTTTGGGGGGAAGGAATTTTAAGGAATGTTGTCTTTGAAATAGAATCTGTCATGTACAATGATTGGATTGTTTCAATACCTAATTGTTGTTCGAGATTCGGTTTCATCTCAAGAGAATGATAATCAGGCCCAAGTTTAATCCTGAAATTTTTCTACAACAAGATAACAATGAAGTACCTATAAAACAAACTCAACAACCTCAAGAATTGTTATTAAGGAGATCATCTTATAAGACTCGTCTTTTATGTAGGTTTCCTGTCAATAGTATCACAATTTTCTTATTAAGTCCACCTCTTATGTTTATGAGGTGAATTTCATTGATAATTGTGAATATCTCAAGTTCAGTGGGAGTAAGTATGTGTTTCTTGTGGTGGTAATGAGCAACTAAAATCTTAAATAGTGCCCCAATAAAGATCCTTAAAGAAAAAATATACATAAGTTACCGTTTGCATCGAGAATGAGGAATGTATGCTCAAGTTTGCACTCAATTCAAACATTTTCATGAAAATGTTTGGGTTGATACTTGAGTTATTCAAGCATGGCAATAAAAGTAGAGAACTAAGGCTTACATTTTCACATTTAGGAGTTCAAATATTTTAGAGATTATATGATAGTTCGAAATTTTATTTTATTAGTATATATGTTACTCATGCGATCAAATTGATCTGCCCAAAGGAAGATCTTTGATTGGCTGAATAACACGTTTACATTTGGTGATAAATATGTTACAACTTTATTATCCATGTAGATAGTACGTCGGCCCAAAGGAAGGCTATTATCCGACTGGACTTATTGTCAGTATTTGATCACTGCACAAGGATTATCATTTACTATTGATATTTATGTCCAAAGACTAAATATCGATGGTGTTCTAGGTATTATGTGACTTAGTGTCAAATAAAGTTTCAGAGTTTTCAAATGTCAATAAAGCATATAAGTATAAAACTTGTTGGAATATATTTCCCCAAAGATCTATCTCATACTAAATCATTAAGAGTCACAGTAATAAAATTAAATACGTACCAGTGTCCATAGTGAGCGATTAGTCTGTTGCGGAATATTGGAATCGATCACTGGTATGAATTGGATCGACCGGGTACGAGGCCTTCCTCAACCAAATCGCCTTATTTCCTAAGATTGTCTTCTTGATGGGGAGAAGAGAATGTTATATTGATTTGGTGTATTGGGGACCATAACCCTTGTGTTCTTTATATAGGAAGAGAATTAGGGTTCCCATAATTCCCTAGAACTCTCCTAAATAGGTATCTACCCATTATTTAGTCCACATTCGTATTGGAGTTGGTAACTAATTAGACCACTTAATGTTAATCCAATAACTTTATAATATCTATCATAATTGATTAAATAGTCCAATTAGGATTAGGAAATAAAATTTCCTAACACTATGCATGTAATAATGCATGCAGTAAACTGTTTCATATAACATAAAACATAGAATTAACCGACTTGTTACATAAGTAATTTTTTTTTTATTTTCCAAGGGTTTAATCCATTTTGAGGCGCGTTGGACACATAAAGTGGAAACTTCTCCCAACATGTTACATGAGTAATAACATTGACGGAAATATGTTTAATTCTACATAACATTTAATTCTAAATAAAGTTGAACAATTGGGGTATTGAATATATACATATGCCTTCCATGTTTTTTCAGACCTGATAACCTAACAAATTAAGAAAATGTGTAATTTAATTTACTTTCCTCCATTTCGAAATACATATCGTTTAAAGTTGTTGCACAAAGATTACAAACATCATTAATTATCTAAATTTTAGTAGAATAAAAGTCTTATGGTACAAAATTATCTTTCAAAAGAAATAAAAAAAAATCTACAACTTCTCATATCCATCATCAATGAGAAACGGTTAAATTTTCAAAAAAGAATTTAAGTCTTTTATGAAATTTTAAAATGACATGTATTTTGAATTTTTTTTTATTAATACGACATGTATTTTGAAATGGAGGGAGCAATAAATACATGTGAATAATTTGCTTATTAATTTTTTAGAGCTGAGTAATTAAATTGAATGTCATTGACGGATAATTAATCCAACCACAAAACAAATGTATTGCGTTTGTTTTGTGATTTATCACTCTCCTAGGAGTTACATTCAATCCGAAAACAAGTGTATTGTGCTTTCCATGTAGTTACTTTTGGTTCGACCAAAAACCGGTATGAGAAATAATTTCCCAGCATTGACTCCATATGTACGTTTATCAACATTAAATCACAATTGAATCAAATAAGTTAAAGAGAGGGTCCAATGGACATAAATCACACAATACATGCATGAATTCAAGAAAATGATGTAAATGCAGCTTATCAAACACTCTAGATCTACTTTCTTAACAAAGTAATATCTTTATAATCTGGTTGGATTTCACTTCAATTATTTATTAGATAAATATAATAAACATGACTAGCTAATTGTAAAATCAAGTAACACTTGTAGAATTTCAATTCAAATATGGAGTAGTGGAGTTTATCATGATATTTATAATTAATACTTGGAAGATGCAATTAATTAAGAAAAATAAACAAACAATTAATTAATTAATTATCTCCTGATCGATCAACATTAAATTAAAGAGAAAACAATTTTAATTTGAACATGAAAGATAGGGCAAGTTGTGAAGAGCCAGCAAAGTGAGTAAGAGCCCGGCCGAGACCATCTCAATTCTGTTTTTTCCACCATCGCTCATCTGATTAGCAGCTGTTGTAGCATTTGATGATGATTTTGCTGCAATAAATTAATTTTGTTAAAAAAGAAAAAGGAAATCAGAATATCCACGTGTCACCGAAAAGATATATAAAGAATCAATTATATTATATACCGGCAGCAGAAGGTGAATTAGGTGGAGTTGCATTAGTTGTGTTGGCACTGTTTGCAAAATCCTGAAACACCTTTGCATCCGGTGAATTTGGTGACAGATGCAAGAGAGCTGCATGCAATTAAATTAATATAATTAACCACATCACAGCACATATTTAATTATCAAATTATTAAAGATATATATATATATATATATATATATATATATATATATATATATATATATATATATATATATATATATAATTATATATAATATTATTACCAATGCAATCATTGACAGTAAAAGGTGCATTGCAACGTGTAGGAAGGCTAAGTGCACGCGTGGCATTGATTTTGAGGCCGAGACTTGGATCATTCCTATCTTTGACAAGCAAGCATATGCATTCTCGGCTAGTCTGCAGCACTTGTTTCAGCCCGCTACAACAATCTACTGGAGGTGCATTTGATTCTCCACTTACATACGGCAGGCATGTTGCCAATCCAACTAGTACATTACCACATTTTTCTTTATCTTTATCTATGTCACATTTTACAACAACCTTATTACCAAACAAGCACAACCACATCATCATCACTACTACTACACAATATTTCATTATTTTCCTTTTCTTTTCTTTTCTTTTCAAGTGTGATTAATTATTAGGAGATCAGCTAGCTAGCTAGAAGAGAGAGAGAAATAAATTATATATATAAGAGGGAAATACATATGATCTACCTAGATCAGTTCCCTTTAATTAATTTGCATTATAAATAAATTTAAATGTGCATGTGGGGTGGGACTTAATTGGGGAAGTTGGAAATTATTAAATTCTGATGGTTACCAGTTAGACTTCATCTATTTATATATATATATATATATATATATATATATATATATTATATTGTATAGTATTCAATATTGATATTGATGTGTTGTATCATATTCATATCTAGACTGTGGACATCACATACATGATGAAGATCAGTTTGGGTTTGCTAAAACAATTAATATTGCGTTGGAATTGCTCTAATATATAGATGTACAAAGGACAATCAATGCATTAATTTTTTGGATTTACACTCTCAGATCAGATAATTACTACTAATCTTTTTTTTTTTTTAAAATAAACATGTATGTGATTATTGAAATTAGTATCCAATTAATTAAATTAGGCCGGTGGACTGACTGGAAAAGTAAAATCTTCTAGCTAGTGTAGTACAAATGGACTTTACTTTTAATGGTCACACAAAGTTTGGAGGCGGCATAATTAATTGAGAAATCAATCCACTCCAGCTGCTCACGTTCTATTGTAACAAATTAGTAATAAATATCAATAATAATAATAATGGGCCCGTCTTAATTATTGGTTACATTTATTGGATATAGGCCCACCACACAGTCCATACTTAATTGGTCTAGATCTACATAATAAACACAAAGTAGAATTGAAGTAGTTGTGTAAAAAGAGAATTACTACTGTGTGTTTTTCCTTTTTTAAGATAAACATTGGCGTCTGAGGCCATCTTTCCGCATCTTCATAAGTTCCAGAAATTTGAATTACTTTTTCCTCAATCTGCTAAAACAAGCCCTTAAATTTATCATTTGATTTAAACATATCAAATTGAAAAGGCTTTGATGTAATTTAATGCCACTCGAACTCAAATGGTATGAGATACTTTTTAAAGTTCATTTTTGCTCGTCCAGTCAAATTCAAGAAGACTTATTTAGAACACCAATAAGAATGTAACCTTGTGGTAATCATTGACGAAGTTGAGTTTTTAGGATCAAGAAGTCCCGAGTTCAATTCCCGCTAATGTGGATTTTCCTCTAATTTAATACTAATGTTTGATAGTGATTTATTATTTATAATTTTTTATTCCTATTGAAATGATTTATGATATAACTATAATTATTGATGATAAATGCATGTATTTAAAAATAAGAAGGAAGAGGTATCAAACTTAAATTAAACTAAATTTCATATAACTTCATTTGATTTTTAAAATCACGAGTAACTCGTAATTGTTAATCATACAGGGCACTAGGCAAGTTAAATAAAGGGTGGAAATTAAATATGCTAGTTGTTAGTACTTGACCATTAATATCAGTAGAACTGGTCCAAAATATTTAAAATTTTATATAGTTTTGTACTATATACAATCATTGAGTGATTAATTGGTTCGACATTTGCTCATATAATCTTACTGAGGAGGCATTTTTTCTCGCCGAAAATTTGAGTTAAAATAAATTTGTTTCAAACTTACTTTGAGTTGATTTATAAAATTTTAATAAGGGAGTGCATCGGTTTTGTAAGCGTACTAAGGGTTAATTACAAGGATCTCCTATGTGGTTTGATATATTTCGCTTTTAATACCATAATCATAATTATAGAGATCTTCTCTGATGTTTGTATAACTTTACTTTCGTCGATCCACATTTAATATTTGCTGACGTCATCACCTAAATTTTATTGAAATTTTCATTTTATCCTTGAAGTTACTATAGCTATTTTCGGGGATAGTCATACCCTTGTTATGTTTGTTGCATGAGAAGAGTTTCAATTCGATGATGTGGTTAATTTGTTTTGAGTGTAAATGTTATAAATATCAATGAAAATTTAAAACATTAAATTATTGTATTAATGTGTAGATGTTAATTCCAAACTTTTTTCAAGGAAAAGTGAATAAATTATTGTTAACCAAAAGAAAAATTAAACTTGAAGATAAATAAAAAAACAAGTATGAAAATGCAAAAATATTAAGAAGTATTCATATTTAACCCGTAAGTTTAATAATTTTAATTTTTTTCATAATAGAAAATTAAGTACAAGGATAATGAACAAAAAATACGGTTAGTGAGGAAAAAGTTTAGACATAAATTAACAGCATTATAAAAATGCTAAAATATTAATAATTAATCCGTACTTAAATTTTCATAAACTTCTAACTAAGAAAATCATTTTTTTAATAAAATTAAAATACTCATTCACATACCCATTTAATAAAATAATAATTATTAATTTATTTATTTCTCACTTGAAAACAATACTAATAAATAATATTTTCTATGTAAATTTATTTTTTAAACTATTGATAAGTTATATAGAAATGAAATATACATTTTATAAAAATTTACTATTTTTTTTTACAAATTTAAAAATTCTCATTCAAATACCCCTTTAAATAAATAAATATCTAGGTAGTATTTGCAACTAATTAAATTGATGAGTTTTTCTAAGAAAAAAATAAGATAGCCAATTATTTTAGTTTTAGACTTATAAATTTTTATAAGTATTTAATATTTTCAACAATACAATCACAAATTTATTTTTTACTTAAATACAATACGAATAAAATCTTATTTACATATTTATTAAATTATATGAAAATGTTATATAATACTTTATGAAATTTGATCTTATTTTGCATAATTCATAATTTTTTTACTTTTTTATGTACTCCCACCATACCTTTTATTTTGCTTCATTAGCTACAATACCCGGTCAAAATTTTCAATCTTTTTAATGACTTATCATGTTAAATTATTCATATTTGTGGAGTATAAAATCTTTGTCATGTGATATTATCAACTTATTAGCGAAATAGATTGATTATATTATTTATTATAATTTGTATAAATTTAGTCAAGTTGACTGGTCAATTGTACCAATAGATAAAACAAAAGAGAGACGGAGGGAGTATTATAAATTGGGGTGGGTTAGTTTTTTCTTTCTTTTTTATGTACAAATTGAATTTTATTAAAGTTTAGGGACTAATATGCAAATTTAATATAAGTAAGGTTTTGCAATCTCAGGCGAGGTCGGAGTAATTAAAATTGGCAAGGGCAAGAGGGTAACTTCACGCGTTCCGTCCATCTCCGTTAGTATCCATTAGGATTTTGTAAAGTTTTGCAAACCTCAAGAAATGGTCTCTGTAATTATAATTCTTCAAGAGAATTGGACACGAAATATACCAAATCACATGAGAGGCCTCTGTAATTAACCCTAATTAAGAGTACACTTTTGTCTTAATTTATTTGAAAACAGAAATTACTATACTCTAGCTATTACTGGCAAGTCCTGTGACAAGAGATTAAAGAAGGGTACACACACACACACTCATATACACTACTATATATTGGGATTTGGGAGTATGAATCCTTTCAAACTATGTAAAAAATCACTATTAGTTTTCCAACCGTTAAAAATTCGTGAATTCATTTGACTATTGAATTTTACTGACCAAAGTATCCTTACTGAAAGTTACACTATAATTGTAGTAGATCTATAGCATTTCACCCCTTTCAAATTATTCATTCTAATAACATACTCTAGCTATGTCCTTCCTCAATCCTTACAAACATCGTGAAAACTCTCAATTCTCATGTCATTCAAGTCATTACACATCAAATATATCTAGAATGTGTTATGGACTTAAACAAGGAGGTCCAATTGAAATTAACAACAAGGCTATTTGATAACCCGCAAATAATATTTATCATGTATAGTAACTAAAATGTAATTAATTTTTATGAATTTAAGAACAAGTTATTTGGTATGAATATCCTTGCATTCCGAATTATTGAATTTTAATTAGAACAAAAATCGGGAGTGGTTTCATTTGTTTGTTGGATTAAACACCACTAGAATAAGATGAAATTACGGAAATTTCGACAGATTTTAATATTTCGACGGAATTTTCGACAGAAAAAATCTGTCAAAGAATGGAAAATATTTGGGGACCATAAAATGAAAAGAAGACGTTGATTTTTGTTTGGGTAAATACCACTTTTGGTCCCTCTTATCATTAATTTTTTACAGAGTGGTCCCTTTTGTGTTTTTTTTCCCACTCTAGTCCCTACTGAGTTATTTGTTTCACTTTAGTCCCTACTATGAATTATGTGTTTCACTTTAGTCCTTATCAGGTGGTTCCGATAACACGTGACATGCATATGAATATTTTTTAGGGCATTTTCGTCCGTTCACTATTGAGACTATTTGAGATATTGTTTAATTGGTGAGCAATTTTGGTGTTTGAAAAAAAATTTAGGAAAAAACTTTAGTTTGGAACGAAATGTACGATTAAGTTTGATTGGAATGAAAGCCTAGTTTGGAAATTTATATTTTTTTTAAATAATTAGAAAAACGAAAATATCCATGTTAGTTTACTTGAAATGACAAAATTGTCCTCATGAGCATATCACATGTTATCGGAATCGCCTTGGACCACTTGAAAAGGACTAATGTGAAACAAATAATTCATAGTAGGGACTAAAGTGGGAAAAAAAACATAAGAGGGACCACTCTGTAAAAAGTTAATGATAAGAGGGACCAAAAGTGATGTTTACCCTTTTTGTTTTAAAGGAAAATAATGATGAAAGAAGATCATCCGATGCATGCAACATAGTGGCATTTTGGTTCATAAAATTCAACATGCGAATGATTGCACAATCTTTTTAATGGTTGATTTTGATTTATGATAACTGTTAGAGGGTGTTTCATAACCATTAAATAGTTGGAGGGATAAACTATATTACCCACCCAATAATTGAAGGGTATCAAGTGTATTTTACCCAAAAAAGAGGGAAAAGGATAAGGGTTCGCATGCAAAGGTGACAACTGACAAAGACCCAAAATTCTTTATATCCGATAATATTCCACTTTACCCTCATTACACTTCAAACTTTTTCTACAATATATATTCTTCCCAGTCCCACGATAATGTTCTCTATGGTCGGTTTACTGGCTACATACAACTGGGAATTTGGGAATTCAACTTTGGGAAAAGAAAAATACTCCCAATTTTGGATTCATTTAGATAGAGAAATTTGCACTTTTGGTACTGTACTTTATATTAATTCCTAGAATATGGTATAGTGTGTTGGTTAATTCACTATGTTGTTGTAAAATCTCTTTTTATCTTAATATCTGAAAATAATAGAAAAAATAAAAATTCTATTATCACTTATTCAATTAATAATTAATCAATTTAGAGATGCATTAAAAGTTTAGATATCAAACAAAAATAAAACTTACTACTCGGAACACAAAAAAACTTTCGAGTGTTGTGTAACCTCAATTCTCTCTCCATTCGTCATAAACTTTCCATTCTCTTGGTTCTAGTTATTATTATATATATATATATATATATATAGGAAAACAAGACATCTCAAAACATTTGGAATGAAAATATAATTGTATTTCCTCTCCCATATAATTTGACTTCTACTACACCTTTATGTACTAATACTCAAAGCCATGCATGTGAAACTAACATTGACTAACATCCAATCCAAATTATGAACCTAAGTTTCTTAAATACTAGCTAGTCCGCTTGCTCTATTGATTACCTCTACAAATGACACATATAACGTGTAAAAATTTAAAATTAATAATAAACAAACTTCTTAATCTATTCATTTGATAAGACATCAATTCAAGAGACAATGCAAATACCACGATTCTGCCCTTAACTTTTGCTTTTCACATTAAAGCAACTAGTTGATTCCAAAATACTTCAAATACTTTAATCTCTCAAACAAATCTCCTATCCTATATAACAGTCACCCTTTGTTCATCTCACTCCTCAAAACCAAATTCAATCAATATCTCTCAACATGGCTAGATACTACAACTCTTCATACCATGATTACCTTCAATATTTTTCACTACCAATCCCTTTCTTCTTCTTTCTTGCTATACTCTTCCTTTTCTTGATTCTCACTTGGTTCATAAACTACGAGTACATGTTTGAAGACGCGATCGATCATTTCAAGCTCTGTCTCATGGTGTTTCCAGTGATTTTGCTCCTTTTCCTGCACTGGTTTTCGAATGATGGTCGAGAACGGGTCCCCTTTTCTCTTTCAAAACCAGAGAAGGATTCACTTTATAGGGTCGGAGGGTCTCCTCTTGGAGTGGCAATTCTTTTAGTGTTTTTAATGTTCATGATCTCTCATCACAGCTCCCTGCATGAAAGATGGTATCCCTTGTTTAGTAAACGAAGACTACGATAACATATGAGAAATATAGAGATTTCTTTGCTTTGTAGTTTGTTGTGTTTATGGTCCAAAATAACAAGTATTTCTATTACTTGGTCTTCGTGTTTCATTGTAGATTTTCACTTTTTATAGCTAATGGGATATAATGTACGCACAGGGACTTCTAAGATTACATACAACACAGAGTGGAAGTTTGATTTTCACCGGCTCATGTCATATTTTAATTTGAATTCTCAACACAAACATATGGCCTGGAGTAGTACTTAAGAAGGAACAAATTTAAGAGATCAATATACTAGAACTACTTTTTCGGTTCTTGACCATGTCAAATTATACATTGTGGCACAGTGCAAGACATCATACTGTAATTGCAGATGCAAAGTAAAGTAAATATACCTTTTATTTCCCAAGTATATTGTGAAGAAACAAGTTATATCAACTTAGCTCTGTAGATCATCGGTCCCTCAGAGGTCTTCAGTAATTTTAAGCCCCAAATTAAGTGTTTTACTATTGCTGTTACAGTCAAGAGTTACTAGGACCTAGCCAAATGATATTTTAACCCAAAATAATTCAAAGGAGCTATCAATCAACCCACATCTGTAGGTAATGAACAAGTTAGTATAAAGTGCAATAACTAGAATGAATGAACTCCAAATAGAGATCAAGAGAAGTACTATTAGTATGCATGGCTGAAATTCAATCCCACTGGCTTGTGATTTCTGAACATACGAAAAACGCTGACAGAAATGACATAGAACAAATTAACATTGCAGACTTAGAGCACATAATTTCTGAGATACACGGAGACCTTCTCTACTTAGATAAGTAAACATACCTCTAAGGCTCTAAAAAGCCAAGACATTTTTTGTATGCTTCCCGAAGAAACCATTTTCAGCAACATGAGTTGACAGTGTGGGGTGCAATCTGCTAACTAAGCTTAAATAACAAATGATAGTTATGAATGACGTGATTTCAAATCTCCATTGTAATCTCTGAGCTTTCGAGGTTTCAATCGTATCAGATCCCTGAGAAATGATATGGACAACGTGGTCGTAAGAACTACTTTTATAGAATCTTAATTTACGCTGGAGAGTAGCCAGTAGCCAGTAGCATGCAGAGATTTCGTTATCTGGTAGCCTTGTAATCAATTGTTCATAATAACAACCATGATGTAATAATTTACATTCCCAGAAAAGGTCCACAAACTCCAAGAGATGATCATATAACCTCCTCACCGATGCCCATCAGATCACTACACCATGTGGCAGTACCCAACTGTAACCAGGAATCTTCTTCAACCCTTTGACTTTCATGTCATTTCTCATGCTACAAAGTACATAGTTTGCTCCAATACCAGGCTCTATTTTGAGTAGAAGTTGCATTAAATGTTTATCAGCAAAAAGAACACGTCCATGGTTTTTACAAGCACTTAGGTAACTCCTTAATATAACAGAGTTAGGCTCCATTGGCATCATCATAATAATCTGATAAGCTTCTTCAATCTTGCCAGCCCTTCCAAATAAGTCAACCATGCATCCATAATGCTCCATTGTTGGCATTATTTCGTAGACATTCACCATTTTCTCGAAAAGCTCTTGTCCTTCTAGAACAAGACCTTTGTGACTACAAGCAGAAAGTACTACTGAAAATGACATACTGTCTGGCCTTAAACCAGCTTCTTTCATTTTCGTAAACAAGGATATCGCTTCTTCTCCGTGGCCATAGTCTGCAAGACATGAAATCATGATCGTCCAAGATTGCAGATTTTTCTCATTTATGGAATTAAAAATGTGGAATGATTCCTTTAGATGACCAGTTTTGGCATACATCCTTAGAAGGGCTGTCCCCAAACCAACATGTAATTCAACACCATTGATGAGAATTTGTGAATGAATAGATTTTCCTAGCTTAATATTGAGGAGGTTTGTACAAGCAGCAAGCAAACTAACCAAAGTTACCACGTTTGGCTTCTGATTTACCATTTTCATATCATTGAACACCCTCAGTGCATCAACATCAAGGTTACTGTAAGTGTTCAGAGGTGAACCAGAAGTCAGCCACTAAACAAATAGAATGAAAAATTAACATCGTACATGCAAAAAGAAAAATGAAGAATGCAGAAAAGCCAATGTTCATTCTGTATTCATGGATAAATATGCATGTCCCACAAAGTTATTATTATTTTTTTTTTTTGATCTACTAAACTGTGTATTTACAGGTCTGACCGAAGAGTGCATTGAGTATAGGCTCTCCCAAGTGTGGTGTCTCCAGTAGGATTCGAACTTGAGTTTCGCCTCTGGGGGTCGCAAACCACTACCGGTTGGCCCAACCACCTTGAGTACAAAGTGATTAATTATTTGAAGATACATTACTAGTGTTGTATGCTCTAGTAGACAAAAACATAATAAAAGAAATAGAAAGAAAACAAAATTTCATATTAATAGAAAGACAAAAGAAAAAGGGCGTACAAATCAACATAAGCTGCAATCATCGAACTCCAGGACACCACATCTCTCTCACACATTTCATCAAACACCTTTCTCGCAAACTCAATAACACCACATCCACCATACATCGTCAAAAGGGTATTACTCACATGTGAATCTGAACGAAAACCCGCCTTTAGAACCATCGAATGCACCGACGCACCAACACTGAGCATCAAACAACGTCCACAAGCCTTAATAACAAAAGGATACGTAAATTTATCAGCTTTGAGTTCACCAGGTGTTCTAAGTAACTGCACAAAGATTTTGACCGACTCTAATGGGGTAGAGGAGTTATTGGAGTATGCTCTGATCAATGTATTCCAAGAAAAGAGTGGCGGCGGAGTAATGGGTGATTTGTGGAAGAGTTTTAGAGCGTGGTGGAGAGAAGATGAGGAGGCGGAGAGCATGAACTGAGAGAAGAAGTATTCATGGTGGTCAAGGGAGGTTTTGAGGAGATAACAATGGAGTTGGAGAATTTCTGTAGAGGTTTTTGACTGCCGGAACAGAGTTTGAATACGGCGGGAAATCATTGCTGCCACTAAGATACTAGATTTTTTGTTGTTTTCTTTTTTATTTTTAACTAGAAAAGGAAGATGTTCCAATTAGTAAAAAGGCTTTATAAAATTAAAGAAAAATAAAAAAAGGTAAAAAGGCTTTTCGCCCTCATTTAGCAACATAAACTACAAAATCTATGTACCAAAAAAAAAAACTCTGAAAAATGTGTTTTCAGAGTTTTTTTTTTTTTTTTGTTTCTTACATGTTTAACTCTTTTTGGCATTAGTGCCTAATTTCTTTCACTAGATCAATAATCACCTATTGGTATTAGTTAATCTTTTATTTGATTGATCTAATGTAAATAATAAGTCGCTACAAAATAGTGAACTCAGTTCGAATCCCGAGAGAATTCCTCTTAATATGCTTTAATTAAAAGCTTGGAAAACCTGTTTTTTCTTTTTTTACGTTGAAGCTCATTGTCAAAACTTTGTATTGTAACAAAAACAATGATGGAAATATTGAAATAAAGATTAACTTTTATTTACATTTCATTCCAAATTCATTGATTCGATGGACTTGAATATAGTCAAATATCTTAAAAATCAAACTGGATTTAAATTCAAAACCAATTAAAATAAATGAACTAGCAGGTCTGATCCAAATCCAATTAAATTTAAGGAATACATAATAAAAATTTAAAAGTCAATTTCTAATTAGAAGGACGAGTTTTTTTCCTATATAGTCTTTTACACAAAAGTATTTCCCAAAATGACCTAAACTGAAAAGTATTTCCCTGAATGTACCTCTTAGTTAAAATCGCTATTGGCAGTGTCGATTTTACCTAAAATCGATGATGCCAATAGCGATTTATTAGCCATCTCCAAAAATTTTAAAAAAAAAAAATATCAGTTAAAATCGATACTAGCAATATCGATTTTTCTAATTATATTAATTATCAAATAATTAATCACTAATTAATCATGGGTAAAATCGATACTGGTAGTATCGATTCTTCAAAAGAATGATTTTCCTCACCCACCTTCCCCTGATCTCCTTCCCCGCAAAACGCACGCGCCACCAAATCTGCGTCCTCCACCTCCAGCGGGCCTTATCACCACCAGCGTCGCACCTTCGATCACCTTGCCGAAATCCTCCAACTCCAATTTGTCCAAGTACCACATCTTCATCCTCAAGGCCGGAACTTTACTCCTGTACTCCAACAAAATCGAATCTTCATTATTCCCCTTTCCCTTCATTTCCTTCAATTCTTGAACCTGTTCTTTATTCATACAGAGCATCCCCTGTTCACTTTCATCCGACACCACCACCTTTTCAATCAATATATGTTCTTTCACTGTTTCTTGAATCAAATAATGCCTCGCTGACGCTGCTATCAAGCACGAAATCGTCCACACGATTCTCAACTTCAGCTCATCATCCGTAATAACCTGCGATTCCGGTCGATTCTTTTCTTCCGTGTTCTCCGACAAAGATTTGGATCCAATCATCACGCAGCTGTGCAATTCTTTACCAAACTCTGCTTTCCATTTCAAGAAAGTGTTATTCTTCTCTGATTTAGAGCCCAGATTTTGAGTTCCGTAACAGGGTAATCGTAGGTGAAGCCCACGAACTTGTCGAAATGACTTTAGAACTTCAATTGGGATGTGAAAAGATTGAAAGTTTGAATCCTCCGAATCATTCTTGGACTTTAATTTGATCATTTGAGAAATGAATTGAAAGGGTTTGAACATGGACAGAGTTTTGATTAGGACGTTCTTGAAGAAACCCTTTTGGATTTGTTGATGTTGAGATTTTCAATTTTTGTGAGGACTGGGAGGAATCTCTGCACAGCAATGGAATGAAAATAAAATCGATAATGCTAATATCGATTCTTCTGAAAATTTGATTTTACCACTGTCGATTTTTACTCCTTATTAATTAGTGGATTAATTAGTTGGTTATTAATCTAATTAGAAAAATCGATATTGCTAGTATCGATTTTAACTGATTTTTTTTTTTAATTTTCGGAGATGGCTGATTAATCGCTATTGGTAGTGTCGATTTTAGGTAAAATCGATTTTGCCAATAGCGATTTTAACAAAGAGGTACATTCAGGGAAATATTTTTCAGTTTAGGTCATTTTGGGAAATACTTTTGTGTAATAGGCTATATAGGAAAAAAAACTCTTAGAAGGACAACATTTCCTATTACCCAATCCCTAGCCTCTACTCTGCGGTTTGATCAGATGAACATTGACCAAAAAGACCCTTAAAGACTATTTAGTTAAATACAAGTCACTTTTATTCTTGGCTAATTGCATTACTTTCTTGGTTTAGCTTCTGAAAAATAGTTTGACTTTCCATCAACATCATCTGCCTATACCTGTTCAATAACTTAAGCACAATTGACAGAGTTTAGTGGCGACTCCATTAAAGATGCAAGATTGGATGCTTTTGTCGACTCTGTCGAATTTGAATCTTCACCAACAGTCGAGTTTGATGATGCCAAAAGAGATGGTTTTTCCAAGTTGATGATCTTCTTTTTCTTCGCTGTTTGGTGCTTTTTGTTCCTAGCTCGATCAGCTTTGGATACGATTTCTGAAACTGTAAAACCAGCAACTTCAAACTTGTGTGATCTTTGAGGAAGCAAAGCATTTCTAGCAATTACATCGATTCCTTCATAAGTCCAAACGCCTAACCGAGCCTCTCCCTTGAGCCCAATCGCAAACCAACCAAGACCAGAGGCGGCAATATCCACAGAACTCGAATCCCACCAGTTGCCACTAACACGAAATTCCTTCTTTACCCAATTCCCAAGCTCATCGACTCTCCCCTCTCCAATTGGAGGCTGAAACAAGGATATTTACCAATTAATTTAATATTATATGCACCATGAAAAAGGTAAAAACTCATTTAGATTACCACTCAAGGAATGAATGAAAAGAATATAGTACTATACTTGCAACTGACGGCCAAAATGTTCTTCAACCATCGTACAAGTCTTCTCTGTCTTTCCCATGTGCAAAGGAAGCAGAGGAGAAGCCCATACGGTAACATATATAGAATCTACCGATGATTCTTCTACATCCAACCTCAATAGTCCACCAATATGAACTGAATTTCCTACCTGCCAACATCACATAATAAAAGATCGTTCAAAATATATTTTCCTCAAATTTGATCAAGCTTAAGTAACACAATATATGCAGAATTTTGAAAATGAAATTGTTGTTCCATCAAGTAAATAAAAATGCCATTTTTTCAAATGGGATTTAATGAAATGCAAAAATATTGAGACTTTTATTGCAACCAGTACAACATTCATCACCAGCTACTTGTAGACATAACCCAAGATAAAATCAATGAGGGAGCATTAAACTAAAGACTAACTTTAATCCTATAAGTCCGTGGCTTCAACTCCTTTCCGATATGAGTTAGCTTCTGCTCTTCCCTAGTCAACCTAGTTGAGATCTGATGGGGATTCAATAGCCCTGGAGTATCAAACAACTTGACTTTCCCAGGAAGCACTCCCTCCACCCTCACAATTCCCAACGTGGTACCGTAAACCGGTGCCTCTGTTAAATGAGTCGCCTTAGTGCCAACAGACTTCCCTATTGCATTAATCAGTGTACTCTTTCCAGCATTCTGAGCCCCCACTGCCCACACATTTCCTCTCTGACCCGCAAACTTAACCACTTCGTCTACTAAGTTCTTCACTCCCCATTCTTTTATAGCGCTAACCAAGTGCACACTAGTTAACTTCCCTGCCCCACCTTCCCTTGCCCTTGTCCGAACCCAATGCTCAAGCCCAGTCGGTGAAATATTGCTTGGCAAAAGATCAATCTTGGTCACTACTAACAGTATTCTAGGTACATTCCCTGATTTTCCTTCCTTCCACAACCTTGCGTTCTCATCTATTGTTTTCGACAATAAATTCGCTACCTTCTTAGGAAATGAACCGTCAAAATCCGTAGCATCTACCACTAATAAAACCACAGTTCTTGCTCCACTTATTGACATCAGTTTCTTCCCAACAGTGTGATCAAAATCAAAATCTGGCAGCAAGTTTTCGACACTCGGGTTAGTCACCTTAGCATAGTGCCTCAAATTGTGACACCGTGAACAGACAATGGGCTTCTCAATACCCTTCATCCAATCAGGGCGGCTTCCGAGATTTTCTACACTGGGAGACGTTTTGTCGAACACCTTATCTACTATTTCAAGGTTTCCAAGTTTTTCAGCATCTATCATTTCATTCACAATGCCTCTTTTTAGGGAATCTGAGATTTCAGATTCATCTAAGATGGGAGTCATTTTCTTCAATTTCTTATAGTTAGGGTCTTTTTTCGAGGGTTTAACAAAAAACCCAGGTTGCTTAGGGTCAAAATCTTGCATGGAGATGCCACAGCCTGGGCATATGGGAAAACATCGGTCACTAGATTCATCGTAATTTCCATCCCTGTTTAGTGGCAAAATTGATAAAGATTGATTCTTTATTGGTTGTGAAGAAAAAGATTTGGTGAAAAAGAGAAATGGTAGGGTTTTAGCAGGGTTTTGAGGGAAGGATGAAATGGGTGAAATCAAGGATTGGAGAGAGCTGGATACAGCTTCTTTTGTGGATGTAAAGGTAGTGATATAAAATGGGGAGAGAAGCCTTCTGAGCTTTGATCGTGAGAGGGTTCTCACTACCATTTTCTTTTCACTGTGTTTCTGTTTCAGATTTCAAGTATCGGCTTTGGAAGTTTTCCGGTAATTACTTGAAAATTTCAAATTGAATGAAACCATAATACGTAAGACCATAACCTTGAATGCTGCTGAACCCAAATATTAGACCCAAACAACAAATTTTAATTACCTAAAATATTATTTATACATAATAAATAAACTTCCTTAAAGAGAAAAAATTCTGAATTCCAAAAACTCAAAACTGTCTCTAGCTAGGTAAAAAGAATGAAATCCCAATTTAATTGATCTTTCCTTTTGAAGTTCTTTTCATAACAGGCTTAATTTATTTTTCGGATCATAAAAATAAAATATTGAGCCAACAACTTTGTACTATATCCCATGATAATTGCTTGGCCAAACATTCATTATGGACAAATAAGTATTTTGTTTATGATCAGAATAAGTATTTTGTTCGAGACTCGAGAGGCTGTTGAAACTTGAAACTACACTCGAGCTTGCATAGCATCACAACGACAACATAGTCGACTGACTCATTGAATTCACAAAGATAAAAATTGAATTCACAAAGATAAAGAAATCTTATTTTGAGACGCCTTTGCCCCATATATTTTTGGCAAATTTATCCTCGTGAATAGTAGGTACGTACGACTCAAAATTTGCAACAGTTATGACGACAGTAAACCCAAACCAACTTAGAATATGAATAGATACATCGGAGAATGCATGTTGTTACATGAACAAATACTATTATGCCTTAACACTTATATAATGCAAAAGGAAAATTTTAACCACGCAGAATCTGCGCAAAAATGAACTCTTGGCCTCTTACTCATTTGGTGACAGAATATGGTCAAAAGAGCATCTTTCTTATAGCACACAAGAAACCAATCATCCAAAGCAATTCTTACCAGCAAATTTTGGGGGTTAATTAGTCTTTTGTACCATTAGCCGGCCCATACATAATTATGTCATTCATTTACAAAAAAGAAACACGAGAGCTTTCCGTAAATACTTTTCCTATGCTTGTTCTTTCCATATACGTCCAGCCACTTTGAGCTTAAGCTCCTGCCTGTTACCACCAGAGAAGAACATAGCCAGGTTTCTCTGAATAATCAGACCATCCATGCTGTCTCTAACTTTCAGATGACTATCGCGAATGCTCCTAGGAACTCCTTGCCACGTCATCTTTCTCCCATTTGCACCGACTTCTAAGGTGTAACTGAACTTTCTAGCATCTTGGTCGTCCCCCATGAAACGAATGAATGCCATGTATACTGGTGCTGTACCTATATTGAATGCCTCAAAGTGCAAGCAGAATTGGTAGCCATAGCAATTGAAAACCTGCAACCAGATTTAAAAGATTACGAGCAAGACACGTGAATTGTTTCAGCAGCACCTAATCTTCCATTAATTATAGCACACTTCCCCGCATGATTGGTAATCTTTAATAAAATGACTTTTCTACCCTTTGCTTGCTACATATTTCATTCTGATATTATAAACATACCATGATGTATAAAAATGCTATGACACAAGAATCTGAAGTGAGTTTAGTAGAGAATCTGAAGTGAGTTTAGTTAAGAATCTGAAGTGAGTTTAGTAGAGGGTAAACAATTAAATTGTCCAAAAAATGTGTTTATATTCCAAACATGTTAATATATAGGATGAATATGAATATTTTAGCCACAATAGATGGTAATAAATAAATTCACTTTACGGTAATGATTTTATAATCACTTACAAAATTGGCTACACGATCTAGACAGAGGGGTTTGTTTTGTGTTTTTCAAGGAATAAGAAGGAATAGTTGCTAACTAAAATAACATATTGGGTTCTTTCACCGATTAGAAGGAACACACGATGTATATTGCAAATATAACCTTTAATTTATGACTACCTTTGGAATTTACATTAACTACATACACCCCAAGAAACGGTCTCTCATGCAAATCAAGTTGCTCGTATTGTTGACGGTTAGGTATCCTATGCTCATGCACCCTTTTGATCATATATGATACAATCATCAAATAGAAAACCCAAGTTCAAAATGAATGTTACCAAAGGAATATAATAAATACTGCAATAGAGATGAGAGCACTTACAGTCAGCATCCATGTAGCATTTTCGACATCTTGAGTATTAGACTTGACATATCTGTGATTAAAAGTGCAACCATCATGCATATCAACCTTGTGATCACTCTTGAGATGTGCCACAAGAAACGGTATATCACCAGTCATAGGGCACTCAGCCCCAGCGTATGGGCAATTATATGGTCGGAACCTGCAACTCTGTTCATGCCTCAGCCTTATGTTATAGGGAAATATGTCTTGACAGCCTAGATTCTGATAACGGCATGGCAGCTCAAGTGATTCTGCAACTCGCTCCAATGCCAAGCACCGTATATTCCCAAGCTCGTGTCTACAAATTGGGCAACAGCGTATCTTCGACTGGCACTTTGAGCATAAAGTATGGCCATTTGGGCACTACAATGGAAACAAAAGAAAAAAGATATGACAGAGATAATGTTAGCTTAATTTTGTGTTAATTTAATATCTATGCTGAAATAAAGAATATAGATTATAGCCCATATACTCTTTTTTGGCACCATGATAGTGTAAATGCAATATATTTTTCTTAATTTTTTTTATTAACTATAGTAAGCCAATAAACATTTACTCAACTATGTTCAAGAAGGGTAAGGAGAAAGGGGAGGGGGGGGGGGGGGGGGGGTCAGGGGTGCAGGGCTGAAAATTAAACCAAAATACTCGATATTCAGTTGGTGTTAAATCAATATACGCTCATTTGAGCTTGGTTGTTATACCCATCAAATTAAATTTGAACAACATTGATTGTTTGTTAGCTTTCGAGGCTTGATTCGAGCTCGTCCTAATAAACTAAAAAATGACAAAATATATGTAAAAATATCAAATTACTCCAGTTTGACTCGTGTTTCGCTCGGCTCATAAAAAAGTCAAACCGTGTTCAAACACAAACCAAGCTTGAACAATTTTCCATGCGACCATACTCGAATCAGTGAAGGGAAGAGAGAAGAAGACAACTGTCTCTTTATTTGGTAGTATTCTGGAGAAGTAAAGGCCCTCAAATTTAGTGGCACTGCACTTTTAATGGATACATGGTGGAGAGATTCACAAGTAATATTGTTTTTCCAGTGTAATTAGTTAAAAAAATACAAAAGCTCAACTTGCATGTATTCCCATCAAAATAAGTCTGTACTCCGTACTTCTAAACTAACAAAACAACCACAATCAAAGAAATAAGTTGAAAGAAGTTAAAGATGAAAATAATAAAGCCATGTAGGTGGTTTTGTGGCGTATCTCTCAAATATTCACAAACCCACAGGTTCTCATGATAATTGCTAGATGACAAGTCAATTATAAATTGCAAAATGACCCTTCAAAAAGCTGAAATAATAAATCCTATCTATTGAACCAATCAGTGCTGCAATCTTAATATTGTCCTAGCATAGTGAAACATAGGAAGCAACATGTAATATTTTTACTCACACATGAAGACTATAAACTCTTTAAATGCCACATGGTAGCAATACTACTAGACTAGCACAAAAAAAAAAAAAAAAAAAAAAAAAAAAACTACTCTTATTACCAATCTGCATTAGTCTCTGCTTGATTTTCTGACTTTGGTACAACAAGTTAAAATGTAGCCAGAGTTCTGAGTGGCTACATTAAGTTAAAATTGGAAATTTTTGAAAACCAAAATTAGTCATACACTAATAATAATGATGCGACACCACTAATTTTGATGGAAAGAAATCCAATATCAACTCATCTTGAACTCCATAACGAGCAAAAAATGGATATTTATCTTTGGATGCAAGAAGTATAAAAATCTTCATTGATTTAATCAATTATTTCATTTAGTTTAATTTATTTAACATTTATAAAATAAAAATACACAAAATCTAACAATTTGACACCCTAAAAGTGTCGTACCACTTCGGGAGGGGCGTTATTAATATGGCTGCAGATTTTTAATTTCTTGAAAGCAAAAACAAGAATCACTATAATTGCTCAGGATGCAGATATAGGTGTAGAAAATCTATGTAAACTACATAAATTGAATAAGAAGAGAATATACCTGGTGAATGGGAGGATACATTTCATTCAGACAAATAGGGCATTCAAGTAGTTCATGCACAGCACTATTCCCAGCTACACCACGATTCACACCATTAAGAGCTGAAATCTTCCTATGAGGAGAGGCTCTGGTTTCAATGCTTTCAGGTGCAATGTCATAATCAGCATTGTCATTGTGGGACCCAATAATGCCCTCATAGGTGCCACCTCCAGGTGTCATGATTATCTTCGAAAACGGTAATATGTCAAACTCCTGTGAACATAGCCAATGTGCTAAAAGTTTATTGAGCAAAACTTTACTTGATGCATGATTGAAAGTCTCCCAATTACATAAGATTTGTCGGTAGTTATTATAGTAGTTAACGAAAGAAAAAATTGGAACCAAAAAGTACCCGAATGAAACAAAAGAATTCATTATCACATATAATAAAACAAAACTCACTTTTATTTCGAAATATGATTGAGTTACACGTGGCTCATTATTCAAAAGACCAACAACCACTATAAGAATTCCGTAGTTAAAGAACTCGGAATTTAAATCACTTTATGCATCAAAAAGGAAAAATGAAATGCACGAGATCAAGAGCTGGTTATTAAGAAATATTGTAGCAAATAGGAAAATAGTATTAATCGTGTGAAATTGGTGTATCAAAAGGCTATGGTGTATCTAGAAATAACTTCAAGATTAGTGAAATTTCAGAGGTTTCAAGTGGACAGCGATGGTGTATCAAAAGGCTATTTATTAGAATATATTTTACTTCAAATGGAATAATTTTATACAACCAAGAAAGGGGTCATTATAAGAATCTGAAATAGCCAGGAAAAGAGAGAATAGGTTATAATTAAATGTGAAGAAAAGTTTTCAACATACTTGATACTTTGATCTAAATAAATTTTCCATAATAGAATTTGGACTAAGATGTTTCAAGTACCTTTATGGCTCTATATATCACTCGGCAACAACCATTCAACTTTACAATAACCAAGTGCAATTGTGAACTAGGTTATCGAGACATTGTTCCTGTCTTACGACCCAGGCACCACGTAGCCTTTTATATGATCAGATGCCAGAGGTATTAACTACTAAAACTGGACTCCAAATTAGCATTGAGCATCATACAAACTAGGGCACACGATAAATACACACGGACAGAGTATTTATACATCTATGCCAAGAAAAGAGACACTACCTTGTATAAACTTAAGATATATTCTTTTCTATACCCGATTATTTCGACAAACAAGTCCAAAGAGGGATGAATTAAATAGAAATTTTGACTTCCTAGACAAGTAGATACATTGCCATTTTCAGGGCAATGAATTAACATTTTCAGTAAAGAATCCACCACAAAAAGCTTTTACAAGATTCTGGAATAGAGAATGTGTACATAAACACTTGAGTCACATCAAAGTAGAATCTTTCTAGTAAGGCACTAATTTTAAGTACATTGACCACAAAAAAGAGCAAATTATAGGCACCATTTCTAAATTTATAACAAGGCTTCTCGAAAACCTTTGGTAAAATTAAAGAATCATAATCAAAAGCCACAACATGTGACAATAATTTGTACAAAAATTCTCACATTCTCTCATACAATTCTTATAAACAGTCCAAATATAGAAATTCAGACCCAAATACTGATCCTTACAAAGTCAAAGAATACAAAAAAAAAAAAAAGCAATTGAATTTCTTCCTCCCATCACTTCATTGAGTAACTCGGCTTTCAGTAAACACAAAATTCTTTCACTTTTTCTCCAAATAAACAAAAACCCACAACAAGTAATTAAAAAAAACCAACAAAAAAAGAAAATCAGAAGGGAAAGATCAGAAAACTCACGAAGAAAAGCAAAACCTAGAAGAGGAATTTGAAGGCGAGGGCAAAGTCAAAGAAACTCTTGAAATTGTAATCAACCCATATATACTCGAGTAATAATTAATAGGATTCTTTCTGAGAATGCACAATTACTCCAAAAAGACAAATTATGTTGATCTGGCGTTCAATTCTTAGTACCCGTTTTCTTTCCCACAAATTACGTGTCGAACTTGAACTTATTTACGACGAGTGAGTCTCCAAAACATCAAGCTACTCTGTATTTTTATACTGTTTGAAAAATTACCCTCTGTTGCTGTTAAAAGATGATTGCTTGAGTCAAAGATTTAGGTGGTCGCTCTCCAAATATCAATTTTGGATGAGAAATTCAATTAACTTTTTTCCTTTTTTTTTTTTTTTTTTTGATTAATTTCAAAGTGCCTGTTTTGTGTGTTAGATAAAATGCAACTTATTTTCTTTTTCTATCACTCCTTTCATTTTTAATACTCCATATATATATATATATATATATATATATATATATACTATAATAACTATCAATATCCTCGTTTGCATAAATTTTAAATGTTAGAAAGTCAAATTTTCATATTCTTTTTTACATTTAGAGAAGTGGAAAATTATCAGTGTAATATCATCACTATATGTAATATATTTTTTAAAATCAATACTAAAAAAATTAATCTAATAAAAAATAATTTCATAAGTTTGAGGCAAATTTTCCAAAAGTTAAACGATGGGTTAGTTAAGACATTTCCGCACCTATCAATTTTGTATCCGTTGATACCAAACACTCCCTTGAAGTTGCTAAATTCTAATTAATGAGTGTCATATACTAAGTACTTGCCTGAAAATGAATTTGTATAGGCATTTAAATTGTTTAAAAGTTTGGGCCTGTTTGTCTCGCTTTTCCGAAAAGCGAGACAAACAACACAACTTGTTTCCAAAGTAATTGTCTACAGTAAATTCTCTCAGAAATTGGTTTGAAAAATCGGCCCATTTTAAAGAAAAAAACCTACTCTATCTCTACTCTATTTCTCTGACACGTCTACTCTATTTCTCTCTCTCTGTCCTGCAGCTGTTTCTTTTATTTTCTTCTCCTCCATATCTATTTCTTCTTCATCTTTTTTGTTCTCTTGCAGAAAAATAGATCCACGGCTTTTCTTTTCTTTCTTTTCTTCCCCTTTCTTCTCTCTTTCTTCTTCCATTTTCTTCAAGTTGTCTTCTTTTTCTTTTATCACAATTTTGCCCAATCACATATTGGTCCCGTTGAATTACTCATACATTTTGCCCAATGAGTTTTGTTCACCCCATTGGATATCTGAGTTTGGCAGCATCCAATTCCAGTACAAAATTCGTCTATCAAATCGGCTCTCTGAGAACAAAGCGAAAGACAGCCGCTGGTGAAGTTCCTGCCGCTCGATCCGAGGATCACGGCCAAATCATCGAACCCAACCACCGTGAATCTATTTGAGTCCGAGAAGCTGTAAGGAGAGCCGGTGAAGTTGAATAAAATCGCGTTCTGTAGGGTGATGTTGCCGGTTGAATTGTAGCATCGGGCCGTGACTCTGTTTTTTAAATGTCGACGATTTCGTAGCTTCGAAGGGTGGTGGTGAAAGGTTTTGAATCGGTGCAGTTTATATCGAATTGGGAGTTTATTAAGCAGTTGGAGTTGGTTCCTATGCCGAAAGGTAATGAGACTATTAAGTTTCCGCAGGTGGTTTGGCAACCGGGTTTAGCGGTGTTTGCGGCTTGAATGAAGGTGGCAGCGGCGGTGGTGGTGGTGGTGGTGGTGGCGGGGGAGGAGGAGGAACTGAGAGGCGGCGAGTGATTAGCTATTGTTAGTGACAAGTTTGAGAGAATAATTACAATCAGCACTAATGCAGATATATGAAGCATACTGTAATTTTTCTGCATGCTCTGTTTTCTTAAAGAGGAAAAGAAAGATAATGGTGGTCAATAAATAGGTCTTCAATTAATCCATACAGTTTGATTAGTCAGAGGAGACTTGGTGTTGAAATTGACTAGTAATAAAAATTTGGCAAAGTTGAGTAATCCTTACAGTTTGTTTACTCATTGGACAAAACTCGATCCCTGGTTATTCGATTAGTGATGCAGAATTACATATTGGTCCCGTTGACAACTGGAGTGTGCAGCGTTGTTGACTCGAAGGCGGTAGACCCGACGTGGAGAAAATAACAGTCATGATTGGTCGAATAACAGATGAGTCAATTTCCACCTTCGTGGAATTAGTGACATTAATTGTAAAATTGTCATTAATTTTTATTCTGCTCGACAATATAAAGACAACTTAATATGTTATTTTCGTACGTAGATTAATCTGGATATTGTGTAATAACTATTAGGTTAATATTTTAAGGATACTGTGTAATTTTTAGCATATTTAATATGTCATTTGAATGAATTCGTCGGTGAGATAAAATGATTAAAAAATTTTATTATAATATTTTTTTAAAAAAAATTAACAAAATGAAAATTAGTCTACTTTATTTTTTATTATTTTAGAAAATACAAATAACTAATTATAAAATATTATTTATCACATATATTACATATAATATATACATAAATAAATTAATTATATATAATATAACTAACTGATGTGACATAAAGTCTCATTATCTTACACCTAATTAACTAACTCAAACCTACAAAAAA
This sequence comes from Penstemon barbatus, assembly GCA_003313485.2. NCBI lineage: Eukaryota > Viridiplantae > Streptophyta > Magnoliopsida > Lamiales > Plantaginaceae > Penstemon > Penstemon barbatus. The sequence continues at coordinate 8,948,917 of CM064877.1, read as the reverse complement.
AACCTACACCTACTTTTTTTTCCAAACAACTCTCCCAAAACCCAAACAAACAACATTACGCAAATCGAGATTATTTTCCAAATCACTCTCCGAAATACCAAACAAACAGGCCCTTTGAACATAAATTTCAAGGTTTTTATTTTAGTACTTTCTTCGTAGAATAATTTGACTTTTATGTTAACTATGTGGCGTTTTCTAGTTGTGGCATATGTTGGCATCCACTTTAAACAAAATAACGTATTAAAGATTTAAAGTAAATAATTGAAATGCATCCTTTTTGGGCCGATCAAGGGCAACATCGCAGACCCTATTTGGTGAAGTTTTGGTTTGAGAAAATTGTTTTCTTTCTTCCCACAAGATAGATCAATTTGTAATTTTGATACCATTGGATACGAAAATACAAATTTGGTATTCTATGATAGGTTTTTATTGTAATTTGATATAAAACTCAATTTTCCCCCCAAAGTTAGAGATAATTTAATCCTTATGAAATGCATAATATTCAATTTACCCTCTCGTGATTTAAAAAAAAGCATTTTACCGCCTAAAATTTTGTAAAAGTTTCACATTACATCCTTTATATTTTTATAAGCGATACTTTATCCACTTTTATTATGATAATATGGCATTTTAACCCCTATATTTCGTAAAAGATTAGCTGAGTAAAAAAAAAAAAATATTGTTGTTATTATGCTCGAAATAAGGCTTTTATGTTTTTATATATTTTATCTCTAAATCGTGAACTTTTCTCATTCTATTTGAAATGAAAAGGTCTTCCTACAACTTCATCAAAACATAATATTAACTGAAATACGTAATATTTTATGTTTCCTAATGATATTTAATTACGAAACTCGATTTAATCTTCGTAAAATTAGAAAACGATCAAGATGAAGGAAAAAATTACACGAACTTTTCTTTTATTTTCAATTGTTTGCTGATGTAAAATCCTTGGCGTTGGGCTACATATCTGGCAATAGATCATTTGTACCATAAGTGTGTACCACAAATGAGTAATTGACATGTGTATATATGATAATTATTATAATTTTCATATATACATGTGTCAATTACTCATTTATGGTACACACTTATGGTACACAAATTATGGTACAGAGAATCTTGAGCCTACATATCTAATGTGCTGGGTCGAAGACTCAGGAATAGAGCATAAGCCCATATGCTTTTCTGAAAGTTCTAATAGCTTTTAATTTTTTTGCCCATGTATTTCTCTCTGGATTTGAGCCCAAAGTAGAGCTTTACGGACTAATATGATAGTGATACCACAAACAAATCAAGAAAAAGAAATCTATAACCCAAAAAAAAAAAAAGGATATATAAAACCATAATTTCCATCACCATAAGCAAACCTTTTCCCTTTCGAAAATTTTCAAGATATTCAGGAAAAATCATTAGATATGTTGCAGGATCTAGAATTATATATTGTCTCATATACGGAGTATTCTTACCTTCTTTAATATAATTGGTGAGAGTATGCATGAAAATGATATATTAGATGAAATATAACACTCAAATTTTACGTTTCGAAACCCATTGTGAGAATATGAATGTTTGGCAAAAAAATTCCAATCGCCGAAAACTTGCGATGCATAGAAGCAACAAAGTTGATGCCTTTGTCCAATGTAACAATATAAAATATGTGAAATGTCAATTTTTTTTCATGAAGAGATGAACACACTTAGATAGTAGTACTGGTGACGTGTCAATCCATTTCTTCACTTTGTTGCTAATTTTAATTTTCCACTTTTAACATCCTAAAGTTTATAACATTTCACATTCTTAATTCATTTTATTCGTCAATCAAAGGCAATAAAATAATTTTTTATTTATACTTATAATTAAATATTTACCATTAAAATACTGATGTGTGATATATATATATATATATATATATATATATATATATATATATATATATATATATATATATATATATATATTATTTCATAACCTTTATTGTTATGAGCAACAATTTCTCTCAAATTACTGGATGGTTTGATGAAATCTTTATACTTACAAGCTCGAAACGACGAAAGGTACAAAAGCCCTCAATCAATTTCATCAAACTTTGATTCATCAAACAACCACCCGAAGTGGACGGCTGTTTGTGAGAAAGATGGAGTCCTTGGCTGTATTATGGTCATTTCGCGGTGAATAGATTTTCTCAATTTTATTTTATTTTTAAACCGAAAATAACAGGAGCATTTCAGACATTTCACATTTTTCATTAATATTAACTAATGATCATCAAATAAGGGGATATCGTTGTAATTTCTGAAAAGACTGGTAAGTTCCTGTAATTTGACCTTCTGACAGGAATGTCTACGTAAATTTCTCTAGAATTATATCCAATTATTCAGCTCAAGCTACATTTTATTACTTTTTTTCCCCACAAATAAAAAGTGTCTAGATTTTAATGTAATTTTACTATTACGAGTTATTAGTGTTCTTTAATTTGCAGGTAACCTTCATTTTTTTTAAGCTAACCTTCTATAATAAGCTTATTGTAACTTTTCATAATCTTAGCCTTTCCACAACAAAATTAATTTTACAAGTACTTCCATTTTGAATATGTTAATGTGAGCAAACTTGCAAATAACCAGAACATCCTGACTGAACACTCATCTCCGGCGAGCCCCTCCGCATATCCGGAATCATCACGATCGGACATACAAAAGTAACCTTAAGGTTCATCTTCTTCTGAACATCATCAGGCCTTCTCAAGCAGGACTTTGGCCTAACTACATGTTCCCTACGTGGCCAAACGCTATAGCTAAAATACGCTTTTCCGCTATCAATAGGTGATGAATCTGAATGATAATTTTGATCATCATAACTCTGATCTTCATGTGGCTGGTGAAGATTTTTTCGCATTTTATTCCAAGATTTGTAAAATCCCTGTTTGTATAGATCCCCATTATCAAATTTATCTCGTTCTTGCATTAAGTAATTTTGGTGTTTTGGAGTAAAACCTGCCACTGAATTTTGAACTGAAGGACGGGTTTTGTTCTTTACAAGCTTGTCAAGTGTCCTGTAAGGCATAAGATAGAACACGTTCCCTGGAAACAGAACGGATTCAGGGCTGACAACAATCCAAGGAAATTGAAAAACATCAGGCCTGGAAATACAGTGTCGGGGATACTTTCTCATTATCTCGCTGGCGGTGATTGGTTGCTGGAAAATCTCAACATAACGGCCTGGATGCACCAATTTTAGCACTTGTTTATTTTCCTTGGTTGAAATTCCCATTTTTTTTTTAGTTTTTATTGTTTCTGTATTTTGAAATATGTGGAAAGAAGCAAGGGGAAGGGAGGCATGAAACACTACAACTAATCTTCTTATAGAAAAAATTGTGACATACTGTGACAAAATTTGGCGTGAAATTTGAGGGAAAATCTTTGGATTCTGTGGGAATTTTGAGTTTTTTTAGTGATCATGCATGTTCATGAATTGATATGGTGGACAAATCATTGGCTTTGGACATTTCAATTTTGAATTGATATATTGGTAATATTAACAGGGATATATAGGATATCTTTTGTTTGATTTTGGAATTGAACTTTGGAAATGGTAAAAGTTATAGTAGTATTTCTACTGTTTGGAAAAGGCTAGCATTGTTTTAATCTATATATGGGATTCAGACATAAACAAGTTTTGTCTATTACGTTCTTAAATTTCTTTGTATTGGGATTGTTCTTTAATTTGGTTCACTTCAAGGGTTAAAGTTTATGCAGCATTCGAGTACTTTGAGGGATATTCGGAACGCATTTTAATTTGGTTTCACTGCAGGTTATTGATGTTTTGAGGATTTCTTTAGATATTTGTTTAATTAAATTCACTGTATTCTTTTGAGAATTCTTATAATGTTTTCCTTTTTCTTTTAAATGAGCAAGCGAGATTTGAAAATGTGACATGTTGAAATTGAGCGAGTATGTGAATATGTGTTTTAAATCATGTCTGTTAGAATTTTTTAATCAAAACTAGGAATGCATTAAATTATGTATGTTAGTTGAGGCTTATGAAATGGCTGTTGGAATTTATAAATGAACAGAGTTTAGATTATAGAGGAAAATGTAACAGCTATCGGTAAGTCAACCATATTTTCATCTAACACTATAAATTAATTTTGATACATTAATATCACTGCCATTGTTTTACAATGAGACACATTAAAATATTTGAAATAAAATTAGAGATCAAATGTGTCAAATTTGATATATAATATATTTTATGTTAGACCAACATGTAATTGGTCTAGTGGAAGAGACTAGTCGAATCCAAATTTAAATTATTGTTGGTAGAGATTTCTAGTACTTAATGTGTTCGACGCGCTTCAAAAGAGAGTAAGTCAGATCTAAGACCTGAATTACCTTGAGATATATAAAGTTTAGTGGTGTATGATTTTTTTTTTAATACATGAGGTAAGCCAAAAGAAAATATAATGTTAGCAAACTTGTTATTTAAAAGAATATTGTTGAGAATTTTGAACATGAAATTTTATTGGATCATATACATAAAGATCTGATAATCGGCCGGATCTGAACAATATTCGATCAACCTGAAACTTCGAATTCGGGCATGATCCAAATTTGACTAAAATTCAAAATAAGTTGAGTCAGATCTGAGTCAAACCTAATGTGTAAAGACCTTGATCCACTTTTGGCCTTGTCAACATTGTTGGGCTCTAGTCCACTAGCCCAAAATGCTTAAGCCCATGTTGACAAGTAGAAGTAGGCCAAGTCTTTATTAATCATTCAAACAATTCATCCACAATCAATGTGGGATTGGGGTGTTACATAATGTGACTCGAACCCGACCATCAACAACCCTTCATCATATTATTTATCTTTTAAAGGGTCGTTTGGTAGGACCTAATAGGGGATATTAGATCATATTATATGAGTTAATATGAACTAATACAATGTTTGGTGGCATTGGTCTAATACCGGGTCAAATGGATTAAATCGTTACAACCCGGTATTAAGACTAGATTATAATCCACCCAGGCATGGATGAATTAGGTAATCCGGGTGAATATGAATTAGGTAAAATGTCACAGATAACCTCAAATTTATATATTTCTTTTTTAACATATCATTAAATATCATAAATTCTTCTCAAATATCTGAAAATGGAAACACATTCTACATAAATAAATCACAAATTAAAATCTATATCAATTTACAATTAGCATGGGGGCATTCAAACTAAAATATTGAGCAAACATTGATAAACTTATACTCTTATACATGTTAAACAAATGATGTCGATGAATTGATATATCTTAACTAACATAATATGTTCAATTAAGTAGTGAAAATATATTAATATATGCGTAAACTCATAACTCTATAAAACATATTAAGGTAGATTGTTCTAATGTAACTAGGAAAGTGTAACTAAGAAAGTGCACATACGTTGTACTTGTCTAGTCAATTTAAAAAAAAAAAAAAAAATTTAATTAGAAGATTCTTCGGATAATTAAGTGGGCATGAATTTTGGATCTGGGGTAACATGATGTTCTTAAGTTATTAGCAAAAATGATAAATATTGGATTTTGTTTCAGACTAAAAGATAACATGGACCACATGGTTGGTTATTTATTTGAGAGTGAGACCTATAAATCTGCAGATGAGATTCAAACTCACACCTTAGCTGCCTCGCCATATTTAATTTAATTAATAATTTGTATGCCGGGGCAGGCATGCAGTTCCTGGACCAACCTTATTATAATTATTACTGTATAAAGCGAGCATAGGCATAGATTACAGAAAGATATATGAGAAAGCAAATTAGTCCTATATGATTAATTAGCTAGCAAAATGGATAAATTTGATATGTATTTGGGCTTTTTCATTCTACCAATAATCTTCTTCTTATCATACTTGTACACCAAAAGATTAATCTCCTCCTTAAACAATACTGATAAAAATCCACCAGTACCTTCACCACCAAGACTCCCCATTTTAGGCCATCTACATCATCTAAGCTATTTGCCACACCGTTCTCTTTGGGATTTATCCAAGAAATACGGGCCACTCATGCTTCTTCAACTCGGCCCAATGCCTATGCTAGTTGTTTCCTCTGCAGATGTAGCCAAGGAAGTCTTGAAAACTCATGATGTCTCCTTTGCCGACAGGCCCGATCTTAGCACTATTAAGCGGTTTTTTTACAACCCTAAAGATGTCATCGTTTCACCTTACGGAGAGCAATGGAGAAAGTTAAAAAGCATACTTGTCCATCGCCTCCTCCATAATAGGAAAATCAAATCGTTTAACTCGATCATGGAAGAAGAGACCTCTCTTTTACTGGAAAAGATCTCCAAACTGAATTCTTCTTCATCGGGTGCTGCACTAATTAATTTGACAACCATGTTTATGTCGCTAACAAACGATATAATTTCTCGATCAGCATTTGGAAAGAAACTCAGCCCGAAGCAAGGGAAGAAATTACTAGACGCAATCAAGGAAGGTTTGGGGTTGGCTATTAGTTACAACTTGGGGGAATTTGTTCCATGGCTTTCTTGGATAAACCGGTTGAATGGCTTTGATGATGCAGTGGAAAGAGTTCTCAAAACGAGGGATGAAATACTAGATGGAGTGATTCGAGAGAATTTGGATGACGAAGAACGTGGAGGAGAGAGCTTAATCGACACTTTGCTTGATATACACATGGATGGTAATCATGAGAATGGAGAATCGTCGACCATTGACATAGAATCAGTCAAAGCATTACTCTTGGTTAGATCTGAATGAACACTTATATATCTAATTAATTGATTAATTAGTGTTTTATTTTTTGGTCTAATATATATAATTAAAGCACCTGCAGAATGTTGTGGTAGCTGGGACTGACACTACAGCGATAGTTCTAGAATGGGCAATGACGGAGCTGATAAGAAACCCAATTGTGATGAGTAAAGTTGAAGCTGAAGTGCAAGAGATTATGGGCGACAAAGACATGATGATAACTGAGAATGAATTGGAGAAAATGCATTATCTGAGAGCAGTTATAAAGGAAACACTTCGTTACCACCCCCCACTTACAATAAGCTATAGAATGTCCAGGGAAGAGGTGGTGGATATGATGGGGTACAATATTCCAGCAAAAACAGGGGTCATAATCAATGTATGGGCCATTGGTCGAGACCCTGCCTACTGGGATCATGACCCCGAAAAGTTTTGGCCTGACAGGTTCATGAACATGAACAATTCATGTTCCACAACTCCTGACTTCAAGGGATTCGACTTCCACTTCACTCCCTTCGGGGCAGGTCGGAGGATATGCCCTGGTATCTCTTTTGCGGTTGGAGTTGCTGAACTTGTGTTGGCAAATCTAGTGCACCGCTTCAACTGGGCATTGCCTAATGGAGCCAAGGGAGAGGATTTGGACGTCAACGAAAAACCAGGTCCTACAAATGGAAGGAAAAATCCTCTTATTCTTATTGCAACTAATAAGCCTTAGTTGCGATAGATTATTTAGTGCAACCGCTGCACCACGCGTTGTCAGAACATGCGTGATGTGATTACCACCAACATGATTCAAGTGTAAAGGTAGGCTGCACCACGTATACTTAATGACGTGGTGCAACGGTTGCACTAAATAATTTCTCCTTAGTTATTAGTTACCTTCCTCTTCCTTCCTTTTTTACTTAATTGGGCCCAATAATAAATTTAACTTCTTTGTTTTTACTTTTTGCTTATTCGACTTTTGAGATCAATTAATAAACCAATTTAAAATTTTAAGAGAGAATTTCAATATTGATACCATAATTCTACATATTTCAAGGATACGGTACAAAACTTTAAAAATAAACACATTGTGTACCATAGGTTAAAAACACACGACACATTCAATTAATTTTTGAATTAATCGTTTATCAAGCCCAATTCTCTATTAAAAAGCTACACCAACCCATTTTAGTTCAAGTCGAAAAAAGAAGTCAATTTGGCCCGTGTGAGTTTTATTTTCTTATTTAATTCAGCCATACATATATCATGACGAAATTTTAATATGTGGGTAAAATTGTCTTTACAATACAATTTACACCTATTAATTTTTGTAACATCCTTATTTTAATGTTAAAGTTAAATGATAATACATGTAATATATAAGTGAATTTAACTTAATTGTTTAATTGATACTATGACTAGTAAAGTAAATGGTTCGTCAGAAATACAAACTTTACATCAGATAGATTTGATATATGACTACGCACTTCAAACGTCACATTTGTATTTCTATTCATTCTCGATCTGAAACAAGAAAAAAACTACAAAAAATTGTAATTACATAAATGAAGATGTAATTGATCAAAATCTTTATGTAAAAGCAAAGGTTCAACAGGAAAAGGAAAAAGAAAAAAAATGACATTCTTTTACCCAACTCCAACTTAAGCTCGTACTAAATACCAAATAGGGATATTATTTATAGACTCGACAAATTAGGCCATCTCCAATGGTTTTCCGGGGCCATTCCCGGGCCAACTCCCGGGTCAGCCCCCGAGCCAGCCCAGACTTTGGGTGATCATCTCCAGTGGTGGTCTCCAGCACTCAATTTCTTTCAAAAAAAATTCTTCCCCACTATCACCCTTTTTATAATAGTTTTAATATTGATATTAATAATAATAATTATTAATTATTATAGAATAATAATTATTATAACTTTAATAATATAATTAATTTAAAAATATTATAATTAAAATATTTAAACATTAAAATATAAATTATAATTATAATTAATTCAAAACACGAATTATAACATTAAATAAAAGGCACACATAAAAATAAGATAAAAGTTACAACAAACACACATGAAAAAAAAATTATAAAGAAGATTACAATATTTTTTGATTTGCCCTCTGGAACCAGTCGGTTTCTTCATGCGATGATCCTCCAAATAAGTCTCGAGCAAGATTTTTTTGTTGTATTTCTTTTCTTTTTTTCTTCCAATACGATCCAAAGAAACCAACCGTAGACTCTAACAAGACTTAATCGCCAATGTCTACGCAAAATATGGTTAACAATATATGTAAATTGTAAAATTTATGTATTTTTTTTAATTAAGTATGTTTTTAAATATTTCTATGTTTAGGGTATTAATTTAAATTATTTATCTGTGTTTAATTATATTTTCAAGTAATTCTAATTCTAATTTAGAGGAAATTTTATTCTTATTAAATCATTTTCCAAGTGTGTAATTATATTTTCATTTCTTACTTTAAGTAACAGTTTTAATTGTTTGTGTAAGTATGCAATTATATTTTCATTTAATATACTAATGAATCATTTACATTTTTCAATCAAAAACTAAAAAAATGTGTAAACTCACCCGTACAATTAAACAATTAAACAAATAAACAAACAAAAAAATTAAACAAACAAACAAACAAAACAAACAATTAAACTCACCCGTACAATTAAACAATTAAAACAATTAAACAAACAAACAATTAAAAAAAAAACTAAAAGAGGAACCTGGCGCCACCTGACTTAAAGAAGGAGAGTGCATAGCACTCTCCCCTCTTTCCTCCAGAAAACTAACGCGGCACTCGAGCTTGGAGCTGTTCCCGCCCGCAACCGCCGCCCAGCCCGCACCGCCCCGCCCCGCGCCCCGCCCCGCCGCTGGAGATCACTTCTCCGCCCCGGATCGGCACTCACGCGGCCCCCAGCCCACGGTTGGAGATGCTCTTACTGTCCCCAGACGGCAGAATTCAAAGAGACTCGACAAATTACTGTCCCCAGATGGCAGAATTCAAAGAGACTCGACAAATTACTGTCCCCAGACGGCATAATTCAAAGCGACAGAACTAGCGGTGTCTGGATTCAATCAAATGGGGTATTGGATGAGCGACAAGTGTGAATGAAAAGATAATTTTTTGTCCTCTTATGTATGCGTGTTTATCATCTAACCCCTATGAATATAATCCACCGTGTAGGATGAATGTAATCAGTTCATGTCATCTTAAAAGGTAATCAAGTTTGGGGAAATTCATATTCAAATAGGGTTTGACCGAACTCAAAATAAACATGGTAAGTATATTACACTTGTTTTGTGATTGAATAAAATTTCTATAAAAGTAACCAATCACTTGGTAGTTGGATGAATTTGAACATAAGTCGGACTTGAACAAGAATTTTTCGCAAAATTGTAATAAATATCTGACGTCGTTTCAGCTTCTTCGAATCTTTTCCATCATACATCCGACGACAGGGGAACAAGTAGCTCGAACTACTAAATTAGCACACTACAAGATTATGGTAGTTCCGAGTTATTAAATTATGAAATTTTAAAATATGACTAAGACAGGCACTTGTAAAAAGCATGTAAGTTTCCATCTAGTTAGCTAATTAATTTCTTGAGTGTATAATTAATTTCTGGATTCAATTAATTGGGATATTGGATGAGCGACAAGCCGACAAATGTATATGAAAGGACAATTTTTTGTCCTGTTATGCATATGTGTTTATCATTCAACCCCTATTAATATAATCCATCGTGTATGATGAATGTAATCAGTTCATGTCATCTTAAAAGGTAATCAAGTTTGGGGAAATTCGTATTCAGATAGGGTTTGGACGAATCCAAAGTAAACATGGTAGGTATAATACACTTGTTTTGTGATTGAATAAAATTTCTACAAAAATAGCCAATCACTTGATAGTTGGATGAGTTTGAACGTAAGTTAGACTTGAACAAGAATTTTCCGCAAAGTTGTAATGAATATTTGACATCATTTCAACTCCTTCGAATCTTTTTGATCATACATCGGATGACAGGGGAACCAAGTAGCTCGAACGGCTAAATTAGCACACTACAAGATTATGATAGTTCCTAGTTATCCAATTATGAAATTTGAACATATGACTAAGATAGGCACTTGTAAAAAGCTTGTAAGTGTCCATCTAGTTAGCTAATTAATTTCTTGAGTTTGTACAAATTTTCATCAATATTTTGTTATTATGTCTGAAAATTTTCTTGTGTGACTTTTTGTTACATAAATAACTGAAATTTAATTTAGTCTTTGATATTGTAGTGATCAATAAAAACTCTTTCTGGCTAGCTAAACCAATGTGCAGTGGCTTTACTAAAACAAAACCTAAAAAAATGAGAGAAAACCATAAATATCTTGCAGTTTATTGTTTATGGGTGGGAGGATAAAGCTGTCAATTAACATATTAATTTCCAACTAACCACATCTAGTATCATTTTCATTAACCTGGCCATCTTACTACTCTCCAAAAATTAAAATATCCCTACTTACTTAAGCATCATATTGACTTCACTAAAATTGTCTTGTTAGCTCACCCATATTTGTTTTATAAGAGAATAACATGTTCTTGAGGAGAATACTTTATTCAATAGCGGAATTAGGGAAAAACACTTTTGATATTAAATTTTAGTACAAAGTGTATATTTGGTACTAAGCTTTTCAAAAAATATATTTCATATCATGATTCACATCATCTCGACACATTTAGTTTTTTTGTCAATTTTCGGATGGAATTCAGCGTGTGCTGCTCACGTACCCGTTAAGTTGACAATGTGAGAGAAATCAGACACGAGTTTTAAAGACCCACCATTGTTAAATTAACAGGCACGTGTTGAATTTCGTCCGAAAATTGATCAGGAAAACTAAATGTGTCAAGAGAGTATGAATCATGGTATGAAATATTTTTTTCAAAAAGATTGGTATCAAATGTATTTTTTGGACTAAAGTTTAATATCAAAAGTGCTTTTCCCTCGTAGTGGAATCAACACGGATCCTACATATTGGAATCACCCACATAAGCTAATGCACTAGTTTAACAAATTGTTGGTGACAATTTTAAAAAGAGTGTTTTTATTGAATTAAAAAAAAAAATCATAAATTGGGTGTAGCTAGGTAAGATCTGATGGACTCGAGAATGCACATTCGGACAAAACAAAATATTCGACCCAATTAAATTTAATGTGAATGAAAACGAATCTAGTTCAAACACAATTCTACCCAATCTCGACCTGTTGACAACCCTATATATATTCAAAATCTTTAAGTACTCATCCTTCAGGATTCTAGGGTAAGAGTTCTGAGGGTACATGATTAGTCTAATATAAGTTTGGATACCTGAATTATAAAAAAAAAAAAAAAAAAAAAAAATTCTTTAAGTATTTTACTTGCCTATGATTTAATATTCAACAACCTAAACACAATAATTTAGAAGATCACCGGATAAGGAGGCATGAACCGTGGATCTGGTGAATGAATCTAAAAAACACGAGGTTATGAATTAATTAAGGGAAATTGCAGAACCGGTCATGTGATCATGGTTCGTTGGCAATTTAGTATTTCAGAGAGTCAGTACTATCAATTACGTCCTTTAATTAAGCTTTATAAATAATTTTGGTTCTACTTTGACTCAAAATTCAGATATTAAATCACGACTGGGACGTACAGATTGTGAATGTTACATTAAATTTTGAAATTTCCTTGAAAAAATTTAACCTTAATCAGAAAATTAAAAAAAAAAAATTCCTAAACTTTATATTTCTATAGTCTAAAAATTTCTTTCTCCCTAACAATACTATAAATTCAAGTTCAGACAGATTAATTAACATGTCTACTATAACATTGGAGATCGATATGTACTATTAATAACTAAATGAATTTGAATACTACATTACTACCTAATCCCATTATACAATTCAGAAAATTTTATAATTCAAGTACAACAAAATAAAAAAAAATGTAAAACAACCTCGAGTCAGAAAATTCTTGTTCAAAGTTTATTTGAACAAATTCATCCAATCACAAAATAAATATACTGTACTTGTTACATTATTACTTTGAGTTCGATCTAACTCGATTTGAATCAAATCTAATAATACATAGCGAGAGAGAGAAAGAGATCGACAAAGGTCGGCTCTTTAATGGACTGAAGCACCAGTGAATTATGTAATTTTCTCATTAATTAAATGAAAATGTCATAAATTACTTCTTTTTTCTTTTAGGAAAGCAATTCCTCTATATGACAAAATTTAAAAAAAATTGATAAAATATATTCTTCAGCAAACAAATTCTATTTTGAAATGCCCAGAAAAAAACAAATTATAAGAAGAAGAAAAAGTACGAGATAGAATAAGCAATAAAGCAATATTAATATTGGTGTTTGTTGCTTATATGATTTTTTTCTTAAAATTTTTTTTTTGTGCTTAGAGATAAATTAATTAGTTTGAATTGTATTAAGTATAACAAATTGACTTCAAATATTTTTTTATTAATTGAACTTGAGTCGAAATTAACTCGAATACAAATTGGAGATACAATTAGCCTAGCTAGCTAGAATCACACATAATTAATAAGTACCTATTAAATTAACCTTGTATAATAAATCTTCGCTCGACATTTAATTCAAGTGTTAGTTACGTTCTTCTAACAATATTTGACAAGCCCTCTGTTTATGACAGCATCTTTCATATTTTCAAGTGACTTCACAAAATCATCGCATAGTTGATGAGGATCTGGAATAACATTTTCATCAACGGCTAAGGAAATAGTGAGTATTTTGTCATAGCTTTGACAATGCATAGTCAATGCCTGCAGAAAATATAAAAAGCTGAACTAAAGTACTCAAAATAAATAAATAAATAAATATATATATATATATATATATATATATATTTCAGAAAAAAAAATATATATATATATATATATTTCAGAAAAAAATATATATATAAATGCATACTTAAACTTACTTGAGGAATGCCAGAAACAAAAGGAGCAATGAAACTTATAGGGTAACCACAAAAAGTAATCTCTTCTTGTGGACCAACGACATTTGAGAAAGTCAATGTTGTGTTGGAAAACACCGTAGACATGAGAGCAGATGCTAACTGCATATATATATATATTGTTAATTAATTTTAATTTGTTAATATATAAATTATAAAGTCTAATAAATAATTAATGATACAATAGTTGTAACATTAATTTTTAATCGTACTACGCAATTGTACGCTATCTATGTTGTCATATGATCAATATGTGAGTTATGAATACTTGTTTTCGATCACTTGTTAAATGAGTATGTAACACGTGTGGTCTTCATTGACCGCTTGACAACCAATAGACTAGTGAATCATGTACACTTATGTAGCACCAAATAAATCAAATATATATATTACATGCTATATTCACTACTCAATTATTATATAAATACCTTCATTCCGAACACCTTGAGAATAAGTTGAGATGCAAAAAATGTGCATTTAGATTCGAGGGATGTTTTCTTTCGATCTAAAACGGTTTTGGCTCGATATACGTAAGTTAAGGGATCGTTTTGCAAAGCGATGGTGAATGGTACTAAGACATAGCCTAATACATTGCCCCATGTTCCCTTGCAGGTTGTCTTCTTTATCAGCGTAGCCAAATCCTACATATATATATATATATATATATATATATACAATTAAAGATGCAATCGTGAGATCATATAATAAAGTTAAATTTATGATTAATTAAGCATGAATAAAAGGAAATAAGTGGGACAAAATGTATGTGATGGAGTAAAATATCTAATGATTAACCTCAATTATCATGGTTGATTGTCTATTGTTGAAAATAACAGCAGCTGTGAGTCGAAGGTCTTTTGGTAAATGACATTTCTTTTCGATATTTCCAAATCCATTTTTGTTGTGCTTTTCTATTAGAGAAATGAATTAATAGAGAGACTGTCACTTATATATTTCATCCAAAGTTAAAATGTACAAATGAAATGCAACTAAGTTTAGTGTTGAAAAATAATTATTTAATTAGTACCATATCTTCTATTGAGATAGAGACTAAGCCCTCCTTGTGTCACCCCTACTAAAACATCGTTCATTGTCTAGAAAAATTAAAAAATATTTAAACAAAGTTAAAATTTAATTTCTCCAATATATAAATTCATAAAAGGCATATATATATATATATGTTACCAATGAAATTAAATTAATTAATATTGAAACATGACATACCACGTCCATGGCATTCTTCACAAGTTTTATGTTTTCTAGGCTAAGAATTCGATGCACGAACCTCTTCGGACACATCTCAACTCCATAATTAGTCGGCCCTTTAATCGGAGTTTGCGTGTCTTTTATAAACAAAAGTGTGGCCGCAAACAATGTGCAATCCACCAAGGTATTCAAGATAACTAGGATATTCTTCCAAATAAAGTTTAAAAACTCCCACATCGTCAAGAATCTATTAAATGTTTTTTGTTTCTTGCATGGGATTGTAGGCAAGGATTGAGGATCGGATGACTTTCTAGAACAAGCCAAGAGAAGAGAAATTAAGGATACACCATCCCCGATTGAATGGTGAAAGCGCCAAATGATAGTGGAATTTGCAAATGAGGTTTTGACATTGAGAACATGAAGTTCCCAAAGGGGCTTTGTTAGGTCCATGGAAGTTGTTGAAAGAGATGATGCATAGTCCTCCATGAATTTATCCGGAGATTCCATGTTTGGATCCAAATCCGGCATGAAAACATGGTTTTCAATGTCCACCGCTGTGCTTCTCCAACTTTGTATCATGTTCTCATTCATTACCTTATAGTATAATATATATATGGGAGCAAAATATATAATAATTAATTAATTATTTGTTATTAATACATATGCATGGATGTATAATTAAATGAAATTTCCTTTAACTCTAATTAACATTTATGCATACCATCTCTCCAAATTAAAAAAAAAATTAACATATATATATTTATATGCATGTGTTACTAGGTGTTATTTAGTTGTAGTTCTCATTTACACAAGAGGATATATATGTGTATTCTCTAATTAATTAAGACTAATTAATGTATTTTATATGTAATCGCAATATATATATATATATATATATGTATATAAATATAAACATTAGTGACAATATATATATCTAGTAATAAATAGTATATATTTAATTACACTTACAAGCACACTGGAAAAACGAGGATGTTTTAACAGAGCTTCCTTGATATCTTTCTTTAGAACATCGACATTGGTGACTGTTGTCTTAAAACCCATAACTGCAACAATATAGAGGTTGAAGCCCGGTGCTTGTAATAATCGGGCAGCTGGGCTGACGGGCTCGTCCTCGTCTATTGATGAGATCGACATTTTTTTTTTCTTTTTGTTTGCTCACTGATCGATCAAAGTACGTGTTACTTAAGAGTTAATTAGCTCATTTTGTAATAGATTTTTATAGTATAAGGTGTTTGCTTGGTATTGAGTGAGTTATATATATATATATAGGAAAGTGTACTGAAATGTTAAATAAATTAATGTGGAGGTGTTTGCTTTGTTTTCAGATCTATTAATTAATTGTTACGTACTTTTCATTGTCAAGAGGTACACAAGCTGATCTGCACAAGATAACTTATATATATAATTATTAATGATATACTATATATATATATATTTGTATGGGGAATCCAAGGCCATTTTTGGATCGACGACTTTGACCTGTTTGTTTTTTGAATTTTGACAGGTGTTTTTAGATAATTTATTTTGGATATTTATGTGAAATACTAAGATTTAGATGTATTTCAACTGATCCATGTTTTTAATAATGTAAAATATGTATTCACTTGAATTCAAATAATTGACCTGCAGCTAGCAAATTATGCAATTTAGTGGTATTTCATTGTTGGAGTACGTAGATGAATTAGCTTCTGTTAATTTTTATGGACCGATTGGGTTTAAACCCCATAATTAATTAAATAGGTTGAACGGAATAGAAAAGTCATACAATATGATGATTTCATACTCTCAAAATATATGATGTGGCTCATTTACAATCATAAGGTCTATGAAAAGCTCATAGACCAGGTCTATGCAAGAATATCCCGTTAAGTTTACGAGCTAGTATCGCATGCCCCGGATTGCTAGTCAAATAGTAAATATAATGAAAGAAGCCTCTTATTTTTGTCGGCGTTCTTTGTGTGCATTACTGTTACTGTTATATAATTTTGAGATACTCATGAACTTTCTTTTTTATTGCTTTCCTTTGTTGTGTGAATAATTTTCTTTTTTTCTAAATTATATTAATTTGAGTCCATATTTAAATTTACAATTAAGAGACCTATTATTATCTTGATTGTAATCCCACTTCACTCATTTTGCATTGCAATTATATTCCATGGAATAAGTTTTTCATAAATTCCACAATCAATCGCCAAAATTAGAGTTCAAGAACCAAACAGGTTCCTAGCTTGCCAAAAAGAAAAGAAAAAAACTCTGAAAATAACTTTTAGTTTTAATTATAAGCCTTTAATTTGCCTACCGACAAAATTAGAGTGCAATTAAGTTACATTTTACATACACAAAGTAGCTATTTGGATGTCTTACGCAATTTGATCAATTCTGGGTGGATGAATAACGTAACTTACATACGTTTAACATTAGATGCTATTACACTTGCTTGCATTTCTTATCAAAAGATAAAACAAGATTGTCTTAAATGAATGCAATGTAGTAGTTTTTACTGTTTTAGTAACTATCTAAGTATATATCAACTGACCTATTTATTTGTTCAAAAGAGTTTGCTATACTATCTTTCGATTACTTATAAATCTTGATTGAACACTCCAGATTAATCAAACATAACAAAAATGTCAAACAAAAAAAAAAAAAATAGAAAGAAATGAAAAAAGATTAAGGCATTTGTGATAAGGCTAGCTATTTACACGCAAATATTTCCGAATGTTAATTGATACGTCGAAATTTCATATTCTTAAAAACAAAAACAAAAAAAGGAAAAAACACTTATATCCTAAGCTAGTTACTAAAGAGGAAAATTATTGCAACATTTTGCTCACTTGAACATGACATTTGTAGTAAATAATGTCATTTTAGCTAATAGCATGACAATTACTTTTTTTTTCTTTCAGTTATCACGTCAATTACTAAGTTGCACAATTCTTTCGGTATCTTCTTCTGAAAAATGAAAATGTTTCGTCTATTCATCCATTGATATCAACAAGGAAGCTACAAAAGTAGGAAAAAACCAACAGGTGATTGGTCTAGTGGAAGGGACTAGTCACTACAAAATAGCGGACTCAGGTTCGAATCCCTGTTGGGAGAGGTTCCCACATTATGTGTCCGACGCGTCTCGAAAGGGATTAAACCCTTGGGAAACCAAAAAAAAAAAAAGTAGGAAAAAAAGCAAATTTAGTCCCGCAACTTATGATCATTGGCAAGTTCACCCCATAAGTTTTCGATATGATAATTTTACTTCATAACTCACAAATCTTAAATAAATTTGGGACATTTTTGTCCCAATTGAGAGAGCGAGCTTAACTCTCGAAATTCTTAATTGAATTTATTTTCCCGTGATTTAAAAGGGAAAGGAAAAAAATATTAATATGGATCATGTGCGCGGCACATGACCCATGCAAAATTAATTTTTGGCTTTTAGAAGGGCTCCTATCGCGATTTTGAATTTTTTTTTCCCTAATAGCTCTTCGGATTTATTTTGAAAATAAGAGCAAACTTTTTTTAAATAAAAAAATTTGTTCCAAAACTTTTTTAAAATTTTTAATCGTGATTATGAAGAGTAAACAAAAGTTGTCCCAAAATTTTGATTAACACAGCATAGTTTTTCTTTTAAATTTTTTTTCCCTAAATCGTGATTAAATTTTTGGACAAAAAAAAATCTTCCAATTTTAGTTCCAAAGTCGCGATTATGAAGAACATGAAAATAAAATTGTCCCAAAATTGCGATTAGGAAAAGACAGAAAAAAATATAGTTTTTGTTGCAAAATGTCGAGTTTTTTGCACTAAATACCGCCGAAACATGAAAAATAGGCATTTTGCACCCTCGAAACGCAAATTTAGCACTTTGCACCCTTTCTTATTTTCAAGCAAAAATGACCATTGTAGTCAAGGGCAAAATAGGTAATTCAATTGTAGATCCTTGGCACTTTGCACCACAAAAATATGAGAAATTGGCACTTTGCACCCTCGAAATAAAATTAGCACTTAGCACCCTCGAATTAAGAACAACTCAACAACTTGCTTCTCCAAAACACAATAATTGAGCATTTTGCACCCCGAAACACAAAATTAACACTTAACACCCTCAAATTATGAAAAACTCAAACCCTTCGCTTTTTCCTTGGACAAACATGTTGTGATGTTCTTCTATACTATGCTTTCACTTGATTTTTATGGTTGTCCCAGGAATTGTCTACAATATTTCCTCACAATAACTCCATAGTTTTGCATATTGCTCCATCTATGTATCATTGTTTAGTTTGGTAGCCCCCATTTTTATTAATTAGAAGGTGTTAGTGTTAATTTTGTGTTTCGGGATGCAAGTGCCCATTTATTATGTTTTGGAGATGCAAGTTGTTGAGTTGTTCATAATTCGAGGGTGCTAAGAACTAATTCTGTTTCAGGGGTCAAAGTGTCAAATATCTACAACTGAATTACCTATTTTTCCCTTGATCACTCTGATGGTCATTTTTGCATGAAAATAAGAGAGGGTGCAAAGTGCTAAATTTTTCAAATTTTGAGGATGCAGAGTGCTAAACCTGAATTTCGGAAATACAAAGTGTCTATTTATCTTGTTTCGGGAGTGTAAAGTGCAAAAAACTCCAAAATGTGAATCAAAGTCCTCCTAAAAGCCAAAATCAGATTTTTCATTATCACATTAATTTTTTTTTATATTTTTTTTCCATAATTAACCTTTAGAAGCACGAGAACGAAACTCGCTTTCTCAATTGTGCCGAAAATTTCCCAAATATGTTTCAGCTTTATGACTTATAGGGTAAAATTGTCATCCGAAAACCATATTTTACTGGTTACTAAAAATTGATGTTAATATTATACAAATGTAAGACAATCTTGTTTTCTATTTTGATACGAAATTCAAGGACGTGTGATGGCTTCTTTAATTATACGTGCAATTTACTCATACAACCATATATATAATTGATAAAATTACGTAAGACATCCAAATATATAATTTGTGCAAGTAAAATGTAATTTAACTGAATCATTTATCATCCATATGTATAATTTGTGCAAGTCAACAGTGCTGCCAAAATACAAAGGATAAATCAAGAATTAATAAACTATAACATAAATAAGCAAATTTATTGATAAATCCCATATTTCTTATTTTGCTTTGTTCACTTTATTAGTAGTCTTACAGTCAGGAACTGAAACTGAATGGGCAATGACAGAATCAATCATATAATATTATATGTAATATATATAAAATGAAGGAAAAACAGGACATGATAACTAAGAGGTAGGGGGGATTTGAAAGCAGTAATTAATTAATTAATTAAGAGTTGGTTGCAATAAGAATAAGAGGATATTTTCTTCCATTTGTAATTCCAGCTTGTTCAATGACATCCAAGCTCTCTCCTTTGGCTCCATCAGGCAATGCCCAATTAAAGTTATGCACAAGGTTTGCCAACACAAGCTCAATAACTCCATTTGCATAAGAGATACCGGGGCATATCCTTCGTCCAGCTCCGAACGGAATGAACTGGAAATCGAATCCCTTGAAGTCTATGGAAGAATCCAAGAACCTCTCTGGCAGAAAAACATGGGGCTCATCCCAATAGGCGGGGTCTCGACCAATGGCCCACGTGTTAATTATGACCCCTGTCTTGGTTGCAATGTTGTAACCCATTAGATTGACATCTTCTCTGCACTCGCGAAGATTCATTGCGATTGGAGGGTGGTAACGAAGAGTCTCCTTTATAACTGCTTTCATGTAGTGCATTTTCTCCAAGTCATTCTCATTTATGTCCTTTTTTCCTTTCAAAACTTGTTTTATTTCATCTTGCAATTTCTTGTAGATACTCGGGTGTCTTATGAGTTCTGTCATCGCCCATTCTAGAGTTGTTGATGCAGTTTCAGCCCCAGCTACCAAAACATTCTGATCCAATCCATGTACGTAAATTAATTAATTAAATAAATTAGCTATACATACATACATAGTTAATTAATCAATTTAATAAGTATTAATATTATATATTGTATGTATCCTCACCAGGATTAAGGCTTTAACAGATTCTAAATCAATAGAGACACCAGGAGTAGCGCCCCTGTATATACCAACCAAGGTATCGATTAAGAACTCTTCTTCTGCCTCTGCCTCTGCCTCTGCCTCTGCAACAGCTAGATACTCGTGGATAAATGTGTCTAGAATCTCATTCCTTGTTTTAAGAACCCTTTTCAATGCAGCATCAAAACCATTAAATTTGTTTATCCAACCAAGCCAAGGGATGAATTCCCCAATACTGAAATTAACAAGCATGCTCACACCTTCATTTATCATGTCCGCTACTTTCTTACCCTGTTCCATTTCCCTCATCTTCTTCCCAAATGTTGATCGGTAGATTATATCGATTCCTAGAGACTCAAACATGTTTGTCAAGTTAACAGCTGACGAGGAGCTGCTGCAGCTTGATACTAGTTTTTCCACTAGAAGGCTCGTCTCTTCTCCTATGATTGAGTTAAAAGACTTCACCTTTTTCGTGTTGAGAAGTTGGTGTACAATTATGCTTCTTGACCTCCTCCATTGCTCTCCGTAAGGTGAAATTATCACATCCTTAGGGTGGTAAAAAGCTCGCCTAGCAGTACCTAGATCAGGCCTGTCCGCAAAGGAGACATCGTGGATTTTCAAGACTTCCTTAGCTACCTCTGCAGACGAAACTACTAGCATCGGTCTCGACCCCAGTTGAAGAAGCATGAGTGGCCCGTGTTTCTTCGATAAATCCCAAAGAGAACGGTGAGGCAAGTAGCCCAGATAATGTAGATGGCCTAAAATGGGGAGCTTTGGTGGTGAGGGTGGTACATTAATGTTAATGATCTTGCTAATCGTGTTTTTTGAGTCGTAGAGCGGCCATTTCATCATGGGAAATGATTTTAAGTACAAGCATAAGAGTATTAGTAATAAAGTAGTGAACAAACCAACAAAGAATTGATAATATTCATCCATGTTGCTGGCTTTTCTATGTAAGAATATGTATCTTTATAACCCTAACCTTTATATACACCAGAAAAGCGTACGTGTGTTGCAGGTAAACTAATTAATTTCCTATTTAGTCGCATCATATAATGATTTTTTATCATATTATCGTCTTAATGACATACTACATAATTTTACGATTTATTATGATGTTACCATAAATTAAAGTCGAGATCATAAATACGTAAACCAAAACTTGAAAGTTAAAATCGAACTATAATTAACTAAGTGTATACATAAGTATTATTCTAAAACTACTGTTGGAATCAATTCTTTTCTTTTTTAACCATGATATATCCATCTTATTCACAGGTTTATTTTATCTATTTCACCAGCTTTATCAGTTATACCTATATTTTACTAAGTACATCCATTTTCAATTACATGTTAATCCATTTTTTAACCAGTGTAACTCATTTTTATTAATATTCCTCAATTTTGTCGAATAAATATATTTTATCGATTTAACCCGCTTTTACATTGAGTTTAACATTTTTTTTTGTTATATTAACATGTTATTTCATTGATTTCGGCCATTTTTTTGTTTTATTTGTTAATCAATTCACTCATTCTCCCTGGTTTAACCCAATTTTATATTGCTAAATTTAACCTATTTCAACCCCTCCCCCCTCCTTTTTTATGTAAATTTAACTTATTTTTTTATTTTTATTTTTTTATCGATTTGACCCCTTTTTTGTTATGTCATGTTTAGCCGATAACTTTAATTTTTTTTACCCATTTTCACCATTTTTAACCATTTCTATGTTTTGACTTTTTTTCGGCTTAAGCTAATTATGAGTTTGTCAGTTAATTAAGCAGTTTTTTTATTTATATAGCACGAAGGTGGGTTAATTTTATTTTTTAATATTCTTTAATGTTATTAGGTTCTTTAATAAGTGATAATGTCTTAAGAACTTTCCAATTAAATATAGATTTCACCAACTTTTACATTGAGTTTACCATTTCTTTTTCGTTATTTTAACATGTTCATTCATTGATTTCACCCATTTTTTTGTGGTTTATCTCATTTGTTAATCAATTCACTAATTATTTTCTCCGGTTTATCCCAAATTTAGTCGATTTTATCCCATTTGTTAATCAATTCACCCATTCTCTCCGGTTTAACCCACTTTTAGTCGATTGTACTTATTATTTGCTGATTTAACCTATTTTCTCGCGTATTTCGTTCTTTTTTGCTAATTAACTCATCTGTTTGTTCTTGTTATTTTATCTATTTGATCCCATTTTTTAAATTCTTTAGTAATGATATTTTCTTAAGAATTTTTCAAAAAAATATTGATTTCACCCATTTTTATCATTTCTAAATTTTGCTATTTTAACACATTATTTCACCCATTTTTTGTTGTTTCTCTTATTTGTTAATCAATTCACATATTCTCTCAGTTTTAACTCAATTTTAGTCAATTTTATCCCACTTGGTAATCAATTCATCTATAATCCCCAATTTAGCATAGTTATACTCTATAATACTTATACGTTTGCTGATTTAACCTATTTTCTAGCATATTCACATTTTTTTTTGCCAATTAAACTCAATTTTTTGTTCGTTATTGATTTGGTTCCACTTTTTTAATCCTATATTGGTCGATATCATTCATTTTTTTATCGATTTTACCCATTTTTTTCGATTTATCTCGTTGATTTATGAATTACACCATAATTTTTTCTTCGACCTAACCCATTTATCCGTTGATTTTACCATTTTTTATTAATCAAATTTTACCCGTTTTCATCAGTTTTAACCCTTTCTTTAACTCATTTTTAGTCGATTTTACTTATTTTTGTTGATTTAACTTATTTCTCACTTTATGATTTTTTTTTACACTTAACTTGATTTTTTTGTTTTTTTTTATCGATTTGATCCTTTATTTTTGTTATTCAATGTTTAGCCGATATCATTCATTTCTTTCTTGGTCTTGCCTGATTTGTGTCGATTTTCAATGTTATTTTATAAATTGCACCATTTTTTTCCCTTTAACTCATTTTGCCATGGATTTAATTTCAACCTAAGCCATACACGAATTGATTATCTGTTTAAAGATTGTTGGTTAATCTTCAAAAGTATGATTAAATGTAGTGTAAATTTTGATTCTCCTCTTCTTAATTGATGGTGGGATTTCTTGATAACAACTTAATTTTATCGGTGGAAGAATTCTCCTAATTAAAAAGTAATTTTTTTTAATTAAGATCTTTAATTAAGAAGAAATCATTTAATTAAATAAGAAAAATATTTTGAGCTCTAATTATTTATTTTTGACGGTAGTGTGTAGGTAGGTTAGATTGAAGTATAGTTTTTCTTTTTCTTTTACGTACCCCGGCCGGCCCATTCCGAAAATATGGAACATGAAAAATGACGTCTATTTCATTTTCAGAAAAGTTTATTGTACCCCATTCCAAAAATATGTAGAAAGGAAACACATGCACGTGTTTGCATTCGGCTGATCGAAGAATTTTAAATAAGACTGTGCAATATGCATGAACTGTAGTACGTACTATTCAGTTTTATTAATTTGTTGACGTGGTTCAACTAACGAAATAATAATATTACCAACTACCCATCACATGTAATTATATGACAATTTAGGTAAAAACCAATATTTTTTTGATGGTTTTGTGTACGTACGTACTTGAAAATAACCTAGCTTAGATATTATATATAAATTTAAAATCCATATATTCAGGACAATAGTAATAGTAATAGTAATTGTACATGTACTGATGCATGTGTATTTAATTTTGTATTTAATACTATTAAGTACCTATCTAATCTAACACATTGAATTGGGAACATGGGTTTGCTTGTTGATGTATATAAATACTGATTGGATCATGTCAGTCCCTACAGAGGATCGATCGACTTCATCATTAATTACTACCAGTGGCGGATCTAAAGGTAGATGGGGGGCGACCACCCCCCAAGAATATTTCATTAAATAATATTAGTAGTGAGATACAACAAAGTAAGTTCCTTGGCTGGATGGCTAAAATGTATTCCAATGTTTCTTATAGACCAGGTTCGATTTCTACTAGGTGCAATTTCTTTTGAACCAATATTTGTGCATTCTTTTAATTTTCCTTTCTCTTAATTCAATATTTATGCCCTTTTTTTTTTTTTTTTTTTTTTTCTGTCTCTTAACAGTATTTATGCATATTTTTAATTTTTCTTTTATTTTACTATTATTATAATAGATTATTTTCTTTATTTAATGTATTGTTCATAAATAATAAGAATTCAATTTTTTATATTACTTCATAAAAATGCCTTCCCTTTATAATTATATTGGTTTAGTGCACTCTTTTTCAAATTATTTTCTTTATTTAGTGTAATTCTTCGAAAAAAAATTTTTATTAATAATTGTAAAAATGATATGGTCTTTTATTTTATTTATAATACTCCTTCCTTATTTAATGCATTGCTCGGAAAAAAAATCCCCCCCCCCCCCCCCAAGAAAATTCATCTAGCTCCACCACTGTTAACGGATACTCAAATTGAATTCATACTTACTTATAACTAACCAAGTTGATATAATTCATCAAACTAACTATTTATTTAATCAAGATTTTCGTGATTGATTTTGATCTAATACCAAATTATCCTTGTGTGGTAATTTGAAAAAGCAATTTACTTCCACAAGCGGCAAGTCAAATAATTATATATCCCATTTGTTTTCGTAAAAAGGGTTCAATGTCATCTTACTGTATAATATGTAAATAAGGTAAAATGTTCATTATGAATATCACAGTAGTGTAAGAGTGGCAACGGGTGTATTAGGACGGGTTCAGGCGAATAGATTTTCTGTATAATATTACATAAGGTAAAATATTCATTAAAAAATGAATCACTTAATACAGGTCAAGTCAAAATAGGTTTGGTCTAGTCGAATTGACCTGTTTTATGTCTATTAATGTTGCAAGTGTTATTTTACTGATTCAAAATTTAGAGAGAAAAAAAATCATACTTATTTGTTAAAATACTATTCAAATATTAAAATATAAAGAGATGAGATTACTGTTATTAGATTATTTAAATTATAAGAATTAAGATACACGCATCATACTTAAGATTTGATTATTTATTCTATATTTTTAAAAGCAATATTTAATGTTAATATATTTATTTTGAAAATGAAGTATATTTAATAATTTAAAATTGTAATTAAAGTTCTCAAGAACTTACGAGAAAAAAATAAAAATAAAATAGTATTTTGAGTCAAATTAGGTTAGTGACTATTTACTAAACCCAACCAAATACAACTGAACCCATACCCATCAATAATAGATAAAATATGGGTTGGATTCAGTTGGGCTAGGCAGGTTGCGGCCAACACATGAGTTATGATATTATAGGGAGTTAAATTATCCAATAGGTATTTTGGAGGTGGTAAACTGCAAAAGAAGACCTAATGAATTTGGTCCGAAGTCAATTTCCTTTTATCAGTCCGAAAGAGAATTTAACTAGCCCACCCATTAGAGTTATAATATCTTTTACCAAAGTAATGGAAATGAAGCCCAACATAAATGAAGATAGGCCCAAAGCATTAAAGGAAATAAAAAACACACTGGCCGGCTTTCCAAAAAAGAAAAAGAAAAACTCATGAATTGTTCTCAGGCAAGAATTAAGGTCAGGCTCATCCCAATGCAATAGTCGGGATCTCGACCAATGGACCATGTGCTGCTGTCTTCGCTATAACAAAGTGTTTCCTTTGTTTAGTATAATCGTTGCGTGGTGCATACCATCAATGTAGTTATTACACGTGAAGTGAAATTTCACATTAACTATGTTCTGGATAATGTGAACACAATTTTAAAATTCTATATTTTAGGAGAACTTGGGATGATGTAGACTTCACTCCATATATAATAACTATATTGATCGATTACACCACAAATAATTGATCATGATGTAACGATTATACTATATAATTTCAGGTCATAGTAAAGTTGGTACAACTTTCTCGGCCTTTTGGCTAAGACCAACTCTTAAGAGTTGGTACAAGTGCAAGTTTCGTTTATCAAGCCCAATTCTCAACTACTAAAAAGCTACACCAACCCGTTTTAGTTCCAGTCGAAGAAAGAATTCAATTAGACCAAACAATTTGGCCCATGTGAGTTTTATTTTCTTATTTAATTCAGCCATACATCTCGGCCACATCATGACGAAATTTTAATATGTGGGGTAAAATTGTCTTTACAATACAATTTACACCTATTAGTTTTTGTAAACATCCTTATTTTAATGTTAAAGTTAAATGATAATACATGAAATATATTAGTGAATTTAACTTAATTGTTTAATCGATGCTGTAAGAGAAGATGTATTAGCCAATCAAATAATGCTTTGTATCAAAGGAAGTAAATGGTTCGTCAGAAATATAAAATTTACATCATATAGATTTGATATATGACTACGCACTTCAAACGTCACATTTGTATTTCCTTTTACACAACTCCAACTTAAGCTCGTACTAAATACCAAATAGGGATTTTACTTATAGACTCGACAAATCACTGTCCCCGGACGGCAGCACTCAAAGCGACAGAACTAGCGGTGTCTGGATTCAATAAATTGGGATACTGGATGAGCGACAAGTGTATATGAAAGGACAATTTTTTGTCATGTTATGCATATGTGTTTATCATCCAAACCCTATGAATATAATCCACCGTGTAGGATGAATGTAATCAGTTCATGTCATCTTAAAAGGTAATCAAGTTTGGGGAAATTCGAATTCAGGTAGGGTTTGGACGAATCCAAAGTAAACATGGTAGGTATAATACATTTGTTTTGTGATTGAATAAAATTTCTACAAAAATAACCAATCACTTGGTAGTTGGATGAGTTTGAACGTAAGTCGAACTTGAACAAGAATTTTCCGCAAAGTTGTAATAAATATCTGACGTCGTTTCAACTCCTTTGAATCTTTTCGATCATACATCCGATGACAGGGGAACCAAGTAGCTCGAACGGCTAAATTAGCACACTACAAGATTATTATAGTTCCTAGTTATCCAATTATGAAATTTTAACATATGAATAAGATAGGCACTTGTAAAAAGCTTGTAAGTGTCCATCTAGTTGGCTAATTAATTTCTTGAGTTTGTACAAATTTTCATCAATATTTTGTTATTGTGTCTGAAAATTTTCTTGTGTGACTTTTTCTTACATAAATAACTGAAATTTAATTTAGTCTTTGATATTGTAGTGATCAATAAAAACTCTTTCTGGCTAAACCAATGTGCAGTGGCTTTACTAAAACAAAACCGAAAAATTTGAGAGAAAACCATAAATATCTTGCAGTTTATTGTTTATGGGTGGGAGGATAAAGCTGTCAATTAACATATTAATTTCCAACTAACCACGTCTAGTATGTGACAGTTTAGGATAAACAACATTTTTTGATAGTTACATATGTATTTGATATTTACATGTTTTAACTTATTCAGGACAAAAGTTTTATTGATAGGTAGATGTGTATATATGATTTTTCTCATTATTGTATCCTAATAAACTTTATGATGAAAAAATTATACTATCAAACTATGTTTTGAGTGTTATTTACTGTTTTGAAATTAGTTTAGTATTTTCAGCATAGTTTAGACTTTTTAGCTGATCTTTCTTGTTTTGTTAGCAGGGAATTACCCATAATTTTAGGAAAACCTTTGAAAATAAAACAGTTACGCGACGCTTTTTTCATCACTGAAAAATGTGTTGCTGGCGCTTTTCTTTTCGTCGTCAAAATGATTTCTTGACGCTTGGTTTTCATTGTAATATAGTGTTCGTGACTCAAAAAAATAAAGCAATGGAGTTTTCCTTCAGACTCCCGAGCCTCTGTGACGCTTTAAAAGCATCATATATAGCTGAAAATGAAAGTTTCTTATCAAGACCTCGTGATCTAGTTTTTACCACCTCAATTTTAATTATTAAAAAAAAAAAAAAAAACCCTCCAGTTATTACAAATTTAACTAACCAACCCAACTAAATTAAACTATAGTTAAATAGAAACAAATAATGTTCCTAAACTCATGTCGATTTTATGCTCTTAGGGATTGCATTTTCGTTCTTTATCATGCAATAATCTAATGTTGTAGTAAGTGGACTGAAACTGGGAACTACTCTAGATTCCCGTGTGTCCTATGTCCATCATGAAGAGATTGCAAGATGAAGTTAGGGAGATATTATGAATGGAAAATAAGAAATACTCCAACTGAGAATGACTTGAAGAAAATGCACTATTTGGAAGCAGTTATGAGTCTCTATCCTCCCAATGCGATGAATTTTCGTGCCTCCAAACAAGATCTCGATATAATGGACATTGCGGCTAAGACAAGAGTCATAATCAACATATGTGCCTATTGGGATGAGCCCGCACGAAGAATTTGTCCAGGAATTTCTTATGCAAGTGAATTTATGTAGCCTGTGTTAGGCAAATCTCATGCAAAAATTTCGATTGGTCATATTCCTACACATAAGAGTGTAATGGCCGGCGGGCGCAGTTTATTGATTTTTTATCCGGTTATATTTTTTGGGTTTTCTACATCTTCTTGGGTTCTTCAAATTGAGATTATTTATTAAGTGTATTTTGTCTCAGGTCGAGTCGGAAAAGTACTCCGAGTTGGTCGAAATCGAGACACCGAAGATATTAATTTTAAACTAACCAACTTTATTAAGTACATTTTATTAACTTGGTCTACCAACACTAAACAAATAAATAATAAAGAGTTGTGTAGGGTAGGGTAGGCCAGGGCAGACCAAATCAACCATGGGTCAAAATGACACCTCCTTGTATATGTATATGTAGTCACAACTCTTGACAGAAATTCTTCATAGTTACTGCAACTGCTCTTTCACTGTCAGATTGATTGTCAGGAGATTTAAAACTAAAGTCATATTTGAAGGGTAAGCTTTTTTGTATAATCATATACCTCGTGATGGTGGAGCGCCAAGCAAAACTCTTTAACTAGAGTAATGACGACGCACATAGAGGAAGAGAGCCGTCAGAGCAGCCACAGCATATGGGAACACTGTCCAAATTCCCTGTGAAAAGACAACATTTTATTCCTAATCCCTTGTGAAACAAACTCTAGTTATCATGAGAAAACTGAAAACAGATGCTCACCACTACGGTTGCAACAGTAGCAAGGGCAAATACTGGACGTTCCCTCAACAAGAACCCGATTCCCAACTACAACGGAAGAAATAATACATTTTACTCTTAAGGCACAAAAAGGCAAATAAAATGCGAGCTAGCTGTGGAGGCCATCTCGACTTCCTGTTCATCTCTCATTAAAAGTTCACCAAACTACTCAATATTTTATTTGACCCTGATTGTAAAAGTCCGGTTGAAGTTGGTTTATGGAGTACCTATTAAACCAAACTTGAACAATGTTTATCGTTTGATAGCTTTTGAAACTCATTTCGAACTCGATTAGACTATTTGTAAAAACTAAATTACAGACTATATGTAAAAACATCCAGCTACGAGCTCAACTATCCTTTGGTGACTAACACTAGTTTCAACGCAGTTGGTTTTAAAATCAAACCTGAAGGTGAAACGAAAATCACACAAAACTTGAATATGTTATTCGACTAACCTCAACTTATTTATACCCTCTATCTCTGAACAAGGAATCTACAATGAGAGGTTCGATAAGCAAAATTTTAATAAGTACCTGTAATGGAAGAGTTACCAGTCCACCGAAGCAGACACCGGCAAAGAAACACTCTGGTGATATGCCCTGCAATCAGATTGAGGTTACAAATTGTGAAAACCTTGAAAAGAAAAAGAGAAATCGAAGAATGATTATCATTCATTAAGAATAAATCACATACCATTGCCCCAGCCATAAAAGCTGTAGGATTTCTTACTCCAAGGGAAAATCGTTCCACTGCATGCATAAATCACTTAGTTCAAAGACAAAATTATTAATTATAATTTGTCTTTCTGATAGAAAAGAATGAAAAAATCAAAGTACTACAAAACCATCAGCAATGGAGTAAAAGAGAAATGTTGGAATTAGCATATAAGTTTAACTTACCAAAACCAATAAGATTTCCATATTTGTTTACTATATTTGTAATCTCTATAGCTTTCTCTTTGCCAACTCCTAACTACAGTTAAAAAGATAAATCATACACCACAAACACTTAAAAGGAAGTTTCTGCAGGTAAACATGTATTTAGACAGAACAAACCTTAGAAAGAATATCATTAGATGCCCCAGATTGTCTGAAGAACTTCCCGATGTAAAATGGTATCATATCACTGATACAAACTCCCCTGAAGAAATATACATCCGATATAAACAGAATGAGAAATCATATAGATTTGAGATTTTGCAAACCAGAAATTGAGAGTTGAACTGCACAAAAATTAAAATTAGCAACAAAGATTTTACAATGGCAAGTTGAGATCAAAATTAATTGTATAAGATGATTTGTTTCATATAAGTTAATTAAAAATACCCAAAAAAATGACAAACTAACCAGTATACCCACACAACAGTAGATATCATGTATGGGGCATTTTTGGAAATTGAATTGATTAAAGACTGCCGTGTCCCATCCAAATAAAGTAACCGTGCCAAGGAAATACCAACCTACATCATTTTAAATTACCTGATAAAAGGAAAAACACTAAAATAAATATAGAGCTGTTATTTTGAGCATAAGTGTGTGGGGAACAGAAGTACCAGACGAAAGGGCATACCCATATATTCAAAGCTTCTTCACTAATGAAAAGTCCACATCCCGCAGCCATCAACAGCCAAAAGTAGATCCAGCTGAAACCAGGGAAACAAAAAAGCTTCTTAAATTATCAATGTAAAATTGAAATTTGTGAAACTTGAAGTAGAGGTCAGAGCATAAGGAATATCAAATAATCAGACAAAATAAAATGTTGAAAGTTAATAGATATTATATAGAATCTGCAGGTCTAAAATATGAAACTGTATTAGGCAAACTAAGTAGAAAGAAGTGATTTTTTACTAAATGGAGGTGAAAGGAAAGCATACCCAGGAGCATACTCAGGGAGCACAACTCTGTAACCAAAGGCTCGGAAGTTAAAAACACCAGCAGGTGCAGCCAGAGTTGTAGAAGATGACCCATCGGACAAGAATTGAATCCCAAGCGATGTTCTATGATTAGGCGGCTTCACAGTAACTGATACCAATGTGATCACTGCAGCTATCCCCAGAACTATCCCAAGTTTCGATAGAAATGAACTTCCATTACAAGCAGTTTTGCTTTCTAAATGTTCAAACTCGATATCAGAATCCTTATATTGATCCTCCGGAGTAACTTCAGATTTTGAGGCCTCGAGTTTACCTGCATCATCGTGCTGAAAGCTTTCGATCCTGCATTGTATCGAAACAAAAATGCTGGAACAAGATAATACAAAGAAAGAATAGCATATACAGTAAATTTTTTATTTGAGCCTTCAACTATTAGGTCTAATATTTAATATTTTCTTCTTCCTTTTAAGTTTTAATGTAGCCCCTTGAGCTGTGAAAGTGTCCAGCCTCAGTGTTATACAGGGACTGACCCGTGCGACGTCCACATTAATCCACGTTAAGTATTAACCCATCAATCTTTATGAGCAATACCCCGGTCAATGGCGCCTCGCAACTCGTCAGGCAGCGCAGCGCGCAAGACGTGACCATCCTCACCATTTGCACAAATTACTTGTGCATCAAGGAAGCAAACATTATTGCCCCTCCATATCTCGACCAACGAGTCGCGAGACATCGAGATACAATCATAGAAAGAAAACCACATTTAACATATGCACAAGGGTTTTCGATATTCATGAAGGCCCTGTGGAGTACAGAGAAATACATGAATTCTACCAAGGATCAAATCTTCTAGGGTGAGATAACAAATTTGATATGTGACTTTGATGTATAGTAGAGTTAGAATACATCCAAGAAAATGGGGAAAGCTAATTCAATATTATTTTAATTAAAGCCAAAACAGTAAAAGAAATAATCCATGATTAGGAGCCTTGGATTCAAAAATTCTTAGGAAAGTACATATAATTTGGGCCTCCGTAACTGAGAACTATCGCTGGACTGATTCTATGTTCTTACATACCAGTACATGAAGAAACCCTGCTATATATTAAACTGCAGAGAAAAGTTTAAACTTTGTTATAGAGAAATGACTTCTACCAGGTGACTCTTCAAAATGTCGAGGCACTCAAAGTGAACAATTTCGTGAATTGTAATCAGACAAAACACTTATTGATGTGTTTGTACGACTTGTGTACTGAGAACACTTGAGATTCATTTAGTGTGGCAAAAACTGCAAGTACACACATCTTTGTGGATGCAACCAAAATTGATTGCTGTAGATCATTTCAGCAGTTGGCTCATACAACCTACCAAATAAGGCCAAATATGTCTTATAACAAAGGGTCTAGAGTCCACAATGTTCTGCATCAAGCTTTACCGTAAGTTCAACAGAAATGATCTACGTGCTCCAGCAACTCATTTGAGAAGAAAACTCTATAGATATCTAGATCTAGACTTTCATACCACTAGTCTTCCATTATAAGTATTTCACGAACTGACATCCATTGGGAAGAAAGCAAAAAATTATAGTTACTGTGTCCATTTATTAGTGTATTTTACTAGTGAACTTGATATATAAATGTAATATCAAACAATTTAATCAATTTGAAGGTTTCATGAGGTAAAACTTACTCGAATTTCGTTTTAGCAAACACTGAATAATTTGACTTAGTAGTGTAGGAAGCTGGACACATATGCAGATATTACTTAAATGCAGTCATATTCCTATTACACTTGAGAAACCTGAAAACAAAAATGCTACCTAGCTTTATGACGGAAAGAGAATAAATTACGAGGAAATACCGAGAATTAGATTTGAGTTTGGCATTACGGAGGAAATATCCGTGGCGGAAAATAGGAAGAGGGGAATGTAAGTGACGGCGGTCGGGAGACTGTATCAGCGGCGGCCGGAGGGTGAGAATGGAAGGCCCGTTGCTGAGGACCGCCATGAAAGGGCTCTGAATTTACTGTTTTAGTATTTCACTATTTTGTACTGGTGAAGGATGAAGATTACAGAGAACGGGGCTAGGGCCTGAGGGTGGGGGTGAGATATTTCCTCAAGTTAGAAATGTGTTGGCCATGTTTGTTTGGGGTTTGGAATGGAATTTTGTGGAATAATATCGCGTAAGGTTGTTTGTTTGAATTTTGAGATAGTCGTTTGGGATACAAATAAGGTGTAGGTTTTTTATTTTTTTTAATAATTAGGTTGTAGGTGTAAGATTTGTAAGACCTTATGTCAATCATCTTTGTAATGTGAGTCAAATCATAATAGAATTTGTATAGATTTTATTTAGAAATAAAAAAATCCTTGTTTGTTTGACTTTTGAGATAGTATTTTGAAAAAATTGAGAGATGAAAATTTCATTTCAAAAAGTAGAAAATATGTGCGTTTGGCATTTTTCAAACACGAAATAATTTGGGAACCCAGAAACAAAAAGGCCCATTTATGTTTTCGTGACGAGGCTGTAGTCTATTAGCTAAAGATGATGATCTATGATCTTTTAGGTCGTGAGATCATCATCAAGAGATCATGAGTCAACTCTCACTAGTGTGGACGTTTCTTTAATTTAATACTAGTATCTGTAATTAAATTATATTTATATTTTGATTCATATGAATAGATCCGAATATATTTCTTTATATAGTGATTGATGTAAGTATTTATTCACCCTTGAAAATAAAAAGGGAGCAAACTACTATGAGGAAAGAAATTTTTTTTAAACTTCTAATTATGTTAAACCTTTTTTTTTTTACTTTATGTTAGGCCTATTATTTTTGACACATTTATTGGAGTTCTTCTTTTTTTTTTTTAATTGTGAAATGTGTCATTACACCAATCACTATATCGAATATATTTCATTGGTGTCAAAGTATAAAGATTGACTAATTACAAATGCTAGTATTAGACAACACAAATATTCAAACTAGTGGAAGTTGAACTGACATTTTGATCATAAAGGC
This sequence comes from Penstemon barbatus, assembly GCA_003313485.2. Lineage (NCBI taxonomy): Eukaryota > Viridiplantae > Streptophyta > Magnoliopsida > Lamiales > Plantaginaceae > Penstemon > Penstemon barbatus. Next base: position 8,913,844 of record CM064877.1, on the reverse strand, counting down.
TCAACCTTAATTAACAGGCTATGTTGAAGTTGTGACTCTACATTTGACACTTTGGTTTGTACTTTATTTGGACATTGACCTAAGGCATTTTCATTTTTTTTCTCTTATTTAATTGGAGTTGAATCTGAAGTCGATTTCAATCAAATCTAATTTATTAGGATAAATTCATAATTTGAAATACGTGAATTGAATATACATGTAAGTTGATTCGATCAGTTAAAGATTTATATTAAAAAATAATATATATATATATATATATATATATATATATATATATATATATATATATATATATATATATATATATATATATATATATATATATATATATATATTGTTTTATTAAAATAAGTAACATTCAAAATATATTATTATCAACTTAAGAAAGATTAATTAATTTCATTTTTATGCATATTATCATCTAAAAATAAGAACATTAGTTAAAACAAAGTTGAACATGTGAACTAAATTTAATGAATCGTAACCACGACAAAATTTTCTAGAAAAATTAATTTGTGTGAATTCTAAAAGTGAGATTATATTTGATTTGAAAAAGATATGATATTTAGCCAAATTCAAACTAGATCTAACTAACTTAAAAAAAAAGTATAGGAGCAAAATTCAAATTCAACCCAAATTCAATTCAGTATAAATGAAGTCGGATCTAGACTGACCTTAATACGACATGAATCCGACCAATTAACAGCCCTAAAATAACCTTTATGAGGCTATAGTAATCAAATATTAAGGGCATATATGGATGGATTTTGGCCCCATCTCGCAGATTTCCCGAGATTGGGCCAGAACCATTCCAAATGAGTTTTTGCTAGACTCGTAAAATTCATCAAATATCTATTCGAAAACCCACATATAAACTCTTAAAATTTGTAAATTTTGATTTGACACCAGCACCTACTTTTTTTTCCAAACCTTAATATTCAGATTCAATTCAAATGAAATTTCAACAACTTTTTCAAAACCATAAAAACTAACATCCAAGGCCTAACCAAATGAAGTTTCAAATGTTTCGAAACCACCTAAATTATTTTTTTTAAACCATAAAAACCCTTCTAAATAGGGTCTAAATCCTTGAAACTTCAAAGTTCAAACTGCAGCTATTTGCAGTATATGAACCGGAGACAAATCTCATCCTTACGCCCTAAATCAACGATCATCGCGCGCACTTTAGGCCTCTCCACCGCCACAGCGCCGCCGCATACTCCTCCAATTAACAATCTTTTTGCCCCCCCCCCCCCCCCCCCCATGGCCTCAACTTCTTCCTCCCCCACCTCGCCACCCCCACCCCCATCCAAATCCGAAATCTTACTCCTACCCGCACCCGTATCCAAACCCCAATCACCTACAAAAAAATCTGCACCTATTCCCTGGTCACACCAAGAAACCCTAGCCCTAATCGAAGCATATCAAGAGAAATGGTACTCTCTGAAAAAAGGCCAGCTCAAAGCTTTTCAGTGGGAGGAAGTCGCCGCCACGATCGCTGCCAATTGCGGCTTCGTAGAACCCTCCAAAACCTCCACTCAGTGCCGCCACAAAATCGAGAAGCTCAGGAAACGATACCGTTCCGAGTTACAAAAACCTTACCCTAATTCCTGGCAGTATTTCCAGCTCATGGATCGAATGGAACGCGGCCCCATCCCCGTCAATGCGCGCCCTATCGCCACCGTCAAATCCGCCTTCCACAATGCTTCCGGTAGTAATAGTAAGGTGAATCCGCAAAATTATGCTAGTGCGTATTCTCATTCGGCTGATTATTATTATAATAGTAATGGTAGTAATATTCATAATAATATAATTCGCGGAGGCAATGGTGGTGGTTCAGATGAGAGCGATGAAGAGTGGAACGTGGGTGGTGGTTATGGTGTGGAAGAGGCGAAGAGGAATAAGTCGAAGAGTATTAATAATATCGTGCGTGGAGATGTGAAGAGAGTGGGTATGGAGAGAGGTTTTAGTAGCGGGAGCGATAGGGTTGTGAGGGTGTTGAGGAATCATCAGTTGAATGGGAAACGGAAAAATTATTATGACGGGGATGATAGTGACGGTGATGATGAGGAAGAGGATGAAGATGTGAAGGAGGAAGAAGAGATGTTAATGGAGGAAGAGGGAGAAGATGGTGGAGGAAGGGAGTTGGCGGCAGAAATTAGGGGTTTTGCGGAGAGGTTTATGAGAATGGAGAATAAAAAGATTGAGATGATGCGTGATACGGAAAGATACAGGATGGAGATGGAAAAGAAGAGGATGGAGATGATTCTTGAGGCACAAAGGAAGGTTATTGATACAATTGGCAGAGCATTTGGAGATGATAAGAAATCGAAGTTGGGTCAAGAATCTTGAAAGTCCATTGTTTAACTGTTTCTGATTCTAGGAATAATCATTGTATCTGTTGTTTTAATAATGTACTACTACACTATGATGTTGATGTGTCTGTAGTCTTTCTGCTTTATCACTTAGTTGTTAGTGTACAGACAAAGAAGATGGTGTAGTGTTTGTTGTTCATTAATGCAGTTAAACAAGCTTTCAAATTCCAAGTCTGCATCTTATTATGTATTCAGTAGTTGTGATTTTTGTGAGGGAAGTTCGCCTATGTGTTTACATTTAATATACTTCTCAGATTGCTAAAGTACCTATTTTGTAAATCTGTATGTGCAAATTCCAATAATGACTTATGTTTAGCTGTTGAGTTTTGTGTCTGCTGGTTAATTTATTTGCACTTAACACTTGCAACACTTGCAAATTTGTTTTAAATATATTGCTTTTTTATGCCTTTTAGGATGTCTTCTATGCAACTTTTCATGATACAATGAGTTTCAAAGCTCATTCGATTTATTTAGAGTCCGGGCTCGTTTATTTGTACTATTTTATGTAATGTTAGGCTCGTCAAGTTCATCGTTCTATAAATATGGGGCAGCAGAAAAAACTTAATCTTGCTTTTACTGCATTTAAAGTGACCTTTGGTATTTATTTGTGTGTTGGGAACATGGTTTTCTCATTGGTGTTGATAGTTTTATTATTTTTTATTTTTTTGATATCCCAGGTGTTCAAGCTTATACTAAACTAATCATGGATCCTCAGAACCCTTGTCCTAGAACCCTGAAGGATGTAAATTGCAGGATGTGTCTCCACCAAGCCTCGGGATCCCACCATACTGTTGTACACTCTGCACACAAAGGAATCTTCACCACAAATGACCATTAGACAGACACATGAAAATGCTTCCATTCAAGTTCCAAATGGGGTTCGAACTCCCATCCTTACCGCTGGAGCAAGCCTCATGAATGGCAATTGTTGGTCAGCCTATTGAAAATATGCCCCGAGGGCTTGATAGTTTTATTACTTGAGTAGCTTCATTTTGGCTCAGCCAATATGTACACCAGAATTTGATACGAGTAAAGAAGCAAATAAGTTGATTTTTATTTTTTATTAAGCCCGAATAAGTTGAGCTTAGTTTGACATTGTGTTTGCCTTGATTTGAAACAAATTGAATTTAAATAACTTTCCCTCCTAAACACTAGTTGCAATATACTTATACGTAAATGTTATTTTAGTTTATTGAATCAACCTCTAGATTATAAAACGACTGACTCCGACTTGATATCGTGTATTATAATGAAGTGTATCAAACAACCTTTACCCATAAGATCGAATGCAGGCAATATGATTTAGGGCATCCATTTGTGCATGATAATCACAATTTTACCCAGAGTTAAATTACATATCATATATTTCATACTCAAACTAGTAATATAACTTAATTAAAAAATACAAAATAAAAAATAAAAAAAGCAAACATGACGTCATCTGATGTTCAATTTATCAGTATAACTTTTACCTCAGATTTCCATTTATCCCTTTGATGAAAAGTGAAAGAGCAAAAATAATATGAAAGATACACAATTCAAAGTAGTAACAATCTAGGAAATATATATATATATAAATTATATTTCCTTATTTTCATTTTAATCCAACAACTTTGTACCATATATAATCTACCTCGACCACAAAACACCTCAAATATTTATTTTAGCAGTTCGATCTTTTTCCACCTTTTTCTTTCAAAATTTCCGGACAAAAAAGAGAAAGGTATGGCTGCCATAATTTTCTGTAACTTCTCGGACAACAAGATTTCCTCCAATTCCTAATAGCTCTAACCACCACAAACAAGGCATGCAAATGGCACTAAAATACAGTAGATTCAGAGACTCAAGAAGAGTAGATGATCACTATTTTGATAAGTATTGACTAGGATATACAAAAGATTAGACTAATATGCACAATGATAGCTACCCTTTAACATACAGGCTAACAATACATGACTGATCTATGCAGGGCAAAACAAATAAAGCCCCTTCTTAACAGAGCATGAATATTATAAAGGGAATAAAGAACAGGCAACAAAGGGAAAGATGAGACCCTGTACACCTACATCTATTATATGTCTCTATCTTTCCTCAAGCCCAGAGGAAATGCTGATTTACAATATACTCAAAATTTGGCTTGCCTAGTGTAACTCCACAATTGGTAGAGAACTCTTAAATTTGACCAAAGCGTCATCTTTACATTCCCCTACGACATGAGCTTCACTGAACAAAATACAAACCGCAATTAACATAGTGCTAGGTTCAAGAAAAAGTAATCCAAACAAGATAAGCAATGACAAACCAGAAATAATCCAAACAAGATAAGCAATGACAAACCAGAAATAAGCATGTTGGATACCTTGAGTTTGGGGGACTAAATGATGGAGGTTTAATTTTTTATGGATCATTTTGCATACGGGGGATAACATGGGCATGTAGTGAATCCATGGATGTTAACTAGAACAACAGTTATCATGAATGTAATCAAAGATATCACTAACCTGTACATTGCTGTCTCAAGAGTATGTTGACCCAATATGGGGAGGATCAGTCGTTGCAGCAACAAATCTGTTGGCTGTGCTTCATTCCAGTCTAGGGTCACTGGGCCTACTATACAAATTGCCTTTCCCTGCTTGGAGAAGCTGTGCCTGCACTTGGGAATGTAATGTCGGCAGCGGTTGCTGCTGCTGGGGTACTGGTGAGTGAGGCCATTGTGCAGTAACATCATGCATGATTGGGGCTAAGCCGGCTGATGATTGTCCCTGGCCATGCCCTTGGCCCACTTGGGGCGAAGACTCGGTTGAGTTTGATGGTGTAGAGACCAAAGAACTCAAATTTGCTGCATTTGAATCCAATAATTGTTCCGAAGCCTGCCGCTTATGAGCACTGGCAGGAGAACCAGCTTGAACAAGATTTGTAGCATTTGCAACTGACTGAGGGAATGTTGCCACCGTGTCTATCTCAGTGGAGCTGCTTGTTGGGTGCTGATCTGTATAGGGGTCTCTGGCTTGTGGTTTATTTGATGGGTCAGAGTTTATCTTCTGATTTGTTTGAACTACATTGTGAAGACCCGGTTGACTTTGATTTACTAACTTTTGGTTAGACGGTGCCTGTTGGTGGTTTGAACCAGCTTTGGCCAAGTATGGACCAGACTGATGACCAGCAGACACAGCAGGGGGAGCAACTGTTGGTACATGCGCTTCACTGCTAGTTTCAAAATGAGTCATTTGTTGTCTATGTACTGATGATGATGCTTGTCCAGAATACATCTTTTCCTGAGGCAAGGACTGATTAGATGATTGAGAAGATACATATTGCTTTGTTGGTTGAACATGAAGTCCTGAACCAGTATATAAGCCTTGACTTTGCTTTAAATGTGCAGCTGATTCTCCTTTCTCCGAACACTTATTCCCTGGATTTTTTGAAACCCCATTTATTAGAGACGGATCAATTGGGATGTTCTGATGCATCATCAAGTTACCTCTTCCAACTCCCTTCACAATCTTAGCTTGCTGTTGAGCTTGAGACTGCTGTCGCTGCTGAGGATGTTGCCTACTAGCTTGTGGAAACTGCTGTTGTTGCTTTTGTCGTTGCTTACCCGATTTATTGGTTAACCCACTGCCACCAGTTTGCGTGTTCCGTACAACTCCCTGACTTGGTGTTGGATGTTTCTGCTGATGCATTGAATTCATTGAAGAAGCTGGTGGGGAATTTGTTTGGGGTTTAACTTGTGAACTATTTTGCATAGGAGATGATAGAGGAATTTGAGGTTGCGAGTGTACGTGTGGCATCAAAGAATTAGATGCAAATTGTTGTGGCTGCTGCGGCTGCAGAAAACGATGTTGCAGCTGTCTCTCTTTAGCCATGCGAATTGCATAAGCTTGCTGCTGGGGGTTGGGAGCATGATTTGCTGGTCCACGAAATTGTGGGTGATGAGGACTAAGAACTTGAGGCGGTTGTGGAGACATTGGTTTGGACGGCTGATGATGGACAGCGTAAGTCGATACTGGTGGAGAAGCAGTCTGGTTAGGAAAAGGGGAACTTAACCCTCCAAAGTGAGACACTCCTTGGTTGTTTCCTAGCATTTGAAGGTCAGGGTCTACCATTTGCCTCTTAGAATCCTGACTCAATGCAGGCTATAAGAAAAACAAGATACTAATATGTTACTAGCGATGCAGACAAGGCAACAGCTAAATTTAAGATTTCATCATAGGAAATAATATCGGAACCAAAAAGAACCCATAATAACTTATCAGCATTGTCTTCCTTAAAACAAATAATTGACCTAACAATAGTAGAAGCAAAAATGAGACGGATAGGTCACATGTAGAGACGCACACTTTTGATAATTAAAAAAAAAAAAAACCACCCTCCATTTTTTTTTCTTTTGCACTCTGAACCAAGACTGCCCAGAGCGAATTCTGTTTCATAAATGAGATCAACTAACGGGGAGCTATTAAAATGTATCATCCCCAACTAGCGGCAACAAATAAATCAATCAAATCAGCTCCTTGTTAACCACCATCCTTCTTAAAAGTTGATACTAATACATTCCACTATCTTTTCATCCACTTTTGAATTTAAAAATCGGAGAACAAAGGGTAGACTACTGAAGTAACATGGTGCAGCAGAAGAGCACTGTCCTACTTTGATATTATATGTTCTACAAACATATAATCAACACAACATTGCAACAATAAAGCCCTGACAGGGGACCTCGAGAGACTGGAAGGGAAAGAGGGGAAATAATATAGCTTATAACATCTAAGCATCATTGAGATAAATCATCACATCTACTTCTCTTTTCTTTTCTTTAAAAAATGTTATCATACCAGTGCTGCTTATCTAAATAATTCTACAGCATTCCATTGTTTTCAGCCTCTTGCAAATGAAGTTCAAAAACCAGAATCAGCAAGCTTTTAAAGGAATAAATAGAGTCCTCAATGCTTACCCGCATGATGTGCAAAGCTTCACGAGGTCTTAACATCGAGTTTCCTTGACCAGAGCCTGCACCAGCATGCATATTAGCTGGTGGCATACCAGGGGAACCCATACTCCCAGAATTTACCATAGATGAAGAAGCAATTCCTTGGAGTCCAGGTCTGGCCATTGGCATGCTTCTATTAAAGCCAGACACCATGCCCACTGCATTGCCGCCAGGAATAATTCGAACACCACGATCAGTTCCAGGAAGAGCTCCATGAGTAGAAATATTAGATTGTGGCATGTTTCTACCAGATATCATTTTATTATAGTGTTGCATTCTCTGCTGTTCATCAGCTGATAATGATGCAGTTCTAGGAACCGCATATCTACCATCCCTATTAGGAGACATGCCCCCTTAAGTAAACAACAATAGAATTAAAAAAAATAAAATGAGCCCTGACAGCAGGTTACCTAGCAGATGAATTGAGAGGGCCAGGTGGCAAAGAAAAGTTATAGCCAAGCATCATATTTGCAGATCCTTGGATTGCAGAACTGGCACCAGATGCCGGATGTATAGGAGTCACAGCACCCTGATTTGCAATAGGTAATCCACTAGAATGCGGCCCTTGAAATCCAAGAGGAAGTATATCAGGGGTGGCGGCATCACACAGTTCCAAAGGCCTTGAGAGAAGCAAGGGTAGTGAGTTAGAAAAAGAAAAACAAAGGAAAAATGAAAGAAAAAATCTCAACCATATAAAATTCACATGATCACACGAATTCCATATCTTACGTTAAAATGGGCCCTCCATTCAGGTTATTTGGACAAGCTTGGGAAAGAGCAATAGTATGAGAGCTGTGAGGTTGCTGGAGTTGTTTTGGATCCTGATTAACATTCTTTGAAGAAATTATGTTAGCAAATGAAAATCATAATCAATACAGACTGAGAATACTAAACAAAAACAATGATCGACCAATAGTTTCCTATACTTTAAATTCATCATGGTAAGTTAGGAAAACTTGATGTTGTTTATAGTGTTATGACAAATCAAAAGTAATAGATTGTTGTAGAACAATGCCATGCAGTAATCGGAAAGGACTTTAGTATTTATGATTTAACCATCAAAGTGTCCTTAAAAAAGCATAACAGGAAAAGAATCCAAACATAAAACATGACTGTAGATAATTATGCGATAGACACAGAAGGCATGAATTGAGCTAAGGTAAACCAATTAGAAAAGATCCCAAATGAACCACAATCAATTTACTACCACAGATCACACGATCATCTAATATTTACCTACATAATAATAAACACAACCAAACTTTATATAGATTCGTAGTCCAAATAGAACTTCAAAACGGAGTAGACTAGACAATCATTCAGAGAGAAGAGGAGAAGGCAAAATAACTACATTAAACTTAAGGCAAAACTTAACCATAACCTTAAAAATCAAATGACTCTTCCACATAGATTGCACATCAGCAATGACAATTCCACCTCCCAGAAAACCACCATTCAGACAGAGGAATGTGTAAATTTATACATCGATACGTGAAACTTGAACCAAAAATGAAGCACCTAATATTCCTCAAGGGGTTACCAAGTAATGACAATCAGACGATGCTAGAAAGAAAAATAACATAACAAAGAAAACATGTATCTATCGAGCACTATTTTAATTGAAAAGAAATACAGATTGCTAAATCATCAGAAGCTAGGCAGAAAATAATGATAACAGTTCAAGCCATACTTAGATATGACATATGTGAGTATTACGTTGGATTCAACATAGGTACCTGTGTCTTACGATAATGTTGTTTCTGTCCAAGCATTATGATCTTCTCAAAGTGAGATTTGAGGGTATCTTCTTCCATTGGCCCCTGCAGACGTTGAAACAACTGTCTAGCGCTTCCCTGTATGACACGCAAATGCAATACTTAGTAGAAAGAGCTATCATATTGACTATAAAAAAACAGGAAATTTAATACGGACTGGTAGTCTAATTTGACATAAAATTTATTTAGTAACCAAGAAAAAACATTTTACCTTGGGAATGCCAGGTAATGTAGATGGATAAGGTTGTGAAGACCCAGAATCTTCAGCACTATCCGCCCCGTCGGCCGAGGTTCTGTCCATCAAAAGGTTATGGCGCTCCTTGCATTCTCTGGCTTTCCGGAATATGCACTGATTACATAAAAGTTCATATTTACTTCAATTAATATTTTAGAAGAACAAAAAACAAATTCATCGAAAAGAAGCCACAACTAAGTGAAAGAATCATGAATCCTACCTTGAAAAGCAAAGTACTGTTAATGGCATCACTTACAAGCTCCCAGTTTGGCCCCAAGTCATGTGCCAGAACAACAAGTGCCTAAAAAGTTGACAAAACTTTGTTCATACAATCATGCCACTAGAAATAGGAGCTTATAACCATATCTAAATATTCAGAAGACATTGAATGATATGTGGTCATATGCACTATATATAAAACAACCTGGTCCTCAAATAGCGACCACCGACTTCCTGAACCCGGCTGTGCAGCAAGCATCTGGTAGAAATTAAAATGCTTTAATTTTGACAATGTACAAAATATCAAAAAGTGAATAATCAAACAAGCAACGAGTAATGTCAATCTTATAACTACCTTAAGGGCTTTAGATTTCCTACTTCGTTCCCTGCTCCCAAGCATTTTAATAAATTTATTTGGATTGGTCATGTTGCTCATTTGAGAAGCTACTGGAGAAGGAATAGACCCACCAATTGGTGTGACATTGTCAAAAGAGTTATCCTGTGATTGCCGCGTAACTTTTGGCTTCTTTGTCATGGGATGGCCCAATAAACCTTCACACAATACATATATATAATTTCATATTAAAAAATAAAGAATTTGTTTGCTGAAAACCACTACTGAGAACAGGTTTTACCACTGCTGCCATTTGATTCAGATTGATGACCCTCTGATCTCCTTTTAAAACAATCCATCTGAAACTGTAAAAGGGAGCACACAACACTCATCTCAGGAATGTAAACACAATTAACATAATTTGAAGAACCAATATAAACCCTCCCTGTTCAAGTGAGAACACTAAAATAGAAAAACTAAGGGTCATTTTCTTTCCCAGACATTTAAGTTCAATATTTATGAAAACAATTGTAAATCCCAGACTGACATGGTGCGAAGATAATATTGCAAATTGCAAGATATTTTACATACTACATATTACCGAAATCATAATGTAAATTGTTTCACCGGGCAAAACAAACAAAACCCTTCATGCATTGCCCATAGTTTTTGTTCCTAGTAGTATATTTTAACCAAAATCACTTTGTTGAGAATATTTCATAAATATTTTGCAAAATAAACGACTAGAATGTAAACAATCCCATGTCAAGCTTATGTGCATCTGCAGCGCAATGTTAATGATTTACGCCAAAAAAGGAGATGTATTTCAGTGATGAAGTGAGTCACCTGATCATGCTGAAAACTGGGATCAACCTGCCATCTTTGTTCGTAAGCAACATTCTGCAGAAAATGAAGAGGAAGCTAATAATTTGCAAGTAGACAACAATGAACAATCTCAAATATACATGGGAGTATGTGCTAGTTGTACCAGATGCTTTGCTTTCTTCTTTTTCTTATGCTTTGTGGACACTTCTGCAGAGTCAAATGGTAATTGCTTTTCAAAGTCCCCAGCCGACTCAACTTCCAAACTATTTGGAATAAGCAATCCACCACGTAGGGTACTCTGATCGTCCTGAAAAGAATTGGTATCACCACTTGAAGCGTCTGTTTTATTCAGTACCTGAATGAATCCAGATGTCCCTACACTAAAAGGGCTGACTATTCTCCTGGAAACAGTTCGCACACGTTTTGTAGGGATTGACACATTAAGACTACTCCCAGGCCGTTTTTCTAGTAAAGAGGATCGATGGGTCACAACTTTATCTTCAGCACACTGCATGGGCAATAATTCAGAGCCTATATCATATGACCTCGGACCATATGCATGTGTCAAGTGTTTCCGCTTCTTTTGACCAAAGCTTGCAGAGTTGCTACCATCAAAGGCCATCGATATATCATATGTACTTGCTTCCCCATCATCATCATCGTATTCATAATCTTGAGATTCGAATTCTGCCATATGAAAAATCTTGTGAAACAAATAATTTATCACAAAGCAAGGCAGAAATAAGCAGCACCTATAACAGATTTACCTGCCGCGGTATCACATGCAGATGTCTCCACCTGCTCTCGTTCACCATTTCCAATTCTCTGAGAAAACAATATGAATATTTAGAGAATAAATAGTAGGTCAGACACCATAAAGTTGACAAATAAAATACGAACAATTCTAGTTGTGAATTGTGAAGTTCTTGTGCACTGATAGATATAGAAGCCAAGACCTATAATCAAAAGTTTTAAGTGCTCTTTGCTTTCTCTTTCTTGAATTTTTGATCTTATTTATAAGGTAGTGTTAACAAATAATTTCTTTAAATCTGAAAGGTTGGTGGCAATACAATTATTATAACATATTGATGTTGTGTCAGAGTTATATGATATTAAACCAGAGGTGCAACAAGCAGCCACCAAACTGTTCCCTACAGTTCTACTCAATCCATAATGATTGTAGTAGGAGATTAGAGTATTGATTGCTAAAACAAAGACATGAATGCCATCCATGTTTTAAAAGATGCAGAACACCAGTTCGCTTTGTTATTCCTTTTGTAAATTCTACAGTATTACGATCACTAATTTACATCCAAAAAAAGGAAATACACTGGGGGAGTACTTTTCCATTCAGACAATTTATCTCAGAATTACCATAGACCACTCTAGTCGCTCCGGATTCCAGAGTCAACGAAGATCCAGTAACGAAACTAACTAAAAGGAGAATTGGTTTTAATAGTTGATTTCTTAAATATAATTTAATGCATTTTCTCCTATTTCTTTCAAATCACCAAAATTCCATAAAAGAGGAGAATTCAAAGTTCACTTACAAATTAGGACTTGTAAACCTTCAGAAGCAAAAAATCAATACGTAGTTTCATTTTTTCTTTCTAATGGAATTTGGGTGTGCAAAAGACACTACTCGCATTTAGGAATTGAGAAAGATTAGCACACCAGAATAATCTGTGACTAAATTGGCAAAACTACTTTTTGAAATTGCAAGAGATAAAACCTAAATTATAAACAAAAATGCATTTTACCTCACCATATATGTTAACCTTATACAGCTTTAATAATTGATTAAAAAACATTGTATAAAGAGATGTTTCTTAAATCAAATGCATAAATCAAAACCTAACAGACATTATTCTTAACTTTAAATTATATTTCTGAATTCATTTTAAACTCTAGAGAAACTATTCACTGACAAAGCAAGGCCAGGAAGAACCACACATATCATGGACTTCCATCACTATTGGATTTACATTCTTATCACTTGATTAGCAATTTCATAAGCTGGCCATGTTAGCTAGACCTGGCCCATTCTAAAAGCAACAATTACTTCTTTTTTTTAGAATCTGTTCAAAAGACCACCTATAATAAAATAAAAATGTAAAAGATGAAGCAAACAGTATAAGTAATAAGTTATAGTTCACATACATAGGGCCACATATTACCTCACACTGAGCCACGTGAGATTCAATTGACTTCCTGTAGGTCTCCATAGCCCCAAATGGTATTCTGTAGAAGTTCTCCTGCATTATAATGACAAAAGGTAATAGGTAACTATACCAGGTAAGTTCATAGCTTCATGCGGAAACATCCTCCAGAAATTCATTCATACAATATCACATGTTCACATCATTTGCATGCATGAAGAAAACTGGATGAAACATCTGGGAGACGAGGGGTGGGGATTTTGGGGCCTGTGCACAGGTTTGGAGGTGGGTACAAAGGATAGATGTGAAATAACATGACATTCAATGATAATTCATACTTCTGACAAATTATCTTCGCATGACAGGTCCAGGATTCCCGAGTCAGAAATTCGATCTGGCGTTAGCGGCATCTCGGCTTGGTCTTGAGAGGAGACGTTATTATATTTCAAAATTCTCGCTGCATAAGCATGAATAGCAAGTGTGCCATCCTTTTGACTTTGCTGCTCGAGTTCTTTGCTTCTTTCCTGACAAAAACACCAAATTGGCAACAACTAATTCAAACATAATATTCCACCATTCTTCTCCCCAATAAAGATAGAGACAGATATCAACTGGCTAAAATGACATGTTCGAATCAATCCAACAAAAGAAAAATAGTCCTCAGTTTTCAGTTCAAATTGAAAATATTTGAAACAAAGATAACCCACCAATAAATTTACAAACCTGAAATTGGAGCGATTTGAAGTCTAAACCATTGCACAGATGTTAGAATTTTAAAGTGAGGCTTAAGAAAGGAGGAAAGTCCTTTTACACACTATGTGCATCGCAATACAATGGACCAAAACTGCTAATGCAGAATCCAACACAACTTTGAAAATCTAAAAGTACAAGGAATTAAAATATTGTGACACATTCCAGTCTGCCGGAGGATGTGGAGATGCAACAATGATATCAACAAATAGATGAAAATTTTGAGGATCAGTTATGAATTGCTTATAATTTGATTTAGACTTTGGCTCATCTATGCTGGGTTTTTTAAATTTGAACTTAGTCCATCAATGTTATATTTATAATATGAAATTGTTTGTTCGCATGAGATCTTATTGACTACTCGTCACATGTACTACATCAGCAACAGCATTGAATATAAAATATTAACTTGGGAAATAAATAAATACTTATACTTATCCAAACTGCAATTTAATTAATAGCAAAAAGAAGAAAAGAGCTTCAGTTAGGACCAAGAGCTAGGATGTACCATTCTTGAAAGAAAAAAGAAAAAAAATGGAATAGGACGCACCAAAATGTTTAAAGGATAGGATCCATAATAGACTCTAGCATAGTGATTTATAAACAAAGGGAAAATGACAGCAGAAGATTAAAAGCACCCCACTTTGTACCTGCCAGAATTCCATGACAGCTTTTGCCAAGGTATGAGCAACTTGCTTAACCGCTGCGCCAGAACTTTTTCCTTGTTTTCTCAACCGATAAGAAAAAGCAACTCTATAACTTACTTGAGCTGCTGCAGTTATTTTCCAAATGCGCTCCTACGTAATGGAATGCAACTCAGAAAGCCTCTTAAGAGTAATTGCGCCCATAAAATTATCTTCGGAATAAATATACAACAATATACTCCAAAAGAAAAGTCTGAAATCTGTGATGCATATAAAAGTCTGACCTGGGCAAAATCATTTGCCAACCATGCCATTTCTTCAAGAACATAGTCCCAACGAGATATCCGATGAATCTTCAACGGAGAAGTCGTAATGGATAACTCCGCGATTCTCTTTCGCTTTGCCTAATTACTCTATCACATTAGATCTTTGGGCCCAATGACAATACATAATATTATTCTTCCAGCAAGAAAAAATGAGACAAAATAAATAATACTATTCTTCCAGCATGAAAAAATGCGACAAAATAAAGGCAAATGCTAAAGGACAACCTCTATGATCAGTGCTTCTTTCAAGATTGAATCTTCATCAACTTTGTCGACCAAGTCAGACCCAGAAGTTTGTGCGTCAATGGAATCATTGGGAACCCTAGTCAAAGATCCAGCCTCATGGATATCTGAAATTGGGGCCTGATGCCGAACATTGAAACAGATTTCATTCTGTGGACAATGATTGTCACTCAAAATGTGAGTAAAATTTCTTTCGGATCCTGATCCAGTTGGGGCACAATCTTCCTTTCCTTTGTCGATAATATGATCCTTTTCCTCGGTTTTCAAAGTAGATCCGCTTCGATTTATATCTTCCTCACATTGGAGTGAAAAACCATCCTCCACTTGTCTTTGAGAAGCAGAATCCCTCTCCTCCTTCACAACGGTATTACTATCAATACCATCGGTCTCCTTTTTTCCATTCACATATTCACCACCTGCTATAACTGGGCCCCCCTCCAGTTCAAGAGTTTGACTTTTGTTGTTCTCATTTGAGTCAACATTTCCAATTTTAGTTAACATTTCCCTGTCATTGGTTCCATCAATACTAAGGATGGATTCTGTGCAAGGTGACTCAGAATCCAAAACATTTATTCCGTGCAAGGCACTACTGTTATGAACATCATCAGTTGTCCCATCCCCCCTTTTGCTGATGAAACCATTCATCTGAGAGGAACTAAATTGATTCTCAACTTTTGTGGCCGGCAAACTTGGATGGAACTCCATAACAACAGAAGTCATCTCCTCCAATTCCTGGACTGCCCCCGGTTCATAACGATCCATTTGAATAGGATTTTTTGCACCATCTGGGACCGATTGTTGGTTAAGTTGCTCATCCAGAGGGTTTTCAGAAGCAGCAGCATCTGATGCAGCAGCTACTGAAACACCTTCAATCAGGTCTTTGGTTGACTCAACAGCCTTTACACCATCAAACTCCATCTCCTGATTACAATCTGCAGACATAGTCTTTTGGCAGGTCCCATCTACTGAACCTACACGCTTTGAATTACTATTTGATAATAAATTCTGCTTTTTAGCATCAGATGTTGATACTTTTACATCTCTGTGGCCATGGTGATATGGCAAAGAAGAGCCGTTACTGCCGAGAGTTGGATTTACGTCGGATGAACTTGACCTGGTTGCATCCCGGTGCATCCGGGACCGGTACCTTCTCTTATATGCTTTTCTGGGGAGGCCAAAAGCATCTGAATCTGCATGTTCACGAGCCTTATGACTCCCATCCATCTGGGTTGTCTGTTCAGATGGCATAATGTTACTCCTACTAGGATGTAACGTATTCTTGTCACCTTCAGAACATTCAAGCTCAGCATCAAATAACAATAGATTAGCAGCACTATTGCGTTCATAAGGAGGCGCCCCAGGTCTATCGCTGCTTTCTGCAGAGTCTCCACGAGGTGATGCAGTAAATGCAAAATTACCTCTCGCTTCACTGCAAGTTTAGTTAACATTTAACAACTAAAGAATTCTATTTAAAGCCAGTTAAATAAACTAACATACAAAATAAGCTCATGGAAAATACCTCGTTACAAACTGATCAGGATGTTGATCAGTAAACGATGTTGACTGGGCACTAACCGAAGCAGCAGTCCCAAGCTTAAAATCTAAGGGGTTTCCACCCTGCAAACAAAAATGAATCATGCACTGCAAAATGTTTAATTATGTCTGAGAAGGAGTCAAGGCACAGCTCCATACTTTCTCAAGAAAGTCCAGTTCTTTTTTCCTTTCCTCCCGAACATCATATTCATACCTGTTATACAAGAAATTGTTCATGTTCATCACAGGAATGTACAGTAAATATGATATAAAAGCCAAGCCGCATTATAGCATTACCTGAGTGCTGCTTGAACCTTTTCAATTGCTGCTTTCCGTGGAGAAGTTTTGTTAGAAATACCAACTCCTCCTTCAAAAACTTCTCCCATAGAATCAACTTCGGCATTTACTACGAGAACAGATGTAGAACTACATCCAAGCATTCCCCACTTCAAAAGCTACAGATGATCTCTGCCATTGGCTGAAAACTAAAAGCACACCAATACAAGTTACAGAAAAAATATTTTCTCATAAGCTATGTGCTAGAACAAAGAGGATAGAAGTTACTAGAGCACACAGCCGAAAAAGAGTTGTTGAGGGTGGGGGGATGGGTGGCAGAAGGGATATGACCTGAAGTTGCCCCAGCTCAAGGGTTTTAAACAAAATAACATTTTCAACTCACACAAATGTCATCACAAAGATAGATCGTAGTTAGCGGAAAACCTTGAACCACTAACAAACACATTATTAAGAAAATCTGGAATAACAATTGTGTTTGAATTTTCAATGCCCCTTCCTTCTTTTGTTTTTGTGATTTGTCTTCTTGCCAGAATCAAGTCTAAGTCAATCATGGGTTTGATGAGCTCTACTCTGGCTTTGCAAAGTTTCTAAAAAGGCACAACTTTAAACAAAAATATAGCATGCAGGCCACATTCTTAGTCAACATAGAACTTGGCCAGAAATTGTCCTTTTTGGTTTGTAAATGTGGGAAGGGACTAAATTACCTGAAGGGTCCTGGACAAGAAATTTAAAGAGTGTAACCAAAGAAAGAAAAAAATCTGATGTCCAATTAAATCTTAAACATCAAGGTTTGCTTACGATATTTATAGCCATTTGCCAACATGAGACTTCAACAACATTGCATGGTAAGTATACAGATAGACAACTCATAACAATAAATGACAGTAGTAAATTATATAACCCAAAAAATCATATATAACTAAATGATTTACAGGGTTTTTTGAATTAAGTATTATTAACCAGAAAGGTAGTCAAAATGACTGAACGAAAATAGCAACTTAGAACTCAAGGTTATTAATCTCAGGTCAGTAACTTCATGTAAATATACCATATGATGCATGGTAAAAGATGAAAGCAAATGCATAAATGTACAACCCACTAAAATACCCCTCATAAGCATTTCCAAAACTGAGGTAGAATAGGGGGCACTTCATGCACATGCATTTGAATTATATGTTCTCTACCAAGTAAAATGGTGGCACTGTATCCATCATAGATGACTCATCTGACACATCACTTATTGGCAACTATGAATATAGCAAGTCAAAGTTTGTTACAATGTCAGTAGCTGTGCTGACCTCGGTAAATGAGTGAATGAGACCCCACAAACTTCTATCCAACCTCATATTTACATACTATAAAAGGCTTTAAGGCACGCTCAGAAAGTAGGCTCCCGGAACTAATCAAAATGCCAGATCATTAGAATATCATGCATGCACAGATATAACTCGACAGCAGAAAGCCTCTGAACAATTCAGCCATAATGATACATAAAGAGAAACACGTAATCAGCAATTCCCATCCATTTCCCCTAAATTTAAACCCCAATTTCAACCAAAAAAAAATATCTAGGGTTAGAGCAAACTTAAGCAGAGCTCATAATACTAGGGTTCTTGGAGCTGGGAACGCGATAATATTACCTGAATTGCGATAAACCACGAACGAATTGCAGTGAATAGCTGAAAACGGGATGCCTTAATGAATTTTAGTTGTACTCCTAGAGTTTTGCTTTTGATGCACAAGGTACCTCAACTCACAGGAAGGGAAAATGTTTTTTGCCCTAAACTACGTAAATTATTCTAAGTATTCCTCATATAATATGAATAGATAGATAGATAATTATTAATAAATACGTTTAAGTTTATGCCAGTGTGTGTTTGTGCTGCTTGTTAATGTAAAATGGTGCTTCAGGTTAGTTCCCCTTCGTTCTCGTTGGTACCCCCCTCACTTTCTCTCTCTACGAAAAGTTTGTAATTTTATTTGTTTCTCTCTCATATTGACAAAAGTAAGAAAAAGTGGGCTGGAAAGAAGAGGGCCTTTCTTTGCTATGGGTCTTTTTGAAATTTGGGCCTGTTATTTTGAGTTTTCTCATTGTTTTTTTGCCTTTTAACCAAAAATAATTTCTAGAATGGCGGGAATTTTTTACTTTTATGCATAAGAATGGCGGGATTTGTAACCATATTTTGAGCAGAACTACTAATGGGTTTTTTCTTTTTTTATCGGATAATAATATTGGGTTGTTTTTTAGTAATAGTATTCTAGATTTATCATGGTTTAGGTTTTCAAGTCTATCATTGGTTGGATTCAGTCATATTTTTATATTTTTTCTAAATCAAAATTCTCTACTTTTAAAATTATCATTACTATCTTCTTAATACAAATTTTGTTAACGATACATAATTAACTTCCTCGTGTTTAGACTTATTCAATATTCATTGAGACAACACGTCAAAGAAAAATCGACATTTAAAACAATCTACGTTAAATGATTTACCTTATTTATAAGTACTTTACTTCTTAAGAATACAAATACTTACACGGTTCCAACTTTTTTCTTTGTGGTGGCATGAGTTTCATCGGTCACAATTAGCCTTGTCATGCCAAAGTCTGCAATTTTCGGGTTACCATCTCTATCTAGATAATATTATTGGCTTTTAGACCACGATGAATGATCTTAACTCCAGAATCCCACTGGCAATGCCCTCTATAATCTTAAATCGTCGATCCCAATCCAAGATGGCACGTTTAGTAGGATTTGCATGGCCAATGTAAGAGAGGTATTTAGACCAGTGTCTAATAATGAATGTGAAATTATTTTAAATAATATGAGTAAACTGACTTCTTACCAAATATGGAACAATCGTGACTTCCATTCTGAATGAATTCATAAATAAGACGTTTCTCTGTTCCTTCTACGGAGAAACTCAATAGACTAACAAGGTTCCTATGTTGAAGCTAAGCTAATAGCTTGACCTCGTTCTTGAACTCCAAATCACCTTGCGTTGAATCCTTGGCCAATCTTTAAAATTATTTTTAATTATTTTGTGATGTAGTAAAAACTAATATAAGGGCCAAAAAGAACTTCATCTAAATCATGCTTTTATGGATAAATGAGTCTATTAGTCTAAAAGTACATAAATTATTTTGTGGTGTACATAGTAAAAAACTAATATAAACAGTTGAGAACTCTATTTAATAAATAAACAGTTGCAATTTGCATAAACATTTATCACAAACCCCACATATATCACTAACAATCAAACCCAGTTTGGGTTTTTACTAAAATCAACAGAACATCCAAGAATGGATGTAAAAGTCGTAAAAGAAACTCAAAATTAAAATTTGTAACTTACAGAGAAGAAGTAGGAGCACAATTTGCAGTTATTAAATATTGGTTAATTCTCAAGATTTAAACGAAGTAGAAAAAAAAAGGACTTTTTTTAAACGAGTAGAAAAATGCACGTGTATTGCACGTGACTAATTAATTTCATGTGCTATTTGCATTATATTATAAAAGAATTGTTAATTATGTAATTTCCAGTCATCTTCGTCTATTTTCCCTACATCAATGGAAGTGTAATTTTATTCTAATTTCGATCTAATCTCGAATCATGCATGTAATAAATGTAGATTACTAAAACAAATGATATTTATAATTACTTTACTTCTTAAGAATACAAATACTTACACGGTTCCAACTTTTTTCTTTGTGGTGGCATGAGTTTCATCGGTCACAATTAGCCTTGTCATGCCAAAGTCTGCAATTTTCGGGTTACCATCTCTATCTAGATAATACTATTGGCTTTTAGACCACGATGAATGATCTTAACTCCAGAATCCCCCTGGCAATGCCCTCTATAATCTTAAATCGTAGATCCCAATCCAAGATGGCACGTTTAGTAGGATTTGCATGGCCTATGTAAGAGATGTATTTAGACCAGTAGCTAATAATGAATGTGAAATTATTTTAAATAATATGAGTACACTGACTTCTTACCAAATATGGAATAATCGTGACTCCCATTCTGAATGTATTCATAAATAAGACGTTTCTCAGTTCCTTCTACGGAGAAACCCAATAGACTAACAAGGTTCCTATGTTGAAGCTTAGCTAATAGCTTGACCTCGTTCTTGAACTCCAAATCACCTTGCGTTGAATCCTTGGCCAATCTTTAAAATGATTTTGATTTATTTTGTGATATAGTAAAAACTAATATAAGGGCAAAAAAGAACTTCATCTAAATCATGCTCTTATGGATAACTGAGTCTATTAGTCTAAAAGTATATAAATTATTTTGTGGTGTACATAGTAAAAAACTAATATAAACAGTTGAGAACTCTATTTAATAAATAAACAGTTGCAATTTGCATAAACATTTATCCAAAACCCCACATATATCACAAACAATCAAACCCAGTTTGGGTTTTTACTAAAATCAACAGAACATCCAAGAATGGATGTAAAAGTCGTAAAAGAAACTCAAAATTAAAATTTGTAACTTACAGAGAAGAAGTAGGAGCACAATTTCCAGCTATTGAATATTGGTTAATTCTCAAGATTTAAACGAAGTAGAAAATAAAAGGACTTTTTTTAAACGAGTAGAAAAATGCACGTGTATTGCACGTGACTAATTAATTTCATGTGCTATTTGCATTATATAATAAAAGAATTGTTAATTATGTAATTTCCAGTCATCTTCGTCTCTCTTCCCTACATCAATGGAAGTGTAATTTTATTCTAATTTCGATCTAATCTCGAATCATGCATGTAATAAATGTAGATTACTAAAACAAATGATATTTATAATTACTTTACTTCTTAAGAATACAAATACTTACACGGTTCCAACTTTTTTCTTTGTGGTGGCATGAGTTTCATCGGTCACAATTAGCCTTGTCATGCCAAAGTCTGCAATTTTCGGGTTACCATCTCTATCTAGATAATATTATTGGCTTTTAGACCACGATGAATGATCTTAACTCCAGAATCCCCCTGGCAATGCCCTCTATAATCTTAAATCGTCGATCCCAATCCAAGATGGCACGTTTAGTAGGATTTGCATGGCCAATGTAAGAGAGGTATTTAGACCAGTAGCTAATAATGAATGTGAAATTATTTTAAATAATATGAGTACACTGACTTCTTACCAAATATGGAACAATCGTGACTCACATTCTGAATGTATTCATAAATAAGACGTTTCTCAGTTCCTTCTACGGAGAAACCCAATAGACTAACAAGGTTCCTATGTTGAAGCTTAGCTAATAGCTTGACCTTGTTCTTGAACTCCAAATCACCTTGCGTTGAATCCTTGGCCAATCTTTAAAATTATTTTGATTTATTTTGTGATATAGTAAAAACAAATATAAGGGCCAAAAAGAACTTCATCTAAATCATGCTCTTATGGATAACTGAGTCTATTAGTCTAAAAGTGTATAAATTATTTTGTGGTGTACATAGTAAAAAACTAATATAAACAGTTGAGAACTCTATTTAATAAATAAATAGTTGCAATTTGCATAAACATTTATCCAAAACCCCACATATATCACAAACAATCAAACCCAGTTTGGGTTTTTACTAAAATCAACAGAACATCCAAGAATGGATGTAAAAGTCGTAAAAGAAACTCAAAATTGAAATTTGTAACTTACAGAGAAGAAGTAGGAGCACAATGTACAGCTATTAAATATTGGTTAATTCTCAAGATTTAAACGAAGTAGAAAAAAAAAAGGACTTTTTTTAAACGAGTAGAAAAATGCACGTGTATTGCACGTGACTAATTAATTTCATGTGCTATTTGCATTATATTATAAAAGAATTGTTAATTATGTAATTTCCAGTTATCTTCGTCTATCTTCCCTACATCAATGGAATTGTAATTTTATTCTAATTTCGATCTAATCTCGAATCATGCATGTAATAAATTTTGATTACTAAAACAAATGATATTTGTAATTACGTTACTTCTTAAGAATACAAATACTTACACGGTTCCAACTTTTTTCTTTGTGGTGGCATGAGTTTCATCGGTCACAATTAGCCTTGTCATGCCAAAGTCCGCAATTTTCGGGTTACCATCTCTATCTAAAATAATATTATTGGCTTTTAGACCACGACGAATGATCTTAACTCCAGAATCCCCCTGGCAATGCCCTCTATAATCTTAAATCGTCGATCCCAATCCAAGATGGCACGTTTAGTAGGATTTGCATGGCCAATGTAAGAGAGGTAATTAGACCAGTAGCTAAAAATGAACGTGAAATTATTTTAAATAATATGAGTAAACTGACTTCTTACCAAATATGGAACAATCGTTACTGCCATTCTGAATGAATTCATAAATAAGTCGTTTCTCCGTTCCTTCTACGGAGAAACCAAATTGACTAACAAGGTTCCTATGTAGAAGCTTAGATAATAGCTTGACCAAGTTCTAGAACTCCAAATCACCTTGCGTTGAATCCTTGGCCAATCTTTAAAATTATTTTTAATTATTTTGTGATGTAGTAAAAACTAATATAAGGGCTAAAAAGAACTTCATCTAAATCATGCTCTTATGGTTAACTGAGTCTATTAGTCTAAAAGTATATAAATTATTTTGTGGTGTACATAGTAAAAAACTAATATAAACAGTGGAGAACTCTATTTAATAAATAAACAGTTGCAATTTGCATAAACATTTATCCCAAACCCCACATATATCACAAACAATCAATCCCAGTTTGAGTTTTTACTAAAATCAACAGAACATCCAAGAATGGATGTAAATGTCATAAAAGAAACTCAAAATTAAAATTTGTAACTTACAGAGAAGAAGTAGGAGCACAATTTGCAGCTATTAAATATTGGTTAATTCTCAAGATTTAAACGAAGTAGAAAAAAAAAGGACTTTTTTTAAACGAGTAGAAAAATGAACGTGTATTGCACTTGACTAATTAATTTCATGTGCTATTTGCATTATATTATAAAAGAATTGTTAATTATGTAATTTCCAGTCATCTTCGTCTCTCTTCCCTACATCAATGGAAGTGTAATTTTTATTCTAATTTCGATCTAATCTCGAATCATGCATGTAATAAATGTAGATTACTAAAAAATATGATATTTATAATTACTTTACTTCTTAAGAATACAAATACTTACACGGTTCCAACTTTTTTCTTTGTGGTGGCATGAGTTTCATCGGTAACAATTAGCCTTGTCATGCCAAAGTCTGCAATTTTGGGGTTACCATATCTATCTAGATAATATTATTGGCTTTTAGACCACGATGAATGATCTTAACTCCAGAATCCCCCTGGCAATGCCCTCTATAATCTTAAATCGTCGATCCCAATCCAAGATGGCACGTTTAGTAGGATTTGCATGGCCAATGTAAGAGAGGTATTTATACCAGTAGCTAATAATGAATGTGAAATTATTTTAAATAATATGAGTAAACTGACTTCTTACCAAATATGGAACAATCGTGACTGCCATTCTGAATGAATTCATAAATAAGACGTTTCTCCGTTCCTTCTACGGAGAAACCCAATAGACTAACAAGGTTCCTATGTTGAAGCTTAGCTAATAGCTTGACCTCGTTCTTAAACTCCAAATCACCTTGCGTTGAATCCTTGGCCAATCTTTATAATTATTTTGAATTATTTTGTGATATAGTAAAAACTTATATAAGGGCCAAAAAGAACTTCATCTAAATCATGCTCTTATGGATAACTGAGTCTTTTAGTCTAAAAGTATATAAATTATTTTGTGGTGTACATAGTAAAAAACTAATATAAACAGTTGAGAACTCTATTTAATAAATAAACAGTTGCAATTTGCATAAACATTTATCCCAAACCTCACATATATCACAAACAATCAAACCCGGTTTGGGTTTTTACTAAAATCAACAGAACATCCAAGAATGGATGTAAAAGTCGTAAAAGAAACTCAAAATTAAAATTTGTAACTTACAGAGAAGAAGTAGGAGCACAATTTGCAGCTATTAAATATTGGTTAATTCTCAAGATTTAAACCAAGTAGAAAAAAAGGGACTTTTTTTAAACGATTAGAAAAATGCACGTGTATTGCACGTGACTAATTAATTTCATGTGCTATTAGCATTATATTATAAAAGAATTGTTAATTATGTAATTTCCAGTCATCTTCGTATCTATTCCCTACATCAATGGAAGTGTAATTTTATTCTAATTTCGAACTAATCTCGAATCATGCATGTAATAAATGTAGATTACTAAAACAAATGATATTTATAATTACTTTACTTCTAAGAATACAAATACTTACAAGGTTCCAACTTTTTTCTTTGTGGTGGCATGAGTTTGATTGGTCACAATTAGCCATGTCATGCCAAAGTCTGCAATTTCCGTGTTACCATCTCTATCTAGATAATATTATTGGCTTTTAGACCACGATGAATGATCTTAACTCCAGAATACCCCTGGCAATGCCCTCTATAATCTTAAATTGTCGATCCCAATCCAAGATGGCACGTTTAGTAGGATTTGCATGGCCAATGTAAGAGAGGTATTTCGACCAGTAGCTAATAATGAATGTGAAATTATTTTAAATAATATGAGTACACTGACTTCTTACCAAATATGGAACAATCGTGACTCCCATTCTGAATGTATTCATAAATAAGACGTTTCTCTGTTCCTTCTACGGAGAAACCCAATAGACTAACAAGGTTCCTATGTTGAAGCTTAGCTAATAGCTTGACCTCGTTCTTGAACTCCAAATCACCTTGCGTTGAATCCTTGGCCAATCTTTATAATTATTTTGAATTATTTTGTGATATAGTAAAAACTAATATAAGGGCCAAAAAGAACTTCATCTAAATCATGCTCTTATGGATAACTGAGTCTATTAGTCTAAAAGTATATAAATTATTTTGGGGTGTACATAGTAAAAAAATAATATAAACAGTTGAGAACTCTATTTAATAAATAAACAGTTGCAATTTGCATAAACATTTATCACAAACCCCACATATATCACAAACAATCAAACCCAGTTTGGGTTTTTACTAAAATCAACAGAACATCCAAGAATGGATGTAAAAGTCGTAAAAGAAACTCAAAATTAAAATTTGTAACTTACAGAGAAAAAGTAGGAGCACAATTTGCAGCTATTAAATATTGGTTAATTCTCAAGATTTAAACGAAGTAGAAAAAAAAAGGACTTTTTTTAAACGAGTAGAAAAATGCACGTGTATTGCACGTGACTAATTAATTTCATGTGCTATTTGCATTATATTATAAAAGAATTGTTAATTATGTAATTTCCAGTAATCTTCGTATCTCTTCCCTACATCAATGGAAGTGTAATTTTATTCTAATTTCGATCTAATCTCGAATCATGCATGTAATAAATGTAGATTACTAAAACAAATGATATTTATAATTACTTTACTTCTTAAGAATACAAATACTTACACGGTTCCAACTTTTTTCTTTGTGGTGGCATGAGTTTCATCGGTCACAATTAGCCTTGTCATGCCAAAGTCTGCAATTTTCGGGTTACCATCTCTATCTAGATAATATTATTGGCTTTTAGACCACGATGAATGATCTTAACTCCAGAATCCCCCTGGCAATGCCCTCTATAATCTTAAATCGTCGATCCCAATCCAAGATGGCACGTTTAGTAGGATTTGCATGGCCAATGTAAGAGAGGTATTTAGACCAGTAGCTAATAATGAATCTGAAATTATTTTAAATAATATGAGTAAACTGACTTCTTACCAAATATGGAACAATCGTGACTCCCATTCTGAATGAATTCATAAATAAGACGTTTCTCCGTTCCTTCTACGGAGAAACCCAATAGACTTACAAAGTTCCTATGTTGAAGCTTAGCTAATAGCTTGACCTCGTTTTAGAACTCCAAATCACCTTCCGTTGAATCCTTGGCCAATCTTTAAAATTATTTTGAATTATTTTGTGATATAGTAAAAACTAATATAAGGGCCAAAAAGAACTTCATCTAAATCATGCTCTTATGGATAACTGAGTCTATTAGTCTAAAAGTATATAAATTATTTTGTGGTGTACATAGTGAAAAACTAATATAAACAGTTGAGAACTCTATTTAATAAATAAACAGTTGCAATTTGCATAAACATTTATCCCAAACCCCACATATATCACAAACAATCAAACCCAGTTTGGGTTTTTACTAAAATCAACAGAACATCAAGGAATGGATGTAATAGTCGTAAAAGAAACTCAAAATTAAAATTTGTAACTTACAGAGAAGAAGTAGGAGCACAATTTGCAGCTATTAAATATTGGTTAATTCTCAAGATTTAAACGAAGTAGAAAAAAAAAAGGACTTTTTTTAAACGAGTAGAAAAATGCACGTGTATTGCACGTGACTAATTAATTTCATGTGCTATTTGCATTATATTATAAAAGAATTGTTAATTATTAATTTCCAGTCATCTTCGTCTATCTTCCCTACATCAATGGAAGTGTAATTTTTTTCTGATTTCGATCTAATCTCGAATCATACATGTAATAAATGTAGATTACTAAGACAAATGATATTTATAATTACTTTACTTCTTAAGAATACAAATACTTACACGGTTCCAACTTTTTTCTTTGTGGTGGCATGAGTTTCATCGGTCACAATTAGCCTTGTCATGCCAAAGTCTGCAATTTTCGGGTTACCATCTCTATCTAAAATAATATTATTGGCTTTTAGACCACGATGAATGATCTTAACTCCAGAATCCCCTTGGCAATGCCCTCTATAATCTTAAATCGTCGATCCCAATCCAAGATGGCACGTTTAGTAGGATTTGCATGGCCAATGTAAGAGAGGTAATTAGACCAGTAGCTAAAAATGAACGTGAAATTATTTTAAATAATATGAGTAAACTGACTTCTTACTAAATATGGAACAATCGTGATTGCCATTCTGAATGAATTCATAAATAAGACGTTTCTCCGTTCCTTCTACAGAGAAACCCAATAGACTAACAAGGTTCCTATGTAGAAGCTTATATAATAGCTTGACCTCGTTCTAGAACTCCAAATCACCTTGCGTTGAATCCTTGGCCAATCTTTAAAATTATTTTGAATTATTTTGTGATGTAGTAAAAACTAATATAAGGGCTAAGAAGAACTTCATCTAAATCATGCACTTATGGTTAACTGAGTCTATTAGTCTAAAAGTATATACATTATTTTGTGATGTACATAGTAAAAAGTTTAATCAAAGAATAAAAGAAAAAGTCAAAAGATAAAAGTTAACACAAAAGGTCAAATTAGAGTATTGAGACTTTAAAAATCTACTGCATGTTCAAATTGATTAAACTTATCTTAAAAAATGTGGGCTAATAACTCAATCTTTCAGTTAAAATATTTGATGATATATATTCGTATTTAGTAAAAGTAGTCTATTCATATGTGTTTCGGTAATCTAAATATTTTATATGTCAAGCTATTTTTGCATATATTAACAAACCCGATATAAGCCCCAATTTAGACCCGAAACCCGAAAAATTACATGGGCCGAGTTTGAGTCAGAGAAATTAAAAAATTTATGAGCTGAGTTTAAACCTATAACTATGAAGCTCAATAATATTTAAGTTCGAGTTATTTAAAGATCGACTTACAAGACCCGATTAACAATCATACTTTATTTATGGCTTAAATTGAGTATCCTAGCTAGTGGCAGGAACTCATAGTTACCGTTAAATAAAATTATTAACTCTAATTGTCTCTCCTTTATTTTTATTTTTCAATTTAAAAATTACATTACTTGCGGAATGACGAATGAGTTAGTATGTTTTATCGTATCGTATTCGGTATTCCTCTGTCTCAAATATCTTACTACTATTCTTTTTTTTTTTCTTGTCCATGAACAATACTTAATTTTCTAAGATGTACTAATTTTTCTCAAAATTTCTACTGTCTCACGTAAAGTAAAGATTTAATAATGCTAATAATTTGAGGATATAAACGTAAAATTACTCAAATGTTAATATCTTACTCCTATTTTTTTTAATGTCCATAAACAATACTTAAGGGCCTGTTTGTTTGGCCTTTGGGAGAGTGGTTTGGGAAAGTGGTAGATGTTTGAGAAATAATCTTGATTTGCGTAATGTTGTTTGTTTGGGTTTTGGGAGAGTTGTTTGAGAAAAAATAGGTGTAAATTTTTTTGGTAGGTTTGAGTTAGTTAATTAGGTGTAAAATAGTGTAAGACTTTATGTCACATCAGTTAGTTATATAGTATAATTTAATTTGTTGGTGTATATATTATATGTAATATATGTGGGAAATAATATTTTATAATTAATTATTTGTGCTTTCTAAAATAATGAAAAATAAAGTAGATCAATTTTTATTTTTTAAGCAGCCGCGTGAAATGAGGGGAGATTCTTCTACAGACTCGGTCCAGACGTGTGGTCTATATTTTTTCTTTCTTTTTTCTTCCTTATAACTAATATTCTTTTACACAATTATAAAATTTATTGTTCCTATCAAACTTTTATTATACCCTACAAAAAATTATAAAATTTTAAACTTTGTTACACAAAATCTTCTTCGCGTGAATGAGATTTTCACAGGTCAAGGAATCCTCCATGCTATTGGTAAAATTTTAAGAGCAGGACATGATAAATCGAATTGTTGTGTCAA
Source organism: Penstemon barbatus (assembly GCA_003313485.2). Taxonomy (NCBI): domain Eukaryota; kingdom Viridiplantae; phylum Streptophyta; class Magnoliopsida; order Lamiales; family Plantaginaceae; genus Penstemon; species Penstemon barbatus. Next base: position 8,884,485 of record CM064877.1, on the reverse strand, counting down.
ATGCATCTTCAATATATTTAAGTATCATACTTAATTAAAAATGCTAATGGTAGAATTTGATATCTCAGCAAGTTTGTGAAGATTTTTTTTTCCAGATCTGAATTTTTTTTTTTGAATTCTATTTTATTTGAGTTTCTTTATATTGTGTGTTTCAATTGTTGAAGAAAATGAATTTGATGCCGATTATGCCTAAGACTACTGAACTACTAACAATTCCAGTCGGCAGTCATTGTTCTTGTTTTTCTGACCGGCCATGAGGGGAAGGGGCAGATGTGGGTTAGAGTTTTGGGGAGAAAGATAATTTTGGGAGATTGATAATTTTCAATTTTCAATTTTAAATGTAGAAGGGTATATTGGTATTTATACATATTAAATAGGGTTCGTACACAATTTTTACTTGGGTTCGTACAGTGACTTTTGTCACCACCTGCTTGAGTCGTTCATGACTCCGGTGAATCAAAATAGGAAAATTCTTGTCCAAGCCTGACTTGGTCAAACCCATCCAACCACCAAGTGCTTTATGATTGGTCACTTTCCTGAAAGTTACATCCATTCCCAAAGTAAGTGTATTACACTTGTCGTGTAATTAGTTTGGTTCAGCCAAACCCGGTCAGTCAAAATAGAAGCTCCCAAGAAAGATAAGAGGGACGGACGGGGAGAGGGTGTTTTTTTTCCTTTTCTTTCCTGCACACCATTGTTGAATATTCACCCAAACCCAATGATTTAAAAAACAAAAGATCTAGAGATGAAATCAACGGCAATATATATATATATATATATATATATATATATATATATATATATATATATATATATATATCCCATCCCCTTTTGTTTAATTTTCTCCTTCCCTTCTGCTAATCCTAATTCACATTTCATTCTCCTAGTTGCATCCAAACGACATCGCATTAGCCATTAAAGTTAAATTCAATTAGTTTATATATATATGGCTTCTCCCTCAAACCAGCAAATCGCATCCCTCTCCGTGGTGGCCATGCCTTATCCAGGCCGTGGCCACATAACCCCCATGCTCAACCTCTGCACTGCGGTGGCGGAGAAAAGCGCCGAAATTTTGATAACCTTCGTAATAACGGAGGAGTGGCTCGGCTTGCTCAGCTCAGTAGTCAAGCCGCCGAACATCAGATTCGCAACCATTCCCAACGTCGTGCCGTCGGAGCGTGTTCGTGGCAATGATCCGAAGGGCTTCTTCACTGCCGCGATGACCAAAATGGAAGAACCTTTCGAGCGGCTTCTCGATGAGCTGCAGCTTCCGCCGCCGGCGTTGATCATGACCGACGCGCTGTTGGGTTGGGCGGCTGATGTGGCGGGTCGGAGGGATATTCCGTTGGCTTTCTTGTGGACTATGTCGGCTTCTGTTTACACTATGTTTTACCATTTTGACCTTCTTGTTCAGAATGGCCACTTCCCAATCGATATGTCAGGTACTTCATTTTATAATACTCCGTATTTGTTTGGGTTTTTTATCTTCGTAAGTATTAAAGAAAAGGAAAAAGAATTAACGAGAATTTGCGAAATGGGCTAAGTTTTTAAGGAAATAATAATAGCTCAATTCTAATGCCTTGTGGCTTGTGTAGTTTGCATAATTGCATTTGTGAGATTTTAATCAATTCTAATTTCTTTTGACATGAGCTCTCTTGAATGTCCAACCCATCTTACAACTTAAAAACTTTTAAACATCAAATACATTAATACTTATGATTTAACACGAAGTCAGTAGTCATGGGTTGATAAACTTTCGTAATTGTAGCGTTTCAATTGGTGCTTGCATTATTCTTTAGTGGATCATAGAGTTTTTGGCAAGTTAACTCCCTAATATTGTTTCAAAAAAAAAAAAAATTCCCTAATATATGTATTATGGGCAATTTACTTCATTGCGATATGAAAATATGTAATTTATCTTTATGTGAAATGAAATAATAACAATTTACTTCACTGTGATATGAAATAATGAGCAATTTACCTCTTTGTTAGAGTAGGTGTTGCACACACATTCTATAATGCTGAGTGTTACTTCATTTTCATGTAAAAAATTATCAATTTAAACTTATATTTGACAACAAATTCACCTCACTTTACCCCCTGTGATATGTGTTAATAGACAATTTACATCTATGTGATATGTGTAAATGTACACTTTAACTCCCTATGATATTGCATAATGAACATTTTACCTCCTTGTCAAAGTTTAAAAATCAAGAGGAAGACAATGTGCTTTTTTTTTTTTTTATAAAAACACAGGGAAATATATTGCCCTTTTATTTATCACATAGAGTTAAACTGCCTCTTAAGAATAACACATAGAGTTAATTTGCTATTCACCCTATATTTATAACTTGGACTGTACCCATTTTGCAATTTTGTTTTGAATATATATAAATTATTTAATAGTACTACTTATTTTAGTTTGTTGATAATTGAACAATTATTTATAGAATTTGTAGTGTTAGGTTCATGTGTGTTAAACTATGGAGGATTTAAAATTATTCAGTATTATTTTAAGGCTTAATTCCACTTTGCACCCTACAAACCACAATTTCACTTCAGAAACTCAATGATATGTGTCATGAAATTCACGTGTTACTTTTTCTTGCATTTTCTTGTTTTAATTAATCTAGAAGTTCTTGCATTTTCTTTTTTTAATTACCCTAGAAGTTCTTCATATATATATATATATATATATATATATATATATATATATATATATATAAAATTTTATTTTTTTTATTTTTCTTGTATTTGAAATGTTCTGCGTGTTACTTTTTCTTGTGTTTGAAATGTTTTATTCATGTTGTAATAAAATAATAATAATTTCTATTTTACTTTTATTAATTATTTTTCAAGGGAAAAATATTACGAAAAATAAATTGGGATGTTTATTAATGTGACTGGATGAATTTGCCGTTACTCCGGCAACTAAAATGGCCTGAAATTAATTGAGGGTGCAATTTAAAGCAACATTGTGGTTTGTAGGGTGCAAAGTGGAAGATGCTCCTATTTGTAGGGTGCAAAGTGAAATTAAGCCTTATTTTAATTATGTTAATTCAAAGTGGTCATATACTATAAATAATACTCCAATGTTTAATAAGCTACTTCATTTATATATATTGGAAGTTGAGGTGAATTGAAGGATTTACCAAACACTCATAGATAAGAAGTTTAATCCGTTAACTTTTGGAGAAGTTATAGCATCTCCAAGTAGCCAAAAGTTAAATCTTGGCCAAAATGGCTGGCAACTGCAAAAAAATATCAATGGTGCAACTATATTAGCTAGTGAACCAATTTTTTCCTAGTCAAAATATTGTCAAAAGAACCACTTTCATTATTTCAGTATACTCCTTATAGTTTCTTCAATATGGCATTTTTAGTCTACTCAAGTGAAAAAATACTGAAAGAGTAAGTTTATAGATGTTCAAGTTTCTGGGAAAAAAAAAAAAAAGACTAGCAAAATTAAATACATTAAGAAAATAAATTCGCGACTCGTTGAAATAACAATAAAATGAATTTTTTATCATCATTAATATTTTTTCTTCTTCTATGTGTTGTCCCAGTGCATGGAAATGATATTGTAGACTACATTCCCGGACTCCCTCCAATTCATGTTTCAGATCTTCCCAAAATCTTAAGAGACCAAGAAAGGACTTTATCCCTAAAAACGCTCCCTCGAGAATCCAAAACAAATTATCTCATCTTCACTTCCATTTATGAGATAGAAAGCTCAGTTATCAATGCTCTAATGCATAAATCATCCTTTTCTATATACAACATAGGCCCATCAACTTCATATCACAAGCTCAAACACTTGATCAACTCTTCTTCTACTACCATCAGCCATGAAAACGACACAGAGTGCTACATGAAATGGCTCGACTTTCAACCTCCAAACTCAGTCTTGTACGTTTCACTTGGAAGTTTTCTATCTGTTTCAGAAGCCCAAATGCACGAAATTGCAGTCGGGCTGCATGAAAGTGGACTACGTTTCTTGTGGGTGGTGCGTGATGAAACGGCAAAGTATAAGGAGATGTGTGGGGATAAAGGTTTGGTTGTGGCATGGTGTGATCAATTGAGGGTACTTAGCCATTCTTGTGTAGGGGGTTTTATGACACATTGTGGCTGGAATTCGACGAAAGAGGCTTTGCTGGCTGGCGTTCCGATGCTTACTTTTCCAATTATTATTGATCAATTGCCTAATGCTAAGGCAATTGTTGAGGATTGGAGAGTGGGGTGGAGGGTGAAGAGGGAGTTTGATGAAGGAGATTTGGCTAAAAGGGATGAGATTAAAGAAATTGTATTGAGGTTTATGGATTTGGAGAGTGATGAGAGGAAAGAATTGAGTAGAAATGCAAGAGAATTGCAAATGATTTGTGAAAAGGAATTTGGGAATGGAGAGTCATTTGAAAAGAATGTGGATGGTTTCATTAAATCGATACTCAAACATAGTTCTAGTGGAACTTGAAGGCATACTTTATGCGTATGGATGTATTTTGGTTTGATTCGAATAAAAAATAAAAGTATGGTTGTGTATTTTAAATTTAGGCCTGGTGCAAGTTTATGTTCCATGTCTGCATTGAAAATTATGAATTCAGGCTTCATTTGATAATAAAGTTTCGTATCTGGGATATGTTTAGAGTGAGTATTGAATATATACCTGCAGGAAATTTGTAAATTAGAGAATTAATCGGAACAACTTGATGGGTTTGTTCAATTAAAGATATAATAGAATCAGAAATTGAATTTGGTTTATATATAGGATTCTAATATTTAGATATATTTCCTTTATTTATTAATATAGTAATAGATTAATATTAAAGGCATTCTGGAGGAAGAACAGGGTGTGTAGACCTATCAGCACAATAATCATAATTCATGTAGTTTGCCCTGGCTTGCTCATACAATTTTTGTTGATGATGATCCAACTTCCAAAATTTCCTCTGATTCCACCAATAATCAGATTCAGAGGGAGAATAGCAATTAATGTTGGAGGAGATTTGAGGCAACGGGCAGGCATCAACATTAAAACCTTGAAATCGGGCAATGAATGGCGCATTTGTCCAATCAATCTTCGTCCGTCCTCCATCAGTTGCCCAACTCTCTCCATTCCATAAGCTAGCTTCTATATTCATTGCTTGTGTTGGGTAACTCACACCAATATTTGTTTTGTTCTTCAATACTCTTATGGGGATGTTATCAACATAGAACCTGCATGCAGCATGCAACCAAACAAGTCTGAAACTCGACTCGAGCTCAATAACCAGAAAGAATGAAATCAAATTAATTACCTTTTAATTTGAAAGACTATAAATGCATGTGTTTATATATATATAATGCATCTTAAAGAAAGAAAGTAGCTAGAGATGGGCGGGAATATATATTATTTAATTTTCTTACACTACTTGATATTGATTCCACAATATTTGGTAAGAATGGAAATCTGCTGTAGGATCAAACCACATAAGGAACCTTTGCTCTCTATTTCCTTTCCCATTCACGAACACATTTGTCTGTAATGTAATTGGTTTACCTTCTTTATTCCCCAGAAATTCAAAATCTAGCTCATCATGATTGTGACCGTTCGAAGTTAGCTACAATTAAAATGTCGATAAATATATATAAGACCACAACCAGATTAAATTTAACAAATATATAAATCACAATAAATATATAATTAATGTTTACATAAAAAGCCGTAACAACTCCTGCAGAATTCTTGTTGGGTAGCTTGATTTTCATATGAAAGAATCCAGATCCATAGCTAAGTTTGGATCCAATGCCAGCCCCTACAATATATATATCCAATCATGAAATTTATAGTTAATTTAGGAATCTCAATTATATTATAAATATATAAATCTTATGTGTAAACTTTTGCAAGATTAAATTAATGTGTATTCTATATATATATATGCTTATGATTCTCAAATAAAAATTAACTATTTAAACTTTTTGTTTATGTTAAATTGTATGTGTGTTGTTGAAAAGTATTTGTTTTATATACACGTACATCTATATATGTATATGCATGCGTGGTAATAAATTAAGAGAAAGTTCTAACTGATGAAACTCGATTTGATCACTTACCATTTAATAGCAGTGTAAATGAAAATTAAGAGAAAGTTCTAACTGATGAAACTCGATTTGATCACTTACCATTTAATAACAGTGTAAATGAATCCAACTTATGATCTTATATATAGTTTATATATGATATAGCTAGTATAATTATCTCTGGCATTTCTTACGTGTTTAGGGCATGTGCCAGATTACGTATATAAAAAAAAGAATTTAACATTTCTTGATTTGATTTTCAACCTCACAACAAATAGTTTTTGTTGTAGACCGAACCTACTCTAATATATAAATAAATAGGATTTTAACATACAAAACTTCATAGACAAAAACATGATTTATAACCAGAACTATCAGTCAAATAGCAAATTAAATAAAAAATTTAGATTACCGGATTGTACATCCATGGAAAGCTGCACTTGTCTTCCTTGATTGAACAATAAAACATGATCATTTCCCCATGTAACATTATAGTTGACATCAAACGCTATGTCTTTTGCTCTACAATTCACCACTCCACGTAACAAAACAACTGCAAAGAAACTTAAAAATAAATTATCACTAAAACTCATTTGAAAAGACCCTAATTTAAATTGTGATACATATATAATTGATCCAATGGTACATATATATATATGTAGCTTACATTTATATAAAGAACCTTTTTAAAAAAAAAAAAAAAATTGGCCATAAGCTGGCAAGGATTGTGTGAGCATCAGCTTAAATTCAATTCTAACTAATTATCTACACGTTAGTAACTTGTCCATGCTATAAACCCATAACTAATTGTATCATTAATAATCCTTGTTTGGGAATGACTTAATTATCTCAAATTTCAAAGTGGCTTGGTTGATCCATGATAACATGTTCTCAAGTCATTTTTTGCATAAGCGGTTTACCAACATATATAAAAGCATAAAAATTATTTGTTCCTTGCATCATGCATGGATCTTTCACTTTCATGGTGACGGCATGTTTCGGAATTTCTTGTATGGGTGTGTTTTAGAGAAAAAAAAAACAATTGATATTCTAGTGGGATATTGTTCAAGTTAAGTTCAAATTGAGTTATATATAATAGATTATATATAACATTTCTAGTATTTGTTCATTTGATATTACCAAATGAAATTAGAGCAAATTATAATTTTTTTTAAGGAGCAGCAAAATTATCATATAGCTTTTGATATTAAGATCAAGCATGACATGTTAAATAAAATATGACAGAATTCAAATAGAAATAGTATTAAACTCATCATATAGGACTTGTCTTTAACTTGATTAGAACTTCTACAAACTCGACTTTTTGATTAGAATTTCTACAAACTCGACTTAATTAAAAATCAATAGAAGTTAAAATATAATCTCAGCCTTGATAATATATTGTTGGACTGACCTCAATTTGTTGATCCCAGTAAAATTATAAAGAAATTTCCATTCTTAAGTACTGTTCCTTGTCATGATCATGCTGCAATAAATTTTCTTCTAACATGAATTCTTATGGGGTCATGATAGCAACATATGACCCGATTTTGTAATGATCTTAGTGCCTCGTCCTATATATGATTTGGATCCAGAAAATAAATTAATCTCATAAGAATATTATATTCGAAACAATTTAAAATTTTCGACAGCTTGTTTCCTCTTCACGAGAAATGATTTGGTGTAATCACTGCACCATGTCATCAAGTACACGTGGTGCAACCCACCAATACACTTGGGATATGTGGAGTAATAATTCACACCACCCATGTTCTGGCAATGTGAACACAATTTTTTGAATCCCTATTTTTTGGGAACATGGCTAGAATATGGGGTGATGTGGATTATCACTCCACATGTCCCAAGTGTATTGGTGGGCTGCACCACGTGCACTTGATGACGTAGTGCAGTGATTGTACTAAATAATCTCTCCCTATTCACGTACCTGAAAGAAATTTTAAAATATATTTTAAACTCTAATATCGTGAAATCTAAAAAATAACTTCCCAACTAACTAAAAGAACCCACTGAATCGGTATAAGATCATGTAAGGGGATTCAAATTTAGGGCAATCTTTCTTCTTTTCATTTTATGTTCAATATCATTTTTTTTTTCAAGGGTTTAATCCCTTTCGAGGCGAGTTGATCACACTAATGCGGGAGACGAGTTAAGCATATTGCCAACAGGAATTCGAACATGAGTCTGCTACTTTGTAGTGACTAGTCTCTTCTACTTAACCAATCACCTATTGGTCCAATATCATATTTATGTAATGTATATAAGTTTTAGTTTTTGGTCCCAGATATATTTTAGGATCAAAATTATTTGAACAGAAACACAAATGTACATGTCGAGAAACACTCCAATTTTTGTAAGTCCTTTTCCTAATTATTGTTGCGATCAAGTCAAATTTGAATTTAAATTTTTCAGTATACGTTTACAATTTGCGGTAAGAATTACAAATAAATTTTATAAAGCTGCAGTTGGGACCAAATGGATAAACCCTTGTCATGAATCAGTGAAGAAACAATAAAGGGACGGGGTGCATTTATTATACATACATTGCCAGATTGGGCTGGTATATTATACATTTACACATTTATGGGCCTAAACTTTAACAATTTGGACATATCGAAATTGTTGGATTTTGGATAGATATTATCAGGGTTATCAAGGGCGTGGATTTCATTTGGGATTCGAGTTTTATAATATTTAGAAACCTGAGGGACATTAAAGAAATTATCAATTATCAATAATTTATAAATATAAGAAATTCATTACATATTTAAATTAATAATTAATAAATTTACATTATATGATAATTTAATAAAAATAATTATTATAAACATAAAAAGAAAATTTTAAAGAATTATATTTTATTTCTAAATTTTCTTGTTGTGGTTAGAAATAGTAAATTTATTAATACAATATAAAAAATGATATATCGATTTAATAAATTAAGAGATATTACAATTAGAACCAAAATTTTATATTTTTTAAGATATTACAAACATTACAAAAAATCCCCTAGAGGTAAAATTGAAATTCTTGAGGGGTAAAAGGCTCAATGTAAGATGGTGACGAATCTGAGGGAACTTTTATAATTAGGCCTCAGGGGTATCTATAATTTACCCTAAATAATTTGAATTAAGTAGTTAAATGTGTCGAGAGTTAATCATGTTTGTTGTTCCAGATATGATACAAGTCTAACTAAATTATTTTAACAGATGCATAGAAATTTTTGCCAACTAATTTCGCTGTAATCATAATACATGTTAAGTTTCAACAACAATTGACCTATAAATGTTTGGATTTGGGTCCAACTAACCCATGGATCGTAACCAATTTCGCTACCCATACTTGCGATGAATTATACCATTAGCTAGGATTTGTAATGGTTGTTTTGTTATAGATCACTTGTATGAAACTCGAACTGAGGGTGATGATAGCATTAGCATATCTAATACACCTAAAGTTGTTGCAAATAAATGTTTCAGGCACAACCACCATACATGATATAAAGTGTTTTTGGCATCAAATGGACCCACATTGATTAGTTTTAAGTCCATTCAACTATCAAACCAATTAAGCCAAGTGTGTGATGAGAATGTTGGGCCCACATTGAGTTTCTTAGAGTTCTTATGAAGATTTTAAATTTTAACTGTTTGTGAGTTCTATAAGTTTGTTAACATTGAAAATTCGCGCATTCACATATTTTGTAGATATTTAACAATGAAGTTTTTTTTTTTCTTTTTAATAAATGGATATTGTGTAATTTTTATGTTCTTTACATACTATAACCATGGTATATACTATTTCAAACATGTTATATAAACTACTACATAAATAGGTGTAATAAAAATCCATGCATAGCACGGAACGTATACTATTTCATATATATTTTGTAATGACTTCTTTTCTAATTAGTGATGCCTATATAAGATGCTTCCGGACGAATCATAATATTTGGTTTATCAGATATTCCAAATCCAACTAAAAATGGGAATTAGACCAAAACAAAAAAATCGTTTTCGTCATGACTGCGTTTGTTCAATATCTTGACCTTATTACATGGAACTAATTAATTTATGTTGGAAAAAAAGCAGTTATGGATAAGTCCTTTTCGTCAGCAAACCACTTGTCTGTGCAAATGAAATCTTCCTTGCATTCAATGTCCAACGGAACTGTGCTCGCTTTTGTCAAATTGAAATTTCAACATATTATTTATTTGAAGAACACACATTTTAGCAACTCATCTTATAAATTGGGGTAAATATGTCGATCCAAAATAATCTATTTTTTATAAATTAAAGGTTTTTTTAGAGTTTTTTAAAGTACAAGGAAGTTTTGCGCAATAAAAATTTCAAATGATAGTTGGGGGATTCTAGGGGCAGTTCCACTTGTGGAAAACTGCCAGCAGTTTTCTCACAAAATGGCCTGCCCGAATATTTTATTATTATTTTGTGACCTGTTAAACCGGTCTCATTTAGCAGGTCACATTTCATCCTTTTACATATTTGCCCCTGCATATTAATAATAGATAATAAAACCATAAAATCCCTAATATATAGTAAAAACATAAATTTTACTTATTGTATATACAAATTTATACAAATTTATTTAACTAATTTGATTTTATAAATAATATTAACAATCAAATAATACTTTAAAATTAAAAGAAATTCAAATAAAAAATTTATATAATGTACTAATTTATTTAATATTATTAAAATCCCTAATATATAGTAAAAACATAAATTTTACTTATTGTATATACAAATTTATTTAACTAATTTGATTTTATAAATAATATTAACAATCATATAATACTTTAAAATAAAAAAAATTCAAATCAAAAAGTTATATAATGTATTAATTTATTTAATATTATTAAAACAATAAAGTTATATATTATTAATATAATAAATAATTATAATTAAAAAAAACCTAAACCCTAACCACCCCCACCCACTCCACCCCACACCCACCCCGTAAACCCTAACCCCAACCCCCCCCCCCCCCACTCCACCCCACCCCACCCCACCCCGTAAACTCTAACCCCAACCCCCCCACCCCGGCGGCGGCCTGGGAGTCGTCCCAGGCCGCCGGCGGAGCCTGGGACGGACGAATCCAGGCCACCACGGCCTGGGTTCTGCAAGTTGCAACCCAGGCCGTGTTGGCCTGGGTTCGTCCGTCCCAGGCCCCGCCGGCCTGGGAGGGGTCGATCCCAGGCCGCCTCTGGCCTGGGACGACGATCCCAGGTCGGCGGCGGCTTGGGATAGGTTGGTGGCGGCGGAAATTTGGGGGTTTGGGGGTTGGGGTTGGTGGCGGCAGAAATTTGGTTGTGGTGGCTTAGGAAGATGATCTCCGGGAAGATGACCGTCGGCTTGGGGAGACGATCTCCGGAAAGAAGATCTCCGACCGGTGGCCGGTATGAGTGGGAGAAGGAAGGGCGGGTGGGTGGGTTAGGGTGGAAGGAGTGGGTTTTGATTTTTTTTTAATTTTTTCCAGAATTAATTGAGCAGGGTATAAAAGTAATTTCGGATTTATCTATAGCATATTTTTGCTTCCGGTAATAGGCTACACATTTGCCACGTGGCGTTACCTAAATGGTGTACTGCCAGCAGTTCTGCCAAAGGCGAACTGCTCCTAGCAAGGCCGATGATAGTTTCTTGCAAATTTAACATAACACAAGTGAGTATCTTGCATTATTCCCTTATAACTTTTGAAAATTAATGTACTTAATTTTTTTATTGCTGTACTTACGCTAATTGTCTCATTAAATTATTGCAGTCTATCATATTTCGACACTTAATAGAAGACAAATTTCTAACTTTAACCTAATAATAATAATCATATAGGATAAGACCTTTTTTTTTTCTTTCAAAAATGTACTTATTGCATTTCAAGATCACAAACTGTCTCACATAAACTAGGAATAAATTAAACAAAGTTAGATCCTTCTTCAAGTTCGAATTTGGCACTTCTAGCTAGCTAGCATGTTTATACTCCCAGATTTGTTGGTATTCTAACATGACTCAATCTAAATTCTCCTATCATGATAATGTAAGTTCTTGAAATAATCACTTGATGGCCAAAAGAAGACACATGTTGTCGTTGTTGGTGGTGTTAAATGTTATTGAGTTTTAAATATAGAGTGAATAGCATGTGATATTCTAAATAGGAAGTTTAACTCCCTGTGATAAATAAAAGAGCAATACACTTTTCTGTGTTTTTCTAAAAAAAAAATACACAGTCTCCCTCTTGATTTTTACTTTTTTTTTACCAGGGGGTAAAATATCCATTATGCAATATCGAAAGGAGTTAAAGTGCTCATTTAGGAATATCATAGAGAGGTAAATTGTCTATTTATGCCTATCACAGGGGGGTAAATTATCTATTTACGCATATCACATGGGATAAAGTGAGGTGAATATGTTGTCCTGATCGAGTGTAACGTTAAATTGATCAATTTTTACATGAAAATGAAGTCTTAGTCGCATTATAAAGTACGTGCAACACTTCCACTTGGAAGTAAGTAAATTGCTCATTATTGCAGATCACAAGGAGATAAATTGCTCATTATTATAAATTGCCTAAATTATCCATTAAACATATAAACTTGCCAAAATCCAGTTTTATAGGTGTAACAGTTATAATCTCCTTCAAGAACAGAAACCATATTATATTTACTAACTTTTCAATTTTTCAACTCTTCAATCTCTAGTATTTCGACTCTTTTACACTAAATTTAAGTTTAACAACTTAAAACAATATATCTAAAAACAAAGAGTCAAATTGTAATTTTTCCATTTCCTACTCACCAGACAAAGAAAATTAAGGACTCTACTATCGTAACACAATATTTTCCATTTGTGGTATTGTTGATTAATGCATCTCGTAGTGTCATGTGAGTGTACCTAAAAGGAAAGTATAGGACCACAAGAAACAAGGGAAAGAAATTTATTGCATTCAGCCATTCACATTAATTTCAAACCCAAGACATTTATAAAACAAATTAAATGTAATAAATTTAATTTTTGGTTGGATGAATTAACCAAAATTAGATGTATCGGGAAAAAAGAATCAATTTAAGTCTGAGTTGGATTTTGTTCACGCATAAAAGTGAGAGGTTAATTGACTGCATTTAATTAGGATCACAAAACTCCAAACTATAAAGTATTAGTAGTAATTCAAAGTTTGTTTGAATACTAATGACCTTTAATTCTTTCCATTTACATATAGGAAATGCTTTATGATTAAATAATACCTCTAAGCTAGCGTGCACGCAATATTATGCAAGTGAAAATTTTAGGCTGGAATTGTATTTAATGATCCCAGTGAAAATTTTACTTATTTTCAAACTGAGTAGTTCTATATAAGTTTATAATTGGAGTATTATTTATTATGACATTCTCATTTGTTCTAAAATGCAATATTCTCATTACTTTATGCAAGATCAGACACCAATTGTAATATGCAACATTGGAAATCGTATATTTTCAATATGAATTGGAGAAAAAAAAACCATTAATGCAAGACATTATAGCATGAAGTAATGGAAGATTCAGGACATTGAGCGTGCAACATTAGGCCTATATATAATTTCTTCATAACACTGAAAACTAAAATCTGTACAGACAATGCAAATCCCAATTCATTCATTATAAATTAATGAAGAACAATGGTCCCAATAGTCAAAACAACCTAACTTAAAAAATAAAATAAAAATGTAATGTAATATAAATAATAATGAAACTAATTAAGGAATGTAGTGACAAGAATACACTTTCCCATCCTCCACTAATAATTGTAAACTTCAAACGCCAACCATTGTTTAACTTTCTTTAGCATCATCCCGCCAAGAATTTGCCGTCTTCTCTCTACTGTCCACAGCGTCGAAAATTTCCTAGCCTTTGGATTTGAACATGAATATCATCAATTCATTCTCTAACATAAATAATCAAAGCTTAAATCAACAATAGTCGTCATTTACAAAATTTGAAATCACTCCAACAACAAATACAAATATATTTAATATATGAACATAGAAAAGTTTTTGTTTATGAATCAATGAAAACAAATATAAAGTGTAGTTTTGCAACCATTTATTTGACTTGGGACCTTCTTGTTTTTATTAATTTAATAATGTTTTGTAGGTTTTGGAATATAAAAAAATTACAATAGAAATAAAATTTTGATCCATAATTTAAACAAAAATATGGAAAATAAACTAACTAAACAAATGGAGTACTAAAGCATATGAAAAAATGAAGTGAGGAGTGGAGAGAAGAAAAATTACTGGTGAGGATGAGATCAGAAGATATCAAGAATTTCGAGAATATAATTATTGCAAAGTGGGCAATTCCCCCTCTGCACCCACAGCTCCCTGGAGCACAACCTACAGAAAGTATGTCCACAAGGTATAAATGCCGCACCCTTATGCCTCACCATACAAACACAACAATTGTTATACTCTCCCCCAACTGCACTCACCTCCTCTTCCTCATCTTCATCCTCCTCCTCCTCCCCCATCATGAAACTATCAAGCCCCATTTCCCTATCCGTCTCCGCCAACAACGACATTAACGACATCCTCACCGGATGCTCTCCCCCCTCCTCATCCTCATCCTCATCCTCCTCGTCATCACCGCTACCCTCCCCTTCCTCATCCTCTTCCTCTTCCTCATCCTCTTCCTTTTCTTCATCATCATCCTCATCATTGTCACGCTCCCTGTTCAATCTCCGCATTGCTAACGAACTCGTGTGCTCGAATCTCCCACTTGCTCTCTCTAATGCTCGGCTGGAGTTTCTCTCTAGACTCGGAGGCTGGTTTGACTGGGGCGGGTCGCCTAACCGGGTCGAGGGGCGGCGATTCATAGCCATCATTCTATTGTTGTTGTTGATGGGGACATCGGAGGTAGGGACGCGGACGCTGGAGGTCCAGTTGGATCCGCTTCCTGTGCGGCGGAGGCGGAGCTTGTCCTTGAAATGACGCCAGCTCCTCTTGCCGCCGTCTTTGTAGGCGGAACCGCCGGATTCTTCTCGGATGATGTCTAATAGTGTCCGGTTAGATTGGACGCGTTGAAGCGGTTCCTCCGCCGGTCCGGTCTGTTGACCTCTTTTGTTGCTGAGGACCGCGTTTAATGTCAGACCGGAGAGATTGTTTCGCCCGGCGTTGTGTGAGTCGCCGGATTCCATTGGACCGGGAAGGGTAAAATAGGTAATGTATGAATTTGAGGATGGGAAGCTTCGTTTATGGGAAGATGTGATGAGATTTGTTGGAATCCGAAGAACAGCAGTGTAAATTAATTAATCAATGAAACGAAATTTGGACGCCCAGATCTGGGAAAAACCGGACCCCCGTTACATTGAAAATAAACAGCATTGGATACCTTTCGCGACGGAATTACGGAATCAGAGGGGACAGATCTGAATTGGATACCAGCTTTTGCAATGATAATGTAGTTGTGAATGAGAGAGAGAGAGAGAGAGAGAGAACAAAAAGAAGAATATAATAATTTTTGGAAATAAAGATTGGGGGAGTCAAAGGGACAAGGATGAACAAGTGTATGGAGATAAGATTACAAAAAGCAAAAAGCTGAAAAGTGAAAAAGCCTTTTTCATTTTTCTTTTTGTAAAAAGGAAATAAATGTTCTTTCTGCTGTTATTCTGTTATTTTAGGGTATGATATGAATTAAAGAAATTAATAAAGTTACATTTCGATGTATTTTAGTTTTAAAAAAAAATTCATAAAAGAAAAATACTTCTGAAATTACTTGTCTTTAGGTAAGTAGTATGTCCGAATTTATATTCAAATTTGTGTTTCTAGAAATATGGAGTTCTTTTTTACCCTAAAAAATTATTAAGAAACTATATGAAAACTGCAAATTACTATAAGTTACAATAGAAGCAAACGTGACTGAATTATGTTTTACTATTTGATCTGAATATTATTCCTTTAGTATTCGTGAATATGTTTGATATGTTAGAGATGGAGTTTTAGTTTAGATACTAGATCGAGTCTTTTGGAGTGGTTGAGTTAATTTTAGTTAATTGTTAATTATTTTTCATGTATATATTTGGTAATTTCAATATATATATACATGATGAAAATATATTGGATTAGAGCAATAAATAAGTCGATTAAAATCGACATTGTTTAAATTTATTTATTTCTTTTTATCAATTGAAAAATTAAGTGTGAGTCACTTTTCAGTTCCATGTTGGTTACACGCATAGAACTGATAACATGTAATATAATCTCAATCTTTAGTTAGACAAACACATGTTGATATTCTTGAATTCCATATTAGAACTATAGTGTATTGGTTGAGGCAGTTTGATTCATTAATTAAATGTGAAAACATATTGATTAATCTTAGTTGTTAACTGGTTGGATTGGAATTAGCAATATATCATACGATAGTTCTAAATATAAAATAATAAAATGAATTGAAGTCTGATCAATATTGTAATATTATTCAGTTTATCTTAGAATTTTTTAAGTACTATAAGAATATTGAAAATTATTTAAATGAGTATCATAAATGCATGAAAATATATGAAATCATTGATGCTTTCTTTTGAAATTTTAAATCATCTAAAGGTGTTTAGCCAACGTACCCAAATAAAGTGAGTTGCTAAGAGCATCTCCCATGGTTATCACCATTTTTTCCATCAAATTCTATATTTGGTGAAATGGAGATGCATTTATCTCTCATTCTTAGCACACCATTTCACCATTTGTTGTGAAAATATGGTGTTTTTGGCCTCCCATGATTTTCATCAAAATTTACACCAAATTATGAAATAATAATATTTCACAATTTCACCAAGTTTATAGAATATGATTTGGTTTGATCTCCCACGGTATTTCATCAAATGTGTCATCAAATAATAAATTTGATATTTATCATAATTTTATTTCGTTAAATTTTCAACACAATATTATCAATTTTTGAAAAATCATTAAAACATGTAACACAATTAACTTAAAATGTTATACATATAATAAAATCATAACATAAACAACATTTTCATAATTACTTGTATAGTTAAACAACATTACAAACTGATAAAGAAAAAATAACATAACAAAACGAAATAATCTTAACTCATTACAAAATGCCTCACTCATTAATGATAACTAGTGTTTAATTATAAAAAATCAATAAATTAATTGATTATTATGCCTAAGAATATACAATTAATTAACAATAATGTAAAGAATATTTTTATTAACAATAATTGTTTGTTAATAATAATTAGTGTATTTATTTAGTAAAAATCGATAAATTATTTTAAATATAGTTAAATACATATAAATTATACTAAACATGTCAATAAGTTGCTAATTACGTAACTAGATGCTAATTAATTAAATAGGAACAATTACACCAAATCATATTTTTTTCCTATATTTGGTGATAAATATAGGATTTGGTGTAAAAAAATGATACAATGGTGGAATGGTGGAGATGCAAATTCCTTCACCAAAAAATTTGGTGTAAAAATAGGATTTGGTGAAATGATGAAATGATGATTGACCACCATGGAAGGCTAAAAAAAAATCTTTATATTTTTTGATGTTATGGTAATTTAGTGATTTAGGATGAAAAACTAAAAACATCTAAATTATAAGAAAAAAATAGGAAATTGTGAACCATAGGATGCTTTAAGCTACTACAAGTCTACAAGTACAACCCTTATCCTTGGCAATAATACAAGGTTGGCCTTGGCACGACAAATGGAAGAGCTGGCAGGATTAAAGTATTGTCTCTTTCAATTTACTAATATTTTAATGACACCTACGACTACTAATCATTTCAAATAATTTGGACGAATATTTTAATTATCGACCACTCAGATAAAGACACAATCTATAACAAAAAAATGTAATAAATCGGGCCTACGCCAGTTAATTGGTAGAGATGAATCATGTTTTTGTTTTTGTCAATAATGTCGTAGCTCGTTGGTAAGACCATGGATTAAAATTTCGATGCAAATGTATGTTTCGGTCAGTTATATATTAGAAATTTTTCGAGACTATTCGGAAAGATTTCGGAAACACTAAGAAAAATTTGTAAAAAAAGTTACTAAATTTAGAAAAATAACATAGTTTAAGACAAATAAATAGTTTCGAAATTACATCTTGTTTTCGTTTCGCTTGGTTCAAAAACGAATTTTTTTTCAATGTTTTCAATGAAAAATATGAAAATTTTGATCCATGGATAAGACTTATATCCTAGAGTAGAAACTAAGAGGTATCGAGTTTAATTTTCATAAATTTGAGTTTTCTTCTAATTTAATTAGTTGATAATTATTTTCATTGTAATTTTATTGTATTTAAATAGATTTATGATATATAATTTGATAATAATTTGTACCTTGAAAAAAAATTCGAGTTTCTGCATTTCAAGTGATACTTTAAATTACATAGTTATAATAACAGTATTGATTGCATTAGAATGAAAAACTAAAACAAAACTAAGCTAAAAAAGTCGAGGAGGTCTATATTTGTGGATCATGACTGCACTCAGCCCATTTATATTTTTGCCCAACTAAGATTGATCCATAACACTGGATCCAAATCTTACTTCAATTTAACCCAGCCCATAACACAACGACACATAAAATTTTCGGGTCCTATACTCCAATGGGGTTCCGGATCTCCCCAATGAACTCCAAATATTCCGTCGAGCTTTGATCAAAGCTCACATGGCTGCTATTCTACATTGACTTCCAATTCAACGTGTCATCGCTCAAATGAGCATCTTAAAATTATATGTTCTTTTGTTTTTAGTACTATTATCTTCGGCCTCTGAATCTATACCAGAAGAATTGGGGGAAGAGTTTACAGAAGCATTGCTTTTGCGGCCACTGCCCGATCGGAAAGTTTTGGCGCACTTCCACTTCCAGAGCACTGCGCCGCCGACTCAAACCTATGGCCGCCACCATCACCTCTTCCCCAAGTCCATTTATCAGCTGGTATATAAAATACTCCTAATACTTTAGTTATAGTATATACTTAACTCATTGAGTCTTACTTAGTTATTTCCGTGTGTTTTTACTCATCTAATACCATACCTTACTGAGATCCTACATTGTCAAATGAAAATTTGTAGGTAATAAAATAGGGTTTTTTTTTTTTTTTTTTTTTTGTAGTTACATACACTGTATTATTTGAATTTTGAATTATTTTGAAAGAAACATTCGTTATTTTAACTGGAAGAACTCCCTTTGTTTAGTTAGAGTCATAAATTAGAGTCATGAATGAACTGTTTGGTTTTAAAGCTTTGCTTCCAGGCCAATAGTTGACATGGCCTTAGTTGGTGACTGAGTTGTATATTGATTATATTCTCTTTTGTTTTGAGATGCAGTGATTTAGACTTGTAGGTATACAGTTTTATACAGCAAACACTGCCGTTTGATTGGATATGGATTGTATTTTGTATCTGCTTTCTTCTTTTGAAGGTTGAGTAAATTTTCCATTTCATACTCTTTTATGCAACAATGTTGTTCTGTAAGATTATAATATTCTAAACGAGTATGGTAAAGCCTTTATGCTGGATCCTATAGCTTTGTGCAATCTGACTTTTTAACCATTAGCCTCATATCTGCAAAATCAGGTCCACAAATTCCAAATCCGAGAGATGGAGCTCTCGTTCACACAAGGTCGCTGGAATTATGAACGTTGGGGAGGATATGACCCCATATCTAGTAGCAATGCAAAGCCTCCTGGAGTAGAATTGTGGGCTGATTTTGACGTTCCCCAACATCAGGTTGATGATTCCTGGAAGAATCTAACCCATGCTCTTTCAGGGCTCTTTTGTGCTTCAATCAATTTCTTGGAGCATTCAACTGCTTACTCTGCACCTCAGTGGAGCTTTCGCTCATTTTCGGGCAAACTGCGTTATGGCACATTGCCCCGTGAAGCTGTTTGTACTGAAAATCTCACTCCCTGGTTGAAGCTGCTTCCTTGCAGAGATAAAGCTGGGATTTCTTCGCTGATGGACCGACCTTCAATATATAGGGGGTATTACCATTCTCAGAGGCTTCATTTGAAATCAGACGAGTTTGCTACATCTGAGTCAAGAACTGGAATTGTGCTTGAACAAAGTCTTACAGTTGTTCTCCAAGCAAACACTTTAGGAAGTGGAGGGACATTTTCTGGTAAAATTTCACAACCAAGTTGGTCTCTGAGCTCATTATTTGGCAGGAAAGTCAGTGGAAAATGTTCTCTTTCTAATTCAGCTAACGTGTATGTCCAATTTGAGCAGAACCTGGTATCTCAACTTAATGAATTAAAGAAACACAGTGAGACGTCAAAGAATGATATTCTCATTCGCGACGGCTTTCAAAGTAATAATCTATTTGAATTATCACTTCCCCCCAAAAGGGTTATAAAAGAGGCAGATAATTTGCAGAAAGAGGGTTCTATCCTCTATGAATTTTCAATTAAGGATTCTGATGAATCTGAACCATTTGATTTGGGATTAAGGTGGAAGTCCCCTGTAGTCTGGTCATGTCAGCAGGCACCCTTACGTGCAAGCAGATTTTTATTGGGAAGTGGAAACGAGAGGGGTGCTATAGCCATCTCATTGAAGTCTACTAGGAGCAACAATTTACTAAAATCTGGTTGTAATGAGAAAGAACACTGGTTGAAAGTTGGCATTTTCCAAGTGGTGCCTTGGTATGTCAAAGTCTATTATCATACCCTGGAAGTGTTTGTAGATGGAGAACTTCAATCAACTATGGATAATGTAGAGCAGATACGTGTTTCACCATCTGAAGACAAGGTCTCTCCTGGCGTGATGGAAATGGTCTTGAGGTTGCCATGTAGTGTTAAAACAGCTGCATTGACTATAGAATTTGATAAGGTATGATTTACATTACTATAAAGATAAATTAGTGGTTTGACTGCATTCATGAACAATGTTATACATGGATAAAAAGCAAGTACTTGTTTGCACATAACTTGTCAAATACAGCTAAATGTATAAATTATTGAAGTAAAATTATTTGATGGGAGAAGAAAGGAGGAAGGAGGGTGACTTCGTACTCCTCACAAGCATCCATTTTTTCTTAGCGTTTGAAATTTTAACAAACTTAACCGGTTTTTTTTTAATCTTTTTTCTGGTTGTAATTCCTGGATCCAGAAGAGACCCTATATTCCAATTTTTGGCTAACCCCATGTTGTGGACCTTTTCTTCATTGAAAGTGCCAGAGTGGAGACAGATTGGAAATGTAGCTCTATGATGTGCCTTGTTTTTCTTTTGTGTTTTTTTGCTTAAGATATTTGTGACTTGAAAGCTGACATAAGTAATTAATATTGGTTGGCTAATTGATTGTACAATCACAAAAGGCATGAAAAAATATTTGCTAGATCATTAATTCAAATAAGATTGAACTGATTTCATTTTCGCAGCCGTTGTCTATCTAAACTGAGCTCTGTGAGTGTGGATTTGTTTTGTGAGGGCATCTCTTTTGTGAAATATTCAAGAGTACAATGTAACCTTCAGTTTTATTAATTTTCTTAATTCCTTCATGCTGTTTCAACAGGGATTTCTTCATATTGATGAATATCCTCCAGATGCTAACCAAGGCTTCGACATTCCATCAGCAGTAGTAAGCTTCATTGACTTCCTAGCGAACATAAGTTTTGATGATGATTCATTGAAGAAAGTACCTATACTATCTAAATTACAGGTATTCAAACTTTAATCCTGATCCCTTTATCGTTTTTTCCCTTTATTTTTCCGTTAATTTTCCTTCATTTTATGAACCCTCTGCATTATCTTTCAGGAAAAAATCCCTGTACTATCATACACTGAAGTACTACTTGTTCCTTTGACAACTCCTGATTTTAGCATGCCTTATAATGTGATAACAATCACATGCACGGTTTTTGCTTTATACTTTGGATCGCTGCTTAATGCACTACGAAGACGTGCGGGTGAGGAAGAAAGGCTTCTAAAAGAACAAGGTGAGATATTCTTTGGTAGTTTGTGTCATTTATCTACTGTTATTACCTTGATTATTACATATGCTTGACTCTAGCAAGTGACTATCCTATGAAAACCATAAAACAAATCGTATTTAAAGTAATTGCCTCGGTTAGAACAAAGTCCTTAGTTTTACGACTTCTATGCATAGGCCCACCATCAAGGATGCTGAGTACTTTTTATGCATAATCTGTTTGCATTTGAGTATTGTATGACCATGCTTGCATTAATTAAAGATACTTGGATTGGTCTGTTGCTACTGTAACAATCTCCTGATGCTAGAAAGATGTTTGTAAGATGCTGGGTTTTGTAATCTCATTATGAAAGATGTTTGAGAAACTGCAATTAGCTGTTAGACAAAGTTAAGAAGCTAGGGGATCCAAATATCATGTTAAGCTAACCTAAGCTCCATGGACAACATATATCCATGTGGTGCAAGAAGTGATTACGTAAAATTATACTCGCATCATTCCAAAATTCTTGCTCCCTTCAGTTTTAGCACGAAGTTTTAGGTAAAAATTGAAAAAGTGGAACCTTTGGGATTTTTACATGCCCTCAAAGGTAGTGGTTTGGTAATCTTAGGAAATGGAGTTTTGATTGGGACATCCCAAAAAAGAAATTGGAGTAAAAAAATTGGGACATAAAAATATTTACTACTCGTATATAGGACCAAAGTGTACCTCAGTCAAATTGATCTTTTTATGGAATATGGCTCACATAAACAAGATATGAAATATGCTTCAATTTACTTCTTGCAAATGTACACATTTGACCTCTTATCTGTTCAAGACATATTCATTTTGTTGTTTTAGGAGCTATATAATTTGTGTATTGTACACATTGAATGGTCTCCAATTTATTCTGCTCGACGGACTTTGAGCCTCAATCTTGTATACGCTAAATTAAGGACAATATTTAGCTTTCTTAATTATCTTAAATTTCGATTAGGAGTCATCCCACATAAATTTCCAAAAATCCAGTCACAGAAATAAGTTTCTACATATAATTTTAGTTTTAACGAACAAAATTATGAAGGTCCACTGACTAGGCGACATCAACCAACGACCATTGGTTAAATCCTGCAGTTCATTAAGTATCAAAGATTTTATCCTGCTTGTGATCTGGAAATCCTTTGCCCCCCCCCCCCCCCCCCCCCCCCCCACCAGATTTATGAACATGTATTTTGCATGCAGCTGGAAGGGGAGCAGGTCCATTGACCCTAATGCTATCAAAGTTATCTGCTAAGTTGAGAGGGAAGACATGGGAACCACCAAGAGCATCATCATCATCTTCTAGATCATCTTCCATAAATTACAAGCTAATTGTGAAAGTTGTTTTGGTAGCTGGTGTTGCCGCTGTGTGGCAGTTCTACTTTCAATGACCGCCGGAGCAACGTAGGACACCTTTTACTCTGTATAATACTAATATTTATTTGAAAGAATAGGGATTAGATTTTATGATGGTTCTTTGTTTTCTCCATCTTCAGTTGTATTTGCTTTGTATAATTCGATTAGTAATTGATCAAATTCTTGCTTCCACTGACTCTTGGCCTAGATCAAGAACTGAAGGACTAGTTAGATGTATTTTCGCTTAGATGTATCTTGGCTTAGTTCAGTGTTTCAGATTTTTTCTGAGTATTTTGAGATTCTCCTTGATAATCGCACAGAACAGCTGAAACGTGATTCATATGTAGTTTGATTGAAATTTTCATAATGTGACATAATGTTAAAGAAAGAGCGAGCGAGCGAGGCTTGAAAGTGTGAGATGTAGGTTGTCGGGCCAAATTATACTTCCTCCGGTTCATATTACTTGGCACATTATTACTTTTTACACAGATTAAGAAATCTAATGATTAATCACTTTTACATAGTAAAATATCAAAAATATCCTTCCTCATTTTTTATTAGTAACTTTCGAGCTTCCCAAACTATATGTAAGAGAAGGGCAAAATGAAAAAAATGCATTGGAAATTCAAATGTGCTAATTAATATGGAAACATAAAAATTTGACAAATGTGTTAATTAATATGAACCCGAGGAAGTATTTGTTTTGGTTTATTAAAAATGGTACCAACATAGAGTATATGGTATGTTGTTTTTGTTATTAGAACTTAATTCAAATCATGATTCAACCGTAATTAAAGAGAGATTATTTAGTGCAATCACTACATCACGTCATCATGTACACGTGGTATAGCCCACCAATACACTTGGGACTTGTGGAGTGATAATCCACAATTCTACATCAACCCATATTATGTATATTCCCGAAAAATAGGATTTCAAAAAATGTGTTCACATTCACATGTCTCAAATGTATTGATGGGCTGCACCACGTATATTTAATGACGTGGTTCAATGTGACTCGAGTAATTCTAGGAGTACGAATTGACTCATTTTATATAATATATATTTAAATAATTTTTATGGTATGAGTAATATTTATTGGTGCAAATATATCACTGATTTTCTGCCACTAATTTATCACCATTTATTATAGTAAAGCGATTCCATAATACAGAATACCCTATATTTTTAAGTATTAAATTCAATTAACATTACAAAAACTTAAAAATCACCCATGCGTGATAAAAATAATAAAGCCATTACTATTTCTTTTTAACGAATAAACCATTAATATTTATTTACTAATAAAAGATTTCCCCAAGGGGAAAGGTATAAAATGGAGAAACATTCAAAATCAGCCTAAAAAGGTCACGAGATGGATCGAGAAACGGAAAGGAACCATTTTTGCTTAGGGAGCAGGGCAAGGTATCAGCATCTGCTATACTTATTGCAGAAGAACACTCATCTTCCCTAATAGAAAAGTATGTTGTTTTTCCCCTGTATTACAACATGCTGCATCTCCATCATCTGTTTGGATCCGTTTAATTATCTGACATTTTAGAAAATTTCTTCAAGTTACCTTTACCAATGGAAGCGGACGCCATATTGCTTAGTGAACTTGAGAAGATGGGATTCTCGAAGGTTCAAGCCACAAAGGCTATTCGCGCTGGTAATTAGTTCTCCAAAAATATACAGTACTTAATTTTCTGATAAACAAATAAAAGTTCTCTTTTGCTGAAATCTTATTAAATTGGATGGATCAGGTTATCCATTTTGCTCTGATTAAATTACTCTCCTCGGTAGAAAGTCATAGCTTTTGTTTTGTATCAGTATAATCTCAGAATTATTCAAAGCTGGAGGATGCCACGCGCAAAAGTTTATATCTGATTAATTTTAAGGGGATAACCTTATTATTGAAAATTAAAAAAAAATAAAATTGAAGCACCTGGAAGGAAGATTAACCATTTTCTACTACAAATTTTATTTTCCTATGGTGCAAAAGATTGAGCACTCAATCCTTTATTCATCTAAATAAGAATATGAAAGCTAAGAGCATTCAGCATTTTTTAGATTAAATGTGTAATTAAATGACATGAACAAAGTCTTCTTATCTTATCAAGTTCATTAATGTACCACAGGTCGTATTTTACTGATCTATGCTCGCATTTATGAAAATTGTATAGTAAGAATTTCATCTTCAAAATCCTGCTGGTCTAAGTTCCTTTGAACATATTTTGTTTCTAGATCCAAGGTTCTTGAAGTCTCTTTTTCTTCAATATAATTGCTTGATTGTTAAGTTGCATCTCATTATCAGGTGTTTCAAATCTTTTACATGTTTATATGACATCAATATACTTGGCTATTTTCTGAGTTAAAATAGTTTAATAAATCAGGGTTGATACTATAACAAAAACAGTTTGACCTTTTTATTATTACAGCTTGCTCAGGAGAAAAAATGTATTTCTGCAGTAGAACTATGCTAGAGCCTAGATGCACTCTCCTGGCGCTGCTAATGTTCAAATATAAGAATTGGATGGAACTTTTCACCTGAACTTTTTTTTTTTGTTTGATGAATTTCGCCTGAATTACTTGACACCCTACATATTTGGAAACATTATAGAAATGTTTTCAATAATTCAAGCTTACATGGGATGCTGTTACATCTTGTCTTGTTCTAATCTTGATCTTTCCTTGTCGTGTAAAAGTAATACATAGTGTAGTTGCTCTTGTTTTGTTCTTGTTGCTAGTGTTCCTTACTTTGTCCAAAATGCTTTGTACTTTATATAAAAAAATCAACCTCAAAATTTCTTCAGGTAATTCAGATATCGAGGCTGCTATAAATTGGATTATAGACCATGAGAATGATACATCGGCTAGTGAGACGCCAATGGTAGGTTGTTTCATCTTCATGGGCATGGATATCCAATCTTAATAACATGTTTGTTACTTTTGGTAGGACTTGAATCAATCAGAAGGTTGTTCTCTTATTTTATTTGACGAACTTTCTTATGGCTTCTTAATCGCCTGGATAAATCCTTTTATAAAATCAAGAATGTTAGTAAAACAGAGAAACCATTGTTATGATGCTCTGAGAAAGAATTTAGATGGAAGTATGGGATTGGGATGGTTAAGTGTTTTTTCCTTTATCTTTGGATGACATAAATCAGGGATTGAAATGCTAAATAAATGTTTTAAAATAAAAGTTAGTACTTGTAACCCTGCAACACTTGATGTTTGAAGTATACATGTTATATTGCTTCTAGAAATAAGGCAGTTCATATTCATAGTTTCATACCATCTGACTACTGTAAATACTACATTCCGTATTACACTCATTGCATTATTTCACCCCTCTGCTACTTATACAACTAGCATCTTCAGGTTCCAGTCAACATCAATATTGAAGCATATGTGCCATTTGACATTTCTGAACAAGTGAAGATGAGAGCAGAGGAATTAAGGTGTTCTTTTTATGATCTTCATGATGAATCCTTCCTTCTCTGATAATTAAACTCTTATGGGTCCTAGCTTTCTATGACTATTCATCTACATATAATGATTAATGAATATATTGGTGTAACTTTTTAAATAAGTTCTAATTCTAAGACTTATTTTTTTCCTTTTTAAATTGTTTCCCCTCATCTTTAGGAATCAAGCACGTAAAAATAAAGCAGAGCAAGAAAAGAAACTAGAAAGAGAAAGGGAAAAGGTACTATAGATGTATAATATTGGTGTCCACTAACTTCTCATGTTACATTTGTGATACTTTTGATAGTTGAGCAAAAATAAGTTTTGCAGTTCTCCTTCTGTCAGTGTATCTAGTCTTGTATCTGTTGTATCTTCGTCGCTTGTAGGAAAGGATTCGATCAGGTAAAGAACTGTTAGAAGCAAAGCGGTTGGCGGAAGAAAGTGAAAGGAAACGGTATGGCCTTGATTTTAGTGAGTAAAAGTTTAAGAAAAATGTTTTTTTTTGCATCAAGTAATAGAACAATGAGCTCCATTTTTTTCCGGTAATTTTCATTTTCCTTATCATTTTAATCACTGGAATCCAAGAACCAAACACAGCCTTAGCGTTTTTGTTTGCCATATATACAAATGGTACTCTTTCACTTACTTTGATCAAGTCTCAGGTTTCTGGCCCATTGGAAATCAGAGAAAGAGGAAGAGAGACGAGCAAGGGAGAAAATTCGCCATAAACTTCACCAGGATAAGGTACATCTATTACAAAGCTTGCTTGTGCTAATTTCGTGCATGTACATTAAAATTCCTTGTGAAAGCTAGTACAACTAAGAAAAAAAAGTCTTATAAAACGTTGCTGAAGAAACTTCTCTTCCTCTGAAAATTTATAATGCCTATCTTCAACATCAATTTCCATTTATTTTACTTGATATTTCTTAAGTTTGTTGGGTTGCCTTCCACATAACATGGCTGACCGTCCTAATTTTGTGTATTATGTTTCCTTCATTTTTGTTAGTTAGAAAGGAAGGGTATTATTGGATTGCCTGGGAAAGATTTACCAATAAAGTCTGCTTCGCCACAGATAACAAGGGTAATAACTATTGGCGTTACTTCACGTAACTTGGTTTCTAATTTTTAATCTTGCAACATCATTTACATCATATTTTAATAATGCAGAACTTGTCTCCAGTTGACTGTACTTTATTGCCTGTAAAGCCTGCTGCAGAAAGAGAGCACATGAGAGAATGTTTAAGATCTCTTAAGCGTCGAAACAAGGTAAATAATATAAAGACATTTCATTCTTTTCATTATTCTGAATATACATGTGATTGATAAGGCTCAATGACTGAAGTCCAGTGATTTTGACTGTACTTCTCTTTAAAGTTAATTCTACAATTGCTGGTGAAAGATAATGTTACTATTATTGACTATAAGTACATAAGGTAGGGGACAGTTGATTTTTCTCCCATATGTTGTAATATTATAGCATCTGATGTATTAGGAAAACAATGCCGAAGTCATAAGGACATTCCACACTCTCTTGATATATGTGAAAAATGTTGTCAAAAATCCCGATGAGGAGAAGTTCCGGAAGATCCGCATCAGCAATCCAGCATTCCAGGTTGGTTGCTTTGTTAAAATCAGTCTACAAAAAAGATAGAAATTACTTAGTGAAAACCATACGTAACTAAGTTTAACCTCATGCCATTGATTCATTTACCCTTTAATTGCTGACAAATGCATGGTTTATTAACAGGACAGAGTTGGTAAATTTGTGGAAGGGGTTAAGTTTCTTGAGCTTTGTGGATTTGAGAGAGTTGATGGGGGTAAATTTTTGCATCTACCAAGAGAAAAGGTTGATATGAGTTTATTGAAGTTAGCTGGAACTGAGCTGCAAAGCGCTTTGATGAACCCTTACTTTGGACTCTTATCAGGACTTTAAGTTCATGGATTCATTCTTTCATGTTGCTTCACTTGCAATTGACAAGCTGCAGTTTATTTGGAAGATATCTTTTTTTTAATGATTTTCAAAATGGAACACTAATATTTTACTTGAGATTGTGAAAAACCTGCAGAAATGAAGAAACTGAAACCTTTTCTTTTTTCTTTTTAGTAAATCGACTGCAATGTTAGAATTTGTATGAAATTTTAGTGCTATACTTATTTGATGTATCAAACATTATTGTTTGACAATTGAACTTTCTTTAACTATATTGATTCTGTTAATTAATCTTATAAATCCTGAGTCGCAATGAAAGTTGATTACTTCTTCCATGTTAATATTTATACTCCAAAGTAAGGCTTTATTTTCTTTAATGAATATTTATTTTTCCAAAATTGTATTAATGTGATCTAACAATTTTCAATCATTAACTTTCATGTTGTAAACATCTAAAACATTATTTAATTAACAACAAGGATAAGAAATTCGAGATTAATGTAATTAAGTTTATTTTTTTTCTTGGCTAGAAAAAAACAAGATATTGTTCGGGAAGATTTTGAGTTTATTTCTTCCACAATTGCAATAAGTCCAAATTGGCAACATTTATAGGATGAATTATTATTATTATTAAAGAAAAGAAAAATGATGATAATTATCAAAAAAAAAAAATGATAAGATAATCGAAAAGCAAGTAGGATCCAAAACCGACTATTCATCACAGGCCATAGTCTTGTGTCTTGCCTTGACAAAAAAATCATTTTTTGTTTTCACAGATTAAAGTGTTTCTTCTTGGAAAACTGAATCACACATTTAGAAATAATTTTCAGTTCCTGCAATTCAAAAACGAAATACTACTATAGAAGATACAACATATATAGGGAGAGGCGGTGATTCGCTGCAAGTTTGTTTAGTAGGCATACAATGTACGCTGATCAAGTGGAGGCTGCTCAAGCTAATAGGTCAATTAAGGACCGCCTCAATGTTAGCTCAGCCGCAGATTTCGTTCTCAGGAGGACTTATTTATTATATTGGGAAGTTGTTTCTGTTATATTTTCTGAATTCAATTTTATTTACCAATAATGTGGAAATATATGTTTCTCTTTCATACTGCATCATAATGGGGTTGCGCTTCAGTACTAATTTTGGGAAATTCAATCCTATGCACCATTTCCATTTGACAACACCGAAGTGCCTGCTTTTATATAGGTTCATGAATGCGGTTGTATCAACTACTTTTGCATTGTAGAGGACATGTACTTTGAGTCAATTGACCTGTTGGTGCATATTGTCTATGTCGAAAGAGTTGATGATAGTATACTCGAAGTACTTCATAGATCGCGGAGATGGTGTAACAGATCTTCGTTTGAAGATTCAAAGGAAGAGTATCGAGCAAGCAGCGCAAGGTGTGAAGGGATCTGTTTCTGGAGGTGCAAGGGATTTGCATGAGAAGCTATCTGGTACATTGTATTCACGTCCTGTTGAGTCTAGGCCTCTACCATTGAGGCCATATCCCGCACCTGAAATTAGTAAACCTTCTAGGAAGAGTGTCATAGCTGAAACAAATTTCAATTTAAACGCTGTGATTGTCCTCTTCAGCAATGTTTGTGTATCTCCTAATCTATGTGTGTTGATGCAGGTTGACTCTCTGGATAATTTCCTGCGGTCCCTGGATCTCAAGAAATATTCACTCTTACTTCAAACTGAAGAAGTAGGTCAATTTGTTGTTTCAGTTTAATGTTTTTCAAGGATCTATTTGTTAATGTAAAACTGTGTACTGTGGTTGCAGGTTGATATGATAGCCCTAGTACACATGAGTGATGACATTACCCATGGTGAGTATTGTGAGTTTGTCTGTGCAAATTGTATGAACATGTATGTCTTCATTGATTCTCACTTTCTGTGATTATGTCGTGTAAAAGCTAGCCTTTTCTTGCATTATGGAATTCTGACATTTATTTTTATCTTCATGGTTTTCAATTGTGGTTTTTTCAGGGTCCAAGAAAGAAGATACTTCTGGCACTGGAGACAAAAGTCTGATGAATTGGAATATGGTCATTTGGCTTCTTGATCATTGGATAATATGACCATATCCTCAGACCAGACCAGCAGGTTTATTGTTGTATGCTGTATACAGAGTCCATACATCTTTTCTGAGGAAATCTAAAGTTATAAATGTTGAAATAGCTTCACAGTAATTGAAACACAGATGGTTTTGACAATCCAAGGACTTGAGGATCTGAGTTAGTGATTCATGCTTTATCTTTGTCAAGTTCATCTCTTAGTTCTTCTGAAATTCCCATGAAACTGTTTTTGTGTGTTGTTGAGATTTTGATGGTGGTTCGAATAATCAACAGCGTTATTTTACATTGTTTTGAATTTTGTTTCTGAAGAGGGGATAGGTTGGAGCTCAATTAACAGATTATTTTTCCTCTAGAATTTGCTACAGTTTCAAGTTTCAAAACTTAACACAGCCGTGGATTAGATCAACTATTTTTCAGACAGGTGCCGCCAGCAGTCATTATTTTATCTTATAAACCTCTCTATTCCTCAAATGTTACTTGCTTAGGGCTTAATGCTCCATGGAGGCTATATTCCAGTTTATCGATTGAGAACTTTTACGACTGCACTGGAGAAGATTAAGACAATTTGACTACCCTTACACAACATATGAATCCCGTGGAATGTTTTCCCATGATATAAGCAAGCATTGGCGTAAAACATAAATAACCACCTTGTCGTGATGCATTTTTATATCTTGGTCTGTTGACTGTGAAGCCTCTTCCACTGGTCAATTGTCGTAATGTGTCTGATGGCTGATGCATCACCAGCCAATAAGCCAACAATCATTAACCAATTTTTACTTGAATGCTCTCAAAAGATCTCCAAACTTTCCTGCCATTTATAATGGAAATTAAGACTTTGGAGTGTGATATAAAACCTGCATGTTCACCGAAATTATACAATGGGTTAATCGGAACGTGCCTACAATTTTAACAAGAATTTACTAAACTGCAATACTTTTTCCTATTTTTCCAAACATAGAAAGATAAAAAATAACATGTTCACTTCTTTTGCAATAGACGTGTATGTTATTATTAATTTTAATTCTAAACACTTTTTCCAGCGGAGCAACTATAAGTATAGCGAATATCGTTCTACAACAAATGTGCATTAGTAAACTTGTTAATATCGATCAATAGTTACTATGCTACAGAATGAGCCCACAAATATGTTGGAATGGTTAAACAAGAGAAAGACAATTGTCCGGAAAGCACAATAAAGCAATGAACAAGCACTAGTGTTTTACCTAAGATGAAAGAGAGTAGAACATTGACATTGGCAGCAAACCGTGTATTTCTACTTCGGTTTTACCTATGGTTCCCAGGTGCCGGGTTGGAAATGCGGTTGTCACATGACATCATAATCTCAATACTCTTTTAATTTCATTGTCCTGTTCTAAGAAACTTTACCAGTAATCACTACAAGAACAGCTTCCATTCTTGAAATGATGAAATCTCTTCATGTCCCTAACAATTATCTCCCTATTCACTATAACAGATATAAACTTTATAGCTTCATGGCAATCTCCACACACTCTGAGATTCTTAGTAATAACCAATCTGGTCCCTGGTCCAGTATTCAGGATCCCAAAAGCAATAGCAATTCTTTCGCTGTGATTACACAACATCCTTATCTTCACTTCCTCTTCAACATTATGCAGCACAAACTCAGTCTTCGGTACATAACCCAGATCTCTCATTTTACACTCAAGCTCTTCCATAATACGCAAAATCTTTTCATACTGAGGATGACCCTTGTCTTCTACAAGAAAAGGGTGGATTTTACCATTTACTTCCACCACACTATAACCGGGAAATTTCTTCATTCCAGCTGCTCTCATGGCTTTTCTCACCAAAGCAACTTCATCCCATTTCTTTGCAGAAGCAAAGAAATTTGAAACCAGAGAATAAATCCCTGCTGTGTCTGGATTTAGTTCAAGAACCCTTTTTGCTGCCAATTCTCCTATCAAATAATTTTTATGATTCAGGCAACCTGAAAGAAGGGCCACATAGAGAGCAATTCCAGGTTCGTATTTCATTGAATCGATTAAAATTTGAGCTTCTTCAACTTGTCCTGATCGAGCTATAAGATCAACCAAACTAACATAATGTTTCTCCATTGGTTCAATTTTGTATTCTTTGATCATGACATCAAACCAATACCGCCCTTCCTCAACTAAACCCGAATGGCTCATAGCTGAGAGAAGAGAGGCAAATGTCGCGTGATCTGGTTTTGTGTCACCCTCTCTCATTTGATTGAACAGTGAGAGAGCCTCCTCTCCTTGTCCATGAATCCCATAACTAGAAATCATGGTATTCCATAATATAATGTCCCTAGAACTCGTATTGTCGTATAATAAACGAGCACGAGTAAGTGAACCACATTTTGCGTACATATCAATAAGTG
Source organism: Penstemon barbatus (assembly GCA_003313485.2). Taxonomy (NCBI): domain Eukaryota; kingdom Viridiplantae; phylum Streptophyta; class Magnoliopsida; order Lamiales; family Plantaginaceae; genus Penstemon; species Penstemon barbatus. The sequence goes on along the minus strand of CM064877.1, from coordinate 8,851,201 downwards.
CAGTACCAAGAACTTGATTCACATCAAGTCTTCGAACGATGTATCCATGTATAGTTCTACCTAATATTGGAGACCCAAATCTAGAACAAGCAAGAAGTCCCCCAATTAGTGAAACCAAGTCCGGCTCAAAACCGAGACTTTGCATCTCAATTAACAATTCGAGTGCATTTCCAGCATACCCATTTTGTGCATACCCAGAAATCAAAGCACTCCAAGAAACAACGTTTTTACAACTCATGGTCCTAAATAGGCCAGAAGCAATGTCTAGCTTCCCATTTTTGGCATACATGTCTAAAAAGCTAGTCTGCACCAAAACATCCATACGAAAACCTCTCCGGATCATATATCCATGTAAAGAACTACCCATTTTCAAGTTCTCAATTTCAGCACAAGCTTGTATTAATCCCAACATTACAACCACATCACCTTCCAATCCTTCTTTTTGCATTTTACGATACACATCAATCGCTTCTATTGCTCTCCCAGTCTTCACAAATCCCGAGATCATCGTGCTCCAGGAAACGACATCCTTTCTACTCATCTTCTCAAATACACTAAATGCCTCATCCATTTTCCCACACTTTGCGTACAGATTTAAAACAGAGGAACCCACAAACATGTCATTCCCATATCCACATTGAACCGCATTTCTCCAAATTTCATTGCCGGATTCTATGTCGAATAAGCTAGTGCAGGCTTTGATGGTTATTGTGAAAGTCGAGCTGTCGGGCTTAACTGTTCCCATTCTCATGCTTTCGTAAAGCTTTATCACTTCAAGATGGTAATTTTCACGAGAGTAAGAAATGAGCATTGCGTTCCAAGAATCAATTCTTTTATTTGGCAAATTGTCGAACAGTTTGTGGGCTAAGTTTATGTGACCTGTTCGGGCGTATGATGATATCAATTGGGCAGCTGAATTTCCATTGCTTAAGAAGCCAGATGTAGTAAGTAGGGCGTGGATTTTGGAAATGGATGCACCGTCTTTACAGGTTACGAGAAAAGATTTGATCTGCTTAAGAAGCCATTTTCCCACAATCATTTGATCTTGGAAAAACGTTGAAAACCAGTTTTGTTATTTGTTATTACGCGACTTATTCCGATGGAAACACAGACGCACAGACGCAAAATAAATATTTTTAAAATTGACTCCATCCATATAATGATCCCGACAAAAGATTTTTTTCATAAAAGTTAACAATGAAAAACTGTAGAGGGAAAAACGAAGAAGAAAAGTTGAACGCCGTCTGTGGGAATCGAACCCACGACCACATGGTTAAAAGCCATGCGCTCTACCAGCTGAGCTAAGACGGCTTTGTTAATAGTTTACTTTTAAACTAAAAATATTATTATCTTTTCAGCATTACAGTCTATAATTCATGTTAAATATAACCTTTTACTGTAGAACTTTTACCTAAAAGTTAATTTATCTCCAATTACTGTAAATAGTTTTTTCTGAATAATATGTTAGATAAGTCATTTTCTTTTTCATTAGATAAATCATATTTTTCTAACCAGAAAAAAAAAAAAAAAAAAGAATAAATCGTATTTATAAGACTCTGTTTATGGCTTTATTATTGAAAAGATAAGAAGACAAACGATTCCAGTTCAAAAAATAATAATTAAATCTGTTAATATAGATATATCTATAGAACAAGTAAGTGGGTTCAAAGGATTAACAATCACATTTCAAAGTTGAAAGATGAGTCAACGTAACAACCAACAAAATTCATCTAATTCCAAACATAAAGGAGCTTGTCATCTATATATATGAAGTCAATTGGACAACAAATGTTGGACATGCACTATTCAACAAAAGTAAAATACTTTCTGTAAACTTCTACTATATTTACAAGTTTATTATTACATTTTGTGAACTGACGATAGCACCCAAGCTTGAAATCCAAGTTATCAAGCTTTCACTCTAATTTACCTTAGATCAATATCGATCATTCATCGCCATAAAGTAGTCCTAACTTCTAAATTTGATAGATCTTTGTGAAGTTTGGCTCATTTTTCATTTTGTCTCAAGTTAATTAACTTTATAATATATATATTTTTGTCTGAATTACTAACAATTAAAATCAAGATTAAGTTTTTTAAAAGCAAATATTCCAAGTCCTAAAAGAAAATATATATAGCTAGCAGCCTATCACATATATTTAACTATAAATAACATATCTAAAATTAATTAAGCATGGTGATATTTTGAGTATATAATTAAAATATTCTTCTAAATATATATATACCATGAAGAATAATTTAAGATGGAATTCATTTCATTTGTCATTGTTTATTAAACCTTTAAAGTCGTTCGTTTCTTGGTCGTTGCGTCTTTGGTCAAGTTGAACAGACAAGCACAGCCTGCCATCTTACTGTATTTATTATTAATTATATAATTAATTAGTTTTGTGAAAAAAGGAAATTAGCAGTAACACTGTTACCGGCGGCACCTGTCTCCGGTTAGTTTTCCCAACCCTCAGATCACAATGCATTCACTGTACTATCATCGATGGTTTACTGGCTACTTACTACAACTCCGTATTGCTGCTCTTATCTGTTTGCCTTTTATCTTCTGTTTTTTCTTTTCTTTTTTAACATACTCTGTTTGCTAAAACAAAGGATATGACATATCTATAAAAAAAATTAGTTCTTGAACTTTAAAGTAAATTTTTTTAAGCACAGCTTTTAAGTAATGTAGTATATATGAAGTAATGTATCTAATTAATCAACATAACACATGGATTGTTTTATATGAAAGTTTGGGTTGCCAAACTCAAATTATAGCCTATTTATTAGTGTTTTCAAATGCTTGAGTTTTTACTTAATCTAGAAATTTTTGAAAAATCACTTAAGAGTAGTTGAGAATAGAAAATGCGATGTGTTTGTATTTTAAGAGGAAAAATGATTTATTGTGTAGTATTTGCAAATTAAGTGGAAAAAAGACCACTAAAAGCAGTCCCTTTGATGAATCTGCTTTTCTGTCATTTTCAGCTTTTTTTTAAGAGAATTGAATGGAGAAGCTGAAATCGAAAACTTTGCAAGAAATTGTGATTATACTCAAATATTATGTATGCAAACACTACTTAAAGTGAGTTTGGCCTAGCGGTTGGAGCTCTTAAAATCACTTATAGATCTCTATTGTGATTTTTGAAGTGTTTGAACCTGATTATAAAAATAATTTCTGCTCAATCATGATTTTCATGATGTTTGGCCCCCAAGATCATAATTACTTTTTTGATATCGAGAAGCAAAAAATCAACATATTTTAGAAGCTACTAAAGTTTTACTTTTGCAAAAGATATTATACAAAAGCAATTATTCTATAATTAATTTTTATTATAATCAATTATTACCAAAATCAATTGTACTAAAATTAATTCTCCTATAATTGCTTCTCATATCGCTAGACCAAACTCAACCTTAATTTGTAAAAATTGTGTTTGCAAAAGTAAAAATTGTGGTTGCAAAAGAACTTTTTTCTTCCACTTTGCTAAAAATGTCAAAGTAAAAGCTAAAAGCACCTCATCACCAACTTCAACTTAATTTGTATTTTTTGGATTTTTTTTAAGAGAAATGGAAGTAGAATTTATGTATGCAAACACTACTTAAGTACTTACTGTGTCTTAAAAGCTGAAAAATACTTATTTTAATTTTTTGCAAGCACCACCTAAGTACTTTTAAATGAAGAAAAAAAACCGAAAAGTAATTTTATAAGCTTTTGAAAACAACACCTTAATTATAAGATGGATGGATTGTAAACCATGTTATTAAAACTGGATCGGATCGGCCGGTCCGACCGGTTCGACAGCGAACCGAAGTTGGTCCGGTCCGATTAATTTCCTTAAACCAGCGGTTCGCCCGATTCGACCAGTAAAATCGCTAACCAGTAGGCTCCCCGGTTCGCTCTCCGGTCCGATTTTAAAAACATTGGTGTAAACAAGCTTATTTGATATATATGTATAACTAATCAACTCAAACAATGTGTTTAAACTTATTGAAGGCGTTGATTGCTCTTGGCTTTGCTAAAATGGGGAATTCGACATATAAGCAAGCAATTTAACCCTGTGATATTTGACTCGAGCTTATTCAATAAAATCTCGTTTGAGCTCGATTCATCAACTTATCAAACAAACTTGTACACAAATTTTCGTTTAATTATTTTTGAAGCTCGATTCAATAAGCTATAATTTGACAAAAAAAAATATAAAATTATCAGGCTACTTGATATTTAAGTCGAGTTCATTAGATAAAATAAATTACTAACCAAGCTCGAATATAATTTCAAATTGGATAAAAAAAAATTGAACCAAACTTGAACGTGAATGGGCTTGTTTACCTGCCCCATAAGCGGTGGAAATTTTGAAGACGGAGTAAAGACTTGGTTCGGGTTCGGGCAAGAAGGGGGGAAGGCGAATAGTCAACTGTAACCGGTGGCGCCGGTCAACGGTAGATGAACCTCTTATTAGTTAGGCAAAATATTATTACCTCTCTCATCATTAATTCATTATACATTTTCTTTTATTTGCTTCACTTCACATTCAACTCTCTAACACCTCTCTCTCTCTCTACTCTCTCTGAGTAGTTTGCTGAAGAACCCATTTTTTTAGTTGGGGAGCTTCGAATTATTGAATTATGTATGTAGTTTGATCTCAAAGACTCAACCTTTTTCTTGAATTTTGAATTTCCTTTCCTCCTGTTTCTGGGTTTTGACCAAAATTCCCGGTGAAGTGAAATGGCTGTAAGTTAAAAAACATTTTCCTTTCTGCTTATTTTTTTTGCTTCGAATTGACTATACTGTGATGGTTTTATCATGTTATTCTTATGCATCCAAGTATTATACTCCTCTGCTTGTTTACCTCTGGAAATGGTTGAAATTCTTGTTGTTTTTAGTATTGCTGGTTCTGTAAATACTGCACAAGAAAATTCTGTGTTCAGCAGATCCGATGCATAATACAATGCTTTGGTGGAACCTTAACTGGTTATTTAAATGAACTGACACTTTGGCTTGTTTAAAATAATGGAATACTATTAATCTTTTATTGTTTTTTGTGGTGTCCTGAGATATTTAATCATGTTTTTTCAACTGGGGGATTTTAGTCTTTTACCCATTTAACTGGACCTGGTTTTCTGGATCTTTTGCTTCTTGACTTCATCAGATTACATATTATTTAGATATCTTTCTGGTTTCTGTGTAATAATTGAAGTATTTTTTTTTTTTTTTTTTTTTTTTTTTTTTTTATGGAAACAGTAACTGATCTACCAAGACTTTGACAAAATTTATGCATAATATGTAGCATTTTAGTGAACTTGTAATCCTTTTCTGACAGAAATGCAGCAACAAATAGAGATTTAGGATGAGGTTGAGCACTTTCATGTGTGCCTTTTAGCTGTTTCAAGTTAAAATTTCATGACCATGAAATTATTTGTATTCGTAGCTAATTTATGTTATTTTATTCGTTCACCGGGTTCGATTGTTTTTATAGTTCACCTCGAGTGTGTATTATCAAAACGCAGTATCACTAGCAGCTAAGACCATTCACTATCAGATGTAGTAATATTCTTGAAATTTGAGTTAGTTTTGTTGGATCCTACCTTCTGCTGTTTGTATACTGCCCATATAGCGATGTATTTTCAAATAATAGATCTTCAAAATGAAGATGTTATGCAACAAAATTTCTAAGTGCTAGCTTTGAGAATTATGATTCTGGTATCTAATGAAATGCATGGTTCACTCTGATAAGGGATTCGGATGTTATTTTCTTTGAGAGTCTTGTATTGCTAGACATAAAGACTTGTATCAACTTTTTAATGTATTAAACACAGCGTGCGAGTGTACCAAAATTTGGTAATTGGGAAAACGAAGAAGATGTTCCATACACAGTTTACTTCGACAAGGCAAGAAAAACTAGAGGTGGGGTTATGATAAACCCAAACGACCCCCAAGAGAATCCAGACATGTTCCCCAACGTCGATTCTTCACCTCTCACTCCTTCTCGTGCTCCGACCACACCATCAAGATCCAGAAACAGACCAACCGAGGACCCAATTGGAAGAAGTCCTGCTAGGTCAACGAATGAGCATAGGGTTAACCGTGAAGACGGTTACAGTAATTCTCCGGCACGTAGTGAAAATATGGTTCAAAGAAGTGGTAATGAATCAAGTTACGGTGGTGGTCGCGGGCAGAGGCCTGCAGGTCGGTCTCCTAGGGCAAGTGCAGGATCCGAACAAAGTTTTGAGCGTTCGCCACTTCATCAACATTATCAGGATAAAGTTACAGCTACATCTGGGAGAGGTGGTAGTGGGTCTCCGGCTTGGGATGGACGAAACCATGATAGTAGTCATGGTACTGGTGGTGGAAAGTCGAGGCTCAGGCCCGTCAATCGAGGAGATGGAAGTGTAAGATTTCTTTTAATTATTCTATGAGAAAATTGCAATTTGACCCTTACTTTTAAGCCAATTTACATCTGCACTTGCCCCTTCCACTTTTAAAATTGTTGCAGCGCAACCTTTGGCCGTTTGGAGGGGGCACATGTTTATAACTATGATATTTGGATTCTAACAAGCATGTAATGGAGAATCACACATTACCCCTTAATCTTCTGCCTTTTCACATTTCACTCCCAAACTGGTGTTCAATTCTTACTGAACTCCCTATAGTCATAGTCGAATAACCAAAGGTTATGTGCTGCAACTATTTAAAAAATGAACTGAGAAAGTATAGACACTAAACGGCTGGGGGTGATGTGCAAAATATCGCAATGTAAGGGGGCAAAGTGCCGATTTTCCCCACATCCTTGCTAGAAATACTTTCTTCCATTTCACATCTCATCATATAAAGAAAGAATTTTCCTACCATACGAATGAATTAAGCTTAACTTTAGCTTGACTAACTTCAACCTTTTTGTTGATTACGAATAATAGCCTGATAAAGGTGCAGCAGTTCCAAGATTTGGCGATTGGGAAAATGATCCTGAATCAGCTGAAAATTTCACTCAAATATTTAACCAAGTTAGGGATGAAAAGAATACCGGGACCGGAAATGTATCTGGTACTCCAAAGCATCCATCTTACGGCCCACGTGGCCAGCAGCCCAATGAACCTAAGGTTAGTTCATCAAAATCTGATTAAAATCATCTTTTAAGAACTTTCGATTTGAACCTCGTTTTTCTTCTGTTTGACTTAATGCAGAAATGTTGCTTTCCTTGGTGGTAGAGATGGTGCATTTATTTCAGTGTTCTTTGTATTGCTTCTTCATAGTCTTTTGTGCTTTGAAGAGATTACTAGTACTTTGCTCGCCTTTTCCACTTGTACTTTTAGCTGAAACGGAGAGATTACTCGGGCTATATTCTTTTTATTTTCAATGTATTGCATTAATTTTATTATAAATTCTTGGAAGTTTTCAATATATTTAAAATTTTGTTGAACATTATAAGGTGATTTTGTAGCAGCATAGTGCATGATTTTATGATGTTTGTAATTTTAGTAGTGCTTTGTAAAGTAACCTTGTCATTGTTTAAATTGATGGGTAGCTTAGCTATGGTTACATATCACTTCTGGAACAGTTTGGGTCTATTTGTTTGGCGTTTGGGAAAATAGTTTGGTATTGCTTGTTTGGCTTTTGGAAGCATACTTTGAGAAAATGAGACATGCAAAATTATTTTAGAAAATTGAAAACATGTTTGTTTGGCATTTCTAAAATATTAAATTATTTTGAGAAACGCCAAACATACAAGCCCTTTACTTCTGAAGAGCTAATCCTAATTTGAAAATAAGCAACCAAATAAATGTCTCAAACATTACTTCATTTTTAGAATCAATTCACGACAAATAAAAAATCCACAAGGTTAAGCACTCATGGGCTGAAATTGAAATCGTTGGTCAAATTGGACATAAATTGATGACGGTAAACAAATAAAGGACACACATTGACGTGAATAACACTTTAGAGGGTGTATGTAATTTAATTATCCCATAAATAAATTCATAATATTTTCAAATTTAAAACAAGTTTGGCATATGATAAATCAATAGTGAAGTAATATTTTTTACTAGTAGGTCAAATGAGTGTTTGCAAATGCTTTTAGAAATTTTTTTTTTTTTTTTTTTTTTTGCTTAAAACATTTAGATAGTGTTTGTAAGAGCATCACCAGTGGAGGATGCATCCGGGAGCCCAAATTGATTTGGGTACAAAATTTGCAATAAACAGCTCACAATGGAGGTCTCAAAGGAAAGTGCAAAATGTACCCAAGACCCATTTCCTTCCAATTGAACCCAAATTTGAGCCCTCAAGATGTCTGATCCCAAATCTCAGTATCCAATCATAAATTGACACGTATACGATGTGGGAAAGAAATCTGATCAGAAATAAGATGCAAAAAATCTTATCTGAAATCTCAGTATCTAATCATAAATTGACACGCAAATAAAAATTTTATCACAAAACTTTTCAGAATATAATATCAAATGTCGATTCAAATGGATAAAAAAGCATATCAAAGATAGAATACAGCTTGCATAAAATATAAATCCGCACTTGAAAAAAATAATGAAGACACCATCAATGAGTTCATTGTCTATATTTTATAATTATTATAAAATTACAAATATTTTGAATTTTATTTATTTTTTCTTTAGTCCAAAATTAATTTTGATTGTATTTTTAAATAGACTTTAATTTTAAGTTAGTGAAATAAATTTAATTTAAATTGATTTTAAAAATGGGTTCCCACTTTTGATGTCTATTACTGCGGAAAAATTCTTTTTCAAATAGTGCAAAACACTGTAGCAGAGTGCAAATGAAGAATTTGGGTCCAATATTTGAGTAAACCACTGGTGATGCTCTAAGTAGGTATTTCTTTTATTGCTATTTCAACTGAAAAGCGGGTAAAAACATATTGACAAGAAGTAAAAGAGGTACTTCTTCTATTGCTTATTCTAGGTGGCATTTGAATAAAAATACTTATTTTTTTATTTTTGCTCAAAAGCATTTTCAAATCAAACTCCCTATAAAAGTCACAATGAAATTATTGAAAAACTTGATTTAGCTATATAGTCCAGTTGAAGTACTAGATTTTGCTTTTTAATAATCTCACCAGAAAACACACATTATACTATGCTATTAAATAAAATATCCGCGTGCCGACGTGAGGACTGTGTTGGTGGGCGATATGTGAGAATCTCCGTAAGCGACCTTTGGTCTTGGAGGCATGCCCTCGGCACGCGAGGACTGTGTTGGTGGGCGATATGTGAGAATCTCCGTAAGCGACCTTTGGTCTTGGAGGCATGCCCTTGCCCGTGATGACGACCGGAGCCGAACCCACCCAAACTTTTATGTATCAAAAAAAAAAAAAAAAAAATAATATCCGCGTTTAAGAACACTCCCTTCTGCCTATAAATACGCCATCCCATCCCACCTGCATCCTCTTCAGTCTTCACCAAAACTCTTCAAATCATATAGACTGGGACTGGGCAGGACACATTCATTTTACTCAGACTCTACTACACTACAATTCGAAGAAATCAGGTCAGGTTTTATTTGAATTGTTTTAATTTTTAAAATTCGACTCTTCTCTTTCTCTCACTTCTCATTTTTAGTTAATTAGCAAGTGGTTCTTTTTATTCGCCCCCTTTTTTGTGTGGTTTTGATTGGATTTAACGTCGTTTTATGGATTCCATTATTTAATTTATGATCCTATTTAATTTTTGGGGGTGTATTCTGCCGATTTTTACAGTTTATGCTTGCACGGTTAGGGTTTATACAGTCGGTACTTTTTTACATGCTTGTACATAGTCGAATTTCAGCCTTTTTATAGTTTTTATCGAAGTTGGAATTAATATGTGGATTTTTTTTTTTCATTCTTAATTTTCAAAATTGAAGTCTTACCTTTTCAGCTTGCTTCTTTCAGTCATGATCCCTAAGTTTGTTGTTCATGGATGGGAATTCGGCCTCGCGGTTCTTTCAATTACGAAATTAACCACTCTTTATCTATTTAGCTTTTGCATCTGTTCCTCTTATTTAACATTTCCTTATTTTTCCTAGGAAGTAGGAAGGCACTGTTAACCCCAGATGTTGTACTGATTAGTGATGTTTGTTGTCATGTCTTGTTCTTTACTGGATGACTCTTGACTTGTAGCAGCCAATTTAAAGTAATTTGTTAATTCCAATGCAAATGAAGCACTCTCTTTTAACAATTAGAAGTTTGAGCTTCATTTTATTTCTTAGGTTAGTTGGAAAGTTCCTGTTACAGATGTGTTTTTTACACAATCCATTTATTAATGCATTTTTTAACTTTTATTTGGACATGAGATAATGCATTTTATGGAGATATCCATCAGTCTGACTGAAGTTTGTTTTTCCATGGATGATTGTCAGGAGATTTGAGCCCACGTAGTCGTTTATATCATGAGCAGTCAAGAGCCGCTAAGGAGGTCTACGAGGGCTAGATGTAGGAATCCAGTGTTAGATGTTGATCTTAATGTCGTGCCTTCATGTGAAAGCCGAAATCAGGAGGGGACTTCAAATCTTAATAGGTCCCTGAACAGGCAAGCCGGTCAAGAAGGACTTGCTACACTGCCTGCACCAATCGATCTAGAGGCAATTGATGATGATGTCATCATTTCTTCACCTAGGGCATTTGCAGAAGTATATTTTCTCATTGTTATATCTACTTTTTTCCCCATTATTTAGTTGAATTCAGTAGTTTTTCTTGTCTGCATTAGTAGAGCCATATGATGACTGAGTGAAAGATTGTTCCTTTAGGCCAAAAATAATTCAAGAAGGAATCAAGGACGTACAGTTGTGGTTGATGTAGACACTGGTAATCTAACTTCAGTATGCTATTTTTCAGATATGTGGTGCCACCTCATTCTTCTGATATGTAAATCAACATGAATTTGTGTTTTCTTCTTCAGATTTACCATATTGATTTGCTTGTAATTGTTTCAGTGGAGAGGCCACCTCGCAACAAGCGCAGAAGGGTTCCTGCAAATCAAACAATTTTAAACTCTGACCTATTCATTAACTTGGATGGCAGTAGCAATTCTGTCGTAAGAAATTTTACAACCAATTTCATTCAGTAATTTCACTTTTGTATATATGAAGAGAGAGAGAATGACAACATGCAGTACTCTCATTTATTTCTAATGGGATATCCAACACCTCCATTTTTAGTATTTAAGTTGATAAGTAATATGGTTTTTTGAATTGCAGAGAAACAGTGGTAAGAGTACTATAGTGTCTCCCTCTCCTGCACCACCTCCAAAGGAGCCTACATTCAGCTGTCCGGTCTGCATGGGTCCATTAGTTGAGGAGGTGTCGACTAAATGTGGTCACATCTTCTGCAAGGGATGCATAAAAGCTGCTATTGCTGCCCAGAGCAAATGTCCTACCTGTAGGAGGAAAATCACTATGAAAGACGTTATTAGAATTTACCTTCCTGCCTCAGGAAGTTCTTGAGGTCTCTCTCTCTCTCTTACACACACACATTTCAAGGAGATTATTTAGTGCAGATGTTGCATATGACTTGTTGCAACCAATTCGATTATTGTATTACGAATTCACTGTGGGAATGGGACTTGGAGTATCACTTTTGTTTAGATTGATATTATAGACTTCCATTTGTGTGTTCACGTCATCTATGCAACGGCTGTACCAAGTAAAATACGAGCTTTAAGTTTTTGTTTTTATTTTTATTTTTTGTTACAAAATAGAAACACTACACTATACTAATTAAATCCCTTTCCACGAGCTTTAAATTTATATAAGTTCTTATAACTAATGAATTGATTCTCCTCTTCTAATAGGTATTTTCATACTCGTTCATGCTTGAGCATATGCTACTTCTTTGAGGACGATGAGTAGCTTAAGCTGGACATGTAAGCATTACTTTGCTGTGACTTCAGGGAGGATTGTTAATGTATATTAGCATTGCCATTAATCCAATTATATGAACTTTTAGTATCTTATAGCTTTATTGCAAAGGCTTGGACTGTGGTGGCAATTGTCTTGTCTAGGACCATTGAGATTTGAGAGCACCAACTCTTAATAATTTAATTTTATTGTTGTATCATTTTATATAGTGCATTTTGTATTATAAGTTCGGTTCTACATGTAACGGTCCTAATCCTAACTTATGACTCTATATTTCACTGATTGAATTTGAAAATAAAATTGGCAAGAATTGTTTTTTTATGAGAACTTATTGGGAAGTTGGTTTGTCAAATGTAGGCCATTTATTTTGGCTCTGGATATCTTAATCGTGACAAAGTGAGTATCGGATCAGCATGTGATGTGGATGTGGATGTGGTTAAGACCCTATAAGACCTTTTCTTGAAGCTTTTTAGAAAGAAAAAAATGGACAGAATGTTGGATGTCATAAAGACATTTTTTCTATCTACTAAATTATGTATTTACAATTCGGATTGAAGGTTGTAAGACATTTCCAGAGACAATCAATGGTGTCTCGTAAAGTAAAATATAATGAGAAATCAATAATCAAAACAAAGGTTCGATTGGAGATATTTCATGGATTTGTTTGGTTACAATTTTAATAAGAGATGATATTTAAAGATAAAAGGGATTTCAGGATTTGTTGACTGTAAGAAGTTATGTCTATGCCTTTTAAGATTAAAAATTATAAATAGATTTTGGTTTCAACAAGTCCGATAATTGCTAGAATTTCTTTTTTTTTAGAATCAGAGTAATTACTTATGTTTTCAATTTATGTAAGGCCATCTCCAACTCGGGCTGGGGGTGGGTCGATTTGGGCCAGCCCACCCATTCCGGGTTGGAGAAGACAAAGGGCGGTCCATTTGGACCGCACAGGGCTGTGGGCTGGGCGATGAATCGCCCAGCCCTCAGCCCCCAGCAGACAAGCCCTCAGGTGGCGCCACTTGGTGCCACCTGATGGGTTTCTTTTATTTTATTTTTATTAAAATTTTAAATTAATATTAATAAATAAATTAATAATAAAAATAGTTAAAAATATTTTAAAAATTAACTACAAATTTTAACAATACCTTATTTATTTTAATTAACTAAAAATAAAACTTACATTTAATTATAAAAATTGTTGTAGGTTTAATAACAATTTAATTTAAATTAAAGATGTAACATTATTAGATATAAAAATTGCAACATGAAAGTAAAATTCAAAAAAATTATAGTATTTGCAAAATTCTTATCCATTATTAATTTTAAAATTATATATATTTGTATATGAAACACTAATTTCGTTGTTATTTTCTTGTAATCCTTGTTGTTTTTCTTGTCCCGAATGTAATATTATTATTTTATTATCATTGTCTCTAAAATTAATTATTATGCATTTTCATATTTAAATTAATATTACTTATTTTTAAAATTATTATTATTAATATTATTATTATTGGTACTACTACTACTATTATTATTATTATTATTATTATTATAGATAATATAGGTGAGAGTGGAGAAGACTTTTTTTTTAATTAATTGGAAGAGAACCCCCTACCGGTTGGAGATGATGCTCAGGGGGGTGCAGATTCCTCGGGTGGAGATTGACACCCCAGGGCTGTAAATAGCCCTACGGGTTAGAAAATATAATAATAATGTGTCAGAATAAGAGGTTGACTTGCAGAGGTTTAAAGTTTAAACGTGCTGTGTAATGTCGAACTATATGTTAATGTTCAAGTTTGGTTTAAGGTTTCTATTCTTATATACTTTACGTGTATTTTTATCAATTATTAGATTATAGTATAGCTTTAAAAGTTATTCAAACAAAAATAATGTTCAAGTTTGATTGATTTGTATAACAAATCGAGCATAAACAACAAATTGTTCTTGAACGAGCTGGAATTTGAAATCGAATAATATAGTTTGATTCTCAAACCCTATTTAATTATATGTACATATATACTCCATAAAATAATAATTAAATACCATAATTTAATTAAATATTATCTTTCATTTAGACTTGAAAGAAAAGAAAACTTTTAACAATACTAATGTGACATTAAATTTCATAAAACAATAATTAAATACCGCGGAACTGAATAATTTATCATCTGCACTGAAATAAATAAATCGAAAACAACCCAATAAATAAAAAAGTAACATAAAAATGAGCAAAAGAAAATAGAAAATTCTGAAAGCTCTAGTCTCACATAATCATGCAACCATTAGGATTTTCATCACTGAAGTAACCACCATGGAATGACGGAGGCGGATTATAATATTGGTCTCGTGGCGGCCCGCGGTGATAATCCGGCGGAGGTAAGGCCATCCGCGGCGGTGGTCCCGGGTGGCTGTGATACGGCGGAGGTAGTCCCATACGCGGAGGTGGCCCCGGAAGAGCATGGTGGCAGTGATCCGGCGGAGGTAGTCCCATACGCGGAGGTGGCCCCGGAAGAGCATGGTGGCAGTGATCCGGCGGAGGTAGTCCCGGAAGCATATGATGTTGATGATGATCATTATGGACAGTACCATGGCCTCCAAAAGGATGATTATGCTCATGATTACTATGATAATTGTCATTATAATAATCATTAGGATAATCATTATGATCACCAATATTCATTCTCCATGTGTTTGCGTTGGTATACTCAACGTTCCTCACACGTTGCATACGTGAAACACGGTCTAGTTCCTCCGCATACGGACTCATGAACGGCCGGTGTGGATGAGGAGGAGGTGGTGCTGCCGGGGCTGGTGGTGGTGGCCCCGTGGGTCTTTTGGGAGGGGGCTTTGGACGAATTACGGAGAAATCCATTTTTTTTTTCTTTGTAATGATTTATTTAATTAATTCTTGATTTTTATTTAGGACAATTGTGAGGGTGGGTTTTTATACGTGGGAAAGATTTGTATTTGAATTTGGAAACATAAATCTCGGATGAGTTGTCAGAGAATTTGCATTGGTTCTGTAATTATGAATTATTCTTAATTTGGACAAGGAAAGTAGTAATTAATACTCCGTGTGTTTGTTATATTCTTAGATTTACAGCTGCTAAAAAGATTGATGTAAATTATTACTATACTCTAATATAGGAAGGTTATACCTTTTTAGAAAAATAGTAATTAATAGGCAATTAACTTGTTCCTTTATGCTTTAAAAGAATATGCATATGAAGTATATTACAACCTTTTAAATTATACCTAGTGCAAATTCTTTTAATTGGTTGAATCGGCCTGAAACCGAAAAATTCAGTGTGAATCGAATCAAATCAAATTGAAAATTTTGATTTTTTCTTTGATTTTTTTGGGAGATCATCGAACCAAATCCAAAACCTCTGAATTAATTATCTTTAAATCGAAGTATTAAGTTATTAGAGTTTAAAAGGTGATTGGTCGAAGAATGACAGAAAGTTAAACGCCATTATGGCCAGTGACCTATAATTTTTATTATTATTATTATTTATAACTCAGCTATTTAAGCTTATAACAATTTGTCGCTCATTAGTACTATTTTTCAATAACATATACTTCTTTGAAAGAGTAGAATTCATAATTCATCAAAAGAAAGAAATTTAGGCCATCTCCAATGGTTCAGGGCTAGCCCTGAGCCCTATCGTCGTCTCCAATGGTTGGGGCTCCGTGGGGGAATTAATTCCATTTTGAAACTTTGCCCACTCTCACCTATTAATATTATAGTTTTAAATTTTTTTAATATTAATATTAATAATAGTAATTATATTAATACTCGTAATTTAATTATTAATTATATTAAAAATATTAATATTAAATAGAATATTTAATAAAAGTAATTTAAAATTAATACAGAAAATTAATACGCAAACAAATATTTTTATAACACGGAAGAAAATACAAGAAATGAAATACAACAAACAACAAAGGAAATACAAGAAACAACAACGGAAATACAAGAAATCAAAAATACGGGAAATACAAGAAAGAAAACACATAAAAATATTACATTTTACTGATTACCCCCCTGAAACCAGTCGGGACCTTCATTCGATGCATCTCCAAATAAGTTTGTTGGAAGAGTTTTCCTTGCTATTTCTCTTCTTTTGTGACTCCAATACGCCTTTGTAATTGGAGTGAATGATGAGCAGTCCATCGCCATAATCCGTTCCTCTTGTAACTTTTCTGTGATTCCCACTCTCGTTGCTTCTTCTTCCCGTTGACGTTGAAGATTCTCCGCATGCCTTTTCTCTCGTCCAGCCTCGAATTCAATTTGACTTTGTCTGGACAACTCAATGGCTATCAATCTTTGGCTTTCAAAATCAGAAAGATGCGAACTCGACGAAGCCTTCCCTTTTCCCTTCTTGGCTTTTTTATTACCAATAGGTCTTTCAGATCTTGCTGTCGAGTGGGGAGTCTCGGGATTTTCTTCATCGCCTAGTGGAGTTGTTTCCGATTCAAATTGAGTTTCTAGTGGGGTTGGAATATAGCAATCTACCGTTGGTTGAGATCGGTTAACCGGAGGTGGTTGAGACGCTCCAGCTGTTGACCTGAACATGATCCAGTCTGATGCAACTTCCCATGTGTGTTGGAAGCACCAATTTTTCTTCATATCGGACTTGTACAAACGCAATGCCAGATCATGCTAAAAATTACAAAAAATAGTTAATATAACATATTAATAATTATTTAGCATATAATTAACGTAATATTTACCTCGTCCATTATTTGGCCGCTACTTCCCACTTCCCTTCTGGCTTTTTGAAGTGCTTCGTTCCATTTTTGCATGCTGTTGCAGATGTGTTTTTTCCATCTACTAGTGAGTGATTCTTTTGTTCTGCGTTCGTAATGAACTCCAGTACTTTCAAGAAAAACATACATTAAAAAGATGACTCTATCCCATAAATTTCCCGAAGCCTGGTCTGCCCCGACGATGTTGTCCTCCGATATCTCGATGTAAGCCTTTGTCAAGGCTACATCTTCAGCGGGAGTCCACTTTCTAGTTGACATTGCCTAAAAATTTTTTGCTTTCTTTTTTAGTTAGAGAGAAAGATATTGAGAGGTGTGATTTCAGAAGTGAATACAACTCCCTTTAAATAGGAAAAGCTATAGGGTGTATTATGTAAATTTCTAAAAATTGAAGGGTTGAGATCTGATCGGTACAAAATAAAGAAGGGTTGAGATTGGTGCAGAAAAGGAAGGGTTGAGATCTGATCGGTACAAAATAAAGAAGGGTTGAGATTGGTGCAGAAAAAGAAGGGTTGAGATCTGATCGGTACAAAATAAAGAAGGGTTGAGATTGGTGCAGAAAAGGAAGGGTTGGGATTGGTGCAGAAAAAGAAGGGTTGAGATCTGATCGGTACAAAATAAAGAAGGGTTGAGATTGGTGCAGAAAAGGAAGGGTTGAGATCTGATCGGTACAAAATAAAGAAGGGTTGAGATTGGTGCAGAAAAAGAAGGGTTGAGATCTGATTGGTACAAAATAAAGAAGGGTTGAGATTGGTGCAGAAAAGGAAGGGTTGGGATTGGTGCAGAAAAAGAAGGGTTGAGATCTGATCGGTACAAAATAAAGAAGGGTTGAGATTGGTGCAGTAAAGGAAGGGTTGAGATCTGATCGGTACAAAATAAAGAAGGGTTGAGATTGGTGCAGAAAATATAGGGTTGAGATCTGATCGGTACAAAATAAAGAAGGGTTGAGATTTGATACATTTTGCCTATTTAATAATCCAATCTCACATTGTAGTGAACACATTCATTCTTAAAAAATATCTGATACATAAAATATTCACTCTACAAAAAATATTCACTCTACATAAAATATTTACTTTCTCAAGATGAATCCGTACGATGATTTTGGTGGTTATGGTGATTATGACGTATCATCTTCTTCCCGAAACCAATTTTGGGAAGATTATAACACCAGGATTGCAGAAGAAGAAAATGAACGTGTACGAACACAAGAAGAAATTTTTAATTTAGATTAAGTATTAATCTAAATTTTATGCTTATGACGTGTTTATTTTGTATTTTTAACTAATTTGGTATTTTAAAAAAAAATTATTTGTATGAGTGTTAAATTAAATGGACTATTCTAATATTAAATAGTATATCATAATTTTATTTAAAATATCATTAAATAATTAATCATATTATATCTATATAATTAAAACAACACATTAATTAAAATAATACATTAATTACTATAACACATTTATTAAAATAAAACACTAATTAAAATAACACATTAATTAAAATAACACATTAAATAAAATCACATTAATTACAATAACACATTAATTAAAATACAACACATTAATTAAAATCACATTAATTAAAATACAACACAGTAATTAAAATTACATACAACACATTAATTATACAAAATTAACCATACACACATTAAATAAACCATACACCAATTAATTCATTAAAGAAAAGCAAAAAAAAAAAAAAAAGAAAGATGGCGGCACCTGTTTTAAAGAGGGGCGCGTGTCCTTCTTTAATCGCGGCCCGGGCTGGGCGCAGGGCTCCGCCGAGCCCTGCGCCCAGCCCGTTCCGCCCCGTTTCCCACCCCGGCCCCCGGCCCGCGCCGTCTCCAGCGGTTCTCCTCCCCAGCCCGGCCCCGAGCCCGACCCCGCACACCACCGCTGGAGATGGCCTTAGGTTAGATTTAAGGGCATCTCCCATCTCTAATAACTAGGGGGGAGATGCCCTAGACGGTATGTGGGAGGAAGGGAGAAAGAAATTCCAACTCTAGTGACTAGGGGGGAGGAGGAGGGACCTTGGAGAGCATCACATGCTTTTTTTTTATTTATTTATTTTATTTATTTATTTTATTTTCTTTGGTTATTTTTTTTAGCTTTATTTAAAAATAAAAAATTCCTAAAATTTGTATATTATTTGGAGATAATTATTTTTTAATTATAAAAATAGAACTTTAATTTCATTTAATTAGCACTATTATTGTAATTTTAGGGTTGTATTTATCACCCAAAAATAATTCTTTCTAAAAAATTTAAAATAATATGATACAATCATGAAATCAAATTCAACTACAACCCTACGAATTACATATGGCGAAACATAAACTTTAATTTTGACCTTGTGTATCCCACACAAGTTCGATTAAGTCCTTTATGTTCTATGTTCCATAATGTACTTTGAATTTTAAATTTATTTTTGATGTAATAATAATAATAATAAGTGAAAGTGGAGAGAAATAACATTTATAATTAAATGGATTTGATAGAAGGAGTCATTAGAGATGACTAAAAAATTAAGGGGAAGGGGAGAGGGAGAGGCGGGGAGAGTATTCCCTCTCGGAGTCATTAGAGATGAACTAAAAAATTAAGGGGAAGGGGAGAGGGAGAGGCGGGGAGAGTATTCCCTCTCGAAGTCATTAGAGATGCCCTAACTTTCCTTAAATGATGAGATATGCTTTTCGTTTAAATAACGAAATAAAGCCGAATCATTTTTTTTTTCTTAAAAAAATAGAAAGAAAAACAATGATTTCACATAACATTATAGTTATATTTTTTAAATTGAAATTGTCTTGCACACATATTATACATGTGAGGCATCATACCTGATATTTATTTATTTTAAAAAAAAATATATTTATTATTTTTATTAGTAAAATACAAATCTCAAATAGACCCATTGACGTTTTAGAACAAATTGGTTGGAAAGTGAAAAGAGCACCACGAGAATTTGCTTTAAAGACGCATGTTTAGTGTACATCAACTCTGCGTCATAAGTCTCTGTAAGAAATCAGTAGTTGAACGAACAAGAACGGAAATGCTAAAAAAAATATGATGTAATCGCCATGTTCCAAATAGGATTAATATGAACTCCCACACAGAAAAACACTGAAACTTACAAGATTGCCCTTGAAGAGAAGAGTACCATTGAAGAAAAGGAAAAATAAGATAAATAAAATGGGGAAGGCTCAACCAGCCAAGTCCACGCAGGCCGGGCCGGACCGCACTGGTATTGTTAGCTCTGCTAATATATAAATGCTACAAAAGCTAGTTGTGAAGCTTATCTTTTTGCAGGTTTCTTTCTCCACTCAGTTCGGCCCCTATTTATTTCTGAACCATCTGATAATCTCAACAAATGTAGAAACTGAATGCAGTCGTTTTCGTTTTTCCCAGAAACGAGAGATCCATTAGTTGTTCCATTGAGCTCTAAATGTGCATCTTCCGATTCAGGACTTGTAAGGGAATTGACAACATCATCCTGTTGACATTCACGCCTATAATCTAAAGTAATAGTCTGCAGTTCATGACTGTCGATGATTTCTTGAGGCATACTCTGTTAAGAAATCAATTCTCTATTAGCAAAAACAACAAAACAGCAGGGCTATAAATATTTCATTTTGACCCAGCCCATTTTAACCAAACCCATTTTTATCCACCCAAACTCGACCCAACCAAACCAATTGCCACTCTTTCGTATGGCAGAGCTATACAGATTCTAAATATGGGGTCTTCAAATAACTCATTGGATATGAGTTATAAATACATCTATTCTTCTAATTAAGACTGTTGAGAATGAATGACTGAAGGAAAACTAACCTCTAGAACCCAACCGATGTAGGTCACATTGTTTACATGCTGGTTCATGTCCAGATCGGCTCGCCTTGGCTGCCAAAAGTATAACATACTAAGAAGTATCTCAAACAAATAATATTCCCACATAATTCATTTAAACAAAGTGATCTTACCACAAGCCCGACTTTGGAATGTTGAGCTGGGTCATCCAGTTTTGCTATTTTCTTCAAGCTAGCATTATTCTCTTCGGGAAATGCTAATCTGATGTCCACAGCAAATCAGAAAACAAGTCACAATAACGATTAGTTTACAATGCAAAAACGAGGCCAGTTATGGGATGACTGAAAATGTAAACATTTTTTGAGACATATACAACGCAAAAATTACACATTGAGATGAATATAGAATAGAATATTATGTTAGTTGAAATATTGAATTAAGGAATAAATGTATGTTGCTGTATGTATGCTTATAGTGGTCATGATTTAGTGAACTTTTGCATTCGAATTAATCAATTATCACTGATTTTGCACCAGTTTCTAAAATCCTGGTTAATGCATTATTATAACTCACAATTAGAATCATCATATCAACATGCAGCTTGGTCAATATTCAATACAACCCAAACCATCTACAAACTTATTCAAGCCAAAATAAAACATAAATGTCCAGAAAAAAAAAAAAAAAAACTAGAAAATTCACCATTTTTCGGAAGCTAGAGAAAAAGGCAAGGTATTTCCAATCAGAACATTCAATATTAAGTTCCATTTTCAAACATGAATACTCAATCACTGAGTGAAGGAGCAGAATTTAAAAAAAAATGGAATATACCTAAGTGTTTTTGGGCAATGAACTAGATATTCATCACGGACTTCATCAGTTACTTTCTGTAGCCGCCTGGTGTCTTGGTTCATCATCACCCACTTACTGCAATAAATTGTACGTAGTGAAGAGAAGAATGAATGACTCTTTAATCACACTATAATACTATAGAGTGAATCTAATTATTAAGTACAAGAGATATATTAATCACAAATAACAAAGAATTGATTTTGCTATATATAAATTTCTCAGGGTGTTCCCTTTTAAAGTTTTATATTACATGAGTATTTTGAAACAACTATCACAAATAGTTGTTTAATTTTCCATGTTTTCTTACTTTCCAATGCTTCAGAATTTGATTTTATGTCGACCCACACCAAAAAATTAAATTTCACCTAACCTTGTAGCCCTTCCAATGACTTCACCATTAGCATAATCTTTAAGAATCCAATCACGTCTGGTGCCAATCCTACCTTCACTTTGGCACCATGTCTCTATCTCGACTACATCACCCCTGTTTCATGATCAACATACGAGATAAAGATAAAAACAAAGGTAGCCCGAACATGAAATACTCAGGATATCAATTAAATATACTTTACCATGCAGGATATTTATAGATCTCAATGTGCATACGAGCAGTCACCCATATAAGATGCAATTTTCTCATGGTAAGTGTAGTAGCGAATCCATCGGTCGAGAACCCAACACTTTGAGCATGGTTGCAGCCAACCTCCTGCTTAAATTATTTGATAAGAAAACATTATTCGAACTAAATAACCATGAATCAAGAAAATAATATTCGACTTGATAACAGTGAAATTCAAGAGCATACCAGATAATATGATTTTAAACTTTACTTGATATCTATTCATCAGCAGAAATGAAAAAGTAAAGAAGCAAGGACAAAGGAGAATAACAAGACAGCCAAGAAGAAGACAAAGGAGATCAAGAGCAAAAACAAGAACATCATGAACAATAAACATTCATCGATGAATAAGAAACAAAAGAAGAGAACGGCAACAATAAGGGCACACAAAATTGATGTAGGAGTTGAGTCATAGTTGAAACAAACAAACAGCAGATTTAGATAGTGACATTATCATTCTGACAAAGCAGAACTTTAAAAAACAGAGCATAACTACACCGCACTCAACAATAAATAGAAAAATAGGAATCAACTTATTAGAGAATACAATGAAGTTCAATCCAAACCGATTAACTAGCATGCACAATCACACAAGGAGGCCTATAGAGTTAAAGTTCCCAGTTTTCGCAATTATTTACTTGGGAAATTGCAAATATCATACCAAATGTAATCAATTTCCAATACACTTACAATTAATCAACTAATTTATGCTCAATTGGGGTATATAAGACGAAATCAGGAAACCTACATCAGATCAGGGACTAACAAAACCTACATCAGATCAGGGACTAACAAAACCTACATTGCCCAAATTGACAGCATAAATATCATAAAACAACAAAAAAATACTCATGCATCAACAAAATTACACATCTAGTAGCCAAATCTCAATTCTCAACTAGACCTGCAAGAGATTGGCAATGGTCTCAACAGTGGCAGTTTTGTTAATTCCGACCTCATAGCACCTAACTATAAATTTCTCTTTATAAGAGAAACCGTCCTCCATCAAACTGCCCAGCCGGAGCCGGTCAGCTAAACTCGGCTCGTAGGTCGTCTCTTGCGTGGCCACCGACGTGACACGCAATAATTGGGCCATCCGAATCCGACCCGGGTATTTGTAGAAGATTGCCGGGGTGTTCGGCCGACGAATCAGGCTCGAAAACCGGCAATTTCCGCGGCTTTCGCTCACGGTAGCATTGCATGCCGAAAATGCCCCTCCCCTTAGCAACATTTGGGAGATTTCTCAATTGAACTGAATTTGAGGTTTTATGTAATCTACAGATGTATATTTTTTGTCGCTTGAGTTTTTGTAGTGTTCGTCGATAGAACCAAGAGAAGGTTATGAACTGGGTGGTTGGGTTGATGGACCCCTGGGGGCAGTTTGGCAGGAGGAAGTAGTAATTTCACTGACACCACAAGTAAGTACGACGGGTGTAGATACTCTGTACCATTTTTGGTGTACCACCACTAAGTGATTAACACATGCACATTTGACAATTATAATATAATATGTGCATATGTGCATGTGTCAATCACTTAGTGGTGGTACACTTAAGTGGTACACCAAAAGTGATACTTTGACAATTATAATATAATATGTGCATATGTGCATGTGTCAATCACTTAGTGGTGGTACACTTAAGTGGTACACCAAAAGTGATACAGAGTATCTTGAGCCCATTATACAGTATTATATTATTATGCAGATCTGAAAGACTAGTGGTTTTTAGTTCTGTTTATTTTTGTTTCTATCCTTTTTTTCTTTTTCTTGCTGTATTTTATTTGAGACCCCACCTTTTTTGTCAAAGCAGCAAATTAATTTAATATACCCAAAAAAAATTCAGTACAAATTCAAAAATCGGAAAACCATCATCACAAAAACCAAAGTTTATCCCTTTTTTCTTTGAAAAAGGACCAAAGCAAACACGGCTATAGACAACACCACTTGATAATTAATAGGAAGAAGAGTTTTGCATTAATAATAGGAAAATTCTAGGGTGCCGCTACGTTATGTGCCGCTAATACCACATTATGTGGTATTACCACACAATGTGTGTTACATTAGGTGGTATAAGTATCATAGAATGTGATACACATTGCGTGGTACGTAATACCACATAATTTGGAATAAATACTACATGATGTGGGGGTCATATTAAACATATGGGGTTAATACTATGTAATGTGATCATGTACTATCACATGTAGAGATCATACCATACAATGTGATACACATTGTGTGGTAATACCACCTAATGTGGTATTAACGGCACATAACGTAGCGGCACCCTAGAATTCCCCTAATATATAATAATGCTATATATTGATCTTAAATTTTTTGTATTTGATAAGAGAAATAACAAAATACTTTGTATTAGAAAATAATAAGTGAGAATTTGCAATGTTATAGAAAATTATAGGCGTTTGAAGAAAGTATTATTGTTGCTTTTAGACGTTTATGTATGTAGTATGTCTATGTGTTCACAAAGCCCAAAATTAATTGCTAAGAAAAAAAGCCCAAAAATTAAATAGTAGGCTTTTACTTATTAACACTTAAAGTGGTATTTATTTTGCTTAGGCATGTGTACGGTGTACCCTATTTATTTTGTTTAAATGAACTGGAAGTTAAACGAGAGGGGAGCTACTGACCTTACCTAATATTAACTTAATTTTACGTGGTACATATATTTAATTATATGCCGTACATAGAGAAGTAGTAACTTTATTAATACTTAATTTAATTTTCAAGGGCAACATCTACGAATTGAATGATCTAAATTCTTATTGGACATTTTAATTGGAATAAACTTCATTACGTAAAGGTTAGAGTACTCAGGAAAAGATGTGGAGTCAAACAACAAATATTCCAGTATGTACGTAATAACAGTTATGTATAATTAGAATTTAGAGCAAAATATTATTATTATTATTCAAGTTGTTATTTATGTATATAAAATAATTTTGTTACTCTAATTTCAAATAAAAAAAGAACTGTATAGTATTTAACTTGTACATGTTTTTACTTCTATAATGTATGATTGTAAGTATTCCAATAAAATTGGATCGTGCAAATAAGTTCACGTAGTTCTATTCTCCAAAAGAAAACATATTCATTACTTTAGCTTCAACATGTACCTCTAGTGTATGCGTCTAGGTCATCTCTAATGACTTGGAGGGGGAATATCCTCTACTTCTCCCTCCCCCAATTTTTGTAGTCATATCTAATGATTCATTCCATCAAAATTATTTTAATTATAAATTTTATTATCCCCCATTCTCACTACTTATTATTATAATTATTACACCAAATATAAATTTAAAATTGACTAATTTAAAATCAAAAGTACATTAGAGAACAAAGAAAATAAAAAATAACATTAAATATTAAATTAACCCATATAAAAATACACAAATTATAGGATCTTTTTTAAGAGAGTTATTTTGGATGATAAATGCAACCCCAAAATTATTAAAAAAATAATATTATAATTATAATGTTAATTAAATTAAATTAAATTTATATTTTCATAATTAAAAATAATTATCTTCAAATAATACACAAATTTTAGGATTTTTTTTTAAAAAAAAAGGCTAAATAAAAGTTACCAAATAAAATAAAAAATAAAAAAAGAGCATGTGTAGCACATCTCGTGGGTTTGGGCTAGGGAAGCTCTCGGCCCACTCTCCTCTAGCTACCTCCAAGGTCCTTCTAGCTTATTTGACATTCTCCTAGAGAGTTAATTTTTCCGCCCTTCCCCCACATACTCTCTAAGGCATCTTCCCACTTGTCATTAGAGATGCTCTAACCTGCTACTTGTTTGCTTGAATACGTACATAAATGTCGGTTCAAAAAAAAAAAAAAATACGTACATAAATGTGTATGTAACGAGTATATTTTAAGAAAATATAGGAGTGTGGAAGTAATTAAGAAACTTATTCGAAAGGAGGATGAAAAAGTCATATTTATTTGATATGACATAATAGTATTCTCAATTTAAATCGTCAATCACTTGGCTCTCGATTTAGCAAATAAATAAAATGATACTGGACATGGCTTTTGAGAATAGAGAAACTTGGTTAAACTTAAGATCTCTGATTGAAGAATTTGTAAAAGTGCACTTCCAATTATGGCTAACATGTTCAAATTGCAAAGCAGCATGAAAGTAGAGATGACTTAGATAATAATTATTTCGTGTAATTAGTAGCATTGTACTTAAAAAGTCACGATTTGAAAGAGATAAACATAAGCGTTTGCTTTACTAAAAGAGATTATAGTGAGTGTTGATAATTTATATTTTAGTAATTATTAAGCTTTAGAAGTGAAAATTTGGATTGAATCTGATCTGAGGCAGCAAAACCATCATAAAATTCAGAGGGGACCTTTTTTCATAAAATAAATTTTACAATAATAAACCCTGAACCAATTTAGGCTAAACCGAACTGGTTTAAGATAATCCTGGTAGGAAGTATATACCCCGTGCCAAACGCCCTTCATCTCCCCCAAATCTCTTGTAACATTCATCTTTTCATGTATTAACTAAAATTAGAAAACCCTAATTCTCAGGATCGAAAATGGGCAGCGACGTTGAAGCAGGATTCGCGAAGCTACAAGGCGAAGATTTCGAGTATTACATGCAGACTTACTCCATAATTCTCGGCCGCAACTCCAAAAAATCATCGGTGGATGTTGATCTCTCCTCCCTTGGCGGAGGAATGAACATTAGCCGTCACCACGCTCGCATATTCTACGACTTCCAACGCCGTCGTTTCGCCCTTGAGGTGCTCGGCAAAAATGGCTGCTTCGTCGAGGGCGTTCTTCACCTCCCTGACCACCCTCCCGTGAAGCTCGATTCACAGGACCTTTTGCAGATCGGAGACAAAGAGTTTTACTTTTTGTTGCCCGTTAGGAGTATTTTGGGCGGGCCAATTGGGCCCAGGCATCATGTCACTACTAATTATCAGCAGCAACATCATTTAGGGTTTGGGAAAAAGGGGAGAGGACGTGCTGATTTTTACGAGGAGGAGTATAATGAGGAGGAAGGCGGTGGTGTTGGTGAGGAAGGGTCCTCGGGCGGGAAGAGGATGAGGAGAGGTGATGGGTATGGTTCAGGCGGGAAATCGGGATCCTTGGGGCCTTTGGGTTAGTTAATTGTTCTTTTGCCTCTCGAATTGAAGTTGTTTATGGTCTATTATTTGAGATTGTGGATTTTTAATTGTGTTAAAGTATGGTTAGAGAGTGTTATACTGTGCTATCTATCTTTAATTGCTGGATTAGATATATGTAGCTCCTGCATTAGGATTTTGAAGTTGTAAGTAATTTTTGTTGTTCACATGTCACATCATCTTGATCAGAGGTTATATCTTTATTGAGTTTATGTAAATTTAGTCTATACGAGGATAATGTTTTCTGATAAATATGAATTGGAGTCCCTATAGAAGCTTAAGTAATTCTTTTCCATATTTTGGTTCCTAAGCATGTAAGATGATTTATGTTGCTTGATTCGCTTTTAATTGCACCTGATTACCACTTGATCTAAATCATCTTGTGTACCAATTGTGTATGATTCACTAACTATATGTCTCTAATCGATGGAAGTTGATAGTTTAAACCATTACATGTATTTAGGATACATCAGAAGTACTCCATATTCAATTGTTTTGTAAATACTATAAGCTGGTTGTGTTGGTTATATTTAAGAGTCAACCAAGTTGGATAAAAGGTGTAGAGGTCATTAGTCCGAGCTATATCAATACATTCCAACATGCTATTTCTCTGTTTGCCTTTTATATTTTTGTAAGGTTTTGCTTTTGCAATATATAGCTTCATTTATTGGGTTACAAAAACCTTGCTAAGTGGCTGAATCCAAGTGTACCTCTTTGGTTAGTCATGTTATTTCTTAACTTAAACAGGCTCTTTGGATAGTCATGTTATTCCTTTTTTCTCAGTTAAGCACCTAAGTAAATTCATTTAGGCCTCTTTGGATTGAGGGATTTGGAGTTATGGCTTTGGATCATTTTGATTTTGTATGGATTTCATATCTTTAGGAACTTACTTTTTTTACCAACTTTGAAATCCTTCCAAAATTGAAGTTATTTGATATATTTTCTACAAATCCATCAACAAATCAAAATCCTTCCAGACTGATGAACTCTTAATTTTTTAAGTGTCTTTTAGTTGCTAAATATTAGATCTGAGATATTTTCTGGGTGATGTATTGATATCTTGTCAGATGTTTACTGCATTTTAATATTCCATCCATTATGCTTTGATTTGGATCTCTTGCAGATAAGAAGGCCGAGGGAAGACCGCGTGTCGACAGAGAAGCTGACAATCAGCAGCTTCTTCAGTTAGAAGAGAAGGATGTAGTTTCATCAGTAGCCACAGTGCTGTCTGATTTATGTGGTCCTGGAGAATGGATGCCTATGGAAAAACTTCATACTGAGGTTTATATTTCTTATATCATCTAACGCAGTCCCTTTTATTCTGATTTTTTTCCTATCAATGATGGTCTTAGTTGAATGCTGATATTTTCTTTGTATTATCATCTAGATTATGTTCTTGATTCTGAAATCTGTGAAAAATTTGTTGCTGTTTGCGCAGTTGGTAGAACAATTCAGCAATATATGGCATCATAGTCGTGTGAGGAGATACTTGACGTCTGAGGATCATTCAACTCCAGAAGCCAAAGGAAAACCTTGGTATGGATTGCTTATGTTGTTGAGGAAATACCCGGAACACTTTGTTATCAACACAAGATCCAAGGGAAGGGTTACACTTGAGTTTGTCTCTCTTGTCTCGCTACTCTCTTGAGAAGTGGAATAATCTTCGCGTTGTAAAATGTTACCGTCTGGCAAATGATTAGATAGTGAGATCTGTGTGTTGATCTTAATATACGATGGATTCAATTGCGGCCAATGAATTCAAATCATGATTCAATTGTCCAAGTGTGCCTCAAATTTCTGTCTTTTACACCTTTTGTGTTATTTGTAGATGAAGTATTTAAATAGTTTATTCATTGCAGGAACCAACATTTACATGAATTTAGACAAATAGCTACCGAGAGGTCAAAACCTGACCGAGTTAATTTGTTTCATGCTGAGCTACTTTAACATTTGGATTGGATTGGTTTGAAACTAACTTGTCAATGAATTGCAACTCATTTTGCCATTAAATTATGTGATTCAACTGT
Organism: Penstemon barbatus; assembly: GCA_003313485.2. Lineage (NCBI taxonomy): Eukaryota > Viridiplantae > Streptophyta > Magnoliopsida > Lamiales > Plantaginaceae > Penstemon > Penstemon barbatus. Next base: position 8,822,089 of record CM064877.1, on the reverse strand, counting down.
TGCTAATGCGGTAAATGGCTGGTTTTATTCTCTTACTAGTCACCATTAGCAAGTGTTTTTGTGTGCATATTTTTTTTTCAAGCACAAACAAATCAAGATTTTTTTTTGGGATTTATCCAAAGAAAAAATGAAAAATAAATTTAATTAATGAATGTAACGAAATAAGTGGTTGTGTTAAAAATGTATATATTATAATTTTAAATTAAATTTTAGGGCTAAAAAATAGTAAAATAAAAAAAATGGTGTGACATATATTATAATTTTAAATTAAATATTAGGGCTAAAAAATAGTAAAATAAAAAAAATGGTGTGACATGACTTATCTTTTCATTTTCATTTAGTTCATATATATATATATATATATCAGAAATAGAATAAGATATATAGGCTCTAGTACTGGCAGGCCAAACATACTTGCTTAAATGAAATATTTAGCCTACGCGTTAACAAGAAGAAAAAAGGAAAAATAATCAAGATCATGGGACTAATGTATGATCATCTTCCGAAGCTGAAAAACCATTGCTTTCTTGTTCTCCCTCCCAATCATAATTAAGCTTCTTTCCTGAACCATCAATTCTTCTTCGCGAACTGGGCTGGCTTTCTGAAAATTCAACGATCTCAAACACCAAGTACACATGAAACCTGCAATGGATTAAAGTTCGAATACATACTCCATATAACGCTTACTTAGTACTCTTGTTAGATATAGCGGAACGAGTAATAGCTAAAAATTCATTCCACTTATATTTCTTTAGTTCCTGCTTTTCCTCCTCGGGTAGTTCAAAATTGGGCTCTCTTCCGCACATAAAAGCAGCCCTGAAAATGTCCAAAAGAACCATCTTATGTTCTTTTCTCCGAGGGCGTTGTGTATCTTCAACACACACAAACATATACAAATACATGTAGTACATAGTATGTAGTTTCAGTTGAGTAATAATACCGGTCATACAATCGAGCGGCCTCTTCTTGAGATCCAACGGTACCCAAATGAATCTGTTTCTTGTCAACTTTAATAGCAGCTTGCCATTTCATATTCTTGAAATAGACACCTCTCATGGTACATGGTTCTTGATTTTCAACATGCTTCCTCCTGTGTCGCTTTCTGCGTTTAATTTCTTGAACAATGACAATAGATACAACTCAGATCAAAGACAAGAGAAGCAAAACATATCTTTTCTGGTATGTATGCCTTGTAATTATGGATGAAGGTATGAATGAACAAGAACAAACCAGGGAATAGCCGACTGAGATGCTCATTTAATGGACTTGGAGCAGACACGTTTGATGAACCAGCCACAGTTTCTGAGGTGGTTTCCTAGCCAGTGCAATTGAGCTTGTCATATGATATATGTACTTAAAAACCTTGAGAACAAAGGCTATGGAAGTTAATCTTGCTTACTTCTTTTGTCTTGTATCTATCATTTGAAGACAGGGGATGAACATTGACTAAGTTTTTGTTCTCCAATCCGTTTTCATTAGACTGCCCATGTTCAAAAGCCCTAGGAACTTGAGCCAAGAAAGAGTTCTTTCCTACATAATTTTGTAAAGTGTCAAATAAAAGCATACACCTCTAAGAAGGCAAATGCACGAAAGCAAGCGTTTTCATGTGAAATACCACTGCATAGTCCTAACAGCTTGCGCCTTCGAATACTCACCATGGCTATTTTGGTTCTCCTAAAAGGCAACAAGAAAGTTAGGTAATGGCCTCATGCATGATATCACAAAGAAAAACAACTATGGTTACATGATAGATTAAAAAGTTTGAACGCATAAACATTGAACATGTATGTACTCTCCTAGGATCCCCATAACGAAAATATTAAGTATTTCGTAAAAGCACAACTCGCCAACATTCTTAACTTAGGGGGGTGTTTCGTTAATTTGTAGTACGTGTCGGTTTAGAGCTCATCACGAAAGTTGTTGACAGACTTTAGCCTTAATTAAAAGGCGAAATTTCAAACTATGGCATATATATATATATATATATATATATATATATATATATATATATATATATATATATATATATATATATACTTCAACTTCTTTCTACACCCTGAGACTGAAATAGAGAATTAATTAAGTTGATAGAACTTTGATAAACCAACAACATAGAGAAGGACCCATGAACTTAACCAGCTTAATAATTTAACTGATTCATGGAGGCAAAAGGCAAGAAAATATAGCTAGGAACAAGAAATTTAACCAAAAAAGAAAATCCAACAAATTAACATGAAGACAAAGCTCAATGCCAAAAAGCTAGCCCACCAATACCATATCTATCATATCAACTAGCAATTAGCTAGCCAGAGCAAATGCTATAATATAACAGACAGACAAAACAGTAGAGAAAGACCCCCAAAATAAATCATAATTCAAATTCGATGGCATAAAATTGACCACCTTCGCCTGATTAACCAATCACAATATGTAAATTATACAAATGCATGTGTATTGTAGTACTTTCTCATTGAATAACTTAAAATTGGTCACAACATATATATATATATATATATATATAAATAAATATATATTATCACAAGAAACAATTATGATATTTTTTGTGGCAATTATATAAACCTGTACCTGCAAGTAGAGAACAAAAGGTACTAGTAGTTGGCGGTGCGTGGAAACCGAGGCAGATGGTGAGAATGGAAACAGAGAGAGAAAGAGAGAAGGGAGTAATTGAGAATAGACTATAATAGAAGTAGAACTAGTAGTTGGTAAACTAGATAGTTTTTCACGCATGAATATATTCTTATAACCACCTCTTGTTTTATTTTAATAATAATAATAATAATGGATTAAAATTTAACTAGTTACTTATCCTACAGAAAATCTCTAAACTCATTTCAGTTTCTGAATTCGTGAAAACGATAATAAAGTTTAGTTTCTTACCTGGTTAGAGTTTCATTGACCAAAATGCCATTAAAAATCTTATCATTTATTAATAATTAAAAAATTGTCCAACTACTATTTTAAAAAAATCTTATTGACCAATCGAGTTTATTTACAAATCTGCATTACTCTATCAAAAAGGATACAAACAAGATCTTAATTTTCAAATGAGTCTAGTGAAATGATAATAAGTGATGTACTAGGAATTTGAAAATTCAAAGTTACAAACTTCAAAATTTCGATTTATAATCGAACTCTCGAACTTGGAGGACTATTGATATATCAAATATTCAATCAATGACATGGCAAGTTACATGCCAGAATAAAGTCAAACTAAGACTAAAATCTGCTCTTATTCGACATACACCAGACTGAACTTGTTCGAAATACACCAAACAAGACATATTCGACATACACCAAAATGGACCTATTCGACATACACCAAAATTGACATACAGATACTTAATCTCCAAATTGTCTTGAAAACATGCCCCTCGACATCCAAGCATGGTTATTCGACCTGCCCACCATACATATTGATAGATATGAGCCTTATTCGACATAACCATTAAAGATCCGACCCAAAAGATCCGCTTTCCACTCCTATAAATACTCCGCATATGTTACATTTTAAGGTAGATTCTGCTCGACTTAACTACTGTTTTTTTGCTATGCTTTGAATTGATATGACTTAGGCATCGGAGGGTCAGCGCCGGGTCAACCACCGGCACAACCTGACGAGTTTCTTTGAGCACAGGGTTAGGAACCTTGAAGTGGAGTCCAGCTCGATCTGACCGGCTTAGGATTCCATAATGTGGAGCGGAAAAACATCATTCCGTGACACATTGGACATGTACCAGACACTTAGAGGAAAATTCGCTTCATCAATAAGTCAATAAGAGAATCTTTTTGCTAATAAAACATTGATATAGGGAGCTTTTTGCAATTAAAAGTAATAGCGGATTTTCTAGCAATTAGATATAACAGATGGAGTTTGTACGCATTTAATTCCAACATAATATGAGTAACCCCACCCCAGGAAAAGATAAAATTTATCTCATAAATGGTAATGGCGCTAAGGATGCAAACTCCAACTCTACCGATTGCCTCCTTCAGTTACAGTAAGTTTGTTTGTTCGTGGAATCTGTATGTTATCCATAATAAAGCTGATTGGTGGTGGTTGTTCGAATGGTTGCACAAAGATAAGAAATTTATCAAATTGCCCCTAGTTTTATGATTGATTTTATATTTTGTAAACGAACGGTCCAGTAATTAGTTGATATTAATGAGAATGAATGTTTATTCTAATTTTGATTTGATATTTGTGGACGATAGTGACTTGTGAAGAACAATTTGAGGGTATTGTTTGCATTACTAATTGTTTATATTAAGTTTCTTCAAAATTTCATATTAATTTGTAATTCCTCTTCCTCTTTTTGTTTGTAAGGTGTATGTGAGTATGGAATCTTAGAACTGAGTTTTCCTTAAATTGGAGTATTGCCCAATTATCCTTTTCATGGACTTCTTTTTTGTTAAAACCAAAATGTTCTCTTTTAGCTTTACCTTCATTCTGAGAAACAAGTTGCTGCCAAACTTTCATCTCTTGAACTGGTACAACTGGAGAACATTACCGAATCACCTGAGTCTATTTTTTCTTTCGGTTTCTAATAATTATTCATTTACAATTTATCAGTTGAATTTTTATGGGTACAAGGATATCATACAATTGTGGTCCGTTTGGCTTCAGTTTACTACTTACGATATAGCATGTTGCTTGTTGTTCAACTGATTGCACCAACATAACCTTCTTGTTAACCTTTAGAATAACACGTCATTCTTAGTTCATGTCTATAAGTTTTTCAATGGTGTTACTGTAATTATTCATAGTCATCTGTTATGCTCTGTGAAGCAGCTAAAACTTCCAATTCCATTCTCCAGCAAAGTGTTGGTTCACAATTTTCATGTAAGGAAAAAAGATGTAGAGAAAGAGTACGAGTGCTGTCGGCATTACCAGAAACCGCAGCTTCTATTGCAGTTGCCGCCACAATTGTTGGTGCTGCTGCTACATTCCTTGCCAGAAGAAGTAAAAGCTCGGAAGCTGTTGAGGTACATGTAGGACATGGACAAAATCTTTATCTCTTGATAGGAGAATGAATGTAAAAAACTTTGCCCATCGTCTATGTTAAAAATGGCTTCTATGACGAATTACTTTGGAGCTCATCTCTTTCTTTTTTTGGTTTTGCTCCAGCTGAGTAGTGCTGTTATTTATTTTACATGGATTTTGTAATAAACAGGCCGCTACAAAAATCTGTGAGGACTGTGGAGGTTCAGGTGTTTGCTCTGAGTGCAATGGGGAAGGTTTTGTGCTTAAGAGATTGTCGGATCAAGGTGCTGAAAGAGCAAGATTAATGGCAAAGAATATGGCTACTAGATACACAGCAGGGTTAGAGTCGTCTACATTGCCTCCTTTTTTCTCTTCGACTTCTTTACAAAGTAAATAATATACATGTTCACAGGCTTCCGAAGAAGTGGAGCTACTGCACAAAGTGTTCCTCTGCTCGATCCTGTAGTCGCTGTGGTGGAAGTGGGAAGCTAGGCTACCAAATTTAGTCTGGTGCCTGTGGCTTCATTTCAATTAGACAAGTTTCAACGTGACGTGACTATATCCACTGGTAGAGAACAAATCCTGGATAATTGATGTGAGTTATTCTTTTCTGTATATTCCTGAGATAATATAATTGTGTATGGACTATCGGTACCTTTGCGCAAACTCTGTAATAGAATTTCTAAGCGTCTCCTCTATAGTATTGTACATTTCATTTTCTGTAGTTATTGAAGGATTCTTACGGATAATACCTCTTATGGACACTTGTTGAATGATACTAGGTGTAGAAAATTCATGACATATCTACGCATGCACGAGTATGCTAGGGGAAAGCGGCTCGTGTATGTCTTTGAGATGGTATATATATGCCTTTGAGATTGAATTTTGCTTAGAATTGTCTAATCTCATGAAGTTGGAAATAAAACCACTTAATTACTAAGGGGACTGCCGAGCATTAATTAGTAAGTCATTTGATAACGGCAGATTCGCCATAACTTTGTATACAGTGATCAGAGATCCATTGGTTATGGTTTGTGCCCAGTCATGATCTATATATCTTGTTTCTACACTTCTTATGAAGCCAGGGATGATGTGGGTAATACCTGCAACAAGAGAAAAAAAGTACTGGTAGTTGGCGCGCAGCCTGGAAACCAAAAGAGGGGTGTGTTGGTTTGTGTTTTTGTGGATTAGATTACAAAGGGAAGGTGGTAAGAATATATAGAAACAGAGGGAGAGCTAGAGAGTAATTGTAGAGTAGATTATAGAGCAAGTAGTTGGTGTTTTCACTCATGAATCGACGACCTTTTGTTTTACTAGAAAGGTGCACATACAAGCTTGCTGATTTTATATGTGATTTTAAATATAAGATTTCATTTAACTTTTCATTTATCATAAAATAATACAAGAGCAATGAGTTAAAATATTAAGCTTTAAAAAATTGAGAGAATTGCTACAATAATTGAGGACTTATTTCAATATGAAAATGATTAAATGAACAATGGTTAGCTGATTATAGAAAGAAAAAATAAAAAAACAATGGTTCAATACATGTCTCTATCGAGTCCAATTCTATAGTTTTTATTTTGGAGACTTTGGATACTATAGGCACGTGTTATAGCCGTATCCGTAGACAAGGAAACAACCAAACCAATACAAAGAAAAGCAAGAGGGTGGAAATTTGGTTCTATATTTTCCTACTTATTTGTTTGAATTTTACTCATATTACTATATTATTATTAATTTATATTCATTTTCGTCAAACTAATTATGGCGGCCATTATTATTAAATTATATTAGTTACTATAATTAATATTATATTGATATATTTTTTTAAGTGATTTAGGTTATTACATCATGTAATCATACACCAATACTTGTTATTGTCATTTAACATAACAAAATATCAATTATCATTCTTTGCACATTCTTAATTAAAGTTATAGTTACTTATTTATCATTAACTATGTATCAGTACATGAAATATCACATCAAATATGATACGATATTGATAATCATGTTTGTGAGTCAATTTAGAGTTTTTGTGTAATAAATAATATAATAAGCTAAAAATATTAACTATTTTGAAATTAACTATTTGTGAACTCTATTTATGCGGATTCACAACAAACACGACTCCATAATTTTTTTCTTTATTGGTCTAACAAATAAATTTTTTATAAGGTAAAATTTTAGAAAATGTCCCAAACTAATTAACTATTTTGAGTTTTCGTCTCAAACTAAATCACCTCACCGAATTTTGTCCTGTAATTTAAATTTTTGGAATATCGTCTCACCGTTAATTATTAGACGAAAATTGCGCACTTGTCCGTTAAATTGCCACCTAGCGGCTTTCGTGTGATGTGGCAAATTTTAGAATGAACAATAATACAATATTGCAGAATTCGTCTCAAACTAATTATAAATTTTGATTTTTCGTTCCAATTATATCAATCTCGTCAAATCCCGTCCCCTAATTCTATCATTTTGCATGAATTTAGTCCTATTATTAAATTTTAATTTAATGAAAATGACGTTCAATATTTTACTATTTTTAAAAGAAAAATAGTATGAGTTTTCGAAACTCTCGTGCACTTTTGAGAAAATAAATTCATGTCATTTCGTTAAAAAAATATTGTGCGTTCTTTTTTTATTATCAATAAATAACTAATATACGTATATATTGCTAGTAAATAGTATTAATTTTTTCATTAATTAGTGCTAGTCAATAGCAAGAGTACTTTATACGTTCACAAAAACTCTTATGGGTCCGTCTAAAATGAGATTTCGAGGAATGGAGAGCACATAAGATAGCATTTATCTTGGTGACACATGTCCCTTAAAATTTAAGTTAAAATAATTTAGTTTCTCAAAGACAAATTTACCCTTTTTTATGAGTAAATTTCAACAACACCCGTTGTGCTTTTTCTAATTAAAAAACATATGTTATTTTTATTAGAAAAAGAACCCTGTACTTTTTTTTTTAATTATTGGCAAAAAATATCCCTCTCAAGTCGAAATGACAATTTTACCCCATCAAATGATAAAAAAACTTCCCTTCAATTAAAATATTATCAATAACCCCCGACAACATTAAATTTTTACAATAAACCCCTGTTATTTAAACAAAAAAAATTGATAATAATTTTCATATGATTTATGAAGTCCACTTTAAAAATTTGACAAAAATATTATCCCCCAAAGTTACATATTGTTGCACTTTACCACCCATATGTACAAAATAATCACTTAATTACTGCCTAAAATAATTTTATTTAATTTTTGTTCGGCGGAAAATATTGTGCCCCTTTAGTCACTACACCTCTTACAAGTCCAAATACTTCGCTCATGTAAAAGAACTGGAAATCCGAAGTTAAGTAGAAAAATATTTTATTTGTAAAGAGAAAGTAAAAATGCACGTCATGTTTTGACTAATTTTACCCTTAAAATACATGTGAGGCGCATATATGAGTTTTTCGGCGATCGAAATTGGCATAAAATCATTTAAGGGGGAAAAATGCAACGGATCTCATACCTACTTATTTTATACTGTAGGTGTTAAAATTCAAAATATGTATTATAATACAAAAGATATTAAAATGATTTGATTTGTGTTAAAAAATTAGAACTAATTGAGATTGCTAAAAAGGAAAATCCTAATCATAAAATGAAAGTGGGGTTGTGTGGGTACGAGGAATTGGGGCTGGGCGGTGTTGTGGTCTCGAAGGTGAATGAAGAGGAATTGGGCGGGGTTGCAATAATTGCAATTATCCCCTTCAAGATTTTAGGTATTTTGTGTTCATTTGTAAATGTTCCCTTGAGAGATAAAAATGGTGAGTTAACGGATACATATTTGGCACGTGATATTTTTCATCCAAAAACTAGCGGCCGAATGAAATATAAAAAAAAGTTATCCAACTTTTGTATGAAGTGTGTCTTTTTGAAAAGTTTGGTATGAAATATATAAAGTAGGCAGAAAGTTTGTATGAAAAGTGCAATTTTCTCGATTTTTGTTTTTGTTTTGGAAAGATATTTGATATTAATTAGAGATTAGGAAGATTTTTTTAAACATATTAATTAAAGGGTTAGTATGTAATTTAACATATGTTTATTTTTTCTAAATGTCCGATGCCACATCATCATTGGACATTTTGACCAAAATTTGTGATTCAGATTTGTTGTTGACTTTTTTTAATGGCTGAGATGGAGTATCTCATATACACTTATGTTCTATAAAATCTTATTTTAGAAAGACCCAACTCGTATTTAGATATAATTTTGTCAAACACATATATAAAAGTACAAAACAAGTTTATGATATTCCCTGAGGTTTGGTTATATTATAAGAAACCCCCTGAGATTTCAAAAATTATAAAAAAAATCCACTGTAGTCCAACAATTCTTACATGGACATTCTCTGTGGTTCAACAAGTCTTACAAGGACACCATCTACAACTTATAAAAATATCTACAAAAAATACAATGAAAAGGATGTCCCTGTAACTTTTGAAATCTCAGAGAATTTCAAGTAATATAACTAAACCTCAGGGAATTTCATGTAATATAACTAAATGGGATTATCACTTTTGATAATCCCATTTTTGAGAGATCGTACCCCAGTTTGCTAACAAGTACGCGCAAAGACGAAACCAAGGGAATTGCACAAAATACAATTAGCATTCTAATTCTTTGGGATATAATCATTTTTTCAACTGCAATTTGAAATGACTTGAAGTTGGATACGCATGGTGATCTAAGCAATACTCCTTTATATATAATAATAATAATAATAATAACAGACCATTACAAAAGAATTTTAACAGATTACATGAATATGTAACTAATAAAAGTTTCAAATTGAATGATTAAAGTTACTTTTATGTATGTAAAAAAGTACCTATCCGTGATGTAATCTTCATGATCTTACTCGTGCACTTTTTTATATAAATATTCCTATATATGTACCTATATTGACAAAAATCTTACTATGTTATCCAATAATAAATTAACAATTTATATCTCCACTTACAGTAGTATTATATTTGAAAATGTCTTTTTTCCTAGAAGATATGCATGATAAAATTATCTTTATGAGAATTTTTTCTCTACTTCGTTCTTTTTATTTAAAATAAAGGAAGGAAAAATAATTAGGAGAAGTTACATCACATATTTAAACTTAATTTTTAAAATTTTAATATTTAATAGTACTAACATGTCTCAATCATGTAAGGCACTAGAAAAATCTTTGGCTTTTTTTGAGCATTAAAATAAGATTTATTGTCTAATTGAAGAGCTAGTTATTTATCTTTTTTGTCATTGAATTAAATATCACAATATTTTTCAAATAAGGTTATGTTAGTCTTCATAAAAGAGAGAAGAAGTTTCTCCAACCAACTCGTACTTGTATATATGTGTAATAATAATAATAGAAAGAATAAATATAATAAATAAAATAAAAAAAAATTGTGTAGATATAGAATAGATTTTTGTGGCTCAATATTTTAACCGTTTCCTTGAAATACCTAAAATCTTGCAGTTTTCGAATTAGTGGAAAAGAAAATCAGTTTAATTTCAATTTTTTTTTGTTTTCACAAATTTTCTTGATTTTTTTAAAATATTTTCAAAAAAATTATAATATTTAGCTGACGAAGATTATCTTTTTGTAAAAAGTGAAGAATGAGCCTAATAATGCACTTTTATTCTATGTACTTCTAGATTGAGGACGGGATTGCCCTGGGGAACCTTAATTAATCTTTAAAACTCGCATTTTATATTTTTTTTAGATTTAAATAAACTTGCAGTTGATAATTGCGAGTTTAATCAAAAGGTATATTCTGGAAAATAATTTGACAGCAAAGGCATTTTTGGAATTTGTTAAAGTCTTAATTGGTAAAGCTCAATAGAGTAATAATGACGTAGACTTTGGATAATTTGATCGTCTTTTTTGGGTCAGGACCCGATGCTAAAGTTTGTTGGGCCCATCTTACCTTTGGACTCGGCCCACTATTGTACTGTTCCTGATAAAGATAACTAATCGACCAAAGGTGCTTTTGAGCTTGCAGTTGAAGAAATTAGGGTTCTTTGTCTCTCTAAAATCAATCGGCCAAAAAAATGATTTACGACGTCAATTCTCCACTTTTCAGGTCCTTCCTCAGCCAGAAGGGTGGCTCCTCTGACAAAAGGTATTTCTCCTACAAATAGTATTGCTTTTTTTTTTTTTTATAAGCTTCCCCTAAAAATCAAAGTTTTATTAAATTGCTATCGCGAATGTCTGTTTTCTCCTGTATAGTACTTGATTTGGACTTCTGAAAGACGTTCAAAGATGTAAAAATGTCTTCCTTTTATATTCACTGCTTTGTTTGAATCGTGTATTATGGGGTTAGTTTAGAATAAATTTAGTGGATTTATTTTCTTATTATATCAATATTAGGTCGTTTCTTAATAATAACTGTCTCTGTTCTTATTATTATTAGATGTGAAAACATGTTATATAAATAATATCACTGATTCAGGTCTACTTTAATATGTTGGTTTTCTAATGTAGAGTATTATACATGTGCCCATTGGTCATAATCTATAGAAAGAAATGTGTATGTATACATATATAATTATTTATCGTCTCCTTTGCTCTGGTATTTGTGTGCTGTTTTTTCTGGAACTTGTGGTGCCGATTCATAATCGGGGAAGAGCAATAAATCTAGTTAGTTCATTCTATATTTTAATGTCGATATATTCCTTGAAAACTTGTTACTTGTGAATGTTAATCCAGGAAAATTGAAGAGCAGAAGCCAAAGGAACAGAGGCCGAAGGCAAATGAAAATAAACCTGTTATGAATGAGTAATGAGTTCCATGATGTAACTTGTACCTTGAATTGAATGGTGTTTCCAAAGGCTTCTAGAAGTGTTGCTAAGAATCTGTTTTAGTATTTAAAATGTAGGTGCTTGCTTTTGAACCTCATATTTGTCATCTAATGTAACCAAGATGTTGACTTGTGATATGCTAACAAGTGTTTTATACTTAATATTTGATGCCTTAATCTCATGTTTCTGGCTTCAGAAATTAGAAGCTGGTTTAGCTTTCTTTTAATAAAATCAATGCAGAGTGTTGATAAAAGAGGTAAATTCTGCATCGTTGTTGCTATTTAGCTTCTTTTAGAGTTCCAAGTGTTAGTTTTTTACAGTATATGATTATAGGCTACATAATTTGCGTACCCTATAAGCTCTCGTTTGCTTAACAGAAGTCTTGTTATTCAGAATTCTTTAGAAATAATTATGTACTTTAAAAGTTTGTTGCTTTGGTTGCATCTCTTGCCAATTGCTGTTCGATATTGTTATTCGCAGGCTTGTTTGTTTAGTTTATTTTGCAATTTCACATTTTGAGTTCTGTGTGTTCTGCTCCCTGTTTGAGTTCCAGTCTTTGACATAAATGGAAAGTGAAAATTAGATGATGGTAGTGAAGTTCTTATAACTCATTATGAAGTTTAAACGATTTAAATAGCTTATGAAATTCTTATTCGGTTTGATTTTATCAGTTCAAATATATTATGCTAAATCATGAAGAAGTGTAAATACAATGTCAAGTTCAAGAAAAGAAATAAATCAGATTAAAAAAGACATTATTGGTCATGAGGGTAAAAGTCAAGAGTAAAAGCCTTGTTGTGTATCATAAAATGGTAACAACAGACAGTGGGGGACCGGGCGTAGATTAGAAAAGCTGGGGTTGGGGATGCAAAAAGGGGTTGCAATGGAGTAGCAATTGAGTGATTTCCCATGTGAGTTGAAGTCACTTTAGAAGAATTATTATTCACCATCAATTACGAAAACCTCGATTGATCAGATCAGATCGGATCAGATCAGATATATTCCAATCTGAGACCATAACTAGGTCATTTTCAACTCTGAGAACAGAACGACCGGTGAAAGCTTATTCAAGTTAGTTAATGATACATTATTATTATATAATAAATAAGCTTCTATATCACTTGATAAGTTGAAGGAAGTTCAACTCCATCACGACTCGATGATCATAGAAATGAAGATGGTTAAAATAAAATATAATCTCAAATTTGAAACAAAAAAACAAATTAAATATTCTACTCGAGTTTGTATACCATTGAAGCCAAAATTAAAATAATCTCAAATTTGGAAACAAGTTAAATTTGAACAATATATAATTTGATTGGTCTAGAGTTTGTCTATCATTTAAGTCAAAATAAAAAAAAAAAAAATCTTAAATTTGAAAAGAAAATAAGTTAATCTTAAACAATATTTAGTTCTATTGGACTTGGATTTGTTACGATTTAAGTCAAAATCAAATATAATATCAAATTTTGAACGATATATTATTCGATTGGACTGGAGATTGTTGCCATTCAAATCAATATTAAATATAATCTCAAATTTGGAAAGAAAACAAAATAAATTTGAACACAATATATATATAATTCGATTCTAACTCGACTCATTACCAGAAACCACATAGACCATATGGGGGGCTACAGCCAATTCCATTTATAATAGGGTTATAAATATTTGTAATATCATATTATCTATTTGCTATTTGCAGGCACGATTACTTTAATACATATCACTCCTTCGCATTATTTCCTTTGCAAGAAATAATGTGTAAATATAAACCAAATTAGTCAAATTTGTCACATGTGAATTATTTTGCAATTAATCATAAACAGGAGTCTGGTTGTATAACTTGGTTTAATGCTTTCAATATAACCAATGGAAGATAATAAAACGCTACCAAAGGAGTTTTTTATTTATCGATATCATAATGCCAGACCTATTTTGCAACATTAGCCATGTGAGTTAAATGTCAACATTTGCTTATTTTGGAAATTTGCTAGCCGTTATATAAATTGATTTAAAGACTTAAATGTCCAATTCATTTTTTTTTCACGATCTTGCATGACTATTAAGGGTATATTTCCAGAAAATTATTGTTAAAATTTAATTTGACTGAACATTAGTATTTTCATATATATGTATTATGATTGGTGACTCTTCTGGAGAACGAAACTAAATTGAATAGTCAGAAATTATAAGAAAATAGGAAATAAAATTGGATAGTGGGAATTGATGCAAGCTTATATAAATAAATATTTTTTTTTTTATGTATGAAGTATAACTTTTCCTATCGTATTTGAGTCGAGCTTAATTCGATTTCCAATCTTGAAAATTTTTGATTTTGCCGACTCCCCAACTAGACTAGACTAGATCGGTTGGGTAGTAGTTGTAATGGAGAAAAGCTTTTGGAAATAAAAGAAACGGAATGATATCATTTCATTTCCTTTCCTACCAAAATTAGTTACACTTTCTAGTCTTTCTTGACTCTTCTCTCTCTCTTATTACATCAATTATCAATAATAATAATTCTAACTCCTTTATTCACGCCGCATTCACTTCATATGTTGAATTGCTAAACAAAAACAAGAAGAATCTTTCTTCTTCTTCTCTCCCATTTCTTCACCATCTCCATAGACTACTAGTAAACAACCAAAGAAAACAAATAAAATAAAATGTCTGAATTATGCAATTCCAAGAATCATTTTCTAAGTCTTCTCATCTCTGACTTCATTTATATATCTTCTTTCGTTCTTTCTCATCCTCTCTACTTTTCCTACTTCATTTTCTTCTCACCTTACATTATCAAACTCATTTCCTTTCTTTCCCCTCTTTTCTTCACCACCTTTCTTCTGCTCCTTGCTATTATCACTGAATTGACTCACAACAGGGCAACTCAATTTTTAGCTACATATACTTCTTCTGTTCTCCAAATTTTGCTGTCCAAGAGAGATGGTGATAACGAAGAAATTCTTTGTTTTGAGGATCTTGAGTTGTATAAAGTCGTGTTTGGCGAAGTAAAGGAAAACCAAGTGGGGATTTTTCCGGAGGAAGAAAATCCTCTGCACCCATCTGAATCAACCAGCATTGCTAATAAAGTAGAAGAGAGTTCAGTTGTTGTTCCTAAGATTCAGAATTCTTGTCCTGAATTAATGGGAGAAAAGAGAATGGATAATTTCTTGAAAATACTTGATGAGTTTGAAAGGATGAGTAGTTCCAATGTGGAAGAGAAGAAAAAGAAGAAAGTTGAGCCCTTAACAAGCACAAAAACCGATAAAGGCGTTGAAAATGAAAATCATAAAGGCTCAAATGGATCCAAGGCAACGGAGCACAATTCCAAGATCAAAGCACATTCACAAAGGGTTAGTTCTAATTTTGACTATACTAATGAAAATGTCGAGAATTCGCCAAAATTCGGTTTTAGTAACAATCTTAGTACTTTTGGATCAATGAGGAAGGAAAAGGAGTGGCGGAGGACATTGGCATGTAAATTATTCGAGGAACGACATAATGTTGATGGAGGCGAAGGAATGGATTCGTTGTGGGAGACTTACGAAAATGATTCGATTAAGCCAAAATCGATGAACGAGAAGACCAAGAAGAAGAAGAAAAATGAAATTGAGGTTGATGAAGTTTATGGATATGGTGAAGATGATGAGATTAATGGACAATTGTGTTGCTTACAAGCTTTGAAATTGTCGGCAGGGAAGATGAATTTGGGTATAGGAAGGCCTAATCTTGTTAAGTTTTCAAAGGCAATTAAAGGTTTTGGATGGTTGCATCATGTCAGCAAGAACAACAAGAAGGTGCATAATAATGGAGATAGATACTAATATGTAAAAATTATCCCAAAAAAAAATATGTTCCATTAAAAAAAAAAAATTCATGTATTGTTGTTTTTGCAAGAAATTTGTTAAGTAGGTATATATGTTTTAGTTATGGATGTTTTTTTTTTTTTTTTTTTTATTTTATTATTATGAACTTATTTAAGTTATTGATTCACAAATGTGTCAATTTAATTTCGGGATTATTGCATTTTTAGTGTCACAACTATAGCTTGCTGGTGTTTCTACCTATATATTTTGGGCGGGCACATTTGGTGCCACAATTTCAACATCGGTGATAATTTCGGTGCCAATTGAGGTTCAATACCAAAATTGGCTCGAAATCCTCCACGTGCGGGCCACATGACATGAAAATTGGCCCACACATGGGGGGTTTCGCGCCAATTTTAGAATTGGACCTCAATTTGTACCAAAATTTCCACCGATGTTGAAGTTGTGGCACCAAAATAATACGAGGTAGAAACACCAACGAGCTATAGTTCTGACACAAAAAATGCAATAATCTCAGTTAATTTCGTCTATATGGATTATTTTTTTAATTGAAGATGTGAGTAACAACGGTGGGGACTGGTATAGAGATTTAATACTTCCAACATACATCTTGTCAATATAATTAGAATGGAAACGTGTCGGGTAGACTCGAGTTATACATTATTCAAGTTTTCATTTGTTTTCGGGCTCGTTCAACAATCAATAGGGGAATAATAGGTTGTTTAGTAAAAAAATAGAGGAAAAATAGAGAAACCTCCATTACCAAACATCAAGAATGACTCCAGAGAATTGATTCATCAAATACATAAAAGCCCCAAAATATCTTAATTTCTCTGAAGTATTTAGGTAACACCGATATCCTACAAAGAAAACCTAATTAAATCTCATCAACTAATAATAATAAACTATACCCACAAATGGGAAAAAATGTGAACACTATCAGTGAGATGAGCCCATGAAAATCAGTCCCCTTGCTGCAATGGAACTGTCAGAACCCAAGAGATAACCCCAACCATGTCAAAAACTATAGAAATAAATAAAAATGAAAAAAGCCTACTAGCTAACAGTTCATTAAGCAGTCGCAGGGACTCGAGGTGCTGTAAATTTCGCACTGCCATTGGCCATGCCACCATTTCGGTTCACTCGACCTCCATTGCTGTTGATGTTATCAGGCCTCTGATAACCATCGCGATTAGAAGATCCTCCTCCCCTATTGCCACCCTTGTTGCCATTGAAATCCCCATTAGCCCTGTTGCCATTGAAATCCCCATTACCCTTGTTGTTGTTGTTGTTGAAACCCCTGCTGCCACCTCCATAGTTTCCACGACCTCTACCTCCCTCGTTTCTGAATCCAGATCCCCTTCCAGATTGAAACCTTCCCCTGTTACTATTACCTATTGCCACAAAAAACAAATACCTAACATCAATAATTAGAAAGTAACGATTATTGTCCAATTACTGCAGTAGTTAGAACTTCCTGTGTGAAGAAAAGGATGAACAAAAAAATCTGGAATAGTTGCAACAAAGCAAGAGATGAACTAATTTATCATAATGATTCCCGCTCAATGGAACACAAACAAAACCTAAAAATGAGGGAAGAGACTAAACAAAGGAAAACCCAGTCATATCCAAAGCAAAATAAAGCTTGATTCCCACCATCCAGAGCTATGTGGCATACTCTCTTATTCTTTTCTTAATATGCATGATCTCTTAAAACTCATGTACCATGGTATGGAAACACCCCTATGTGATGCATTACAGGGAATCTACTTGCCTCGAGAATTGGTAGACCTCTTTTCCTCAATAAAAGCTTGGCGGCCACCAATGGCTACAGGAGAAGCCTGAAATAAGATAGTGTAAAGTAAAATTGTTAATTGAATTAGACTCAAATAGGAACACATAAAGAAAATTACACTAAAACCACCCAGTAGATAAAAAAAACTAGATTATGTAAATAACTCAACCACAAGGCCAGATCCCCGTACCAAAGCCCCTTTCTTTTACATCTTAACAGTGGAAGGAGTCGAAGGACTGGACTAAGGACTGGACTGAAATAGGATATTATTTCCATGCAACTTCAACAAGATGAAATAACAGCATTACGCATTGTGAAAATATCAACCCCAAATAAGCATTTGTATTCAAATGCCTATGAATGAAGCTCTTCCATGCTAATTTCAGTTAGATATTTGCTTTCTGTTTGAATTCTCCACGACTCCTTATGGTAAGAGATATATGTTTAAAATGTCCACTAAATTTAAGGACAATATCCCAAAATATCATGCAAAACATGAGTAATATCAACCAGTGAGAAATACTATAAAAGATTCGTCATTCAACACAGAGATGTACAAAGACATACAGTAAGGTGTAATTACATATGAATTTACAGATTACAATGCAAATGTTGCATTCAAGAAATAGCACCAATGGGTAATGGATTCACTACATAAGACCTATTTAAATGAGTTTATAACCCACAGATATATGAAAACAAGTATCTTAACCGATAATTGTTATTTAATTATCCTGCATCCAAGCAAATAATACTACATACCTCCAGAGCTTTTTGCACAGAACTTGCCTCCTCATATTCCACAAAGCCAAAACAGAACCCCTGTTGCTGCGACAAAATGACGGTTTTACTGCACTTAGTATGCATACGTACTGATAAAACAATTATTAATGGCACCATTACTTAAAAACACAATGAACATACTCTGTTGCTTCTAACTTGAATTCCATCACTCTTGATCACCCCAAATTTCTTGAAAACTTCCTCAAGCATGGCATCAGTAGCACTCATTGGAAGGCCCTTTATGTATATTGAGTAACCATCAGCTGCACAGAGAGATAACATAATTTGACAAACATTATATGGTGAAACACAAGAAAAAAATCAGCTGTCTAGATGAGATAATGAAGGTGGGGAACAAAAGTTTTCAAATTATCATGCCTTCACCCTCTTGATTATTCCCATTATCAACAGACTCCTCACTGGAAACTGGTCCCTCAATTGCAGGGACAATAGCTGGGCTCACTTGCTCAATCCTCTTTGGTAGAGCTTTCCGAGCAGCTGGAGGAGGTGAAAAGGATGCAGCATTTTCTTTGAGATGCCTCACCTGACACAATATTCAAGAGGTATAAGTATAGAATAATAACTAAGCAATAAAGGTTAGCACCAATAATACTGAAGTTTACGGCATAAACAAATAGGTGCAAGTAGTCAAACCAGCAGTCAGGTGGTGATATCATACAACAGTACTCGATCATTGAGATGTACTTGGTTAAACTAATAGAGAGACAAGGTGCGACATAAAAGATAAACGATTGCTGGATTAAACTTCCAATAGCCACTCACAATGGAAGCATAAGACTTCTTTGGCACTTCTTCAATTTTAGCACTGGATTCGACCACCAGCTTTGTATCATCTTGAACTTCGTCAACAACCTCTGCTACAGGGACTTCTTCTTCAACAATAGGTACATCTCCATTCTCCGGAGGGTTGTAGACTTCTCCAGCAATGGCATCCTCTGCAGAAGGTGCACTGTGCTCAGAAACATGATTCTCCTGGGCTGGAGGAGCTGGCTCTACTGAGAACAAACAGAGGGGAAAATATCAACTCCAAAACAACTAATATCGAAGGCTTAAGAAACTAAAATTGAAGAAATGTCTGGGTTACTTGGCTCAAGAGTAACAGGCACCACAACATCATTGACCAGAGCCGAGTTCACAGTGACACTATCCACATATCGGAACACATCATTCAAAACAAAGTAGCCCTTGTCCTGGGGAGCAAGGAAGAAAGTTTGAGCAAAATTGCGAGTTGTGTTATCCTTTCCAGTCAGATAACCAGTTACAAGAACGTGAACTCCACCATTAAATGACTCTTGCGAATCAACTGACTTAATCTCGGCCCTGAAGTCCCCATAGTTGAGTGAAACAATCTTCTCATTGATGGCCTGCAAATAAAGCCAACACAAAAGGGAAAAAAAAATTAACTTCTGAGATTTTCCAACTCAAATCAGTTTAATGCTTAACCAAACCTTTTTTTAATGCTAAAACAAACCCACAACCAGAAAAAGGCATACTACTTTAAACACCGTGGGATTGACCATCTATAAACCCAAATTCTCAGGAACAGAATCACAAGAATGGAGATTCCCGCACAAGACCAATAAAAAATATAGCTACAAATTATTAAGAAAAAATGTATCCCTTCCTTCTGATTCTCTCATTCCATCTTCAACACAACCAAACAACCCAAACACACACAAAAAAAATTAGGTTGCCTATTAGAAAAATCAATGACATGTTTGACCACCAAAACTCCCAATTACACGCTAGTTAAAGCAAGCTAAGAACAATAGATCGATAGATTACTTGCATAGTGGTGGTAATGCTCATGGAACCATCCTCTTCAGGACGACCAAGCTTGCTTACGTCTTGATAAAACCTATGAACGAGCCCTGGCGAGTGATGCAGTATGTGATAGTACTGCTGCACAAATGCGTTTCCCACCTAGACCACAACAATATTCAAAACCAATTTAAATCAACAAAAATATACTCCAACTATACGCAAAGTCGGTAAAAAAAAATACAGTAATAAAAATAAAATTAAAAAAACTCACAACTTGTGCAGAAACTGGAAACTGAGGAGCCGCCGCCGCCGCCGCCTCTGTCACAGCCGCCATCAATCAGTGATCCCACTTACAAACCTACAAATACCATAAACAAGTCAAAAATATAGCTCAATATCTCTTTCAGACGTACAAACATAAACCGTAGCTCCACATATGCATACATACGGTCGGATCTAAACATACCTGGACTAAATCGGATCCGAAAGATAGAGAACGAGAGAGAAACCGGCGCTGGTTTTTCTCTGTCTCTGCTATCGAATTATCTTTAGAAGACTGGAAAAACCGGAGGTGGAATCTAGGGTTTAGGAGGCGGAATTAGAGGAGGAGCAGTGGATCTCGAACTGTAGAGATAGAGTATTAGCAACAGAGAGGGTTTTCTCAAGATTTCTTTTACTCCTTTGGTACTATTACTATATTTATATAGACGCAAAAGGCAGAACGACACAAGGGAAATCTTAGTGCAGATAACTGGGGATTTATTTAGGAGAATTTTATCTTAGGAATCTATTAATCTATTATGCATAATAAAAGAATTAATTAATTATGGGAGTTTTATTTTAATTCTTTACTAAAAATAAAAAACAGTATTATTTTAATTTGACTGAAAGATAAAAACATACCTTATACTTTGTCTAACTTTCAAAAAATTCTCTGCATTAACTCCAAAAAATTCTCTGTGTTTGTTTTAATTTGACTTTTGACAAAATGACACATTATCCATATTTATTGGCTTTCTTTTTCTATAAACTATTTTGATCGATTATAAACTACTTTGAAAGTGACTTGAGATTGGAGTTAAAATAACACATGAAATTTTTATGAGGTTTTTGTCTTTTGCTCTTTTAATTTTAATACTTAGATAGACAAATGAGAGTATATCTATAAATAATTTCTCTTGAAGTATCTTGGAATGTTTTTATTTTACTAGGATTTAAAATTGAAACTTGATATTGAACTCAAAATTGTTCAATAAAAGGTCGTTGAAATCAATCCATAACGCAAGTCAAGCGAGCTTGACAATTAGCCTAAATCCTAATTGGTTTTGCTAGGAGATTTTCTTGCTTATTGATTTTCTCGTTATTTATTACTCCATGAGTTATACTAGATGAGAAGATATATATTTTCAATGACATCATTTGGAAAAAAAGGAAAGGAGAAATTTTGAGGAATTTATTTTGTGTTGGGTACTTAACATGAGTATTATATATCGCTAGATATAATTCAATAATTTCAGACAAAATAATCTCTTGCTTCACTAAAACACCAAGGGTCCGCCAAAAAAATGAAACAGCAAGTAAAGATATGTAGAGTATTTTGAAGTTTGAACTCCTTTTACGTGAAGAAATCTGAAGAAAAAGATAAACAAACTATATTTATGCATGATAGATGAACAAACGACCAAGAATAAATGCACTAACAAACAGGACATATAACAAGAATAATGTGGCGAAGCCTAGTCCGTAATCTCATTGCGAGATGTGCATGTGCCCGCTAATGCCTCGAAAAGGGACCAGGAATGAAAACTAAAGAAACCGCCCCTCCCCTCCCCCCCAAAAAAAAAGAACAAAGAAAAAGGAAAGAAAGAACCAACACATCAAATGGTGATTTAGCTGTCCAACGATAATTGCTTAGACATATGACTGCATTGAAAGGAAAAAGAAGCCACCAAAAAATACTCAGAAATATATTGAGGGAAAAAAAAAACCACTCATCTTCATCAAAATGATATTCTAAATATTGAAAAGAGTAGAAAAAGTTGCATAACTTCAAAAGGAATGGTTCTATCCATGTCTCAACTGTTAGTTTAGTCTGTTGTCCTAATCTTATCTCTGTAATTTTTCAAGATTTCTTTTACAGCTTCACCAAACACCTTTTCTTCGTCCTCAAAATCCCAAGACATGGTATCATCATCATTAATTTTGGCATTTGCACATGTTTTTGTCCGAACCTTAATGCTCATTAGACATACCCCTCTCATCACGTACCCTGATAATGGCAATCGCAGCTCTGGAACCCAAGCAAACTATACAAAAGATCGATTCATATCACGCTGCAGTTTTTTTTCAATAACACTTCTTCTTCTTATCTTAACAATTTGTTTATCCGTTATAACCAAATTGCTTGCTTCTCAGAATCTGCAATTCTCACACTCTTGAGTGAAGAGTGGCTTTTGACTAACACGCTTACAAGACACAACCATTCTAGGTTACGCATATAAGATAACCAATAACCATTATTTACCCGAGTGACAATAAACTCCCAAGACCTTTCTCGAGTTTCTTGTTCATCATCAGGTTCATATTCAGTAATCTTATGTACTGAAGCAGAAGATAGACCAATAAAGCTCTCAACCAAGGCACTCCGGCTTCTGCATTTTATCTTCCATTTTAGAAATGAGGGACTATCAATCTTTCCGGGATATGTATACTCAAATAAATGGATTCTAGCTCTTTAAAATTTTCCAAGAATATTGGGAGCTTCGGTTTTTGAAGAGATAACAAATATGCTCGAACTCGCTATCAAAGTCTTGTAAATCACGGAAAAATCTACACATGTTTTTATAGGAACTAAATGAGTGAGCTCCGTGAAAATTAGTAGTTGGTGGATATGAAAATTTGAGATATGATATATTAATATTTCATTGTTAGACTTATGAAAAAGAAATATAGATGATATTTTCCAACTAACATTGTTATATGTTTCAAGAATAATAGGTGACATATATATAATCAACAATTTTAATGTCACTGTCAGGGCCGAAACCTAAAGTTAAGTTAAAACCTACAAAAATCATATTCAATTCCAAATGATATTTGGCAGTTTGAGGACTTGAGCTCACGTAGACTAGATCAAATCATTTCCAAAAGATCCTAGTTCCACCGTTTTTTAAAAAATTTCTTGCTTTTATTATTATAATCCCTCCTTTTCAAATTAATTGGTACACCTACATTCTTTGTTTTCATATAGATAAAAAAACCTCGTTATGAATCATTTTTATATGTTAAAATATCAAAAATATCATTTTTAATGATTGTTATCACTTTTGTCATTAACTAATTCACAAATTTTCTTCTACATTGTTTATTTTTTTTAATTGATGACCCTACTTCCCAAAAAAAATGCAAAATTGAAAAAAAAAATTGCATATAGAAATCAAATGTGCCAATTAATTTGAAACATACAATTTTGACGAATGTGTCAATTAATTTAAAACGAAGGGAGTAGTTCATAATCGTGAGTCGTTACTACCATTTGGACGTTTGGTATTCATTTTAGTGTTTCTTTTTCTTTTCTTTTTGCGTTTATCAATTTTTATTAAAAGAAATTGGGTGCATGTTTAAATGTGATATTCACTTATATTACTTGTCAAAAATTTAATTTCATATTTAGCTTATACATGCATATATAAATATATATACATATATGTAATATAATTACAAAATTAATAATTTGTTCATTAAATATATATTGTATAATTTATAATAATCTAAATCATTGTCACAATCATAATAAATAATTACAATTAATTATGAACCATTACAATGTAATAAGAAATCACCATCTCAATAAATAAATAACACATAATTTTCCCAAGAATCCCAGCAATCAAACATCATATAAACCAAGTATGAATTTTTAAAACCTTGTGAACTATTAGTATTTCATTAATATTTCACCATCTCAATATTTCAATGAAACCATTGTGCAAATCGAGTTTCAAAAATTCTTCAAAAATTTCCAAATTCATTTTTGAAACCAAACATAAACAAAGTTGAACCGGTGACGAGATTCAATAACTAGGCTTATAAAGAATACTAAACCGCAGACAATTATATATTTTTGAAATCCATTTTTGATGAAATCATTATACAAATCGAGTTTCAAAAGTTTCGTCAAAAACTTTCAAATTAATTTTTTGAAAACAAACAGAAACAATATTGAACCAATAGTGACTAGGTTCAATAACTAGGCTTATAAAGAATATTAAATTGCAGACAACTATTTTTCGACAAATCGATCAAATAAAACAAGTCAATGCTCAATTCAAGTTAATTTGATACCTAAAACTAGCTAATGACACGCTCCGAACATATGTCCAAGATATATGTACCAACACATGGTTAATGACTTGATGTTGAACCCTATAATCCCTACCCTAATTTCCAGTAATTATCATTTTTAGTCATTAATTAGATATGTACGAGCACATGGTTAATGACTTAATGTTGAACCCTACAATCCTTACTCTAATTCATAGTAATTATCAAATTTTAGTCATTAGATCAAATTGATCTATACCCTTCATTTGAAAGTATAACTAGTATAAATTAAGGTAAGACCTCCATTTGTACAGTATGCAAGTTTGTATACAGTGAAATATTTTATGTTGGCTTCCACAACTCACTTATTAAATTGAAAACTTCATTAAAAATACAAGCACGATTTTATAGTCGATATCGAAACTATATCAAGCAAGTACCGTGTTTCATATGTGGTTCACATCACAATGTTTGTTTATGATTCAATTCAAATTCAAAGTTAACAGTTACTCAATTACAAAGTCGTCCGAATAATGTCATAAAAAAAAATGAGTCGACCGAATAAAAGCTACCATTTGAGTTAGTCTGTCATAACTCGTTTAATTCTGTGACATGTTGCATGTGTGTATGCCTCGTGCTATGGACATAATACTTGGATCTTTGATATTATCTTTAATTTGTCTTACATATATTATTTTAAACATAATTTTTATGTCAAAATGAGTTTTCAAAATTAATTTTGATTCATTATCACATAAAATGGAAATATCGGGCACTGCGTGTTTGCATTCATTAGTTCTTAGATAATATTGTTCCGTATGGTTCATGGAATACTTATGTGTTATATGACTTCATTTACATGTTCGTGTGAGTTGTTAACTCAAAGTGTTGCTCTATACGTGTTTTGTGACTTCCGGAATCGATTTTGAAGCCCTAACTTCATAAATCCATAATTAATTCATTAGACCTCGGAATCAGGTGATTAAGAAGGCTAACTTGCCTAAATTGTTTGATCTAGCTAATGGAACAGGTTTGGAGTGGTCTTGATTCAGTAAACTGTTGGGATATTGCTCGGCTGTAAAAAACAACAAACGTGCAGAATTAAATAATTTCTTCCTTTTATTAATTAATACTTTAAGTTTTCTCATGGGTGCATTATAGGTATGAGCTTATTTTATAAGTATTTCATGGTTGTATTGGAGCGTTTAGTAAGGTCTAGTATGCTAAATTGAGCCCCCATGACATGCAAAACAATGGTGAAATTGTTGGACTAGTTTTAGTTGACTAGTTTTGTGAAATTTTGTTCCAAAAGGTGAAATCGCTCACCCCGGGCGCCCCTCACCCTCTGTCCGACGGGATTGTGAGAGGAGGTAAATCATGGTGACTCAACCGGCAACAGAGGCTGGGACCAGTGCTCACTGCGCACAAGGAGCCCCCCTCATTTTTTGAGAGGTTACTCCCATTTGTGAAATTTTGCCCATGTCATGGTTATATGTACATGGAACTTTAACTTCGCATGGCTGAAAATTGGTGTTCAATTCCTTGATGTTCTTGAATGATTTTTTGCTATATAGAATAATGACTTGCACATATGAGATGTTAATTTGGTGAAAATATAGATATAATTAGGCATATGGAATTCATCCATGTACTATACATTGGATGAATTTAGTTATATAGTTCATTGGTACATATTATAGAATCATGGTTTTATTTGCGTACGCTTGAGGTGATGGTGTTCAACTCCAAGTATACGCCAGTGGATCCCTTGCTAGCAAATGGAGCTTTTGCGATCCATGTACGGATTACATGATATGTTGATACCCGTATATTCTTGGACGTCTTTGTGTGATCGTTTATTTCGACACACTTCTATATGCTTGACATTGATATGATATGGACATACATGGAGGCATCGAGTAAAGCTTCATCAATAACGTATCCTAATTTCATGTTATATGCTTTCCAATGTGTCCGTACGTATATGTCTTGTTACATGACTTGTATATGACTGATTTTGTGATATAAGAATTTATAAATGTTATTTTTTGATCAATTGTTATAATTGTATAACTCTCCCTCATGCATGCATCACGACTTCACTTACTAAGTCTTTTGACTTACCCAATTTACTTTGTTTTCCTTAGATCACGATATCACCGGCGATATGCCCGAGTGAGGATCGGGGATCCACATCGAGTAGTTTTGGATAGATTGTTATTGTATATAGTTTTTATTAAGGCCGTTGTATATCGTGATGAGGCATTTTATACATGTACATATCATCTAGATCCTTGAGTCTCTTTTGTTGTATATTTCGTAGCTCATAGCCTCACTCTTGTATTTTGTACTCATGGTTATCTTGGTTGTAACACAATATTAGTCATGTAGTTTGTACTGTTTTAGTTGAGGTGATGATACTTGTATACTGTAGGATTTGTATATATGATTGCCACAATATTTTTTTTTTTTTTTGGTTTCCCAAGGGTTTAATCCCTTTCGAGGAGCGTCGGACACATAATGTGGGAACCTCTCCCAACAGGGATTCGAACCTGAGTCCGCTACTTTGTAGTGACTAGTCCCTTCCACTAGACCAATCACCTGTTGGTATGATTGCCACAATATTGTGGTCTATTTTTATATTTGTTTTGGTACCACATTTGATGGTTTGGTTATTTCTACATGTTATATTTTGTTATGCCTTGTTACAGCAGGAATGGTGTCCGATTAGTTTTAAAAACTTATAAATGTTCAATGGAATGTTTTAGAGTGAAGCATTTTTGGTCCTCCTTATCGGTCAAATTTTACATTTTCGTCCCTATTAAATTTTTTATAGCATATTGATCCCTCTTATCAATGTAATGTATCACATTCGTCCCTCTTATAACACATTCTTCCCTTTTAAATTTTTTGTAGCAAATTCGTCCCTCTTATCTATATAGTGTAACACATTAGTCCCTCTTAAATACAAAATACATCACTTAAATTCAAAATATATTCTAAAGTGGACGAAAATTGATGTATTTCATATTTAAGAGGGACTAATATGTTACACTACATTGATAAGAGGGACGAATTTGCTACAAAAAATTTAAGAGGGACGAATGTGATATACTATATTGACAAGAGGGACCAATCTGCTATAAAAAAATCTAAGAATGATGAAAATGCAAAAGTTAATCCAAAAAGGAGGAGCAAAAATGCGATTTACTCAATGTTTTATTATTATTAAGGAATCATATATCACAATCACATGATATAATTTTGCTAATAACATGACATGTACTTGATATGATATGCTTGACATGCACGTTATATTCCTGTGCTATGGACCTACCAGAGACGATGTGTGAAAAGTCCCAAACAACCAATTAAATCCCACGGATCTAATCAAGTGTAAGACCTAAATTCTTTTATATTTATAAAACAAAAAAAATTGAAATTTTTTAGCTAATTATGAATAAAAAAACAAAAGTTCTTGGTATTGCAGCAATCTTCGGCTTAAAATGTGTGCTTTACAAAATGATTTACACCCTATTTACTACATCGAACATAGTTGAGCCTTCGCTCCTACTTTACTAGAAAACATAAACAAACAAAAATCTCTGATTCAACCTCACAATCCAGAAGATGGAGGAACTACAGTGATATGCTTTAAAGGATGCGATACATCAACACCTCCGGCATGCTCCACAAACCCTGCAGGCGAAAACAAGCTCCCATGGCAAACACACATAATACTCACCTCAGATTTGTCATACTTGTACAAGAACCCCGTTATAGTTCTGCCATTCGGCCCATCTCCTGTAGTCCAAACACAAGGCATACCCGATACTGAGGGCTCATTATAGTTTTTGTTTGGAGGTTTTTCAATGAGGCCACTGCTTGTATCTTTCCTTTTTCCAAGTTCAAACAATGCTCTGGATTTCTCAGTCGAGCTACTCGGATTCGACTGATGTCGGATACTTAATGGGGCCACCATTGTGCAAGGCTCTTGTACTAGTATAGTGTAAAACTGGTTTGTTTCTGTCTGGGAAGAAGAATCATTATAAGTGTCGAGTTTTTCAAGTGTATGTCTTCCTTTTGGAGAATTTTGAATTTGGCATGTGATCAAGCTATTTGAGTGGCTTACGGTGTCACTATTCCTACCTCCTGGAAAGCAAAATAATCATTATTAGCATCACAGTTTTTTTAGGTTGTAATTAGATAAGAAAAATTTACGTTAGGCCAATGCAACATTAATATTTCAACTGGAAAATGTTGGATAGTTAGCCAAAGGAAGGTAGAAGGGAAATAAAATACAATAATTTATTCCATATGTCAAATTCTTACTATGGGGTATTATTTCTGCTATTAAGGACACATGAAGAAGAAGTAAAAATTCTTAATCAATCCAATTCAGCCAAACCCAAACAATCTCAAGCAACAAATTGAAGACAACAAACCTAGCTATCATGTGAATATTTATTTTGGTTCGACCTCAAGTACGTTGGGTTTGAGTTATAAGATTAATTATCCCATGTCCATTAATTTACCACGTACAAGTCTAGTTTAAGATTTCCACCTTAGTCGTAATTAATGTAGCTTCACATGATGGATGCTATATATAGTAGTAATAATCAATCAAGAAAATTCTTTTCAACTACACTACTCCATATAATAGATCGTCTAAATATAAGGTTCAACTACATTTTCAGGGGAATAATTTCCAAAGAATTTAAAAACTACAAAAGTTTTTCTAACAGAAGAAACCAACAAACGCTGCTGATAAATAATCAAAATCTACACGAATGATATACCTCTTTGGGACGTGCTCTGATTATCGGAAACAGCAGAAGAAGAACATTCCAAAGACCCATTCAACACTTTATTAATTCCTGAATCAAAACCACCACCCATTGACAACGAAGATTGAACCACCGCACAACACCCGTTCCCAATTTGTGGAAACAAACAATGCCTTTGCAATTGTTTCTCTCTCTCATACTTAGATTTAGACAACCCAACAGGACCCAAGTACTCTTTTTCCCTTTTTTCTCTATCTTCAACTCTGTTTTGAAATTGTTGAGCCTCCAACAAAATTAGTTTATCGCCAACATTCCCCCCTTTATTCTGCAGATCCACAAAATCACGCCGCCTATTTAATTCTCCCACGCCACGTCCACAAGAAAAATCAGATCTTGAAAACCCATTTTCATTCTCCTCAAAAGGGTATCTTTTTCCCTCAATTTTTCTCAGCTTCTCCAATTTTCCGTAACTCCCACCTAATGATAACTCCAAACTCAGCTCAAATTCGTCTTCTTTTCCATTAGGCACCTTTAAAACCTCCTCAATTGAACACACTTTTCCCATTTTTCCAACTATAAAGAAAATCAATTTAACAAAATAAAAAACTCACTTTCTAATTTTTCGTGGTTGGTTGGACTAGGTTTGAATTTTTAGGGAGGAAAAACAGAAGATATATATATATATATATATATATAGAGAAAAATGCCACGTGGGGATAGTTGAGAATATGGGACGAACACATCAATGACACCTAAGAAAGATACCAAAAAAGCAATTAATCATTAGGGGCTAAGAGTTAATCGTTTTTAGGCCTCAAAATCCTCAATTAGTGGCTAAAACTAACGACTGCATATATTCTTAATACCACGTAAAGAGTTATTAGGTTGCACGAGAATCAACATGTTAGGAGAACGACATGTGTTGAAGAGAGATATTGTTAGGTGCATAGATTTAGGAACAAGGACACATGTGTTAAAGCAACACAATGGTTGTCTGGTTCAGAATTCGGGCCGTCGCTTTCGATTTATGGAGCAGGCAAAACGTGGTCGAATGCGGGTAATTGTTACGACAATTGGGACCCGTTAGAAACTTTTCTATATGTTTAACTATTGTATAAATAAAAATATCATCAGCAATGTGATAATTATAATTTTGAACCTTAAATCCATGTTTAGATATGTGATAAATATAGTTTCAATTGTGAATTTTTGTTTTTTACTTTCTAATTTGGAAATATCATGGTGACGTATTTGATACGTATCAAATGAATATCTTATAATACGATACTGAAGTCTGGACCATGAACATTTTGAAGTATCCATACAACTTAATAATTTCTCAATTCGTTCTATATCTTTGTTTGCACTCTTATTATCTTTTGTTATTATCGTTTTTTTTTCATCAAACTTAGTCTAGATTTTTTTTTTTTTTTATTGACACTTAATCTTGATAATTAGATGCCAAAAATCATAGAAGGAAAATATTTTTTATTTTTAATTTTCAATTACATTGACATCACCCAACATTATGACATATAATTCTAACTTATGTTTTAGATATGACAATTTTTATCTATGTGAATTATTTTTCTGGTGTATTTAACTTGTTGTCACTGCAATAGACTTTTAAAATTTGTAATATTACAACATTTTATATTTAGAATCAAATTGTATAAAATAAATAAAATTAAGGTGTAAATTATGAAGAAGAAAAACAAAGGAATAAATCTTTGGATATGGTGCACATCGCTTTAAAATAAAAATTGGTTGCAGGGTCAGTCAACACGTGGATGTAATTTGATAAAGGTGATGTAAGTCACACTAGTTAGTAGCCTAGTACGGACATGTTTGGTTCTTTTGCTTTGGTGGCGTATGTGGGTCACACATCAATTTTAACCCTATCGAGAATGTAATTGAGTCAGGATCTATTTGAAGGTTTACATGGATCAATTTTGACACGGTTTTTATTCATTTTAATTAATGTACGCTCCGTGCTATGCGCGAGCTTTTACTATATTATATTTGTGAGGTATCTTGCGTAACATATTAACATTATAAATTGTACGTCGTGATTAAAATGTATAAAAAAAAAATGAAAAATCACATTTGAGATGGACATGGTTGAGGAAAAAAAACATAATTAATTAAGCTCGAAGAGGTCATAAAAAATGATCCATCACATAAGTTATCTAACAGTATATCTTAAGCTTCTTGCTTTACAGCAAATATGCACCGATTAACTTTTATATGAAATTAAAGAGGTAGTAGCTAAAATCTATTGTTAACAATAAATATGGATGATGCTAACTCATTTTAATAGATTCCCAGAACAGCATGATTCCCTCTTGTTATACCAAAAAAATCCATTGTTAACACCTTTCAAGAGTCTCAAATTTAAAACCAAAAAGAAAAAATAAAAAATAAAAGCAATTAAGATTTGAAATAATGTAATATATCATTTTGTTATCATATTAAGTTCCAATGACTAGCATAAAATCAACAACACTTCAAGTATTGAACATGATATAAGAGAGGAATCTCCAAATTATTCAGTAAGAAAATATTATTTGAACATTAAAGCTCTAACAAAATATAAAGTTGTCACCTCTCATTGAAACAAATGACTCAATATATAAAAAAAAGATGTACTTAACATCAGGGATCAAATGTAACCTCTCAAACAAAACATTAGGACATGATTGTTAAGGAATTTAAAATTAAGCAGCTAAGAAAATTAAGATTTGGTAGTTACAACATGTAATACGATCCACACCCCCAACATTGAGCCAAATCAAAATATCTGACCTCTCAATATACTATTAACAAATCAAAATTAATATATTCACCAAATACATAACATATAATATCTATCAACACAATCAGTCAATCAATAAAGTAAACACCACTCTTGATGTTTCAGCATATAGCTAGAACTCATACTAATGCACCCTCTTTTAAATTTACCATTAAATCACAATGGACTAAATTTGGGACTAAGCATTAAAGAATTTTCGTAAAAAACCTTGAAATGTGACTGATTTTTAATGTTTTTAGTGAGACATAATAATTGATGTTCTTGTTAATTTTTCTATATCGAAAAATTTAGGCCCCACAAGGACGAATTTTGGCTTAGTGTCGCTAGTATCGTGAATCTGCACAAAAACATTTTTAAATGGAGTTTTGGGCAAAACTTATACGAGACTCAATCTTAAAACTTGGGACAAAAATATATTGAAACTCAAATTTATAAACAACAAAAATTTAATATACTAAAAGCATTGATATACCACCTTTTTTTTTCCTATAAACTACAACTTTCAAACTCAATCTAAATGATTATTCAACTTTCTAAAATTACGAAAACCAACATCCAAGTCAATGCAAATGATATTTCAAAAATCTTATCGAAACAACTCAAATCATTTTCAACAACAAAACCACAAAAAATGAGCAAAAACTCTTTTGGATTCTCTTTTCTTCTAGCCGGAAGGAACCCCATAGTTCATAATATTAACAAATCTGTAAACTGTCTTTTAAATCCATAAAATCGGCCCATACTTTTAACAACTTTTTATAGATTGTAGTTTTGATTATAATTTCTAAAGGTAGTTTTGACTTTTGGTCCTATAAACCCAATTTTATTTAATTTGGGACCAAAAGCTGGACAATCACACTGTTTTCATTCAATTTTGTGCAAAAAAAAAATGAAACAATCTTATAAAAGCTACAAGAACTATTTTTCTGGAATTAAATTATAAAAAGTAAAAAGTAAACTTAAACCAAGGTCCAAAAGTACAAAACGATTAAAATAATAAATACAATTTTATAAAGCAGATAGATAAAATATTGAAAATCCAAACAAATAATACTAGAAATGTAATACACAAAACCAAGAACAAGAACAAGAACAAGGCATTCCGAAACAACCATTAAATGTAATAGTACTAAACCAATCCATTCAGCATCAGTAAATGGATTACTTGAAACAAGAAAATATAATGTCAATGAAAAAACTGCACCATGCCATGAAAATTCTGAATCAGTAAATAAAATGTACAGCATTACAGTATCTTGTAGTACCAATGTCTAATTTAGTAATTAAGACTTTGTGTTTAGAACGAATTCTCCAAAAAGGAGGACTAGATTTATGAACAATTCCTATACATGTAATGGCAAGCTGGAAATAAGTTGACCATGAACAGCGCTGCAAAATCACACATTCAAACAGTCGTCCTCGTTAGAGATTATACAAAATAATACGAAGTAATAGGCTAGCTCGACAATAACACCGAAAAGTTGCATAAATCCAAGTTTTGAGACCTTACCTTTTGATGTAATAATAACAGAAGTCTGCTAAGATAAATGTTTGAACAACTTCTGCTAACAAAGCCATAGGAATCCAAATGTAGCCAGCCCCAACCAGGGTCAGATACCTTCCAGCAGAATCGTACACCTACAATGAGTTCCGTAACTTCCCTTTCAGTACGCATAAAAAACAAAAGTTGTTTGATTTGAGTAGATTACCAAACTGTATGTAATGTATTTACCTGAATGATCCAATTAGCACATCCCAAAAATCTTGCGATTCCCAGAGCAAACACATAATGGGCCGTAAAAGGTTCGATCATCTGAAATGAAGTCAAGTAAATTCAATCTTTTAATTAGTACCAATCAAATTCAAAGGTAGATAGATGTAAGAAAATTTAATAAAGTGTTTTATATTATAGATAAACCTTGGTGTTCTGAAGCATTCGAAGTTGTGGTAGTACTGAAACGGATTCCATGTACAAGGCAAATGCCCAAAGCACTCGGGCATAAATTGCGTGGTGGTGGTATGGATGAACGAGTGCCGCCAGAATTGCAGATGGTACAGCCTATCAAAGACACTAGTATTAATGCTAGATGCAATATGGGTCTTGACCCAACCAAAACTAACCCAAACTTTTATTCTTTTTATCTTTTCTTGGGCTAGGTTGAATTTATGGTGAAATAAAATGGCAAAATTGCAAAAGTAGGATTTAAAAAATAATATTGTAACTACAATACGCACACATTTAGTGTTTCAACTTATATCCTATTTCAATTTTAGTATGATTTAACAAATTTAGTGCTGTAACTTTCAATAAGTTCAATTTGCACGTACAGATTTACTGAATGTTACAAGATCGGAACTTGTTATGTATATGACTAAA
The DNA here is from genome assembly GCA_003313485.2 of Penstemon barbatus. Taxonomy (NCBI): domain Eukaryota; kingdom Viridiplantae; phylum Streptophyta; class Magnoliopsida; order Lamiales; family Plantaginaceae; genus Penstemon; species Penstemon barbatus. The sequence goes on along the minus strand of CM064877.1, from coordinate 8,787,734 downwards.
ATTGAAACTTAATGAAAGTTTAAAGACTAAATGTGTGCCTAGTGTAGTTAAGGGCTTTTGAGAGGATCCCAAAATTACATAATTGTTTCTGTAATATTGCCAAAATAAATCTTGTGTAGGTCAAAACTGGGTTTGGCCAAGCAAAAATGGGTCAATATGTTTAAACCATTCAAGAAAAGTATTCTACCTCAAAATTTAACAGAGGAAACCAACCGAGTAGAACTACACCTTTTCCAGACCTGCCCGTCTTAACCAAACCTGATTTTGATCCCATTTTTTTTTTATGTTCATGTTAATATTAAATCTAGTCATATAAATGTTTCAAAATCCATAAAGACATGACAAGATTCGCCAAACTGAACATTTACATGTGAATATTTAAACCCAATTATATTTATAGTTATGGTTCATGCTTAAAAGTCTAACTGAACAAACTGCACAGTAGCAACAGAGACTATGGATTGGCCCAGACTAACCCAAACTGTAACTTCACATTTACAAGGATCATTTTTTGAACCACCTATTTTGACCCGCCCAAACCCGACTCGCCAATTATGCTAGATGCATCTGTCCTCCTCCTAACACCATTAGAAAGAAATTACAGAGAAAAATATATTTACCACATAATACAAGGGCATATTGTCCAGCTCCGCGATATAAGTCGACTTCAATTTGAACCGTATCATGTATACGACCCACAAAGTTGAGACAAGTGTAACAAAATCAAGAACGGTGTGAATGTCACCCTCCAAAGAATAACTAGAGATTAATCTTGCCGCCAAAAATATAGCTGTGAGCTCCTGAGTCTTCAGAGAAAGACCTACAACCACACCACAGAGAAAAAGAAGTAAGAACTAATATATAAATCCAAAGGAATTTAATCAAAAACTTGAGGAACTCAAATTTAATTTAGTTCTCTATTTCGGTGTCTTGTGATTCAATGTGAAGAAAATTCAACCTCACTCAATTTTTTGCTAGTTTCCTAAAAAGTTTTACATCTTGGGTGCAAAATTGAAGTCATACTCTTAGTAAGATCATCATACTAAATTTTCAGTTGTCTCAATTTCTGACATGTTTAGAGAAATTCAAGAATAGTTTCTTTTAACTAAGAAAGAGCTGAGAAAGGATAAGAATTTATATTGAAGAAATAAAATGGTCTTCATCTTACTAAATTCAACAAGTAATTCAAAAGGAGTATAAGTTGTGAGTACATTTGACTAGTAAGTGATACCATTAGCAAAGCCACAAAAGGGATAATTGCATCGACCTCCCTTGAGTTTCGAAATATTTGCATCTTTCATTGCATCTACCTCATCTAATCTGTGGCGGAGCTAGACCAATTTTTTTGGGGGGGCGGATTTTTTTTTGGAGTAATGCACCAAATAAAGAAAATATTAAGGAAAATTGGTATAACAAGAATATTTGGTGCATAGTTTGGAAAATAATACAAGGAAGAGTGAAAATATTTTACCATAAAGAAAATAAATGATTGTATTCATTTTACAATTAATAAGTATTTTTTTTGGAGCAGTGGACTAAATAAAAAGAATTATAAGAAGGAAATTGTATTACAAAAATATTAAAAGACCATAAAAAAATTTTTTTAGGAGCAGGGACTAAATAAAAAGAATTATAACCAAGCTTGTTGCACCAAAAAATCGAACCCAGGCCATCAGGCCCAACTCACTTACTCATGCAACTTGCTATCCAGTTGTTCAAAGCAATTTACTCTTACATATTTCACAACTAAAAATAATTATTTCTAATTTTCTTGGGGGGGCGACCGCCCCAATTCTATGTGTAGTTACGCCAGTGCATCTAATCTTTATAATTTTTATTAAATTGGGAGGTGGATGCAAATAATTCAAATTCACGGAAAGGGCACAAAACACAAGCTTGGGCCTGTTTGTCTCGCCTTTCGGAGAGTGGTTTGGGAAAGTGGTAGAGGTTTGAGAAATAATCTCGATTTGCGTAATGTTGTTTGTTTGGGTTTTGGGAGAATTGTTTGGGAAAGTAGCCGCAATTTTTAACTTTTCTAATATAGAGAGAAATAGAAATAGAGTAGAAAAATGGCCTGTTTGTTTGGCCTTTCGAAGAGTGGTTTGAGAAAAAAATTACTGTAGCTAATTAATTGGGAAAGTGGTTGGATTGTTTGTTTGGCCTTTCCGAAAACCGAATTTTTTTTCGGAAAAACGAAACAAACAGGCTCAAGGTCTTGTCAAACAATATTTACTAATCCATATATAACCTTTTATCATTTTTTAACAAATAAAAAACAGAGAGATGAGGAAGAATAAGAGGTAAGAAAAAGTCCTGAAGCCTGGATTAATAAATCCAATAACCCCACTAAAAAAAGTTCGAGCCAAAGATAAAAGCTTTATAAAAATTATACAAACCATTACCCAACAGCAAGTTAAACACAGGATTTAATAATCCCCTTCCATTATTTTTAACAAAAAAGAAAAAGGAAAAGTTCTTGAGCCTGGATTAAAAATCCAAGAACCCACAAAGATCAAAACTTTATCCAATACCAATCACTCAACAGCAAGTTTTAAAAAAAAAAAAAAAATCTTATTAAAGAACCCTCCCCCCACCCCACCCAATAATTAATACCTGAACAAGTCTTCTTAGTAGTGAGCTTATAAATCAAGACCAAAATCCCAACAAAATGGACAATTTCAGAGGCAACAAAAAAATGGTTCCGATCATGAACCAAAAAATTTAGCGCCACCAACGCGCTCAACGCGCACGTGACCGCCAGAAAAGTCTGCACCTTCGTTGACTGCCGCCGTACCCATGCAAAAAGCTCGTTCAACGGCGAACTTCTTCTCCTCCCCATAACTCTTAACTCTAATAAAAATAAATAAAAATAAAAAGAGTTACTGTGTTTACTTTTTCCTTGTCTAATAAAACAACTTATATTAGTTGTTAATTTGAGGGGTTAGGGTTGTTGGAGGGGTTGACACGAAGAGGGAATGCAATGGGGAATATAGGAAGAGCGTAACGGAATTTTTACGGACATTTATTGCGTGGTTAGGCCACTGATTCCGACAATTAAATGTATGGATTGTGTGAGATTTTGTTGGATTCGGAATATTTTCTTGGATTTTGGTAATCTGTAGTATTTAGTCTACTTGCCTTAAGAACAATGTACATGTCCAAATTTATTGATTTTTTTGACAATTGGATTTTATAAACTAGAACGACAAGTATCGAACTCGATTGTTGAATTTACTTTTCATTTTTTACGTTAAAGTATTCACTTTGTTAAATTCTTTTAGATTAAATATTATTTTACCCTCCTTACTTATTAAATTTATACATATTTAATATAAACTAATTTAATTTTACATATAATATTAATAAATTTAATTATTTTAATATAATCTAGATAAAAATATTGCTTTAATTATCTATATCCATATATTATTAATTCGATTTAATATTTTTAATTTAGGATATTTCGTTAATTTATTAATTTTAAACTGATGAAAATTGAATTTAATTTCCTTACACTCGGATAAGCATCATGCTTTTTCTTTCTTTTCCAGTTCCTCGCTAATGGACTTAGTTTACCTACTCGAAACATCATCCTTGTTAATTTATATATGATCTCAATTAGTCCAATTGCAGGAAGAAATTAACTGGAGACAGATTTTAAATAAAATTGGTAGAACAAAACTTAACTGAAAAATAGAAGAAAAAAATTGAGGGAAAGAGTAATACATGAAGAAAACATTATATTAAAAAATGAGTTCTTTGAAAAAAAACATAAAAACATAGTCAAGTATCTATTTCCAGGTAGGGCTGTAATCGAGCTGAATAGTATCGAACGACACACTGTTCAAGCTTGATTTGATTTTTATCGAGCTTGAAATTTTTTGTGTTTGAGCTTGGTTTGATTTTCAATCGAGTCGAGCTCAAACGAGCTTTTATCGAACGAACTCGAGCCGAGTATCAAGTAGCTTGGTATTTTACATGTGTTTTTTCAATTTTTAGCTTATCGAGTCGAGCTCAAGCCGAGCTTCAAAGGTTATCAAACGAAAAAAAAATGTTCAAACTTGTTTTATTAGTGTAACGAACCGAGCTCAAACGAGTTTTTATCGAACGACCTCGAATCGAGTATCGAGTAGCTTAGTTTGATTTTCAGCCCTATTTCCAGGCACTTTTTAGAGAGATAGGGATATCAACTTTTCAGGTTTAAATGTTAACTTAATAAATCAATTACCCAGTTTAAAGTCTAATTAAACTCTGTATAAACCCTATGTATATATTAAAAAAAAAAAATCTGTACGTATAAACCCGGTGCTATTGCACAAAAACAAAATAAATCATTTTATATAGTAGTAGTTTTGTATGATTAGATTAGTAGTAAAATTTTAAGATTGTTTCGTTCTGAAAAAACAATTATCCCTTTCTAGGCACCTATTTTGAGAGATAGTGCTGCCAACTTTTCAGGTTTAAATGTCAACTTAATGAATTTTAAAATTATTTATTTTCTAAAAATTATGAGGGCCAACTCTACAGCAATAAATAAAGGCAGGTATTTTTACATATCTCATGTGGAGTTAATTGGTTTAAATGACAAGCATGCGAAAAACATGTTTAAGAACTCCTACAGCCCGCCCATAAGTGAAGGCATAACAGATTAGCGATTAACCTATGGGTTAATTTTCATCAATGATCTATAGATATGGAATGCAAGAAGAAGAACCCAACTCAACCCAACAAATTATAGAGAGAAAATTTCTCTTTAAGATTTTAAAATATTGATAATAAACAACTGAAAACAAAATAAGTCCACAAGTCGGACGGCTATGGCAAAAAATTATAGACTCTTAAAGAAACGAAACAACTTAAGGAAAATAACTACAACTCCTAAGAAAATAAAATAACTTAAAAATTAAGAAAATATTCCATGAGATATGTTCCTTGATATTCTACTATCCAAAATTCTCTTGCATCAATGAGTTTCCAAAACCAAAAGTATGGTGCACTTACTTTGAAACACTTCTACGCCTACTAACTAAATTAGGGTACAACTAACCAAAAGTAACCTTGATGAACTTATGCGTCATTGGTGAATATAATGACATTTTCATATGTAACTTCAAACTTGCATGAGATTCTAGACACAAAAAACATGATCCTCTTGGCATGTTGGGAACTTTTGATAGGGGCTTGTTACCTTGCATAAACAAATATGACCACATGTAAGAGACCCAGATCAAGCAACGTCTCATGAGCTAAAAAGAAAGCATTGGTTGCTGGCCACACCGTGATAGAATGTAGTGAGACTTCGCTTAAAAAGTGAACCAATTTCAGCATATTATAACATCCAACACTACTAGAAAGCCCCCAACAATATGTACACCTCCTGTATTATCATGAAAGAGTTCATCCATTAAAGAAAAAGATACGTGAATGCAGTAAAAGAATATGTTATGTCAGTAGTCTACCAAATGATTATATGACATATTCAGTTGAATCCAAAGAATACACGGGTCAACAAAAACTAAAGCATCATGAAATAAGTATTCGCCTTAGTCAGTATTAGGCCACGATGGATCAAGACATTGAACCTAATATCAATTTCTTTATCCAAACTGCAGAAATTGGGAAAGAGAGAGTACAAAATACCAAGAAAATTGTAGTTTTACTCAACTCAACATGTTGAAGCAGTTATAGTTCCAGATACGATCCCAACCATATACTATTAAAAAAAAAAAAAATTAACTGCACCATGTCATATGCAGTCGTTATACGAAATAGTTTTCTTGCAATTGGAGACACGCAGCATGTCAGTATTTAATGAGGGTCGTATATACTGCGGCTTCTTATAGCAATTTGCATCTTGGCCCAGTTCAGATGGGCAATATAAGACTGTATATTAAGCAAAGAAACAATGTTCTAATATGAAGTTGCTCATACGGCCTAGAAAATAAGTAGTAAACTATGAATAATATTGAATTCTACCAATCCTGAATGGTCCTAATGTATCATAACACATATTACATTATGCCACTCTTTTTATCAGATTTTACAATCAGAAAAAATAAATTTTTTTTTTTTTGGTACAAACAATCAGAAAAAATAAATGATAAACTACTATGTTACATAACAAAAGACAGAAATGAGGTCTTAACAATGGCGTATATATCAAGGCCAGCATCAGAAGATTGCAAAAGAAAGTTTTGTTGTCTGGGATAATTGAGAAGCAAGAAGAACTAAAAATATACCTTGATAAGTAGGACTTTATGCAGTTTCTTTCTCCACATTGTGATGTTTCTCTTCCTTTATTCTGCAAAATGGAATAAGTCATTTTTTTCTTTTTTTTTATTTTGTTTAGAAAAAGAGAAATAAATATCAACAGAATATATTAGAGAATCAATATAGCCTTCCATAAAAGACTTCATCAGTTTATTGCAGCTACAAATCAAGAAACAAACACATTCGATTTTCTTCAATACATACTGAAAGGAGAGGCAAATCACTGGGACTTGAATTTTAATGATGAAAAAGATAAGGAAAATGAAGTGAACAAAAGTTTAGATTCTGATGTTCTGACATCTATGCAAAACTCAAAGTGATCTGGCATATATAAATACATATTAACTAAAATGATTTAAAACGACTTACTTATTACGTAACTTAACGAGTGACAATGGCCTCTGATACCCGACTTCCTTCTCTTGCTGCTTTGGTTTTCTCGCATTTCTTGATTCTGGCTTCCAGCTTACATTGAGGAGCGACTCACCTAATAACTGAGCAATATCTATAGCCATATTCTCAGCTTTCTGAACAAACGGAAACCTTTCCTCCTCAAAGTGATTAGACAACCATAAATACATTGACAGTACTTGGTGCCTAGTCTCAAGATCCAAAAGCTCAGAATCATTGCGAGCAGAACACTTTGGCATCCCCATTGCTATATTAACAGGTACCTCCTGTGCATAAGAAGAAGCAAATCTCAAAAGATGGTACATTGCTTTCGGATCCCTTATATTCACTGGGGCAAAGCAAAAGTTGAAACGGTCTTCTAAAGACAACCCATCAATCTTCTCCAACATATTAGCTATTTTCTTAATATGCATATGCTGGCACAGAAAATAAGACCCATCTAGCCGGCAATTCTCACTGAATCTTTCAAGTAGTTTGGTAAATTTCATATTGGGAAGTTGCCCAGCAAATAACTCTACTTGCTCAAAGAAAGGGAAAAGTCCTACTCTCTTAACTTCATCAAAAGGCTTCTTTAAGCACTCAATCAAGTAATCCAAGTCTTCTTGATTTAGTGTGGTGGTTAGACCATCAGGATATCGACTTCCTCTTCGGCCAGCTCTTCCAGCGATTTGCTTCACTTGAGAGGCAGCAACTGGAACCATTTTATCACCATTGTACTTAGTAAGGTTATAAAACACAATCCTTCGTATATTTAGATTCAATCCCATCCCCACAGCATCACTAGCAACTAATACGTCATATTCATTATCTTGATTGTTGAAAAGAGTTGCTTGTTGTCTACGAGTCTCGGGTGGTAAGGCACCGTATATGACACAACATCGATGGCTTGTGTGCTTCTCAATAGCCAATTTAACTTCAAATATCTCCCTCCTGGAGAATGCAACAATACAATCTCCGGACCTCACATTTTTCAAGTCTCCTAAAAGGGTCTTTGCCTCGACAACTAAAGGTTTAAATCTCTCATAATGCTGTTGTACAAGTTCATCCCCTATATCCGAACAGATACGCCTAACTATATTTAGAACACTTGGATCACCACATAAGTGTATCTCATCAGCCTTTAGCCCAAGCAATGCTCTTGTCCATGCGTAACCTCTAGATGGATCAGCCATCATTTGAATTTCATCAATAACAGCAACATCATACAACTCATCCGTTGATGCCATCTCGACAGTGCATGCGACATGGTTAGAAAACGGAAAAACCTTCTTCTCTTGTCCTGTAACAAGACTACAATAAATCCCTGATGCATTCACCTTATCGAAAACCTCCATAGCTAACAACCGAAGAGGACTACAATACACACCTTTCTTTGCTTCCATAAACCTCTGCAATGCATTATAAGTTTTCCCACTATTAGTCGGACCACAATGATAAACTATCTTCCTTTTCATCGCTCTAGCGAAAGGGAACCAGGTATGTGGCTTAGTCATGTCAGCTGACTCCACCACTTTCCTAAATCTCTTAATTTCACCGGGAAACTTTTCCATGCAAAACTCAACAAAAATAGGGAACAAAAACTTATCCACCTCAACACCAGGGCCAAGATACACCAAGTAGTTAATTAAATCAGCATTACACTTATCCAAGAAAAAACTGGAAAATTCGCGAGACGCGGTTGGGAAAAATGAGGCACCAATATAAACTCCAAGAGCCTGGTTTGTAGCCCAAGCAGATTTACAAAAGCACCTGAAAATTTCGGTCAGAGTATCCCAATCACTCACCGGTTGCCTTCCAGACTCGAGGGTACCTTTAAGCTCTTTGTATATTTCAACTGGATCCCTCTTCGCTATTTGGGCGAAATGCAATCTCTCTTCCTCTTGCCCTATATTTTCAATTTCAGACTCATGTATTCCTACTTCATTATCAACTTTATTGGGTTCGGCCTCAAGGTGGACACTTTCTGTTGAATCTAATTTGAGTTTCTCATTTTCTGACAAGGTGCAAAACCAATCAAAGCGAAAAGATTGGAAATTTCCGAAATTCGTCAGTTGAGGTGGTGGCAATTGTAATTGATTTGGGATTTTCGACGGAGTGAAAGGGTAAAATAGGCAATTTGAAGAGCGGGAATGATGAAGAAAACGATTGGAAATAAAATTTCTAACCCTAAAAAGACTATTATTCTTGCAGGAATATAGATAAATAAGGCGTTTTGCAGAGCCTCTAGCCATTGACAACTGAATAGGAAATAACAGAAAAGATAATTGCTTCGTTTAAATGAATAAAAGAGTAAAAGCAAGTAACCACTAGTTCTTGAACCTAGCAATTCTTCCTTCCGTTTTCTTTGAACGTTTGAGAGAGATACGAGGGAAATTGATGGTAGATGTTTGATCAGCTAAAACCCTAAACCTTGTAGAAGAGGGGTAGGACAAATTAGAAACAGAGATTAGTACCTGCTTGCTTATTGTGTTGTTTTTTAGCTTGAATTCCAAAATCATTGCGACAGAGAAACAAATGGAGAGTGGCAAATTTATCTGAAAATATATTTCTAAAAGTGGCAAATTACTAAAAAGCCTTCTATTTTTTTTCATTTCTTTTTTTTATCGTCCCATGTTAGGCCATCTCCAATGGTTGAGGGCTAGCCCCGGGCTCCACATGGGACCATCTCCAATGGTTGAGGGCTAGCCCCGGGCTCCGGAGCCCGGGGCAGCCCAGGGCCAACCCGGGGCCCTGCTGGTCGTCTCCAATGGTTGGGGCTCCGTGGAGGAATTAATTCCATTTTTTTCTTTTGCCCACTCTCACCTATTATTATTATAGATTTATAATTTTTTAATATTAATATTAATAATAGTAATTATATTAGTACTCGTAATTTAATTATTAATTATATTAAAATATTAATATTAAATAGAATATTTAATTAAAGTAACTTAAAATTAATACATAATACGCAAACTCTCACCTATTAATATTATAGTTTTATTTTTTTAAATACGGAGTATTAATTAAAATAACACATTAATTACAACAATACACAACATTAATTACACAACATAATCAAGGAAAATAAAATAAAAATAGTCCTAAAGCTCCTTATAAACCTCATAAACATAGTGTTGGAAAAAGTAAGTTAATGGATCATTTTGGACGTAATTTAAGTGGGACCCACTTTGAGTAAAGAGTCGGGTTTTGACGGAATTATATTCTACTCCGTGAGTAGATTAAAATGGTATATGGTACGTCCAAATCGGAGTACGAGTGAATGAGAAATTAAATCTCAAAGTTCACATATGTAATGGGAAAAATTGGAAAGAAATAGACTAATCCCACATTGGAAGTGTGATAAGAAAACTTGGGTTTATATATGATTTCTAAATCATAAGGGTTAAGAAATTATTACTAGAAGGCTCCCTCCTTGCGCGCAGGGGGGGGGGGGTGCAAATCTTGGTTCGGATTACTACTTGGCCCTTCAAGACTTGTGCGTGCCCGCGACCTGCGCACACGAATGTCGTCCCAAAAAGCCTACTCGGTCGAGCCTAGTTTTGCTGTTTTCTTCCAAATTCCATTTCTTTTTTGCCAATTTCTTTAAATAATTAACCATGCTATAATTCATTATTTAAAATAAAACACTAATTTAAAACAACACATTTTTAAATTTATACACACACATTAAATTATACACATAAAAATTAACCATTTAAATTTATACACACACATTAAATTATACACATAAATCATTCAAAGAAAAAAAAAAAAAAAAAAAAAAGGAACGGCCAATCAGGTGCCGCCACTTGGCGGCACCTGTTTTAAAGAGGGGCGCGTGTAAGGAACGGCCAATCAGGTGCCGCCACTTGGTGGCACCTGTTTTAAAGAGGGGCGCGTGTAAACACGCGCCCCTCCTTCTTCAATCGCGCCCCGGGCTGGACGCAGGGCTCCGCCGAGCCCTGTGCCCAGCCCGTTCCGCCCCGAGCCCGACCCCGCACACCACCGCTGGAGATGGCCTTAGGCCATGCCCAACCAAGCCATGGATCATGGCAATTGGGAGGGCAATGGGCAGGCCGGGCAGGGACTTCGGGGCAAACAATCCGACAAGCAGACATGCAACCATTGTCCATTTGCTTGCCGGTAGGCAAACGTACCTGTTGGCGGGGGCTCGGCCGCTCGGGTGCTTTTTTTTTTATTTCATGAATTAAATAAATGAGATTTGTTGAGCACGAATATTTAATTTAACAATATACAGCATACAATTTAAATAAAAAATACAATCTTAAATATATATATAAGTTGAAGGAAATTGTATTTCATCCTAATAATAATAATAATAATAATAATAATAAAGATGCTAATGGTCAACTAAGAAAATATTTAGTCGAACACTTGTGGGATCAATTACTCCCTAAAGTACTGTAACACTTACTCCATCTGTTATAGTTAACACTTACTCTTTTATAACAAATAAATTATTTTTTATTAATTTTAAAAAATATATATATTTATTAATTATGAATTCATCAATCCATCCACCAAACTATATTATATTTCAATTTCTTCATTTCTTGTGTATCATTCGGTTTTATGTCTCAAATTTTTTATTTATTTTCATCTCATTTTTTTCATTATTCATGTTTCAATTTGTTTTCTTTATTTTATGTTTCAATTTTTTTTATCTAAATTTTTTTATTTATATTTTTCTAAATTTTTATTTGGTGATAATTATCTCATTATGTACGAATTATTATTCAAAATCTTGAGTAATTCTCCTTCAAATTCTTTCTCGCAAAATGTAAGTTTGACACCAAACAATATTATGTTTTAATTTCTTCATATCCACCAAATAATACTGGATTCAATTTCTTCGTTTCTTTGATTTTCTTCGATTAGAAATAAAAAGTGATGAATATAAAGAAAAATGTTGAGGTCGAAAAAAAGGAAGGAAAATAAAGAAATGAAAATAATGAAAATAATATTGTTTGGTGGATGAATGGTTTCATGATTAATAAAGAAATTTATTATTTATGAAAAAGGGCGGCGGTAGTTTTAAAATAAAAACTTCAATACTGTAAAAGAGGGGGGGTAAGTGTTACTTTAGGGGAATAATTGATATCAGCCTAATACTTTAAGGGAGAACTGTATTTCACCCTTATTATTAAAATAAATTTGAGTCGAGAGAGTGGGGAAATTTGTGAAATTGAATTCATGGATGTTGATTGTCCTTCGATTGGAGATGAGCTTTTTAGATGGGTCGAAAAGACATGAGGACAAGACAATTGGACGAGCAATTGAACATTTAAACAAGGCCTTCGGCTGGAGATTACCTTATTTAGGTCTTAAATTTAATAGTATAACTGTCGAATTTATTATGCAAACGTTTGTCCATATTATGTAAATTAATCAATTTTATTTAAAAAATATCTATGAATTAATATTTTCACTAAATAAATTAATTCTTGATGGCAAACAAACAAACAAACAGAAAATGTGAATGTCTTGAACAACACAATAACTTAGAAGACAAATAATATTAAAATAGGCAAACTAAACAAACAATAGCTATTCAAGCAAAAAACATATATAGTATGTGAAGAAACTGCTCTCAGATGATAAAGCTTCGCGTACATGGTACATACTAGTATTAGATAGGGTATGATTTCTTGTATCACGAAATATGTTTTTTGAATAAGATTAGTAGATAATATGGGCTTAACTTTGTTTTAGTAGAGAAGCAATGGATAATAAGTGATACTAAAAAATCTATATAATAGGGGCATTCTATCATGACTCTTAACTCAAAGTTGAGTCACCAAATAAATTCAATCTCAACCCTTGAAAAAGAAATTAAAATTATCTTATCCATTGAATGTGTACAAATGTGTATCTACCCCACATTTTATGTAATATACCCAAAAAAATAATAAACAATAGATTGTAAATAGAAATTTTACATTATTACCCTTTATGAAAAAATATCCAATTAACCAAAATGTCCCTCTCATTTCATCTCCCCCCAAGTTCTCTCCAAACCCCTTTCCAAACCCTACGCATACCACCACCACCACCACCATCTCATAGTTCGATATTAAATTTTATTGAATAAATTGAACTAATATTAAGTAAAAATTGTAATATTAAATTTTATAAATATAAAAATGTTATTTCCATAATTAAATAAAGTTTTTTATTTTTATATATTAATATATTAAACTTTAATACTATAAATTAAAAAAATTAAAAATACTCCAAACCCACCCGCCACCCACTGACTCCGATCAACCCCACCCCCCTCCCCTCAAACCAGGTCGTCGGTCCAGCAATCCCAGGCCGGCAACGACTTGAGGAGAAGCTCCAGGCCGTCCGATTAAGGGTAGAGATGGACTTAATGGAATGGGTGAAATGGGTTTTCGGGTTTTGGGCTTGGGATTTCTTGATGAAACCAGGTCGTCGGGCCAGCAATCCCAGGCCGGCGATGACTTGAGGAGAAGCTCCAGGCCGTCCGATTAAGGGTAGAGATGAACTTAATGGAATGGATGAAATGGGTTTTCGGGTTTTGGGCTTGGGATTTCTTGATGAAACTATAGGGCTTTGGCTTTTAAGTGGCCCAAAAGAAACATGTTAAGTTAGTGTGGACTATCTCTCTCAAAATTTTTGCTATTATTTTCTGTTGGGAATATTCCCAAATAACACTTCAGTTTCTAAATTAAAATTACCTTTTTTAAAAAAATAATAATTTAACACCATCAATTTGCAACAATTACTTTTAAATGCATATATGTAAACTTACCAAAAAAAAATCCATTTTTTAATTTTTATTTAAAACTTTGCGACAAAAATAAAAGGAGTAAAAATAATGACCACACGATTGCTTATCTGAATAAATTGAGTACAATAATTGTTAATCACAAATAACATATTGAGGAATAAATCTTGTGTAAGTGCGTTTTCCTTTAGTTTGATGCTAGTGTTTGATAGTAATTTATTATTTGTAATTCTTTAAAGAAAGATCTCACTTTGCCCTCCAAATTTTGAACATTTTTTCACTTTGTCCCCTAACATTTGTGAGTTTTCACTTAATCTCTTCAACTATTAAAAATATTCAAGGCAACTACATTTTGACGTTCGGCAGCAAAATCTTTGAAAATATTCCATTCACCAACGGAATCTTCAGGGGCAAGATAGACATTTACAGGTTAAGGTGGCAAAGTGAAAAAAATGCTCCAAATGTTGGGTGGCAAAATGAAAAAAAGTTTAGAATTTACTGCACATGATTAATTGGACTTTAGAGCGGAGGATATCGAATGAATAAATCAGATATTTACCCTGCATCAACATGTAAGGCGATTTTATGCAATAAAAATAATTCAGGAGAGTTCCGTGCAGATTTCCTAAAACTCAGTTGGTTACATATTTTTTCTCCTCTTTAAATTTAAAATATAATACTCACTCAAAAAAAATATATATTAAAATATAATACACAACCTCACTTGCATAATGCACTATGTCATACATGCAACAATTGCACAAGATAATTTTCAGAATCAACACTAAAACCGATTTAATTATAGAGCTTATATATTTAAAATGTAACTTAAGAAATTTATGGATGATACACGCAAAGTAATCCAGGACACACCAATAATTAATGAACAATAATCAACTGAAGTACTAGGTAAGTAGCCCATTAATTTTATTTAATTTATTTGAATAATAAGAAATAAAGTGGGCATTGTAGAATTTTAATTTTCATATAACCTAGAATCCAAACGTGGAGAGAGCATAACCTCCAACGCATTCGCCCTGGGCATAGTAATTCCAACCCCTTCACTCATATCCACAAACTTTGAACCCCCCGGCGCATCAAAATCAAAACCTTGAATCAAACGCGCAATTGTCAGATTCGTAACATGCATAGCAAACGTGATTCCAGGGCACGATCTCCTTCCCGAACCAAATGGAATGAACTCAAATTGCTGCCCCAATGCACCAGTATTCAAAAATCTCTCGGGCATAAACCTGTCCGGATCCGACCAGAACCGAGGGTCCCTGTGTAATTTCAAGAGGTTTACGAACAATAATGTGCCCTTTGGAATGAAATAGCCGCTGAGGTGGCAGTCTTGTACGGCCTCATGGGGAATGGATAGGGGGAGGGGTGGGTAGAGGCGGAGGGCTTCACTGATGATGGATTGGAGGTAAGGTAGGTCTTTGATGTCGGATTCTTGGACCCATTTTTGTTTGCCTATTTTGGATTCTATTTCTTGTTGGGCTTGGTTTAGGACTTTTTTGTGGTTTATTAGTAAGGCTAATAGCCATGATAGGTAGACGGACATTGTGTCGAACCCGCCTAACACAACATTCTGCAATTTATTTATTTAAAAGATTATAAATTTTTTTTTTAATTGGAATTAAAAATGATGTGATCTACGAATATAATGTAATGTGAAATCCAACTAGCCAGCTATGCATATTGTAGTTTTAAGAATGAAAATTGAGCAAAATATATTATAATAATAATAATATACATTGAAGAGTTATTAAGGGAAAAAGTGCATTGGAAAAATTAAATAAGTGTTATAATATGCATTTATGAAGTTGAAAAATAAATAAGCATAGTAATTTGTGTAATGGAGTATTTTATAGTCGAGAAATGCATTGGGCACACAACAACAGAAAAATGGGGAATTTTTATTAAAATTTACGCAAATCAATTGTTTATAGATTTATTTCTTCATTTTGGCGTTATTACAAAACCTTTGTCTAAAAGTAGTTCCAATAATAAGTGTGAATCATGGAAGATTCTTCTATAGACCAGGTCCAGGAGTTAACCATCCCTTTTTTTTTCTTTTTCATTTTTTCTTTCTTATAACTAATATTCTTTTACATAAATTAAACACAGTTATATACTTTGTGTTGCAAATTTATAGTAATATGTTCTTCCTATCAAAATAATATTGTACAAAAAATTTTAGATTTTAGTAAACAAATATTAAATGACAAAGTGACAAAAATTTAAATATTGTCACTAAAATGATGTACATAGACACATTATTGACAAGAAATGTAAAAATATTGTCACTATTGACATTTAGTGACATCCCAAAAATGACAACTTAAAAAAAATCACTAAATTATAGTGACAATATTTGTTGTTACTAAGTTGTCACTACAAAAAATATAAATTTTAGTGACAAAATAGTAAAAGACAAAGTGACAAAAATTTAAATTTTGTCACTAAAATGATATTTATAGATACACTAGTGGCGAGAGTTGTAAAAGAGTTGTCACTATTAAAATTTAATGATACCCCAAAAGTGACAACTAAAAAGTTGTCACTAAATTATAGTGACAATATTTATTGTCTCTAGGTTATCACTAAAATGGTGTCACTAATTGTCAATAGAGACAATTTAAGCTCCACATATTTGTCACTAATCGCCATTAGTGATAACTTAAAAATATATTTTGTCACTATTGCATTTGTCACTATTTTTATTGTGACAAAACTAATATTTTTGTCACTAAATATATGCAGAAAGTGATAATTTCAACAATGTCACTTAATATTTTGTCACTAAAATTCATTTTTCTTGTAGTGTGTCCCTGAAAGGGTGTTACTAATTGTCAATAATGATAACTTAAGCTTCATACACTTGTCACAAAGAGCCATTACTGACAATTTAAAAATATATTTTATCACTATTGTACCTGTCACTATTGTTATTGTGACAAAACTAACATTTTTGTCACTAAATATATGCAAAAACTGACAATTTCAACAATGTTACATAATATTTTCTCACTAAATTTTATTTTTCTTGTAGTGGTAGTTTTTTTTATATATATAATGTATTTTTCGTAATCGTTCAATGTTGTAGCTATATTTTTATTTATTTCCAAAGATGTGAATTTACAAATTCATTGTGTCATTTTGTGCTACAATTTATGAAATAATTAAAATTGATATTTTTTAATTAAATTAATTTAAAAATTAAATATTTTAAAGAAGAAATAATGCGTGAAAAATGCAAATAATAATTTTAATAGAAACAAACATCATATTATAAATTTACAACACAAAATATGTCAATGTTTTTTTAATTGTATAAGACAATTTAGTTATTAATGAAGAAAAGGAAAAAAAAAAAAAAAAAAAAGAGAAAAGGATAAAAAAAAAATCCTGGACTAGATCCGGGAAAGACTCTTCCGTGAATCATAATGGCTCTAGGCTTCACGGGACCCAAATATCAAAGCAGTGCAATAAATTTTATAAAGGAACGGCACCACTTTGCACCGCTAAAAGGTCACCGCTTTTAGAGTGTGTAATGAGACACGTAGCACTCTTATTCTCTTTTTAAAACGTGCATTTTTTTTGTAAAACGTGCATTTGTACAAATGAAAAGGACCACACAGCATCATATAGCCATAAATATTTACGGAAAATTGGTACCTATTCGGTGGATTTAATTCATCCGGGTGCTAGATAAATGTCACGTGAGCATGAAAGGACAATTTTTTATCCTTTCATGTTCATGTGTCATTCATCCAACCCCAGTAAATTAAATCCACTAGGATAAGATCTAAGTAACCAATATTTTCACCGAGGTCATCATCATATATCAAGCTAATAATTATTTAATTTTAATTACAAAAAATTAAAAAAAATATTAAAAAAAAACAAAATGAAGTTTGAACAAAAATGATTCAAACTGATCAAATCTATGTGTTCTTAATTAATTTTATTTTTGTTTTCCCCTATTTTTATTGAGTTTCTTTAGATCGAAAATTCAGTACATTTCACTAATTATTTATAATGAAGTTTCACAGACGAAATAGAATTATATAAAAGCTGTAATAAACTTACCACCACGGTCGCTTTAATAATTGTCCGCCTCGGAATACCATAACTCTCGAACTTGTCATCAAGAGTAGATAGCATAATGTCAATGAAATCCTGTTCCTGTTCCTGATCCTGATCTCTAACCCCTTCACCACCTTTCCCCCTTCTCTGAACATGTTCATCGATCCATTTCTCAATAACAGCATCCAATTCTTTTGCCACACGTTTCATCCTCTTCACGTACCCCTGTAAATCCAACATTTTCAGGAACGGGAACGGAATCACATCAGACAGGACAAATTCCCCTGACAGGAACGTAAGCTCCCTGAAAAGTCCCCTGAACCGTTCCACTTCTCCATTTCCAGAACCGTTCCCGTATCTAATCCCAGCTACCGTCTTGACAATTATGTTCAACGTCAATTGCTCAATCCAGCGACTAATTGTCACTTTCACTGGAAACCCAACTTTCGTTTCCAGGTACAATTCCCTGATACTTGTACCAATTTCGGCAACCCGGAGATTTCTCATGGACTCTAGTCTCCGGGGAGATAGAACTTCGAGCATAACGAGTTTTCTCATCTCACGCCAATAGGGGCCGTTCGAGAAGCCGAAGGATGCGTGATTGTAAACGAGGTGTTCTCCGGCGCTGGATTTGGGCCTGTTAGCAAACAACTTGTCGTTGGCGGTGAAACACTCCATCACGGCTTCTCGGCTGCTGACTACAACCACACGTTGCATACCTAAACGGAGAGTGAAAACGGGGCCCAGTTTGTCGGCTAGTTTGCTTAACGGGTGAGCGATATGGGTTCGGGTGTTGAGCAGGGGAAGATGGCCTATAACTGGCCAGGCGCCTGGTGGTTCCGGAGGATATGAAGTAACGTTCTTAACATTTTTTGCAAGTTTTTTTTGGATGTAGTTGAAGACTAACAAGGAGGTTAAAAGTATTAGGCCTGGTATTAGTATTGCTCCTAGATGCACGGAAAGGGGATTGTTCATTTTGATGAAACGAGGATTTAGCGAATTTTTTTTTTCTTCTTTTTGTCTTGGCTAGAAATAGAGTATGTGGAGCTTGTTGTTGGCAACACCAACATTTATACGACAACGTTGGTGAGTTAAATGAATCTATGGGTTGTGTTCGTGGGTTTACTAAGATATTTTTACGACCGTCAATTGAGTCGGGCCTATCCGAAGTCCGATAGTTCAACCCGATAAAAATTGGCTCATATTCGAATAGTTATGAGTCGGGTCGAGTTTGAGCCATTTTATTAAACCGGATCAATTTATGAGCTAGTTAAGTTTAAGCCTAACACTGATCAGCCCGAGTAAAGCCCGAACATATAATTGTTTTAAATGTTACTTTTAATTATTTATATTGTAGTAAGGTTACCAATTAATGTTTTTATTAGGTAAACTTACAAAAAGTTATAATGTAAACTCACTTATATGTTACTTTATCAATTCAGTACTGAAGACCAAAATCCAAAGAAAAAATTTAAATCAAAGATAAAAAAAAAAAAAGTTAACACAAAAAGTCAATAAATTGAAGTATTGAGACTTTATCTCTACTGCATGTTCACATCTTCCCTTGCTCAACACCCGAACCCATATGTGAGAATAAAACCACTAACACCACCCAACCCTGTATAGATCTCGTCCCAAGTGGGTATACCACTCCGTGTCACATTTAAGCTATGATACACGGATACTCCGAGAAAAGATAAAGTACTGTATCGGATTCACGGGGGATACCGATACTCGTAAGATACATATGGGATACGTATTCGATACGCCACATGGCGTATTGATAATAAAAATAAATAAAAATTAAAATAGATACGTATCGGATACGCTAGTTGGGCATCAGGATTCACCGATAGGTTTTTTATGTAATATTTCGGGTCAAATTTAAATTATTAAAAATGATAAAGTCTCTAGGTTTAAACATAAACGACTAGTATCACTACTCCATCTCTTTATTCAAGTCTATTTCCTAGGTCATGAAATCTCAAAAAATAAATTCCTTCCGTTGATGCTCTATTTTAAGAATGAATTATGTTTACTTTTGGAGTTATATAACTTTTAGTTGATATTTTTGCTTTTAGGACTTAAATTGAATGATCTAGTTGCTTGTAAACAAATTTAAATTATATTTTTACATCTGTATCCATGCCGTATCGTATCTTTAAAAATTTGTATCATCGTATTCGTATTGTACTGTATCCGTATCCGTGCAACATAGCATTTAAGTTAAATGACTGACCCATGACACATCTAATACATGATGCATTACACTAGATTATTTTTTCAAGTCTATCGTCTGCCTATGTCTAAGTTAGTAATTGATTTATGACACTATTTCATATAGCCAACAAAAATTTCGTAATTGATTTGTAAGTTATAACTAATTCTGCCAACATAATTCAATTTTGGGTCCTTGAATTCAGCCATTAATAGTATCAATTGTGATCTGCCGCAATTTTCTTTCTTTCTATTAAACTATCACTCTACCATTTTAATTGGAGTATGTTCCATTCAATTACAATTTTCTACTATTAATAAAACAAACACCTCAGAGCGATTAAAAGTTTTGAACTGCTGCTAGTTTCTGTAAATTCCATTGGCTTTCCGTCAAATATTATTATACATTATAAGTTGATAATTTCATTTTCGTTGAACTTTAAAGGTACCTTATAAACATGCAAAAATTTAAACAATTTTATTCAAGTTTATTATTTTAAATACTTTTGTATACATTTCAGATCTAAAGCACTAGAAATCCAAGTCAAGTTAATGGGGACATAAAATGCAAGAACAATATTATTTACTTTTATTTGATTTAACATATATAAATATTAAGCACATGTATAAAATATTATGGATGTGTATGTTTCATTGTGATTATGCGGTTTAAAAGATAGAAGACCAAACGCGATTGCACAATTATACATTTTCTTTAAGAAATGTTATGGATGTGTATGTTTCATTGTGATTAGTTTAACACTAACCCATCAAACCTTTAACCCATAAAACACGGTTGGTTTCGATTGGACCAATTATTTTGGTCGATCTTGAGATTCCTTTAAACAGTCCTATGGTATTATTACCACTAGTTTAACGAATCATTTTTCTGTGTTGGTTATTAGATGAACATATAATCTAATTTTAAGTTTATTTAAAATATATTAATCATCAATCACTACATTAGAAATCATTTCAACAACTTTTCAAATATGAAAAATTATAAATAATAAATCACTACTAAACACTAGTATTAAACTAGAGGACATTAGTGGGATTTGAACCTATAATCTCTCGATCCTGGAATCTCAATTTTATCAGTTATTACCACTAAAGCACGACCTCATTCACTACAAATAATTATCACAACTGAGAAAAGAAAAGGAAAAACGGAAAATTACGATTTGTAAATTATATAATCAAATCACATTCATCCAAATCTTAGCCCCAAACGACTTGTTAGATACTTAATTTAGTAAAAGGAAAATATATTTACGAATGAAGTGATCAAATCATGATAAAATGCTTTTTCATCAAAAAACAAAAATCATGATAACTTTAGGCGGGCCGTGTAAGTTGCAAGATGGGGGCGGAAGAGTCGTGTTAAGGCCACGGCCCATAGTGACAGCATTACCCTATTGAGCTATTTTTCTTTTTTATTGATACTATCGTAGATGAAATAAATAATATGTATGTATATATGTATAGACATTGCTAGGCCTTTTTAGATATTACGGAGAAAACATAAATAATGTACTCCAAATATATGTTATTTCATATTAAATTAAGGTAGAGTTTGTTTAGTTTTTTTTTAAGAATAAATTCTTTTTTTAAGATGATATCATTTTTGATAAAATGAGAGAGAATAATTTTATTTTTTAAAAGATATTTCGAAGTTAAGACCATTCCAATGCTCTTTTTCGTCATGCATAAACTAAACCAACAATCAAGATAAGCACGAGAATGAAAATTTAAAATATTGTTAGTTTATCTTTTCAGAGAGCAGTACACAAGCAGACATTAATACTTTGATTTTTTTATTTTAATTAAATGTAGAAAATGAAACTAACATATCGACTTTTAATTGATTAATTTATTTCTTACTCATAATTTTTAATTTTAGTTTTCAAGACATAGTCCCTCTTAAGTACAAAATACATTATTTAAGAGGGACTAATGTGTTACACTACTTTGCTAAAAAAGATTTAAGAGGGACGAATGTATTATAAGAGTGATGAATGTGATATACTACATTGATAAGAGGGATCAATCTGCTACAATAAATTTAAGAGGGACAAAAATAAAAAATTTGACCCATAAGGACCAAACATGCTATTCACTCATTATTCTATTGGGCTATGTTTCCTTTTATTCGAAGCATTAAACCGTTAAGTAGCTATTTGGTCTAACCCATTTATTTATAGGTGTATTCTATTTTGATGAAGTAGGAATCTAGGAATGTTTAATCAGTCCATAAGACTATGTGGAAATGGTTTGATCCGTCTAGCTTCATTCAAGGTGGGTCAGATTTATTTTGGAATGAATTTGGATGATTCTCGGCTCAATTCTCAAGGTCTATGTGGCTGAATTTTGATCCGATCTCATTGATTTCGCGACACCGGATCAAAACCTTTCTAAATGTGTTTTTATCATACCAATGAAACTCATCATAACTACTTTTAGAAATTTACACCAAAACTCTTGAAACCTATAACATTTTGATTTGACACCTATCACATATTCCCTTCTCCCCCATCTCTATTAAAAAGACATTGATTTGATGTCTACCTACCTAGTTTTTCCTCAGACCCCAATATCTAAACTCAATTTAAGTGGGGTTTCAACATTTTCAAAATCACAAAACCCAACATCCAGACCCTAACCAAATAATATTTCAAAGGTTTCACTGAAATCACCCAAACCATTTTTTAAAACCAAGACCCACAATATCGAGCCAAAACCATTTCAAATAGACCCTCATATTTTTGCTTAGGTCGAGGCCTGCCCAATCCTACATGTGACATTTAAAGTAAGTAATTTGATATCTGCAATCTATCATTCTCCTCAAATGTCAACAATCAAATCTTTTTAATAAGACCATTTTCAAAGGAGTCTTTAAAATATAAGACTATCAAAATTTTATAAGTTTGAGAGTTTAAAGTAAAATTTTAAAAGTAAAAGTAGTGTATAAAAGTTGGAGTGGAGTGATATAGTGTGATTATTTAACTTAGAATCTTAAAATTTAAATAAGTTATTGAAATGCAGAATAGAAGGTAATAATGTATAATATTATTTACCCCTTAAATTTATTTTCAGATAAGAGGCCTGAATTTGAGAAGTTTGCTGTAAATAGTCTAATAACCCCAAAATTTTGTGAAACTAAAATATCACCTTATTAATTGATTAATTTTTGTTACTCATAATCTGAAATAGTGTGTCTTGAAGATATTTCCTATAATAAAGGTTGTTATTAGATTTTCCCTAATAAGTTAAAAAAAAAAAATGAAAATCCAGGTCCGAGTACATTAATTAATACGTCGGCCATAAAGTAGTACTTTGGCTGGCAGAGCACCACGCCCCCACGTGAATTCAACATCGAACTGACCACCACCAATTTTGTTTTCTTTCTTACTATATTTACGCGTCAAAAAATCAGAGCAACACACAAAGTTAAATTCTTTTGTTTTATCGGTGGTATATATTTTGTTTCGGTATTATTAGCATTATATATTTTTAAAGAATTCGATTCTGTGTTGTAGTTACTAATTGAGAAAAGAAATATAGTTGGAGTTTAATTAAAATTAAGTTACTTCTGATGTGATTTTATTTCTTAAATATAGTTGAATTAAGTTAATTTGATTTACCTTTTCTCATTTTACCAATATACCCCCAAATAATATCAGGTTCACTAGCCAAAGGAATCTTTTTCAATTATCAATAATAAATTATATATTGATTCTCTCTCCAAATAACAGATATGCAACAAACATAGCAAAATTAGAAAACTAGTTTACTTTTTTATTTTTAAAAATTCCAGTGCTGCTAACGCTATTTAACCAAATAATTATAGTTGTGTGTTTCATTTCAAAGTCAAAGACTAACTGGTGACCCAAATTAAAATAACTTAAGTCATATTTTGAGATTAACATGTATAAAAGTAATGACTCCTTGGCGAGATTTTGGGTTTTGACTTCAATCAAAAGTGATGAGTATGATTTCGTTAGGGTGGTTATTCCCGGTCGAACGCGACTCGCCAATATGAGGATCGGCAGGTCAGTTATGCCAGTCCTCGATTTGTATAGGGGATCCTAACCTGAAAACAAAGACAACTACGTCAGGTTAATGCCGGTGGTTACCCGGCGATAACCCTCCGATGCTTAAGTAAGTTTCGAGATGAGTTGGGAAGTCGGAGCGTATTTATTGCTTAGAAGTGCGTACCTTTTATCTCATTTATGAGGGCTATTTATAGTTTCAGGATTGATCACCGGGTCGAATCAGGATTGGACGTTTCGGTTCGAATATGGGTGCTCCGTATTTGATTTGATCCGATTAATAACGGGTTAACTATAAGTGAACGTCGATTACCATGTCGAATAAATCGAAGAGATTAATGTCAACGGCGACGTTAGTTTATTCGTTTATGATCGATGTGAACTCTTAGAGGGGAGGTTCTCGATGTCGATCGACTGATTCATAGTTGTTTATAATGACGAAGACTTGGTACATCAAAAAGTGTAAATATTCTCTAAGTTACTCATTTTTTTTTTATTAAGTTAATAAATGAATCTTGTAAATAAGTTATCTTCTATACTTTGCTAATAATCAAATAAAATTTGGATGTGAAATTCGTTAAAAGTTAAAGAGACAAGTTCCTAACAATAATCACTCACTAGTAAAACAATTAGCAATAGTCCAATGCATTATGTAATTCCCATCATATATGAATCATTGATTGTAGAGATTTTTATTTAATATGTATGACATGCTTCAAAATTTTAATTAAGTCGTATAAAACATTAATATCCTTAAAAAAAATTCACAGCAACATTAAAATCGAAATCTCTCTTTTTATTTAATACGAAGATCTTTCAATGCATTTCATTCCGTACACCGATGAAGGAAAGAAAATCTCGGACAAAATCCAGGCTGAATAATTCGATCTCTTTTGTCGGGAGGAATCACCTGAAATTTTAACCACAATTGGCATGTCAAGCACAAGCCCACTTATAAATATGTTTATGTATAAACTTCGATCTGAAGTTAACAATGAACTTTGAAAATTCATAATATTTACTTTTATTTAGAGATATAAATGCAAAATAGTACTCTTCGTACTTCGTTTAATTGACAAAAAGAATTATGTATTATTTTTAATAGTAAAACATCACACGGGTGCGGAGTTAGACGGATTTTCTTTGGGGCGAATTTTGTTTAAGCAGCGCACTAAATAAAGGAAATAATAAGGGTAAATCATATAAATAAAATATTATAATTTTTTTTAAGCAACACACAAAATAAAGAAAATAATAATGAGAAGATCATACTATAAAGAAAATAAAATACTATATTCCTTTTATAATTTTCAAGGAAAAACAATTCGGAGCAATGCGCTAAATAGAGAAAGCAATAAGATGATACAATAAAATACCATTTCTTTTTAATCTTTAAGAAAGAAAGAAAAATTAAAAGAAAGGCATAAATCTTGAGACTAAGAAAGAAAGAAAAATTAATAGAAAACATAAATATTGGAATTAAGAAAGAAAGAACATTTAAAGGAATGCATAAATATTCGGATTAAGAAAGAAAAATAGATTAAAATAAAAGAAGATATTGCTAACAGAATTTGAAACCAATCTAGCTAAATAATTTACTCTATTGGATGTCACTAGTCGCTACTACTATTATCTAACGAAAATATTTCTGGGGATGGTGCCCCCTGGTTTCTTCCTAGGTCCGTCAATGACTTCACATGTGTTCTCTTTTATTAGGAAAATATCTCATTTCAATTTTTTTCATAAATAGGAAGGTTATTGTCAATTTTTAAGTGAACAAGGGATAATGAAGATAATTGTCAATTTTTAGGTCAATAGGGGTGTTTTCGTATTTAATGATCGAAATGGATAAAATTATCATTTTCCTGAAAAATATATATTCTCCGTCCTTGGATGGGGTTTCGCTTATAAAAAATAGTGTATGGGGTTCTTTACCAATAAAAATAACAAAGAAGGATTTATGTCAATTAGGCAATGGATAGGAGTACGATTGAAATAAAGTAAGTTTCTTCAATTATCATTATGAATTTCGACAATACATGTAATGGAATTTCTGAAGTAGGTACTACGCTCCATGAATTATACTGGTTATCGCTCTAGTAAAATGATCAAACAAAAATAGTAATAAGATTAGAAAGCTAATTACTCATTTTCGAAGAGTATACTCCTGTTAATGGTATGTAACGAACATGACTCACTATGAGTATCATTTCAGACTAATATGGTCAGACAATGAAACTAGGTTTCCATAATGAACCGAGACTTGGGTGGTTTAAGTTTAAACACTATCATATATTGATGATAATGAGCATTAACTCGGCTCATATATTATTTTGGGCTTCGAACTTATGTTAGGTAAACTAAATTCTTTTGAAAGTATTTACGTATTATTAAGACGCACATAAATAAAAATATCGTATATAAGAGCGAGTCAAATAAGATCGAGTTGAGCCATCGGATATCATACATGCTCCACTCAATTGTGAGTCCTAATTGAGACTAACATGTGTAATCATATAAATTCAGATTTCTATATTTTAAAAGTTTTATGTTCGAATCTCAGCAAAATTATTAGTATTTAATTTGTTTGATTCAACACTAGTTATACTATATAGTTGGTAATTTTTGTACTTTGCTATTTACTAAAAGACAGAATGTAATCACATAGTTTATATTTGTTTGACTCTTGTTAGTAAAAGTTAAAAAGATTAAAACCTCTAAACACTCAACTCAATACAATACTAATAGTAATAGATTCATCGATCCCTAATCACATGCATCATATAATTAATAATTCCCACCACGTCGACGGCAAGATTAAAATAAGACCTCTCTCTCTCTCTCTCTCTCTCTGTTTATTTCAAGGGATTGTCTATCCTAACTCTTGGATGGAGTGAGTAACATACCATTCCACTCAATTAGTGACATTTGTCAATTCTTCATTCCTTGTCCATACCCTACTCAACAGAAAATACCCAAAATACCCTCACAATTAAAAAAAAACAAAAGAAAAAACACATCTTCTTCCCTAACCCATCCCCACCCCATCCGACCGGCCACCACCCTCCACCAACCGAGCCAGCCTCCCTCCACCTTCCCAGGCCGGCGACTACCTCGGGAGAAGCCGTCGCCGGCCGGAAACGACAGATCGGAGGCCTGCGACGGCCTCCGAGTTCAGGCCGTCGCAGGCCTCGGAACTCGACTTCCAGGCCGGCGACGGCCTGGAGAGAAGGTCCCCAGGCCGTCGCCGGCCTGGAATCGTTGATCCCAGGCCGTTGCCGGCCTAGGATCGGCCGTTACGGGCTGGGCTTGAGGGGGAGGTGGGGGGCGGCGGCGGCTGGGTGGGTGGTAGGTTTTTTAGGTTTTTTTTTTTTTTTTTTTTTTTTTTTTTTTTTAAAAAAAAAAATAAAATAAATGTTTTTATATTTGAATTTATTAATAAAAATTAAAATGTTAATAAATATTTATAATTTGAAAATTGTTGTATTGTAAATTAATGAGTAATTTTAAAAAAAATGTTCCAACAAAGAATTTTTGTAATTACTTTTTTCATCACAACAATCAAACTCAAGCGAGCACATATTTACGATATTTTTTTTGTTTTGGTCGATCGGGACAAAACGGAGAACAAAGTCGTTATGTAACATTAACTCCTCCGTTTGTAAAAAAAAAAAGAATCTCAATTTTTTTTTTATTTTGGCCGATCGGGATTCAAAACGGATGTTTTTATGTAACATGGACAAGACTTGTAGGCAAATATTTAAAACAACGAAAGTGTATGTTTTTATGTGAAACATATTCAATTTTATATATATAAATCAAGAGATGAATTTTTTTTCAAATTATCTCTTGAATGTTTATGCATATAAATTCAAATAAATATAAACATTTAAAATTATTTTTATTATTTTTAATATTAAAAATTATGTAACATTAACTCCTCTATTGTAAAAAAATAATCTCATTTGGTCGATTGGGATTTAAAACAGATGTTTTTTTATATTATTTGATAGAAAATATAATGACAGATTCAATTTATTTGAATTTATACACATAAACATTCAAGAGATAATTTTTAAAAAAAGTTCATCTCTTGATCATTCACTCATCTCTTGATCATTCACTCATCTCTTGATCACTCATCTATTGAATGTTTATGTTCATAAATTCAAATAAATATAAATATTCAAATTTGTTTTTATTATTTTTAATGTTTTTTATATTTTACTTGATAGAAATTATAATGACATGTTCATGTTCAATTTATTTGGATTTATATACATAATCATTCAATAGATAATTTTAAAATAATTCATCTCTTGATCACTAAGCTCACAATCACTCATCTCTTGAATTGTTATGTATATAAATTCAAATATACATAAACATTCAATTTTTTGTATTATTTTTAATATTTTTATATTTTACTTGATAAAAAATATAATGACATATTTAATTTATTTGAATTTATATACATAAAAAATTCAAGAGATAACTTAAAAGAAGTTCATCTCTTGATCACTCGGCTCTTGATCACTCACTCAGCTTATGAACACCCATCTCTTGATCACTCATCTCATGAATACTTATCTCTTGATCACTCACTCAGCTGATGACCACTCAGCTCATGATCACTCACTCAGCTGATGACCACTCAGCTCATGATCACTCACTCGACTCATGACCAGTCATCTTTTGATCACTCATCTCAAGACCACTCATCTCTTGATCACTCAGCTCATGAACATTTAAATATTTTTATATTTTACTTGATAGTAAATATAATGACATATACAATTTATTACTTGATACTTGATAGTAAATATAATGACATATACAATATATTTGAATATAATAACATTAAAAATAATAAAAATAAATTTGAATGTTTATATTTATTTGAATTTATATACATAAATATTCAAGAGATAATTTTTAAAAAAATTCATCTCTTGATTTATAAAAAATGAGATTCTTTATTTTTTTACAAACGGAGGAGTTAATGTTACATACCGACTTGATTCTCCGTTTTGAATCCCGATCGACCGAAATAAAAAAAATGAGATTTTCTTTTTTACAAACGAAGGAGTTAATGTTACATTACGACTTGGTTCTCCGTTTTAAATCCCGATCGATCAAAATAAAAATAAATGAGAATTTTTACAAATGGAGGAGTTAATGTTACATAACGACTTGGTTCTCCGTTTTGAATCCCGATCGACCAAAATAAAAAAAAATTGAGATTTTTTTTTTTTTTTTTTACCAACGGAGGAGTTAATGTTACATAACGACTTGATTCTCCATTTTGAATCTCGGTCGACCAAAATTAAAAAAAAATGAGATTTTTTTATCTAACTGTTAAGTTATCTCTTGAATGTTTATGTATATAAATTAAATATGTATATCTGTTGGAAGGCCAAGAACGTCACGTTATCCTTCTTGTCTAGAAAATCCGAAAAAAAAATACAAATGCTCGATTTGCAAATGTACCGGACACAATGCAAAAACATGTCCTCAACAGTTGGAGAACTCGGAGCAATCTTAGGTTGATGTCTATTTTAATGCAAACTACTTGTATTATTTGATATTTATTGAACAATATTTCTTATAATACTTGACCATTATTGTGTTGAAGCATTTATTATTATTGAAAGAGATAAAAAATGCTCCCCTGTCTTGGGCGCTCGAAATATCCAAAGGCGCCCAGAATATCGAGCGCCTTTGTAAGCGCCCGAACTTTCGAGCGCCCTCAAAGGCTCCCGAAATCCTGAGCGCCTTCTAAGACGCCCGATATTCCGGGCGCCTTCAAAGGCACCCGATATTCTGGGCGCATGACCTCAACAGTTAGAGAACTCAGAGCAATCTTAGGTTGATGTCTATTTTAATGCAAACTACTTGTATTATTTGATATTTATTGAACAATATTTCTTATAATACTTGACCATTATTGTGTTGAAGCATATATTATTATTGAAAGAGATAAAAAATGCTCCCCTGTCTTGGGCGCTCGAAATATCCAAAGGCGCCCAGAATATCGAGCGCCTTTGTAAGCGCCCGAACTTTCGAGCGCCCTCAAAGGCTCCCGAAATCCTGAGTGCCTTCTAAGACGCCCGATATTCCGGGCGCCTTCAAAGGCACACGATATTCTGGGCGCATGACCTCAACAGTCAGAGAACTCAGAGCAATCTTAGGTTGATGTCTATTTTAATGCAAACTACTCGTATTATTTGATGTTTATTGAACAATATTTCTAATAATACTTGATAATTATTGTGTTGAAGCATTTATTATTATTGAAAGAGATAAAAAATGCTCCCCTGTCTTGGGCGCTCGAAATATCCAAAGGCACCCAGAATATCGGGCGCCTTTGTAAGCGCCCGAACTTCCGAGCGCCGTCAAAGGCTCCCGAAATCCTGAGTGCCTTCTAAGACGCCCGATATTCCGGGCGCCTTCAAAGGCACCCGATATTCTGGGCGCATGACTATCAGAAAAACAATCGTCCTTACCCTAAATTTGTTGATTTAGTCAATCGAGGATCGTAACTTATCCTAAATTTGTAAACATTAACTCATCCATAAATCACAATTTAATGAAATTTGATTAATTGATGATCCAATCGGAGAACATCACTTATAACTCCTTCGTAAATCATAACTTATTGAAATTTGATTAATTGAGAATTCGAACGGAGAACATTCACTAGTAACATGTACCCCTCCGTAAATCACAACTTAGTGAAATTTAATTAATTTAAGATCCGATCGGAGAATATTCGTTTATAGTAACATTAACTACTTCGTAAATCATAACTTAGTAAAATTTAATAAATTGAGGATTCGTACGAAGAACATTCATTTATAGTTACATTAACCCCTTCGTAAATCACAACTTAGTGAAGTTTGATTATTTGAGGATTCGAACGGAGAAAATTCACTGGTAACATGAACCCCTCCGTAAATCACAACTTAGTGAAATTTAAGATCCAATCGGAGAATATTCATTTATAGTAACATTAACTACTTCATAAATCATAACTTAGTGAAATTTAATTAATTGAGGATTCGAACGAAGAACATTCATTTATAGTAACATTAACCCCTTCGTAAATCACAACTTAGTGAAGTTTGATTATTTGAGGATTCGAATGGAAAACATTCACTTATAGCTCCTCCGTAAATCATAACTTAATTAAATTTTCAATTCGGCCCCTGATTTTCAGAAATTCAAATATTCACTTTTGATCCCTTAATTTTCAAAAAATGCAATATGACTCCCATTTTTGAAAAATCCAGAATTGAGAGTTCAGTCCATAATTTTCAAAAGATTTTAATTTTCAAAAATCCATATTTGCAATTTTGGTCCCTTAAATTTTTAGAAATTGCCATTTGACCTCAAGTTTTCGAAAATCCCAGAGTTCCAACTAAGTCCAAAATTAAGATTTTCAATTCAGCCCTAGATTTTCCAAAATATGAATTTGCACTCTTGGTCCCTCAATTTTCGGGAATTACAATATAATTTGAAAAACCCAAATTTTGATATTGGTCCCAAAGTGGTCAGTTGAGGTCTAGATGGGGGGGGGGGGGGTGAATAGACCTCAAAACTTTAAAAATAAATCTTAAACTTTTCTTCTATAAGTACAGTTCGCTCATCAGCACAATAAAATGACTAAGCTGATTTTGCACTTAGCTTATAAGCTGAGTAAGCTGATCTTATTCGTAAGACTACTATGCTGATTTAGCACTTAGCTTATTCAGTAAAGTAGACTACTGTGCTGATTTTGCTCATCAAGCTTATGTAATCAGAGTTTCAAACAGTGATGCAGCGATAATGTATATGTGTTTTTCAAACAATGTTTTCAACTCAATTAAACTTTTAAAGCACAAGGAAAGTTTTGCCCCAAGTTGAAAATTCCTCAATTTAAAAGACTCTTCTTTTAAAGTATTTACTTAGCTTATGAGATATGCAATGCAAGACAAATAAAGTAAATAACACAAGGAATTTTTTTAGTGGTTATACAGGAACAAATCCTCTTAATCCACTCTTCCAAGTCACACAGATCTTGGTTTATACTATAATCACTAAGTTTACAGTATACTCTACTTGCGTCGAACAACAAATGAAACGACCACAAGTCCGCAATAGGAAATCACAAAGAAGACCTATTCTCCGAAGTAATATCACTCACAAAGATGGATATCTACTCCTCACAGCACTCAGTTGAACATCACTCAGATATACAAGGGTTCACTCTTGTTCTTCAACAATCAGCTTCGTCATAAGATGACTAAGCTTATGAAAAGATGACTCAACTGATGGATTATTGCTCTAAAGATTTGATCTTGAAAGTGTGCAAGTCTCACTTGAATCTTCAGTTTACCATCTATTTATACTCTTGGATTTGTAATTTTGCCCGTTGAAGGTTGGCAAAAATTGCATTTAAGTCCTTGAGCAACGGTCATAATTTGAATGGTAACTTTTGCAGACTGTCGCACTGTTCACTGTACACTCTGATGTACTTTCTGCACTGTTTACTGTACACTCTGCTGTACTTTCTGTCAGCAGCATTTAATGCACTTAGCTTGTTACCGTTGGAGAGCTTACTGACCGATTTCACTTAGCTGATGGGATCCACTCCGCTGATGATCACTAGTCTGATGCACTAGTCTGATGCACAAGTCTGATGTACAAAGCTGATGCACTAAGCTGATGCACTAGTCTGATGTACAAAGCTGATGCAGTAGTCATCTCATGATCAATCATTTGATGATCTCATTTCCACTAAGCTGATTTTTACTAATCTGATTTTCAATCTTCCACTAATCTGATTTTCACTATTCTCGTAAGATTGAATCTTCATTTCTTGAATA
The DNA here is from genome assembly GCA_003313485.2 of Penstemon barbatus. Taxonomy (NCBI): domain Eukaryota; kingdom Viridiplantae; phylum Streptophyta; class Magnoliopsida; order Lamiales; family Plantaginaceae; genus Penstemon; species Penstemon barbatus. The sequence continues at coordinate 8,755,068 of CM064877.1, read as the reverse complement.
CTTCTGTTCTTGAATGATTTTCTTTTAAACCAAGTATCCAATCTTCAAAGGTTGATGACACCTTTTTGTTATCATCAAAACATTTAACTAACTTATTTAACTCAACTGATAAGATCACTTAGCTGTTCTTGAGTTAATAAATTCTTCCAACATTTGATTTGGTCCCTCAATTTCAAAAACTGCAATTTGACCCCAAATTTTGGAAAACCCTGTCTGAATTGCAATTCATTCCATAATTTTTGGAAAATTAAAATTTTCAATTAGACCTCTGATTTTTTGAAATCCGAAATTTCACTGTTGGTCCCTTAATTTTCAAAAAATACAATTTGACTTCCATTTTCAGAAAACCCAGAATTGAGAGTTCAGTCCATTTTAATTTTCAAAAATCCATATTTGCACTTTTAGTCGCTAAATTTTTCAGAAATTGCCATTTGACCCCAAATTTTCGGAAAACCCAGTGCTCCAATTAAGTCCAAAATTTTCAAAAAAAATTAAGATTTTCAATTCGGCCCCAAATTTTTTGAAATCCAAATTTGCACTTTTGGTCCCTCAATTTTTAAAAATTTCAAATTTGCCTCTAATCTATTTATGCGATTCTATCCCGATATCAACAATATAACGAGCAAATTTTTTAACATAGAACAAATTATAAGGTATGATTAGAAATTTCAAGTACCACAAGTGAAATACCAACATTAACACTGCCTAATTATTTAGAAGGCATCCTGCGCTTATATGTTGGTCTATCATCAACAAATGGAGTTCTAACATAGGCACTAGGTTTTCTTGTCCTTCGTGCCCTCTCTTCTGGAGTCATAACAATGCCCACTAAATCATCAACTCCGGGATCCTGCTCAAAATCCTCTGGATTATCATATCCGAGATTCTGCTGAGAACCCTGCGGATCATCAGCTCTGGCTTTCATAACATCGCAGCCTAGATCATCAACTCCGTGATTCTGCTCAAAATGCTCTGGATCATTAAATTCGAAATTCTGTTGAGAACCATGAATATCATCAGCTCTGTGATTATGTTGAGTACCCTCCAGATCATCAACTCCGGCAAAATGATGAGAATTCTATTTTAACAAAAACATTGAAAATTAGAACAAAACATCCAAAAATATCCAAATCCTAAATTAAAAACATAAACCAAACACATCCAAATCCAAGCATAAAAAACTATCATTAATCTAAATCCAAGCATAAAAAACTATCAATAAAAACACAAAATTAAATCACTCATCCACCTCTTCGGATGGATATTCGATTCCTTTCGACTGAAAGTCAGTGCGGATCATCCTTTCAAGATACTTGAAACTCTTTAGGACTTGTGCTTGCCCACTCTCAATTCGATCAAACCTTTGTTCCATTCGGTCAAATTTTCCTTCCATTCGGACAAACCAATCAGGTGGCAGTTCATCATTCGACGTTGAAGGGCGCTGAGAGGTGAAGGAATGGTCGGGTTGACCTCCACTGGTAGGAGCATGGCGAGAGCTAGAAGAATCATCGGGTTGATGCTGAGAAGATGATGACTCAATATCCCGAACGATGACGTAATCAAGGCCCAAGCAGCTAGTCAGGGCACCATACTCGGCTGCTTGATTATTTTTTAGTTGAAACCAATTCTTGGTTTCCCAAAAATAGGCCATCGTTATCTCATTTGCATCAGGCATCAATCTCGGGATCACAGCCTGATAACAAAAAAACACATAATTATTCCAAATTAGATTTTATTAGTGATATTATTTAAAAAAATACAATTAATTACTACAAAACATACATGAGCCCCTTTCTTCAAAAAAGCTTTGAACTTCTTATTGTTTGGCGGTACTTCTCCTAAGCTCCATCGCAACATCCTTGGATACCTTGCAGAGTAACCAGGTCTTTTCTTAGACTTTGATGCTCTTTCCATGCCTTCGATAGCCTCTAACATCCAATACTGCACAACAAACATATACATGAAAAAATTTAATTCAAAAAAGAAAAACTTAACCAAGCAAGAGTTCATACCAATACAATCCAGGGACATCCATGTGCGTTCCAATTGCGTTTACTTTGGGATGAATTACTTAAATCTCCTATATTGCTCAAGACGTCTCGAATGGTCTTATTCCAAACTTGAAGACCCCATGGATATTTTTCGCAAATATCCAAGTTATCACATACCTGTAATAATATCAGACAATTTTGAATAAAAAGTACAATATAAGTAATAAATAACGACATTAAAATGGGATTAGTTGACCTACATTCAAAACAATGTTATCGACCGTTAAATAGCGGTCTGCAAGGAAAAATTGAGATATAATCAAAGCATATACTAATTTGATTATATCTTCAGAATTTGGATCGCGTTCCATAATGGATGTAATTTTTTCCACGACTTCCGGTGCGGTGACTTTTTCATTCCCCTTACTGGGCCATATTCGGCGTTTCAATTGATCAGATTTAATAGCTTCTTGTTCTTCTCTTGTTAATAATGTATCATCAAATTTGAGTCCCGATATAAGGCTAAACTCAATAGCGCTAAGCCTCACAGGCTTTTCATTTATCACAAACCACCGCTCGAACAAGCTTTGACCTTTGTATTGCTTGCATGTTCTAATCATGAGCTGATCGTAACAAAAACCCTTAAATTTTCCATCTGTATCAAGATCTAGAAAATTTCCTACTTGGGGGTACATCTTAGTTCGATTAATTTGAACCGGCGTATTGAGCCATTCCCGGTACTGCGCAATATCTTTCCATCCTCCCCTCACTGATAATTTTCCTACACTTACAACTTTGTTGTAGTGAAGAAGAGGCAAATGTGGCAACTGATCTCTATATATTACGCGGTAATCCTCCTACAAAATAAACAAAATCATTATTTCAAAATAAACAAAATCATTATTTCAAAATAGTATCTTGTTAACGAGAATTACAAAAGTTTCAAATATAGATGAACATTTTGATTGTTAAATTTCTTTAGAGAGTTATATAAAGATAAATATGGAATTATAAATTAAAGAATGGAAGATTCAAATAAAATATGACAACGAACAAAAGATGCTCTCTGCCTCGGACGCATGGGAGCCAAGCGCCCTAGTTAAGGAACATTTTTGCATTTTGCCTAGGGCGCCCGGATCCAAGTGCCCAAGTTAGGGCACCCGGAATCCGAGAGCCCAAGTTAGGCGCCCGGAATCCGAGTGCCCAAGTTAGGGCGCCCGGAATGTTGGGCGCCTCTTCATGGGCGTTCGACATTCCGGGCGCCTATTAGGATTAAAATCAGAATTTTTGGGTGTCCAAGTTCATCCAGGCGCCCTCTTAACTTTGATAAAATAAAATAAAAATTACCTGCAATTCGTGAGAGTAATCTTCGGATAAGAAGTTTCGATCTTGTTCACTTCTACGTTTCATCCGTCTTTCACGTTGGTTATCCATTCAAATTTGATTTGTAGGAGATTAGGGTTTTTTAAAATTGAAATTGGGAGAGCGCTTTATAAATTTAGAAATTGACATATAATTTTGGAAGAAAATTGAAGGGTAATTGAAAAGAGTTGAAGGAGAATTGAAGAGAGTTGAGATATTGAAGAGAGCAGAAAGAGAAAATGTTAAGTGGGTGGAGAGTTCTGTGTTGTTACGTATTAAAGCAATTTTAGGACTTTAATTAAAATAAGAAATAAAAGAAAAGGAAAAGAAAATAGGAGGGTCACTTTTAAAATTTCAATTTCTGAAAAGGTCAATTACCGCAATTCCTCTAAATTAATGAGTAATTTTAAATAAAGAATTTTTGTAATTATTTTTTTCATCACAACAATCAAACTCGAATACATATTTACAATTTTTTTTTTATAAAAAAAATTTACACATTGTAATCAAGTTTGTTTCAACAATTTTTGAATTATTTGAGTTGATATTTTAAAATTATATGTAATAAAGTGCAACATCTCTTGGTCACTCATCTCTTGAATGTTCATGTTCATAAATTCTAATAAATATAAACATTCAAACTTGTTTTTATTATTTTTAATGTTTTTATATTTTACTTGATAAAAATTATAATGACATATTCAATTTATTTGGATTTATATACATAAACATTCACTAGATAATTTTAAAAAAAAAATTATTTCTTGATCGCTCAGCTCATAATCACTCATCTCTTGAATTGTATGTATATAAATTCAAATAAACATAAACATTCAATTTTTCGTATTAAATGTTTTTATATTTTACTTGATAGAAAATATAATGACATATTCAATTTATTTGAACTTAAATACATAAACATTCTAGAGATAATTTAAAAAAAGTTCATCTCTTCATCACTTGGCTCTTGATCACTCACTCAGTTCATGACTACTCATCTTTTGATCACTCAGGTCATGACCTCTCATCTCTTGATCACTCAGCTCATGATCACTCACTCAACTCTCACTCAACTGATGACCACTCATCTCTTGATCACTCAGCTGATGACCACGCATCTCTTGATCAGCCAGCTCATGATCACTCACTCAATTCTCACTCAGCTGATGACCACTCAGCTCTTGATCACTCACTCGGCTGATGACCACACATCTTTTGATCACTCAGCTCATGATCACTCACTTAGCTCATGACCACTCATCTCTTGATCACTCATCTTTTGATCACTCAGCTCATGATCACTCACTTAGCTCATGACCACTCATCTCTTGATCACTCAGCTCATGAACAGAAATTCAAATAAATATTAACATTTAAATTTGTTTTTATTATTTTTAATATTTTATATTTTACTTGATAGGAAATATAATGACATATATAATTTATTACTTGATAGAAAATATAATGACATATGCAATTTATTTGAATATAAAATAATTAAAAATAATAAAAATAAATTTGAATGTTTATATTTATATAAATTGAATATATTTCACATAAAAACATACACTTACCTAGATTTAAATATTTTCCTACAAGTCTTGCACATGTTTATAAAATTTTATATTTGCCAATATTGTTTTAGAAAAAATATTACAAATATATCAACTTAAGTATATTAGCCAATCTCGATCAATCAATTCAACTTAAGTTTTATTGGTGTGATGTAAAAAATAATTAAAAAACTTATTTGTTGGAACATTTTTTTATATTATTTATAAATTTAACATAACAATTTTTTTAATACATATTTGCTAACATTTTTTTTAATTAAATATTTATTTTATTTTTAATTAAATAAATTTTTTTGAAAAAAAAAAAAAAAAAAAAGGGAAAATTTTTTCATCTTCTCCAACCCACCCAAACCGCCGCCCACTCCACCCCATCTCCGCCGCCCACCCCAACCCACCATCCCCGTCGCCCACTCACGCCGGATCCAGGCCGGCGACGACCTGGGGAGAAGTTCCCAGGCCGTCGCCGGCCTGGAAGTGAAGGTTGAGGCCTGCGACGGCCTCAAATCGGAGGCCATCGCAGGCCTCGAAAGTATAACTCCAGGCCGGCGACGGCCTGGGAACTTCTCCCCAGGTCGTCGCCGGCCTGGATCCGGCGTGGGTGGACGACGGGGATGGAGTGGGTTGGGGTGGGCGGCGGGGATGGGGTGGGGTGGGCGGCGGTTAGGTGAGTTGGAGAAGATGATAGATTTTTCTTTTTTTTTTTTTTTTTTAAATTGAAAGGGTATTTTTGTCAATTTAGGGTGTCCAATCACTATTTACTGGGCTCATACTCATTTACCCCACATCTCATACCATTGGACACCTATGTACAATTTTAATAGCTTAATGTACAATTTTTAAAGCTAGAGTTATCATAACTCTTGAATAGGGTATGAGTTATAATAGACTCCCCGTTATTTCAATTCAATGAATAAACAAAGATCTTTACATGTCATTCTGTAGAGGGATGAAAGAAAGAAAAAGAAAATCTAGACAACTTGAATAATTATTGAAATCTTTGTTTTTTTCTTTAGGTTTTTGGAATCACCTGTAATGTTTTATCCACAATTGGGCCATATCAAGCACAAGCCCACTTGTGGATAAGTCTCCCCAAAGCACAAGAATTTCCTTCTTATAAATTACACAAGTACGCGCGTACTCACTCACTCGTCAAACCAATACATTATCATTCATCAAAAAAAAAGAAAAAGAAAAACCAATACATTATTATTATTAATAAGGCAACACAACACAAAAGCAAAGGAAAAAGAAAAAGAATTAAAAAAGAATGAACACTAGAGTAGTTTCAGGCACAGAACCAGCTACATTATACATCCACAACTACCAAACAACCAAAAAAAACACCTCCTCCGAAAACATGTCCACACTTTCCTTCACTTCGAACCTCACAAGGTCAAGAATCTCAATCGGAAACCCATCCGGCCCGAAAAGAACAAGACCCGCTGCCCGAATTCAGGCCTTCTATTCCCCGGCCACGGCGGAAACTACGGAGACACTGTACCAAGTGCTGGGAATTACGGACATTTCTGGCACCTTTTCCGACATTAAGAAAGCGTACAAGCAAATGGCGAGAAAGTATCACCCGGACCTTTCGCCACCGGACCGAGTGGATGAGTACACGAGGAGGTTTATTATTGTACATGAGGCGTACGAAACACTGTCCAATCCCAAAACCAGAGCTTTGTATGATGAAGATTTAGCGGGTGGATTTCGTTACGCTTTTTCAGATAAAAGAAGTAACCATTATGATGAGGTATATTAATAATAATTACTTGAATATATATATATTATGTTATTGACTATATAAGACTTCATTAATTTTTTATTAATTAATTATATTTTGACAGAGGATGAAGGAAACAGAGGAGTGGAAAATGAAGTGGGAGTGTCAGTTGAATGAGCTGAAGCAGCGGGAGAATGCGGACAAGGATTCAAGGCAAAAAATGTCTTGGGGGGCTCGAATGCGCAAACAGAGACTATAGATATTTTCTTTTTCTTTTTTTATTTTTTAATTTTTATTTATTAAGAATGTTGGATTTAGCTATGTTTTCAGATTATGACTGGTCCAATATTTATGTAAATAGTAGAAATCTTAATGTTATTTTCCCCTTCAATTTCCAACGGATTATCGTACCATGTAAAAAGTTGAAAATATTAGACAGAAACAAAATTTAATATTTATTTATAAATTAGTATTATTTGTAACATATATGCTATATAAGGTAACGACACCGACTTTATATTTTTATTCAAGTCTGCCACAAAATTAAGGTTATTATTAGAATTGGCGTGACCCTAGTAATAAAAGTTTAAAATCTCAAGCATATTTATTACTCACTTCCCCTCACAAGGATATATAATATAATATAATGGGCCTTAATTATTACCATAATAAATTAAATTGCTCATTTTGTCTTATATTTTCTCTTCATTTATTTCTTGCAAAATTTAATTAAGTTAAAAATGATACTTGACATGTTGATATAATTTTTGAAAATTTTGAGAATTATTTTGTGATGATGTTTTAACTTTTAACTTTAATCCAGATTCATGATTAGTATTCCATCGCACTTTAGGTATAGTCAATGTCAAATAATATGCTTGGATAAATTAAGATGTTCAGTTCGATTTTCGATTTTGAAAATTATGAATCAAAATTTCGGTCGATTCAGTTTTGACCGAATGAACAACCCTATAACAAAATTACGAGACAAATGTAACGACAAAAATAACTAAATTAAACATAATTAACAGTAAAAAAACGTGTTCCACGTATATGTGACATCAACATAGCAATGCTAGACAAATTTAGTCAATTGTTCAAATGTTTTTATATATTACTTTGAAAAAAGGTGATACTAATATAAATATATCAAATTAATTCATGTTGTTAAACAAAATTGTATATATAAAGAAATCATGAAAGCAAAATATTCACTAACACCTTAATAGAACACTATATATATAAATAAAAATATTTCATTGTAAAAAATTAGTCTGATCGAATCAACTTAGATCCATATTCTTTATACGAATCTCTTACAATGGATATTCATAATAGGACCAAATTGGGCCATGTTCAGACGGAAATTATGTGCCTACCCTGGATGAGCGACAAATGTGTATGAGAGGATAATTTTTTTCTTCTTATACACATATGTTTATCATTCAATTCCTAAATATAAAAAATCCATCGGTGTAGGATGAATGTAACTGGTTCGGACTAATATCCTTCCAATAGACAGCTCTAATTGGTACACTACATGCATTTACTTGGGGCTGTACCACTTTCTGGAGTTCATTATTTTTGGATAGAAATTTAACATTTTTGTTTTTTCCGGTGGGAACTTTGGATATCTTACTAGGCATGAATCAAATATGGTCGTTCTTATCCATTTCCCATTGACATTTTGTCCACCTGTTATTTTAGGAAGATAAGGACTTTCCCCAAACCAGATAACATTTAATTGGTTCTAGTAAAATGTTTTAGTTTGATTTGAAAGGTGGTGTGAAATACTTTGAAATTGAATGTATAAAGTTGATTCTTTCTTTTGAGATTTATGAAGTAGTACTTGTTAATGAAGTTGAAATTATTTGTATTAGGAAAAATATATGGGCTAACTTTCAACTCAGTAGTCACAGAAGAAAAATGATATTTGTTCACTTTTATATATAAGAACTGGAAATTATGTTTCTACTCCAGTGGATTGAATCCATCGGGGTGATGGATGAGCTACAAGTGTGTATGAGATAACAACTTTTTGTTCTTTTATACACATGTATTTATCATCCAACCCCTATGGATATAATCCACCGGTGTACGTAGGATGAATGTAGGGCTGTCAATCGGGTGGATTTCAATCCGGATCCGTCCGAATTCGGTCCGATTTACTAGGATAATTGTCCGATTAGAGATTCGATGGACATGATCCGATTATAAAGATCCGAAATCCGAAACTCATGGAGCGAATATGGATTTAGGTCGATTCGTTCCATTAAAGATCCGAATCCGACAACAAATAAAAAGAGAGATATATATACAAAATGATTTATAAAAATAAGTATCATTAATAATATTTCAACGTCAATTTAAGAAGATAGTAATTTATAATTCGTTTATAAATTTATTTAAACCAATATATTCATTCTACAAATATGAATATAGTAAAGAAACTTTGAAAATGTGAGCTAAAATTAAATAAAATTGAAAAGATAATAAACTTGTTTTAGGAAAAAAATATGAATTTAACTTTTTAAATACAAATTTATTGGATCCGAAAAATACCCGATATCCGGCCAAATTTGACCAAGATCTGAATCCAACAGGATTCGATTCGATATAAATGGAGCCGGATCTGAACGAGCCTGATCCGACCAGAATCCGACCGATTGACAACCGTAGATGAATGTAACCATTTTAATTAAATTCAAATTAAAAACTACTCTATTTTTTAATGGGAAGGCTTTGTCCTAGTGTAGAAAATTAATTGAGACTCCAAGACTTTAATAGTGAAATCAATCAATCAATCAATCAATATATGAACCAGAATTTATACTAGTCTTATTAAAGTCTTGGAGTCTCAATTAATTTTATAATTTGTTTCCAATATAATTTAATAGTGAAATCAATCAATATTTGATATAATTCATTGTTCCACTGAAAACAATTTATTCAAGTTTGTTTTGAATCTTCAAATAATTTTTGGAGTAAAGTAAGGAAAAAAGAAAAAAGATATCAGATCAGGGCAAGGTGTTTTGGTCTATAAAATTAAATAATCCAACAATCTTACGATTTTTAAATGTTAAAAAAAGTTGATAGAGGACGTTGTTACGTTGAATAGTTCGAATGTACATTTTGAATTAAACAATCAATCAAAGGTGTATTGTTACCCACCATAATGGAGGGTGTAAAGTGTATTTTTTACCAAAAAAGCCAAGCTAGACAATCATACATAGGTGGGTCAATATCAAAGATCCATTAATTAATTTGGGTTTCAGATCCAGTTGGATCTTAAGCCGGCTCAAAAGCCAACATATCTATTCGGTCTCGATCAAATCTCTAAATTTTTCGGCTACATTCCATATATGTTTTCAACAATAAGGTTTTTATGCGAGAGAATTGCATTTTTTTACGGAGATATAAATCAATTTTCACTTTTGATACTGAGCTTTATGGGTCCAACACATTTGGTACAGAGCTTTAACAAATTGTGACACATTTGGTACAACCGTTAAAAATTGCCGTTAAGTGATGACTTGACAACTAAGTATAATTGCAAAGTTAATATCATCTTATATTAATTGATAATTTTACCCCACAATATTTTAGGTTACCAAAAAAACCCTATATCTCCAAATTTAGTGACGATTTTAATCCACATTGTTGTCAAATTTCAAAATTGGCTCGAATAAAATCACATGCGGACTAATTTGAATATTTTATTTTATTTAATTTATAAATAATATTAATAAATTAAATAATAATATAGCATAAATATCATCAAAATTAATAAAATATATTCTTTTCAAATATAAAATTTATATAATAGCATTAATATATTAATTATTTATTATATTAAAATAAATATTATATAATAAAAAGTATTTAATATTTATTAAAATAATAAATAATAAATAATTATAATTTAAAAAAAAATTCTCAACCCCACCCACCCCCTCCCCTCCCCCCTACAGGCGGCATGGAAATTGGGGTAACAAATAAATGTGATATTATTTACTTAAACGAGTTTAGGATAAGATTTATATGCAATATTCTACTTTGATATGTGACTATAAACTGATCAAGCCAAGTTTTGATTACTACTTGGAATCTTAGTACTATTTGATAATCATACTTCATTTTCCAATATGAAGTTACCTTGAGTTGATTAGACATAATCTTGTTGTACGTGGATGAAATTTAAAAATACATAGTGATATTTATTAATTTTTTTTTTTTTTTGGGAGAAAAACTGAAAAAGAGACATATACGTAGTGGAATGAATAACTATTGTTTTTCTTTTTCAAGTCAAATATTTATTTTTCTTTTTCAAGTCAAATATTTACTTTCCCAGTACGTAGATCAATATTATGAGTACAATGCAATTGCAAATACATTCCCTCTACTCTTCCTAATTATCAGATACTTTTTTGTGTTATTTTTATTAGGAAATTTTTTATCATTTATTATTTTATTAGTAAAACGACTCTCTATTTTAATATTTTATTAGTTCACTCCATCCATTTGAAAATTAAAAGCTATATTATTAATGTAAAAGGAATTATTGATAATTTTTAAGTTAATAGAGAAGTTATTGTCAATTTATTTAAGTGAAAAATAGTATTTTTGCGCATCATTCCAAAGAAAAAATAACATTATGATTTTCATTTTCTTGCGAATCATAAAGAATACAAATACTTACAACAAGTGATTGGATGAAATGTTGTAAGTATTTTTCTATGCTTATTTACTCCTCGCCAAAGCATATGCTTCGTCTATGTCCGTCATATCTTCCTCTACCGACGAACAAAACAACGACGTTGAACCTAATTATAACCTTCGTTCCCACGATGAAATGCTGTCAATGTACTGAGTCTTGGATAGTGAAGCATGGTAAAGCATACAATGGTTTAGGAGAGAAGGAGAATAGGTTCGAGATTTTTAAGGATAATCTGAGGTACATAGACGAACAGAACGCGGTTCCTAACTGGAATTACAAACTTGGTTTGCACCGGTTCGCGGATCTAACCAATGATGAATATAAGAAAACGTTTTCAGGTGCAAGAACCGACCCGAAGCGCCGGTTTACCAAGGGGAAGAGCAATAGGTATAAAGCTAATAATGTGGGGGATAGCTCGCCGGATTCAATTGATTGGAGGGAGAAAGACGCCGTGCTACCCATCAAAGATCAAGGCAGTTGTGGTATATATATATAACTACTTTTAATTTAATTAATTTTCTCTTTTATATATATCTTATTAATTATTCTTAAAAATTAACAGAGTACCCAAAACTTTATTATAGATTAAGGCTTTGATGCTTGATTTGGCCCGTAGATTTTAAACTCTTGTGTCTATTTTCTTTGATCTTAATAAAATTCATAAAGAACGCAGGAGGTGAGTAATTGATAAAAGAATCATCACTTGTCCCTCTACAGATCGATAGAATTTCTCAAACACTCAGCTAATTACATAACATGAATTTCAAGATGGTACTATATCATATCGAAATGCATGCAGCAAGATGAAGATGGTATATATGATCGATATATGTTCATTCATTCACATAACCAATTTGATGATGATATTGATGATGCATGCACATTAATTATATATATATGGTCACACCGATGGTATCAACAATCCATCGTTCAAGAAGACGTACAATCACATATATATATAATTCACTATTTTTTATGGGGAGGAAAAATTAACAAGAAGAGTAAAATTAAAGGACAGAAAATAAATTAATTAAGTTGCAAAACCATTAGATACGTAAGTACATGAGGAGAGTAACCAACTTATAACCAAAATGCGTGCTCGATCTCCGCTATTAAACATCAATTACTCATATCACCTACCAAAAAAACACATCAAATTAAGTGATCGATCGATCATAATTAATTTAAAAGTCAATGGTAAACTTTACAGTCAACTCAGATGTAGATTGCTCGTGTCTTATTTTGAAATTCAAAACTAGATCAATATATATATATATATATATATATATATATATATATACCAACATCTTAATTATAGTATCAATAATTTATATTAATTAGAAAAGAAACTGAGAACTTACATCAGAAGAGGCTTGCAACAGCTCTGGGTGTTCCAAATTTATTTATGAGGCAGCCAAATTTATAAGGTTTTCTTCCAAGTCATTGATCTTGCAAAGACCATAATATTTATAACTAGAATATAATATATATCTCCAGCTAGCTGTGTCATCAATGGCGATAATTAGTATCAATTAGCTCAAGCGCTAGCGATCTGAAATCAAGTAAACGAATCAAATGTATGACGACCTGGAATAATATATATATATATATATATATATATATATATATATATATATCATGTTCCGATAACTTAATTGATTCTAGTAAAATTAAATTAAATTTTCCTCCATGTCAACTCATGAATTAAACGACACAAACATGGGAAACCGTTTCTACTCTTGGGACACTGTACGGAATCGGAAACTCTTCTCCGATCCAAGCTTAATTGATCGAGTATCAGGAACATATATATATATATATATACTTCACATTTGTAAATGCCATCTTCTGGTGTCACATTTGAAATCGTTATTGTACGTGGAAAATACCGGGAAGGCCAACAAGTCGATCGAATTGAGCTAACTAACATTGGACTCGAGTAAATAGAGTTGTGAAAGAGAACCATTAATTAATGTCATCATGATCATAGACAAGCTAGACATACTATAAACTTTGGGTTCTTCTCGACAAAAATGTAATTTAGTGAATAATATTGTGGTCCACTTATGATCAACCAATACAATACCACAACTTAATCTTATATAGATACAGGTTACATCGATCCTTCACAGTAAGTCTAGATCGACAATATATATATATATATATATATATATATATATATATATATATATATATATATATATATATATATAATTCCTTCCATGTATACTATCATGTTACCACCCAAGCAAGCCTTCTTACTTTCAACGTCATAATTGCTTTAGCTTTTTAACCAACCACTCATTAAATGATCTGAAATGCATACGGAATCTCGTCTCAATTTTTTTATTTATCAAACATAAAAAGTAGGCTTCATAAAGAATTTGAAGTTTCTAAAGTTTTCACTAGATTTGAAAATGATATATATGAAAAGGAGGAGTTCAGCCAGTTTCACCAAGTATATCGCCATTTCCAATTAAAACCAACAAACACCTGGATGGATGGAGAGTTTTGGGAGTTAAAATAACATGAGTTTTTTTTCAAGTTAGATAAAACATATATATGGGGTCTTTTTGTCTTTCATTGTTAAGGGTAAAATTATCATATCAAAAGTAAAGCGTGAACAAATACTTGCAATTTTCGCGGTTGAATCACACTCTCTTTTATGGAGGGTGTATTTGGCGCTGACTTGAAAACACAAAGGGGTTTTTTGGAGTTCAAATAGCATAAAGATTTTTTTTTAAAATTTAGACAAAACATAAGAGATGTTTTTGTCTTTCGCTCCTTAATTTGATGTATTCAATTTTAACGAGTTTTACGAATGAATCTCAATTAATTTAATATTTTACATTTTTTTAACACATTGAATTAAGCTCATATCAATGCTCAAAAGTTATTTCTCTTATATTTTTATAACATATGACCAACTATTATAAAGAACTTTTTATCCATGACTAATCAAAAAATTGATTTGATTAACTTTTACAAGTTCAACTTAGTGGAATCATCTTTTATGGTCATCTCCAGTGACTTCAACCCATTTTTCCCTCCCCTTTTCATTTTTCATGTAATGGCCCGAAACCTGCACCTATCTGCTATGAAATAAATAAATAACACTATTACCTTAATAAGTTTCCAATAATTGCAGTTCAGAGCTCTAACTATGTATTACAAAACATTGATTTTTCCTAACTATCTCATTACTCTTAACTTATCAAGACAAAACAAAATTTCACCTGACAGATCCTAGAAACTCTATGGTAGACGCCGAATTGATAACCCTTAATTAGTCTGATGTGGTTCATCCCGCTCTTCGGTGAGATTCTGAAAGAGTAATAATTTGAAAGCGTAAGTTGTAAAAACAACTCAGTAAGGTCTGTGCCGGGGTGCAATTGAATTTTATGCAAGAAACGATTCTAGAAATCCATGAGCTACTTATTTAATTGTAAAAACAATCCACAATAGTATAAAAGTTATATTAATAACACAGATGAGGTCACGTTCAATTACCCATCAAAATGGGCTTAACAACCACTCCATCTCAAAAGGATACGGAAAGATCAGGGTGTGGTCAATAGTTAGTACGCCGGTTAGATAAGGGAGAAGTGTTACCTTTCCCTTTTAAAGTGGCATTGACATGTCTTTGCCGGAGTAGGTGAGTCACTCCCCAAGGGGCTCTAATCCCTGGTTTGTGAGTCCGGCCAATGGCAGAGCTCTGGTAGCTTTGTAGCCCCCAGCTACCCAGAATTATCCAGAGAATATCATCAAGCGAGAGTAGATGAGCGCGCAAATAATCATGCACATATAATTGGTACTTAGGTGAGATAAAGTACTACACCCCATTATTCAACAATTATCACATATTGCGAGGAAATGCAGACAAGTATAGAGTTATCAGTTCTACTATGAAGAAGTAGTACACACTACAAGTATCGCAGACATATATAGGTCTATCAGTTCCATTATGAATATGCAGTACATACTGCGAGCATTGCAGACAGTTATAAACATAGATATAACAACTATAGTCATTTCAAAGGAGAAATGCATATATATGATATGATTTTCTTTAGAAGCTCTTTCAGTTTTAAAACGTTTTATTGAGGTGTTCACCGTTCTCATGCTATATACGCTTCTCAACAGTAGACAATGATCCTCATGACACGTTATTGAATTCATCTTCTGGCATGTCTCGATAGAGGAATGACCTCGAACCGAATCATTTCATGTCTGGACTCAATAGTCGGATGACCACATACCAATAAATCTCGAATTACCTACAAGGTGTCTCAACAATATCAATAACGGTTCCACGGTTGATTACTCTTAAAATTTCATATGGCGTTCGATTTCTTGTTTATAGGCTACTATGGGCTATTATGTAGTTTTAGAAGTGAAACTCACTAGTCAATTAATCGACTATAATTACTTTATTTTATTAAAATCTATATAGTCCGCTCTAAGTAAAATGCTCTTTGGGTTGACTAATTGCTAATTAAGGTTAATAAAGTCTCTAACACGAGTGATTCAAATCTAACAATTAAGGTCCAGATTAAGTTAAAAATTATTTAATTAACTAATTGAATCATGAAGTTTACCGTATGTATTTATCAAGTCTAAGCTAAGTATTTGAGTCAGAGCATTCATATCATTCTTTCTCACTTATCTCATACAAGATTCAAGTGGATTAAGACAAGACTAATACGTTCAAGAATTGCAATTATTGGTTGTAGTTTCTAATTGAAAGACTAACTAAATTAAACACAACCCACTAGCTAAACTAATTACACACTTGATAATAATAGAGTTACAATCATCTTATTTATTATGCTTAATTATTTTATATTGCTCTTGATTACAGTAACTAGTTTATTTTTATTTTTATAGGTTAACCACAGCATGAATACATTAACTTTGGTAATTACATTTTTGAGTCTACATATTCTGATTACATAGTCATAGAGTATTCTACAAACCCATTTAGTTTCAAAATTAAATTATAAGTACTCAATGTCTAACAGTGAATATAACCCAACCTAAAATAAGATTTTGTTTGATTAATTCATTAAATTTAATTTAACTAATTTATTATTCCTTAATCACCTTAATTCAGTCCATGAGAATTTAGTTACAAATAACTAAGCTATTAGTCCATTCTAAAGTTTAAATAAATGAAAGCTTAATTTATAACCAACCTTAATTGACCATAGTGTACGTTGTTTACTTGTTCCTCATACCACCATCCACCTCTTTTTTCTTGTGTTGCCTAGACTCTCTCACTCTCTCTGTTTTTCTAGAGTTCTAATGTGAGTGTGGAAGAAAAATAACTAAGTATAATCCATTAATTATGTTTAGTAAGTGATAAGATTTGGTATTATATATTAGGAAGTGCCGTGTGGAGTGTAGGGTCATGTGTATAGGCTTGCTGAGTATTAATATTTAAAGTGAGGAGAATAGATTTTATCTTGTTTTAATATACCTAGCAATTCATTTTTACTCAAACTTAATAATTAAGTTTTCCATGTTCCTGCTTCCTAGTTATTTCAAACAACTATGTATTATACTTTTCTTATCTCTCTCTTTATATGTATAGCTACGTGTATAAGCACAATTATATATACTTTATCACTTAAGTCCGTTACATTTCATGATACCTGAATTAACTTTAGTCTTCCACTATAGTTTGACACTTTATTTTATTTCGAAAGTTCAATTCGACACCACTTACATACTAATTCATTTTCTTTTGTTTCTTGTTTAATTAAAGTCAAATAAAAAAATTCATCTTACGTTTATTTAAAATTAGGGGATATTACATTTCACCACTTCCCCTTTTTCACCTCTTCTCATTTATATAGTCAACTCCAGTGAATCAATCTTTTCATTTCAATTAATTTTAATATTCATTATTCCCCACTCTCACTTAATAATAATATGAATAATAATAATAATGACAAATGATAAATAATAAATAATAATATTAATAATGGATAATAATACGCAAACTAATTTGGGAATAATAAAAAAAATACATTTAAGATTGACATGATTGGGAATAGTAAAAATAATTTAATTGACATCAATAACAAGAACTAAAATTGGTACACAATAATATAACAATTAAATAGTTGACAATCAATAATTTTTTAAAAATACACAATAATACACAAATTAACTAAAATTAAAATTAAATAAGAGTTACATTTCATTTAATAAGGTATTTTAATGAATTTTTTTTTGAAAAAAAGGGTTTTTATTAAATATAAAATAAATAAATAAATAAAAAGGGAACGACCCCCTGCTGCTGGGCGAGCGATTGTGCCTGCCCAGCGAGTGCTGACATCGATGTGTAACTCAAGCGGTGGGTGAAAGGATAAAAAAAAAAAAAAAAAAATTTGCCTTGAGCACTCCTTAATTCATTTTAGTTCACATTTGTACCCCCTAAATCGAATATCCCCTCCCCTCTTACCATAGGAGATGGCTCAAGGGTATCATCAAATGACCTAGCTGGCAATTTCATGCTTGAAATTTATAAGGGTGTTCCAACAAAGACATCAAGATATGGTAACATTTTAGCCACTCTCCTTTTAACATTTCAGACATTCCAAATTCTTTAAAAATTATTTACTAATGTAGAGGTTGGGATTAAATTAAGTTTTAGTTAACGACCACTACAAGAAATCAGGTATTTGGGGACGAATTTTTTTGGTACGGTCAAAATATCGTCTACAATTAAGATATTAGGGCACGAAATAAGGTTATTGTGCCTAATTATTTTTTCTACGCATTTATTTTGTGCTTAAAACTGGTACTTATTACGGGACGATTTCTTCCGTCTTTAGTAGTACTGTTTTGGCACGTTTTAAAAAAATTCGTCGCTTAATAGCAGTATTTGAGGACGCCACATAGAAATTCGTGCACTAATATTCTGGCACGTTCGGTAATTTCGTGTCCAATGGAAATTTAATATTCACGTTGTAAAGTAAGAGTTCACTTATAATTTATATTTTTCTCTAGCTGTTCAGCAACTAGGGTTTCTTCTCTTTCCTTTCTCACACTTCACCGCCGCCTCCCAGCTCTCTTCGAAACCTCACCGCCGCCTCCTAATTTCCCTCAGCCTCAACGCGCCGCCTCCTAATCTCTCTGAGCATTAGTGCCGCCTTCCCTCCTAATTTCTCATATTGGACAAGTGCATCTCGAGCCAAATATATCCAGGACTACTATATTTTCTCCACTTAACAATTGCGCGCTCTCCCACTCATTCTCTTAACCCTAAAATCGAAAGTACAACACAAAATTAGATCGGTGAAAAGTAAGTTTCAGGATAAAAAATGTGGAAGATTGTGATTCGACGGAGAAATAGTTTGTCTTCGGTGAGTTTTGTTTTCCCGAAATCTCTTCTAGTTTTTGAGGTTTATGTTTTAACTGTAATTTAAGCCGAAGATTTTCGTGATTAAGTCAAAGATTTGCAAATATTTACAGATTATTTCCTGTATTTTGGGCATTTTTTAGGATTTTCATATTTTTTTAGTATTTTAACTACTAATAATGCTCAAAATACTTTGTTTATATTTTTAGATCTCGAGTTGCTCGAATTTCTGGTAAATTTCAGGTATACTTTATACGTTCTCTGTTCTTGATATCTTGCCCAAAGTGTCAGTTTGTGTGTTGTATATATATATTTGCATTTGTTATCAGTTTTTTGATCTTCACATCAAATATGTTCTGGTTGAATGATATGTATTCTATTATTTATTAGAAATTTATATGGCATGAGCTTTATTAGGCAACAAATTTGATTGTCAAATCCGGTAAGGTAACAATTTAACCAAGTTGAAATGTGTTGTAAATTCGTACTGGTTATTTGTCCTTGTGGCCTCGTAAAGATTTAAATTTGTCTAAGCCCTACCAAATTTGAAGCACATTTTGTCCTATGAAGTTTAGTTTCTTTAACCAAATATTAAGTACATTGTTTTCAAATTCACTAGGAGTATTTTTTTAGGTATAAAAAGGAAACAGAGATATCCAACTTATTCATTTATTGAGGTGCATAGTACATATAGAAAGTGAGAAACATAGCAATACCCTGTTTTTACTACCATTGTTTCTTGATTGAAAAAGTGAAAGGATGGCTGAAATTTCTGCAAAGAGTTCTATAACAGACTTGTTCTCAGTTTATTCAGTAGATATTGCAGGGAAAATTTATCTTTTATGGGAGCTAATCAAACTGCAGTGAAAAATGATATAGGGATGAGAAAGGAGTCTTTGCCATGGTTTTTTGTCCAAACCCCATGTTCAATGGAAAAGAGGTTTGTGTTCTTGATTTTGGTACCTTTTCACATACACACACATTAGCATTTGTGAGGAAAACAGATTGAACTGTTGTTTTCTTTGGTGGCAGTCTACAAGATCTCGGTTAGTGCAGTGCGAAATCTTTGGTGGCAGTCTACAAGATCTCGGTTAGTGCAGTGTGATAAAAACAAATCTTCTCGGTCTTCCAACATCTGTTCTGGTAAGTGATTACTCAATTGTGGATTCTACTGAAAACACTCTCTTGTTTACTTATTTTTTTGTTGTATCCATTATTTTTTGGTTAATATATCTCAAGAATTAGCTTTATTAATTCGACTTTGGTTTTATCTGATTTGCTATACATACATTTCATGGAATGAGGTAATTATTTCATTGTAAACTTGCAACTCATTAGAAATCCGAAACTATAATTTTCTAAAGTCAGTATATCCTGCAATTTAAGCTAATAATATCTCTGTGTTCCTTCAGACTATAACATCCATAAACACCTTGTAGTTTACACATTAGCTCTCCACTCAGTTCTCTGCTTATGCGCAATCATAAAATGGTTGCTCATTTTATTTTATTTTATGATACAGAGGTTGTTAGCATAGTTTTCACCATGTAAATAGCTGAATTTAATGCTCGAGTGCCAAGCCAAGAGAAGATCTTAAAAATGAACAAAGTCAACAAAATACTACCACCTCTTTCTCATAAATAAGTACTTGAAGTTCTTTCTTCATTTTCCAGTTTTATGAAATTTAGTGGTTCAAAAGAGGTGAACTTGAAATTATTTTTTATACCATATGAAATTTGATAAGTTTGGTTTAATATTTAAATAGCTATATTAAATATAGCTTCATTAACGTATTTTGATGACTTAATGAAATCTGATACTGTCTGATTCGCGAAGAAATTTGTAACTCATTTTGATGTAATTGAGAGTTTGTGTTCATATGTTGAGCAGGTCCCGGAGCCGGATGCAAAGAAAAACTCAAGCTCAAGAGGATCCTTAGGGAAAGGTAATATTGTGTAATGATAATTTATGAAAAATCTGAATCTCTACTTGATGGTTTTCTTCTAGTTTTCACCTTTTTTTGGTTGCACTAGGCTTATTCTGACTAGTAGTGGTCAGGAATTTTAATGAAATGTGGACTTTGATATTAATATTAAGTTTTGCAATATGCAGATTTTATTGGTAGCATCAATTTTTGAAGTGGTATGGACATCCAACTCTTTTGGCAGCGGAATGATGATGATCTCTTAGAAAGTTAGATGTTTAAATTTATTTTGGCATAGTAAAACCTTGACTAGTGCATATGATATTTTTGTAGAAAAAATTGTATATATGCTTCTAAAAGATAAGAAATTAATTGGATGATTATTTGCTTGTGAATGTTGAACTAATATATGATTAGTTTTTACATGTTTTAATTGGATATTGATCTGTATATGTTTTGAAAATGAAAGTTAAAGTAATCTCGAAATGCTTATTTCATGAAATAAATAACTAGAAAGTACGAAAATTGGGGACGAACTTGGTTTGATAGGCGTCCCTGAAGATTATCTTATTTGGTACGATCAAATTTTCGTCTGCAAAAGGCACCATCTAGCTACGAAATGTTACAAACAGCTACAGAAATAAAGAGATTTGAGGACGAAAAAAATTGTCCCCAAAAGTCCATAATGGGAGACGAAATTGGTAGGCGTGGTAGAATCTGAGGATTTGGGCACGATTTTGGCAAAGGCGTGGCCTATAACTTTCAGCGACGCGGAATTGGCGACGCGGCTGGCGACGAAATATTTTCGTCCTGAAAACTTTTTGGCGACGAAATTTTATTATCTAGGGACAAAAAATTTCGTCCCCAAAACCCAAAATTCTTGTAGTGGACTTTGATACTATTTATTTTGTTTAGGTTTAATATTGGTAGTGTTCGAATTTAATTTTCTTTAACTTTGTAATTAGTTTAATATACAGATACAGCTTGTAAATTTAATTCAACTATTAATTTTATATTTAATTTTTTTTTTATTTTTTTATTTAAGTTTAAATTAGTTTACTAAGTATTTTCTTTTCAAGAAAATGATGGCCAAGGGTAAAATAGATAAATTAGTTTAAAAACTTTAAATTAGGAGTATTGATATCACGATTGTCGAAGAAAAGGGTGGATCCCGGGGTTCACAATCCTTTTGCCTAGAGGAGTCCTTCAACAAATTTGCTAATTTGCTAAGATAAAATAAGTTGGCATTCATCAATCATCATGGCTGCTAATTTCTGGACTTCATCTCACTAGTAAGCCTAAATCTTGGAACGTAAATTCTTTATTTCTCCGTTTTCTTGTATTAATTTTGTCTCAATTTTCTTGTCGGATAAACTAGCAAACAGCTTCTGGACCCGGAAGATGTGGATGTGGTTCATCAAATGGATAAAGATAGGGGCATCACTCTTGAAGATTTCAAGCTAATCAAGTTGCACATGGCTAATTGTAATGGGATTTGTTTTTAACATATTGGTTTTCTGAAATTTATCAATTTTTTCTTGAAATTTCCTCTGTTTGTAGTAAAACATGGTTAGGGTTTTACCTTGATGTCTTTGTTTGTGTGAGTTTTCCTAAAGGTCCGTTCTTTGGTTGGTTGCTAGTCTGAATATTTTATAATCTTTGAATTTCTTACTTCATGCTTTATTTTTTAGTAAAAGTTGTGGTTTATTGATTATAGTAATTTTCACTGTCTTCTGACGAACTGAAATTGATATGATTGTATTATTTTTTGTTGATCAGTTAATCTCTAATTATAGTTCCTCATATGGGTTTAGTTAGTTCTGAAGCACATTGGTTTTCTGAATAGTATCAAGAAAAGTGTGAAATTTCCCCATTATGTAGTAAAACATGACGAGGGTTCTCCGTTTTTTCCCTTGGGTTGGTTGTCAACATGTTTTTTTTTGGCAATGTGTGAGCTTCTTGTTTTCTGCTTTGGTAACAGTAGAATTTGTTGTTTATCGACTATCATACACTTTGAATTTTATCTACCCTGTATTATGAAGAATTGAATGTGATAAATAATTGAATGATCTTTCTTGTAATGCTATTGTCCATCCATCCAATTGCATTCCTTAATATTATCCTATTTGGTGATCAGATATAGCAAGATTGGCTCAGCATGTGAAAGTGCGGCAAAGGTCTAGTCTACTTCTTCTTAATCTTTCTTCTTCCTTTTTTTTCGGGTGATTGTTGTAGCTTCTCTTTGCCATATAGATAAACTTTTTGCTTGAAACCATGATCAAGTTCATTCCTATTAATGTCCCTATACAGATGCTCATTGTTTTGTTCCTGGGGTATTATTGACGTATATGTATATATATACTCCTTATAACGCGTGAAAGCAAAATAAATTTATGTGACTGACTTGAGCTAAATGTGCCAATATACTTAATGAAGTCGCCATAGGGGTTACTATTTTGTTCTTAACCTTCTGATACATTTTAGATTTGGATGTCATTTACATGTAGCTACTTAATTTTAAGTTGGGACCTTGAAAACTTTTTTGAAGCTTCAGTTTAACTCCTTGTAAAGCCAGTAATCCTAAACTCTTTTGCATCAGTTCTAAAAAGGTTTCCACGTTGAGTGGAGTATATGTAGTTGTATATTATATTGCCCGTAGCTAGCGATGCCTACATCTAAACATTAAATAATCAATAGTATAGAACTCCAGAAGTCCAAACATTTACATAATCTAAATTAGCATGCACTCCTGATGTTAACACAATCTCATTTATAACTAGTTCAGAAGTATAGTAATTTATATATTTATTTATTTATAACACATTGTTCATTTCATTAACAAACGAAGAAATTCATATATCTTTCTCATTATTCAATATCTTAAAGATGTCCACTCTTAATCCTACTACGCTATCTTTTTCTGGTATTTCATACTTTCTTGATGATTACTTTTTGCAATTGCACCTGTTTTAAAGACCTCTTACACGTTATTTAACTTCTCAGGGTTGTTGCCACTGCCATTACATACATGAGGCGTGTTTATGTAAGGTATTATTTATCCATGCTTTAATATTTTTTCTTTGATCTTTTGTTTGAAATTCCCTTCAGATTATCCTATCGTAAATTTTAGCCCGTGGTATGTTGATAGCTGCTAATATCTCCTTGAGTTAGAGTATTAGAATTCAATTAAAATGTCAACAAGTTGGACAAACCTTAGAAATGGAATTCGTTATAATTTCTTTCACATTTGAACTGAAGGCTTTCTAGTTTCAAGCTTAAAGCCGAGGCCCTTTCTTTAATTTTTAATAATCACCATCAAATTATTTTGTTTTCAGGAGAAGTATGACTGACTGTGATCCTCGTCTTGTTGCTCCAACCTGTTTATATTTGGCATCAAAGGCTGAAGAAAGCACCGTACAAGCCAGACTTCTCGTATTTTACATCAAGAAATTATGTAACTAAAATATCTATATTATTCTTAGTTATAATGTAATATCATTCCCTTTCCCTCCCATTATTCTTTTGTAATACATAATAACTTGTGCAATCCACAAATTTTTTTCTTTTTGCAGATTCTGATGAGAAGTTTCGTTATGAAATAAAGGAGATACTAGAAATGGAAATGAAAGTTTTGGAAGCTCTAAACTATTATTTAGTTGTATTCCACCCTTATCGGGCATTGTCTCAGTAAGTCTATCTCCAATAAATATTTCATATTTTACTCTGGAAATATTCTGAGATAGTTAAAAATTTAACATAGTGTATATAGCAGTGGATTTTTTTTCCAATGATCTTTTTTTTTTTTTTTTTTTTTTGCATCTTCTTGAAGATTTGCGTGAAGACTTTGGCTGAATGTAATGTTTCGTGTTAAATCTATTTATGCTAATCATCATTTAAATTTTTATATTTGATGTACTTGTACTTATGCGATACACACTTTTAATTTCTTTTAAGAGCTCCAAGACTATATTTGGTTCTTGAATTTTAGTGAGTATTCAGTAAAAAAATTATTTTGCCAATTAGGCTTTGACTTTTGTTTAATTTCACTTTACTCAGTCATATTAACTTTCAAATTCATGAACCAAACATATCGAAAACCTTTTGGGAATAAACTCCTATAAAAACTCTTCCATTTATAGGTTGCTTCAGGATGCTGGAATGAATGATGCAACACAACTAACTTGGTAAATCTTTGGCTCTCATCTTTGTTGTTTAAATTTTAGCCAGTCGTGGATTTTATAGTTCTGAAATAGTAATGATAGATCTAATTATATTTCACTATTTTTCTATACGTTGCATTCAATCTAATGGTCCCCTAAAAATGATGATTTTTTTATTTTTTATTATTCGACTGTGGTATTAAATAGGGGACTTGTTAATGACACTTACAAGATGGATTTGATTCTTATACATCCTCCTCACTTGATTGCATTGGCGTGCATATACATTGCAAGCGCCCAAATGGATAAAGAAAATACAGCCTGGTTTGAAGAGCTGCGAGTTGATATGAATGTGGTATGTCATTTAAGCTCTAGGCCAAAACAATTCACTGCCTTCTTGGATTACTAGGTTATTTCGAATATGAAAATGATTGAAATAAACTGCATAGGTCCTGTTTGGATTGATTATTGTCGGTGTTTCAAGATTTTTAAAACTCCGAAACCTTGAAACACACGAGCGAAAATACATCCAAACAGGGCCTACATTTCTTGTCTAGTCTATTTTCAACTTTACTGGATCAGTGATTCGAATTATTTTGACAGGTAAAAAACATTGCAATGGAGATACTAGATTTCTATGACAACCACAAACTGATTACAGATGATAGGGTCAACGCTGCCATGATAAAGCTCGCTAGATAGTTCAGTTTTGGTAAAATCAACGGAAAATTCAAATTTCCAATCACTCATGAATCGAAAGTTCAGAGATTTCAACCATAATGTTGATCTTTCTTTACATAATGATGTTGTACCTTGAAAGTTAAAGGAGCAAATTCTGAAGTTGTTATAATTACTAATGGAGCTATGTAAATTTTAATTGAAGTACATGGTGTGCATAGCAACACCAAAACTGGGATTATGTTATTATTTAGGGTAAACACCACTTTTGGTCCCTCTTATCATTAACTTTTTACAGAGTGGTCCCTCTTATGTTTTTTTTCCCACTTTAGTCCCTACTATGAATTATTTGTTTCACTTTAGTCCTTATCAAGTGGTCCAAGGCGATTCCGATAACATGTGATATGCTCATGAGGGCAATTTTGTCATTTCAAGTAAACTAATATGGATATTTTCGTCTTTATAATTATTTAAAAAAAAAACTAAATTTCCAAACTAGGCTTTCATTCCAATCGAACTTAATCGTACATTTCGTTCCAAACTAAAGTTTTTTCCTAAAATCTTTTTCAAATACCAAAATTGCTCATCAATTAAACAATATCTCAAATAGTCACAATAGTGAACGGACGAAAATGCCCTAAAAAATAATCATATGCATGTTACGTGTTATCGGAAGCACCTGATAAGGACTAAAGTGAAACACATAATTCATAGTAGGGACTAAAGTGAAACAAATAATTCATAGTAGGGACTAGAGTGGAAAAAAAACATAAAAGGGACTACTCTGTAAAAAGTTAATGATAAGAGGGACCAACAGTGATATTTACCCTATTATTTATTACAGTATGTAATTAATTGGTATTCACCTCAAGTCAAGTCAAATGTCCAGATAGAATGACATCACATGTTTGATTGGTTGGGTTTGGTTATTTGGATCCAACCTTAATTGCCTACCAATTCAACTTGAGATAGCAGTTCAGATCATTTTTTCATTTTCTTTGTTGATACAATTATAGGAACAAAAATCGAGTGTGAAAATATTTTACTTGAAATTTTGATCTAATCGTAATTACAACACTACTATATTGCACTTGTAAACTTGATTTAGACAAAATTTAGCTGATGTTGAGGCCAAAAAGAAGTAGTAGGGCATCTCTAATGACAAAAAATTTGTGCCTACAATCCACCGGGGTGTTGGATGAGCGACAAGTGTACATGTGTTTATCATTCAACCCCTGCGTATATTATTCACTGGTGTAGGATGAATGTAACCAACTAATGACTGGAGGGGATACCCTCTTCCCTCCCCCTCTCCCTCCCCTTAGTTTTTTTAGTAATCTCTAACGACTCATTCTATCAAACTCATTCTTACAAAAAAAAAAAAAAATTCTATCAAACTCATTTAATTTCAAATATTATTTTTTTCCACTTTTACTACTTATTATTACATCAATATGTAATGACTAGGGAACATAGAAAAGAAAAATTTACATTTGATTTCAATATGCAATTATTAGGGTTGTAATCGATTTTACAAAAACCTGTTTGATTTCAATATGTAATTGTCATGATTGTATCGTATTATTTTAAATAATTTTTTCTTAAACAACTAGTATAACAAAATTAAATCATATGTTTTTCACAAATAAAAAATTAAAATAAAAGAATAGATTGACCAAAATAAACTATATACATAACAAAGATAATCATTTTGAAATAATACACAAATTATGGATTTTTTTTTTTAAATAATTATGTTTGGGTGAAAAATACAACATCAAAATTATTAAAACAAATCAATATTAAAATAATAATATTAATTAAATTAAATAAAAGTTATATTTTTATAATTAAAATTAGTTCTCTCCAAATAATACATAAATTAGGAATTATTTTTTTTAAAAAAAGCTCAAAAAAGGACCAAATAAAATTAAAAAAGAAAAAGAAAAAAGGAGCATGTGCTGCTCATCTCGTGGGTCTCGGTCTCGGCTGCCCGCCCACTCCTCATTTGGCCACCTCCAAAGTTTCTCTAGCTTATTTGTCTTTCCCCTCTAGTCACTAAAGTTTTTTTTTTTTTTGGCCCCCCTTCCCCCGCATACCCTACATGACATCTCCTCAAGGCATCTCTAATGACTTTGAGGGGGAGTTTGAGGGGGAATACCTCTCCCTCTCCCTCTTCCTCTCCCCTTCCCTCCCCGTTCCCTCTCCCTAGTTTTTTAAGGGAAATTCTTACCTAGACCGAGTTTGACCGAACTCAGACTAATTAAATGGCAAGTGTAATACACTTGCTTTAGGATTGGATGTAACTTCCAGGAAAGTGACCAATCACAAAGCAAGTGCAATACACTTGCTTGGTGGTTGGATGGGTTTGGCCAAGTCAGACTTGGGCAAGAATTTTCCGTTTTTTAGTCATCTCTAATGACTCATTTTATCGAACTCGTTTAATTACAAATTTTATTCTTCTCCACTCTCACCACTTATTATTATTGTATCGTATTATTTTGATTTTTTTAGAAAGAATCATTTTTGGGTGATAATTACAACCCCAAAATTGTTAAAATAAATTAATATTAAAATAATAGTATTAATTAAATGAAATGATAGTTATATTTTTATAATTAAAAGTAATATCTTCAAATAATATACAAATTTTAGGATTTTTTTGTTTTTAAATAAAGCTAATTAAAACCAAATAAAACAAAATAGAATAAAAATAAAAAAACATGTGTGGGAGAGGACTTGGACGGGGAAACTCCCCCTCCCCCAGGCCCCCTCCAAGATTCCTCTAGCATGTTTGTCCTCTTACCCTCTAGTCATTAAATATTGATTTTTTTTCTCCTTCCCTCACATACCCTCTAGGACATCTCGTCCTAGTCATTAGAGATGCTAAGATAGTCCTCGACAAATTTACCGCATAGATTGAGCCTTGAAGTGAAGTGCTGAAATTAAGAAATTACCGCATTACCCTTACCAAAATCTTCCAACTATCCACTGCGGTTGTAGCTTGACTAGATTTGCCCATAACTAACAGACATACACCACTTTTAAAAACGACAGTTCAACTTGCGGGCATAGTACAAACTACAAAGGATGGGGTCCCATTTTTTACTTTTGATTTTTGATAGGCCAAATCTAAAGACTGGAGAAATAGTGAATAAAAAGGAAAGCAATCCTTCCACACACATTCCAAAACTAACGGCAACCCTACGTTTTCATATACATCCTACAGAATTTTGCACACACAACACATCCCTCACCCTCTTCTCTCGATAACAGCCCTCCCTCCTCCAAACGTTGTGCTGTATTGTCTGAGGCATTGTATATATCATTTTTTTTCGAGATTTGTTGGATTTGTGATAACTGTTTTGTGTTTTTGCCATTTTTTCTGATCTGGGATGTGTTGAAGTTTGTATCTTTACTCATTTTATCCATTTGGGATCCAAAAAAACTGAATCTTTGGGATAAATCTCGAGCAGGCTCTGTTTTTGGAGATTTAGTTTGGTGGGCTGTTTTGTGTTTTTGGTCGTTTTTTCTGATCTGGGATGTGTTAAAGTTTGGATCTTTACTCATTTTATCCATTTGGGATCCAGAAAAACTGAATCTTTGGGATAAATCTCGAGCAGGCTCTGTTTTTTGAGATTTAGTTTGGTGGGTGTTTGGGGTCTTGGTACTTTGATTTGTTGGTAGGTTGGGATTTGTATTGTTACCTGTCAATGGGAGCTTTGGATGAATGCCATTATAGTGAGGAACTAGAGAACGGAGTGGATCTTGGGGGATGTGGTATTGAGGGGGAGCCTGAGACTCTAGCCATTGAAGATGCTGTGAGAGTTCTGTTGCAAGGATTGGGTGAAGACATCAACCGCGAAGGTCTCCGAAAAACTCCTCTTCGTGTTGCGAAGGCCCTTCGAGAAGGGACCCGAGGTGATCCTTCATTGCCCTTTTGTCAATTCCTTCACCATTTTATTCATTACAGAGCAGTTGGATCTTTTGTATTCTAATAATTTATGGAATTCTTAAAAGGAGGAACGATATCATGATATATGTAGCATATTGGAGTTGGAAAATATTTGATAGATTAGATTTTGCTTTCTTGTACTAGACCGTTAGCATTGTAACGAAAGATTTTCAAACTTCCTTTCGACTTTTAGTGGATATGACTCTATAATTGATGTTCAATAGACAACCTTTAAGATAAGAGTTTTTTTTAAGGGGTTATTGGTTAATAAATTTGAAAGCATGTATATGAATCAGCAGATAAGTTGTCCGATTTGGTCAGTTTATAATTAAAAAATGTGCGTTGATTCAAACATATTGAGGTTTGACTATGAAGTGCCTTTATTTGGTTAAATCGTGCAATATTGTCTTAAGCTTGTATTTTTGTTCCTGTCATGTAGCCTATCCAATCATTGTTCAAATTTACATCTTTTTACTTTGATTTCGGTCTTACCAGCATACTTATATGCAGTAGTTTTATACTCGGGTGCTGGTGCTTTTGGACACAACTGTACATCTTATGTTCGAATTAAAGAAACATTATTCGCACTTATTAATTGAATGTGATTTATATCTAGGTTATAAACAAAAGGTGAAGGATATAGTAGGTGGTGCTTTATTCCCTGAAGCTGGACTAGAAAGCAAAGTCGGGTCCGCTGGTGGAGCCGGTGGGCTTGTAATTGTACGCGATCTTGATCTCTTCTCATACTGCGAGTCTTGCTTACTTCCATTCCAAGTCAAATGTCATATAGGCTATGTCCCATCTGGCCAACGAGTCATAGGCTTAAGCAAACTCTCAAGAGTTTCTGAAGTTTTTGCTAAACGCCTCCAAAATCCACAAAGATTGGCCAACGAGATCTGTGTCGCTTTGCAGAATAACATCAAACCAACTGGAGTCGCAGTTAGCCTCCACTGCTCTCACATTCATTTCCCGTTTTTCGAGCCAACCCTCTTCTTTCCAAATCACCAAGGTTGGGCAAAAACGTTAGTTAAATCCGGGTCAGGAGTTTTTGAAGATGACAAGTCCGATATATGGACAGAGTTCTTCAGTCTTATTAGATTCCAAGGTATAAATTTTGAAAATTCGGTCGACAAATCTTGGTGCCCTTCTCAGACTTCAATAAAAAGCGGGGCTTCAGATTCGGAAATGATTGGTGCCATTTCTACCATACTTTCTTCTTTGGGTGAGGACCCTTTAAGGGAAGAGCTTATAGAAACTCCTGCTCGGTTCTTGAAATGGTTAATGAGTTTTAAAAAATCTAATTTGGATTTGAAGCTAAAGAGAGATTGTTTAACCACTAAAGGGGATTTAAGCTCGGAGTTGAATTTGCCGTTTTGGTCGCAATGCGAACACCATTTACTTCCGTTTCAAGGTGTAGTTCATATTGGTTATTATAGCTCTAATAAAGTCAATCCAGTTGGAAAATCTATTTTGCAGTCAATAGTTCATTTTTATGGTTTCAAGCTTCAAGTACAGGAAAGGCTTACGAGGCAGATAGCAGAGACAGTATCATCGTTTTTAGGCGATGATGTAATGGTAGTTGTTGAAGCTAATCATACTTGTATGCTTTCTAGAGGGATTGAGAAGTTTGGAAGCAGTACTGCAACTATTGCTGTTTTGGGTCGATTTTGCACTGATTCCGCATCAAGAGCAAATTTTTTGCATATTATTCCCAACTTCAGTCCCATTGAAGTGTAATTTTTTTCATTGGATTAAATACCTTTTTTGACAATTGAATGCACGTTCGAGTGTTCTTGTTCAGAAGCTACTTGGCATATGAGGAAGAAGAAAGAAACCAGAGCAAGAACCTTTGCGAATCTCTGCTCAGGATTTGTTTGGTGTTAAAGGTGCCATTGAAGAGCTATAGCTGCAATGGTAAATGAGTTCAGATTTTGATTTTCTATAGCATTCTTATTATTTTTGCTTATTGCCTGTAACATAAAGGCATAGGTTATGAAAACGTTTATATTATCGAACATGTTCATTGTCGACGAGTACGTGTTTTTCATACTCGCACTAAATATCATCATTGTGTGTCTAAAGTATTTGTCAAAGATATCATGGAGGTGCATCTTGAGCCCTTCTGGTGCATCAAATTTTGTGTTCCTGCTGATTATGCTAAGCTTTTGCCCACTAATTATTAGTATTAGACTTTTTTGGAATTTTTCCGAAAATATCCAAAAATATTACTATGTGTATTAAAGATTAATGGAGTACACAACTTACGGGACAGTCTTGCCTAGATTAGGTCTAGGAGATTTTCCTATATGTTGTGGTTGAAAATATACATCATCATCAAAATTAATGATGTGATGCATTTTCAACCACAAAGTCTAAAAGATATCTCTTAGACCTAGTCAAATTAAGAATTTTCCAAACTTACTAGATATTGATAGTCATAACACCATTCTGAAAACCTAAATATCCATAAGCTAGATTGTCATCATAACAAAAAGTAAAAATAAAATTGAAAACCGACTATGAGCGATTAGCTTCGAAGATTGAAATACTTGTCATCACAATCATAACATATGAACCAATAAAATTCAAAAGTGCAAAAATCACTTATTTACATTTGTTACCTCCATTGTCATTCTTTGATTAACAAAATATAATCCCCTACTACCACAAATGTCGAATTTTATGCCAATCCACATCTATTCCTGACGATGAAGTAGAGGTACTACTAGTAGTTGCAAGAGGGCGAGGCTGGCGAATCTGGGATTTTCGAAAGGCAAACATCATCGCCACGAGTATCACAATAAGCAAAAATGGCAGAATGCTGTTTATAGTTTTCTGCATCGCCATAATAAAAACACCACATAAACATAAATTTTGTTTTGTTCATCAGAAATGAAATGGCTATTATACATATTCTGCAATGTTATTCAGAAAAAAGGAACCAAACCTCCTTGACTTTAGCAGGAAGATTTCTATCAGCACGCTCAAGGCAATAAGTTAACATTTCGACGATTGTCAATGTGGTGGCCGAGTCATTGCTCTCTGCAATCACAAATTAACCGTAAATATTGCTATCGTCTAAAAATCTCTTGGAAACAGAGAATTATATAAATACATACCTGGGATGTCAAAAATTTGTCTTGTAGGAGAAACTCCCAATAACTCTCCTAGATAAACCCGTATTTTTACACGATCAGAAAGCGTCAGTAAATCTCCGTGTGTAACTACAACGACAGGCTTGTCATCTGAAACACAAAAAGACCAAACACATTGGTAACTCGACCTCTTTATATTATCACCGAAAAAAGAATGGAGCAATGGAAGAGAAAAAGGAATTGATGCTTAGTCCATAATTACTGTCATATATAAATAGGGTGGAATATATCTTACCATTTTGTGCTGTTCAGAAATGAGGTGTTTCCCAAAAACAGATAATTGATCCTATATTTCTTTTGAGATTTTTCAAAATGAAAAAAATTGGTTTCAAATGAGGAGTTTCATAGTTGGTAGGTACCTTTGAATGACAGTAGTGGTTGGTTAAAAATTGTAGACATGAGTTGAGAGTTTCGGTTCTTCATGTCATTATCATCAGCAATCGACTCTAACACAGAGAGGCCATTCACGACAAATATGACAAAGTTAATTGGCATGGCTGGCCTGTCCTGACATGAAAGACGACTCCTGCGAGCCTTACACTCCAACCGCTCTTTTAAATTCAAACTATCAGATATTCTGATACACAATAAAAATAACAAAAAAATAAATCCCATTTTCAAATTAAAAATTCAGATTGGAAACTAACTAGAAGATCAGAATGTTAACCTTTTGACAAGTTCTCCATCACGGATACCTTTTCTCATCCATGGCTTAAGCATTTTCAAGTTTTCACGTAAATCAGTGGATAGACTTCGTGTGTCATACAAGCAAAAAGAATCCGAATATTTTGGAATCATGTATTGATGAACAAAATAGGTTCCATCTCCAATTGATTGGTTATCTGTCAAATAATTATAATTATGATAGAATTTAGTGTTTTTAACTATATAAAAAAAATTGAAGAGAGAGAGATAATGTGTACATGATACTTGTGCCGGTTCTGATGTAAATTTACCATCCTCGAGTACTCGAGAAATCTTGTTGACAAGGCTGCTCTTTCCGGAACCCTTTGGTCCTACCAATAAGAGTGATGTAGTCCTCGGCACGTCATACTCTTGCCGAGTTATGTAATCAGTTCTTTCAATCCATGAACCAGGGGTATAGCTAAAAGGGGTACACCACCATGTAAGTTCATCAAAACATATAACTACAAATATATGCCATCACAAACTAATTAAATATATCTGAAGATTTAGTGTTTCACATATATATGATAGAAGATTTT
Organism: Penstemon barbatus; assembly: GCA_003313485.2. Classification (NCBI taxonomy): domain Eukaryota; kingdom Viridiplantae; phylum Streptophyta; class Magnoliopsida; order Lamiales; family Plantaginaceae; genus Penstemon; species Penstemon barbatus. Next base: position 8,721,234 of record CM064877.1, on the reverse strand, counting down.
TTGGCACTTATCGAACAGAAAATTAATCTGTGTTTATGTGTTTGAGTGTGTGCGAGAGAGAGATTATGTGGCCATCTCGCAAGTTAAAAGAACAAACTTACCATTTGAGACGCGGGCTCTGTATTTCAATGTAGAAAGCAAAGATTAAATTTTCAAATATGACAGCATTTTATTCCTTGGGGTTTATGGTAATCACATCATAAGCTGTTTATGAGCTAGAAATATTGCAGCAATGTTTGTCATACTTTACAGTCTCTTTTTGTCAGAAAAGAATTTTTTCTAGGATCACTGATAGGAACAAGGAATACAATCTGGAAACTAAAGAAGAACAGCAATAAATCCTTACTGGCAGAAATTAGTGCAAGAATTCTTAAAACATAATTAAAGCCAATAAAACCTCCAACATACCTCAAAAGCTTAGTCTTGGCCTCCTTCAACATCTCGTTCCGAGACCGCAAATCATCATAACTTTTCAAAACTTGTGCATAGACCTTGCATTTCTGCCTTTCCTTGGCCTCAGAAATCGAAGAGATTCGAGGATCCAACCCAGGAAATTCTTCAAAATTGAACCCATTGATCACCAAATCATTCTCTAACTTGGTGGTACTCAAACCCTCATCATCATCACTGAAAACCGAATTTAAATTATATGAACTAAAAATTTAATTTTTCAACACTATGAATCCAAAACAATTGAAAATACTGATATGAAGTACCTCGAAAAACAGAACTGAACAGTGGAATCTTTGCCGTGTGATGGTACCTGTGCTGTAAAGACAAATACTTTTTGGATGAATCCATGTATCGAAAGCAGGCATAACAATATAATATAATTCATATAAAGTTTTAAAATTAAGTACCAGTTGAAGAAATTGGAGGGAAGAGACTTTCGCCGCCCATGATTAATGCAAGAAATCTTCGATTTTGGAGAGAAGAAATTCAGGGTTTCAACATAGAAATATATTGGTTGAGACTTGAGAGCTAGCTTTGGGAAAATATTAACTGTTTACAGGAAAATCGGATGAAAGTAAGAGTGAGATTAGATTATTCAACACCTGTGATATGATCATCAGTGGATTTTGTTTAACCTTTTTTAAGTTATTAGTAGCAGCAGTATATATACGTTTTGTTCACAATCATCAACAAAATTATAAAGAAAAAAGATACTCTCATATGAGAAATTAGGCAAGTGTGATAACTCAAATTTGAGTTAAAATTTTCTTTCATGCTTTATCAGTTTCTTTAAATTATTAATAATTCTCATAATTATATTATTATATATATCTTGTGAATAATTAAATCCAAAGTATGTTAGGGTCTATTTGTATGGGTTTTGGCTCGGTTTCGCGGGTCTCGGTTTAAAAAAATTGGTTTGGGTGGTTTCGATGAAACCTTTGAGACCTCACTTGGATTGAGTTTGGATGTTGGAGTTTAGGGGAAAAAGTAGGTTATAGGTGTCAAATCAATGTCTTTTTTAGTGAAATTTGAGAAAAAAAGTAGATGGCAGGTGTCAAATCAATATTTTATAGGTTTTTAATGGTTTTATGGGTTTGGCGAAAACTCATTTGGATGGGTTTTGGCTCGGTCTCGCGAAACCCACGAGACCGGACCAAAACCCAACCAAATACAGCCTTAAAGAAAATTCCCGTCACATGGTTTAAATATGCTCAAACCGATTTGAGCTACACCTATCCAAAGAATCAGGCGCGGACCTAGACCATTTATGTAGGGGGGCTGAAGAATTTTTTTTTAATACCAAACTCAATATTTTTTCAGTATTTTGTCAAAATGATAAAAAAAAAAAAAAATATTAAATTAAGATAAACTAATTAACATTATAATTTTGTCGAGCAAAAGGTAAAAATATAATAGCAATTTTTTTGAAGAATATGAATTCTTAAACATTCAATAGTACAATCTAATTTGACCAAAAAAAATGTTGCTTACAAAAGATATGAAAATATCGAATGCATCCTTAAAATGAAAAGGTAAAGTCGTATTTGAAGCTTGTGTTAATGAAAAAATTGTATGATTAATTTCGATTGATCGTATACTTTATATATTGAATAATTGTTATAACCAAAATTATACTACTTATGTATGAATAATGAATATTAGATAATTAATATCATGTCAATAATAATTTAAATTTACTTGACCATATAATATCTCAAAGATATTGATAGTATATCATAATCATCTAGAGAAAAAACATATACCATAATGTTAATGAAAGTTAAAAAGATAATGAAAGAAAATTGCTCTAAAATATTGATAAATAGAAAGTCTAAAGGCAGCTGGTAAAAACGGGACCTCATGCCATGAAGGAAAATTATATACCACTACGCCAATGCCTAATTTATAATTTTATGTACGTATCTATATACTTCACCAATTTTTTTCTGGGGGGACCATGGCCCCCCAGTCCCTTAAGGCCATCTCCAACCCGGGAGGGGGGTGGGTGGAGATGGGCCTAGCCCCATCCTCCCGGGTTGGACATGATATAGGGCGGTCCAAATGGACCGCCCAGGTGTATGGGCTGGGCGATTAATCGCCTAGCACAGGTGGCGCCACTTGGCACCACCTAATGGATTTGTTTTATTTATTTTTTATTAAATTTTAAAATTAATATTAATAACTAAATTAATAATAAAAAAGTTAAAAAAATTAACTACAAATTTTAACAATACCTTATTTATTTTAATTAACTAAAAATAAAAGTTACATTTAATATAAAAATTGTTGTAGATTTAATAACAATTTAATTTAAATTAAAGATGTAACATTATTAGATATAAAAATTGCAACATGAAAGTAAAATTAAAAAAAATTATAGTATAAAAAAATTCTTATCCATGTTGCAACCCTTTTGATTATTTTCCCAACGCCTAATGATTGTTGTTTCCATCGTTGCATTTTTCTTGTTGTTTACTTATGTTGTATTGTTGCATTTTCAATGTTATCTTCATCGTTGCAATTTCGTTGTTATTTTCGTGTAATCCTTGTTGTTTTTCTTGTCCCGAATGTAATAATATTATTATTTTATTATCATTGTCTCTAAAATTAATTATTATGCATTTTCATATTTAAATTAACATTACTTATTTTTAAAATTATTATTATTATTATTATTGGTACTACTACTATTATTATTATTATTATTATAGATAATATAGGTGAGAGTGGGGAAGGCTTTTTTTTTAATTAATTGGAGGAGATAGCCCTACCGGTTGGAGATGATGCTCAGGGGGGTGCAGATTCCCTGGGTGGAGATTGACACCCCAGAGCTGTAAATAGCCCTACGGGTTGGAGATGGCCTAAGAGGTCTGCCCCTGCAAAGAATCCTAGAGAATGAAACATATGAACTAGGAATTTCTTGAACTAGTAAACATTAGAAAGAAAAACTAAAATTTGAATCAAGATCAAGAGAAAAGTAGAAGAAACTATAATACGAATAAAGAAATATCTCGAAAATATATTAAGATATGCCATGCAGTTGGATATCTATGTTTCTAGATTTAATTTTCGTTGTAGTTTTTCTCCAGTTTGAATGGATTTGAACTTTGTTTTAGGAAATATAACCACAACCTATATATATATATAGCATAAATAAAGGTTACCAACATAATCTATCTGGGTCATGTGAAAGTCACTAGACCCATAATGCACCCTATATTATATTATATTATATCGAAAGATATCAACTTAGACCTACAACATGGTTGTATTTCACTAATATTTTTCACCCAATTCTTCGTTAATATCATTTAAATAAGTTGAAATTAATTATTCACTACAAGAGTTCCCAAAAGCTCCTAATAGTTGATTTCATTAAAAATAACAACTTTAGTGGATCCCGAAATTCACCAACAACATAATTAGTTGGACTAAAAAGTAGTAACAAATTATAGCATATAAATATTGACCTAATGTCTAACTCAGTTAAAGTTGCTCGTTCGAACTCGGTTCATTCAAAAATTTGTATAAGAAAATGTCACCATAGTTTACACATCAAAATTGCAATGTGGTGCAATACACCACAAACATTCAGTTTCTCAGTTGAAGGAAATGAACAGAATAGAAAAGCCTCCACCAGCCAAAGCCCAAAACCATACCACATTTCTTACATCTAATATCTGGAAAATGTTCCTCTCCTTTTGCTGTACTAGACTTTATAGCTCCTAGCAATTCCATTCAGTGCTAACCTTCAGAACAAAAATTGACCATATGAAGCCCTGCAGGCTCACATTACAACCAATGTGGGGGATGTAATCAAATTATGTCATGTACATTCTCTCCATGATCCTGTTTAGTAAGGAACGACATAGGGCAGAGCAGTAACATCTGCAGACTCTATACGTATTGCTTCTGCCCAAACCGGATTTGTCCCCTCAATCTCAGACAAACCCAATTCCAGCCTCTTTGATCGCGAATCCTTGCAGCCAAACAGCCACTCTTGATCATCTAATTGAGGATATTCTACTTTCGGAACACTGAGTATCTGGCTCAAATATTTTGAATCGGGATGTGGAGGCTTCACAGCCTTGTCAACTTTCTCTTTAGCTTTTCCTGAAGCAGATGGAGGTTGCTTTGATGAATTGTACTTTTTACCCTCTAATATACCATTCATCATGGACCCTTTGTTATCCATTTTAGGAGTCACATTTGATTCCTGCCCGCTCACAGACGCGTCCATGACAGGTGGGGGCCTTGGTGGCCGTGGGGGCATTTTTGTAATTTCACATGGTTGTTCCATCTTCCGACCAATACGCAAAACATTGGAGGAAACAAGGCCATCGCTGGCCACATGATTATTGGTGATGGGCCGAGAGGAAATAAGGCCATTGCTGGCCAAATGATTGCTGGAGATGGGTCGAGAGGACTCAGCAGTGAAGTTATTTGGAGTCTGGCCAGGTTCTGCATTCCTTATATTTTTTAACGGTGGTTGTGAGGAGGAAAGCTTACCGTTGACCTTGTGATTTGTAATTACAGCCCCTTTCTCCGTAGCCAAGTTTAGTTGAGAAGAAGAGAAACCATTTCCATTTTGACTTACTTGACGAGGGGAAGAGGCAAGTCCTGATATACCATTGGGTCGAACCCCATTGTCTTTAGAGAAAAGATGCCAAAAATATTAGGTGAAAATATGTTAATCATTTATGTTAACTCAATTGGAAGTAACCCAGGTAAACATAAAGCTAAATGTTAGAACATTTTATGCAAGGAAAATATTTACCTAAGTGTCATACCCATTAAATCCAAGAACCAAACATAAACATAGTCTACAATAAAATAACTGCATGGAAGTGAACTATCGATGTTAAAGGAAAGAACTCACCGTGTAAAAATCCATTCGTTTCAGGTTCCTTACGGTTTGTAAGATTTCCATAGCTGTCACGGCTCTCCTTCAAAATGTCTGATGGTTTATTGTTACCAAAATCTGGAAAAAAGAATCATCCAATCCACATTTATTATATCCCTATGAACACCCAATTTAATTTGGAAGCAACCATGGTAAAACAAATTGTATATCTGTGTGTGCAGTGGGGGTTGTGGGGGGAGGGGGGCACGTGATCTGCAGATAATCAAGGGTTACATATATTCCTACTGATCAGGAATGCTAGAGTTAATGATTTACACTATTGAATTAAGCAAGATACTATATTCTTCTACATTCTACTATTCTACAATGAATACACGGAATATAAAATCAACTGCATGGAAGTTAACTACTGATGATAAAGGAAAGAACTCACCATGTAAAAGACCATTCAGTTCAGACTCCTTGAGTTTTGGAAGATTTCCATTGCTTTCACGGTTCTCCTTCAGAATTTCTGATGGCCTATTGGTACCAAAATCAAGAAAAGGATCACCCCTTTCTCTTTGTTTAATCTTATCTTTGCTCCTATCCTTTTTCTTCTCCTTTTTCTTCTCCTTTTTTTCCTCCCTTTTCCTTTTCTTGTCCTCTGCTTTGGTTTTCTTATCTCGATCATCATTCTTCCCTCCATCTCCTTTACCATCACCATTTTCGTGTGTTTTCTTTTCCTTTTTCTCTTTTCTCTTCTCAACCTTTTCCACTCGGCAAGAATCATTTTCAACCTTATGTTGAATTTCTCCATTAAAATTACCAACCGAACCATTTCCCAAATCCCTTGATTCAACTTTGAGACTTCGACCATTAGCCAACATGGCACCACTATTCTCCTCCACCTTTCCAAGCAAGTTGGACTTTCTTTGTTCCACAAAAGTGATTTTGTGAAGCATTTTGCTACCGGTCGCTTCATCATCGTTTCTAACCCTTCTACCCAACTCAACCTTTTCCACATGGCAAGAACCATTTTCAACCTTATGTTGGTATGCTCCATTAGAATTTCCAACAAAACCATTTCCCAAGCCCCTCGATTGAACTTTAAGACTTTGACCGTTAGTCAACATGCCACCACTATTCTCCTCAACCTTTCCAAGTAAGTTGGCCTTTCTTTGTTCCACAAAAGTGATTTTGGGAAGCATTTGGCTATCTCTTTCTTCATCATCGTTTCTAACTCTTTTTCCCAGCTCAACCTTTTCCACTTGACAAGAATAGTTTTCAACCTTACGTTGATTTTCTCCATCAAAATTCCCAACCGAACCATTACCCAAGCCTCTTGATTGAGATTTATGACTTTGACCATTAGTCAACATGCCACCACAATTCTCCTCCACCTTTTCAAGTAAGTTGGCCTTTCTTTGTTCCACAAAAGTGGATTTATGAAGCATTTGGTTACAGGTCGCTTCATCATTGTTTCTAACTCTTTTTCCTAACTCAACCTTTTCCACTTGGCAAGAATCGTTTTCAACCTTATGTTGATCTTCTCTATTAAAATTCCCAACCGAACCATTTCCAAAGCCCCTCGATTGAAATTTGAGACTTTGACCATTAGCCAACTTGCCACCACAATTCTCCTCCACCTTTCCAAGCAAGGTGGCCTTTCTTTGTTCCGCAAAACTGATTTTGTGAAGCATTTGGCTACCCGTCGCTTCATCATCATTTCTAACTCGTTTTTCCAACTCAATCAGAATTCCGTGATCTTGAATTCCATTTGATTTGATATTTGGGCCAAGCTTCTCACCGTTTTGATTCTCCAAGGATCCTACGATATCCTTCTCTGTTAAGGACTTTCTTTTATCTTTCCTCTTATCCTTCTTGTCCCGGTGCTTCTTTTTCTTTCTGTCCTTATCCTCTTTGGGTTCACCTTCACTTCTCTCCTTTTCCTTTCTCTCTTTTTTTTCTTTCTTGTCTTTACCTTTCTTTTCCTTGTGCTTCTTCTTCTTGTGCTTCTCCTGTTATAGCGATTATTAGTGACATAATACATCTGCATTTTGATTTGCTGAAATGACAAACACACTCTAATATAGTAAGAGAAACTTTTTTTCTGATCAGGATTCATATCAGAATCTTATATGCAACATTCTACATAGCCCGCCAAATAAACACCAAAGTATATGCAATAGAAGGTGGAATCAATGAAATGGAAAAGTCAGAAACTGCCTAGTTGATAAGAATAGTATACATGAAACACAAACCTCTATTATCAAACTAATGTCTTCAAGTGCAGACTTTTTCTCATATCCAGGTGGTGGAAACGGAAAACAACGAGACATTGCAAGCAATCAAATGAGGAGATGTCTGAACTCTCAAACGAGTTAAGCTTCCCTAAGTTATGGTCAGAATTTCCTAATACAGAAACCGACCAGAAACAATTTTGATGTCCATGCACCATGTCCTTGTACTCATTTCCAGCCCGGCATCAATTCGTGGCATTCATCAATCCCAATCAGGCAATGTGTTCCCTGCCTCTACTACCATTCAGAAAAATCAAGAAAATACTTACATAACCATTGTGATGAACTCAATGTCCTATTATTTGACGTAAGAAAAACATTGTCCTTCGTGTTTTACTCACTAAAATCCAACACATAAACATAGCCTAAAAGAATTAAGGAATTTGCCTCAAAACTCAAATTATCTACCACAACCTGAAAGGCTTTGCTGGTGTATGAAGAGATTAGGAACCAGAAGCTGAACTTCAACCAAATCTACCACACTATAGAAGCATCAAACACCTGCCCATTATCCAAACATCCAATCAATTAAAACTTCTGCTGACTACTTTAACTATCAAGAATGAAAATCAACACAGCCAACAACCACCATAATTTCGAAAAATACAACACATTTGATCTTCATGCTTCAATTCCTAACTCCAAAAAACCATTTCAAAAACAATAATATCTCTGAGTGTGCAGAAAAATAGAGGTGCTGAAGCCACATAAGTTACCTAGTGATACTTAAACTCGATTAGCCACAATAGGCTCAAATGGTATCAACTTTCAAAATCAATTTATCATCAAACATTATTTTAAGATTTGGATAATGGAAAGCAATGCCTTTTTTTTCAATGGAATAAACCCTAAGCTAATCAAAATCCAGAGCACCATGTCAATAAACCCAGAAACAGCAGAAGGCAAAAAAAAACCGATTTCAATCCATCAAAACAGAAACTTTGGACCTTGATAAGGAAAAAACTGAAAAAAAAATAATAAGAAATTTACAATAGTTCCTTTGAAAAATTTCTTAAAAATTAAGCAGTTACATTGTGATAAATCAGAGAAGATCATGGAGAAAGAACAGGAAAAGGAGAAATGAAACATTCTCTCTTTCCCTACCTCTCTGTCTGTGCAATAAAATAAATATCAATCTGTGTTTGGGGATTTCACAAAGTGAAGAGTATTTGAAGTCCTTCGGATCCTAAAAAGATTTTGGTTCGGGTTCGCTTTTGGAAATGGGTTTTTTCACAAAGGAGGCCGCCTCTCAGGAAATCCCCTTCAAGGGAAGAGAAAGAACAACATAACGGAGAAATGGGTTTATTTATAGAAAGAGAGAGGAGAGAGAAACATGTTTAAAAACAAGGATCCGATCCATCAATAATAAAACACACAAAGAGAAAGAGAGATAATTCCTTCATTTATTCCTACTTGGAGTAAATTTGCTTGTATTTACTCATGCTAACTCCATGATAAAAAAAAAAAAATATCCCCAAGTAACAAATTTGTTAACGATTACCTTTTATTCCAACTTCAATGAAATGCATGAAACATTGGTCAACATATTATAGAAAGTATGTAGTTATCGGAACGAAAATCACATATAAGTTAGATATCTAAAACGGTGTACTCCGTCTTTTCCTTAAAAAGATTACGATTATTCGGTGCAACGATATTAGATTGTAATTTTTCTTAAATGATTACACCGTACGATCCTTTAATGCAACATATTATATTATGTCATGTGCGTAGTACATAATTAACCGTGACTCCACAAAAACTAAACAAATAAATTAAGTAGAATAAGCCCCAAAGTTTAATATATTGATACATTAAATCTTTCAAATGATGTCTATAGGGAGGGTTCTCCTTTTCACACCATTTAAATTGGATTTGAATTTTATGATTTTCAAAAGTTGAAATATGATTTGCTTTAAGTTTTAAGGTTGATATTTAAGTGAAGAAAATAAGTGGTAAATGTCAAATCAATATTATTATAGATAATAGATATTAAATCAATGTAATTTATATGTTGGAGTTTAGATTAGAATCTTTGTTTGAAACCCAAATCAAATCACATAAAGTTATGCCCAAAGTTTATTTGAACTAAAAATCAATGGAAATAGGCCTAAAGTTTAAACCTTCACTTGGTGTGAGATAGAGTAGAGATAAATAAAGGTAGTAGAATTAGAATTAGAATTAGAATTAATATAAGTGTAGCAGCATCATATGATATTTGATAGAGCGTAGAATTATTTCACACATGACAGATATGATATGCAAAGGACAGATATGATATGCAAAGGAAAGTATCCCGCTTCTCAAGCAGCACACTAGGGCATGTGCAATTTGTGTTGTCCCACTTCTATATTCATATGGGCATATGAAAATTTAATTTGTATCCTTTTTATGTTACAATTATAACTTTGTATCCTAAAAATGTTCAAAAACATGAACAATTGTAAATTAAAGAAACATACTAATTAAAATAAAAAAAATACTCTATATTTTCATGCATACAGGTGTAAGCCTAGCCTGTTAAAATGTACTCCAATACAAGAAACTCGACCTTTCATTTATACAAGGCTATAAAATCATTAAAATATAGAGTTTCAATTCTAAACACTTAAACCAATAAAGTTATGAAATTCAGAACTAAGTAGACAAAATTTAATTATTCAGAAATGAAATTTTTACAGCAATAACTTCTATTGTATGACGACTATGTATTTAATTTTTAACCTAAACTAGGAAGGCATGACAAAGAAGATTCAAAACTAGAATTGGTCGATATCTTGTGATTCGATTATACTCTACAGAAATCAATCCATGTCAAAGGTAATGCCTCTGCTGCTGGAAAGACGAGGATGTGGCCAATAAGGGACGATCTAAAATATTAGGCTGAAACAATGCCATGCCAAACCCTGCCGCTGATGTTGTTGATTGTGGACCTCGAATTGATGGATGTGGAGTTGAACTGCAATCGTCAAAACATTACAAATATTAAACTATTTTCGCACATAAAAGTGATCAGTAAAGAAATTGTGTAGCTTACCTGAAAGATAAGGATAGCGAGGACTCCATTGGTGTGGTAATTTCATCGTGATATGGCGGAAAAAGTGACCAGAAAACTGAAAAACACCAATGCGGATGCAATTGCCATTTCTTCTCGTAAAGGCAATTACTTCTTAAGTAAAATGAGCAACAAAAACACACAAAGTACCTGATTCTGGAGAATGATCATGAAAACCGGAGCGGAGCATCAAATCCTGCACAAATAAGTCCACTGACTATTATAAACATTTTATTTTATTCCAGTTTCTCTATATCTTAATAACAGAAAGAAAACGAGAGAAAATAACCTTTAATAAACTTACCTCTTGGGTAGCTTTATTTTGTTGGACCATCTCTGCGAGAAGTAAAATTGACATCAGCAAAAATTGAATTTTTTAACTGAAAACATCCAGTGAAGGCTATAGCCAAGAAAAATACTGTCTTTAGATAATATTCTGTCATCGAAGGAGAAGCTAAACAGATATTTAGGACCTCTATTTTGTTGCTTTTCTATGACATCGTCTCAAATAACAAATATTTGCTTTTCTAACAGAATTAGAATTATACATTCAAGAGTCAACAAGAATTATACCAAAAATTCTGGGCACTAAAATCTTAACTCGCAAGAGAACTTTGAATGAACATACAGCAATTGAAACAACACAATCCACCATGAAACACGGCCTGGACCCAAAGACCCTATGGAAATGATTTTTGCATTAACAAAAGGTTCTATAGAAATGTGATTGGAAACATATTGTAACAGATAGTTCCCTCTGTTTGATAAGGCTATAGTATACCTATATTTCAGATATGGTTTTCATATAGGCTGCACAGCCTGCACCAATACATGTGGTACCAAGTCAAATTCTGACCAACATGCAATTTAGTTGCCCCATCAACAAAAATGAAGTCCGACATCAATTCTATAATAAACATTAGAATAACCATGAAAGAAAAAACACAATTTTTTACCCAATTTCGGAGCACTGGGATTCACTGCCAACGTCAAACCAAGAAAACAATCATCCTTTGAACTGCCAGAGCTCCAGAGGTTCAGTTCAAGATTAGGTTCATCTATAGGAGGGCGAGGGGCAACCTATCATTGGCAAAAGTTAAGTGATTATCCTTAAAAAATAAGTAAACTGAACAGAACTGTCAGGCTTATTACATGGAAAAAGGGATGCTGCAAACACTGATCTGCAGTTGGCCTCTTTGACGGATCCCATGAACAGAGTTGCTGAAATTGTTACAAATTTAAGCAGATTTAAGGATGCTTGTTTCCATTAATGCACGTCAAATAAAATACAAAAGAAGGTGCACGAGACTGGTTAAAACTACCTTTATTAAGTCAAGTGCTTCCAAGCTTGCATTTGGAATAACGGAAGAAAGATCAACTGGCATAATCTATTAATGAGGTTGACACTAATTAGTTGAAAGATAAGCACAAATATAGTCTGAGAATGCAACAATAGGACAGAGTTCAAGTTGGACTCACGTCTGAATAAGTGATATCAACTAATCTAGGAATGTTTCTGGCCTCAGGAAATGTACTCCAATCTGCTGCCCCAAGTACACAAAATATCTTGTACAGTTGGTCGATTTCACTGGACACACAAACAACAAGATTCATATGCTATAGGGACCATAAAGAGTATTTATTCAGTCTTTCTAAGCCTGATTTGGTGCCTCACAGAAAAGTCAATTCATAGACTACCAAAAATAGAAAACTTACAAAGACAGCGTGACAAACTTAAAAATGTCATAATGTAAATTATTATGCAAAAATACTAAATCATTACATAAAAAAAAAAAAGAAAAAAAAAAGGTCACCTTTCCCCAGGAAAAATTGGGCACAGAGTGAAAAGCTCAGCCATTATTGCACCAACTGCCCACATATCTGTGAGGATTTTATCATTTGATTAGTCAGCCAAAATAATGGAAACAAAAACCAAACAAACAATCATAAATCGAATATATTGTCTAAATCAAAAGCCATCACAGCAGCCCCAGAGGCTAATGTAGCCTCCTGCAGTTATGATAAACACAACATATGTAAATAGTTGCAAATACCAAACTCAATACAAGTACTCAGATAAAGGCCACCGAGATCACAAATGAAGAATCAAGAAAAAGAAAGGAAATAGAAGACAAATAACAGCAGCATATAAACTATCAATGACTGGATGTGAGTGAATAAACGAATCTTGCATACCAATGGCGGGGGAATAGGATGAAGATTGCAACAATACCTCTGGCGCTCGGTACCTTGCCACCAAAAAGAATAAGTTAAGAAAAAATGACATGTAAGGCATCGGGTTGGACGGTTCTAAATCATAAACAATAGCAAGAAAAGGTGTATCAATGTGATGACTCACCAGCGAGTGGAAACATAATCAGTAAAAGGAGGCATAGATGATAGTTCTCTAGCCATTCCAAAGTCGGCAATCTTTATTATTTTATTTGTCACCAACAAATTCTCTGAAGGTATAAAAAATTTAGACTGAATTAGCTCTAATAGAACAGAATCATGTCAAACCATAAGATTCAGACAAGCCTACTTAATATTTTAGTACCAGGTTTTAAATCGCGATGAATATATCCTTGCTTATGCACGTGTGCAAGCCCTTGCAGCACCTGAGACATCAAGGCTCGAATCTCTTCTTCTGTAAAAGATTTGTCCTGATCTTTCATTATTTGGTATAAGTTATGTTCCTGCAATAATAGAGCCAAATGTCAAGAAGTTAACACGAAATTAGGGTTCATCCAGAGAAGTATATGGATCTAGTTTATAATCAGAGCAAGACATAATAAAACCAATTGATTGTTACAACAAAACAACTAACATAGAGACAAAGTCACTGAACACATTCAGGAGCAGTTTATCAACAAAAGTTTACTTTTTAACCAAATGTAAGCTAATTCCAGTCTACCAGGTATAATCATTGTGACGCAATATAGCCTATCATTTGGGGAAGGCAATAATATCTCCACAGGAGTTAATTCCAAAAATAGTGCCCTGTTTTCCCTCCCAAAATACTCACTATCAGGTCCATGTCTTAATTGTCCATCTGGTTTCAGAAAACATTCATAAAACTTACCAAAATGATACTATTTGGCCAAACATTAATGACTCACTCAAACAGCAGGTGGGCACTCAGAAAATTACCATATGAAGTTATCCAGTTTAACACACCTCATCCCATCTCCATACATAGATAACTACCAATTAAAACACAAATTGATTCTTTTGTTTAATTTCTCGCTCATTTCTTTCAACCCCCGCGTACCCAACTGCATCTTCTCTCTGTTTATTTTTTTACTTTGGAACTGTCTAAGTGTTTCTTGAAGCATTTTATTTGACTTCTATATAAACTTTTGTTGCTGCCACTTAAGGGCATTTTGGCCATTCCAGATTATTAACGCAGCGCAGAACTAAGTTTTCATAAAAAATTACTGCACCAAAATTTATGTTTTAGTCTTTTGGAGCCGTCGTCAATAATATCTCAGTTTTTTCCCTTCTCTGATTTCTTTAGGGGATGCAATACACTGGATCACCAATTAAACTATATGATATCACTGTATCTGGCAAGCTTGTTTATCGCATGGTACAGTCATATTTTCCCCTTTCCAACAAGTTTTTTCCTAAAATAGACTGTAAACGGTAATATATTCCAAGTCATGTTTAAAAATACTTATTTTCCCACTAACGAATCATTAGACTAACTATGGAGAACTGATATGTCTCTTGTATTACATTAATTCAAAAAATGTATATAAGAAACAGAAGACAATTTGCAATAAGTAAATGTAATCAAATCATACCATGTACTCAAAAATGAAGAAAAGCTCATTGTTTTCTTGAACAATCTCCAGCAACTTGATTATATTAGGGTGATTTAGTTTCTGCAGAGACTGCACAACAGAGGGAAAAAAAAACAAGGACCCTTCATTAGACATTTCAGAGTTACATCATGTTATAGCTTCTTCAAGTGAAAAGCTAACATCAAATTGACTCACATACCTTTACTTCTCGTAGGCTAAGGCATTCCTCCCAGCTATAAAACTTTCTCTTGATTCTTTTTACTGCAACCTGGAACAGATACTAGATGTTACAAAGGCCCATTAAATAAAATATTTTTACTGTGTGTATAACTTTGCAGGGAATATAAAAAGAAAATAGTGGAGCAGATATCTTACAATCTCCGAGGTTTCAATATTTATGGCTTTAGATACACTACCGCAACTTCCAGCTCCAAGCTCCTCCAAAAAATTATATCTGGGAGTACAATGCAAAAGAATACAACATCGTAAGGTTCACTAAATGACACAAGAAACCATATAGCGGTAACTTAATAGGATAATTATAAAATACTCACTTTTCCATTCTTCGATTTACAAAAACTGAACAGGTAAAATTGATCAGTGGACTTCTAACCTCTTGATAGAGGTTTCTACACTTTGCAAACAATGTTCTTCAACTAACTTTATGCACAAATTTGTGCTTATATTCGCCAAATAATACAATATGTAGTAAAGTGCTGGCTTTTCATTGTATGAATGGTTGAATATTAACGAAAATGTTGTCAACATGCTTATATGCAGCCTCTACAAGCTGCAGCAAGAGGTTATCATCTAAAAAAAGCCTCCGTATCCTATCGTCCTTGCTACAAAAACTTTAGCACTGCCAAAAAGATGAAGAAATCACAATTGAATAAAAGAATATATTGATAAGGCTACAAAAATTATGAGATGGAAGTAATTAACAATTATCTATATCAGTGAGTTTCTATCCAATCTAAAGTCACGATGATCTCCACTACCAAGTTTATCAAGATATAAAGATACTATAAAAATTAAACTAATAAAACATTAAAAAAAAAAAAAAAGCTAATCGTCTACAATTCTATTAAACAAATCTCCAATAGTTAAACACAAGTAACCCCCCTCCTTCCCAAAAGCATCCAATTAAACAAATCACAGGTTTTACAACAAACAAATAGTAAAAATTGAACTTTAAAAAAAGCATGGAACAGAACTTGATCGCACAATACGCTTGTAATTATTTTATGAAAAAAAGAAATACAGAAGTAGCTAGAATTAATATTGAAAGAATCAAATACATTAAATTTAATAAGATTAAACACCACAATTAACCCAGAATATGACAAAATCAAATTCCACACAAGTATTTAATTGAATACCAAATCAAAATTGCAGATAACTGGGTAATCAATTTCAAAAATACGAAACCAAGAGTAAAATCGGCGCAAAGCTCTTTACGTCATTAGAAATTTTGAACAAAATAGGCGAACTGAACTCACCTCATATGAAACAGTAATGCGCCATGAGTAGAGAAGAAATATCAAGTACGAATATATCTGCGTATGTGTGATGTGTATAGGCAGAGATAGAAAATGGATACTCGGATCAATAATTTAAACAAGAAAAACATTTAGAGAGAGAGAGAGAGAGAGAGAGATAATTGAATCAATGGTGCTATGGTATGGGTATGAAGCTTTGGAGAAGAAACCAACGCTTTATATATATACAGAAATAAATAATTAATTATATCCAACCAGTAAAAAATAAGTAATTATATTTTGATTTTTAAGTTAATTAATAACCAATCACGAGGTAATTGAATTTGTATATAACTCTAGAAAGTATTAACCAATACGTCGTATTGTTTGTAATGTACAGCTTGTACTTGTATTTATCTTCTAAATTATTTTGGACTATAATTTTTCTATGGACTAAATTCCTTCCACCCAAATGCAGTGTGCGTTAATTTATTTTATTGAAAGTCTTATACGGAGTATATTTATTTCTTTGTGTAAGTATTTATTAGAAAGGGGTGGAACAAGGGGATTTGGTCCTTTGATTGATTCAACGAGGATATTGTCATTGTTATATTTGACCTATGTAAAATATGAATGAATGTAGAGATTTAGGATCATATGTTAGAAATGTAGTTTTAATCTGAATAGCGGAAATTTAAAGTATAAGGAAATTCTACACAATAAATATTGGTTAGTGATATTGACAGAGCAAGATTGTTGTTATCAGAGCAATTGTTTCAGATTTTCTAATTTGCCTTTATAGTCGAAGACTACAAAATATGATTTTCTCAATTCTCAATACTCCTTTTTAATTCTCAATATTGTCAGAGCACATATTGTTGCTGCCAGAGCAACTTTTTTTAATTTCTTAATCTACCCCTTCTAGTCAAGATCATAAAACTTGGAATTCTCCATCCCCATGACACACCATATTATTTTATTGACAATTCAATTTTCTCTCTCATATTAATACCTTGTTTTCTCTCTCTTATTAATATATTATTATTGTTTTCCTTTTTTCTTTTATTATTTAACTTCTTTTTCCTTGTCCTATTATATTTCAAGCATAGAAATAATTATATAGTTTTATATAATAGTATAATACGACTGGTATGTAATTCACAACAATATATAAATAAAGTTAATTTGTGATGAAATGAACTATTGCATAATTTCACTTTTTCTCTTTATAATTGAATTTTTTATATCTTCTAATTACCAAATGTTTATGACTTAAAGCAAATTTGATAAATCCAAAAATGAGCATAGTCGACTTCACACAATTAAAAATGAAATGTGAATGGATAATATAGTTAGATAACTTTCAAACTCGTCACAAGCTCGATTCGGTAAGTCAAAAATAAAAATAAAAAATGTAAATGTAAAGTTAAACGATTTTAATACATGTTCGATTCGATTAAAACTCTTTCAAATCTAAATCTATTATTTTTATCAAATCTAGCATGAATAATATAGTCATATAATTAACTTTCAAACTCGTCACAAGCTCGATTCGGTTAGTAAAAAAAAATGTAAATGTGAAGTTCAACGAGTTTAATACATGCTCGATTAAATTAAAACTCGTACGAATCCAAATTATTTAAAAATATTTTCAAAATTCAGAAATATTAATTAATCATTAATGCACAAAAATAGTTTGTACAATCCAAAGAAATTATCACAACATCATATATAAGGGTCATTCTAATCAAATATTACGGAAATTATTTATATTACAAATGAAGTTAAAAAATTACATTTAAGGATGATGATGAAGGGCTTCTTTCATATGCGCAGTTTATTATATTACGGCAAAATTAAAATTAATAGTTGCAAATGAAGTTAAAAGAATTACCTTTAAGCATGATGATGAATGACTTCTTTCATATGCCGTTTATTATATGTTAAAGAACAAGTAACATAATTAATGTGATTTATCTAAAAAGTCATTAAAATAATTTATTTATTTTCTTGTTAAAATATACTACTATTAAAAAATAAAATAAAAGTTAATAATGTATTAATAAGAGAGAGAATATTGAATTACCAATTAAATGAGTATTTTGGAAATTGAGAACTATGGATTTAATGACCGCTGACTTGAAAGGGCATACTAGGAAATTAAAAAAAAGTGCTATGGTAGCAACAATATGTGCTCTGACAATATCGCTAGCCTTTTAATTATGACAATCACTATTCTCTCTCATTAACACATTAATATTTTTTCCTTTTTCATTTAACATTTACACATGGAATTAATCATGTCATATAGCTTCTCGTGTGAAGAAGCTTAGATTTTAAGTCTTTGTTTTGTTATCATAAATATTAGAATGACATTTATGCTTATTCTCAAAATATAAAAAGTTTTATAACTTACGAACAACAACAATCAAACTATTAGCTTTTGTTTCAACTAAACCTTCTCTCTCTTATTAATACATTATTAGCTTTTTTTTTGTCACTTCTTATTGAATCATTTCATATAGAAATTAAATAAAATTTACTTTTTCTCATATTCTCAATAAAAGAACTGTTGAGGATCATCATCATCTTCTTCTTCTTCTTCTTCTTTTTATTTTTTATTTTTTATTTTTCCGTTTAAGTGGTATCATTTTTATTTTCATTAGTTCCTGGTAATTATTTGTCACAATTTTATTTTCTATTTATTGTTTAGCTTTCCAAGCATAGATTATCCATTAACTTTGTCTAACAATTAAGTAGGAAAATACTACATATAAAGCAATAATAAAAGAGGGCTATACTAAGATGGTGAATGTGGGTTTATTATTATACAAAAGTTACTTTGTGTGCATCTAACCTGGTGTTTAATGTAGATTATTTAAGAATGCATTCAAGTTTATGTATTATAAGTCTTTTGGTGATATAAGTAATAGAAACTAATTACAATATATTATGAAATTGTTATTTTATACTTGTTATTTTTTTTAATTAAGTATATTTAAAATCATTTGTAATTGGTCAAAAAAATTAGTATAGTGATATATTTTTTTGTTAAGTTTGGTTAATTTTTTTTATCGAGCTCAAAATTTGTGTTTGATTGTTAGATAAATTGATCTCAAATTAGCTTTAATCAAACAAAACATGAATCATAATTGTACAACTAAAATTTTATATATATATATATATATATATATATATATATATATATATATATATATATATTATTTTTTAAATTTTCGAACTCGAAATGAATTTCAAAATTTCAAAACCAAATTGATAAAAGATTTTTTTTAACGATGTAGCTTGAATTTCTGCCTAATTAATGAGTAGAATAAGTTGGGAGATTTTCAAAATTCAAAACTACTTATTATAATAATAAAAATGTAATTAATATATTTTGTTCAATACTCTATATGAATTAAATAATTATCAATATTCCATGTTTATAATGCATACGGAAAAGAAAACAAAGATTATTAAATATTAAAGAGAAGATATAGCTCTCAACTTAGGAGTAATATAAGAGAGAGAGAGAATTACAGGTGCTGTGAATTTAATTAGGAGGGACACAATAGAAAATTAAAAAAAATTGCTCTGGCAGCAATAATATTTGCTCTGGCAATATCGCTAGCAATAAATATTTTATAGGGTAGTTTTATATATATATATTTGTGAGATTGCATGCAAACTTTATATAATACGAGAGTGTTTTTTGTATTTATGAAAGTAGTTGTGTGTTTAGTTTATCTTTAAAAAAATTAGGGAGAAGAAAGAAAGAAAAAGGGAGATGTAATGTACAAGCAATCTTCACGCGGGATGGGAATTAAATTAGCGAAATCTTTAATTCAAAGTCATGTCGATGAAAAATAAAGTAATTGACCAACTATTATTCAGATTCTTCTGCGGTAAGAGACAAAGGATATGTTTTGTTGGCTTCTCGTTTTTATATGTATCTTTTCACGAATTTTTATTAGATTGAAAGTTAAAGACATTTGAAAATATGTTTATTTTTGAAACGTTAACACTTAATTCATCAATAATCATCATGAGAATCTCTTCAATTATCACAAAATTACAGAGATATACTAATTATAATGATTAATAATATATTAGAAAAATACACACACCAATGAAAATCAACCCCAATACTCTTGAAAATTTGTTTTGAGATTTGGTTTTCTATTCAAGATATGCTAGTTAAAATTGATGAGATTGTATTTCTTTTATGGTTAAAAGGATTATTTCTAAAAATATATATGGTAACATTTGCCATAGTTAATTGATTAAATTTTTTATTTAATCATCGTGTACAAATGTATTTTTTTTCAATTAAATCCTCTTAAAAGAGTTCACCGGCTTATAAATAAGAAAAAATATGAAGCTTTTTTGCCCTTTTTTCTGCTTTTCTGATTAAATTTTATTGCTAAAATATTGCCCAAAAAAACTTCCTCCTTGTCTGCAGAGAAACAACAATTTTTTCACCTAAATATATAAAAACTCCATATCTGATTATAGACAAGTCAGTTTCCTTGCCCAAAGCTTCAGTTAAAAGACTTCTGAACTAGAGATGCTATAAGAAAACCCGACGGAGAAAAGGGAAAATCACACTTTACCCCTTTAACTTTGGCAGATTTTGCACTTTGCCTCCTAACAGTTTTGCATTTATGAATTGTTGCAAAATGAAGGAAATGTTAGGAATTGTGGTGCAATATGGTCGGACAAAATCTGGTTATCAATTCTTTTATCTCTTCCAACGTGATACACCTAGATAACGGGCCTCTCTCTGTGGCCGATTTTCTCGATAAAACTCAGAATTTCGCAGGGCTCCTCTCCCTTTACCAGAAAATCAATATATGGTGTGATTGCATTTTGATTCTCAACATCAGCATCTTTTAGAAGGTCCGATATCAGCCTATCAGCTTCACTAAACCTTCCCTCACTCTGTAGGCCAACAATCACAGGACAATATGAAGCAAAAGAAAAAATGCAACCATAGCCAAGAAATCGTCTAATCCACTCGACACAAAGATCATAATCGTGGCTTTTATAAAAGTGATCAATAATGGCAGCACATACATCACTGTCAGGATAGAGACCATTTTTCACCATTTCTTGAATGAGGTACTCCGATTCTGAGATTCTCCCTACTCTGCTTAGGCCCAAGATTAGAAAGTTGTATATATCGACCAAGTGGCCCCCACATTCTACGAATTTTTCCCGAAGCTTTATGGCATGGGAGATATCAATGTCCTTAAAAACAAAGCTAGGAGAAAAGATTCTACTAGAACCTTCCATTTCCGACTTCAAAATTCCGGAAAGTAATGCAAGATATATTTGAGAGCTCGGCTTACAACCATTTTGTGACATGGTATTCAAAATTTCAAATGCAAGGTTCAATCTTCCAGCAGCAACATATGACTTGACCAATAAACCGTATATAATTTCGTTCGGTAATACTGCATCTTTTTGCATTTCAATGAAAAGATTCCCTGCTTCCTCTACTTTACCAAACTTGCAGAGACCATTAATTATTGTAGTGTATGCATAGACATTAGGTCTACACCCAACTTGTCTCATGGATTCTAACATTTCCAAAGAAGAGTTAATATCACCTCTTTTACAAAGCCCATTGACCAATATAGTATAAGTCACAACTGACGGAACTAGACCATACTTTATCATCTTCCCTAAAATAGCATTTTCTTCAACTAACTTAACTTCTTTGCTAATAATATCTAGAAAAATATTGAAAATATGGGGGCTCGTCAAACATCCATTCTTGATCATTTCCACAAACAACACAAGTCCGTCTTTAGTTTTTCCAATTTTGCAATAACCATGAATAAGAGTAGTTACTGTCACTTCATCAAGGGAAACTCCTTCTTTTACCATAACCCCGAGGAAAACGCTTGCTTTCTCTGGTTTTCCCATTTTACATAGCCCATCAATCAAACCAGTGTAAGAAAATTTATCGGGTTTAATACCAATCGAGTTCATTGAACGCAAAATTTCGATAGCCATAGTAACCTCCCCTACCCTGCAAAACCCATCGATGAGAATATTGAAGGTAACTTCAGTAGGAGATATGCCATTGTTTACTACCTTTATCAACAATGTGACAGCTTTGTGAGGCTTGCCAATTTTACACAACCCTTCGAACAGTTCATTGTACGTACGAATATTCGGTTTACAGTGCCTTCTCTCCATCAACCCAAGCAACTCAAAAGCGGAAACCACCCTCCCTTCTTTGCAGTAACCATTAATTAGAGCATTGTAAGTAACAATACTGGGATATAAACCATCTTTCAACATTTTCCTAAACATCCCATTTGCCTCATTAATTGAAACCTCTTTGCTCAACATATCTACCATGACAGTGTAAGTGTGAACATTTGGCTTACACCCCTTCCCTATCATCTCATCAAACAAACTACAAGCTTGGTTAACTAATCCTTTATCACACATTGCTTTAATTAAGATTGTATAGGTTCGAACACTCGGTTGAAAGCCTTTCACACTCATATTTTCCTTTAACTTACATGCTTCATCTAACCTTCCTACTTCACATAGACCATGTATAAGAATCGAAAATGTAACACTATTAACACCACAACCATCCTCTTTAGACATTAATTCAAACACTCTGAAGGCTTCACTAAGATCACCAGCTCTACAATTACCTAAAACTAAGGAAGTACAAACATAAACATCCAACTCAAACCCGAGTTTCAAAACTCGAGAAACAAACATTTCCGCAGCCTGTACAAACCCATTTTTACACAAAGCATTTACAATAGTCCTGTAATCAATCCCATCAACAACAAATCCACCCTCCACCATTCTCTTAAACACCATAAATGTCATCAAACCCATATCCAATTTCATCAAACACATTAAAAGCATACTATAACATGGATAATTAATCCGAAACCCGATTTTTTCCATGTCATCAATAGCATATATTAGCTTCAAAATGTCGGCTTTAGAACTAAAACACTCTTTAATTAAAAAAACTAACACTTTATGTACAATCCCATATAAATTATCCGACACTAATAAATACAGTAAGTTAATTCTGCTGTCTATATCATAACAATAAGTGGATTGTTTACATACCCATTTGGAAAAGTTGAGGCTGAGTGGAATATCGTGGCTGTGAAAAGCTAGTATTTTGGAAACTAAGTGCGGGTTCATGTGAGAGACGAATGATTTTAGGCGAATGTTGTTTTGCCAATTGGGTTTTTTTAAAAGGTTAGATATATGATGAACGGTGTCGTTGAGGGGGTCTGAATTGGGAAGAGAGGAAAGTAGTGATATGGATTGAAGAGCGCGAAAGTTATGGGTCTTCAGCGGGAGAGCTTGAAGCCTGATTGCTCGAAGCAACATGCATGAATTCTGGTGTTTTGTTTTGTTCTGTGTGTGTGAAGTGAAGGAAGTTCGCTCGAGCAGAAAAATTTGAAACTTTTTATTTCCTGTTTTTCGTCCCTTATTTTCAAATTGCGTCTTTGAGGTACGGATACTTTTTGGTTGTGCGTTTGAGGTTTTGGAATTAAAATAGAAATGCGCAAGGCTTACTTAAAAAAGGGAAGAAAAAAAGAGTTTTTTTTTGCCTCAGTGACCTTATTCAAATGTCACTTTGCAAAAATGACCTTCCATTTTCTTTTTCCTTTTTTTTTTTCTTATATTTTAAACCTCTTCTGTAAAGGGAGCTGACCTGACCAGACCAAGATGATTCGGTGCTGAACCTCTCCATGATCCGCATAGCTGTTGTATGATGTTCATCAATAAAAAGAAGTTCAATAGCTTTAAGTCCAAGAACTTCGCAATCTGTATACCCGAAAAGTTTTTCAGCTGCACGATTCCTGCAAGATGATATATTTCCTTTATGTCATGCCGTATTGCCGTATTGTGCTTAAAGTCTTAAAGATGATAATAAGTCTCAGTTACTTTGAATAGACTAAATCTCAAAGTAAGTATATTCAGAATTATCATATGAATACTTAGGGTTCGGCTAAACCCAAATTTAGGGAAAAAAATTCCCTTACATCAACGAAATTTTTAGTTCAAAAAAATATATGTAAACACGCATACGTTTATCAATACAAATAATGCGATACAAATTCTTGTGTTGAACACATTTTATCTACGGCTCCACGATTATCTTCCCAGTTGCATGCCCATCAATGCTCTTAGCCCAAGCCTCCTCAGCTTTACTCAAAGGATACTTGGAATCAACGATCGTCTTAAGCTTCCCTTCTTTCACCAACTCAACAAGATACTTCATATTCTCACTTTTAGGGATCACAATTAGAGGCACCAATTTCTTTCCAGAGAAAGTCAGTTTCTTCACAGCAAAAGTCCAAAAGGCACTAGCCCCTGGTGTAATATCAATTACCTTCCCATTTTCACTCAAATTTGGCTCAAATACAGACCAGGGTACGGCGGTTGCACAATGAATCACCACATCATATTTCTTACCGGATGGACTCTTAAGGGCAGCCCCTTCTGGAGTTTTGTAATCAAGCACCTCATCTGCTCCGAGGCTTTTCACCAGATCCAAGTTGCGGGCTCCACAAGTGGCTGTCACGTGTATGTTTCCTAGTTTTGCGAGTTGAATGGCATAATGGCCTACACCACCTGAAGCAGCAGTGACAAGAATGTTTTTCTGGGGCCCGTTTTTATCGAGCTTAATCCCAGCAGTTTGTGTGAGCGCTACGAGAGCCGTACAGCCGGCAAATGGAAGGCCTGCTGCATCAGCAGCTGATACTTCAGGAGGCCGAGGAGCTGTTAAATTTTCCTTGACTACACCGTATTCCGACAAACCACCTCCTGTCTGTTTCATATGATATAAAAACCAGTTCGAAAAGCAAATACAAAGTTATACGAAGAATAGTCCTCTTGTGTTCATAAAAATGTGGGAATGAGACCTCATTATATGCACGCCCGATTAACCAGCGACCCATGATAAAAGAAAGTTCTTGTTCTTGTGAAATTACCTCCAAATTATCGTCAGTGCATGTTATCTATTTGTATAGTCTAGATGGATATAATATCTCTTCTCTATCTCTATCTATCTCTACTACTACTGTTGTTATAAAAACATGAATATTTCTTTAACTTTTTTGTGAAAACTAAATTACTCTCCTATTTAAATTGAAAAGTAGTAATATTTAATTAAATAGTAAATATATAAAAAAAATAAAAGTAATATATTGAAGAGGTATATTTAGACATGAAGTCTTATAATATTTATCTCCTACATAAACTCCTTAAATATATAAATTCTCTTTTACATGAATTTTTGTAATTTTAATCTTAAGAAAACACTATATATATTTTAAATAGCCCCTAAAATATATATAAAAATTATTATACTTTAGCATCATAATTAAAATGTTAATTTAAAGATTTAGTACAACATAAGTCATAAACCCTCTAAATATAAATATTTAAAATGAAATTCTCTTAAATATCATTATGTTACAAAAAAAATTAGAATTGAATGGCCATCTTACTATGAAAGAATAAAAATTACTTATAACTTAGCTAATTATGTAATTTTACTTTGGCTAGAATATAAAATATGAAGATATTCATTAATATCAAGACATGCATAACCTCTCTGTAATTCTTTTCGTGAAAAAACGTGTGAACTTCGTGGAAAATGGTGAAATAGATAAAATATAATCATTGAAACATGTGAAATCAATGAAAATTCGGGTGAAATTGGTGAACACTGGCGAAAAGGATTAGAAAGATACCCCTGAAATCGATGAAAATTAGTGAAAAAAATATGAAACCGGTGAAATGACAAGAATAGTGAAAAGCAGGAGAAATTGGAAAAAAAAAAAAAAAAAAGCTTAGCAGACAAAATAAGGTGAAGCCGGTAGAAAATTAGTTTAAAACGGATAAAACAAGAGGACAAAATTGTAAAAACAATGAAAATAAGTTATAATTGATAAAAAGGGTAAAAAAACTAAATTGGTAAAAATGAATAAAATCGATTAAAAAACAGGTTAAATCGATGAAAAATGAATTAAATAGGTAAAAAAGGATTAATTTATTTTATTTTATGACATAATAAAACTAATTCTACTCTAACTTACAAAAGATACCTCTTCTAATCATATAAAAACTAGACACCTAAAAATTTAGGAAACTGCTACTTATAAGTTATTACTGACGTGAACTATAACTCCTAATTAATCCTATGAATAATTACAAAACAATAACTAAAGCCTTTAGACTACTAATGGGGATCATGGGTGGTTTTGTATCAGATGTGTAGTTCACTGAATTCTTATTCGCACGAATGTAGATATATTTGCCAATAAATTAACATGACAAGAGTATATTGGTCAATCAAAACAAGCACAAGAGTGAGTGTACTTTAAAATATATAAGCCAGAGAATACTGATCTCAAATTGTAGTTTTTGAAAGAACTTCGAAGATTGAGCACTCGTTTCACGGCATGATCACGTATGCATGCCTGTATGTATGGTAAGGAGCAAGAGTGATAATAAATAGAAACAGATGAACACTTAATTACCAGACCCAGCACAGCAACAACTTTATCACCAGATTTGATGTTTTTTACTCCAGGTCCAACCTCGACGACCTCTCCAGCCACATCAGTAGCTTCTCCAAAAAAAAAAAAAAAAAAAGAGAGAAAATGGAGAAAAGAAAGTTAATGATTATACTAGAAAACAGGATAGCATAGCATCATCAGGCAAAATACATTTTAGACTCCAAATTTCTCCTGAAGCTGATAAAAATAATTAACTAGCTATGTGCTCCAATTAATAACAAATTCATTTTTGGACACTCCTTTGCTTTTCTCCGCTGGCAAACATTAAGAAGTTAGGACTGTCATATTAAGGAAGGTGGTACTGTTGGGCCTTTACTAGGCTAAACACCATGGGAGATCCAACTATGAGTTCAACCTGCCACGTATGTATCTACGCACTCCTTGCAAATTTCAGCTCATTACTCATGTGAATAATTGAGTTACAAGCTAATATACATTTACTTTTAGTCTTTTAGTTTTAGTAACAAAACTTAAATAATTTTCACTTGAAGAAACAAAACAACACCAGTTTGCAACTATCGTAATTAGGCCAGCCTGATTAAACCAAAATCTCAGCAACAATTACAAGAAGCTGGAGTGACAAAAGGAGGTCAAGAAGAATCTGAAATGCTAGTGGTAAACTTACCAGGTATAAAAGGAAATTTTCGAGGAAGAAGAGGACGAAGGATGCCTTTCTGAATTTTCCAATCAATTGGATTTAAGCTTGTTGCTTCCAACTTTAGCAGAATTTCACCATTACCAGGAGTGGGAACTGGAACTTCAACATGCTGCCAGAAGGTAAACAT
The DNA here is from genome assembly GCA_003313485.2 of Penstemon barbatus. Lineage (NCBI taxonomy): Eukaryota > Viridiplantae > Streptophyta > Magnoliopsida > Lamiales > Plantaginaceae > Penstemon > Penstemon barbatus. Next base: position 8,693,922 of record CM064877.1, on the reverse strand, counting down.
TTCATTTAACAAGCAACAAAGTTGCTCTGAATTAAACTTAATAAGTTAATCTCCTAGGTGGTCAATAATTCAAATGTATCTCTACTACAGATACTCGCTGAGTGAACCACGTCTAAACTTGATTAAAACAAAAAAAAAAAGCACCACAATGCTAGGCTCTCATCATTAAACAAGTCTGAGTGCTTCAATAAAATAATTTAAAGGTACATAAAAGTCTTAACAAGTATCTTTACACAACACACTGAACACAAGACAGGAGAAAGACACAAATTAGGAAGATGTGTTTTCATCCCCATCAAATTTTTTAAGGCAAATTCGTACGCATTACATTACGGAGTTTTCTTCATCTAAATTTATAAGAGGCATGGATTCAAACTAATTAATAACTAAAAGAGAAATTCTCCACAATGCTCTCCCACGGATATAACTATTAACAATATTATCATATTCTACATAGGTTATCTTTGGCGGGCATATGTAATCCAATACATTCAAAATATTACTAGATTTGACCTGCATCGCTTAAAATGAGAGCAATTTGAGCACACCTTAACTAAGTACGGCATCGCTCGGCCTATTCATTTTGCAATACTATATTTTACATGTCAATTTTTTCTCAGCTGTCACACGGTGGCGGAGCTACATGTAGACTGGATAAAATTAAATATTTGTAGTAGTAATAAGATTTTGAGCTGTGAAAGTGTTGGCCGGATGGTTAAGGAATTGCAGGTTTAAGTTGGAGATCCGGGTTGATGCCATTGATTCTTATTTCAATTCTTAAGCCATTTATTTAAATTTTTCTTTCTTTCTCTTCAATTCTTAAGCCATTTTTAAAAAAAAAATTCTTTCTTTCTTTTTAATGATTATAATATATAAGGAATATGATATTTTATTATTATTACAATACAAGAATTTTCTTTTATAATTTTCTTTATTTAGTGCATTATTCCTAAAAAAAATCTTAGTAATTGTAAGAAGAATATAATTTTTATTTTCTTTATAACATATAAGATCTTCTCCTTATAATTATATTTTATTTAGTGCACTTTTCTTTAAATAATATTCTTTATTTAGTGTACAGTACATTTCGAAAAAAAAAATCATTGTTAATAATAATGAAAGAATATACTCTTATTTTTTTAATTATTTACTTTATTTAATGCATTCCTCGAAAAAAAACCCCAATTAAATCGGTCTAGCCCCGCCACTACTCGCACACAGTCAAAAATTGAGGAAACCTGGTGCAAAGCCCTACAACCATTCAAATTTAGGCTATGAATGAAGCACAAAGAAATCAAGTAACGACAAGAAATAACATCCTTAGTGAATCCACCATGCAGTAAACAAATTTATCTCCATATACTGCAATTCAAAATGTACAAAAAACTGATGATCCACAAATATAAATATAGTGAAGTGGTTGGTCAATTAATAGCATTTCTGCAACCTTATGCAATGAGAAAAACTGAAAGGGGGAAATAGTTTCTTCTTAACATTAATGTGCTTATAATGTTGAAAAAAATTCTCTCCGTTTAAGGAGACAGTTAATTCATCCATTTATTCTCTAGGCATAAGGTGAGCACATAAATTAACTCAATAAAAGTAGTCACGAACTGTTTCCAGATTTGGAAATATTCCAGTTCAACCTGGCCTGGTTCTTCCTTTTAATTACCTGACCTATCTTTTTCAAAAGCCTTTTTTTCAATTATTTATCTATACAGAAATATGTCAAAACTTTCACAATAGGTTCTAAGAAATACTGAAAAAAAGTTAAAAGTATTAAATTGAACACAGCTAAGAGGTTTCCAGGAAATGAAGTCACCTTCAAACCCGCAGCACCTCCGCCATAACATAAGTACTGAACTGCGTGCATAAGCTTCCCCGCCATTCCTCAAGGTGCAAGGAGTTTTTATATTCGAGACGAGAGAGAAAAATGAAAACCGGAAAAAAGGAATTATAATTAGTAGGTCCAATGACGTATGAAAATGACCTAGGAAAGGTTGTATTTTAAAAAAAGTCGGTCCTTCATTTATTTTTTAATTCCATCATCAACTACACTCATTTAAATATAAAAATTAAAAAAGTCGTTTTTCTTTTTTTTTAAAAAGTCGTTTCAGCAACTGATAAGTCGTCGTTCAGGGTCGAAATTTAAAAATATTCAATTTAAAAATTTCAAAATATGGAATTAAATTTGTATTGATAATTAATTGTTTATCTTTTAAACTAATTAATTATAATGAAGGTCATTTCATTTTTAAAATTTTCTCCTTTCTTACTTTAGAAGAGTAAAATTTGTTGCCTAATTAAATTTTGCTAAATTTGAGAGATAATGCAAATTACATTAAATCTCATTAAAGAAGCAATTGTGTGTAGGAAATTTTTATACAAGGCACGATTTGCTAGGAAATTTCTACACAATGCAATATTTGAATAGAATATCTTATTCAAAACAAGAATATATATATTCAAATATATTTCTTGTCATTAAAGATATTAAGAGTCAATTAAATCACGCCACGTCATGGAGAGAATTTTACAAGATTTTAAAATCCCACCTATAAATAAGGATCATCTCCAAGAAGAATATCACAACTCAAAAACACAATTCACAAGCACGAAGAAGCTTAAGGAGAAAAAAAACAAATTCTCTCAAGGCGTTCTTCGTATTATTCAAATGTGTTCTTAAAAAAGTGAAGAAAATTCAACATTTAAAGCAAATGAAAGAAGAAACGGTGTGACCTAATTTAAAATAATTAGGAATTTTCTCTTATCAGTTTGGTTAGTTAGTTTAGTAAATAAGATGGGTCGTTCCTTGTATTTTTCCTTGGCTAGACTTGGCCCATTAGCTAATGTATATATATATATATATATATATATATATATATATATATATATATATATATGTATATATATATAGGTTTAGTCAGTTTATTTTCACACACAAGTTCATTAATTCATTTTTGTAATATCAGTTTATAATATACAGATTTCCCTTTCAATTCTCTCTACATTTTATACAGTGCAATTACATATATGATTACATATTATATAATTTACATGGTATCAGTAGTATTCCATTAATTTTACACTCAAAATCCGCTGCATATTCCATCCAATTCATCAAGATTTCTCCATCTCTTCACTGCATCATCATCCGAAGCAGTTACTTTTGATCAGTAGAATTATTCATCTTGGTTCATCCTTCCATCAGCAGAATCCACCCTGCTTTCTTGATCAGTCATTTGCCATCTTCAGTCTCCTGGTAATATCTTCTCAAACATCACTTTTTTATTCATCCTTGTTTTCCTTACTGCTCCTTCATCAATCCTATCATTTACTCACTTCCAAATCCCAACCAAGAAATCTCCCTTTTCCATTTTCTTGTCCCTATAGCTTCATCAGCATCACTCACACCCATCTTTACAGTCAAGAACCTTCATTTTACATCCAAGAACCTTCATTCCTCTCATCTATGGACACAAATTCTTCTACCACAGATCATGTCTCTCATGCCATCACTTCCACACGTACCAGATCCCTCATTGAGGATCCCACCAGTCCATATTACCTACACCCTGCAGATGGACCCAGTATATCTTTAGTTTCAGAAGAACTCACAGAACACAATTATCAAACATGGAGCATAGCTATGGAGTTATCTTTAGATGTTAAAAACAAATTGGGTTTTATTGATGGCACTCTTTTACCACCTACTGAAGATCATGTCCTACACAATTATTGGACCAGAAACAACAAATTAGTCATTACATGGTTGTTAAACTCCCTTTCCAAAGAAATTCACCACACCATTCTTTACCACACTTCAGCCCGGGAAATTTGGCTTGAACTTAAACAAAGATTTCAGCAGGCATCAGGCCCTAGAATGTATCAATTGAAAAGAGATCTTATGGCCATACAACAGCAGAATCTTTCAGTTACTACATATTTTTCCAAACTTAAAATCCTATGGGATGAAATCACAAATTTTAGGCCCAAATGTACCTGTGGCCTCCTAGATGACTATTTTGAGAAAGAATATCTTCTTTACTTTCTTATGGGTTTACAAGACTCTCTGGCTCCTACTAGAAGTCAGATTCTCCTAATGGAACCTCTACCCTCTGTTTCTAAGGCATATGCCTTAGTCACCCAAGAAAAAACACAAAGATCCATTCAGTCCTTTCACACTCCTACTGATTCACTTGCATTCTCTGCTAGAACAGGTCCTACATATCCTTCCCCTAGACCTCCCTTTAACCCATATCAAAACTTCACTCCAAACAGACCACCCACACCCTCATTCAGAAATCCATTTAACACAAATTACAGAAGGCCAAATAGGCCCTTTTGCACTCATTGCCAGATGCTGGCCATACATCTGAGACCTGTTTTAAGCTACATGGGTACCCCCCAGGGTACAGACCACCATCTACAACTTATAGACCACCTACACAAACTCCATCAAAAATCAACTCTATACAATCAGACACACAGCCTGAAGACTCAACAAAAACCAATCTGCAAGACTTTATGCAACAACTTTCACCAGAACAGATTCATCATCTATCTCACCTATTCTCAAATCAGATAAGTTGTTCCTCTCCCTCTTCTCAGTCAGACACTTCCACATCCAGCACATACAATATTACTACAAATACAGGTTTTGTCTTCTTACCTTAATCTCACTAATAATTCAACATTCACTCAGCACTGGATCCTTGATTCAGGTGCTACAAGTCATATCAGTAACAATCTCACACTTTTTCACACATTATCACCTATTACTCGTACATCAATCACTTTACCTAACAATTCTATCATTGCAGTTCATTTCAAAGGCTCTATTGTTTTAAATTCACACATTACCATCAAAGATGTTCTGTTTGTTCCCAATTTTAAATTTAATTTACTTTTTGTCCCTGCACTTCTCAATACACTTCCTTTAAGTATTACTTTTTCACCTACATCTTTTATTATTCAGGAGCTGAAGTCCAAGAGGATGATTTGCAATGGTGAACTGTCTCATGGACTCTACATTTTTCAGTCTTGCCCCCCTTCTCATTCTTCTTTTAATTGTAATATTGTTACTATGGATACTTGGCACAATAGACTAGGACACATTTCTCTTGATAGACTACTCTCTTTACAATCTGTATTAGGTTTTACATCTGTCCCTACTAGAAATAAAGTACAAAGTACCTTGTGACATTTGCCCTATGGCCAAATTAAAAACTTTACCCTATAATATCAGTACCTCTACTTCCTCTGCTATATTTGAACTTGTCCACTGTGATGTATGGGGCCCTTATAGGGTTACTGCCCATAATGGATTTAAATATTTCTTAACATTAGTAGATGATTTTAGTAGATTCACTTGGGTATATCTTCTCAAATATAAATATGATGTATCAACTGTTTTACCTAAATTCATTTCAATGATTAAAAACCAATACAATTCATCTATTAAGATTTTTAGAAGTGACAATGCACAAGAACTTCTCTTTTCTGATTTATTTGCAAAATTAGGGATCATACATCAATTTTCATGTGTTGAAACACCACAGCAAAATGATGTGGTGGAAAGAAAACACCAACATATTTTAAGCATTGCTAGATCATTACTATTTCAATCTAAACTACCTATTAAGTACTGGAATGAATGTATCCTCACAGCTGTATTCATCATGAACAGAATACCTTTTCCTATCATTCAAAATCACTCCCCTTATTTCAAGTTATTTAACACTAACTTTGATTATCAATTTTTGAAAGTTTTTGGTTGTCTAGCCTTTATTTCAACATTAAAGAACCATAGATCAAAATTTGACTCAAGAGCTAGAAAATGTGTGTTCATTGGTTATTCACCTGGCTATAAAGGATATAAATTTTTAGATGTTCACAACTTTGAAATTTTCATATCTAGAAATGCTGTTTTTCATGAGCAAATATTTCCTTTACATGATCCTACTGTTCAACTACATTTTAACAAAGATACTTCTATTGTCTCTCCTATATCTCATCTTTCACCTTTTCATTTTGATGATCTCAACCCCCCTTCCCCTCCCCCCTCTACCTCACCCCCTGTCACTTTACCAAATTCCCTTCCCCCCTCTTCCCCTATTCCCACTTTACTTAGGAAATCTACTAGACACACTCAACCTCCCTCATATTTAAAGGATTATCACTGTAACACAGAAATCACTCAATCCTCATCCAGATACCCAATTTCTGATGTACTGGATTATTCTTTAATCTCTAAACCTCATCACACATTTATTTGCAATATCACTAATTTTTCTGAACCAACTAACTATAAACAAGCTATTAAGAGTCCTGAGTGGGTTGAAGCTATCAACACAGAATTACAAGCCATGGAACATAATAAAACATGGGACATTGTTACACTACCACCTAACAAGAATCCTATTGGCTGCAAATGGATCTTCAAAATTAAAAGGAACTCAGATGGCAGTGTTGAAAGGTTTAAAGCTAGGCTAGTTGCTCAGGGGTTCACACAACAAGAAGGAATAGATTACAGTGCTACTTTTTCTCCTGTAGGTAAGTTAATTACTGTTAGGATCTTATTAGCTTTAGCTATGGCAAAATCATGGAATTTACATCAATTAGATATAACTAATGCCTTTCTAAATGGGGATTTACATGAGGAAGTATATATGCAACTACATAAAGGCTTACATATCAATTCACATTCACACACATCCACTACAGGCACTTTAGTATGTAAATTAAAGAAGTCCATATATGGACTTAAACAAGCAAGCAGACAATGGAATAACAAATTGACAGAGGTCCTAACTACAATGGGATTCCATCAATCCAGGTCTGACTATTCCCTTTTCACTTCTGGAACAGGTTTGACTTTCATTGCTATCCTAGTTTATGTTGATGACATTATTGTAGCTGGCCCTAACACTGATTTAATTTGCTCTATTAAAACTAAGTTAGGAACAATTTTTAAGTTAAGAGACTTGGGGAAATTAAAATACTTTCTAGGCATAGAATTAGCCTACTCCAATTTTGGTTTGATTATTTCCCAAAGAAATTATGCTTTGCAACTCTTACAGGACACAAGTTACCTAGGCAGTAAACCTGTGCAGCTTCATATGCTCCCGAAGATCCAACTTAGAAACAATGACTCTGACCTTCTCTCTGATCCCTCTCCTTATAGAAGGCTTGTAGGGAGACTTATTTATCTAACCATCACTAGGCCTGACATCACTTTTGCAGTAAATAAGTTAAGTCAATTTTGATCAAAACCTACACATTCACATTTAACAGCAGTTCACCATCTCCTCAGGTATATAAAATCATCTCCAGGGAAGGGCCTATTTTATGCTAAAAATTCTAATTGTTCTCTATATGGCTTCTGTGACTCAGATTGGGCATCTTGTTTGGATTCTAGACGTTCTACAGCAGACTATTGTACTTACATAGGCAATTCAATCATTTCATGGAAGTCTAGAAAACAACCTACAGTTTCAAGGTCATCAGCAGAGGCTGAATTCCGTGCCCTAGCAGCAATTGCTAGTGAAATTTTGTGGATTAAGCAGGTGTTAAATGACTTACAGATTGTCCAGCATGCTCATCCTCCTGTTTTGTATGACAATATCTTGGCCCAGCATCTGGCCAGAAACCCCGTCTTCCACGAACGGTCTAAGCACATTGAAATCGACTTATACTTCGTACGAGACCATCTTCAGCAGAAACATCTGGCTTTAATCCCAATCTCGTCAACTGCGCAGCTTGCAGACATCCTCACCAAACTGCTTCCAAGACCTCAATTTTATCATATTCTGGGCAAGTTGGGAATCCGGAATATCTATTTCCCAACTTGTGGGGAGGGGGGGGGGGGGTGTTAAGCAAGGTTTCAATTGAACGCAAAGGAAATCTAAAGAAGAGAAATAGGGAGATGAAAGAAGAAATGGTGTGACCTAATTCAAAATAATTAGGAATTTTCTCTTATCAGTTTGGTTAGTTAGTTTAGTAAATAAGATGGGCCGTTCCTTGTATTTTTCCTTGGCTAGACTTGGCCCATTAGCTAATGTATATATATATAGGTTTAGTCAGTTTATTTTCCACACACAAGTTCATTAATTCATTTTTGTAATCTCAGTTTATAATATACAGATTTCCTTTCAATTCTCTCTACATTTTATACAGTGCAATTACATATATGATTACATATTATATAATTTACAAGATACTTAACTCTTAAAATTAACGTTATTGAAAATTCCCGAAGTTTCAAAGAAGATCAAATCCCTAAAGAACCCGCAGTATCCAAGACATAGTTCGAGACGTTCGTCAAGAAGATCTAAATTATTTCATGTTTGATCCAAAATTAAGCACAATTACTCTTGGATTAACATTATTCAAACACCAAAATTATTTTAGAGAAGATAAAATCAACATTTTTCAAGATTATTACTTAGGTGATTAGAATCAAAAGAATCATAGAGATTATAACTATTAATTTAATCAATAAATTTTAATTTGTATAATTAATTCTTGTTTAATATATTTTTAAATTTAAAATCTTATTTGTTACACTTACTTATTTTTTTGTGTAAATTACAGAAGTGCCACGCACACAACTTTTGACTGAAATTATTTCATGTTTCTTCGCCCGTTAAATTCAAATTGTGTCTTTGTGGCCCCGATATTCTTGTTTGTGCGTTTCGAGACTTTGGATTTAGAAAAATATTAAAAGTTTATTCCAAAGAGGAAAAGAAATGGTTTTATAAAATATAAAACATCTGAAGTTGTTTTAGATGTTGTAGCTCCAAGGAAAGCGTGAGACCACTAAAACTTTGAAAATCTTTTTAGATCTAATTTTAATTTGACTTGGCTAATTGCAGTTCATCGTTGGTTGTTGGTAGTTCACCACTCAAGTTGTGACACGAGGTAAAAATTCACTTACAATCGGCTATACAAATTGGGTTGGGACGGTACGAATTGTCCTAAATGCCCTTGTTAATTTATTCACAGACTTCTTCTCCACCTTTCATTTTTTATTTTTTGGCATTACATCTTTATTCTTCCCTTCTTTTCCTAACTCATAGATAAGAAGGGAAGATGTGGTTCATTTACAACCACAGGTCTATGAAAAATTTATAGACCAAATCTATGCAAAAATTATCCTTCTTTTTTCCATTGATGCCATTATAATATTTACAGTGGTGGAAGCCGCCGGAAACTGAAAAGAACAAAAATTCCACTCGAGAACAAAAACTCAAAAAATAATCTTTGAATCTAGAAAAGTAGTGCTATGTAGAAAATAGAAAAAATTATTGTTTTGAGTGCAAGAAATTGGGGAAGAACAAGAACCGCACATATGGAGATGGGTTTTGATTTTGGCAAATTAATTTTCTCTTAATTAGGGAAGATGGTAAATTGATTATACGTATACGTATCACGTATGTGTTTGCGGCGACAAGATGAACACAATCCCTAAACTAATTCCTGCTAACAACCACTTGAAACGGTGGCCATGGGAGGAGATAGTGGCGGCGTTGGCGTTAGGTGTGACAAAAATGGTGGCGGATTGTGGATGGGGTTTGTGGTGGTGACGAATTCAGTGGCTGTTTTGCTGGCTCCGTTCTTGTCAGGGTTGAAGCTTCCATCACCGGTGAGTGGTCAGACCCAGAAAATCTAGTGGTTATTCATAACTTTTTCACTTTTTCCTTATATAATATATATTTTAATCCATTTTACCAATTTGAACCCGAAATTGTTTATCGTCACTTGCCCATCTATCATAATGATAGCCAAACATTGTGATAATTTCAAAAACTAGTTAATAGAAAGTTGTCTACTTAAAAATAAAAAATAGAGCAGAGGTGGAAGACGAAGAGTTGTATTTTTTTTTAAGGAATAATAAACATTTATTCAATTCTCTTCATCAAACAAACCAATAGATTAATTAAAAAATGACAATCTCATAAAAGTTAAATTTAGTGGTCAGACCCAGAAAATCTAGTGGTCATTCATAACTTTTTATCTGTTGTAAATTACAGCAGCTCCGAAGCTGTTCATGGTTCTCTTCTTCATAATTCCAAGAAAAATCTATCAATTTCCCTTTTCATCAAATAAAACCAGATTCACAAAATCCGTGATGAGTTGCACTTTATTTAGCTGCTCGGAGGCCCCTAGCCGGGTTGATACCGGTTCCGGTGGTGGGGATGGATGCTGCAAATCCAATTGGAAGTGGATCCAAAACAGGGACATAAGAGCCAAGATGTAGAGTTGTATATGGTCTTGTTTTTGTTTATTTAGGCTCAATTTCACTTTGCACCCTACAAATTGGAGCATTTTTCACTTTGCACCCTATAAAAAAATTATTCCACTTTGCACTCTACAAACCACAATGTTGCTTCAAATTGCACCCTCAATTAATTTCAGGCCATTTTAGTTGCCGGAGTAAGGGCAAATTCATCCAGTCACATTTATAAACATCCCAATTTATTTTTCATAATTTTTTTCCCTTAGAAAAATAATTAATAAAAGTAAAATAGAAATTATTATTATTTTATTACAACATAAATAAAACATTTCAAACACAAGAAAAAGTAACACGTGATATGCAAAACATTTCAAATACAAGAAAAATAAAATATATATGAAGAATTTCTAGATTAATTTAAAAAAGAAAATGCAAGAACTTCTAGACTAATTAAAAAAAGAAAATGCAAGAAAAAGTAACACGTGAATTTCATGACACATACATAAAATTATGTTGCAAAATTTCAAAATTTCAAAATAAATCAATCCAGAAAAAAAAGAGGGAAAATTAACCAAGGACTAAAATGGCCGGAAATTGGAATGGTTATTAATGTGATTGCACGAATTTATCCTTACTCCAGCGACTAAAATGGCCTGAAATTACTCGAGGGTGCAATCTGAAGTGAAATTGTGATTTGTAGGGTGCAAAGTGGGATAAAAAAAATTGTAGGGTGCAAAGTGAAAAACACTCCTATTTGTAGGGTGCAAAGTGGAATTAAGCCGTTTATTTATTAAGTCAAAGGGTATTATGGTCATGGCTCCTAAATCAACAAAAAAATTGAGCTGCTAATATGACCTATTCTCCATGTTGCAATAAATAAAACAATATATACGGTCATGTCTCCTAGATCAACAAAAATATTGACCTGCTTATATGACATATTGTCCATGTTGCAATAAATAAAACAATATATACGGTCATGTCTCCTAAATCAACAAAAAAATTGACCTGGTAATATGACCTATTCTCCATGTTGCAATAAATAAACAATATTAATGAGTGGCTTGGAAGGGTGAACTGCAGACAGTTTTTCACAACGTGCACTGTTTTAGCCATGCCCATTTTAGTTTAGTGTTCCGGAAGGCTTTCTTCATGAAATGCAATAAAACTAGAAAATGCACTGACCTTCCTCGGAAAATCCATGAAATTTATTTGAAGTATACGATAATACGGTTTATTTGAAGTATTTTTGAAGGAATTCGGAATAGAATCTTTGTATGTAGTATTGCAATTTCTAATACGATGTTGGAGATCTAAGGCTCCACGATTATCTTCCCAGTTGCATGGCCATCGATGCTCTTGGCCCAAGCTTCCTCAACTTTGCCAAGGGAAAACTTGGAATCAACGATCGTCTTAAGCTTCCCTTCTTTCACCAACTCAACTAGATATTTCAAATTCTCACTTTTAGGAATCAAAAGCAATGGCACCAATCTCTTTCCGGAGAATGTCAATTTCTTCACTGCAAAAGTCCAAAAGGCACTAGCCCCTGGTGTAATATCAATCACCTTCCCGTTTTCACTCAAATTTGGCTCAAATACCGACCAAGGAAAGGCTGCTGCACAATGAATCACCGCATCATATTTCTTACCGGATGGACTCTTAAGGGCTGCTCCTTCTGGAGTTTTGTAATCAAGCACCTCGTCTGCTCCTAGGCTTTTCACTAGATCAACGTTTCGGGCCCCACAAGTGGCGGTCACGTGTGTGTTTCCTAGCTTTGCGAGTTGAACGGCATAATGACCTACACCACCTGAAGCAGCGGTGACCAGAATGTTCTTCTGAGGTCCGTTTTTATCGAGCTTAATCCCAGCAGTTTGTGTGAGGGCCATGTGAGCCGTAAGCCCCGCAACGGGAAGGCCTGCTGCATCAGCAGCTGATACTTCAGGAGGCCTAGGAACTGTCAATTTTTCGTTGACTACACCGTATTCCGACAAACCACCTCCTGCCTGTTTCACATGATTTAGAAACCAATTTGAAAACACAGTTATTTGGAAAACACTCTCCTTGTGTTCAACAATTGTAGATGGGCAGTTGCATAGTTAATTGAACTTAAACATGTATTAGTTGTAGTGTAGTGAGCTATACATTCGTGATCAAGAATGCAATTTGCCAATAAATATCACAGAAGAGTATATTTGTGAATTAAAACGAGCATAAGAAACAAACAGCCCAGTAAATACACCACTCATAAAAAAAATGTGGGAGATAGAACACTGATCTCAACTTCTAGTTTCTGAAAGAACTTAGAATTTCACTAAATTATAATTCAACGCGTGTTTCACGCGATGATGTATATTAAAGAGCCAGAGTACTGATAACAAGAAGAAAGATATGAAAACACTTACCAGACTCAGCATAGCAACAACTTTATCACCAGGTTCGAAGTTTTTGACTCCAGGTCCAACGTCGACGACCTCTCCAGCCACATCAGTAGCTACTCCAAAAAAAAAAAAAAAGATTGGAATTAAAAGGAAGAAATTGAAGTCAAGGACTGCTAGAAAGCAGGGCATCATATTATCACCAGGCTTAATATATTCATGGACTCAAAATACACATTCATTCTTGCAAACTCCTTTGCTGGCAAATAATCTGAAATTAGGGCTTTCATCTTAGGACAGCTACAAGGCTAACCACCATGCCAGAGATATTTCACAATCGAGTTCCAAGCTAATATACACATACTTCTAGTAATCAAAATTAATTAAATTTCACTAGAAGAAGCAAAAGAACACAAGTATGCCACGGTCATAATTAGGCTAATGCGGTTTAAAATCTCATACAACCATTCTTGACAAATAAAAGAAGCCGGAAGAACAAAAGAAAGAAAATTTTGAAATGCTGGTAATAAGCTTACCGGGTATGAAAGGAAATTTTCGAGGAAGAAGAGGACGAAGCATGCCTTTCTGAATTTTCCAATCAATTGGATTTAAGCTTGTGGCTTCCAGCTTTAGCAAGATTTCACCATTACTAGGAGCGGGAACTGGAACTTCAACATGCTGCGAGAATGTAAACATTTTATTAAGCAGGCAGGCAAGTTTTCATGACACTAAAGTCTAAACATATTTATCTCCACAGACTGCATTTCATTTCAAGGTAAATGTACAAAGGACTCAAATATAGTGAACTGGTTGGTCAATTACTAGCATTTCTGCAACCTATTGCAATGCGAAAGAGGTAATAGCTTTTTTTGAACATCCATGTACTTCATTTATTAAAATTTACTCTCTCCGATTAAAGAGAGAGAAGGTTACTGCTTCCAATTCTTCCTAGACATAAACTGAGCACATACATCAGTGCAAATGTGTGATACTAGTAGTCACGAACTGTACATTTCAAAAACATTTTCTAGTAATTACATATAGAATTATTATGTCAACAATTCCACAAGAGGTTCTGAGAAAAAAAAATTAAGTATCAAATAGAACACAGTTAAGAGGTTTCCAGGAATTAAATTCACCTTCAAACCCGCGGCTCCACCGCCATAACATAAGTACTGAACTGCGTGCATAAGCTTCCCCGCCATTCCTCAAATTGACAACTGTTGAATGTTAAACCATTTGGGAAAGGAGATTTTATATACCGAGAAAAATAATGAAAACCGAATTTCAAATAAAAAAAAAAAAGAAAAAAAAAAGGAGGATATAGTAGCTGCAATGGCGTCCAAGACAAAAGTCGGTATCAAAATGGTGTGGCGCTCAAGTGTTTATCGTGGCCAAGGGACGTTTCTGATTTTTATTTAGTTAATTTACAAAAGCCCCCAGAGGTTTGCCTGAAATAGGAAAATTCCCCTTGTTTGATGAGAAAGTATAATTATCCCCCCTCCTAAACAGGTGAAAACTGAAAAGTCATATTTGCATCAGGGACAGATTCTTTTTGCGATTAAAACATTTCTTAAGGTTTTTATTAATTTCTGAAACTGAAATAAGAGAGGTTACTGTAGTTCAATAACCTTAGGGGATTTTTGCATTATTATAATTCATTAATGAAAATGATTCTTTTTCTTTCATTTTTAATTAAAGTAAAGAAATATTTTTCTTCATAGTGTATATATATATCTTCATATATTTGTATGTCGTCATTGTTAGACAACTATAGCATTATATTTCAGAAAACTAGAGAAGAACTATGTGAACTCTGTTTCTTGAAAATTATATTCATTAGCCATCTAAACTTTATTAGTTATTACATAGTTTGAATATTGAGAGGGAATTTCATATTATCTATTCTAATAGAATTATAAAAGGTATGATCGATGTATTGTCCACAAAAAAGGGCCTGTTTGTTTGGCGTTTCCCAAAAAATTTCGTGTTTGGGAAATATCAAACAAACATGTTATCTACTTTCTCAAATAAATTTTTCATCTCTCAATTTTTTCAAACTACTCTCTCAAAAGCCAAACAAACAACAATTTCAAACAAAATCTATACAAACTATACTCTGATTTGACATAAAGTAACATATTACTTACACCATTTATCTCACATAACAAACATGATTTGACATAAAGTCTTACACATCTTACACCTACAACATCACTCTTTAAAAAAAAAACACCTACTTTATTTCTCAAACCACTCTCTCAAAATCCAAACAAACAACATTATGCAAATCGAGATTATTTCACAAACATACACTACTCCCCCAAACTACTTTCCGAAACACCAAACAAACAGGCCTTTAAGAGCATCCCTAGCAGTTGTTTTTTTTCTCGTTCAAGAGCTAAAATTGAGTTTATACATAACCAAACTTAAAAATCTTGTTCCAGCAGTAGCTTGTATATATAGAAGGCTATGTATATTGAAGGATTGAATTTGTATATATAGAGGTCCATGTATAAATATACAAGACTTCCTCAGCAAATTAAATCTCCCCAAAAGATGAATAATGTTATGAGAATTGGGAACGTCCCATTTGTAATTAATTTTTTAATTAGTTTTTTAAAGTTTCTTTTTCTTAATTACTTTTTACTTTTACTTTTTTAATTGAAAAAAGTGTTGAACATGTATTTTTGTTAAAAAATTGTGAAGAATTTTTAATATTAAATTTGATTATGTAAAATGCTATCTGAAATTTAATGCTTTATCTTTTAATTATAAATAGTTTATACAATTTTCATATTTAATTATATTGTCTACTTATGTGTAGATAATTTCGAACAAAGAGGTTATTTCACTAGTTTGAATAAAATATTTTATTAAATCATTATTTAAAGTCATATATTTTAAAAAAATTTTTTTATTAATTTATTATATTTAAATAAGAAACATTAAAACATGTATTTATTATTTATATTTTATATGAAAATATAATAAAAACATTATTTATAAAGTTATTTATAATTTAATATTGGAAGAAGAATAAAATATAAGAATTATGAAATTTTAGATGATGACTGCTTGAATGAATAGCTAAAACTGAGTAGCTAAAACACTGTTCACCATGCATAATTTAATATAGATGATCATTTATAGAAGACACTGCTGAAGATGCTCTAGCCTCTAAGTCACCTCTGTTTCTCAGATTAATCGTATGGATTTTGGAACTTTAAGGGCCCGTGTGATTCGGTTTTAAGATTCTAATCCTAGTAAGTATAGTATATATTTATCCTTCGAGGTTCTTCAATGCAATCCCAAACAACAATGAAAATTATTCAAGACAGCTATAATAGACAAGAACAAAATTTTCTTTACCATCACTCTTTATCTACAACTTTCATATATACATTACTCTGCCATCTGCCATCTTTAAAGGAGGAGGATAATATATATATACATCACACATCTCCGCATTTCCTAGTTGAAACAAAAAGACCTATAATATAAACCTAAAAACGAGCAAGAGTCTCGCCACGGTTCTAAAGCAGCATCATACTTTAGTTTTCCTCAAGCACATACGAGGCATACACAAACTTCTCCGTTTCCCATAAGAAAGAACCAAAAGCAACAGCTTCCAGCATAAATCTCTTCATACTAGCGATCGAGGTACAAATAAGCTCCTCATCTCCTCTCTTCTTATCTCCAAAGAGAGCAGAGCTATGTCTCTCAATCAAATCCAAACTCTCCTTAGATTTCGGCTTTGCACACATCTGAATCGTTTCATGATCAAGTCCCTTCACATAACCCCTCAAGCTTTCCCATTTCTTCCCCAGTCCACAACTTGCTTGACCCAAATACAAAGATCTTGACCTACTCCACTGCCCAAAACCAACATGCTTTGATCCCAATGTAGACGTTTCCAAAAGGGGAATTTTGCTACAGGCACCGATACTTAGACCAGAGTTGCCCGATTCTAGACCCCATTCTAGACGATGTCTAAAAGAGACTGACTTTAACAAGTATCCGTACAAGATAGAAAAAGTGTACAGTCTGCTGAGGTAGAGGCGCTTTACATTTGTTGTTTCCCAACTGGCGGTGACATTAGAGTTTGCTCTCGATCCAACAAAAGCATTTAAATGTTCCTTCACCATTTCAAGAACCTCGGAGCTATGAATAGACTCGAGTTCCCAGTCCTTTGAAGGCCAAATCTCAAGTCTGCCCTTGTATGCACATTTGGAGAGGCTAGGTACCAAATGAACTCTAATCTCGGAGAATTTGTGGAGTATAAGCATATACATTACGTCTTTGACTGATTCTTCGCATTCGTTTGTCTTCAATTCAGCTATCCTCCTGCCATAATTTTTTTTTTTTATGTTAGCACAAAAGTATGAAAAGTTTGAGATTGTTTATTGTGTTAATCAGTAGGAAAATTAATGCAAATGATTAATCAGTCACTTAAGTAAGACTTGAAATAGGATTGTCAAGGATCGAAGGGCATATGATCCTCTCAGACCCAAACACAGTCGACAGGGTCCGGATCCAAAACAAACCCTTATGTTCGAAAAAATGTAAATGTGGGTCGGGTTGATCCACCCAGGTACCCTGACATGACCCGTTTACCCTGGTACAGACATTGACAGACCTAACTTGAATACTCTGTTTGCTTTAAAAGAGACAGGGTAAAGGAAAACAATATTGGAAAAATAATGAAGTATGAAGGTTTTAGCTTGTATTTTTTTCCTATATATTCCTAGATTTTCATTGAATTTTGGAGAAGTAAGATTTTAACCTCTGTCTCTGTTTCGTGTATTCTTCAATCAACTGACATTTGCAAACAATAACACAAAACGTTGATTGGTTTTTTCTAAATCGCCTAGAAATTTCCTTTTTAAACCAAATAATCTGATGATGAACTTCATAATGAAGTAAGCTAAATACAATAAATATATAATGGCAAATTGGCATAATAAAAATTAGAAAAGGTTAATGCTTATTGCCACCAACATACATACCTATGAAGACAAGCTTCATCAGAGCCGATACTGAGCTGTAGCCGAGCCGCGGCTTCATTCCTCTCAGCCGCCAATCTCTCCAACTCTTTCCGAGCCGCAACTTGAAAGCTTTCATGATCATCCAACAATACGCCGCTCAATATCCTCCCAGTCGGCGTCCTCGGCTCCAACGGCGCGCTCAAGCCGCCATACTCAGACTTGTTACTCGTCCTAGCCACCACAATCAACGGCCGCCGTTGGATTGGAAGACCAACAGTGGTGATTGGACGGAATATGGGTTTGGTGTGGAAAAAGCAACACTCCATCAAAAGGTTGTTTTTGTGGATATTAGGGTGTGAGGATACATAAAATTAAAATTAAAGAGGTTTAATCACTTAATGGGTATTGAGTATATATGATAATAATAAGTGGAAGAGAAAAGAATTATTAGTTTATTTATCATAAGTAGCAGTAGAGTTCTTGTTGTAGAAGGAAAAGGTAAAGGAATAGGAATAATAGATACAAAGAGGTGTGTGTATGCGTATGATAAGTTATTAATTACTATTATATTATATTATAGATCAAAAAGGATAAGGTGTGACTGTGAGTAGATGATCCAAAGAGAAAATGCAAACTATCGCGGCGACATGTGGGGACGGGATCTTTGGAATTTTAAACAGCTGGCTGGGCCATGTTTGTTTGGCTTTTTCGAATTTTTTTTCGTGTTTGAAAAATATAAAATAAACATATTTTTTACTATTTAAAATAAATTTTTTCATCCCTTATTTTTCTCAAACTATTCTCTAAAAAACCAAATAAACAATAATTTTATTATCTATAAACAAAATATATACAAAATCTACTATGATTTGACATAAAGTAGTATCTCTTACATAATTTATCTCACATAATAAACATGATTTGACATTAAATCTCACACATCTTACACATACAATCTACCTCTTTCAAAAATACTTATACCTACTTTATTTCTCAAATCAATATCTCAAAACTCAAACAAACAACATTAGACAAATCAAAATTATTTCACAAACTCTACACAAACTACTTTTTCAAACACCAAACAAAGAGGCCCCACATTTTTGTATGTCTAAATTTTTTTATGAGTATAAATTATGATTCCTATAGCTAAACAATTTCTAAAGCCTACTGTTATATATTGTGTTAAAATTATATTATGCAATAACTATATTAAATAATTCCACACAAATAAATCTCCTCTTCCATTTTTATTTTCATCCAATTTTTAGTTGATTTGTATCTTCAGAAGAAAAACAATTGTCAATTTTCTACCAATTTGTCTTAAATCTCTCAACTTCAAGTTACTTCAAACAAAGTAAAAATGCATGGGGTGCGAAAAGAAAAAAGAATTTCTAGACCAAATATACCGGTAATAGGGAAAATGCTTGCCTACATGATTTGGACACACATATTCAATCACAAAAACTAAAAAAACTAAGGTATTCTAATTATTTTATGTTTAGTTACGCTTTTGATAGTTACATCCGATAAAAAAAAATAATAATAATAAAATAAATAAAAAAAAACAATAACATGTAACATGTTGTATTTATTACATGAATACTTTGAGTTCAAAACGAAATTTATTTTGAAATATAAATTTTCATGATAATAGATAAGCAAGCACAAGAAATAATGTTTAGATGATACAACATAGTATTAATTTATCTATTATTCTATTTAGATCTTATTTAGACAAAATAAAAAATAAAAATATTCCAGTCATTGGTTTCACTTAAGCTTATGAGAAAACGACAAGAGGAGACATGGTAAGATCATTATTTCATTTGTAGTACTATGGATTATTAGTTCGGGAGGAACGTTGAAAATAACCCTCGGCTTTAGTGTAATTTTAACGATCAATTTTTATGTTTGAAAAATTACACAAATAATCTTTAATATGTTGGATTCATTATAAGTATTCTTTTACAACGTTAATTTCGTAAAAAGAAAAAACTGAATTCTTGAAATAGCTTCTAAGAAAAGAATTTGATGTGAAAAGGGGTGAAATTGGATTAATCAATGAAAAAATGGTGAAATTAATAAAAAATAAATAAAATTAATTTTCCACTCTTGATGTTTGTGATTTCTTATATGATAATCAGAGATATTTCTAGAATATAATTTAATTATTTTGATGAATGTTCGTTGTATGTGGACAATTATAATGAATCTAATACTTTAAGGATAATTTGAGTGATTTTTCAAATATAAAGGATGATTTATATAATTACATTAAATTTGAAGGATATATTAATTAATTCTCTCTATTATTTTTAAGGATTAAGCGTGAAATGGACATAAATGTAAAGAAATAGTTGTGGAAACAAGAATAAAGAAGTACGAAAAGCCGTCCTGCACGCCTTATCAACACATTTAATTATTGGCATTATTGATGATAGGGAGGCTGCATTATCCACCCTGAAATTTATAAATTTATTGTTCTCTAAATTTGTCCGGTCAAATTTAACCTGGTCAAATCAAGTTGGTCCGAGATTTACTCTAAACGACTAAACCACATTAATGCAGAATTACAAATCCACATATATAATTAGGGTTGAAAATTAAATCAAGCTATTCGATACTCGACTCGAGTTCGTTTGATAAAAGTTCATTTGAGCTCGGTTCGTCACCCTAATCAAACAAGCTTGAACAACTTTTTTCGTTCGATAACTTTTGAAGCTCGGCTCGATAAGCTAAAAATTAAAAAAATATATTTAAAATATCAAGCTACTCGATACTCGGCTCGAGCTCGTTCGATAAAAGCTCGTTTGAGGTCGGCTTGATTGAAAATCAAACCAAGCTCAAACACAAAATTTCAAGCTCGATAAAAATCAAACCAAGCTTGAACAGTGTGTCGTTCGGTACTACTCGGCTCGATTACAGCCCTATATATAATTGCACCGCTACATTATAAGCACACTGCATAGTAAGTAGTAACACCACATAAAATTCAAATCAGCAACCGCCTACCAATGAGTTATGTATTCCCTTCATTCCTAAATACATGCCGTTTTAATAAAAATAAAAATAAAATATTTTTAAACATATATCCTTTTAGAAAATTAAAAAATTAATTAAATTCTATTCGGACAATTTTACATTTGTTTATTTATGATGGATGTGAGCAGTTGCAGATTTTATGATTTTTTTTCTAAGGATAATTTTGTATCATAAGAGTTGGGATACTCTAAAATGACTCTTGCTCATTCAGAGTCACGGAGGGTGTACAGACCCTTCTCTTGCTCAAATTACCAAAAATGTCCCTTTTATTTTTAAAAACAACTAATCTCCCACCACCACCAACCCTCCATCAACATCGCCGCCACTTAATGTCACCGCCACTTTTCCAGGCCGATTTCATATCGGTGACGGCCTGAGGAGAAGTTCCCGGACCGCCCTCGACCTGAAATTGAAGTTTCGAGGTTGGACGGCCTCATATTTGAATGTGTGAAAGTCAAAAGATTGTCTCATAAGAGTTTTATTTTCCTAAACTTTAGGTAATTAATAGTTTTCTTTATTATTATGCGACAATATTAAACGACGTGTATTTAACTAGTTATGACTTAATTGAGTATTTTGACCCACTATTTGGCCGTGTCAATTTATCAATGCAAAATATATTATGCTTTCTATAAATAGATCGAAATTTGATTGTATCTTCTATTGTATCTAGGGGTGGGCACGGGGCGGGTTCGGGGCTAGAGATACAATTATAATAAATTTTAGGATTGACACTTCTCATCCCAAATTCGCCCCGTAATAATTCGGGTACCCGAATTATTGCGGGACGGGACGGGATTACGAGTCCCATATTATTTTTATTCATCAATTTTTCATCCACCTATCAAAATAATATTACAATATTACGTAATTATATTTCGTCATTTCCTTTTGCTAAATCATATCACTTTGAATTCATTATCACATTAAACATATCATCAATTCACATAACGACTATTTCAAATATATCCAAATACGATCAAAAAGTGAAATCATATAATGAGCAAATAATAAAATATGATCCACATCGAGTCTCAATAAGAAGAATCCAAGCCAAATACTATCTATAGTTGATACCAAAATAATTTATCCAAGTCCACACTTAAATTACTCAAAATTTATAAATTTTTAAAACAAGTAAAAGTCTAAAATTGACCCATAATATTAATTAATAATAACTAATGTAAGATTCAAAAGAAATATTATAGTAAAGTTAAAAAGTTCATTTATTAGATAATGTTAATTAATTAATAATTATTTATATAAGTAAAGTGTACAAATTATGTAATAATAATATTATGTAGGCGGGCTCGAGTATTCGGGGTTGGAGAGACCAATCTCAAACCCGTCCTATATTCCCGTAATAAAATACGGGTATTCAAGTTCGAGTACCTAAACCCATAAAAATACTCGTCCCGTTCGAATATTTTTAATACGAAACCGGTCGGATTTGGATTACCCGAACCCAACTCCCACCCCTAATTGTATCCCACTGTAATATTATTACATTAGACTGCTTGCTGTACATATTCATCGATTAGTAAGTAAAGTATTTAGTTTAAAATTTATATTGATCCATGTATACACTTAATAACTCCTAGATGTATATGCATAACATCTATGTTACTATATAAATTTTGCAATAGGCCGAATTTCATAAACTAGTGCTCGTCTTTGGTGATTTGCCGGTGTAAAAAAAGATGCTTCCATGAAAAATCCATTTAACCTTTTTGCAGTGAGAGATGATTGCTTTACTTTTCATAACCCCCCTCTTCAGTCTTTTCGGTTTGCGATCTCAAATTAATAGGAAAATTCTTGTACAAGTCAGGATTGTCCTAATTATTCAACCACCAAGCAAGTATATTGCAGTTGTTTTGTAATTGGTCACACTCATGAGAGTTACATTCAAATAGTTACTTTGAGTTTGACTAAACCCGATGTGAGTAAGGATTTCCATAATTATTATTATTATTATTATTACTATTATTTTTCAATTAATATCAGAACATTTTGTTTACTCTGTATTGTTAAATCATAACCATAATCCATAAAAAATAACTCATTATTAGCTAAGAAATAGATTTTGAATTTCATATTTATGAAAGTCCAATCAAATGAAGTATTTGCTAAATAAAGTAACAAGGAGTATAATGTACCAAATAGATTTTCAAAATAAAAAGAAAAAAAAAACAAAAGAGTTTGGATTCGGTTACAACTTACAAGGAAGGGGAAACAGACTACTCAACCAAAGTAGAGATACTCAATCAAATGAAGAACAATTCTCGCAAAAGTTAAACAAACAAATTTTTTTTTTTATATCTAAACAAAACCTATACAAACTCTACTTTGATTTTATATAAAGTAACATATCTCTTACACAATTTATTTTATATAACAAACATAATTTGACATAAAGTTTTACACATATATAAAGTCTTAAACATCTTATTCCTACAATAAAAAAATAACTACACCTACTTTATTTCTCAAGTCAGACTCTGAAAAATCAAATAAACAACATTACACAAATCGATATTATTTCACAAACATCCACTACTTTCCCAAACACCAAACAAAATGACCCTTTATTTTCGTAAAATATACTATCTTATATCACACTTTTTGCAAATGTAACTGACGTTTCACTATAATTATCTCATAATATTGAGGAAACAATAGTTTTAATTAAGGCCGAAATATGAAGTTTCTTTGGAAATTTGAGAATAGTTAAGCATTACGAGAGATATATTATATTGTTATGAAATGAGTAAATTGAGCTTCATCAGGAGGAAATATGAGTGAGTCATACTTGTATACACCTACATCAAATAATTATATGAAAAACATACATCAAATAATCAACTTTAAGCCAGAAAGAGGAAATCTAAAAGATCTCGAAAGCGACAGAGACGGCCCACATAGCAGCCCAACTACTAATATGGGGGCCTGCTTAATATTACTCCCAGACCAAACTATAGGATTACTCAACCCTAACAATTTTCCTTCAAAAATAAGGATGAAATAAGCTGAGGCCGTTAATGAACCAGGAAAGCAATAACCCACCTTCCGTCGGCTTAGAGGTTGACACTGGGATATTTGCAAGATCCATAACCTACAAGTAAAGTCAATGAAATTAGAACCTCTGATAGAAAAAAATGGAATTGCTTCAAATCTTCTATGATTCTTCTTTTGGGTGGTTTTCAAAGGTATTTTAGTCATTTTTTAGGCCCATTAAAATATATTATAAAAAAATATTTATTTATTAACAAGTGTTTAAATGAAAAATATCTAGTTGATCCACATATACTTGAAAATGTGATATCGAAACGTGTGACACCAAACCTAAAGATATTGATGGTCATTCATGCAACTGAGAAAACCACACCAAGAGAATATGGTCAAAGGCATAAATGATGAGCATCTACGACTTTTTTTTTTTAATTATATTATTATATATGCCCCATTCAATGTGCTAGTCATCAATAAACAACATATGACTAAGTTTTGGAGGAAATAAATATCTATGAGCTGTGCAATTTTTCAATGAAATCCTTTGGGCATGTTTGTCTCGTCTTTCGTAGAGTGGTTTGAGAAAGTGGTAGAGGTTTGAGAAATAATCTCGATTTGCGTAATGTTGTTTGTTTGGGTTTTGGGAGAGTTGTTTGGGAAAGTAGCCGCAATTGTTGACTTTTCTAGTATAGAGAGAAATAGAAATAGAGTAGAAAAGTTGTCTGTTTGTTTGGCCTTTTGGAAAGTGATTTGAGAAAAAAATTACTGTAGCTAATTAATTGGGAAAGTGGTTGGATTGTTTGTTTGGCCTTTCCGAAAACCGAAATTTTTTTCGGAAAAGCGAGACAAACAGGCTCTTTGCTTCTATTGACCATTTTATAAATTATACAAAACAATATTATTATATTTTCGTAGTCTAATTTTTAAAACAAAAATTTTTGTTTATACTACTGACTGTTAAGTGTTAACTGAAGTACTGTTTTACTAATAAACAAGAATATAAAAGTACAAAAGACAGCAAATTTTAAGTGAACTTACTTGGATCTTTTGAGGTCATAACGGCTAACCCATTGAAGAAACAAGTAGCCCCAGCTGTCCTCAACTGACTCCAATAAGAACTAAACGCATAACTCGCATGCTTACTCAATGAGTTCGGTTTATAACACTTCCCACCCGGTTGGATCGGGTCACAGGTCCGATTACCCTGACTGCAAGCATAAGACACCGCCTCTGCCAGCGCTGTTTTATTAGCACTGCCCGCCGCCACGCACCACAACTTCCTATTGCTCTTAGGCTTCGGCAACACAGGATACTCCGAAACCGAAGTCTTACCCGACAAGTCAATCGGATATATATGTGACCCGTTCGGATACAACAACCCGAAGTGCCGCTCCGTACCCTGACCCGGTTTCTGATTTTCGTTATACAACGCAAAAATCATGGTCGGGATTAGTGTTCCGGGTCGGGCAGGTGTTCCAGTTGGTGGCTTGGCCATAAACTTTTTAACTACATTGCGGTTATAAGTCGCTGCATTGTAAACATTAGCTCCGATTTGATCCAGGTCGCCTCCGTTGGGCCAACCCGTTTCAGCTAAAAACAACCGGATATTCGGATACCCGAGCCGCTTCATGGCAAAAACCACCGAATCCAGCATTTGGTCCAACAGATTGTTGTAGGTCAGATTCGTACCCGGATCCGTATAGGTAATATTCGTAAGTTGAAGCAAAGCGTAGTCGAGATTTATTTGGAGCGGTTGAGAGACCCAAGGGAAATAAGTATATGCGTCAACGAAGAAAAAGGATTTGGTCCGGTCCAAAAACCGGAGCAATGGTAAAATGACCTTTTCCCGTA
Source organism: Penstemon barbatus (assembly GCA_003313485.2). NCBI lineage: Eukaryota > Viridiplantae > Streptophyta > Magnoliopsida > Lamiales > Plantaginaceae > Penstemon > Penstemon barbatus. The sequence goes on along the minus strand of CM064877.1, from coordinate 8,668,414 downwards.
CATCAGACCGAAAAGTACCGTTAGACGGTGGAAAAGACGATTCCAACACGTCCATTGCTAATGGTGTTCCGATTTTGATTTTCTTCATCCCGAATTTCTTAACAGAGTATCTGATTTTACGCATGGCAGGGACGAGTTTGAACCAGGTGGAGTTTGGTTGGTTGCTTAAGATTTCGTTGCCGACGAGGAGGTAACGGATCTTGGATTTGGGGTAGAATGGTACAACGTTGGAGTGGACCCATTCATCGGCGAGGGTTTGGTTGGTCGAAATGGCCGGAATGAGCTGATTTGGGACCATGATTGAGATTTGAATGTCGGTGTTTTGGATAGCTTTCAGGATTTTGGGGTTTGTACCATAGATTTTGATGCGTTTGGCGTTTAATTTTTGGATTAGTTGAATTGATTTTGATGGGATTGGGAGATTGTTGCCTAGCTCCCCGTAGCATACTCCCATTTTGGGTTGCATATCTCCACCTGAAAATATTAACAACATAAATAAATGGAGTAATAATTTTAGATCTAAAGTTTAATCTATTTTATTTTCTAAGGTTGCAGATACTTACTTGAGAAAGAAGCTGACACAAATAGAATGGAGAGCAAAAGGAAGGTAGCAAAAAAACCCATATTGAAAATGTGCTCTGTTTCTGGTGTAAGTGTGAACTTCCTTTAATAGTTTTTAGTAATTGTGTAGAGAGAATTGATGAACATTAATTGGTATTGGTATTGGAGGAGAGAGAGAGAGAGAGAGAGAGAGAGGACGTTTATGGAACGTTGGGGTTGATGAAGACCGATTGAGTGAGGAAAGGTTTGGGTTTATTTAATTATGTATGGGGAGGGTGGACTTCATCTTCATCGGGGAGAAGAGAAGATTAGTAAATTGAACTTATTTGGAAATTGGAATAAAGTAATTAATCAAAAATTTGTTGGAAGATGTCACTTTGAGAATACACTTTTACCTTTTTCCATAGAAGATAATAATAAAAGTTGAGAGGAAAAATAAAGTTACGTACGGGATTTATGCTGTGTGGATTTATGCGAAGATTCGTTTAATGGTAGATTCGTAAATGTTGTAACTACTGCGCGTATGAAATTATATAGATTGTAAATTAGGGAAATTTCTAACCTAGATCTGCCGTAAAAAAGTTGCATATATATATATGGACTATTGTAGTAAGATACCATTACCAAAAAAAAAAAGTTTTATAGTAAGAAATTGACCACATCATCAATTATGGTATATTTTGTACTCAGAAATTAATCAGATAATCAGTTATGGTAAAGTTAGAAGTTTACTTCTTCAATAAATTGAGTAGACTTTGAGGTTAAAACTGCAAAAGAGTTATCGCGACTTTGGACCCTTTTACTCTTTTGGCTAATTATAGTATTTGGCCCTATTTTTGCATACACATTCCTAGACTATAGACGAGCCATATTTTTATTTATTTCTTGTTATCGTGAGAATTGGACAAATACCTTTGACACTTTGAATTTTTTGGTATTGTGGCACTCTTTCTATTGGAGGCAAATAAATAATATTAGTCGTTTAATTTTTGCACAGACGCAAAAATGGAACACTTGATAGTTTCATTAAGCAATTTACATTCTTTGAATTTTAAGTTATCTGTAATTTTAGTCCTCTTTCCTAAATTCAGTCCTGAACTAGTTGGAAGTAAAAATACTGTTATGAAATTGTTACGCTCCAAATACGAGTGCGTAGAAACGCAAGTATACGGTCGTTACATGTAATAAAGTGATAAGGAGTGTCGAACCCACGATGAATTGTTCAATTAATTACCAACTAACGTCTTGTTACTTCGAATTAGATTTGTAAGTTGAGTTTGGTGAGGTGATGGTGGTTTTGATACTACAACTCAATTAAGGTGACTAAGGAAACTAACACTTGACTTAATATATGTAAAGGCTTCTACGATTTTACGTCACCTAGTTCAATTCAAGACAAACGACTCAACAATTGACAACCACACTCATGTTTGTTGTTCAAGATTTCATAAAATATTCATACGTATCTTTCGATAGCGTACGAACCTACCAAAGTAGACTAATCCAATTTATGTCTAAAAGGATTAAGCATAAGTGATGCATTAACTCCAAACCTTGTTAGAACATGAAATGACCTAGGTATACTTCTATCCTAAAATCAAATCACAACCTAGTTTTTCAATCTAATCTTTAATCCACTATGTCTAGCAATTAAAGATCAATCCATTTCATCCCATGGTTAGCTAATCCATAAGTTGACAAAAGCTCAAACTAGATTAACAAACACTTGTATACAAGCATAGCAACAACCATTAACTCATCATTTAATCAAGAATCAAGAACCAAACATAGGATCAATAAAAACATAGAATAAAGGAGATTAGCTACTCATATCATTAAATAAATCATTCATTACATTAATGAAATCCATAAATGTAAATGAACAAAACAAGAAAGATAGAGTTAGAGCAAGCTTAGGTGATGAGGTCTTCAACAACTTCTCCCTCAATGCCTTTTTTTATCTTTTTTGGGGAGTCCAAGTGAGAGTTCTTCTTTCCAAAGTGCAAACCCTTCTCTTTTCTTCAAAAGAGGCAAGAGGAAAGTAAAAGTGTAGAATGGTTGAAGTTGGTTGAATGATTCCACCTTTAAGCCTCTAACCTAGAGGAACAACAAGTTCATCATGCCTAAGTTACCCTCCAAACTATAGTAACAAAGGCCAAAAAGTCCTAAAGGAAGTTGTATTTACAAGTGGGAGAAGGGCAATATACAAAAAGGCCCTCAAAATACGCAGAAAAACAGAGCAGACCTCGCCGCGGCGAGGTTTATACCGTAGGCAAACTTGCCTTTTCTGCCACCAGCTCGCCGCGGCGAGCCTCCACCTCGCCGCGGCGAGGTTTATGCCGTAGGCAGTTTTCTGCTCTGCCGCACTTCCTTCCGAGCAGCATATCTTTTGATTCCGAACTCCGATTGCGGATCCGTAAAGTCCGTAGCGTAGCTAACTCACTCATCTATGACATATCCAAAATTCAGCTCATTTGGATCATTTATGAAATATTTGTGCATGTTCTAGTGAGCAGCTATCTTCATTCTTGTACAATTTGCTCCGGGTTCTAATTGCTTTGAAGCTCAAGCTTGACTCGCGGGGTGGGTAGAGCGACTCGCATCATTGAAACGCTACTCCGAATATCTCTAAAATGTCAATACCTACAAACCACGGAGAAAACGATCAATACGAGAACAAAAACACAAAAGACGAACAAAGGCCAAACAAAGGGGCCAAAAACACAAAAGAAACGAAAACACGAGAAGACACACAAAAACTCGAATCAAAACAAGATGTTTTGGGCTTAAAGAGATATGTAATAACGACATTTTCACGGCATTATCAAAAATTGCCACGCAAGCATTTGAACTGAGGATCTTGTGTCTACTGGCTGCCACATGATCATAGTCCGCCACACCACCAACTTGCCAGTATGTATCTTAAATCAAAAGGAAAATAACACCGTATTTCTCTCCACTTCTTCCCTGGCACACTAATTATTATGGTGAAAAAATTGGAATCAACATCCATTTCTTCCTTTCCCTTGAAATTGTAACAATTTTTTGGCACTGATTTCGATTTCTAAGACTCTTGATACTAGTAATGGGTCTAAAATTACAGAAATTTAAACATAAAGTTTAGAAATTGTTTGCCGAAATTACAAGTGTTTCGTCTTTATGTCCCTGTAAATATTAAAGGACTATTAATGCTTTTTTTTTTCTTTCCCTAGAGCTCTTTCTTTCTTTAGATTATTGATTCGATATTTCTAGTTTGTACTTATGACTTTTCGAAAATTTGTTTTCACTTTTGTTTTTGATTTCATTTCAAGTTATTGTTTTCACATTTCATTTCTACATGGAATTGCTTCCTTTTGATAAAATACATTACTCCTATCAATTGTGATTAATTCTGGTCACAATTACGAAATCAATGCAACCGTAATAGATTTGGCTAAGGACTTTTTTGTGAATTAAACATCACATGACATTTACCATGGATATGGATGAGTTGTGGATTAACTAAAATGTTATTTCAAAAACTACGTTTTTAGTTATTTTTTATTTTTATTGTTTTGTTTCTTTCAATAATAAAATTAATACATTATGAAATTAGGTTTTGATTTTGTTGGCTATGGAGCCAGCAAAAGGGCAGATTTTGGGGAGCCCATCACCTGAAATGTTATCAACTAGCCGTTGGAAATCAATTGGTGGTAATACTCTTTTTAAAAAGAGAAATTTAATGACATAACTAATCCAGTATTACTGATAAAAGAAAAAAGAACATTAATTGTATTTTAGAATTGAGTTGTGTTAGCACCAAGTTGTACAATTACATGTGTGCATAAAAAATAAACATTGTCAAATTTATACAAAATTAAGCTAAGGTACCACTTAGTTACAAATACTTTTTAAAACGAATAGAAATTGAATAGAATTTTGACACCGTTGACATTGAATACTAAAATGCAATTGGGCACACAGTACGTAGGCCAAGATCTATTATCTTTATTCCCTCCCTCCCTCCCAACAAATTAAAGACCCTTTTTTTCTTCTTTTTTCTCATTTCTTTCCATAGCTTTTCAGAGCTATCCACTGCCTTTACTTTCCTCAACTTTTCGAAACACTTTCTAATTTGTAAGTGACGCTTTCAAGATTCGTCTCATAAAATTAAGGCTAAAAAATTAAAAATATAATGTCTAGCTACATGCATAATCTTGCCTTGCGTACATTAGTAGTATATTTGTATTAATAATTACTTCATGTGTGTTTGCATTATTACCTAAATTAAAAAGCCCATATCCTCAATGTGTTGAGTTAAAAAATTGATGACATTGTGGAGTGAATTAAGTTATAATAAGCAAAGATCTTCTTATCTTCCTTATGCACTAATGTACAGGCTGAAAAAAAAATTCAAAATCTTCTTGTTTGTTTGTTTCGATGAACGATTACTTTGTGTTCTTGCTCTACCCAATCCCAACACAATGCTCTTCTTGATGAATTCTTAATTACTCAAAATCATTTTGTCTAACATTTATACCAAAGTGCCCTTATATATAAATCGCAGGCAACATTTGTTTCTATATCGACAAGCCAAGGCTATATAGATTCATCAAGTGCTGATGGAACCATTAATGTAGTTAAATGATCGAATCAGAGAGAGATCTTAAGTGTTTTATCCATGAAAGAAATCTGATAAAACAAAATCAACTAATTTACATCCAAAACTTTAAGATTAGTACCACAGAGCTTCCTAAACTTCTGGCTACAAAATATTCTTCAAGAAACCAACATCAGTCATATATAGTTAACTAGCTCATCTATATATTCAACTTACATATGCACCAGAATATTATCTCTTAATCTTTTCCCCTCACCATTTTCCATTCATTTCAGAATCAAACGAGAGATGTGGACCCCTCACCACCCCATCAATACATCGACTGATCATTTCTTGGTTTATAAATTTTTGGAGAATGAATCTTCATTAGCTTTCCACTTCTGCACGGCCTGTGGGAGGCTCAAGTGAAAGTCAAGCCCAAAGCTTTCATCCTCGTCTGGAACCGGGGTCCAATGCTCGACTAAAGGCAACAACACGTTGACTGCATGGCTCATGTCAGGCCTCTGGCAGGACTCACGAGCCGTGCAGTGCCCTGCTAGCTCAGCCACCTTCAAGATGCTTTGGAAGGTCTTTTCATCCATAGATGGTCGAAGGGTCGGGTCCAAAGCACCTTGGATGGCATTGTTTTGGATGAGGAGCCTTCGGAACCATGTCACTAGGTGGCATTTTTCGTCCGGCAATGAGTCATCCAAGGCTTTTCTGCCAGTGATGATTTCCATAAGGATCACTCCAAAGGCAAATACATCTACTTTTGTTGTCACTCTTCCCGTGGCTGTTAGTAGAGTAAAAAAATTACATATTAGATTTGGGATATTGTTCCCTATCTGTGATGATTAGACGACTTAACTGCTACATACAATAATCACATATAACAAGTACATAGGATTGTGCGTGAGAGAGAGAGCTAATACTTACCAGCATACTCAGGAGCTAAATAACCAAATGTTCCAGCTAACCGTGTCTCGAATGAATAATCACCATCAGGGGAAGATTTCACTAACCCAAAATCAGAAACCTTAGCCCTCATATCGTCTCCCAAAAGAATATTTGATGGTTTCAAATCTCTATGAATAAAACTCTGTTGAGCCAAACTGTGCAAGTACTCTACTCCTCTAGCAACATCTAAAGCTATAGTCACTCTTTGGTTCCAATTAAGCGGTTCAATTCCCATTTCTTGCCAATCAAACAAATGTTCCCCTAAACACCCTTGCGGCATGTACTCATAAACCAAAAGCTTCTCGTTACCATTGCTGCAAAATCCATGTAATGCTACTAAATTTCGGTGTCTAACCTTTGTTAGAACCTCGATTTCAGCCTTAAACTCATTTAGTCCTTTACTATTTATAAGAGACGATTCCATTCTCTTGACGGCTATTCTTGTTCCATCGTGGAGTTTTCCTTTATAAACAATACCAAACCCTCCTTTCCCTATTATGTTGTCCTCGCTGAAATTATTTGTTACCTCATGAAGTACTTCAACCGGGATCGTAACATTACCCCCATCATGCACATGGTAATCACATTTTTCACCAACGCTTCTGATCGGTGTTACTTGACCACTAATAGGAAATGTATTTTCTACATTGACAATTAATTGTTTCTCGCTATTTCCACTTTCGCTTCCTTTACCAGCCCATTTGTAGCTAATAGTCTTCTTATCCGAGTAACGTCTATAGATCACAAAACCTAACATAGAACTTATTAGAACAAAAACGATGACAGGGACAACGACCACCCACGGGGAGGGTGAATTTCTAGCCCCATTATGGGATGATGAACTACTATCTGGATAGTTATTGGGAATATCTTGCCCAATATATACATTACCGGTTGTTATTACTGTCACATGAGAAACAAAAGCTGGTACTTTACCCGAAATATTGTTGTTGGAAATATCGATAATCTCCAATTGCTTTAAATTTGTCAAGCTTGTAGGTATGGCACCAACTAATCTATTGTCGTTCAGAGACAAAGTTTTCAACTCGGTTAAGTTGGCAATAGCAGGGGATATAGTTCCCGTCCAATTTTGCTTCCCAAAATTGAGTTTAGTCACACTCCCCTTCTCACATATAATAAATTTCCAATTTTGACATGGATTATTCCCTTCCCAAGAATCTGCAAGTGTAACAGGATAACCCATTGCACCAACAATTTCCAACAATGAGCTAACCTGGGGATCACACGGGCCGGGGCTCGGGTTACAGAATTTATTGGTATCTCCAAGACTGACTTGGACACCTGAAGGAAAACTAGGCATTGGACCCTGGAATTTGTTGTCCTGAAGAGCAACAGTTTGAAGTTTCGGAAGCTTGGTTAGTGAATCAGGGATGACACCAGTGAGAATATTATCGCGAAGTTGGAGATCAGATAACTCTGTACAGGCGGAAAGATCTGGAATAGGTCCTGAAAATTTATTCACTTGAAGCCACACCTCTTTCAATTGTGTCATGTTCCCTAGAACTTCAATTGTGCCCGAGAAACCCACATTGTTGAGCCACAAATATTGAATGGCGGACTTGGAAAAAGACTTTGGCAGTGACCCGGTCATGGCATTGTAGGAGAGCCTGAGATTCTGCAAGCTTGGCAAGGAATGGAAAATGTCTGGAATTTCACCTACAATATTGGCGTTGCTAGCGAGAAAGGTTGTAATGGCGGTGGAATCTCTGAGGGAGTCGGGGATTTTCCATGGTTGGAGAAAGGTATTGTTGTTAATGCTGAATGATTGTAGACTAGTTAGTCCGGAGAGGAAATCTTTGGGGGTGGAATCGAAACGATTGAAATCGAGATTGATATCTTGGAGTGAAGGGTGGTTGGATAGAGGGGGTAAGGGGCCGGAAAGCTGGTTTCGTTGGAGGCTGAGGGACTTGAGGTCGGAAAGTTGGGTAATTTCAGGAGGAATAGTTCCGGAAAGGGATTTAGAGGAGAGGTTAATGGAGGTGACTTTGTCGGAACTACAACTAATGCCTTGCCATTTGCAGAAATTAGATCCCGTCCAGCTAGAAGGGGTTGGGGAGAGGGATTGGGCCAATCTCGCCATAACATCTGCGTCATCAGCGGAGACATGGTGGTGGAATGCGAGTAAAATTAGAAACAGGAGGAGCTGCTGCTGCTGGGATTTATGTCTCTCTTTAGGCATTATTATTATTAATAATAATAATTATTATAATTATAATTATAATAAAAGAGTTGGTTGGTGGAAATGGTGGCGGAAGGTTGTTGTTCTCCTCTACCTTCCGACCCTTCTTCCCCTAGATCTCTTTCTCGCATATGTGGTTGAACAAGGGAAGGCCGAGGAACAAGAGAAGCGGTTTGTATTTTTTTTTTTTTTTTCTTTCTGTAAGACGTTAGTTAGTTAGTTAGTTTCTTGAAAATTAATTAATCAATTTTACTTCATGCCACATTTCTCCTTTAGTTAACTGAACACTATTAATATTGTGTGTCTCATCTAAAATTATGTACTGTATTACTTTACCATTGACCAAATAAAATATTTTTATATTACCCAAAAATAATCCCTTTATTATTTAATTTTATGTATACTTGTTTTTCCAATTAAAAATGACACATTAGTATATAGATTTATACACTTCTAATTTATCTTGTTAATTTCTTATTTCTAATAGCACATTAATGGAATTTTCATGTCTTTTAATTAAATATACATTATACCATATTTCTTTGGTTGAAAAAATAACATGAGATTTTATACTAATACCTATATCAAATAGTTTTAATAATAAAATTAGGTTAGCTATAAATTTAGTCACTCTATTTTTGCAGCACTTCCCCCCTTATTAACTTGAGAGTATTAAGAATTATCAATCATATTTTAAAAAATATAAATATCATTGTAAATATTATAATGTAAAGTATAAATCATATTAGAAAAATGTAAAAGACAATATGGCTTTACAGTCACCACCATGGATCAAAATTTCTTTCAAGTGTATGTTTCTATTAGTCAAATATTGAAATTTTTTCGAGATTTTTCGAAAATGTTTCAGAAGCATTAAGAAAAAATTATAATTTTTTTACTAAATTAAGAAAAAGAAGAGAGTATGAGACAAACAAATAGTTTCAAAATCACATCTTGTTTTCGATTCGCTTGATTAAAAAATGGACACTTTCGATGGTTTCAACGAAAAAGATGAAAATTTCATTTCGCTTGATTTAAAAACGGAAACTTCTTCTCATTAATTTTTAAATTATAATTGTAAAATAGCTACAATTTAACACTTACAAGTTATCCGTGTTTTTAAGAGTGCATAAAAAAATATATCTCAAGTTGTGATTTTACTGGGTTTTTTGCACTTTGCACCCCCGAAATATAGAAAATAGGTACTTTGCACCCCCCAAAACTTAAATTTAGCACTTTGCACCCTCAAAATATGAAAAATGCAGCATTTTGCATCCTCGTTTATTTTCAAGCAAAAATTCAAGGGCAAAATAGGTAACTTTGCACCCTCAAAACTTGAGAATTTCGCACTTTGTACTCCCAAAATAAAATTAGCACTTAACACCCTCTAATTAAGAACAAATCAACAATTTTCACCCCCGAAACACAATAAATGGACACTTTGCACCCCAAAACACAAAACTAACACTTAACACCCTCAAATTTAAAAAATCCAAAACCCCTCTTTTTTTAGTCAAAGTTGACTATCGGAGTGAAAAAAACCTAATGCAAAATAGGTAATTCATTTTTTTTACTTAAATTTTGCAAAATACAATTATAAATATTCGAATACTCATTTATCTCTCCATCTTTCTTTTCAACAATATAATCATAAATAACTAAATAAAGTTCAAGTAAACTTCTCGAAAACCCATTGTCTACTTCAACATATCAAAGACCGATAAATAATTACCTATTTTGCCTTAAAAAAAATTCACCTTAATGGTCAACTTTGCCGGAAAAAAATGAGGGGGTGTTAAGTGTTAATTTTGTATTTTGGGGTGCAAAGTGTCCATTTATTGTGTTTCGGGGGTGCAAGTTGTTAATTTGTTCTTACTTAGGGAGTGTTAAGTGCTGATTTTATTTTGGGGGGGCAAAGTGCCAAAGATTTATAATAGAATTACCTATTTTGCCCTTGAGTTTTTGCTTGAAAATTAAAGAGGGTACAAAGTGCTGTATTTTTCATATTTCGATGGTGCAAAGTGTTAAATCCAAGTTTCGGGGGTGCAAAGTGCCTATTTTCCATGTTTTGGGGGTGCAAAATGCAAAAAACCCGATTTTACTCCCTCTTCTGCCTTTTATTTTTTTTCCTGAATTCTCCTTTGGCCATTTTATATTTTATTATTCGAAATGTCACGTGGCTTAGTTGACAACATGTAATATGTTGACGTGGAAGACCCTGATTGGATGTTGCGTACCATAATTGCGCTGGAGCTCACCCTTTTTAAATCGAGTGAACTAACAAATTTGCACAGAGGAAGTGAGGAGCAGAACAAGATCAAATTCTTCAAAAATGAGAACCGGCTTCGTGTTGAACGTCGCATCAATCTTTCTCCTTCTGGCATTTGTTGCCATAGGTAATGCACTCGAGAGCTGTTGATTAATACAGTAATATTTAAAACTGAATTGGACTTATGGATCTGATATCTTTTATTGTTTCTGTAGGTTCGGCGAAAAAATCTGGGGATGTAACGGAGCTACAGATCGGTGTGAAGGTAAATTGTTCGCATCTTTAATTAGTGCAGAATAGGATAATGAATATGTAAAGGAAATAATTACTATTTTCCTAATGAAATCAATAATCCAAATCACAGATAGGGGTTTTGAATCACAAATTATTTTTTGCGGTTAAATTACATTTGTAATGTTTAATTATATCATTAGAAGACTGAGGATGTTAGTTTAGCTCGATGTTTGATATATTAGAGTTCTTATTTTTGTATACTTATGCTGCAATTGGCTAACGAACGAGCAAGTTACAAATTAAGTTTATTATTGATGATTGTAATGGTTAATTTGCAACAATTAAACTAAAGAAGCAGAATGCACTATTCAAGTACTAAACAATGGTATATTTATAAGTTTGAGTGCTCTTTTATATAGTTATTGTTGTTTCTAAACCGTTTAATTCTGGGATAAGCAATTGGTAAATGTTAGGTCACTAAACTAGTCATTTGCATAACTGTTAACATTGTGTGCTTTTGTACTTGTGTATTTCTACGAGGGGAATATCGGAAATATAATTTTCTAGAAATAATTATACCCCATAAAGCAAGGCACAAAGTAAGATGCAGATTCTAGTATAGATAAGTTAGAACTTGCTGGAGTGAAGGTTGCAACAAAATCTCGAACATGATCGTGGTAGATGTACCACTTACCATGTTATTGAGTTTGACTATCTAATGTACTTATCTCATCTTCCAACCCCCATTTATACATAGTCATTAGATATCTTAATTGACGAAGTTCTCAATAACTGGCCAAGTCAAGGTAGCTTGAAGTGGTACTGTTTGCTTTGTTGGGCACACACAAAATTATTGTGGCTTGTCAGGTTTAAACATGTTTTCCTGAAGTTCAGATAATGGGATTGGATAATCTTAACTACTTTCATATATTATCCAGTCATTCAGAAGTTGAACTATTCCTATAACATAAATTTTTTATGGAGATTTTAACTAAATAAGCTGCACTTTAAGTACAATGAAACATCTGAAGTGAACAATGAAAAGATAGCACACTCCATATAGGATCTAAAACTGCAATATTGCCACAAATTGACCACGATGCAGTCAATATTTTAGTGAAAGATTAATTATGAATACCATCTTAGAAAGCTCTGAAAGATTATCAGTAAGAAGATAGCCGTCTGGCCTCATGTAAGACTTTGTGATCTTATCATTATGTATACATCAGACTTGGTCAAACAGCCAAGAGTATGCAAATTTTGCATTTCTATCTTTCATGTACAGAAGAAGCACCCCTTTGTTGCCCATTAATGATATATTTATATTTTAATAAGAGATGTAAATTTTATTTCTCTAAATTTAGTAGTTATTTTACAGTTTGAATCAATGTCCTTCCCTGAAGGCATGGATTGATGCCATACTTTTCAAGAAGTTAATAGACTGTATCTTCACTAAAATGGTGTGTCATTATCTTGTATATTATATTCTTCTCATTGGAAATACTGATATTGCTTATTTCTGCAGCATAAGCCCAAAACTTGTGAAGTGCAGGCTCACAAAGGCGACAGCATTAAAGTACACTACAGGGTGAGAAGAAGTACAAGAACATAATAGTTTGCCCCCCCCCCCCCCCCCCCCCCCCCCCCCAACTCGCCCAAAAAGTGAACAAAAATAAAAGAAAGAAAGGAGTGATAATGACACATTTCTCGTATCTAAACATTAATGGAGTGAGAGAGTGCTACGGTTTCATGTTGGATATATCATTATATCTGGAGCTCTTTAATGTTTTGGCTTAGAGGAAGATAGTCAGGGTAGTTACTTAACAATTTTTTGCTATCTTGGAGAGAAATAGTAGATTAGTTATCTTTCTCACATAGATCTTTTTCTCTAACTGTGTGTGTGATTATGAACAAACTGTGACCCATGCATCATGTGCGGTTAAGTCTGCAAACCTTTGCCAGACCCAGCATTGTTTTAGCTATACGAAGTTCTTGTGGACCTCCTTTAGTAAAAGTTTTTGTACTCATAGGGCTTCATACCACAGTGAAATCATACACATGCCAAAGGGGAGGGGTATTCTGAAATGAATGATAAAAAGCTTCAACATGTTTATATCTTGATATTGGGGAAGAAGTTTGTATTAAGCTTATAATCTTATTTTGACCGGCTAGCATTTCTTGTGAAGAAAAAAGCTTGTTCTTATAAAGGCAATAAAGTTTTAGTCTTTTAGAAAAAAAATTTCTATACTTGCATAAAAAGCATGAACTTGGTTTTCCTTTTCAGATATGGATTTGTTGCTTTTAATGTTATTTAATGTAGGTAATGGAATGGTCTATACTTCTATAATTCAGCAATACAGCTGTGCCATTCACTAATTAGTTGTTAATGCTGTTTGCAGGGAAAGCTTACGGATGGTACCGTTTTTGATTCCAGCTTTGAAAGGGGGGATCCAATTGAATTTCAACTAGGCAGTGGCCAAGTAATTAAAGGTCATTATTTGTTCCTCCTTTTACGTCATTTTTTAGCTTTCTTCTTGTTTTTTATCTGCCCAGCAAATGTATATATATATATATATATATATATACACACACAGTAACATACTTAGCAACATAGTGCCCTAGAGAGTGCTGTTGCTGCTCAAATTTTTATGGAGAACAAAATCCCAATGAGAAACCTTTTAATTTCTAGGGAATGAAAGAGTTGATAAAATGGTCCGAAAACAACAATGAATTGAGAATTCTATTTTCACAAGACTCTTGATTAGCAGTTTTTAAAAAGTTCAAAATTCAACTCAGGATTGAATATTTACTTCAAGAAGCTGCTCTTTTGCAGGATGGGACCAGGGAATCCTCGGAATGTGCTTGGGTGAGAAACGGAAATTGAAAATTCCTGCTAAACTTGGTTATGGAGAGCAAGGGTCCCCACCTACCATCCCAGGTAACATACTTAACTTTTCCTTGTTGCATTAACTTGACCCTAGTTCAGAGCTACGAAGATATTGTAGAGAATTGTAGATAATAATCCCTACTAAAAGTTCACTCACCACATTTTTGTAGAGATTTCTTGCTACCTGTTTGCATAAAAATTCACTAGATGAATATTCATTCTATCCACATATCTTTATATTCATTTAGATTAAAATAGTCAATCGTTACTTTGGGAAGTAAATTTGCTTCGAAATGCATATTTTGTCCTTTTATAGCCTTGGCTTGTCACACGAGTCTGAATCTCATATTTCCATGTGTGAAAGAAGTATACATACGTGCTCTATTTGAATATCAGTTGAGTCAAAACATGGTTGGTTAGCTTCTGAGTTTTGCTGACCTTATTAATTTCAACACTCAATAAAAATGTGAGCTTAGTTATTTATATCTGAGAATTTGAATTGAATTGGCATTGAGATTACATCTTTAAGCACTTCTTTCTCGCTGTTCAATTATAAAGTAATCAAGATAAATCACTTATTACTCCTCTTATGTTTTGCTTCTCACAAAATCTGAGGTTGAGGAATTGTTACCCATATAACTGTTAATGCTTTCAGGCGGTGCCACACTCGTGTTTGACACTGAGCTGGTAGGAGTCAATGGGAAAACATTGGACGGTGGAAAATCAGATGACAGTGAACTATAATTAGGGGAGCATGTTCCTCGATGAAAGAGGTCCATCTTTCTTCAAAAATGAGGAAAGTAGTTTCGTATTTTTGTCTTAAAGACCTACTCCATATATTAGATTATAGTTCTATTTGTTCATTGGATTTAAGCCCAGAATATAAGCGTTTTACTTTCTTCATCGAGTAGAAACAACTACACTATTCTTTGTGTTGGAATCTGTTAGTAATGTATTGTAGTAGAGACTGTTAATTTATTAGGTGATGTCTCCGCAGAACAAACCCTTAAAATTAGATTCTTATTTTGATTTCATTTTAAGCGTGAGTTCGGCTAATTAAGAGAAGTGGATTTTTACATTGAATTTTAAGAAAAAAAGTAGTTTTATAGAAGTGCCCAGTTGCCAAAACTATTCGTAGCTTCTGAAAAGTAAATCTTCATTGTCACGTATGGATCCTAAAATTAATTAGGACATTTGGACAAACAATTACCAAGTATTACAATTGATCAAGAATAACATGATTTAAAAGGTCAAAACACGGGCTACGATTTAAACTAAATCATTTCGGCCTATATACATCATGAAATCACATCTAGAACCTAAAATAGTTGACAAATTTTCAATCATTTGAAATTTAGAACTCAACATTAATAGCCAAAATCACAAACCACTCCAATCCAAGGAAAGCGTAAGGCGATAAGACACAATTTTAGTGATCGTTTAGGTTAGGGCCTCAGGTTGATCAAAAATAGAAAAGAAAAACTTAAATTGGTTAAATAAACCATGAAAAATTGAAAATAGGTACAAAAACGAGATGCAAACACCCCTATAATAATTATGCAATTAAAATATTATACAGCAAAAATAATATTTCAAAAGATTTGTTCAAATTGTTACATTTCCAAATATATCAAAGATGAATCCGAAGTTCCAAACAAACCATTCTGTCGTTAAGACATTTCATATCATGGATCAAAAATTTCGATACTTTTTCATCGAAAATATAGAAAATTTATGTTTTTGAGTTTCACAATTTCCGAAAAAAATTAAAAATTACTCCGATAGTTTTTCGTCATTAACCAATGAAAGCATACTACGAAACGAAATTTTAATCCCTGTTTCAAATAAAGCTCTTCTTAAATTATGAAACCAACCAATTGACTCTTTCCAAATCACTGTTATTGACAATGTTTTTAAAATCGGACCGGTCATTGAACCGGAAGCTCTACTGATTACTGGTTCGATTGGGTCGACCACTGGTTCGATCGATATAACCGGTGTGACTTTATTATTCTGTAATATTTATATATATATATTTAGATTATCTAAACTACAATTATAATTCAAAAAATTATCATTCTTTGTCAATATAAATTTTAATTGTTTCATGCAAATAATCAAAATGTCTTAAAAATTAAGATTAATGTCCAATATAAATCCCAAGTATCCCTAAAAGATACATACATTCAAAATAAGACAACAAAATTAGAAGTTCATCTCATTTTCATTCAAAGTTTTGGCTTGTTCATTTGGGTTCTATTGTTGGAATTTGATGTTTATATGGTTATTAGTTTGCATAATTTCATACACAAAATAATATTATTCACAATGATGAGAAAATGATCATGTACTTCTTTATGTTAAAAAAATGTAATATTGCATTGATTGTTAAAACACTAAAATAATGAATGTTTTCAATTAAAATATATAAATGTAATTCTATTAAATGTTAAACAAGAGTTCAAATAAGTAATAATAACAAAAAATCTCTAAATTAAAAAAAAAAAAAAATTTAAATGAATCACTGGTTCACTGATTTTGCCGGTTCATTGATTTTTATCGGTTTTGAAGTAGGTTTTACCGGTTCAAACTGGTTAATTAGGAGATTGGTTTTTAAGGGTAAACCGGACTGAATTGAGGACTGGTTAGCGATTAAACCGGATCAACCAATCGGTCTGAGCTGGTTTTCAAAACACTGGTTATTGATAACAGAAATATACACAAATTTTTTTTTTTTTTACTATGAAGATGTATTAATACCGTTAATGTCACTTTACCACAATTACCAAAAGGGAAACTATTACTACTAATTTAATCCCTCTTTTTTTTTTCATTTGTCGTTTTGGAGAATTGCGCACGAATTAAGTAATGTCATAAATAATCATTTTTTTGAAGAAAAAATCCAAAATACTCTTTTAATCAAATAATCTTAGCATTAATGACAAGTATTAGTAAAAAATATAAAATTGATAAAATAATATTAATTTTACATTGAAATATTAAAGCGATATAAAGTAAACATTTTTTTTTTTTACCAAAGCTACAAATAAAAAAAAAAAAGTAGTAATTAACTATAAATGCTACACCTAGAATTTCCTACAGTCTTTTTGTCACACTCAACAACACTTAACTAAACCCTTTCCTTAAAAAAAAAAAGAAAAAAGGGAAAAACACTGCTAATACTAATAAGTACTAACTAAACCCTGGACGTAGAAGTGTCTAGAACAAAATCGTTTTCATTAAAACAGACTTTTCGCTTCGTCTTTTATCCTCGCAAGATACGCGTACGTTCAATTTCGATAATTCTTTTAGCTACCTTAAATGGAGGACGATTTCGAGATGCCGCCACCTGAAGATATGGATGAGGAGATGGATCTGCCGGAGAGCAGTTACATGAAGGTAGGAGAGGAGAAGGAGATCGGAAATCAAGGTCTGAAGAAAAAACTCGTTAAAGAAGGTGAAGGATGGGATACTCCCGATAATGGCGATGAAGTCCAAGGTATTTATGTTATGAATTTGCTCTTTCTTTTTGCTAAGTTGACTGAGTGATTGATTTAACTTTTTTCTTTTCTTTTTCATTTCTCAGTTCATTATACTGGAACGCTGCTGGATGGGACTAAGTTTGATTCGAGTCGTGACAGGGGAGAGCCTTTCACATTCACCCTTGGCCAAGGTTTATTTTTGTTAATGTCTACATCTACGTTTCTGCAAATTTCATTTGGAAGTATTTGTTATATATTCTGAGCTGAGATAGATGATTGGAAAATATGGTTATGTTGGGGGGTAGAGGATTTAGAGTGAGATTTACTAAAGCTTGTGAACTTTCATGAAGGTTTCCAGATTTGGAAATGTTAGCTTTCCACTGTTGTTTGGTTGAGGATGTACATGTTTCGTGTATCAAAATGCCGTTTTTAGTGTATGTTTTGATTAGTTAAAAATTGATAACCTTTTGGAAATATTTTCGGTAACAAAAAAAAAAAAAAATTTGTGAAGAGTCACTAAATTAAAGACAAGAAAGAGTTTTGAAAATACTCCATATTTTTGTTTCCATTGTTTAAATATTGAAACGTTTCAATGTTATCATCGGAAATTATGAAAATGGTCCATGGTTTGATCACATCAAAACCATAGTCAGGGCTGGAAAGACCATAATGACTGTAAAAAATCCTGCGCGGATACTGCCCACCCTTGATTCTTCTTGTTTCACTGTTGGATGAATTATATTATGACAGTCACAGTTGGTGCATAAACTAAACTGAAGAAGGATCTGACACCCTTTGTCTTGTGACAGGACAAGTTATCAAGGGATGGGACCTAGGTATCAATACAATGAAGAAGGGTGAAAATGCAATTTTCACTATACCACCTGTGTTGGCATATGGTGAATCTGGCTCTCCTCCTACTATCCCTCCAAATGCAACCTTACAGTTTGATGTTGAATTACTTTCATGGGTCAGTGTCAAGGACATCTGCAAGGATGGTGGGTTGTTCAAGAAGATACTCAAGGACGGAGAAAAATGGGAGAATCCTAAGGATGCTGATGAAGTGTTTGGTATGCAAACATATCCCTTCAAAGACAGCAGGTTGATGTTTCTTTATATTATTACTAACTGTGCCTTTGTAATCCAGTCAAGTATGAGGCAAAACTTGAAGACGGAACTGTAATTGCCAAATCCGATGGTGTTGAATTCACCGTGGAGGAAGGTATATTTATGAACAATCAAGCAGGTCAAGAGAAGTGTCTGTTTCCTTTCTTGAATTCTTATATGATGCGATAAATTTGTGATCAGGTCATTTTTGCCCTGGTCTTTCTAAGGCCGTGAAGACAATGAAGAAAGGCGAAAAGGTTCTTCTAACAGTCAAGCCACAGTGTAAGGGGCACTTTTGCAAGTTACCAAACTCTGAACTGGAATTTGGTTTTCCCGTAGCTCTTATATGTGTCTTTCTTTGTGATGCAGATGCGTTCGGTGAAAAGGGAAAACCAGCCTCTGGTGCTGAAGGAGCTGTCCCACCCAATGCTACACTCGATATCTCCCTGGAGCTGGTATCATGGAAGACAGTTTCCAATGTTACTGATGACAAGAAAGTTGTGAAAAAAATTCTAAAGGAGGGTGAGGGGTATGAAAAACCAAATGAAGGAGCTATTGTTAAACGTAAGCATACCACATGACAGATATTGGTTAGGTTTCTTAATTTATAACTCTCAATAGTGTCAATCTCATGATATATTTGTGAATTTGGCCAGTGAAATTGATCGGAAAGCTGCAAGATGGTACTGTATTCATCAAAAAAGGTTATGCAGATGGTGATCTTTTTGAATTTAAAACAGACGAAGGTAAAGATGAAGAAATTATCGGTGAATATTCATCTACATTGAGTGTTTTTCTAAATGTTTGCTCTCTTTTCAAACAGAGCAAGTCATTGAGGGCTTGGACAGGGCTGTCATAACAATGAAAAAGGGAGAAGTAGCGCTCTTGATAATTGCCCCTGAGTACGCCTTTGGTACGTCTGAGTCCCAGCAAGAGTTGGCAACAATTCCTCCAAACTCAACCGTGTACTATGATGTTGAGCTCGTATCTTTTGACAAGGTTAGTATATATGTGGAGTTTGCAGTGTGTAAACTAAAACAAGCTGTGGATAGTATATTATTGATCCCTGTATTTTGAGTTTCAGGAGAAGGAATCCTGGGATATGAACACCGAAGAAAAAATTGAGGCTGCTGGTAAAAAAAAGGAAGAAGGAAATGCATTGTTCAAGGCTGGTAAATATGTGAGAGCTTCAAAGAGATATGAGAAGGTAAATAGTTCTGAAGGGCTGTTGTTTCCATTTACCTTTAATGTTACATACTCTGTTTGTCATGGTGGCTCATGTGAAGAATTTCCTATCCAGGCTGCTAAGTATATTGAATATGACACTTCCTTCAGTGAGGATGAAAAGAAACAGTCGAAAGCACTAAAGGTGACTTGCAATCTGAACAATGCTGCTTGCAAGTTGAAATTGAAAGACTACAAACAGGCGGAGAAGCTATGTACCAAGGTATGTATCATTTGCTTAATATTATTTTTTCCCCTATTATGGAGATTTGCATAAAAACTAATGAATATGTTGCTTGTGAAGGTGTTGGAACTTGAGAGTACAAACGTGAAAGCACTCTACAGAAGATCTCAAGCATACATGAACCTGGCTGATTTAGATTTAGCTGAATTTGATATTAAAAAAGCACTTGAAATTGACCCAGACAACAGGTAATATGAGAGTTCTAGTTCTGGGACGACATTTTCTTTTAGGTGCTACTGCATTCCTGATGTATATTTTGTTTTTGTAATACGATGGAAATAGGGATGTAAAGATTGGATACAAAGCTTTAAAGGAGAAGATGAAAGAATACAATAAGAAAGATGCAAAGTTTTATGGGAACATGTTTGCAAAACTGACCAAGGTACAGCCTCTTGATTCCAATGTGTGCCTTTTACTCTTGTTGGCTTTTTTGTTTTCCTTTTTTAAAATTTTCTTCTTATGCTTTTTGGTGAACAATGCAGAGTACAGGAACTACAGAGGCTGCACCAATGAGCATTGACAGCAAGGCTTAACAATAACACCAACATCAGATTCGTGAATTATTAAGATAATCTCCTTTTTCCTTTTAGCCCTTTTAGTTTCAAACTAATTGTTACTTTCATAAGAAGAGCTATATAGAGTCCTTGGATTGTGACAATTGGTTCTACCTGAGTGTTTGGCTTGGCGTTTTCTACTGTTCTGAGTTTTACCATATTGAGTTATGAGCATCATCCTTCCCTCCGTTGTTGTGATAATTATGTGCATCTTGTTTCATACTATTGTTTATGTTGGTGTATATATATATATATATATATATATATATATACATATCTACATAATTATATATCCAAATATACATCTTGGCCAGTTCTTCTTGAGCTTACTTTTCATTTTTCAAAATCAAACATGATTCAATAGACCACTTTCAAATTTATCACAAAAAAAGGATCATTCAATAGAAAGGAGAACGGATGTTTGAAATAGGTTTTCTGTAGAGGGAATATGGTCAGCTCAAGAAGGATCTAGATTTCCCTCAATTTGGACACAAAACAGTTCTTTCTACTTCCTCCATTGTACTCCAAGAAATAAAGTGTAGACCATCCACGTGGGCAGTTACTATTATTATGAAAAGAGAAGCGTTATGTCTTTCATGAGTTCTGGCTGCTCAATCCAAGATCAACCACCTGACTTCTGAAGAGATGAGATGCTATGTTTATTGAGATTAACTGTCCCACATTGATTGAAAACAATAGCTAAGTTCACCTTATAAGGACTTGGACAATACTCACCTTACAAGCTAGCTTTTGAGGTTGAGTTAGGCCCAAGCCAAGTAAGTGGACTTAGCCCAATCCATGTGGTGAATTCTATTATGGTATCAGAGTCCCAGGTTGAAATGGGCCACCTCCTTCCGTGATGGGCTCTTCCTTGCGCGCATGATGTGATTTATTCTTCACCCACACATTTCCCCCAGATAATAAAGGCCTAGGTTGTCATTCTTCGTTCAGTTAACAAAGTCTTGGACGGTCATTATTCGTGTGTTGGGGCCCACATGTCGCAATCTGCAAGGTTGGGCTTTAATATGTCACGTGTTGGGCTTGTTTCACCCACACATTCAGCCCGCCCAAACGTGAAGGGGGAGTATTGAGACTAATTGTCCCACATTGGTTGAAAACAATAGTTAAGTCCACCTTATAAGGACTTGGACAATCCTCACCTTACAAGCTAGCTTTTGAGGTTGAGTTAGGCTCAGTCCAAGTAAGTGGACTTAGCCCAATCCATGTGGTGAATACTATTAATGTTTTCAAATTTTGTTAGACTATGAACGATGTCCCAGAAATTGTCTATGAGAATGTTGATTGGTAAAGTAACAAGTCCTGAAGTTTAATCGATTGCTAATCGAAATTACCGTTGGCTAAACTTTTAAACTTTGGATCTTGTCTGTATAGCTGATGAATAGATAGGCAGGATCTCTGGACAGTTTAATGTCTTGGAAAAACATTTTGGTTTTCTCGACTTTGATAGACCCTCTTTCAATTCCAATACCTTAACATCTTCAGTAGGCTTTGATTGCAAAGGCAACGGAGAAGAAAGCTTTGGGGAACACCTGTACTTGTTTGAGATTTGTCTAGCTAGATTCAAGTTGCAGCCTCTTATGATCCAAGAAACACCAGTCGAATGCCTTTTTTTAGTTTTTTTAGCTATAATTGCAAATCACTAATGTGGAGGTTGATGGTTTTTGGCACTTTGCACCCTGAAATTATAGTGTTTTAGCACTTTACATTCTAACTTAAAAGTTTGACATTTTGCACTCTGTAAATATAATTTATTTGGTACTTTGTACCTTAGTGCGTGTTTTGATGAAAAAATTCATTGATGAAAGAGTATAATAGTTATTTTTGAATATTTTTGGCACTTTCACCCTGGAAATATAGATTTTGGCACTTTGCACCCCGAAAATATAGAATGTTGGGACTTTGCATCCTGAAAATATATGTTTTTGGCATTTTCCACCTTGACTTAATACTTTTGACACATTTTTTATTTTTAACCAAATTACTAGCTAGGGGTTGTCTACGGTTCCTCGAGGTCATTTTTTGAGGAATCGTTTCATCCAATAAAATTTTGACACATACTCACATGTACAACACTCACACATTTAAAATACTTCATATAAAAAGACATTTTTACCCTTTTTAATAGTTTTAGTTTAACAAATTAAATTTTATTTAAAAAGACATTTTTACCCTTTTTAATATTTTTAGTTTAGTAAATTAAATTTTAATTCCTTCAGCTCTAAATAAAAAATTTCATCTTCATCTATGTCTAAATTTATTTTCTTCATCAATGACTAAACCCTTCTCCCAATTTTCAATTCTTTCCAATTTTTATCTATTGATTACATCTAATTATTATGGTTGAGTGAGCATTTTTGGGTGCCAGTGAGACATTTAAGCCACGTTGGAAGAACATTGGAAATGGGTTCCGATGATAATCCAAGAATAATGAGTTGTTGCTTAGCGGTGACATGGATAAACCAATCTGAATTTTAAAATCAGTTCAACATCAATATTTCATAATGCCGAAGATACAGATAAGAACAGGCACAAAAATCCTCAAGTATATCACATATGTTTATGAAGTACATATATAACTAAAACAGAGCAATTCTCGAAATTAAATTGGATGTAAGAAAAGAAAAATCAAAACCCTAAGTCTTAAATCAACTCATCTGTCTAAACCACAGTGATGCGGCAAAAGGGAGACCCGAATCTGCACTTCTCGATACAAATGTTAGTGGAGGAAGCGAGAAGCGCTGAATATGGCCGGAGACAGGAGGAGGGGTGGCGAAAGACATTCTCCGGCGGCGTTGGTGTGAGACCAGCGTTTGAATTTGTAGAGGAAAGGAAAACATTGGGAGAGAGGGGTAGCGAGAAGTGCTGAATCTGGCCAGAGACAGGAGGAAAGGTGGCGAAGACATTCTCCGGCGGCGTTGGTGTGAGACTGGCGTTGGAATTTGTAGAGGAAAGGAAAATATTGGGAGAGAGGGGTTTGAAATGAAGGGGTTAATTGTAATTTGATAATTTCAAATTAATTTAATCCAGGGATGTAATGGTAATTTTAATAGTGTACAATGTCTATTATAGAAAGTATGATATTTACCCATATGTTATACACTATAATTTTTAATAACTGACAATGGTACACTCTCGTACATTATTGAATGGTTTAGATTGAAAGTTTTAAATTTTTAATGGCTATGATGTTACATGAAACGATTCCTCAAGTACTCTAGGAACCGTAGTGATTAGGTAAGAACTCTTTGTTTTTTTTTGTAATTCAATAAATTTTACATGCTAACGGTAAATAATTTTAGATTTGTAGAGTATGTCATGTATAAAAATTTAGAATCAATTACACGTGAATCCTATAGAAATAATATTATGTAAAATAATAACATGTTAGATTTGTAAACGTATTTTTCAGATATCACGTAAATAATCTAGAGGATACCTGAAAATAAAATGAATATAATGTCTTTTTTTTTTTTTTAAATCTAAGTTTACTGAGGGAAAATGTTAAAGTAAGTTATTAAAAAGTAAAATAAATTTAGAATAACATGTTATCATTGTTGTGCATAGAAATGATCATTTTATCTCTCCATCATCAATATACATGAGTATTTTTTCCTAAGGAAGACACATTTGAGTGCAAAATGCCGTATAAAATATATTTCTAAGGTGCAGAGTGTCAAAGGTTTTAAATCAGGGTGAAAGGTGCCTAAACTTTATTATTTTTAGAACGCATAATGGCATATCTATATTTTTAGGGTACAAAGTGTCAAAAATATATTTGAATTTTCATCAAAACAAACACTAAGGTGCAAATTGCCAAATAAGTTATATTTTATAGTCTAAAGTGCCAAAACTTTTAAGTCGAGTATAAAGTACCAAAACCTTATAATTTCAGGATATAAAATGACAAAAACCCGGAGGTTGACAACATTTTGATTTTAATTTCTTCACAATTACTTTAGATGATAATAGTTATATAACTCCATATTTTTTTTATGATCGCTGAAACTCCAAAACTACACATTCAGGGCTTCATTTAATTTCTCAATGGGTTTCCCATTCACTATGGACGCAGTAATAAGTAACAGTAAGAAACAGAATATTAAGCTTATATGCTCAATTTGTAAGGTAAAGATCGAAATAACGCTTTCTTTTCAGGAAAAAAGGTATGTTAATGTACATCATCTGTTAGTTACAACAATAAAGAATTAAAAAAATTGAAAATCTAAAGGGCAAAAAACTGCAAAATTTACACTGGCTACAAAAGAATTACATCAAACTAAAATATCTAAATAAAACCAATCTTCCTTCCACTGTGTATACTACTCATAAAGAATTTTGTCACAGGTAAGAGCAATCTTATACTAATATGGCTATCGTCCTTCACAATAAAATAGCAACTATCAAGTAAATGTAACTAACTGGCTATGGGATGAGGGCCTTGCACTTCTCACCTTTCTGTCACTACGAAGACTTTGCAGGACATGGTGATTTTTTTCCCACTGATTTAACTCACTTGTTCCCCAATCAAGTCGAGACCAACGACAAGAAAAGTAATTCCTTGGAACAAGAGGAAATAGAAGTGAATTCCCTGTGCAGACATCAAACTTCTCACTGACGCAGTCAACAAAATAAACGAAAGAGCAAGCTCTTTCCTATACAAACGATTTCTCGTTTTTCTTCCCGTTTTCTTATTCATCTCTAGCTTGTTTAGCTCAGTCAGGCCTGATTCAGAGGAGGACCTAAGAACTCCATTTTCGATCAAAGGAATTGATTCACTTTCCATAATGGCAACTAAATCTGCTTCTGATGATCTGCCTAGTTTTTTTGTGACGATCCATTCATAAGAACTTCCCAAACGGAAGAGCCCTGATATCATTGCATTGAATTTGGTCACAGACATTGTGTTTTCGAATAGAAGATAGGGGACAATGAAAGGAAATGATCGTGGAGATGGAAGGATGTTTAATATAGAGATAAGTCCAGGGATGTAACATACAACCCAAAATGGAAGTTGAGCTTCAGGGAGGAACATGGTTAATGGGAGAATAATGCAGAAGAGTGTGAAGGAGTAAAATGGTAGTATAAGTTTCCGAAGGAGGAAGAAAAGAAATATCAGGTTTGCTTTTTTGAACACACTCACCTGAAATGCTCAACAATATGAAATAGAATGAGTTGAGAAAAACAATGAAATACTAAATATAAGAGTAATTATTAGGTAGTAATCATAGACAATGCATATATAGTATGTATGCTTCAGTGTGTGACGCATCATATAACCATTCCATAAATTTCCCTTATTGCAGAATGAATAGCGTCCAACTAAATAAACATATGCAAATAACAAAGTCATTAATGACATAGAAGGCCTTATTCTAATGATCTTGTGCGGAAAACCACTTTTGTATACGCTGGAATTGGTAATATAAGATCAAAATTTCATGCAGTTTTGGGGGGACAAGTCACATCCTCCAATATGAAAGTAACAAGGAGCGAGAAAAGAAACCATGATAGTATATTTTCTTTTTTCTCTAGAACAAGCATAAGTATATCTAGGAAGTAAATACTAGTCATTTGCACATAACAAGAATCCTGCGTCTTAGAGCAAGATTTATATCCAACTTTAAACGTGGCTTTATTGGAATCTGGCTTTTTTTTTTCTTTTCCTATTGTAGCAATTAATTGAATGTTTTCTTACTTACATTTTTAAGCTAAAAAATCCCTACTTCGGTTTCTCTCTCTTGTACTTTTCAGTCTTGCTAAGAAACTCAATATCTATCAAAAAATGGCTTGATAAGTTCTTCATGCTGAATAAAATATGTGACCACAAAATGTATCTTGCCAACCTTAGAATGCAGTATATCATTAAAACACAAGCGGAATAGCTGCATGGGTCCTGAATGCCAGCGGTGTTGCTGCTTTTTGTAGGCTTCATAAGACTCGGGAAGTTCACACAGGCACTGCAGTAAAGATGAGCAAAACTGATTACCACACTTAAATACATTGAGGTTTTTTCATAAATCTTCTTGTGCACAAACCTTAACATCATTTAAATATATGAATTTCCAACCACATAGGTGAGCCCGAACAGCGATATCCATGTCTTCAACAGTGGTCCTCTCCAACCAGCCACCACAGTCCTCAAGAGCTTTGATTCTCCAAACGCCAGCAGTTCCATTAAAACCAAAAAAGTTAATGAACCACCCATTGACCTGCTGCTCAACCTCAAAATGGAAGGTCAGATTTATGTGCTGCAATCTCGTCAGCAAATTTTCATCCTTGTTGACAAAAGACCACCTGGTTTGCACCAATGCAAGGTCGTCTTTTCCCTTCAAAATACAGGATTTTATTAGTAATCACTAACCATATATCGACAGCCTACCAAAAATTTACAACAGCCCTGTTGGCTTACATATCATGCATAGATAAAAGTTCTTCAGCATTGCTGTCAGTGACACAAAATTTACAGTATACATAAGCAAGCTGGTACATGCTTTTGAGAGACTTCAATAGTGTTTTAATTTACACCTACTCTCCTGTGGCTCAAGTGTGCAGTCTAGGCACTAGACATTTAATGAAACAAAAAAAAAAATGATACTTAATATCCAAGTCAGAAATGATAGTATATGAGTTCTTAGGCCATCTCCAATGGGTATGGACTCCCATTCCCCTCAGATTCCCCTTCCCCTTCAGACTCCTCTTTTTATAGTCGTCTTCAGTGACTCAGTCTTCACATTCTATTTAATTTCAATTCTCAAACTTCCCCACTCTCACTTAATTTTTTCAATCTTCACATTCTATTTAATTCCAATTCTCATTCATTTAATAATAATAATAATAATAATAATAATAATAATAATAATAATAAAGTTAATAGTAACTTAAATATTGAAATTAATAATAAGTAATCAACATTGTCATTAATAATAACTAATTTAGCATTGACATTAATAATAAAAAATATTTAATAATAACAATACAATAGCATTACAATAATTAATAACTCATATATGGAAATTCATCGCCGGTGCCACCATTATTGCCTTGATTGGACGAGCCTCCAGATGAACCTCCAAATAAACGAGTCCGAATGTCTTTCTCACGGATATCATTTCTCATGTCATGCCAATATGCCTTTGCATTAGATACGATCAGTAGAAGTCAATCGCCAACTTCAAGCGGACTTAGTCGAACATGCGTGGTTAACACACGGTCCAAATGGTGGTCATGTGTAATATTTCCAATATATATTTGATAGGGTTATGTCATTTATAATTTAATTTATCGTATTTAAATTATGTAACCAGTATTCTATTTTTAATCCAGAAATCGTATTTAATTTCAATGTAACTTTATTACAATTTATTTCACAAAATTAATTCTCATATTTTTCACCCTCAATTAATAATAATAGAATTAAATAACAATAACAATTAATAACAAAAAAAATAAGTATATTAAGTGCCGATTAATTAAAAGTTTAAATGTAAAAAAAAAAAAAAAAGGTATATGGGCTGGGAAACTCCCAGCCCAAATAAGTAAAATTAAAAACAAACAAAAAAAAAAAATGAAGGAAGTGGGGCTGGCGCGTTGCCAGCCCCTATAGGAAATGTGTGGTGAGGTGGGTGAACCCACCGCTCCACACATTTGGGCGGTGGGTAACCACCTCCCACACCCATTGCAATCTTCACCCCTCTACTCATCAAATATCATTTTTTTTCCCCCTCTTTGTGGATTCACCTTCCCACTTCATCAATGGAGATGCCCTTAGGAATCCTTACATTACATTATAACGCTTCATACATATCATTATGGCGATTACTAGAAAATTGTTAGTTCCTAAATCAATTCCATAACTCACTTTACATACCTTAAAGTAAGGAATAGTTCTCTTCAAAAAATCTGGTGCTGGCTGGAAATCCGCATCAAAGATGGCTACAAACTCGTAATCTTTCACATAATCACAGTTCATAGCAGATTTAAGGTTCCCTGCTTTATAGCCCGTGCGAATAAGACGGTGTCGATATATGATGTGCACACCTCTCTGTTGCCATTTCTGCACTTCTGCTTTAATAATGGATTGAACATCTGTATCGTCGGAATCATCTAATATTTGTATAAGCATTCTCTCCCTAGGCCAATCTTGGACGCATACTGCTGCAATAGACTGCTGGTATACCTGAGCAGCATCAGAAAACAAAACCTAATAAATACAATAGTGAAACTATTTCCATATGCTAGCAATGGAGACAATTGGAAACCGAAGTTCAATAGTCCAACTAACTTTCTTTATTTCACTCTTTATCTTAACTGTCTATTTTGCGAGATGCACGTTAGACTTACATTATTGTTTAAGAAAGATCTAGGTAAACATACTCAATAAGGTACAAGAACCAAGTGTTTTTTGAAGCTTTGCATGGAATTTCAGAAAGAGACATTACTCAACCAACAACCAGAGGGGGAGAGATAGAGAGTACAAGTTTACACTATTATTTTGCAACTTCTCAATGAATACTTCTTTCGCTGATTTAATATGTAAATTCTACTGTGTAGAACTTAAAATTACAATGACAATGGTTATGGTATCGTACGGTAAAAAAGCAGTTAAAAACTGGATCGTCTAATGAAGCTTTTCCATAAAAAAATTTACCTAAACCACAGAGTATATAGTATTAGGACAATAGGTTTCCAGAGATCTTGGTACGGGGAAAACCCAAAAAGGTAGGGGAAAAAAAGGGTTATGTTACTTTTCTATATTATAACATTATCCTGTAAAATTTTATGTACTTCATTTTTCAGTTGAAACAGTGCTGGTCATTGATGATTATTGTATCACATGTATAAAACAAGAGTCTTTGCTATTCCTAAGTATAGAAATAAGAAAATGATCTAAGATCCTTGGGGCGGCTATAATTTTCCATGACAACAAAAATCAAAGAGTCACTAAAGCAAGATTGCTAATAGTTAGTTAATTTTTTTGTTGGTTCTATCGTTAACTCTGACTTGGTGTATGACATGTCAAAAATAGGTTGTATTTGTTGCAATGCCTGAGATGCCTACGGACGATCTGGAACCCACAGCCTTTTGTGTAAAATGTCAAGTGAAAGAAGCATGCATGCATGCAACTGATTTTAGGGAAAAGCAAAGTGATTATGAAGATGATATGACGCTCTATGTTTTGGCAATACAAGACACAATTAAGAATATGATCATCAGCAAGCAGCCAGATAAGCACATGCAAAGTATGCACCCAAAACATCAACTCACATTCACATATCCTTTTTCTCATCCTTATCGACCCTTCCAAGATTTTCATAGAAGCTAAATGGGTGGTTTTTGTTAAGAGTTATTACCCGTCATAAAACATATCATTTGTGTGTGTTTGTTAGAATATACATAGTTCCTTTGATGACAAGGGCGCCGACTGTCCCATATAAGGTCAAGTATTAAACATTAACAAAATTCTACAATAGATAACAATACATGAAGCTGTCCATACTAACATAAATTAGGGTCGGGCAGAGCATTATTTATTCAATAAACTTAGATATGCATTCCATATTAAACAAACAAGATATACTTATCACTAGTTGAACAGGTGTTAGGGATTTGAAAAACCTACATTATCTTACCTCCCTCTCATTGCACATTGGTATCTGCACCAGCACCATCGGATATTCCTTCTCTAAATTATCCTCCCCACCCTCAGCCGTCGGTCTCAACCCCCTGAACTTAATATAAAAACAGCCCAACACTAAAACTAATCGATCCACTGACTGTATCAAGAACAAAACAATGCATACATTTGTCAAGCTCTGCAGTGGCGGTGCCAAATAATTCGCCCTAATTATTAACCACTTGGCATAAACATACTCCACTAAATCCTCCCGTTCCAGCGTCGGAGGACTAAAATGCCATCCCCTAAAGTACGCTATGAGCTCAACAAATAGAAGGAAAAGGCTTAATAACAAGAAGAATTTTATGATCCTGTAGAACTTCGATTGGGAACGTTGCGGCGAGGAAAAGGCCGTAGCGATGCGACGATTTGCGGTGCGTATGACGGAAATAAAGCCGCTAGTAAGGAAAGCTAACGAGTGCGCGATTTGGTGGAGCTTGTGGAGGTAAATCCACGAAAGCTGCCGCGCGCTGCGAGAGCGGTCCTTCTCCTCCTCCGCCGCCGCCGCGGCGGTAGATGTGGGGCTGTTTATATCTAGGGTTAGAAATCCGGTATTCTCGGAGGTGGAGGCAGATAAGTGGTCGTCGGTGTGGCCGTTGGTTCGTAGCTTGTTCCACCATTCCTGAAACTCGTGGTTTGGTGGACGAGACATAGATACAGCGGAAGGGTGGATGTATGTATAGGCGAGGCGCAGAGGTGGTGATTACGGTAGTGGAGAATTTTCGTTCGTCAATGGCGGATCATTGCACGCTGTGTGTGTGCGTGTGTGTGTGTGTGTTTTGGGGATCCGGAGAAAAGGCGGAGGAGTTCTGGGAAGAGGCAAAGCCAAAGCTAAATTTAGAAGTTTTAATTCTAAAGCGGGTTTATTTGTTTAATTGATGCGCGCGCGCGCGTGTGTGTGTGATTATTTTATTTTAGTAGAGTAATACTACTAATTTAAAAAAGGAAATGTTGACAAAAACAAAAACATGGATCATCTCCCCAGGGTTACCATCTACGGTCCAGCATATATTTGTACACAGCCGGTAGGGTAGGGTAGGGTAGATTTCATTTTGTATGGACCTGACCTGACTGGATCCAAGTCCATTTATTATTATTTATTTATAGTTGGTTTGGTTGGCGACGAATCTTGATCTAGAATTTCCTTCCGAGTATATCCCTTAGTCCCTAGTGTATTGGATCGGCTGATTATATATAATCTCCATTAATTATATATCCATTCTCAAATTATTTTCAATTAACTTAAATCATGTGATTTAATTTTTGTTCATAATTTACTAAACTCCAAATGGTATTGTTTAATTAGTTCATCTTCTTCAATGAAAATATGTAAAGATTATTAGTGAAATATTAGCACATGTCTAGTTAAACTTATAGTAAAACATTAAGGATCGAATCGAATTAAATTCATATTCACTCAATGCACGTATTTTGGATTATATATATTTTTAATTGGATGGATGTATGAAATTTATTGAATCTCTAATAGATAAAAATCATATTATATTATATCCATTGACATCCCTGATATATCAGAGGTATATATATATATATATATATATATATATATATATATATATATATATATATATATATATATATATATATATATATATATATATATATATATATATATATATATATATATATATATATGTTTCAAGTAGAAAACACAACATAACATGCATGATGCATGGATTCCACTACTATTAGTAAATTAAGAGGGATCTTGTTTAGAGAGTTGCAATGCAACTATATATATATATATATATGATATTTGGATTCTTTTTTCTTACCATAATTAAGGTTGTAAGCATTGAAGTGGGAGTCGTCAATAGCGCGCATCATAATTAAAAGTTAAGAGTTTATTTAACCTCTGATTCAGCTTAACATTGCTATTTCAGGTTTAATTCTACTGTCCAAATAGTGGAGCACAAGGAAGGAAGCATTCCGTGTACCCAATAATGCCTTGGAGATATATTATGAGCAAGTACAAATATACTTACAAGATTCCTTTCCTAATTTAATGTCCTCGATCGAGTAGAAGAATAATATAATTTTCCTAGCAGCTAGCTAGTCGTTACGTACATGATTAATTGCTGTGTTGTGTTGAGTACGTAATTAAGGTGAGTTGTTGTTTTCTATATATAAATATATTCTGATTTCTGAGAATTAGTTTTACAAACATTAGGTAAACTTGATATAAACTGTAGTTTGATTCATGTCTGTACGTGAATGTTAATCACTGTTTCAACCTTCTTAACATGTTGCATGTTAGTTAATTTATATCCAATTTACGATGCTATTGTAAACCTGTTAGCAAGATGCAACAATAGTTTAACAAGAAAAACACGTACAATTAATGTTGCATGTTACTCCCTGGACTTTTAATTGAACATATATATATATACTATATTTCACCATATCAGCACGTAATACTTTTACGATATGATGTAAAATCCCTGAAAATTTGTTCCATTTCATGTTAGAATTTCGTATTAACGTACTGACTTCTGGGAACACTTACCTCTCGATCGGATGCTAGCTAGTTAAACTGAGCCACTACTGTAACTTGTTGCTGAATTTGACCTTTTCTCCGTCTCAGAAAAACTGGATTATGTTTCTAGATTAAAATAGGACCTTTGAGTCAGCCAAAATTAATTTTGTTTAGTAATGCTTCTTTATCTATTTTCTTGTATTTCAAATACAGTTAGTTCCCGGGATTATTGGTGTCTCCAAGCCCTGGAGGCTATAAAAGTTGCAGGTGCTGTCGGGGAACCACTAGCTAGTTTGATGCGATTTCAGCTCGATTCATGTTGATTGTGTTCAATCCTTCAGCCTAATACATGTCTATTCTCTTCCTTACCTCTCAGCGGAAATGAGCATTTGATTTCCTCTGCAATTTACTGTTTAATATTAATTT
The DNA here is from genome assembly GCA_003313485.2 of Penstemon barbatus. Lineage (NCBI taxonomy): Eukaryota > Viridiplantae > Streptophyta > Magnoliopsida > Lamiales > Plantaginaceae > Penstemon > Penstemon barbatus. The sequence goes on along the minus strand of CM064877.1, from coordinate 8,635,499 downwards.
CCTTTAATTTGTGTTGGAACTTGAGTACTATTTCTACACGGAGCTAGAGCTAGGTTGAAGCATTAGCACTGGATTCACGAATGAAATCTTATCTTAAAGTGAGATAGATAGATATAATGCATTGAGAAAAGGAACTCCCACATTTTGGATTAATTTCCACCTTAATTATATTTATTTATTTGTTAAGTTATCTTTCTCATCATCCAGATCTCATAGTAATTAACTGCACCTTTGTACGTCCTTTGTGTTAGAAAATTTTCAAAATAAAGAAAATTTAATAAAATGATAATGACCGTTAAGAGTGCTAGCAGTTTCTTTTTATTTTCAAAAAGTTGTGTTGCTTCATTTGTTCTTACGGCTGTTTAGAGTTATACCTTTTGAGAAAAGGTATGAAGTCTCTATAAAAGCATGGAGTTCAACTAAGGAAACATAATCAACTTTCCAAAAAGCATAATAAACACTCTTATTTTATTTATGTCAGTTTCGTAAATAAGAGATTAGTAGGAATTTGAAATCATAATACAAATTCTCTTCTGCCAATTTTCGATCTGTATCATTTATTTACATAGAAAATTTCATCCAAGTTTTTTGTCAAAATCACAGCGTGGGAATTGAGAAACAGAAAGTGTTTTCGATCAATATTTTACAATCAACAAAATCTTAACATGCTCTTTATATTTATATTTTCGGTGTTCGGGATCCGAAAGTGTAATTCGTAGGTAATCAAACAGTTTTGTAACTGGGCTCCATTGTATCCTGGGACAAATTCGCTACACAACCCGTTTACACATTAGTGGGGGCGAATATTGTTTTAAGGAGAGCGTAGCATCTGCGCGACTTGGAGGAATTCAATTTTTGACATTGCTGAATTTTTGTGTCAATTTGAGGTGCAATATCCAACCCCATATTTGGTGTAAATTTCCCAACAATCTTAAAACAATATTATGGCATCCCAAAGCTTGCAACAACTCACTACCGATTTCGTCAAATTGGAGAGGTTTGATGGTGGAAATTTTAGGCGATGGCAAAAGAAGATTCATTCTCTTTTATTGTCACTTTCGGTGGAGTACGTGTTGACAACACCAAAGCCGCAAGAACTTGAAAACGAAACATTGGCTGAATCTCGAAGAAGAACAAAGTGGGGGAAAGACGACGAAATATGTAAGGGTCATATCTTAAATGCATTGACGGACAGTTTGTTTGACATTTATCAAGATGTTGAAACGGCAAAGGAACTTTGGGATACTCTCAATGCAAGGTACTTGGTTGAAGATTCTACAAGTAAGAAATTTTTAGCATCTCAATTTATGAATTACAAGATGGTCGATGAAAAATCCGTAAGTGAGCAATTTAATGAATTACAATCGATGTTAGGCCATATGAAACAATTGAATATGAATATGGATGAGTGCATTGTTGTGTCTTGCATAATAGATAAGCTTCCTCCTTCACGGAAAATAGTTAAAAAAGGTCTAAAACATAAAAAGGAAGATGTTAGTGTTAAAGACTTGGGCTCTATCTTTCGCATTGAAGAGCAATCTAGAATGCAAGAAAGTGAAGAACCACAAGTAAAAGAGTCTTCTAAGGTGCATATGGTGGAGAAAACTAAAGAGTTCACACAACATCAAAACTCCGGGCAAAAGAATGAAAATCGTAAGAGAAAGGAACCATACACTAATAACCAAAATAATGAAAATAAGAAGAAAAAAGGATGTTGTTGGCATTGTGGAAAACTTAGTCATCTCAAAAAAGATTGTAGAGAACTTAAGAATAAAGTTGATCAACAAAGTAATAAAGAAAAATATATCGCTGTAGTTTCTTAACTTAATATGGTACAAGATGATGGTTCTTGGTGGATTGACTCCGGGGCGACAAGGCACGTATGCAAGGATAGAAGTTGCTTTACTACTTATGAACATGTTCATGAAGGCAATGTCTTGTATATGGGCAATTCGTCAACGGCTATTATAAAAGGCAAAGGAACGGTGGACTTGGAATTCACTTCGGGGAAGATTTTATCTTTGAAAGATATATATCATGTCCCTGAACTCAGAAAAAATTTAGTTTCTGGTAGCCTTTTGAACAAGCATGGTTTGAAGTTTGTGTTCGAATCTGATAAATTCATTTTGTCCAAGAGTGGAACTTTTGTCGGAAAAGGATATTTGTATGAGGGAATGTTTAAACTTGATATTAATTAAATAGTAATGACTCTATTAATATTGTAGATTTTTATTTTTATTACATAATTGATATGACATGTAATTTTCTTTAATTGGTTATTATTCAAAGTATTGCTATATTGTATTACATTCATAAAATGAATTGTTAGATAAGTTAAATTAATATAATTTGCATTGGTGTTAATATTTCTTTTAATTTTGGCATTAAGTTGTTGTGTAGAGGTAATGATATAGATGTAAATCAACTTGAAATTGCTGGAGTAGTAAGTTGTTTTTCGTATTTTATGACTAGTAATCAACATGTCATTGCTTTTGTTGTTAAACTAAGTAGATACATTAGTAACTCTAGTCATGATAATTGAAAAACGATAAACAAAGCATTTAAGATAACAATGGTTTATGGAATTCGTTCTATAAATTGTATCCTTTGGTTTTAGAAGGATTTAATAATGCCAATAAGATAACTGAGCGGGAAGATCATACTTCCATAAGTGGGTGGATCTTCACTCGTAATGGTGGAGTTAGCGGAATAGATAAGATATTTAATTATCGAAATTTCGTTATGACCAAAGTCTAAGCCACCTATATATATTCATTGTGACAGTGAGGCCACACTGTCAGGAGCCTATAATAAGGTGTATGATAAAAAGTCCGGACAAAAATAATTACAATTGATTTTGTGCGAAGTCAAAATCTGACAGATCCTTTGACGAAAGGATTAAAAAGAAATATGATTAATCAAACTGCTAAAGGGATGTGACTTAAGCCCATTTTTAAATAACCACCAATGATAGAAACTCAACTCTATTCTTGCTTTTCAAGTTTAAGAGTTCAATGAGCAAAGTATATCATATGATGTGGTTGAGGCACTAGCAAGACATCATCCCGAGTAGATAGTGCTTGTAACTGTAATGCTAAAGACAGGTTGAGAAATATGCTCTTAATAGACTTACAATACGTGTGTGTTAAAGTGCAAATGTTACAGGGCACTTTCTATAAGTCTACCTATATGAGTGTAGAGGGTGGTGCCGCCTTCTATGAGTTAAGGGCTTAACTCTAGAGCGCTCATGGAACATGATATAGACACAAGGCCTATCCACGTGTCGGCTTATTAGAACACTCAAAATCATAGGGGATATATGTGTGTAAGTATTTCCGGTTAATCATATTGGAAGTTGGTTCAAAGACAAGTCTACCATACTTTTTGATTGACTTTGAATTATTTTCACTAGGTAATGGTTCAAGTCGTGAGACACCATTACTGAACCATATGAACTCTAGAGCCTAAATTTTTTATTTTTGAAAATGGTGGAGGAATGTTAAAAAAATTTCAAAATAAAGAAAATTTAATAAAATGATAATGACCGTTGCCTAATTTTAAATTAAGAGTGCTAGCAGTTTCTTTTTATTTTCAAAATGTTGTGTTGCTTCATTTGTTCTTACGGCTGTTTAGAGTTATACCTTTTGAGAAAAGGTATGAGGTCTCTATAAACGCATGGAGTTCAACTAAGGAAACATAATCAATTTTCCTTAAAAGCATAATAAACACTCTTATCTTATTTATGTCAGTTTCGTAAATAAGAGATTAGTAGGAATTTGAGATCATAATACAAATTCTCTTCTGCCAATTTTCGATCTGTATCATTTATTTACATAGAAAATTTCATCCAAGTTTTTTGTCAAAATCACAGCGTGGGAATTGAGAAACAGAAAGTGTTTTCGATCAATATTTTACAATCAACAAAATCTTAACATGCTCTTTATATTTATATTTTCGGTGTTCGGGATTATCTCCGAAAGTGTAATTCGTAGGTAATCAAACAGTTTTGTAACTGGGCTCCATTGTATCATGGGACAAATTCGCTACACAACCCGTTTACACATTAGTGGGGGCGAATATTGTTTTAAGGAGAGCGTAGCATCTGCGCGACTTGGAGGAATTCAATTTTTGACATTGCTGAATTTTTGTGTCAATTTGAGGTGCAATATCCAACCCCATATTTGGTGTAAATTTCCCAACTCTTTGTCTGTGTAAAATTACAAGAGAGGTTGTGTAAATTAATCCTCACTCAACCAGTTGGGTAAACGTTTTTTTTTCTCTCGAGTCTATCTTGATCGATAGAAAGGCCCCGATCCAACTTGTGTGTTCTAATCTTGATTGATTTGAAGATGGAAATACAATTGAATGTGTCATATATGCAGTTAATTAGTAGTTGATCATTTAATCTCTTGGTTCATGATTTTTCTTGCTATAAATAATTAAGCCGTGCATGCAGATACAACTAGTTTCCTAGCTTGCCCTAAAGTCTAGCTACAGCAAGTCTTAGATCAAAATCAGAGGAAGGTCATTACATTGCGAAGCCTATGGAGAAAATGCAACTATGACACCACAACAATTTCGTGATTTCGACTATGAAAATTTCACTCAAACTCCTATATCTACGATGTGTATCTATTTTTAATTTCTTATATAGCTAGAGTTCCAATTTCCTTGTTCATAAAAAATTCCTATATTAAAAAATGAATTGAATCATTTAGACCATCAAGATTACCCCTATTACTTCTTCTTGTACATATATATATATATATATATATATATATATATATATATATATATATATATATACACACACACACGAATAATCTTTAATTGGAGTAACTAGCCATGGCTTACTTGCAAGTCACAGTCTCCCCGTTATGTCTCATAACATCTATATATACGGGGTTATTGGAACAATTTATCCATCAAGTATATATTTCACCTGAAAAATCGATCGAGCTAATCTGGTTTGACTATTTTCCTGACAATTCAAATACCAGTGCAGTCCCAATTGAAGTTAATTACAACTAGAATAACCAGTAAGGAATACAATGAAACAAACGTCAAAGGCGAGGCGCGCGTATGCATGTAATTAAGACCAGCTCATCACTACAAAATTATTTTGCTATATCCCTCTTGCATTTTTGGAGGGGAGGGGGTTTGAAATTTCTGCAGCATTGACTGAAACTAGTATGGATGTATTTTGGTTCATGTTACATGGATCATATTTTATTAGTGGAGAATAAATAAGCTGCATTGGTTTGTATATAGTTTTTTGTACTAATATAATATAATGAATCCACCTTGAAATTATACAAGTCTTGCCGGCCACTAGCTACTAGTAGATATACGAAGATTAACTAGGTGGGCAATAGTTGTTAATTAGACCTCTGCCACTTTCAAACTAACTATTATTATTATTATTATTATTATTATTATTATTATACTGTAGCTAGTAAGAAACCACAACATATGTAAATAATGACATTGAGATTTGAGACCCAAATGGTTATTGGATTGATTTCACAAAATCTTCTTGAATCAATATATAGAAGATTCTTTATATATACTAATACTAGTATATAGTTTCATTTTGTAGGCCGGCCTTTCCGCCAGTAAAATCTAAGTCTATATCATACCTAACCTAGCTAGAAGATTTTGTTGATTATTAAGATTGACCCACAAGTATTAATTAATTATACTCATATTAATTTCCATTCAAGGGTGGTTGCATATAAACGGCCCATATATAATTGGGCAAACACACAGGATTTTTTCACCCCCAACCCAACCCAACAGATAATTGAATAAACTCCAACTAATGTACCTTTACGTTTATATATAAAATTTTGGGTCCTTTTAAATAGGGACCTTATGTGACTTTTCTGGTTCGAGGACTGGTCCTTAATCCAATTTTATTAGTTACTATATAGTACTTAATTAATTAACTAGTTCTATTTAATGAAAAATTGCGGAATTAATCTGATAGGAGCATATTGCATTGTATGAATAATGGTCTCTAGCTTTATCGTGAAGAACTCATACCATTTAGTAATTGATATAATAAAGAATCGATTAGCTCAACAAAGAGAAGGAAGTTCGAGTAATATATAGTGGGCGTTGGACATGGCTTTGGGCAATTAATATTCCAGAAAAAAAAAAAAAAATTTCTTATGATCGACATGATTGTAAAGGTGCGCTGCCAACATTATATCGGGTGTGTGTGGATGGGTTTTGGCTCGGTCTCGCGGGTCTTGCGAGACCGAGCCAAAACCCATCCAAATGAGTTTTCGCCAAACCCATAAAACCATCAAAAACCTATTTAAAAACTAATACTCAAACTCTTCAAACCTATACAACATTGAATTGACACCTACCACCTACTTTTCCCCCCAAATTTCACTAAAAAAGACATTGATTTGACACCTATCACCTACTTTTTCCCCTAAACCCCAACATCCAAACCCAATCCAAGTGGGGTTTCAACTTATTCAAACCACAAAACCCAAAAGCCAAAACCCATCCAAATGAAGTCTCAAAGGTTTCATCGAAACCACCCAAACTAATTTATTTAAACCGAGACCCGCGAAATCGAGCCAAAACCCATCCAAATAGACCCATAGTAATCTAAAGAAGATTGCATGATATAATATATGTGATGTTGAAAAGGAGACGATTATGCATGTGTTAGTTAATTCGATGTCCTTTAGCTCAATAAACTTTTATCAGATGATTGTTGGGCGGTGATCGAAAAAGGTCGAGGAGGAGGACGTACTCTATGCTATGGAAGTTGACAAAACTGTGAAGAGAGTTGGACGGACAGGCCTTAGCATTAGCACTAATAATAGTTTGGTGGTAATTCTGGCATGGCCGAAACCAGCGCATCTTTGGAGAAGGACAATGGATATATATATATATATATATATATATTAATTGTACATTGAAGAATACAAACATTGCTTTGCTTGGCGTGGGTATCATAATTTGAGAGTTTCGCAGTGTCTGAGACCATATATAATTCGCTGAAAATAACTGTCTAAATCAATTCAACTGTTGACAATCTTTCACCTACTGGGCCTATAATTGAATGAATATGTATATATATCAAAATATGCTTTATAGATCGATCTACAATTTATTCGATTTGTAAAGCACTAACGTTTCAGATCAGATATGTAGCCAATAAGCAATTTATTGCATTTTTTGTTGTGATATTGTCTCCAGTCCATTTAGTCTGTGTTTGCAAATTCTATTGAAAAAATTGAATTTAGAGATTGTGAGTTAAGTTTGAAATAATCACTTATGGAATAAGTTGAAAGTGTTTGTAAAATCATTATAAATGAAACTTAAAGCACTTGGAGTAGTGTTTGAGACCCAAAATTTGTGCTAACTTTTTTTTTGTAATTTTCCATAAAATGTCTTATTTACCCTCATTAAAGTAACAATTTTTGTCCAGATCTTAATAAATGTTTCCCAAACTCACATTTTCTCCTTTATCACTCTTTCATCCAGCCCATTAATTAATTCAAACATCAAATTGCCATTACTCCACAAATTCACGATATGGTGGCTGAGGTAAGTGTAGGCATTAAATTTTTGTTCACCAACATTTGGTTAATTTCATAAATATGACCAATTGAACTCACAAACCGAAAGCCCTAACCTTTTTCCTCCAATTTTCCACCATTTCTTTGTTTGATTTCAGGAAAATTCGTATAGTTCAAGCTCCCTTGGGAAACAAATCAGGGAGTTTCTTTTTGTATTCATCCAGCAAACTAAGTTCTGGGGTATGTTTCATTTTAAATCTTACTTTGCCTACACTTGCATTTTTGAAGTTTAATAGAATTTTAACACTCTTTATGATGTATTTATTTACTTTATTGTAGTAAGTGTCAGTGTGAAAACACATATATATTGAATTCATTAATTGCTTTTAAGTATTGTGAAATACGGATTGTTGTAGATATACTTTTAATTGCAGTGCTCACAAACAATTACAATTTTAAGGATTCTTAGAGAATGTGGATATAAAATATTATGAGATTTTTCAGAAACATGGACTCTCATGTTTTGATATATTTGATGTGTTTATGAGTGTTGTGGGCTGCCTAAGAGGTGTTTACTTTTTGTTAAACTAGATGACCTTTATATTGACATATTGATGCCTTACTTTGAACAATTTGGATTCCCCAATCTTTTAATTGAAACAGAATGGAAACACTAGATGTGGACTCAAATTTGGCTTCTCTTTCAAAATCTTCGAGTACTAGCATTTTGGATGATTTAAGCAGTGGAGATGAAATTGAAAGTCCACATCCTACATCTCAAAAAGAAAAATTTAAGGTTATGTTTTCTCTAGCTGTTTGCGCCGCTAATCATTATAATACACATGTACATAAAACCCCATGCTACAATAGAGAATACAGTGGGTGGGCTGCTTTGTTATCTATTTTGAATGGCAATGCTCAACGTTGTAAAAATAGTCTTCATATGAGAATAGAGACTTTCTTTCAGTTTTGCCAACTATTAGTTGAGGATTATGGTCTTAAGCCAATGCCACACGTCACTATTGAGGAACAAGTTGCCACATTCCTCATGCTAGTCGGCCCTAGAATGGGAAATAGACAGTGCCAAGAAGCAATGCAACGATCTGGATTTACAATAAGCAAGTCATTTCATAGAGTTTTGAAAGCATGCACATTGATGTCCATGGATTGGATTATTCCATTCACAAATAATTCGGTAACTCATGAATACATTAGGTCAAATGATAGACATTATCCTCACTTTAAGGTAAATCGCTTTATATGCATTATATTACATAAAAAATTGTAGTAGAATTCTACTTCTAACTGACCACTAAATATTTGTCTTAAAGGATTGTATTGGAGCGATAGATGGAACTCACATTAAGGCCGCTCTTCCAACAGAACTTCAACCTCGGTTTATTGGAAGGAAACAAATTCCAACTCAAAATATATTGGCTGTGTGTGACTTTGACATGTGTTTCACATATGTATTGCCAGGTTGGGAGGGAAGTGCCCATGATACCCGAATTTTCTACGATACTATTAAAAATCCTGCTAAAAAGTTCCCAATGCCACCTCCAGGTTCGGTTAAATACCAATTTCATATAATAGAATGAACATTTTATTTTTTAAATGTTAGTAAATGTCTAAGTTTTATGTTTTAAAACTTTTATTACAGATAAATACTATTTGGTAGATGCTGGGTATCCGAACATAAAAGGGTTTCTTGCACCATACAAGGGTCAAAAATATCATCTTCCGGATTTCCGACGTGCGGCGACGTATACCAATACGTATAACAATGAGTATGAAATGTTCAACCATCGACACTCCTCATTACGTACTACAATTGAACGGACATTTGGTTGTTTGAAGAACAGGTTTTATATGATCAAAGATATACCGGTCAATATTCGATGGGAGGATCAGGTGGCACTTGTCCCAGCTACGATGGCAATCCATAATTTCATTCGTAAAGTGGACAAACTAGACGAAGATTTCTTAGAATATGACCGTGACCCCAATTATTTGCCCGAAGATGCTTATAGTGATCGAACCAATGACAACATAGAAGGTGATTCCATAGGAGTTACCGATGTTGGGATGGATAGTGTTCGAGATAATATATGCACTTCTATTGCGTTTTCAAGAATTGGAGTGAACATTTATTAGGGTCTAATGTGGTGCAAAACTTGAGAATGTTTTGTATTTTAACGTTTCCAATATTGCTTCATATGTATCTGAAAAAAAATAGCCCTTAAGCTATATTTTCAAGAACTATGTCACTTTTAGTAAAATTTATTGAAATTCTTCATTGAAATTAATTTTCTTGAACAGAAAAAGCTCAGCGCATATGGGATGCGAAGGAAATAGTTGCAAAGGATAGAACACACACATCAAACAAAAATAACAAAAATTAGTCATTTTCTTTCTCTACATACTAGGGGTGTTCATTAACCCGCCTAACCCGCCCGACCCGCTCAACCCGACCCGACCCAACCCGAACCCGACGGTTTTTATTTTTATAAAACTAGTAACGGGTTGAAATTGTGACCACCCGAAAGTTATGGGTCGGGTTGCGGTTTTAATGGTTAAAAACCGCCTCTAACCCGATCCATGCAAATATTATATGTTTTCTCTACCCAACACCACTTACCAAACAAAATATTGAGAAATAATTAGGATTTTTCATCTCTAAGCTTCATGCCTGCTCCACTCTCCTGTTTTATTCTCCAATGCGCCTCTCCTCAAAAATTAAGATTCAAAATTTGTTCTCAATTTTCATCACTCATTAGCCACACCAAGCCATATGTGCGAGCCAAGGGTAGGAAATTTGAGCGAGCAAGAGGAAAGAGGAAAGAGGAACATCAAAGTTTTCTAAGTTTAAGTTATTCATAGTTATTAACAAAGTACCCAATTCCGTTTGCTGGATGTTTAGTTTAAATATCTTGCCACACCTACCTTATTTTACGTGCTCTCGTTAACTGTAGATCCCTTTGTTTTGCAGTACACAAAATGAGTTTGGAGAATATTTGAGTTTAAAATATATTTAAATTTACTTTTATTTCTATAAAAAAAAAAAAAGTACTGTAACTTATACATAAATTAATTTATTAATTTTTGCACTGTATGTATGTAGTTTCTTCTTATAAAACAATTGTAAGAATTGATCCTACCCATAATTAAAAATCAACCCCCCCCCCCTATGTGCTTCAAGCTTATGGACACTTCAAGCTCGTACATTCGTACCAATGATTAATTTTGTTGAACAAATCGGATTGGAGAATTGTATAGCTAGGAATTATAGTTGCAAAATGGGCCGTTAACCATGAGTTTGCGTAATCTTATTTTATTTTTATTCTTCCTAGTAAGATTGAATTTTATGTAGTATAAGTTATTTGAATATACTATATTCAATGGTTCAACCCGCCAACCCGCACGTCACCCGCCCACACCCGCCTCACCCGAACCGCGCGGTTTATGAACTTAAAAATATGGGTGCGGATTGAAATTTTGGCAACCCGCATGTGTCGGGTCGGGTTGATTTTTTCGTTGTCAACTGCTAAAACCCGACCGCGTTCACCCCTACTACATACTAAATTAATTAGTGATTTTGTGCTGCAAAATGGTAAATGGGAAAGTGAAAAATGGTTGGCTATATTTTAATGGCTCACTATATCATTAGAAATTTCAACTTAAACAATAATATTTGATAACATATCAAACCATATTTAATTATAAAACGTGTACATGTTATCAAATAGGAACAATACATTTGCCATTCCCATTGAATGCAACAAAATCAAATGGCAAACGCCACATACATATACAATACAAAAAGCAAAGTAGAATCCAAAGTTTGATTCAGATTACATAAAGTAATTTTTTAGCCGGAGGATGCATGGTCATTATGGCGTGAATCTCCACGGGATGTTTGACCGAAGTAATAATTACTATCACGACGTCTTGTACCAATTTCCATTTGCTCCTTAAGCCACTGCAAACGAATCTCGTCATCATCCAATTCATAGAACAACTCACGGACAGCCGGCTTCAAAAAGAGACGAGTAGCATACATGTACAATGGATCACCTCGATTAATTCCCGACATCTTACCTAATATCTGAAGGCAATTATGTATGCTGTATTGACGTCCCGTATCGGTTGAAGTGCGAGTTGATGCCGACTCATGCTCCATTGTGTCCACCATTCGCTCAAGACACTTTGCAATTTTATTAGCAGTAGAGACCTTCTTCGGTTTTGTAGGACGGATCCGATTCAGAAAATCAGTGCTTTTTCTCCTTACACTTGGACAAGTTGGCGTTACAGTGGGCGCTTCGGTTGGTGGATCAATTGGTCCTTCACTTGGTGGAGTATGGGATGGTGGGATTCTTTCAGAATCATCAATCGGCTCGTGTTCAGATTCATCTTCTTCTGTTTCATCTTGCATGTGAGGTGGCAGCACACCGAAGCTCGGGGTCCATGAACTCTCTCCATTGGCAACTACATCAGAGAATAACATCTCTTGTTCATTAAGACAAACTGGACCTTTTTCCCGAAACTTAGCTGCATGCGGATTGGCCTACGAACAAAATGATATTTGCATTAGTGATTTACAAAAAAATACATCAAATTTAATAGATGACATTGTCATAAAGTACCTGTATCTTTCTATGCCACCACTCAGGTGGAGCATCGACAGTCCCCTTGTTATTATCCCACCCTAATCCTGTTTCTCCACGCAAAAGAGATTGCCACTGCCTCCATTCATTTTTCATTGTATCCCATTTGTTCTTTAGTTGAATTCTTGTGTATTTACGGTTCGTGGAAAGTGAAAATTTTTTGACAAGGTTATCCCAACCATTTTTATTAAAGTGACTTCCGGGTCGATTTCCTGACCCCATTTCTTGTACACACAAATGAATAAACACTTCAGTAGTATTGTTATCCCAGGTTGCCTTCACAGATTCTGTAGCTCTTGTTTTAGTAGTCACTCTAGTACTAGTGAGGTTACTTGGGCATGAATTTGGAACATTAGGGGGGTATGGTGTCTCAGAAACATTGTGGAATGGGGCATGAGAGTTAAATTGATAAGCCATAATCAAACACCTACATTGATATCATATCACTTGATTGAAAGAAAGAAATATTCTAAAAATCTGCAATCAACATATAAAGCAAGTCACATAAATATTTCTTGTACACACAAATGAATAAACACTTCAATAGTATTGTTATCCCAGGTTGCCTTCACAGATTCTGTAGCTCTTGTTTTAGTAGTCACTCTAGTACTAGTGAGGTTACTTGGGCAAGAATTTGGAACATTAGGGGGGTATGGTGTCTCAGAAACATTGTGGAATGGGGCATGAGAGTTAAATTGATAAGCCATAATCAAACACCTACATTGATATCATATCACTTGATTGAAAGAAAGAAATATTCTAAAAATCTGCAATCAACATATAAAGCAAGTCACAGAAATATTTCTTGTACACACAAATGAATAAACACTTCAGTAGTATTGTTATCCCAGGTTGCCTTCACAGATTATGTAGCTCTTGTTTTAGTAGTCACTCTAGTACTAGTGAGGTTACTTGGGCATGAATTTGGAACATTAGGGGGGTATGGTGTCTCAGAAACATTGTGGAATGGGGCATGAGAGTTAAATTGATAAGCCATAATCAAACACCTACATTGATATCATATCACTTGATTGAAAGAAAGAAATATTCTAAAAATCTGCAATCAACATATAAAGCAAGTCACATATGAAGTATCTAAACTTAATTTACATTCTTTAATACATTTGTCAAAGATAGTGTTTGGACACTCATTTATAAAAAATAAAAAAAATCCTGCATCAGATGAAAAATCATCCATTAATCAAGTACTCCAATGAAACATTAACAAAAAGTGAAACTCCAATGGGTGTATGTGTTTGAACAATTTTTGAAGAAAAAAGAGATATCTTGATGATTATTAACCACTAATCACTACTACTTTGTTACTTTGTTACTTTGTTGAACAACAGTACTCCATTACAGTGATGATATAGAAGAATTGATACATCTTAATTTTTGCAAGTTTAAAACAACACAAAGAAATCATGGCACACAGGCCCCGTAGATTGAAAAAGCAACATAAACCTCTTTATTCTAACATCAATCGCAGAGAAAGAAAGATGTTTTTGGAAAAAAATTAGAAAAATCGAACCATAAACAAGAACCGAAAGAAAGAGGGCAAATTGATAGCATAAAAGCCCTAGATAATAGCAGTAGCATGTATGAATATTGGATAAATGATTGTTTACCTTGAATATTGTCTTCAGAAGTTGTTGCAAAATCCTAAAACCCTAGATTGGTTGGAGAAGAAACGGGAGAGAAATATGTATGAGAAGGAAACGTTTAATTTTGTATAAAATGGTTGGGGCAATTTGGGAATATTAAAAATTCATGAGGTCAATTTTGTCTCAAAAATTTAAAAAGCAGCTTCTCATAAATTACAAATATGCCATCAACCGGAGAAGCACCTCAACACAAGCTTCTAGCTTATGAGGCCAAAACAACTTATTTTAAGAGAAGCTCAAGCATAAGCTATTTTTGCAAAAACTCAGTCACGATTTTCGAGATGAGAAAAGCTCATAATCAGTTTGTAATTGAGGTTGCAAACACAGCCTTAGTAATTTATAAGGGTAGGGATATCATATATCATCATTCTAAAAAAAGAAACAAAAAAGGATGCAATTGCTAATTAAATACAGGCCTAAATATTTCCCAAATTTATGGGTACTATTTACGTGGTGTGGACGTCGGAATGATATGACATGAAGCTAGGTGCACACGTCCACGTTAGAAACATATATATATATATATATCCTTCTTGCTTTTTCTGATAATTCAAATCAATACAAAACTAGTATATGTTTCTTCATTAAAGATTAAACATAACATTTTTATCTTCTTCTTCTTCTTATTATTATATAGTACATAACAAATCAATAATATTCATTCTTAACTAGTTTCAACTTACATAACTTTTGTTCGGCTAAATGAAAACTTACTAGTACGTACATATATATTGGAACTGTGTTAATTTGAATCAATTTAATATAAATGATTTAAATAAAAGGTAAAATTGCAGAAAACGTCCCAAACTAATTACTGATTTTGGATTTTCGTCCCGAACTATTTAATTTGGCGAATTTCGTCCCGTAATTTAATATTATTTTGGAATATCGTCCCAAACTAATTACTAATTTTGATTTTTCGTCCCAAACTATATCAACTCGCCAAATTTCGTCCCATAATTTGCCATTTTGTATGAATTTAGTCCCAATATTAAATTTTTAATTTAATGAAAATGACGTTCAATCTTGTAATTAATTTGGGACGAACTCTTCAATGTTATATAATTATTCATGTTAAAATTTACCATGTCATGACACTTAAGCAGTCATGTGATAATTCATCGACAAATGCGCAATTCCGTCTTATAATTATGGTGGGACGATATTCCAAAAAAATATTAAGTTACGGGACGAAATTCGCCAAATTAAATAGTTTGGGACGAAAATCCAAAATCAGTGATTAGTTTGGGACGATTTTTGCAATTTTGCCTAAATAAAATATACAGACAAGTTTAATATGATGCTACCAGATATTGCTAGGATGATAAGTCATTAATTACTAGTATTAGTTGTATGCTTCAATTTGAACTATTTTTTCGGGATTTTTAATATTTTATTCATGAAATATTAGTCCTACAATCGGTCCCTTTATTTTTATCCCACGCTACTAAGTCAGCCAAGTTAATTTGAATAATTTTGTCAAATTATTACATTAAATGATCTAGTTAATTTATTTTAGTAATTCTTTCTTAAAACAAAATAATAATATAAATACTAGGATATAAAAAGCTTTTCAAGCATCACAAATTAGTACGAAAAATGCAATATAATAATAAGCTAGTCATGTCAAAAGATTAGGCCATATTTGTTTAAGTTTTAACTCAATCTCACAATTCGCGTCAAAACAAACTAAGAACTTTTGAATAAAGGTTTCGCGAAACTCAAGGTTTTAACTTACATCCATATATAACAAACTTCAAACTTATAAATTAAGACAATGATTTGACTCATATCACTTTTCTTTATAAATGACATTGATTTGATACATATCACTTATTTTTTACTATAAAAAATATTAATTTGAATTCGATTTAAATGAGTTTAAAAAATTCCAAATAAATAATTGAAACCAGCTTTTTAAAACTAAAACCAAGTAAATCGAGTCAAAACAAGCCTTTAATGTGTTTGACTCCTAGTTGACATAAGTCAAAATAGATGGATGGAGTAGATTTATAGGTTTGCAGAAGAAAAAAGATATACGAAAAATTTGTATCTACCCTGATAAATTTAATTCATTCGGGTGTTGAATAAGTGCCACATGAACATGAACTGATGATGAAAGGATAATTTTTTGTCATACCTTGCATTTTTCAATAACGGGAAAATTGACAACTACGTAATTCTGTATTTAAATTTTTAAAATTCCAATAGCCGCATGTTCCTAAAATTTCTACACAACATTTTGCAATTTGCACAATCTTATTTCCAAAATTCAAGATACATCAACTCATTTTGTTCCCTTTCCTTGAAATGACAAGGATGTTTGGACAGTAATACCATCTCCAACAGTCCGTTTAAATTCAGGTCTCTTATCTTAAAATTTAAATGATGAACAGTGTTATATATTATCATTTTTTACTCTCCACTCCAACAGCTAGTTTATATTTTAAGATTTCACTTTTAAACAATCACACCACATCACTCCAACAACTAATTTATATTTTAACAAACTACTTTTAATTTTTATTAATTTATAAATAATAATTAGAACTAACAAAAATACATATATTGATTTCAAATTAAAAAATAAAAAATCAATTTTAATGTTTATTCAAAAAATTGTATAAATTTTTTATTGAAAAAAATATTTAAGATCATGTTTGGCTCTATTTTTGCATTAACCCGAAAATCAAATTTCTGGTTAATGCATAAACATTTTTAGCCAAACAAGGTCTTAATAAGGCATATATATACATTAACCAAATCTCACAAACCCTAAAATCAAAACAAAATAAAAATCTCTTAAAACTCCACACACTCCCGACTTTATACATTTGGGAGTGTCAATTGTCACCATCGCCGGTGGCGATAGTGAAGCCGTCGTCGATGATAGTTGAATGGTTAGCACATAAGGCGACGGGAAGAGGGAGAGGGTGGGGGATAGGTTTGGGCTTGGGCTTTGAGTTCGGGTAAGCACTTTTAGGGTGGGAGGTGGGTTTGGACTTGGGTAGTGTAGTCTCCGTCGGCCGAAGGTGGACGGAGGAAGGAGGCGGAGAGGGTTTGGGTTTTGATTTTTCAGATCTGTTGGTTTGTGGTTTCGGGTTTGGGATATGGTGGTTTGCATTCGGGTTAGAGGTATGGGGTTGGGTTTGGTAAGCGGTGGCTGGACTTGGGAAGTAGGAAGATGGAGTAAATTCTTTGTAGGGGAGACAATTTTTTATTCAAAAAGTATAATTTGCTTTTGTACTTTTCTGCACATGGCAGTAATAAATTTTGAGTTTGAACTCTCAAATATGAGAGTCCAAACTTAAAAAAATAAGAGGTTGATAAAATATAAATGGTCTCTTGGAGCTGCCTATTTTGAGAATTCTTAAAAAATTCTTATAATTTGAGTTTTAAGAGCTCTCTTGGAGTTGGTCTAAGAGAAGAGAAGGTCCTATTAGCAAAACAGCAAAAAGTGTCAGAATGTTTAGAAAAGTTGGCAGACACATTTAATTGCATGATTGATATTCTTTAATATTTCTCACAGACAAGTCTATTATCACTAAAAACATCTTCAATTATACAATAATTAATTGTCTAACTCTTATACGCAAAAGATCATTTTCATAGAATCTTTCAGATAATTAAATCATTGTGATAAGGAAACCAATAATAGACGGACCTAATTTAAATAGTCTAAAGTCTGTAAATTGCAGAAATCTTTTGTTTAATTACACACAAAATAACCTGCTTTTCACTAACCACCTCAAAATCAAATGATTAATCTATCTTTGAGAGCATCTTTCCATACCCTCCAAAATTCCCACTACTTAACCTTTACCTGTTCCATAATATTTTAAATTGAAATTGATCAATTTTAAAGCTGGTGTCAGAAACCACCATTGGCCAACCTGGGATTCTTTTTATGCCTAATTTTAATTCAAAAATATCTCTCCTACTATTCCATAATTTTTACTCGGTAAGAATAAAGGACTTGTATTAAAGTTAAAGTTATAAAAAAAAGAGACATATTTTTTGATTTTATAAGGATATCCAGATATATGTTCGGACATAATCACTAAATAGACACGATCGAACATATGATATAAATACCTCAATCAACAAAAAATCAAATATAAGTTCGTCACATTATTAATATATACTAGTCTTTTTCATTAAACTTTACCCCAGTTGATTGGTAAAAAGAATGGAATATTTGTTCAATGACTAATTCCACCCTTAAATGCCTCCTTGATTTGGTATATTCTCCGAGGGGTGAAATTAAAAAAGATGAGAAGCTTCTATTTCTGGCTAATCAGTCATAATTTAGCCTGAAAATGTGCCTGAAATTATGACTGACCCCAGAAAAAACTAAAGTTTAATTAGAGTCATGATCAATTTTTAACAAGAGACTTTTGAATAGAAAAGTGCCCCACTAATACTGTAAACACAGCTGGTTGCAGTATAACTAAACTAAGTGAACATCATAACCACAAGAAAAAGAAAAATGATGTAATAATGTTTCTTGTACAATTGACCTGACTAATTTAGTGAAAATATGGAGAGAAAGATCGCAGTGGATCTTTCGTAGACAGATTAGTTGAAAAAATGGCCATGGAAATTTCACTAATTTCTCATTTTTAACAAAAATATGATTAATTATAAAACCTTGAATTTTATAATTTACAAATAATGTGATGCTGTCAAGACTTGCACCATTAATTATTTTTAAAAAAAAATTAAAGGAAGACGACTTGCACCATTAACAGATAATTAATATCTAAGTTGGGGTGGTGAAATTTTATAGGTGAAGTCTCGTTTTAGTACATTTTTTATGAATAACAACTCAAGCTTAAATACACCATGTATAATGTAGTATTGATTTACTCGAATTCGATTAAAGTTTTTTAGGATTTGATTGATTTAATTTATTAATAATAACTTAAACACAAATTTCAACTCGATAAGAAAATCAAATATTTTTTAATTTGAAATAAAGCAAAATACAAAAAACACCTCATATGTTATTTTATAAGCCAAAAAAAAAAAAAAAATTGTATTATAATTTTATTAGCAAAAGTCCCGAATTATTATTTTATTAGCTCACTATACCCATTCGTAAATTAAGAAATGACCATTACGGGCTATTGGCAACTTTTAAGTTTACAGTGGATTTCTTTCCAATTTTTAAGTTTATGAGGGACTATTGTCATTTTTTAAAGTGAATAATTAGATTTTCACATTTTATTCCAAATAATAATAACATATAGGACTATATTTGTCCCTTCCCTGTAAAGCAAGTAGAACACATCTCAATCTCGAAGAGGGTAAATGACTTTGGCTTATTTTATTTTTCAGAATACATTTATCATCAATCATTACATCGAAAATCATTACAATAATTGTCCAAGTACAAAGAATTTCAAATAAATAATCACTATTCAATACTAGTATTAAACTATATATAAAAATTTAAGGTCTCTTTAGTCTTCTGACTTTAGCTTTTTCAGTGATTACCACTAGACTACGACCTCATTGACAATGACTTTGACTTGTTAGCATAGGGGTTTATAACATAGGAGGTTTCTGTCGATTTGAAAAAATACAGGGGTGATTTTGCATCTCACTCCTTAAATAATGTAAAATCATAAATAAACTCGCCTCTTTTGACACCCTAATCCTGAGTTTATGCATTGGGTAAAAATTTGATAAGATAAACAATTTAAGCACATAATTATATTAGAAAAAAGAAGATTAAAACAAAAAATTACTAGACTAATTCTAAAGGTGAGCATCAATTCATCCAGCATAAAAGTCCATTTATATACATCAGCAAAGCCTCTTTTTCTTCTTTAAGGAGCATAAAGTGGAGGCGATCATCTCTTAACTTTCATGTTTGATTCTTGATTTGGAACTGCATAAAATAAATATTCATCAATTATATATTCACAAATTTTATTAAACTCTTAGATATTTTTGTAAATTTATTTTATTATTTTACCAGGAAAGTTCATGACATGATTATGGCCGAAACCCATCTGTACAATACTATGCAAATCGTCTTCACAGAATGATTGGAACTGTTACATAAGAAATTGAAAACAAAAATGATTGTTAATTTTTTTGAAAGGTAATTTGAAATTTGAGGATATGAATTTTGTGAATTTACCTGAGGAAGAATTTCACTAAATTCATGGACTGAAGGCAGTTGAATTCCTAAATTGTGGCCCGATGGGCCATCTAATGGGCCAGGGTCCATCGAACATCGGGTCATTGGCCCGCTTGAAATTTTGGTATCATGCAGCAGTTGTGATGAGGGGTACATCTGCTGGCGTAGAATTGCATTTCAGAAAATATTTCGTAATGAAATTAAACATTAAGAAAATATAGAAGGTTGGGTTTATACTTTATAGTCTCATAAGATTACATTCTTAGAACTTTGGTTCCACGCATTATATATTTACATTTTTTTACTCCGATATTTTGGTTTTTATCACCTCCTTTTGGATCAAATGTGCAAAACTAGTCAGTCCTATGAGATCAAAAATCCATATAGAGACTCCTTTTTTAACCAAAAATGCAAAATAAAGACTATTTTTCGTACCAAATGTGCTAAATTTGGATTAAAAATGTACAATTTTATTTAGTGTGAGATCAAAATGCACTTTCATAAAGAAGACGACCTAAGTACTTACATCTTTACTTCAAAATACATTTCTCAGAAAAAAAAAATGTAGGAGGACAAAATTTAAAATTTACTTACATCTTTTGTTTGAACATTTTCCATGTTAAAATCCAGTTCTGGATTTACCGAGGATAACTTCATCGACAAGAACTGTCAAACAGTTTTTTAGAAATAAAAAGATTAGACAACATAATTAAAGAATCAATGCTTCAATTATCATGACTGACAATTAATTTACCTCGACCTGGTGTTGTAATGACTGTACATAATTTATGATTTCGTCAAGCATCAGCGCTTTTCCAGTCACCTGACACAGAAAGAATCAGAGAAAAATTTTAAAATTTCTCTATGTTTTTTATTTTTCCCCCAAAAAAAAAAATATATGAGCACTAATCATATAAAGAAAGTTTACCTTGTTACAATTTGGTACAAGATCCTGGAGAAGTTTCATTCTTTCGCTAATTTTCTCTCTACGAACCTAAGTAAATGGAGTATTCGAATTTTGCTTAATGAACAAGCTATAAAACAGGGTAAATTCTTGAAATTGAGATTAATTAAATTAATTTAAATGAATTACTCTTTCTGCTAAACTATGGCTGTCAGTGGCTTGACCTCTTCTTGCTCTGACATGAATATAATCCTTTATTGGCTCAGCTTCCTTTTGTTTCTCTTCTTCACCATTACATTCTTCCTCTGTTTTTGAACCAAGATTTCCATTTTTGTTACTCTCTGTTTGCTTCAATCGCTTGGAATTTCCATTTTCATCGCATCCAATTCCCTGAAACCAAACACGACATAAGGTATTGATTTCGATGCTCACGGGACTAGTTTTGTTAGTTAATCAATTGATATTCTGATCATGTTATGCTTCAATGTGAAGTTTTACTGCAAAAAAGAAAAAATAAATGGATAAATTGTAATGAATAAATGTATACCTCTGATCCATCTTCTTTAAATTTCCCTCTGCCTCTGGAAATCCCTTTTCTCTTGCGAGAATTCAACTCATTTGAAGCTTTAGAAGGAATTTGTTCAGAAACAGAGGAATCCTCATTAGAACTGTCATTTGACCCTAAAAAATTACTATATTTCTTGTAAACAGGCCTTAATTCCATCTGGGATTGACTTAAATTCTTGTTTTCCACAGACGATCCGCCATTTTTAAAAGCAGGGCTACTCGAAACTCTGGGAATCTTCGCATTTCCCATCAATGGAGAGCTCGATCTATGACCCAATTCAGCACTGTTAATTACTGTCCTGTCATTGAAACTTCTACTTCCGAAGCAGGAAAATTTGGCAGCTCTTTCCGCGAAGCCCGGATCGGCTGACGCTGAGAGAGATGGCAGGGGAGGTGTGGCCGCGGTGGTCGGGGAATTCCCATTGCAGGTGGTCAGTTTTCCGATGAGTTCGCGGAGGGCAAAAGGGTCATTTGAGAATCCTGAGGTTGAAGCAATTGGGGAGGATGACATTGAGTTGAGAGCTAACTCAAAATGCGAGTAGTGATCCAAGAAAGATTGATCTGGAGGGCAATTTGGTCCATTCCAAGAAATTGGGACTCCAGAATCCATAGAGTAATGTTTGTCCATCATTAATTAAATTTAGAAAAAGAATTATGGCCTAGATGAAGAAAGAGGGGTTAGAAGGAATTTTAATGTTGTTCGATTTAATGTTTAATATAGAGACAGAAGTGTAAGGAACAGAGGGAGACAGGCGGGGTAGGGAGGTGAAGAGGAAGGGTAAAAGGGGGAATAATGTGTGTTTGTTTGGTCGAGAAAAGGAAACAAAACAAGTGCAGAGTGGAAAGTGAAAGGGGGAAGGGTAATGGAATGGTAGTGATGAAGTTATATACTACTCTACAAGGGTAGAAACGGAAACGAGTTTGTTTGACCTTTTCTATACTCTATAGTCTCTATATATAACTTTATTTAAAAGAAAATGTTATATTTCTTCTATTATTGGGACTTGGGAGAATCAACTAGCTAGATTAAAAATTGAAATTATATTCGAATGAATTCGTTTATGTTTGGTTCATTATAGGAGTGTTAAGTGATATATATTAAATGATTTCTCTTTTTAACAGCTTAAATTTTTAGATGAGTTGGTCATTCAATATGATATCAGAATTTATGTCAAAAGAAATTCTGTGTTCGAATTCCTCATGTTGGTCATTCAATAAGGAGTATAGAAAAAATGAATTTGAGTAAATGCTATTTTAGTGCTAGCTTCTAAACTTCGGTTAGTGTGATTTAATAATCACATTCTATTGTTATATTATTTTAATAGTGTGAAAAATTCTGCTTGACCATGATAAACTAATACACATATAGATTATTCACAATTGTTTGAATTTAAATCGGTTCTAAAAAAAAAAAGAATTAAATCTTGTTTGATTAAATAAAGGTTTGTTTGAATTTAATTTATGTTTGACAATTAACCTAAAAAAGAATATGTATTTAGTTTCATTAAAAAGTAGGCAAAAAATTAGCCATTGAAAGCGGTGGAGAGGAAAGGATTAAAAAGATAAATCCCGGGCCTTGGACGTCAAAGCACTAAAATGTCCACCCAACTCTCTTGAAATTACCACTTATCGATTTTTCCTAATTAAAAAAAAAAAAATTGATTTTTAGATATTTTGAGTTAAAAACTCAAAAACCAAAATGAGAAATGCATCAAGAAAGTTTCTTTGAAACAAATTCACAAGTGTATTAATGAAAGGGAAAATTGCTTTTTTGGTACCATAGGATAGACTGACTTGCACTTTTGGTACCATTGGATATGAAAATGCAAATTTGTTACCATATGATAGGTTTTCATTGCAATTTTGGTTCCAAACTCAATTTTTCTACAAAGTTAATGGCAATTTACCCCCTACTAAATGTATAATGTTCAACTTAACCCCTCGTGGTTTAAAAAAGAGCATTTTACCCCTTGAAATTTTGTAAAAATTTCACATCGCCTTCTTGATATTTTTATAGGCGGTACTTTATCCACTTTTATTATGATAATGTAATTTTTTATCCATTGTGTTATGATAAATGTGGCAATTTATCCCCCTATGGTAAATAAAATAGTTTGCATGCATACTCTCAATTTCGGCAAGTGAGTTACAATCTCCGGCTGAAGGGGTTAAATTGCTTCATTAAAATTTTACAGGGGGTAAATTGATTTTTTTCAAATTATAGAGGGATAAATTGAACATTATGCATTTCATATGGGGTAAATTGCTATTAACTTTGTAGAAACTTTGGGTTTGGTACCAAAATTGCAATGAAAACATATCCTATGGTACCAAATTTGCATTTTCGTATACAATGATACCAAAAGTACAAGTCAGCCTATCATATGGTACCAAAAAAATAATTTTCCCATTAATGAAAGATACAATAGAACTCAAAAAATACCGCCTAGTTGGCTTTCCCCATCCCTCGCTTTTAATTACGCAATGGGCCATCTGCTTGCTCTTTTTTTTTTTTTTATTATTATTATTATTATTTAATAAAAATCATTTTTTTCTAATTTAAAATAAAACTTTCATTTATGTATTATTTAAAAATAGTTATTTTCAGTTTAAAAAATGTAACTTTTATTTAAGAAACTTAAATTCAATTTAATTAATAAAAATTAAAGTTTAAAAGAAAAGAGCAAGAGTGAAAACTGTTGTTATGACTCACTGCTCGAAAATGCAGCTCGAAATTTCTGAAAAGAGCTGCTTGAGATTGAAGAAAAGAGCTGATGAGTGAAAACTGTTGTTATGACTCACTGCTCGAAAATACAACTCGAAATTGAAGAAATAGCTGATGAGTAAATTTGTTGATATAACTCAATGCTCAAAATTGCTGCTCGGAAATGCAGCTCGAAATTGAATAACAGAGCTGATGAGAAAAATATGTTGATATAACTCACTGCTCGAAATTGAAGAAAAGTATAAATTGAACGAAATTTGAGCTGCCAAGCATCTCATATGCGCTTCCAATGTTATGTTCGATCTCGGCATCATTCGGGACGACAAGATCTTGGTTCATTTCTGAGGTCGACATTTTGACTAAGAAGGGACGGAAAATTATTCAGTTCACCTAGTTCAACGTCATGCCTATATATACCCAACGCATTAATGACCGCCAGGAGGCTGATCAATAGGCACCATGGCGCCTGCGAGAGATTATTTAGTACAACTGCTGCACCACGTCATCAAGTACACGTGGTGCAGCCCACCAATACACTTGGGACATGTGGATTGATATTCCACATCACCCCATATTCTAGCCATGTTCCAAAAAAATAGGGATTCAGAAAATTGTGTTCACATTGCCAGAACATGGGTGATGTGGATTATTAATCCACATGTCCCAAGTGTATTGGTGGGCTGCACCACGTGTACTTGATGACGTGGTGCAACGGTTGTACTAAATAATATCTCGGTGCCTGCAGCTCGATCTATGCATTATCTCCATTCTACTCGAACTAGCTGTTAGGTTTCATATTTGTAATTCTCTTGTAGCTACGACATCATGTAATGCTCAGACTGACCTTGTAAACTTTATATTGAGATCGGAATATATGTTTACCCCCTTTTCATATTATTGTTTTGCTTTACTTTCCTAAGTTATTCGCTTACGAAATTCGGTAAGATCAAGTACGACGTAAGAAACTTAAATTTAGTTAAAATCTTTATTATAATCTTGAATTGTTTTAATTTAGATAGGAATACATATGGTCAATTGCCGTTTACATAAAACCTTTATTTTATTATTATTATTAAGTGAGAATGGGGATTGGAATTAAATGGAATGGAAAGATCGAGTAAATGAAGATGACTATAAAAGGGAAAGGCAAGGGGAAGGCAAGAGGAAATAAAAGTCAAATGGATTGAGGAGTGGAGATGACCTTATATAGTTGATAGACAAACTTTTTTTTATAAGAAAGAAGAATTTATCTCTAAGAATTTTGTTTTTATGAGTGATAAATCAAACCATATAAGCGTTAGTAATTGGAGTTTGAAGATAATTGAAGATTTTTTTTCAAGGGTTGAATGGATTTGAGGCACATCAGCACATATTATATGAGATCTCCTAATACCATCTTGAACTTGGGTCGCCAGTTTTAAAGGTACGTACTAGCCAATTTGTCATATATATACGGGAAGAATTTCATTGTTCTAGTTTATTAATGAAACTTGTACACTTGAGTTTTGACCTTCATTTTCATAAATTATAAGCCTACAAAATGGTCACTTTCAAAAAGATTTCTTACATCTCCATTCCCTTCTAGAAGAAATGCTGAGAAATTGGTTTTAAAAAATAAACATCAATGGTGTATGAAATGCTGGTTAATCAATAGACGTCGACATCATATTTTAGGCTAAAAAGCAATGATTTAAAAGTTCATTCCCAAATTTAAATTCATTATATATAGTTAGTTTAATTGCATCCAGATTATTTGCAATATTATTATGGTTATGTGTATGGATCAAAATTTTCATCTTTTTCGTCGAAAACATAAAAAATCTCGAAATGAAAATAATATGTAATTTCGAAATTATTTGTTTGCCTTAAACTGTGTTATTTTTCTAAATTTAGTAACTTTTCTTTCAATTTTTCATTAATGTTTCCGAAACATTTCCGAAAAGTTTCGAAAATATTTCAATATTTGACTGACTGAAACATACACTCGAAAATTTTTTTGATCCATGGTTCTGTGTTTTAGATAATTTTTAGGTAAAAGAGTAATCAATTATATAATATACAATATACTTTAAAAAACAGATATACGAGATGAAACTTAACATTCTCAAAAAGTTTATTTTTTTACAATTTCATTTACACTTGTTGGAATAATGAACAATATTTCTCAATGTTATGACATTTTCACAACAGAAATGTTATCATACTTTTTTTGGGTAAATAGAATCTATGATACTAAATTGCCAAAGAAATTAATTAAATTTTTTTTTGGAACAACCTAGTAGTACTATTTTGAGGAAAAGGATACTCATACTCACATGATGCTATTACTGACGGTTTGTTTACGTCATACATCACACACATTCCCCACACCACCCAACACCCAAAAAAAAATAAAAAATAAAGAAAAATCGTTCTTTTATTTGTTTGTTTGATCTTTTATTATTTTTGTTTTTTTGAGAAATTGAAAGAAATAAATATTGAAGAATGAAAAATGTAATCTCTGTTTTTTGCTAACACCTCATATATGTGGTTATTATATCAAATTATATATAATGAATTGTATTTTTGCTATTCAATTTTAACTACCCACTCAGTAGTTAACTATTATATTTTATTCTTCTTTTAAATATTAAAATATAATAATAGTCTTATTGTTTATTTTTATTTCTCAAGGATTAAATAATATCTTATTACATTGTATACGTTAAATATAAATAATAAATATATATTTTAATGATTTTTATTAAATATAATAAATTAATAAAAAATTATATGTAAAACAAACGACTTTAAATTTATGATATACATATTTTTAAGTTGTATGTTTTTTCAGTTAAAAGTAATTCACTTTATCAATAAACTTTTTTATTTAATAAATTATGCATCTTGATGTATTTCAATTGTTCAATGAAATGAAATACACGAAATTCAAAATAAAGTTATATATAAAAACTTAAAACGAAATACACGAAATCTAAAATAAAATACATATATCATTCTACTAATAAAAGTAAAATAAGATATATTATTCTTCTAGAGATTTCTTCCTTCAAATTATTAAAATATATTGGAGTATTAGTTTGTTGAGATGGATGTCAATGTATAAATATACATGGCCATTTTATATACATAGCCAATGTATATATATAAGACACTGCTGATTTTTTTATTTGGTTATGAATAATTTAGATTTTAGCTCATATCAGAGAAAAAAAACCACTGTGTATGCTCTTAGAAGCAACTATAAACATTTTCTTTTTCGACCTTCGAGAATTCTCAACCCATTAGAAAGTGAAGCAATTGGCCCAGCACAAAATGGGCCTCGAAATTAGCATTCTTCATGACCCAGTTTAAGAGGGCTTTTCCAATTTTATATTTGATTAAATTAGCAGAAGTTGTCTGTTTGGGATTAAAGTCAAACCAGATTTAAATAAATCATGATACTTCGTAGTATAATATTAAACGGTTATTTTCAGCTACTATTTTATGTCTACGGTTCGTATTTTTCTTTTTTTTTTTTAAGAAATATTAAATTGGTTTAATATGTCATCAGGAATTTTTAATTAGTATACTGTATATGTCAGCGTTAAATTCCTCCTTTTCCAGGGGAGTGAAATTAGTTAACGTGATCTTCTGGGTAGGTCAATCATTGCATTAAATTAACTACTCCGGTAAGATCGGCTTTGGTTGGATTCCCATGGTAAAGAAAATAACAATTTCCTCACCCATGTTTTTGGGCAAAATCTAACATAATTCATTATTCATGTCAATGATATCTTCTGATTTTTTTTTTCTTTTCTAAAGGGTTTAATCCCTTTCGAGGCGGATTAGACACATTAATGTGGGTACCTCTTTCAATAGGGATTCAAACATGAGTCCAGGGACGGATCCAGGATTTGAGTGTTGGGGGGGACCAAATTACATTAGTGAAATTCATTAAAAATTATACCTAAAAAAATATTTATGCAAAATTTATGATATAAATTTATTGTAAACAATATTAGTAATACGAAATAGATCTAAACAAGACTTATGTGTTCAAAATGCAAAGATTTTTGAATGAAAAGTATCGAAGTTGAACACTGCATTCTTTAGTATAATAAAATTCATCTATGATATATATTTACTGTAAGTCTAAAGTTTAATTTTGCGAACTGAGGTTCAGTTTTTTCAAGATATTTTCTTTTGAACAATGCATCAATAAAAATTTATTTTCCAATAATTATTTTTTTCCATCAATAATTCGTCACATATATATTAGAAAATAAGTTTAAACTTAACAAGTAAATTAATATAAAATATTATACATTTTTTTTAGAACAAATATTATACATTAGTTCTATACAATATATATAGAATAAAAAAAATCATTATTAGATTTCCTTAAGAATGCAATATCAAGGTGAATTAATTCTTTTGTTAGGATTAAGTTCACGGCCCAGCCCAACTTATACATAAAAAGAAAATTTTAAGCCTATATTATTGGTATTATTAATACACATGCACATATATGATATACAGGCTATGCCACTATAAATATAAATTTCAGAAATTCTTCCCCCCCCCCCCCCCTCCCCAATCATACAAGTGGATCCGCCCCTGCCTGAGTCCACTAATTTGTAGTGACTAGTCCCTTTCACTAGACCAATCACTTGTTGATATATCTTCTGATTATAAATTCATCATTGTTTTTTTAATTTTGATAGCATAACATCATTACAATTGATGAAGGTCTGTCCGATTCTCATAGACATGATCTATGTAATAATTTTCCTATATTTTTCCACTTCTCCTTCTTTTTCTAGAAACTAGAAGATAAAATATCAATATAAGTAATTAATTACTACGCTTTTTAAACTATGTGACAATCATAATATATACACATATATAGTCCCTGCGCATGTGTTACTAGATAATATGTGTATCATAACTTTCAACTTTTCACTAATAGTTATTAGTGACAAGGGCTAACTGAAAAATAACTTTGTAAGTATTGTATTTGTTAAAATACTATAGTGTTAAAAACTGTAATTAACTACTATGACAAAAAATGAGATTTTTTTTATATTATCATTATTAATTAAAGGTAAACTTGCAGAAAATGTCACAAATTAATAATTGATTTTGGATTACGTCTCAAACTATATCACCTTATCAAATTTTATCCCGTAATTTAATATTTTTTAAAATATTATCCCACCGTTAATTATGAGACTGAAATTGTGCATGTGTCCGTTATATTGACACATGGTTGCTTACGTGTCATGACATGGCAAATTTTAGTATGAACAATTATACAATATTACGGAATTCGTCCCAAACTAATGACAAGATTGAATCGTCATTTCTATTAAAAATATAATATTGGGACTAAATTCATGCAAAATGATAAATTATGGGACAAATTCCAATGAGTTGATAAAATTTGAAATCAAAATTCAAAATTAATTATTAGTTTGTGACGTTGCCTTAAATAAATATGTTTACCTAATTCACAACTTGTTTGTGACAGTAAAGAAGGAAAAACATTGTTTGTGACAAATATATAATTCTCTGTTTGTTTGTTTGTTTGTTTTATTTGATATATAAGAAGATATAATTCTGTATACATCGAGATAATTTCAAATAAATAAATTGAGTAGTCCCCATGAAAATCAAACACATTGGACAATTCCTCACAAGCAAATCGAGGATGATGACAAGGCCGGAATTGAGATTGTAATATGCAATCTTTTCAATATCTTATCAATTTATATTCAATTGTGTATCATATTCTCGAACAATTCCAACTTGGCATGCCTAGAATGAATTATTGAAAAACTTGAAGTAGGCCGGTGGGCTAAATTTTATTTTCAATTTGATTTGTTAATTTATTTTCTAGATTTTTTTTGAATTTCATACCTCAATTTGTTTAAATCATGAGAGTTATCATTAGGTATGTACTTTTTTTTGGGCTCTTTGGCTTACGGTCAGTAACGAATAAATAAAAATCTTAATGACAATAATGAAAATAGGAAAAACAAGTCAAAAAAGTCTCAAATTGATTCTTATCTTAAAATTTTGTCGCCAATTCAGCTGGAACCATAGCTCGACCAAGGTTTTGTAGGTTCACGTCAAACTAAATTTGATGGACAAAATTTGTATAGATGGTCGGTCCATATTAACCAGGTCGACTTCTGGTCAACTTAATATTATCATATATCGATCATAATTTTACGCAAAGCTCACAAATTGGATAATTTGCCAATCTTGCAATAGGACAACAATTTTTTCCTTACTCAGTTTCTTGGGTCATAATATTTTCCAATCGAACAATTGTTGATATGACAATATCACTAACCTATGATAATAGTAGTAAAAGAAACTCAGTTTCTTGGGTCACAACGTCCGACCGCCCCTGATCCTAGATCCAAATTATACTTCGTATGTATATTTTCCTAAACCCACAAAACATGTGGTCATAACCTTAAATCCGCATGGCGCTACGAACTAGAAGGTGCGATCCTCGCCCAAGATCCAGAAAGCATTACCAAAAGGTTATCCAGGGGCGGACCTATAGGGGGTGCGGGTGGGGGCGCCTGCACCCCCCAGCAAAAAAAAAATAGTAGCAGTGAATATCTATTATTATTATTATTATTATTATAGTAGTACTTTATGTATTCTTGTTAGTACCTTTAAATTCCTAAAGGAAAGAATCTTGTGAATCAAAAATATTTGTCTACTTTAATTAAATGTGTGGTCAGATCTTAGAGAATGAAGTCCCACTAATAGAGTTGCCTAGTTTAAGTAGAATTTGATAAGGAAAATATTCTTTAACATTTAATATAATTCTCTTTTAATAAGGAAAAACAAAACAACATTGAATTTTGAATTCCAATTTCTTCTCAAATGAACTTTTCTTCAACTTTTCTTCACCAAGTTATATCAAAAAAAGGGGGTTTTCTTCACAAATCGGCTGAATCACTCAACGCCATTATCAAAATGTACTTTTTTAAAAAAATTTATGAATATTTAAATTTATTTATAAAATTTTTGATTTTTCATCACTAAAATTATTAGAACTGATTTTTCATCACTAAAATTATTAGAATTGATTGTTTTTGCATATTATATATTTTTTATTATCTTATTTGATTAGATATATTATCAATATCAAGTACCATAAAACTTATCAGCATATTAAAAATAACTTTTGATAATCATAATTTTTTAAATAATTTAATTTTATACTTTTCATTTTAATCTCGCCCCCCGCGACTAAAATTTCTGGGTCCGCCCCTGAGGTTATCTTCTCTGGCCATTAATCACGTTGTACCAAAAGGTTAGGCCGACACTGACTCCGAGAGACAAAATTGACATTTAGAACTTAGCAAGTTGTTTGTTGAAATAAACACCTACCAAAACGAATATTATGAGACGAGATTTTCAACAAAGAAGGAAATGCTATTGCTTGGAGTTATCGTTGCACTGTGTCTAGTTGGCTCCATTGGAATTCGACTTGAATTAACTTTTAGAAAATCATCTTGGTCTGGTCCAACTAAAAATAGCCCCACCCGTAAATAGAGAGAACCAAACCCCTTTCTAATCCACTAATTTATGCAAATAATAAAGAAAAAAAAAATATTTTCAATAAAACATTATATTCAAATTTGGTAAACATAATTAAGATATAGTGAGAAGATAATCTTTGTTAGCTCAATGATTTCCACAGATCCATTGAATATCACATAAGCAGAGTCAATCAAAAGATTAATTAAAACATCATCTCTACACATTAGCGTAAAACATTACTAACTTAGGTCATCTCCAACCGAGCCCACAACGGGGCATGAAGGGGGGTTGTCGGCTCGGTTCGGTTAGAGATATTGGATGATGGCAATTTGACGGACAAGGGGCAGGGGGTTCGGGGTTGCCTGCCTGCTTGCCGGCCCCTGCTGGGAACTGGTAGGGGCTGCCGGAGGCTGGACGGGGCTTGGGTGCAATTTTTTTTTTTTTAATTCATGAATTAAATAAATGAGATTTGTTGAACAATTTCATATACAATTGGACAAATAAAAATCTAAGTTAATGAGATTTGTTGAACATAAATACTTTATTTAAAAATACACAATGCAACTTAAATAATTAACACAAATACTTAATTTAAAAATACACAATACAACTTATATAAAAAACTCAAATACTTAATCTTTGTTGTTTGCTTTAATTATGTGTAATCGTTGGTCTTTTACCTTTGTTGTTTTTCCTTTCTGTTCAAGTGCATTAATAATAAGTGTTGTTGTTTTTGGTTAATTATGTTAGTCGTTGTTCCGTTAATTATATTTAGTTGTTGTAGATTTTCTTATTATTAAGAATCCTTAATTTTCATGATTGTGTACCTATTAAAAAAATTATTATGATTTTTATTAATTTTATTATCATTATTATCATTACTATTATTATTATTAAAATAAGTTTGAGTGTGGAGAGTGAGAGTGGGCAAAGTTGTGAAATTAAATTAATGGATGTTGATTGTCCTTTGATTGGAGATGAGTCTTTTAGATGCGACGAAAAGACATAGGACAAGACAAGAGGGCAAGATAATTGGACGAACAATTGAACATTGATCAATTGAACAAGACCTTTCAGTTAGATATGACCATACAATTGCATGAAAATAAAAAATTGAGTTTTTCAAATATTTCAGACAAGTAGTAACTTTAAATTAAAGTCTTAAACCCAATCTTTTTCTTGAAATGTTTTGAAAGACCTTAAAAGAGATGGGCCAGCCTTGAAAGATATCCTAGTTGCATATTCCCAATACTTGAATTGCATCGTCCAATATGAAGGTTTTTAATTCAATTTTGTCATAGGTTCTTTACATCTAGTCATTTTACTATAATAATTATGGAAAAAAGATTCTGGTCAGAAAAAAATGATTGGTCCGTAGATATAGCAAATTGAAGAGAGGGAGGAGATATTTTTTCCATCATACTATTTAATTTTATTCTGGTGTAAGGTACTCCTTTCCTTTTTAATTGTCATTTTAGATGATTTCTCTTGTTTCAAATTATTCTGTCACTTTAAAATTTTTATGTAACATAAGTTAATTATTTTTCAATTTTACTCTAGAGAATAAAAAAGCATTAATTGAAAGAGAGAGAATAAGAGTCTAGAGATAATATACTTCTTGCATTTTCCTAAAATTTATTTATGCTAACTATTCGATTCCTTAATATCATAGCAAAAACCTGAATCGGACAATTAAAAAGGAACAGAGGGACAAAGAAGGCTTCTAATTTTTATTTCTAAATGAAAGAAGTCATATTTCTAATGTAGATTCGAATTAAAGCATGCGTGCATTATTATATTTTTAACAAGAAAATCTCATAAGAGTACTTTAGGAAAATTCAACTTGGAGATGCAGTGCATATCATCTTTGGCAATTAATAGATCTTCTTTAACTTATGTTTGATCAACTATATATCCTTACCAATTCTCGTGAATTGAACTCATCAACCACGTCCACTTGTACTTGATAAACGATAAATTACAGTTCATCAAATTTGGATTTTAATTAGAATTCTTAATTATTTCGCAGAGTAAGAAAACAATAATAACCAAGGAAAATCAATACGTAGAATAAGAATGATTCATATAAAATAAACTTATTGATAAAAATACGTATAATAATATCATGTCATTTTTCTTCAATATGACATGTACATGTCATTAGACATCGATATATAATAGGAAAAAAAACTTGCTATGTATTACTCACAATTAGTGACACATAGTTAATACTCCGTCCGTTTCAAAATAAGTGTTGTTTTAGAAAAAAAAAAAAAAAAAAAAAAAAAAAAAACTTAAAAATATGTATCGTTTTATGATTTCAATGCAATATTAATTACCTATTTTTCAATTTTACTCTTATTTATTAGACCTAAAAACTCCACCTTTGTTAAAGAATATTTTAGGTATATCTACTTTTGTCATAAATGTTAACATTGGTTGAGTGACAGTATATATTTAGTAGGTTGTCACTAAGGTGGTGAATGAATGACAATTATTTTGATTGATACATAGCTAGTTGTAATAATTGTGACAAACTTAGCTTATCTGTTTTGGCCCTTACATGGCTTACAACCATATGTAATTTTAATTTATATTAAAGTAATAATCTTATTGTTAAATGTTTTTCCGTGCATAAAAATTGTATTTTATTCGAAGGATTGGTGCTGCCTGTCCCCTTAGACTTAAAGCCCCTGGTTTTGTGAAACCAAAACTAGGCCGCAATATTCATCAGAGTAAAAAATAAAACCACTAGTGCCACATGCATGAGTGCATGACGTATGCTGGAACGGGTCAGCCCGATATCCGATTTGATGTTCATATTCTGGGAATTTCTTGTACAATACTTAAGTTGTTTGATTAACAAGATTTAATTGGATATAAGTACAAATTAGATATGAGTATTAAAATTGAAGTACGGAAGTTTATGCTTTTAAGTATGCTCTGACCCATTCTCATTTTAATTCAAATATAAGTATTTTTAGTAAGTCTACTTTTTATTAGCGAAATAGTAGGTCTGTATTACAATTTTTGGGTTTTTTTGCACTTTGCACCCCCAAAACATGGGAAATAGGTACTTTGCACCCTCGAAACTTAGATTTAGCACTTTGTACCCTCGACATATGAAAAATGTAGCACTTTGCACCCTCTTTTATTTTCAAGCAAAAATTCAAGGGCAAAATAGGTAATTTAATAGTATTGGCACTTTACACCCTCAAAACTTGAGAATTTCGCACTTTGTACCCCCAAAATAGAATTAACACTTAACACCCCCTAATTAAGAACAAATAAGCAACTTCCACCCTCGACACACAATAAATGGGCAATTTGCACCCCAAAATACAAAATTAACACTTAACACCCTCAAATTAAAAAAAACTTAAACCCCTCATTTTTTTCGTCAAAGTTGACTATTGGAGTGAAAAAAATCTAAGGCAAAATAGGTAATTCATTTTTTTCCCCTTAAATTTTACAAAATACAATTATAAATACTCGAATACTCATTTCTCTCTCCGTCTTTCTTTTCAACAATATAACCATGAATAACTAAATAAAGTACAAGTAAACTTCTCGAAGACTCATTGTCTACTTCAAAATATCAAAGACCCATAAATTATTACCTATTTTGCCTTAAAAAAATTTCACTTTAATGGTCATCTTTGCCGGAAAAAACGAGGGGTTTGAGTTTTTATTTTTATTTTTTATTTGACGGTGTTAAGTGTTAATTTTGTGTTTTGGGGTGCAAAGTGTTCATTTATTGTGTTTTGGGGGTGCAAGTTGTTGATTTGTTCTTAATTAGGGAGTGTTAAGTGCTAATTTTATTTTAGGGGTGCAAAGTGCCAAAGATTTACAATAGAATTACCTATTTTGCCCTTGAGTTTTTGCTTAAAAATAAAGAGGGTGCAAAGTGCTGCATTTTTCATATTTCGAGGGTACAAAGTGCTAAATTTAAGTTTCGAGGGTGCAAAGTGCCTATTTCCCATGTTTCGGGGGTGCAAAGTACAAAAAACCCACAAATTTCCTTTAGTTCAGGTTCAGCGTCACATTGCCAAATATTCATGAAGAGTTAAATGGGCCTATAAATTACTGTTTTAATAATTTTATTCAGTTCCACTCATCAGATTGAAGACTGTGTTGCTGGGCCATGAGAGACGTTTGGGCCCAAATGTAGACCTTCTTCATAAATATTTTAGAATATCCAAATTTGTTGCCAGAGTTTTATGAAACATAGCAAAAGTAGGCAAATCTAATTTACCGGAAATTCACCTATTTTTCAATAGTTATAAAAATATATTTTTAGACCACTTTTGTAATCACGATCAATGTTTTTCTGTTTTTGAATCTAATGGGTCAACACGAGACTTGATTTCGTGTCTGTATTCTTTCAGATAAACTTTATAAGAAGGCTTAGAGGGCTTATCCAACTTACGTTACATGATATTAAATTTATTAATATATTCTTAAATAGAAATCAAATTTATCAATTTACTTAAACATACCATAATAAATAAATAAAATCTACTTAAACATACCTGCACGTATCGGAATGGAAATAATGTAATTAGTTTAGAGCCAGATTGGCCCTAGGCAACTTAAGCACCTAAGATCCCAAGCCCAACCCATATATTGTCTTCGTCACATTTTTTTTTTTTTTTTCACTTCATTATCGACAATATTCGGTCAAAATTTTTAATTTTTTTAATGACTAATTATGTTAGATTTTTTCATTTATGATATATTAAAACTTTTTAATAGTAATATATATGGTGTCATATGATATTATTAGCTTATTAAGAAAATATATTAATTAAATTATTTATTATTATAATTTATATAAATTTAGTCAAGTTGACTTGTATCAACTGTACCAAAAGATAAAAAAAAGGGGACGGAGGAAGTATATTATAGACTCCATTGTTGTATCCAAATTTTAAAAAAAAACTAGTAATCACCCAATATTTTTTTTCTTTTGGTTTCTCAAGAATTTTTATTCCTTTCGAGGCGCATCAGACATATTAAGTAGGAATCTCTCCCAACAGGAATTCGAACACGAGTCTGATATTTAAGAACGTGGTCATGTTATTGTATAGGCTTAATATATAAATTTTGGTAAGGCTATTTTGTTTCTTTCTAGAAGGAACCAATAAACTTCTCGTCAACGAATTCGTTCAAAATACAAAATTTCACGTATAATAATACCTATTGATCTCTTTACAAACTATTGTAATTCAGCTCTTGCATTGTTGTATGTTTGATTGGCCATGTACATCCTACCAAACATTCCTACTTGGATTGGAATAGACGTTTCAAGGTCAAAGGGGCGTAGCCAGGAGACTTCTCTATCTTCACGAAGATTCTCGACTTAGGATTAGATATCTTATCTTAATGCCGATAATGTTCTATTAGATGGAGATATTAACCAATAAATTGCAGATTTTGCCAAACTAATTTATATGTTAATTGCATCGTATAATACAAGAATTATTAAATATATTATGAATATTGTTATTTGAGTTGTTTATTATATAATGCACTTAACATATAATTCATAACATAATTAATAATTCTTTTTATTATATAATGCAATTAATACATGAAATTAATTAATCACGTGCAATGCACATGCATTTTTGTACTAGTTAAGAAATATGTGAGATGATATCGACTCAAATTTCTCTGGATTTTGCAGGTCCATGTAATAATAATACAACTCGAAATATTATTATTATTGTTGTTTTAGTTGTTGCGGATTTAATACTTACAAAAAAATAAAAGAGTATCATTAAAATACTTACACAAACTTATAATTTAGTTTATAGCTTTCAAGTTATCATATAATATTATTAACTTATATTATCATTTAATTTAAACAAACAAATTGATAAACTATTATAAATATCAAAATAACAATATTAAATTAAAAAAATTTTAAAATAAAGAAAAAAATATAAAATCTATTCTCTTAAAAACTGAATTTTCAAAATGTATGTATATGAATTTACTATTTCCCCTTTTTATCCTAATATTATAGTTTAAAATAAAAAATAAGAAATAAAAAAGACAAACATATTTCATATTTAAATATTTATATCACTTGAAAAAGATTTATTAGTGTTCAAATTTACGAAAGAAATTTTTTTTCATTTGATGAACTAGTGAAATATTAGGTATTTAACATTAGTTGTCACAAACTAATTACAGTACGTACATTAGCTTGCAAATATTTCATTAATATATGTAAATATGTTTAGAGAAAATTTCATAAAAGGTGTTTGGATTTAAGGGTTTTACTATTTCCTAAGGTCAAGGGTTCAACTTCTGCAACCTAAAATCATAAAAAAATTTCAAAAATAAATTATAATTTAAAAAAGAAAAGCGAAACCGATGATTCATCCTGTCCATCGGATCCCGGTTTTTGACCAATTCAACACGGTTCATCATCGATCCTATTCTTACCGATTAATTAGGGTTTTTCGGACCCGGCAGTTACCGATTCGCGATCGGTTCGATCGATCATATCCAAACAAATTTTAATAACATTGATGGTAATCACATCACCTGGTGTAATCACCCAATATATGTAACACACTGTTCGGTACCTATATTTCCACCCCATATATGGACGCTCACCCATGCCCATACCTTTATCCCCTATTTGCTATGTTGTTGGACAGTTACAATAATTAAAAAAAAATTACAACATAGCAGAATTTGGTCACAAATTTAAGAAATATAAGAATCAGATTTAGCGTCTATTTTGTTCATATTTTCCTCTAACAAATCAAATTATATAATTTTCTTGTCAGTTTCTCTTATCAGTTTTTAGAATTTCGATCTCCAGCAGGTTTTTTTCCCTCTCTCCACCCAAGATCAAGTGATTAAACAAAATTCATATTGAAACTTTAGATATTACTCTCTTTGTTTCTAGAAAAAGCTATGTTTATAGTATTTCTATTTTATTTTTAAATTGACTATGTTTTTACTTTATCGAGATGAATTTTGCTTTTTGGACTGAATTTGTTTTACTAATCTATTTCGGTTTTTTTTTATTATTTGCAGGATAACATTCAATTTGTTTAGAAATCTTTGAGCAATTAATCCTTCAATGGTTGTTGAATTGCTACTTGCTAAAATGAAAATCTTGGAATTTTATTTTACTAATCTATTTTTTAATTTGCTAAAATCTTTGAGGAGTTTTTTAAAATTAAAACTAATAAAAAAAAATTATTTACGATCAACTATTTAACAAGAAAAATTAAGTACATTAATTATTTTACCAATAAAAAAATATATGTTGAGAAAACTAGAATATGATGATTAAATCAATACTTCCAAGTTTCCTAAAGAAAGAAAATATTTTTTACACGAAATTATAACTTTTATACGGTAAAGGGCCATGATTTCAGATTTCACCTAGGGTTTCAAAAGTTAATGAAAGATAAAATTAATCAATGTTGTTGAATAGTTTAATAACCAAATAAATGTAATTCATGCACTGCCAAGAATGCCCTTAAAACAAAAGCTAATTTACCATCTGTAAAATATGGAAACAATGGGCCTATTTGGAAAGATTTTGGCTCGATTTCAAAAGAATGATTTGGGTAGTTTCAGTAAAACTTTTAAAACCTCATTTGATTAGATTTCGGATGTTGGGTATTGTGATTTTAAAAAAATTGAAACCCCTCTTGAATTGAGTTTGAATGTTGGGGTTCGGGGAACATTGTAGGTGGTGAATGTCAAATCAATGTCTTTTTTATAGAGATTGTGGGGGGAAAATAGTTGGTATGTATCAAATCAAAGTTGTATAGATTTGTAAGAGTTAGGTGTTGGTTTATGAATACGTTTGTGATGAGTTACATGAGTTTGATGAATATTCATTTGGAGGGATTTTGGTCGATCTCGTGAAACCCGCGAAAACGGGCCAAAACCCAGCCACATAGGCCCAATGAATTCATAAACAAAGTCGAGGCCTCTAATTTAACACTATTTGTCTTTGATAGCGATTTATTGTTTGTAATTCTTTGTAGTTAAGGGCAATTACTGAAGGAATTTTTGAAGTAACGATTAATCATGAATGTATTCTTATAAGGAAACAATAACCATACAGATTAATAATATCAAAATAAATTTTGATTTAGTTAATTATTTAATTGTCGAACCAAACCTCGATTAACTAGTTTGGTTTTTGTGCGAGTGTCAATATAATGGACCTCATAAGACATATACCCAACAATTAGAATTCACATACAAAAATTTCAAACACTAATCCTGAACTAGGTTCTCAAATTGAAAATAAAAAAATAGTAAATATTATATTTTAATTTCTAAACAAATATAATTAACAAGAATTTCAAAACACCAAGTTGGTGGCTCCTAGAGGCACCGATGGCTCCAGCACGAAGCTAAAAGAGGATACTTTAACTTCTAAAAGGTCCCAAGTCCCCAACACAAAAGGGTCATCAACCCTTTGGGTGGTACTAAAATCACTTATCATAAAATAATAATTGTACGAAAATATTATTCTTTTGTTGAAATGAAAAAGGATCAAACTCATTGTAATAAGTACGACTTGTTTTCTGTATGGGCGAGGGTCAATGTACCTCAATATAATTAAGGAAAAATTGCATAAAACTTCTCAAATTAATTAGTGGTTTTGAATTTTCGTCCTAAATTAGATCATCACACCGAATTACATTTCGTAACTTAATATTATTTTGAATTATAGTCTCACCGTTAATTATTGGGTGGATATTGCGAATTTGTTTGTTAAATTGTCATATAGCTGCTTATGTGTCATGACGTGACAAATTTTAACATAAAGAATTATATAATATTGCAGAATTCATCTCAAACTAATTACAAGATTGAACCGTCATATCCATTAAATTAAAATTTTAATTTACGGGATAAAATTCGACGAGTTAATATAATTTGAAATAAAAAATCCAAATTAATAATTAGTTTGGAACAATATTTCAAAAAATATTAAATTATAGAACGAAATTCGATGAGATGATAAAATTCAAAACGAAAATTCAAAATTACTAAATAATTTGGGAAGTATTATGTAATTTTGTCTATAATTAAACACGTTAAAACTCGATTTAAAATATGGTACAAATACCCAAAGTAACAATAAAGACCTCAAAACAAAAAGGACAAAAGCAAATTTTAGCCTTATCCTATTCTTAAAATAATACATTATCCATAGTACAAGCTGGGCCAGTGTAAGATACATAATGGTTATTTTTGGGTACACCTGTCTTATCCTCGTGACACAAGTTTTCATGTTTCTTATTTCATCTGTCCCATCAAATTCTGTGATTTATTTTCAACATCATACTATATTTCGCCACGTCAAAAAACACAATACATTATTGTCGTTTGTATAAGGATAAAGTATTGAGATTAGAATCCTAAGTTCTTCATAAAATTTAATGTAATATAATATGTTCATATAATTTTATATTTGAAAGTTAACAATTGATAAAATAACTTACTATTAAGATGGTGTTTTTCGCTCTTTCTCTCAAGTATTCGTAACGAATAAATGCATTTTATTGATCGAAAATAGGTTGTTATCCACAATTTACAATTTAGGTGAAGAAGCTTTATAGAAAAATACGACTGCAGTTAACTTAAATAGTTTTGGATGATATTATATAGTAACGTAGTCATATTCTGTTTTCAGCTAAATAAGTATAGCTATATTATTTTGTATGTATGCTCGTAACTTTTTAAAAATTATATTCAAACTATACAAAATCAGATCGACGTAGAGTTTAATTGACGACCATATCAAATAAGTGAATTATATAGTTTTCGGGTAATTTGTAGACACAGAGATCATAAGTAATTATTCAGTAATTTTGCACCTGTTCAATCACTTGATTACACCATTAAATACGTTACTATATAGAACACTTGATTGGAATACAGAAGAAATATCACATTCAAAACTCTCATACAAAAATGATTTCAGATATAAAACACGAGATTGGAGCCGCTAGATTCAATAAAAAATACTACCTCCTTATCATCTGATGGCTACAACCAAGATATCCTACTTGCACGTGAAAATTGTAGCTAATATACACCGTCACACAAACAACGTGCATTCGCCGCGTACACTACTGAAAAAGAAAAGGCTGAAAAAGGATAATGCTAAAAATAAATAAATTTTGCTCAGAACAGAAACATTTATTTTAAAAAATTAATTTCACTAAGTATATTACATTAATATTCCATCTAAATCATCTCGTACGAGCTGCCGCGGGAAACAAATGCCCGCCGCCGTTGACGGTGGCGTCAAAACCGACGGCTCGGCACTTGACGGCGCCGTGACTCTGCTTCACCGGTGAAGCGGATGAAAACGACGCCAGAAACAGATTCGTCGTCCGTCGGTAAGGTCCGAGCCATTTATTCTGCATGAAGCGGTGTTTCCTCCACGGCGGTAGGAGGAGGCCTCTGCGCTTCA
Source organism: Penstemon barbatus (assembly GCA_003313485.2). Taxonomy (NCBI): domain Eukaryota; kingdom Viridiplantae; phylum Streptophyta; class Magnoliopsida; order Lamiales; family Plantaginaceae; genus Penstemon; species Penstemon barbatus. Next base: position 8,593,249 of record CM064877.1, on the reverse strand, counting down.
ACGATCGCTTCGCTGCGTCACTCACGACTTTCAAAATTTGCTTCAGATCTTCAATTTTCCCAACGAAAACCCTAGGAATGTACGGCAACAGACGCTCGTACGAAATCGTCGGCCTCGCGATTTCGAATTCCGACGCAAAGTCCAAATCGACGAAGTATCTCGTCGAATATTCCGTCCGTACAACGTCGATGAACTCGTAGCTTCCGGCGGTGAGTCCGCCACAGCTCTCCCACTTCGTCTTACAAATCGCCGCATTAAAACCACAATCTCTTAAATACGCCATCACATTTCTCCTCATAATTTGTTTATTTGATTTCAAGAAGGAAAACAGTTTAACGGCTTTCAATACTTTAGTAATTAGAACATTCTGGAACGCGTCTCTCTGATCCTGCAAGATCGTTTTAATCGAATCAACATTTACATCATGCGCTTCGTACATTGACGGATCACACTCCAAATCCGTATCGCTATTTTCCGCCAATGAACCTCCGGCTTCATCTACTCCGAGACCGAAGAAAAGCTCGGAAAAGTTGGGTGAGGTGACGTCATCATCTTGGTGAGCGCTGTGTTCGCTGCCGCTGCTTGCGTAATCCTGTTCAACCGTGACCCGGCCGACGATCCGTGCTTTGGCCTTATCATCTAACGGGTCAGTCACTCTTTTCATTCTCGTGAGAACTCCAGGCATCATTTTGTTCTCTATAATAGTCAGGTTTAGGATAAAGAAATTTAAATTAATCAAGTGCTTTTTTTTTTGTTAGAAGTACGTCGGGATTTGTATTAATAAAGACGTTATTTGGTAAAGAAAAGAGAGACTTGACTCCTAGAGAAGAAGAATGCTAAGTGCTTAATATGGGTTTAAGCCGAGGTATATATATATATGTGAGCGAATATTCCCACATAATACTGGAATGTATAAATAAAAAATTAATAAATTTGTGATTTTCGTATGGATAAAAATGGGATAGTGGAAAAGGATATACCGGGGTGTATCCGGATCGATCCCAATTTGGGTTCCATTACTAGGACTCTAGGAGGGAGTACAGTAGCATGAGGCATGTCCGTTGGATTATTGTAGCTGTAAAATGGTTGGTTAGGTGGCCGGTGTAGATTGAGCCACGTTGATTTATATACATTTAGCATGTGGTAGGCACTTGCGGGCACGAGGAGTTCTGGTGCCTTCTGGTGTCGTGGAAAAATCAAAGAGATTAGTAGTTACTATTCCATGTAAAGATTAATGAAAAAGACAAGCATTATTAGTTTAAAATTACTACTCCCTTCATTTCTTTTTCGGAAAATTCTAGGGTGTCGCTACGTTATGTGTCGTTAATATCACATTAAGTGGTATTACCACATAATGTGTATCACATCGTATGGTACATGATCACATTACATAGTATTAACCCCATATATTTAGTATGACCCCACATCATGTCGTATTTATTCCAAATTAGGTGATATTACCACGCAATGTGTGTCACATTCTATGGTATAAATTATACTCCTTATACCATACAATGTGATACACATTGTGTGATAATACCACCTAATGTGATATTAACGGTACCTAACGTAGCGGCACCCTAGAATCCCCTCCCTCTATATTAATGCAAAAGACAGGTATTGAGAAGCCTAATAAATATTTTAGAAAAAAATTAAAGATTTACTTAAAATATTCTTAATGATTAGTAATGATTAAAAAAACAAGGCGATGATGAGATTAAAATTAATAAATAAAGATAATTAAAAAAAATAAATAATTAGTATCGTATTAAAATTCTAAAACGACCTATATTTAGAAACAAAAGAATTCTTCAAAACGACAGGTAAGAAAACGACAGGTAAGAAAAGGTCGGAGGGAGTACTTTTCCTATGACAAAATTAGGACTGCCGGTTCTCATTGATGAACCTTAACTCTTTACATCCATTGTTATTTCTTTTTGAGTTAATTAATATACATTTTGCATGTTATCCAATTTGTGGTGAGATCTTGACCCTTACCTGTTCCCAAAGATTTTACTAATTAATCAGACAAAGAATTTATTGTGGGATACGAAAAAGATTTGTTAAATAATTACTTCTGGTTTCCCTTGGGTATATTTTTAGTTAATTATAGAACTTCCATAGATCACATCTCACAGCTCAGACATCATTTGGTATATATATATATATGCAAGCTACATGAAAAATCAAAATTTCGTTTAGAATCTATTACTAATAATTATATAACGTTTTCATGTGTACATTTGGTATAATAATTTAAGAAATCGAAACATTTTTTGTACCGTCGTTAAAAATGGTCGTTAAGTGATGATGTGACAGTTAAGTCTTATTGTAAAATTGATGTTATTACTTATGTTGATTGATAATTATACCTCATAATATTTCATGTTGGCAAAATAATACCACATCTTCAGATTTATTGACGATTTTAGTTCACATTGTTGTCAAATTTCAAAATTTGGAGGATAATTCTACCTTATAACATTTCATGCTGGCAAAATAACCCAACATCTTCAAATTTACTGACGATTTCAGTCCACATGTTATTGTCAAATTTTAAAAGTAGCTCGAATAAGACACGTGCGGACAAATTTGAAGAATTGACTTATCATATTTACATACCTATCTAACTAATTTTTTATTTTAAAAACAATATTAATAGATCAGAATAATGCTTTAATATAAATTCGATAATTTTTTTTAAAATCTAAAATTTATATAATAGTAAAATTTATTAATAACATATAAGTTTATTATTAAAATTTGTTTATTTAGTAGTGTACAATTGTGTATAATTGATCATTACATTGAATAGAAAAACAATATACTCTGAAGTATATATAAATTGATTCTTTGTGTTTTAAACAATGAAAGAGATGATGCTAATTAATAAATGTAGATACACTTCATAAAATACCAATACTAAAGCACCTTAACATGATTTAATATTCCTTATTGTAATAATAAGAAGAAATGTTTAATTGATTTGGTGAAACGGCAATATATATATAGGACTTGGAAGTACTAGTATAGTAGAAGAAGATGGGAGGAAGTTGAAGAGCCTCTAGTCAATCAAGTCTTGGGTTGGTAAGGGGGACTATGGCTCTTGGCGAGTGCAAAAGGTACAGACAAGAGAAGTTAATGGGATTGGGATATATATTTGGATTCTGACCAACGTGTTAATTCATTCTAGATAAACTCAAATACAGCTAGTATTGTATTTTAGGCTACATATATGATGTCTTGGGTTGCAAGTAACATTTATTTATTTGGCTGCAAGTTTTGTACCAATCTACTAGCTAAAAGACTTAATTGCCTATACGTGTTCGCAGTTGGATTCACTTCTTAAATTGCTTTGCTTGCATTCATTAATTATATAATAATTAACCCAAACACTAAGGGCTCATTTGATTTGGATGGAATTTGCTTGTCAAATCCATCATACTATTTAGATACAAAATTAAATCCATTCATTTAAAATCCTGGATTTTAGTCCAATGGATTTCAGCCCAATTTCAAGTGAATTTGAAATTCCTCCTAAAACTAGTCATTTGAAATCCACTTAAAAAAAGTCCACATTGTATATTTAAAAAAAATTACAATTTGATCCCAGATTTTCAAAAATCCTAGAATGCCATTCAGTCCAGAATTTTCAAAAAATTAAAATTTGCAATTCGGCTACTATTTTCATAAATTTGAATTGCACCTTTGGTCCCTCAATTTTTGGAAATTACAATTTTGACCCCAGATTTTCGAAAAGAATTGCAATTCAGTCCAGTATTTTAAGAAGATAAAAAATTTTAATTCGGCCCCTGATTTTCAAAAATTCAATAGTGCACTTTTGGTCCCTCAACTTTTTGGAAATTACAATTTGACCCCAAATTTTTTAAAAATCAAGAATTGCGATTCAGTTCAAAATTCTCAGAAAATTAAAAAAAATTCAATTCAGCCCCAAATTTTCAAAAATCCGAATTTACACTTTGGTCCCTCAATTTTCAGAAATTACAATTTGACCCTAGATTTTTGAAAAATCCAAAATTACAATTCAGTTAATTTCGAAAGATTAAAGTTTTCAATTTGGCCCCTGATTTTCAGAATTCCATATTTTCACTTTTGGTCCCTTAATTTTCAGAAATTACAATTTGACCCCACATTTTCAAAAAAATCAGAATTGCAATTCAGAAGATTAAATTTTTCAATTCGGCACCTGATTTTTAACAATCCAAATTTGCACTTTTGGTCCCTTAATTTTCAAAAATTGCCATTTGACCCCAAATTTTCGAAAAATCCAGAGTTCCAATTCAGTCCAGAATTTTCAAAAAAATTAAGATTTTCAATTCGGCCCCAGATTTTCTGAAATCCGAATTTGCACTTTTGGTCCCTCAAATTTCAAAAATTATAATTTTGCCCCAAATCGATTTATGCGATTTTATCTCGATATCAATAACAAGAATTAACTCATAGTTCAAATTATAATGCACGATTGGGAATTTTAAATAACACAAAAGATATATACCAAACAATGGATTTTAAATGAATGGATTTGAAATCCTTTGTAAAAAAATTTATCCAAACAAGAGATTGCAAATGAATGAATTTCAAATCATTGGAATTTCAAATCCATTAATTTGAAATTCCTTTTCATTTAAAATCCATCCATCCAAATGGCCCTAAAAGTTTTCCTTTATTTCTTCTCTCTACTCCTCCCCTCCCACCAATAAATGAATGCTACATTTATTACTTACACAGATAGTTGTCATTTAATGTAGTTCCTCTTCATTTATTTATCTTCTATAAACACATTGTTCATAAAATAATTACACTTTTCATACCATATATAGTAATTATACTTACTTTAGAAAATATAATGGAAAATTGCAAAATTGCTTGCTGACATTTTAGTCCTTTAAAATATCAAGCTTCTAATTAATTACATTATGTATATGACCTTTTTCCTTGTTATTTTAATCCTACTGTGTCCCAAAACACGTAATTTCAGCTGGAAGTCATGTTCGTGCCACTTGACCCTTCAGTTTGTGTATTTTGGACTAAAATTTCAAGAAAAAAAATTAATTACAATGACATAATAACAATGATGAATTCAATCGCAGAAAAAGAAAAGGGTATACAGGGAATTTTTTTTTTTTTTGGAGAATAGGTTATAATACGGATTTTCTTATATAATGGTATAATAACACGATATCCTAAACACCCACGAACTCTCAAGATTGCATTGGTGGGCTTACCGGAGAGAAATTTGCATCTGAATTGGACTATATAGTTGATAATCATAAGCAAATAAAATTTACGGGCCAAACTTGGAACTAGTTATATACTATCCTATAAACAAAATTAGTTAGTTGCCCTCTCGAAGTGGGCTTCAAGCTCATGACACCCTCGGAATACTTCTTTTGCTATGGACAGAAAAAATAACTTTTTTGTCATATTAAACTCTTGACAAATTAAAATCTTAACTTATTAACATTTACGGTTGCTACATCTCATCTTTCCGGAAAATATCAATTTTTATTATTGGATGGAGAAAATAATAAGTTGAATATTTTGATCCCATTGAATAGGCCTAGGCATTCATTTTTATTATGAAGGAATACAAATTGAATAATTTTTTTTTCTATCTATAAAAAAAAGAGTAATATGATATTGCTTGTGTAGATTGCTAGCTTATTACATTGATGTTATATACGGAGGCCATCCATATTTTATTGTTGAAATTGGAAGTTGTTGCTATTTTTGTTAATAAATTAAGACGACTGATAGAGGAAATACTGAATATTCTTAAGTAAATAAAACGAATGAAAGAAGTGTGGGAACATCTTCTTTGGGCTTTAGTGTTCTAATAAATAATTAAGAGAAAAAAAAAATAGGAGAGGGCCAATATTGTGACATAAAGGAACAAATTTTTTTCATTTTCCAATCAAAATAAAAATTGGAACTTGGAAGGGCGGGTATATATTCACCTAGCTGATTGATATATCTTCGTGTGACTTCGATATTGAAATTGTTAACGATGTAAGCAAGTATATATTTGGTAGATATATATTATATCAACCAAATATACTTGCTTACATCGTTAACAATTTCAATATCGAAGTCACATAAAAATGTATAAAATATATATATATATATATATATATATATATATATATATATATATATATATATATATATATATATATATATATATATATATATATATAGTTTGGCCATCACCATCCTCAAGTTCTGTCTATCCACCCACCTCGACCATTTAGATTTATATATATATATATATTAATTTTTTTTTATTGGAATACTCGTTTACATATCTCAACTGATATGAAAAGCTTAAATGTGATTGTTTGTATTTACGCAAGACGACGACGTACGAGCTGTTGGAACTGACACGTCACATTTCGCCATGGGGTCCGCCTCGACACAGATGATGTCTGATCCTAGCTGTCAATATGACAAGGGTACTCCAACCACATGGACATACGGGATATATATATCTAATTAGATTTTTGTTTTCTGGCAACAAATAATTTATTAATTGGATGGCCCAATGAGCAGAACAGTTCATTATCTGCTTCGCCTCATTCCCGCCAAAAATAACTGCGTAAGTTCCAAAAATATAAAAAACGAATTTTTAAATACGACATAATATATAGTAACATGAAATTTTGAAATTACATAATACAATATGATATGCCACAGATACAAATGTAAAAGTGTTTATATATATTCTGCACAACCAATAAGATAATTTAGTTAACTCTCTCAACAAAAATTAAAGAAACACACAATCAAACTAGCTAGAGTGATAACCATTCCAAATGTGAGAATTCTAATCACCAATAGAATTATGAATTACATTATTCAAACAATCAAACACATATTTTCATGTCATTCCAAATCATACGAAGGCTAAAATGTCAAAACAATGAGTATGATAAATAATAGTCTTATAATTATAATCAAAATGAATGGACAAAAAGAAAAAAGAAAATTAAATGTCAGAAGTGATAAATAATATAAGTAGTTGTAAAAGAGTTATTTGCTACTATGCTTGAATTACGAATTCGCATTAATCAATTTCAGATAAATATAAATAAAAATTAAATAATAAACACAAGTATTTCTATAAAAGCGTAAAGCTTAAAAGAACAAAAAGTACCCAGATATTAGAAAAGCAGTAGCAACTATGCATGAAGAAAGAGCTGGGGGTTGTCCGCATGGGCAGCTCAACTGGTCTCAGAGGGGGAAGTTGGAACAAGTGACCAAGGATCGAACCTCACCAGCGGCAGTGTGGGAGCAACCTCTCAAAAAATGAGGGGGTCTCCTTGTGCGCAGTGAGTACTGGTCCCAGCCTCTGTTGCCGGTTGAGTCACCATGATTTACCTCCTCTCACAATCCCGTCGGACAGGGAGGTGAGGGGCGCCCGGGGTGAGCGATTTCACCTTTTGGAACAAGAAAGAGCTGGGGGTTAGGTTTAATTGATTCTCGATATTTCAACGAAAAGAATTGATTTAAGTGAAAAAAATATATTTACAGGCCGGTAAGCTTACATGCGACTGATTAGAACAATATAATCATTTCTAGACCTGTCCAATACTATATTTCGTCGTGTCCCATTGTATCATATGATCACATGCGTGTTTAATATTATCTTTTGTAAATTTTTGAACTATTCCTACATCAGTGATACGTATATAATCATGTCTAGGAGAATTACTTAAATTTTAACCTGGTGGATTTAATTTACTGAAATATAGGACATCCAATCTTAGTGGATTAAATTCACATCTAGGAATTCCAATATTCTGGTGGATCTTAGTATGAATTACTAGTATGAATATTAAAAATTAATATTTACGGATTTGATAGTGCATGTAAAAATATTCATATAATAGAACAATTATTTTTTTCTTTTTGAGCGAAATGAATTTGAAGTTGATGTGATGATTCATCTACTTCAAATTTGGTTTTAATTAATAATAAATTAACCATATACACAGTATATATTTCTTATCCATAATTTGAATTAGCAATAATTTATGGTTAATCTAGTAAGAAAATAGTTATACTTTCATTTATGATCTAATTTTTATACCTCAATTCCACACAACCTAATAATGTCGTCAATCCGGTCGATAATTCCACGGTCACATTAATAGGCAAACATGTCACCTAACCAACCTATGAAATAGGTATCTTTTTCAATTTTTTAAATTGTGAAGTTACATGTTATTATTAATTATGATATTTGAAAACAGTGACTGGTAACGTCATTTTTGTCTAACCAAATAAAACCCATGTTTGGTGATACCCACCCTCAGGTCTAACCTACCGGATAGTCCATTTATGAGTTTGACAATTAGTGAAGATTTTTTAGATGGTAATTTCATCATAATTTATCCAACAATACGTTAAAAAAAATTAATTTATTTATGTCAAAGTACAATAAATAACGAACACAACACTAATAATAAAATTAGAAGAAAACCACATTAGTGGAAGTTAAACTCATTTTTTCTGGGTTATGGACAGTGATGATTAGTTTGAGATTGTTTGTCTTTGTAAGTACAATCTTTTTGCTCCACGACCACGAGTTGGTGCCAATGCTTTAAAATCTGAACCGAACATCGAACCGAAAGTCTTATCAGTTTGATCGGTTTAACCGTTTTAATTATTGGTTCGATCAATGCATGTGACGTCATTTCAAAGTAATAATCTAACTTCAGTTTTAATGTATGTGATCAACCATTTAAAAGAATCAATATCCAACCATTTTTTAGTCTTCTTCTGAAATTTATGTTCAAATATTATATTTAACTTATTAATGGAAGATTTTTAGGTTCTTGTTGATTTTGTTTGCTTCGAATTGAAAAATAGAAGAAGAGGTGGTAAGATTTTTATTTTTAAGTCTAAATCTCGAGGGACGAGTAAAAAATTTCTATTAATTTTTTTTTTATAAGTGGACTAGTGGTTTAACTGATTCATTGATTTTCTAGCGTTTTTTTTAGCTTGAATTGGGCATGAAAAAAACTGAATTTTCAGGATGGATCAGATTAAACTGGTCGAACCGGTCAAACTTTTAAAACATTGGTTAGAGCCATTTAAGTTGGGGATAATATTACAAATTTTAAATATTGAAGATGTACATATGTAAATTCACTCAGTAATTAAGAATGTTAGATATGATTGATCCAAATAAAAAAAACCAACATTTCGGTAAATTTAGTCTTTGGCCAATCACGGTTTTATAAAATCCATGTTTCAAATATAATTTTTGGTGCCGATGAGGCCTTAGCCAAGTGGTTAAAGTTAAGGTTCCATGACCAGGAGATCATGGGTTCAACTCCCATGAATGTGGGTATTTTTTCTAGTTTCATACTAACTTTTCTCTAGTTTAATACTAGTAATTAATTCACTTTGATATCATTGTAATAGTTTCGATTCGATATAATGTTTGATTTAATAATTTATTCACCATCTTAAAAAAATATATATAATTTTTGGTAAAATAAATTGTTGTAAATTTTAAATTTACTAAATAGGTTGAACTTATCATTTGTTCTTGATGTTGCCTAGTGTAAGGATGGTAAATGGGCGGATAAAAAATGGATTGGATTGTTGACGGGCCAGTTTAGATGGGTCATAAATGGATCTGGTTGATAATGGATTGGGTTGGATCGGCCCATTTAGGTATATTAACATTGTGTAATTTTACTAAATTAAAATTAAATAAATACATCATAGTTACAAGTAAATCGATCTTATTTCAATATTCAAGTATAATTCAATGAGATTACAATAACATAATATTATTTAAATTATTTTTCCTAATTTTGAAAGTAATTTTTTATTTTTATATTTATTTGAAACTTAAATATATTTAATAATTTATATTGTAACTAAATCTTAATGAATTTAGGAAAGAACGCTAAAAAATAGTATTGGGTCAAAATAAAATCATTAAATATTATATAATTTATTAGTTGGATGTGTATTTTTTTTTTCACTAAACACGTGAAGGACATGATACTTATAAATATTTACAAAATTAAATCCAACCAAATCCATCAACAATAGAAAAATATATGAATTGGGTGAAATTGAATCGGACTGATAAAGAACCACCCAATCGATTTCGACCCTTTTTGCCATGTGGTTGGAGAATGACCACATCGGGGTTGTGCCTATATTTAAGTGTCATATAGTCCGGTCCAGGCGTATTTCAATTTCCAATCGATCTAGCTCGGATTGCGTTATGTTTTTCCCATATCAGCCCTTATCCTATATCACGTACTTTTCAATTTTTAATTCAAACCCACATCCCCCAATTTCTACAAAATGAATATGACTACTTTATTGTCTACACTCAATAACTTGTGCTCAATTACAACGACCAACTTTCAATACAATTTTAGTTAATAAATTATTGAGAAATTTGATTTACAATTCTTTTTCATCACCATGATTTAGATCTTGGGCAAATGCAACAGTCGTCAATCTGATTACGTAAAATGCGGCAAGAAAATCATGTGAATGGAAAAGCAGGTTCCCAAAGGCGCATTAATTCCAATCCTTTTGCAAATATGAGATTCTTATCTTAACCTTTAGTCAATCTTCATAATCTTTATTTACTTTTTTATTGTAAGGTTATTTATTATGAAGATCTAGATTGTGTTTAATCAATAAAAGTTTACTTGAGTTTGAATTATTGTACATATCAAACAACTCGAGAAAATTAAATTATGGTCATGATTTAATAAGTTTGGAAGTTTAATCAAATTTGACCCGATAGATCAATATGATACTTTGATTTAATTTCATTTTTGACTAAATTAAAGATTGGTTGTGTTTATTTATTTGATAGCCAAAACAATTTTAGATACAATTTCAATGTGCATGTATTAAAACAGAGTTTAATAATATGTATCTCAACCCGACCAATGAAAAACTCTAATTCAAATAGAATTTAATCAAACATGTACATCAATTAACAAGAAGTGTTAAGTATAGTAATATCTAACCAAATATAGTATTATATTTGGCCCGTGAATATTTTAAGCTAATTGGAAGAAACTTGATCTAGACATGATATACCATATATGCACGACTCATTTACATGCTTGCTTTATAAATTAAAATTTCATAATATTGCTAATAACAAACAAGGAAGTAAATTAAGAAGTAATAAACTAGTCTAAAGGTAGTTTTGACTTTCTCAACTTTATTAAATGGCTTAATAATGTTGGCTGCTGTGAGTGCTGTTCATTTAATTGAATTAAAAAATTTTAATATTAAGATCCGGCTCCACCACAAGTTACTATCAGTGCGTTTTACTGTAGTAGGTCCCTGGTTGCATACAGTAGACATAGGTACGAACATTAAAATAAATGAACATCCATTAATTAATTAATCCTCTCAAAAGGAAAGGAAAAAAAAAAAGGTATATTTCAAAATAAACAAATGCACTGATATAGGAGTATTAGTTAATGGGGTTGTTAGTATAATTCAATACTAATTACTTATTCGTAATCATGACTCGTGAGATTTATTAATTTAATTATTCGTATACTCATATGCTATAGTACAGTACTACAACTATTTTACTACAAAAATGCAAGAATAGTTTCTTAAGACGTCGATTAATTATAATGATCGATAATTTTAGTGATGTTAATATTTTGACAGGTGATTGGTCTAGTCGAAGGGACAAGTCACTCCAAAATAGTGAATTCAGGTTCGAATCTCTGTTGAAAAAGATTCCAATTTTATGTGTCCGACGCGCCTCAAAAGGAATTAGAACTTTGGGTAAAATAAAATAAAATAAAATGTTAATATCTTGATTATATGTATAATTAAGGAAGCCAAATAAATTGTGTATACACTATGTTAATCCATAGCACGCATTGCTGTTAGATTTACATTCATTTGGAATGAACAAAAGACACATTTGGTTATGCTTCTGAGTTTCTTCGGACCATAGTACATATATTAATTTATTTACACTTTTCTCATTAATTTCATATGTATAACAAGTTAATCTGGCTAGCGATATTGTCAGAGCACATATTGTTGCTTCCAGAGCAATTTTTTTTAATTTCCTAATCTATCCTTCTAGTCAAGATCATAAAACTTGGAATTCTCAATCCCCATGACACACCATATTATTTTATTGACAATTCAAGTTTTTCTTTCATATTAATATCTTGTTTTCTCTCTCTTGTTAATATATTATTATTGTTTTCCTTTTTTTCTTTAATTATTTAACTTCTTTTTTCTTGTCCTATTGTATTTCAAGCATAGAAATAATTATATAGTTTTATATAATAGTATAATACGCCTGGTATGTAATTCACAACAATATATAAAGAAATTAATTTGTGATGAAATGAACTATTGCATAATTTCACTTTTTCTCTTTATAATTGAATTTTGTGTTTCTTCTTATTACCAAATGTTTATGACTTAAAGCAAATTTGGTAAATCCAAAAATGAGCGGAGTCGACTTCACACAATTAAGTCAAAAATAAAAAAAAAATATATAATGTAAAGTTAAACGAGTTTAATACAATTCGATTCGATTAAATTAAAACTCTTTCAAATCTAAATCTATTATTCTTATCAAATCTAGCATGAATAATATAGTCATATAATTAACTTTCAAACTCGTCACAAGCTCGATTCGGTTAGTAAAAAAATGTAAATGTGAAGTTCAACGAGTTTAATACATGTTCGATTCAATTAAAACTCATTCGTATCCAAATTATTTAAAAATATTTTCAAAATTCAAAAATATTAATTAATCATTAATGCACAAAAATAGTTTGTACAATCCAAAGAAATTATCACATCATATATAAGTGTCATTTTCTAATCAAATATACATGAAAATGGGAAGGGAAAAATGCATCGCTGGGCCAAAATTAATATTACGAAAATTATTTATATTACAAATGAAGTTAAAGAATTTACATTTAAGGATGATGATGAAGGGCTTATTTCATATGCGCAATTTATTATATTACGGCAAAATTAAAATTAATAATTGCAAATGAAGTTAAAAGAATTACCTTTAAGCATGATGATGAATGACTTCTTTCATATGCCGTTTATTATATGTTGAAGAACAAGTAAAATTATTAATTTGATTTATCTAAAAAGTCATTAAAATTTATTTTAATTTCTTGTTAAAATATACTACCTTTAAAAATGAAAAGAAAAGTTAGTAATGTATTAATAAGAGAGAGAATATTGAATTACCAATTAAATGAGTATTTTGGGAATTGAGAAATATGGATTTAATGACCATTGACTTGAAAGGGCAGAATAGGAAATTAAAAAAAATTGCTCTGATAGCAACAATATGTACTCTGGCAATATCGCTTGCCAATCTTCTTAAGTAATTTGTACATACTAACACAAACTCTCATGCATGTCGTTTATTTTCAATGAAAAATTTCATCATTATCTTTCACTGATTTTCTATCTAGTAGTGATGCACCACAATTTCCTAATCACATCGTACAACAAATGCATTAAATATTTTTTTAATAAAATAGTAATAAAGAAATTAAATATTTTCACTGAAAATATCAACCATCATCAGACCTGGACTTCCGATTTTTTTTACCATTATATATATATATATATATATATATATATATATATATATATATATATATATATATGATTTATTTTTAACAAAAAAAGGCTAATAATTATAATAAAGACTACTTTGGGGATAAATATAAAAGGCAAATTGCAAACCCTAATTGCTAAAAGATTGAAACACAAGATATGCATGATGCATTTTCTTCAAGCTTTAGAATTCATTCTTCATGGATAATTTTTTTTTGGGTAAGGACTTGATTTTTTTCCTTTAATATATATGTAATATATTAGACTTGCTTGAGTGCTACTTTTAGAATTTGTATGTGAATTGTGTTTTTGAAATTTGATTGTTACGCTATCCATGAATACTAGAAAATATATAAAAACTAAAGACCACAAATTTAAAATTCTCTTAGAGCCACCGAAAACTCAGGGCGACCCTGACCATCATTAGCCCATTTTAATTATAACAGAAATTTCACCTCTTCAGAAGACTAACAATGCACATGCCATTTACATTCTCTGTATCAACAAAATAAATAATTAATTGCATTGCATTATTAATCGCATTATTATAAGAAAGATATATTTTAGTATGTTATGATCATGGGATTATCATAATCATATTCAAATCGAATACCAAAATCTAAATACTAGGTATTAAACACAACACATGTCCTTCTCTTACTTTCCACTACTACACATGTCTCATTCCCATCCCTCTCCCCACATGCAAATTAGCATTTTACCTGCCATTAGTGTTGCTAAAACCGGACCGGACCGGCCGGTTCGATCGCGAACCGGAAGCTGGTCCGGTCCGGTTAATTGACTGGTTTTACCGGTTCGACCAGTAAAACCACTAAATCAGTAGGCTCACCGATTCGCTCTCCGGTCCGATTTTAAAAACATTGTCTGTGATCAAAATAATAATAATAATAATGTTATGGTACATGATCAATTCTATATTATTATTTCTATTTTTTTTATTGTATTCAATAATATAATATATATAATATATATATCATTTCTGTTAAACTATTTTCTATTTATTTAGAAAAATCTAATTCCATGTGAAGTATGTGAGATAAAAAAGGTAAGAGCTAGGGCGGACTATATATTAGTATTATATTTTGTGAATTAAGCAAGCAGTATATTTGCAAGAAATAATATAATTGTTCTGTTTACGTAATAAATTGTATTTTACAATTTACAACATCGATATAAACAGTCTAAAAATGCATGATATATCATATAGTTAATCAACAACTTTACTTACTATTTAAGAAGTCAACATTCTCAATATAATACACTAACAATACTTAATTACCTTCTTAAATTATCAAATCCTGAATATATATATACTCAATCCTAAAAAGGAAGAAAAAAATAAAAATTGAAACTTAATTTTTTTATAAATTAGAAAATTCTACGATATCCAAAATTGCACTTAATAAACCACAAAACAAGAGTGACTTTACATATTTTACAATTAAAAAAAAATTACTTTCATGCGTAGTATCCAATCCAATAATAAATTAAGAATATTTCATTTTAACCTTTTCTTGAAAATATCCAGAGTATTAATTACTATTACCCTTCCGTTTAAGCTGCCAGTGCCAGCTGTCTGGCCATGAATTCTCTGACTGCGCAGCACATAGGTAGGACCCACAAAACACATAGTCACACACTACACTTCCCTACACAGTACACATACTATACTATACTAAAAGGAAGGAAAACACTCAGAAATGAAATTAACCAAAAAAGTCTACGTAATAAATTCTTCCCTCAGGAATATATAAATAAATGTAAAAGGAAAAGTTATTTGGAGAAGAATTTTATATAACAGTACTGAAATAGAAATACAATTTGGTATTTGGTATCGTTATTGATAAGAATAGGAGAGGAGAAGGGAAAGTGATGGCGAAGAGTGGCGTTTTTGAAGGGGATCCAATTACGGTGGCTAAAGCATTGGAATTAAAGAAAGAGCTACAGAAATTGGTGAAATCAATCGTTGAAGAGGACGATATTAATGTTGAGGCAATTGATAGAGCTCAACAAATGTTGTTAACTGTAAAGGAAATGAAGTTGAAGAAGAAATCAGTTTCTTCGAAGATTAATCAAAATCATCAATATTATAATAATAATAATAATAATAATAATAATAGCCAAGAAATGGTTTGTGGAGTTGTACCGGATGAGTTTAAGTGCCCTCTTTCGAAGGAACTCATGAGGGATCCTGTGATTATTTCCACTGGACAGGTTTTTTCTCTTTCGTTCATTGTGAATATTTTTTTTTTATTTTTCTGATGCGTGTTGATTTGGTGTTTTTTGATGATTTGGGAAGTGGGGTTTGGTTGGGAGCGTGGGGAAGTATGTTCAAGGTTTGTGGTTGGTGGAGTTAGTTATATATTCTTCTGGATGTTTTTGGAGTTTGAAACTTTGAATTTTTTTATCTCTTTTTTAAGGTTCAATTGATAATTAATTGGTGGGTACTTGAAGCAGGTAAATTGCATGAATGAAATTGATTTTCATACTGATAATTAGTAAGTATTGCCTATGTTTATGTTTTGAAATTGCACTGAATGAAAAATATTGAGAGAATTTTATCTGTTTCCCAGCCGCCCGCCGGAGGGAGGTGGGGTTGAAGAAAGGAGGTTGGTTATGGTGGTGGAAGAATTTTCTGTTAGGTCCTTCATTTTTCTTGTGTTGGGATTTTTAAGATCTGGATTCTTCAGCACTTATTTACATTTTTTTTCAAATTTTTGGTTTTGATTAAATTATCTAAGACATTGCTTCATGAGATTGGAATTACTTGATGCATTTTCTTCTCTGCTTGTTTTTTGACTGAATTCTTGACTAATTGTTCATATAAATTTGACAGACTTATGATCGACCCTTCATTCAAAAATGGTTAAACTCCGGGAATCGAACATGCCCTCAAACACAACAAGTTCTTTCACACACAATCCTTACATCAAATCACTTAATCCGGGAAATGATAGCTAAATGGTGCAAGAATCACGGTATCAAATTACCAGACTCTGTTCACTACACCAATGAAGAAGGCTTAACCGAAGCCGATAGAAGACATTTCCTTTCTTTACTCAAGAAAATGTCTTCTAGATTGCCCGATCAAAAAGAAGCCGCAAAAGAATTACGTCTATTAACAAAAAGAATGCCTTCATTTCGAGCCCTTTTCGGAGAATCACTTGAAGCCATACCTCAATTGCTATCTCCCCTCTCTCATACCAAGACTGAAAACGAGGTTCATTTAGAGCTTCAAGAAGATTTAATCACCACGCTTTTGAATCTATCAATTCATGACAATAATAAAAAGCTTGTAGCTGAGACACCTATGGTGATTCCCCTTCTTATAGATGCATTAAAAACCGGAACTATTGAAACACGGAGTAATTCAGCTGCAGCCCTTTTCACATTGTCGGCTCTCGACTCAAATAAGGTATTAATTGGTAAATCCGGTGCTTTGAAACCTTTAATTGGCTTACTGGATGAAGGGTATCCTTCAGCAATGAAAGATGTGGCTTCCGCGATTTTTAATCTATGTATCCTTCATGAAAATAAGGCAAGAGCTGTTAGAGATGGGGCAGTGCGTGTAATTTTGAAAAAGATTACGAGTAGAGAGCATGTTGATGAGTTATTGTCCATTCTTGCTATGCTTTCGACCAATCAAAAAGCTATTGAGGAAATGGGAGATTATGGGGCGGTTTCTTGCTTGTTTAGTATAATTCGAGAGAATTCTTGTGCTCGTAATAAGGAGAATTGCATTGCCATATTGTATACTATTTGTTTAAATGATCGGTCAACGTGGAAGGAGATGAAAGAAGAGGAAAATGTCAATCGAACTATATCTCAACTCTCTCTAAATGGCACTTCTCGAGCCAAGAGAAAAGCGAGTGGCATTCTCGAGAGACTCAATCGGATTGTTAATCGTACCCATACGGCATAATTGTGTGTATGTGATGACATAATATGTAAATTCTACATCACCTTCTCCGCATAAATTGAGGTATCTTGTGGTTATTTTCGAGGTTTTGTATATTCTACTATATCTATATCTCTAAGTAATGTTTGATCCCGATATTACGATTTCTAGTTATTGTGATTTGTGAATAATAACAATTGGATGCTTTATTTGGAAGGTTCTTTTTTCAATATTGATCAATAATAGTTGCACATGGTTTTGAGTTCATTGAAAGTGTTTGGCAGTTCATTCACATTGCTAATTTTTTTGTATTCTACATGGATTATTCTCATTATGTTTGTGAAATAATTCTTCACATGCATTAGGCCAGGTTGCTTCAATTTCACTTGAAGCAATAAATGGTTGCTTTGCTTTTGTCTATTAGCTAAGATTTCAGTTCCAATATTGAACCTTTATCTCGAAATTATTTTGCAAATCCGTTTCCTCGATCATTCAGTGTTTCAAATATTCAAGTGAAGTTTTAGAAATTTAACCTTGCTTAGTAGACCCTTGTTTTGTTTTTGATTTGGGGGGTGGGGACCTAGAGTATAGTTGCAATTCTTGATTTGTGACTTTTAATTGAATGAACGATTGAAGATTGGTTTTAGGAAATGGGAAAAATGTGAGCATATTGAATGGTGTGGTGTTGTTAGTTCTTTGGTCCACTCAAAATGCAACCTCATTGTGAAACTTTTGAATTTAAAGCTCCTCTTTATCTTTATTTGTTCAAAAAGACTGCACATCCTGTCAAACTCATTGTACTTTTGGTTCTAGTTCTTGGTATTCTTTAATGTAATACATGCATAAAATTGTAGATAAATATGACACATATTTACGGGTTTTTTGCACTTTGCACCCCCAAAACATGAAAAATAGGCACTTTGCACCCTCGAAACTTAGATTTAGCACTTTGCACCCTCGAAATTAAGAATTAATCGATCCCTAATAATGGAATAGAAAAGGAATAAAGTTTGGTAATTAGCTTTGATTTGGGTACGATTCGGTTGATTTATCGAACTGTTTGCACAGTCATATTTTTCATGACTGTATACTAGATATTTATGCTTAAATTAATACTCAAATAAAATTAATCAATATTTGATTCAAGTTAATTTGAAAGTTACGATCTATCTTAATGTCACGTTCCGACCATGTGCCCGACGCAACTACACCAACATATGACGCATTTTGGCCAATAATTGTCCAATGCAATTTCATCTAAACAAAAGGTTCATCCTCGTGAAGAGGAGCTCCTCAAATGGTGGAACATTTCACTATCTAATAGAAAGACAAAAACCACCAATTCTTGAAAGGAATAAACTGTAGGAAACTGCTACAAATATTCAGAGACTTTATATATTCTTTTGCAACATGATAGATAAGAATAAAGGGAGAAAAAAGAAATAGATTGCAATTATCATGACTTTACTAAGAGACAAGAATGACAACGAAATACATGGTCGATTGGAATTTTATCTCAATGACATGAAAAATGTCACCCTGTGATTAGCTATATAGTTGTTTTCATTTGGACACACTGAATAAATTGAAAAGAAATAAACGGGTCTACCATGTGTTCCTGCATAACTTGATTCCAGCCACCTTAGCATCTAAACTTAGACAAAGACAGGCTTAAAAGTTCTCTATTTAAGTACCTATTTGAATTTGTGAGCTCTAGGAAAAACCAAGTAGAAATAATTAAAGACATTATTATTACTAGTCAAAACTCAAAAGATGTATAGGTAATAGCTTAGCAGTATCAAAATAAATACTATATATAAGAATTACACAAAAGGCTGGAGAGACAAATGAATCGAAGAAAATAGCTCTTCTACAACACTATAAAATCTTTAATTATAAATATACTGTACATTTCAGGATCATGTGATTCCCCGCTTTTAGCTATGACCCTATAAATGTTTTTAACATGTAGTATTAACCAGCCCAGTTTTCCAGATACAACAAAAAATCTCTCTAATGTCACACTTAAAACGTCAGCCGGTTTTATAAGCCCACCCGTGCTTATCAAGAAAGGCTCTTACAGCTTCTTTGATGGCCAAATTTGGAACCAACTGAGATGAATAAAGTGGTGCACGGGTGACTGGATCAAATTCACCCACCTAAGGAGTAACCAAGTTTGTGTAGTCAGCCTTTAAGAACAAATAAAAATATATATAAATACATATATATATATACTCATTATATAGACACCAAAAAAAAAATGTCATTCTTCATAATTTTACCTAATTCTTTTGTCCCAACTAAATTCTACAAAATAATAAAATGAGATAATATATTGAATACTAACAGATGGTAAATTGAATATGTCACTTAATTTTAACAATTTCAACATGTAGTGAGCTACATTTTATTAATATGGGGTACCCGTTAATATATATATAACAAGAGTGTATTACCCATTCGAATGAACATTAGGATGCATTTTGCAAATAACTCGTAAAGAAAGGCAATAAAATATTTACCTTTTGCAGATGGTTAAGTATAACTGCTCTCTCATATGTAATCCCACTTGGAGTTATAACAGGATCACGAAAAATGTCTAAAGTGATTTTACAGCACAGGTGGTCGGGTACCTGAGAACCTAAATATTGGTTTCATAGGAACATGAAGAGAGAAATTATACATGTCACTAATTCTCACCTCTGTTGGAATATCATCTTCAGCGGCTTTGTTGAATACTCTCCGTAATGCCTCCAACTGTTTTAGGTTAGACTCTTCATTTTCATCTATAGAACCTTCCTTATGATTAAGGAAATGTTTCTCCTTCAGAGCTGCCTCGCATTCCTCTCTGAGTATAAGCAAATTAAAAAAATCTTAGGTCCTATTTGTTTGGTGTTTGGGAAAGTAGTTTGGGAGAGTAGTGGATGTTTGTGAAATAATCTCGATTGGCGTAATGTTGTTTGTTTGGGTTCTGAGAGAGTGGTTTGAGAAATAAAGTAGGTGCAGGTTCTTTTTGGAAGAGTTAGGTTGTAGGTGTAAGATGTGTAAGACTTTATGTCAAATCATGTTTATTGTGAGATAAATTGTGTAAGAGATATGTTACTTTATGTCAAATCAAAGTAGAGTTTGTATAGGTTTTGTTTAGAGATAAGAAAATTGTTGTTTGTTTGGGTTTTGAGAGAGTAGTTTGAGAAAATTGCTAGATGAAAAATTTATTTCAGTAAATAGATAACATGTTTGTTTGGCATTTCCCAAACACGAAAAAAATTTGGGAAACGCCAAACAAACATGCCCTTAAACTTTAATAGATGAGAAAATATAGAATAAAAAGGAAAGCGAGAGCAAAAACGGATTATTACTTCAAGTATTGAAGTTCCCAAGAACGCTTGGTGGATTCATGTTCCCACGATAAGTATTGTGCTTTTGCAAGTTCCTGCCATATCTCCTCCACCATGTAGCCCTTAGGGGTAGCGACCCTCCCAAGGTCCAATGCCTGATATATTATGTCAAAATTTAAAACTAGATCAAAATCAAGATCTTACACAAATGTCACTTTTTTCCAACTTAAAGGATCATCATATTAATAAATATGACATCATCATCCATCTTATTGATTAATCTCAATAGTTTTATGTGTACAATGAATGCCTTTAAACAATAGGCAATTGTTTTCCCACTTCCAAAAATTTGGCTCAAGGTATAGAACTATGCTTAAGAGCATTTAGGCCAGAATTCACCCCCCAAATTAACGTTCCAATTACCAAAATTGACATGCTTAAAGTTGTGATGTGGAGCTGTCATTGGAAAAGATATGGAATACTTAACTATCTTAAGAACCTTGTATGTAAACATGATGAGAAGTTTTTACTATAGGAAATGAAATGGAGTTTTGATATAATTCTGAAATAAATTACATAGAAGCCCTCCTAACTTAATGATATCAAAGTCACATGACAAGTTTAAGTGTATAACACATTTTTAAATTTCTGCAATTAAACAAACCACAGAACAAGTATACCAGATTTTAAATTCCTGTTGGTCTTATACAAGTCCACAAAAAAAGCCATATTCAATTAAATCTAGACACCTGTTACCAAAAGCAAA
This sequence comes from Penstemon barbatus, assembly GCA_003313485.2. Taxonomy (NCBI): domain Eukaryota; kingdom Viridiplantae; phylum Streptophyta; class Magnoliopsida; order Lamiales; family Plantaginaceae; genus Penstemon; species Penstemon barbatus. The sequence goes on along the minus strand of CM064877.1, from coordinate 8,571,576 downwards.
CAATAAGATCGTCCTGGTAGGAGTAGGCGGCGATTGAAGGTAAAATAGCCCTTTTAATATGTCCATGACGAAATTTTTGTGAGAGGAACGAATCCTTTCATAAAAGAGCAAGGTGATCGAAATCCTTAAAGTGATAATCCTACAATTAGAAAAGGTCGTTGATTATTCACTCATCTCAAAATTTATCAACCAACTCATGGCTTATTTCATCAAATTATGGCTCATGTAGAGTTTCTGCCTGGCTATCAATGAGCATGCTAAAAGTAGATTTCAATATATGTCTACAACAACAATCATGCTAAAGAGTAAACACTGAACACGCACACCACCCAGCCCAATCTTTTCCAGGATGTATCTCATGATAAAGAGCCAATGCAAAAATAGTTATAATTCTACTAAGAAGACACTTAAACTATTCAAATAAATTAACAATCATCTGCACACGTATGTAAAGAGAATTTTCATGTATTTATACTTCTGTTAAATGATGGGAATCAAAATTTTCATACCTTTTCCAACTCCCTGACACCTTCTGCATATTCTTTCCTTTGTAGCAATGCAAGACCAAGCATATAGTGGCCCTGTCATTATGCAAAGCACTTACTAAGTTAGCTTGACACAACAGGCAAAACCTCAGCAAATAATAATAATTATAGAAAATAAGCAGGATTGTAAATTTCCTCCGGAGAGATAATTTCAGAATATAGGTCTGGTACTTCTCTGGGAAATATGAGACAATGCAGCACATTCAAGTTTTTATTATAAGGAAATTGTCAAAGGAATTAATTAGCAGATTTTATGCTTTAATTAGCAGTTACATATTTGATTAGCAGATTTTACGCTTTTCAGATTTGATTAGATATTAAATCTTTTATTCTTTCATTTATTTAGGATATTTTAGAGGCTGAATATCAGCATATTCTTTATGTATAAATAGTGGTTACTCTCCTCCAAGAGGGGAACACATTTTCTGAATAAAATCTCTCTTAATTAACAGAAATAAGGAATGTTACTAAGGGAGGCTGTTATGAATATAATTATGAACATCCTCTCTGTGGAACATTCTCTATGACCAAATATCATGACAAGATGTCAATATATTTAATCCAAGAGATGACAAGTTATGTTCTTGTTTCTGTGTGTTTTTTATTTTTTGGGGGTGGGGCTAAACAGCCTAGATAAATCCTAAAATGCGAAGAAAAAACTAATATTTATTGACGCTGGCACACCATGAGATTCCAAAAAAAAGCAACTTGGCAATAAACTACTCATAGCAAGCAAATACACTTCCTTCCACAAAATTTGAGACTTGTACACAATCAAATTATATCGGTTTCCAAATGCAAGCACCATATGGTGGTTCACACATGATCTAAGGAGGGGGAATAATAGTAGTGTACAAGTCATCAGGACCATACAAAAGTTTTTTGAAGCCTTAAAGCGAAGATACCATGTAGAGTACGGCTATGAATGGTTCTTAAATTTTCGCAAGTTAACCTCTAAGGAAACATCTTCAGGCATCAAATGATAGAATTTGGGTTTTATTTTTTGTTAGTTCCATACAGTCTATATATGACATCAATAGAAAACTTAAAATGTGACAAAATAAAACCATGAAATAATTTTTCTTTGATAAAATAAAAGCAGACCTTGACAGAGTGATGGTCCAGCTGAATTGCTTTCCTACAATCTTCCTCCACTCTCGTCCATTCACTATAACCCAAATAAAATGCAAAATAAAGAAAAACGAATAACCAAGAAAATAAATAGATAAAACAAACAGCAAAAAATTAAGTTAGTTTAGAAATCGTACATACTTCCGTTTGCGATGGCACAGAGCCCGATTAGTCCAATACACCGGAATATTAGGGCACAAAGTAATAGCCTAAAAAAACCACCAAATCAATTGCAATAAAATTAAAAAAATATACATCTATTTAAACAATTACCTCAGTATATGCATCAATAGCGGCGCCGAATCGACATATTTTGAAGTAAGTGTTGCCGTCTAGTCTGAGTTGCTCCGCTTGATCCGCCGCCGCCAATGGTGGCGACATTTTCCTCTTCACCCCTTTTCCTATTTTTTCACTCACTCCCTCGCTCTCTTAATTTAATGATAATAATTAGTATACAATTTAAAAACCAAGCTTCTCAGCTATCTATTCATCCACAGGTTATACAAGCAGATAAATAACAAAAATCTAAAATATGCGTTACGAGTAGTGAAATGAAATTATTTGACAGTACAGAAAGAATTTTGATCTTGTCTGAATTTCTGAGATTTTACTAATGACAAGCCGCCGAGAGGTAGGGGAAAGGGCGCTGCTGTTGAAATTTGAATGGAAGGTTCCAGAATTGCTTTTGCATTTCTAACCTTTTTTGCTACAGCCAGGCGGTTTATAATTTTGGATTAAGGATTAAGCCCTGATATTTGGGTAAGAAATGTAGTCCGACCCGGGTTGACTAACCAAAGCATGGGATTGAGGATATCTATTCCAAAGTCAAATTAATTAATAATTATAAATTAGGCCCAGATATGGCTTCTTAACTTAGGAAAAATATTTATTATACTTTTGCAACTAATCATACTTGGGAAAGGTATGGTAAAATGGTCATAAATTCGAAGTAACATTTTTATTTAGATTGTAATTAGTGATAACATATATTTCTTATATCCTAATCCGTAAATATTTCTCAAAAAAAAAAAAAAAGGACAAAATTCGTTAATTTTATTATTAGACAGAAAATAACAACTATATTTACACGCGTTTATTTTGAGAAATTTTCACACACAAATTTTTATTAACAATTTTAACAAATAATTAGCATATGTGATATACAATAAACAACACATGACACCCAGCAATTATTTAGCTGCTATGATAATATACAATCGATTATAAAATAAAAATAAAAATAAAACGAATCAAAATAGGGTAATACATCACTTTGTTTCTTAAATCAAATCTCATTTTCATAGTTCGAGTGTGTATATATCACAAGAGTAATACGCATTTAATTAAAATAATATCATACATTGATAGAGTCATTTCAAGAAATTCAATAGCTATATATGATTGATTCACATGCAAATCTTGAGCTTATTATTTTTGCTAATAAAATTGTTTGCAACTGTGATGGTCAAGGTTAGGTTTTTTTAGAGGTTTTCGAGGTAAGAGTGTAACTAGGAAGGCTTTTTTTTTTAAATAGAGGGGAAAAAAATGATATATTGAAGAAATCAAGTTCTAAAATGAAGTCACCAAAAAATAATTATATCCTCTGATTTTATCAGGTGAAGCTAATATAAAAGTGTTGCAATGATATACATATATCATACATGTAGATTAAAAATCAAACATTTCTCTAGTTTCCAACAGGAGTGGACACTTGACCTTTGCTATCTTCATAATGGTTGACAATTAATAGATTTTCGCGAATGCAATTTGCAAGTTGAGATGCTTCTTGATCTACCTTCAATGGCCTCCTCTTTAGACTCTGAATTGTTTAGCCTATATCAGAATTCAATTGAAGCGTACATAAACTGTACTGAGTCGAAATATGGAAATTCGCACATACCTCAGAAGCCCATAAGCAGTCGTTTTCTTTACGAGGAATTATGTGAATGTGGGTCTGAACTTGAAATGCCACATAAAATTACTACAAGCCACAGTATTCTCAAACTGATATATATACCATTTAATATTGAAAGGAAGGGGTTAAGATTTCATTACAACTTACATGGAATATAACTTGGCCTGCAGTTGCACCATTGTTCACGAGCAAGTTGAATGAATCTGCACGATTAATATTTCTGAGCCAGTAAATTATTTATGACAAATGACAATAGGTTCATAGATCAAATGAGAAGTATATATAAGTCACCAAATGGAAACATGAAACATAAACGTACCACAGCCAGTTGCTTTCATGACGGCATTGCTAATCAAAGGCACTTTTGAACACATGGATCCTATAACCTGCATCAATGTATTTCAATTGACAGATACCTAGATTATAAGTGAGTGCCTATAAAGATAAAAACTTACTGATGGAGGAGTCGCATCCAATGAAGGAAAATGACACTTTGGGATAATAAGTGAGTGCCTGGATGATAAAAACACAGTTAAAATTCTCAATTACATATCGAGCTTGTATCAAATGACATAGTATATAAATGCAGCATCAAGGTAAGTTCGTTAATTGAACCAACATTAAGATGTAATGAAACAAATAACAATATTTGCATTTGAAAACAAACTAAGGTGTTTTATGTTATGACAGATGATACCTTACCCATGACACAGAGGGTATGTATCCAAAATGCACAGGCACTCGTCATCTTCATATACCTGTAGGCCAATCAAGAATTTCAGGGAAAACTTCACTGTCACCAAAAAGGAGGATTCTCGATAAAATTCAATAAGGAAATAACAATTACTGTAATTTTTTAATCTAAGCATCAATCAGACTGTTTGAATACCGTAGCATAGGATGGAACTAATTTAAGTTCAATCATCAAACAAACAAGCATGGAGGAAGAAGAAAAAATTAGATTATTGAGCTTGCAGATAAACCATAAAAGTTACTCTCAATTTATTAAGAATAAGAAAATGTAGTAAACTATGTTTGAATAAAAAACAAAGGAACCTTTATTATTTAGATATCGACACATCTCCATCCCTCAATCATAGAGAATAGTTATAATTTTCAGCTTCTGTTTATAAATTTAGCCAGACCTAATCAATTGCAAAAGAACGAGTATATAAACTTAGATTGTGATTAGTCTCTCTGTGATCAATCTCATTTTCCAGCCAAAATAGTTAATTGACATCCAATCCAATCAAATTAGCTATTTAGAAATAGCCTAAACCAATGTCGAACAGACCAGCACAAAACACAATTGAACAACGCATCATGAAAAAAAGAAAAAGGAAAATACAAGTAAAATATGGTACCTTTAAAGCGGGAGCTTCTCCGTGAATAATCTTACAAAAAATACAATGGTTTATTTCCTTGTTATCATTGGCGTGAGAAGCGCAAGCAAAAGTTGAAAGGGTGGAGGGCGTCGAAGTTTCTGGTGTAGGGTTAACGTGGGAAGAAATGATAGCTATACGACGTCGTGCATAGGCATCCATCCTCTGTTAATTCGTGCCTGGCTATGAATGAATTTGCGCCATGGATTTCTGCTCTATTGAAAAGCTTTTAACGAGAAGAGAAGAGAAACAGTTGGTGATGGTTGTCTCTGCGTTATCCACAACACACACTAGAGTCTAGAGAGGGGGGCCATTGGGTAACTATTTTGTTTTAACAGAACAAGAAAAGGCTTGGCCCATAAACTCGGATAGTAGCCCATACTAGAGATATCATATTCATAAGGACTGTCAAATATGATTGCTGTACTTATTTATATTATCAGATCCAGATTTTTAATTTGAAATTATAGATTAGACAGTACCCACCCAGTAGGCCCATGTTTGTTAAATGGACTATTTAATTGCTTAATAGGAGATTGTGTTTGTGGCCTTATGTTTTTGCATATGCATTGGGCTCAATGGTGGATTGATTCTCATAGCTCAAATTGTATTCATCCATTCCATTCTCATGTCCTTTTACATTGTAAGAAGTCGAAGTTGAAGGTGAGATCATGACACACGAACCAAATGAAGGAAGCTTTAGGAGTAAAATTCAGTTTGAGTTTTCCCCCTACATCTTTTGGTATAAATTATGTCAAATACGTACATCCCTCTCATGTTAACGTACAATTTGTTGCATAAAGTGTTTGGTTTTTATACTGAGACTAAATGTGGGTTCCACGTTTGTTGAAAACAATAGTTAAGTCCACCTTATAAGATTTTGGACAATCATCACCTTATAAGCTAACTTTTGAGGTTGAGTTAGACCCAAGTCAATCAATATGTACTTAATAATATTTGAATAATATTTTTCTTTACATATTAGCCCTCTAGTTAAATTAATTATACATGTAATAGTGTGTAATTAATAAACTTCGATAACAGTTGTCTTGAAGACATGCGCGAAAATAGTAACTTGTTATTTTTCCATATTATAAATTGACTCACAAACAGGAACAAAAATAACTTTAGTTATAATGATATGGAGTCGTCAACTGCTATAAGTATATACTGCAAAATTATTTTAACTCTTGAACTTTTTCAGTATTAGAACTATCACAATGAATGGATAAAGTGCATGATGGGTTTGGGAATTGAAATTAAAGCGAATTATAGTCAAAAGTTGAAGAGAAACGAACTTAATTTACCTATTACTATATTCACTCATTTGCCCTGAAATAACAAGAATGAACAAACATTTGGATTTTATTAGATTTGCTTTTAACATGGTTAATAATGTAATGTACATTGTGGTTTGGTAAAGTTCACGAGTGCTAGGATACTATGTATAGTACAACTATAAGGAAGTTATTTTTAATTTTTCCTCTGTGCCCACCATTGACCGCTGCAGATTCAGAATGGAAAATTCAAAAAGAGAGTTGGAAGTTTCCTAGTTACCAACTAAATGGCATGTAGATGTACTAGATAGAAAGTGTCTTGTGTCCACATTTGAAATATTATTACTCGCCTCTTTCTTTCTTTTTATTCATTCCGTGTGAAATAAGTCGGTAGTAGTGCTTTACGGCCCTATAACTTACTCAAATTAAATATTTTTTCCGCGTGAAATAGTATTAAATATTTATGTTTGTGCATCTATATTTAATTATTTATTATTAATGTCTTTGCTTAATTGCTTTAGTTCCCTCTTTCTTTGAATCTTCATAACAAGTAAAAATGCTTCACCAAGACTCCAAAATAGTCAATTGAATGTCGGAGACTAAAAACAGTAATGTAACATTTTGCCCTTTTTCTAATGTTAGAATTTCAGTGGTGTTTTTAGACTTCTAATTGAATTAAAAATTAAGTAATTGTCTCTCAGCTGATTTTGTTTTTCTATAATTTTTTACTTATTTTTAAAGAAGTTAATTTCTAAATTAATTTTACAAACACCACCATAAATACTTTCGGAGAAAGAAAAAAGCATAATACTCCAGTAATTATTCTAAGTAAGAAAAAACTTAAAACATCACCTTAATTAGTACTGAAATAATGATTTAATACTTTCTTATGTTGTCTCATCGCGTGCAAGTTCAATTGTTGCTTTTATTTGATTATGTTATACCTATATTCGATCAACAGTACTAATTAAATATTAAAATTAACTCGATTGTTAAGGAGAATGTGTATCAGTCCCTGAATTGTGGCCTATTTAATCACTGCAAAATTTATTTACGGAGTTTTCGGAGAAAAATAAAAAGCACCGGCCAGTGTTGAATTGAAAATTGAACAAACTCAACTTTTAGAACTTTAAGCAATAATTAGACTGTATCTTCATAATACTTCTATAACCCAAAATAACTTATTCTAAAGGGAAATAGTATAAAACAGTGTTATTAAAACCGGATCGAACCGTCCGGACCAGCCGGTTCGACCGGTCCGGTAGACCCCTAAACCCGCTTAACTGAAAAACCGGACTGAACCGGGTCCAAAACTGGCGATCCGGTTTTGACCGGTTCAATCCGATTCTGAATTTTCCTTCATTTTTTTTTTCGATTTTTTTAATTTTCTTAATGTTAAAAATAAACTAAAAATTCTTATAGAATGTGGTATTTAAACACTTAACCTCTTGCATGAAACATAACTTTGTTATTGTTTGATCTACATCATTTTTGTTGAATTTTAAATACAATATAAATTATAGAAAACGCAGAGCCAAATTTATCTATAACTAGATTATGATAATTAACTCAATTTAACATTTTACACATTATCAATTAAAATAAATACTTAAATAATATTTTTTTATTAAAATTTGTTCTATAAAATATTTATTTGCAATCTTATTTTTAGGATAATGTCAAATTCTAAGAGTCAAATCGATATATTATGCAAGTTTTATTTTGAATATTAGACTTTTATACATAATTATATTTTAAAATTTATTAATCTCTTAGTTAATTTGTTGTATTTTTTACTTGAACTTTTAGATTTTTAAAAGGAAATATAATCATATTATATTTATATGAGCTTACAAATTAGTATCATATTACCGTTAAGATATAAGTTAGATAAATACTATATAATTTAATTTAAATATAATCTAAGATTTTATATATTTTTAATCAATTGTAGGATAGTGTTTAAATTTTATGCATATTACATGTACTTTAAAATTAAATATATTAATTATATATCTATGATGTTACTTGGTTCGATCAACGGTCCAACCGATTCGACCAATAAAATCAGTGATCAGTCGACTTATTGGTTCACTGTCCGATCCGGTTCTAAAAACATTTGTATAAAGAGTCTATACTACAAAAACAAATCAATTTCATGCACTTGCTTGGCTGTTTATGAGCAACGACCAATTCTTCTATTATCAAAAACCATATACTGCCCCCAGGGCATATCTCCAACTGGTCGACCAATAATCCATAAGGCTTGCTCCAGCGGCAAGGGTGGGGGTTCGAATCCCATCTGGAACTTGGATGGAAGCATTTCTATGGGTCTATTTAAGGGTCATTTGTGGTGAAGACTCCTTTGTGCGCAGAGTGTACAGCAGTATGGTGGGAACCCGGGACTTGGTGGAGGCACATCCTGCGATTTACATCCTTCAGGATTCTAGGGCAAGGGTTCTGAGGGTCCAGAATTAATCGAGTATAAGCTTGTACACCTGGGTTATCAAAAACAAAAAAAAAACCATATACATACCTTCTTTCGAATTGTTTTGTTTATCTGCAAATTGTTAAGACTGGGTGCTGCATAATTATTGGACTGTCAAAAACCAACCTGACCCAGTCAAAGGTCCACAAAACGGGGAAAAAAGGTTATTCTTTAAGCTACTTTGCATAATTGAATGTATTTCTGTGTTCTTTTTCTTTTTATTTAGTTTGATATATATATTGAAGGGGGAAAAAATTGTACGAAACAGATCAAACTTATTTATGTCTGTATTTTTTTGCCCACAGGGCATATCTCCAACTGGTCGACCAATGATTCATAAGGCTTGCTCCAGCGGCAAGGGTGGGGGTTCGAATCCCATTTGGAACTTGGATGGAAGCATTTCTATGGGTCTATCTAAGGGTCATTTGTGGTGAAGACTCCTTTGTGCGCAGAGTGTACAACAGTATGGTGGGAACCCGGGGCTTGGTGGAGGCACATCCTGCGATTTACATCCTTCAGCGTTCTAGGACAAGGGTTCTGAAGGTCCAGGATTAGTCAAGTGTAAGCTTGTACACCTGGGTTATCAAAAAAAAAAAAAAAGATTTCATAATGTGACCTGTGAAGTAACGTAAATTAAGGTATATAGATTTTATGTAGTAATAAAGACGGGGACAAAGCGTTCTTTCGAGAAAAGATTGCCCCTACCTCATCTATGCTCAAGATTAAGGAGTATTAATGAGGATCTTTTTTAAGCAAAAATTACCCTCATCATAATGTCCCTGATCCCCTATAGTAAGTACGCTTCGGAACTTAATACAAATGTGATATACTCCTATCCTATCCTATGTGGTATTTATCATAGTATAATTGTCTTTCATCTTCCATGGTTGCCTATGGGGAAATTGTTTTATTACTTTTCTTTTCATCTATTTGAGCAATAGACAATAATAATAATAATAATTACATATCAACCCCAGCAAGTACCTTGCACTGTGCACATGCCTTCATATTTCTCTTGTTCACATTCTATTCTATTCTATGTATGCGTGACACACGCCAAACTATTACATTAGTGTCTGATCTGATTAGTCAAACTCTTCTTCAATTCTCTGCCATTCCATTCCCATTCCTCATTGCTCAATAAACAAATGCCCAATAAAATTGTACATTCAATTGGATCAAATTGATTACAGTACCATATATGTCTATTAATCTTCTTTTCATTTACCAAAGATCAATTATATTGCCCAATTTTTATTTTCTTTATAAGACCAGAATTGTTTATATGTAGTTTTATAGGATGTAGACAATTATTTGTCATTATCTTAAGTAGCACTTGTCCTAACACTAAACAAATTTGCCTCAACTTATAATCAGAATATCAACCAGCTAGCTTTGGGTTCGAGTTACAACACTAGTAGATAATAACTGGTTAATTAAGGAAATATATATTTTGGCTCGATATACTACTACATAGGTTTTCAATATTTTCAAAAATAAATCTCAAATTATAATAGTATATATTTGTGTTTGACAGTGTGTGTTTATCATCAATTATAACAATTGAATGAATTAAGTATATATACGCAAAATATTAATCGAGCTAATGGTTCAATTTCACACAACTATGCACTCAATATTTATTCCCACCACCAACAATGCCAATAATGATTTCTTAGTACATTATGTATTATCAGTAATTTTGATATATTTAATGATATGATTATGTATCATGCATAAATGCAATACAATTATTATTTCTTTAGAAAAGATCAAGCACAAGGAATTTACTAATATACTTACATATCATCCGTAAAATTAGCAAAAGGTTCTACACTTCTACTCAAAGAAATGATATTTATATAATCACAAAGGAAAACATGTTTATTTTCAAATAGTTTGTGATTAACCACTAAATATACCACATGAAAAGACATAGTTCCCACAAATGAATTTGACTTGTAACTCTGTAAGTACAAAGGGTGTGACCACTGGCCAAATTTGGTTTGGTTAGGGAACCATAAATCTCTAATTAACTAAGTTACTGGCACCAAATCATTTATTTCTTATAAAAAAAATTATTTAGTACATCTTATACATAAGGTGCACCAACGGATTGAGATTTTTTTTTTTTTTTTCCTTGAGAAGATGAATACTTTGTTACATCAATTACTATATCGAATCGAAACTATTACAATGATATCAAAGCGAACTAATTATTAGTATTAAACTAGAGAAAGACTAATATGAAATTAGAGAAAATACCCCATTCGTGAGAGTTGTATAACTTCATCACTATCATGTAATTGTATATTATAAATAAATCCCAATTATTTTTTCGACCACCACGTCATTCTTGCGACGGCGACGTACCAAACAATCTCCTTCTTTTTATTTTTTATTTTTTTTATTTAATGAGAAATCATCATCCCATGCGGCCATGAGTAGTCTATTTAAACACCCCCTTCACAGCAATAGTTTCCTCGAAAGACAACCTACCATGGCTTCATCTCTCCATCTCACCTCTCTCCTCCTCACGGCCCTCGTGTCTCTTCTAATCTCACCAACCCATTCCCAAAACTGCACATCACAAACATTCACCCAAACAAACACCAAATTCGCAAACTGCACAAATCTCCCCACACTCAATGCCTCCATCCACTGGACCTACACCCCCACAACCCTAAGCATAGCCTTCATCGCACCTCCAGCTAGTCCTCAAGGTTGGATCGCTTGGGCCCTAAACCCGACCGCCACCGGCATGGTCGGAGCTCAATCGCTCATCGCCTTCAGAGGCACAAACGGATCTGTGGTTGTACGGACCTATAATATCACCTCTTACAGTTCCATTGCGGAATCCAGAATTTTGTACAATGTGTCGAATCTGCGCGGGGAATATTCCGATGGGGTGTTTAGGATATTCGCCACGCTGGCATTGCCGTCAGGCGCTGCGGGAGAGGTGAATCAGGTGTGGCAGGTTGGGGCTTCGGTTAGGAATGGGGTGCCGGAGAGGCATAATTTTGCGACGGAGAACTTGAATTCGAGGAATATGTTGCAGTTGGTGGCGGCGGCGGCAGGGGATCGTAACGGTACCGTTACGGCGACTGCACCTAGTAGTGGGAGTGCTGCCCCACCTGTGAGGCAAAGTGGGAATGATACTGGAGGAAGCTCGAGGGTTTTGGGGAGTGGGTTGTATGGAGTTTTGGTGCTACTTATTGGGTTGTTGATTTTGGGATTTTAGAATTTTGGTGTTACTTATTGTGATTTTTTTTTTAATTTATGTTTCACACTTTTATTTTTATGAAAAATAGTAGTATTCCTTAATAAAGTAGGAGTAAAAGGATCTGTAATAATAATTTTTATGAATCATGCCTGTTGATTTTATATAGAGAAAATAGTAGTTTGAGTTTTCTTCATGTGTCTTGGTGTTCTTAATTTATTTTTCACTTTGCTTTCTTCCTTAAGGAAGGAGTTATGTTATGTGGTGTTTACTTTTTTATAATAATTTAATTTATTTAAGAACTCTAAAGTTTGATAGTTTTGCACTAAAAGATCGTACAACAATTTATTTTTATAATTAAAATTTATTTTTTCATATAGGTCCCGGCAAATTTGTTTAGTTTTTGGTTTCTTATTCTTTTAATTATTTCAATTTCCCTATTTAGAGGGAAGTAGTTGTGTGGTGTGGTGTCTCCGATCTTTTGGTCCAGGACAAATTTTTATCTTTATTCGTGATGTCCAAATGATATCAATAAACAATTGAGAGGAAGGAAAAGGTTGACGGGTTCCATTTTATTTGTTAAAAGAAATGAAGTTTTAACTCAGTGGCATTGCGTAGTGTACAATTATCTTCAAGCAACTGTCAAGTCTAAGCTTAAATTTTTATTGAATTAATATTGTCTAGTAACTAAACCAACTAAATAACTGGAACAAACGCTTATTTAAGTTGAGCACCAGTCAAATTCAAGTACCTTAATAATTATATATTTATATACATGTATTATCATTATATAACGTAATAATCTGGGTATGAACATTATTTCCAAAGTCATTAAACAGTAAATAATATTCAAATTTACTTTATTGTGCAAGATGAATCAAATCTAACTAAACTTTGATAGACCAGAAGTGAAGTCAGATGATTTTAATCTGTAGTAAGTAAATCTGTAGTGAGCTTAATTAATCAGTGCAATCATGATTTTTTCTTTACCCAAGTTCGATTAGAATCTGATTTTCACCTTTTACTGATCTTTAAGCTTTGGGTTCCATTTTCTTCCCCTGGAATATTCAACTTTATGCCCTATGATTCTCATAATTAATCACCTGTACGTTTAAGCATAATTCAGTCCTCACTTTGCAATTATATATAATACATGCAAACCTATATAGCATTATCACTTTCTTTTCAATGTCTTCTTTGTGCAAAGTAAGTTGTATTGTTGTCATTTCAATTAACTTCTTTTTAGATTTAGCATCTTAATTAATGTTACACAGACATGAAAAAGAAATATCGATCATATCCCTTGGGCAACTATGTTTTCATTTTAAGTGCATCACTATATCATCAACTTAATGATTAATATATTTTAGTGGTAAATTTATTGTAAAGAACTGTCACTTAATGTATAAATTGTCATAAAAAACTTATTTTCATATAGCGGCACCCAAATCTCACACAAATATTTCTCATAATTCCATTCTTGCCAAAATGCAACTCATCAAAATAAATAAGTTGATTCTTTGAAGTTGGTCAAATCTGAACTTAGACCTAGACACAACTTCAAAATGAAAGTCACTTAGTCAAATCCGGCATTTATGGCCCAAAACTTGTTAATTAAATGATTCGTTGACTTCACCATAAGATACGTAGAAAATAAATCAAAAATAGATTTAATTTGAGCTACTTTCAACGTGAGTTCATAAAAGTCCAATTCCTGAAATTTTTTAAGTTCACATGGTATATTTTATTTTTAACCTCTACTTAGGTGGTGTTTGAAAAAAAAAATAAGTACACTTCAGCTTTTAAGATCAAATAAGCATTTAAGTAGTGTTTGTATACTGAAATTTTACTTCTACTTTTATCAAAAAAAGTCAAAAAGTACAAATTAAGTGTTTTTAACTTTTAGTTTCACATTTTAAGTAATATGGGAGAAAAAAAATAGATTTTGTATTTTTTTACTAAGGGTTTCTTGGCATAATTTAATTTGCAAACACAGTCTACTTTTTTTTCTCTACAATTTTTAGTTTTTTTTTTAAATTCTAATATTTGAGCATAATCAAAATCCCATTTACTTCTACCCTTCGGGTCTATGAAATTAGACAGAAGCCCACACCTTAGGGCATCTCCAATGGTGGGCTCGGGACGCGCGTGAGGGCCGGGCTGGGCTGGGGAATCATCTCCAATGGTGATCCGGGGCGGGGCGCGGGGCGGCACGGGCTGGGCTGCGAGCTGCGGCGGGAACAGCAGCTGGAACGGAGGCCGCGTGAAGATGGAGGAGAAATAGTGGAGAGTGCTATGCACTCACTCTCCCCCTTTAAATCAGGTGGCGCCACTTGGCGCCACCTGATTAGTCCATCCTTTTTTTTTAATTGTTTATTGTTAGTGTTAGTTTTGTAAATAACCTCAATTGTTTATAATTTGTAATATTTTTATATTAGAATAAATTGTGTATTGTTAATATTAGAATATAATTAAATATAATTTTTTTTATTATAATTATAATTCTAGTTATTAATGTTTTAATAATAGTAACATTAAAAATGGCTTTAATTATATCTTCCATTTAAAAAATAGTAATTAAATTATGTAAATAATTTTTATTATATTTGTTAATTTTAGAATAAAATTAAATATTGTTTGTTAATTTTAATTATAATTCTAATTATTAATGTTTTAATAATAGTAACATAAAAATGGCTTTAATTATTTATTCTATTTATAAAATAGTAATTCAATTTTATACATAATTTATTAGTATATTTGTTAATGTTAGAATAAAAATAAATTTTATTATTATTAATCAATAGTAATTATTAATGATCAATAAGAATAAAAAGAAAGGAAATACAACAAAAAAATCTTTCTCGAGACTTATTTGGAGGATTCTCGAATGAAGAAACCGACTGGTTCGAGAGGGCAAATCAATTAGAATTAGAATTACTTGAAAATATAATTAAACACCGACAAATAATTTAAATTGATACCCTAAGCAAATAAATATTTAAAAACATACTTAATTAAAAAAATGCATAAATTATACAATTTACATATATTGTTAACCATATTTTGCATAGACATTGGCGAATAAGTCTTGTTGGAGTCTACTGTTGGTTTCTTTGGATTAATTATATTTTAATGTTTAAATATTTTAATTATAATATTTTTAAATTAATTATATTATTATTCTATCATTATTATTATTATTATTATTAATATCAATATTAAAACTATTATAAAAAAGGGTGAGAGTGGGGAAGAAAAATATTTGGAAGAAATTGAGTGCTGGAGACCACCACTGAAGATGATCACCTTGAGCCCGGGCTGGATCGGGGGCTGGCCCGAAAGCTGGCTCGGGAATGGCCCCGAAAAACCATTGGAGATGGCCTTAAGGAATAATAAATTACTCCGTGTCCCATACATACAGTCTTTACTTAGCAATGACTAATAAACTTGGTACGAAAAAGTACACATTAGTTTTTTTTTTTTATAAGAAGAGGACAGAAAATAACAACACATTGAAATCTACAAATATTAATTCTGAAGGGTTGATTGAATTGATTATTTGGAGGAGACCTCTTACTTATGTACAACAGTACAATTACAACAATGCGAGATAAAGGGCCGAACACGCAAAAGCAAGAAAGAGATGGGAAAACTCACCCTAACAACTCTGTTTGGACCCAAGACTGTACTCTACTGAAATTCTGATTTTATCTTTATCCCTCATTTATTTTGCTTTCTTTGCATGATAAATTTATAAAAATTATAACGAATAATTTAATTATTATATTTCACTAATAAGTTGATAACGTCATATGACACCATTTATATAAATATTTAAAATATTTAATACACCACAAATGTAAATAATTTAATATGATAAGTCACCTAAAAGATTAAAAAGTTTAACTAAATATTTAGCAAAGTGAGCAAAATAAATGAAACGAATGGAGTATTATTTAATATATATGATACGAAAAATGCAACTTCGAGTTTGAGAATTACTATATGTGACTCAAGCCGTGAGGGTGTAAATACGTTCTCTCTCATACGACTAACACACGAGTTCAAACTTAAAACAATTCAATCGGGACACTCACATGCTCTTTCAATCAAAATTCTTGAACTGCAATGACATCATCATAAATAAATGGAGCCCAATGTGAAGCAAATTAAGAGAATCAGTTAACAAACATCACAAATAATCATGCTCAGAAATCCAAAAAGTATTACGCGATTCCATCCAAGAACATATAGGGATCTACACCCAAATTCAAAACCCTCTATTATATGTCTTAAGAATCAAATGTTCTTCGACGAGTTTATTGATGTTCAAACAAGTCTCCATAAACAAGTAATTCATGAATCAATCAATTTAAAACGAGAACACGGGATGGGTAATAAATTAATAGTACCACTTCAATAACTAACAACCATAATAATTTATTGATGAAAAAATGTCCCCATAGTGAACATGGGCAGGAAAATTGTTCGGGCTCTAAGAGGCAATCCATAATTATTATTATTACAGCTAATTAAAAGCTGATAATCATTAAGCTGCATCAATCTTTGTGTCCTAATATTTTACATGAATTAATTAATTACTTACGCATTTTGATATCACTATTTTAATTTGTAATCATAGGTCAGGTTGCAGGCTTGGTTACTTCTGAAACAATTTCCTGGCTTGAGGTTGAGGGCACATAATTATAAAGATTGTCATATTGAATGCATACATTATTTCTTTAACGAGGGAATTTTTTTTTTTTTTTTTAAGATTGTTATCTTAATTGAAAGTCTGACACGTGATGTATTAAAGTTCAACCTTGCGAATTGCAATATATGGATCCAACACACAAAGATATGATAGTCCAGACTTTTGTTAAGTGAGCGAATAATGATAACCCAGACCTTGTTAGTCTATAGGCGAAGGGTATGGTGAAGAATTATCTCATCATGCGAATAAGGGGAGTCCATCACGGAATAATGTGATCCACATTAAATTGAAGCTCTGATACAATATTAAATTTCACAAAGACTTAACTAAGACCCATAAGGTTTGGACGTAGCTAGCTCAAAATTTGATGATTGGTCAAGGATTTTATAAGGTGAACTTACTCTTGTTGTCAAATATGTTCTTTTGGCTTCTCACATTTATAGATGACTTTTTATGAGATATTTTATAATAATGATTTTTAAAAGATTTGAGATATGTTTTAAGATATTGTTCTTTTAGCCTTTTATTTTATGAGATGTAGAGTTTTTTTGACGTGATTCGGTGATTGTAAAATGGCTTATTTATGCATATATTTTTGGTAACATTTGAATTTAATTAATTGATTCACCTTAATCTAAATTATATTTCTTCATATTTGTCACACAACCATCCCACCATGCTCGAAGACACGAAGAAGTGACGGAACCATACATGATAGCCAAACAATATGGATTTTGAATTGTAACTTATCTCATGGCGAAAAATATATGCTAATTAGTTTGTAATCTTATAAAATATGGGACAAATTGTGGATGAAATAAGACATTGGGTGTAGAAGAAAACGATAAACATAATTTCTATATTTAGTTTCATAAATAAATTAGGTAAAAAATTGCTTTCCTTCTAAGTGAATTTCTTCGAAAAAATCCATAGCTTTTATGAAAATACCTCTTAGGGGTGTTTTCAGAACATGGACAAAGTATCTCATAATTCATTGAAATTCTCTCATAAATGCCGGTAATAAGAACATATTTTCATATATCTTATCTCTGAAAACATATATTTAGAGAGTGAAGGTCAAAAGAATAAACCATTAGTCTCAACACAAGTTCTATCTCAAATCAGGTTTAGTCGAACTCATAATAATTTCATGACAAGTGTAATATTGCTTTGATTTCGGATAAAACTCTTAAGAGACTAAAGCAAGTACAATACACTAGGGGGCTGTTTGGTAGGGTCTAGGGGATTAAGGTAGATTAAATTGAAACCGGATTGAAGGCCATACTAAAATTATGTTTGATAGATTTGATTGAATGCTTCCATGTTAATTCTAAATTGATATAGATTTTAATTTTTAATTTATTTATGTATAATGTTTTTTCATTTTCAGATTTTTGATAAGAATTTATGATATTTAATGATATGTTAAAAAGGAAATATGTAAATTTGAGGTTATTAGTGATATTTACATAATCCATATTTACCCGGATTAACTAATCCACCCACACCTGGGTGGATTATAATGTAGTCTTAATACCGGGTCGTAAGGATTTAATCCATTTGACCCGGTATTGGAGCAATGCCACCAAACGTTGTATTAGCCCATATTAATTCATATAATATGATCTAATACCCCCTATTAGGTCCTACCAAACGGCCCCTAGATTTATGATTGGATGAGTTCGGTCAAACTCAATTTGGACAAGGATTATCCTGATCTCTTGTTAATTTTGGCACAGGGGCTAGTTGTTGGTGCGATTTTTTAGTGGTAGTAACAAATAGAGCTGTTAATCGGATTGCAATTGGATCAAATCAATTCAGATTCAACTTCATTATATCTATTGAATCAGCCTAATTTGGGTCTTACTTAAATTCAAATTCAAATTTGTTCCATTAACAACCCTAGCTATAAGCACAATTAACCATAGATATGACATTAAACTTTAAAGTAACCGGAAAAGATTAACCTACGAATTAAACCTTTTTTTCTCGCGTGCTAGAGATAAAAAGGTGGTCCACCTGAAATTGGAACGTAAAACACCAAATAGTGTTATATTGGGTTGATGGAAATTGGAAAATGAGGTGGCATGCCCATTATCAAATATCTTAGAGTTGCTATTAAGGCCCATATAATCAATTTCGTCACGGGTGCATCATCATTACATGCAAATTATGACATTTTGTATTTTATTCTAGACGTGGACATGAATGTCCAAATTCTCCAAAATCAACGGTAAGTAAATCTGAGATTTGTTTAATTAATTAATATTTCAACAGATCTATTCGATTCACATGCTGATAGCTAGGCCTTAATTAATAATGTTTTAGAGTGCACTAAAGGCAAAGGTGGGTCAACGGTTTAATTAATTAGTTGATTTTTTATATTTTTCATTTGAAATTGTATAAACTTTGTTTGGTTATTATTGCAAGTGAAGTTGAACGAAGTTTAAGTGAGTTGAACATGACTTTAGCAAGAATAACTTGTATTAAACAATAAAATTGTTGTTCAAGTATATTGGGTATGCTTGGTGTTTGAGAGAAAGAGTAGAAGTTTGTGAAATAATTTTGATTTGCGTAATGTTGTTTGTTTATATTTAGAGAGAGTTGTTTGAGAAATAAAGTAGCTAGTGCAGTTTTTTTGGAAGAGTTAGATTGTAGGTGTAAGACGTGTAAGACTTTATATCAAATCTTTTTATTATGTGAGATGAGTTAGGTAAGAAATTAGTTATTTTATGTCAAATCAATGTAGAGTTTGTATAACAACACGTGATTGATCTAGTGGAAGAGACTAGTCACTACAACGTAGCGGACTCAGGTTCGAATCCCTGTTGGGAGAGGTACCCACATTAATGTGTCCAACCCGCATTGTAGAGTTTGTATATGTTTTGTTTAGAGATAAGAAAATTGTTATTTATTTGGCTTTTGGGAGAGTAATTCGGAAAAATTGGTAGATGATAAATTTATTTAAGAAAGTAGAAAACATGTTTGTTTCGTTTTTCCTAAACACGAAATAATTTTGGGAAAAGCAAAAAAAAAAAAAATGCTCATTCAGTTTTGAAGGATTGAGCTTATATAATTTTTTTTTAAGAAGAATGAACGATATTAAACTGCTTTATTTTATTTTCAACATGTGTATACAACAGGTTAAGCCATTTTATCTACTATTAAGAATTTAAATAAAAAAAATTAAGAATTTAAGACTCGTTTCCAAAGAATCTCCTTTTTTGTGAAATTTAGTATGGCATACTATACAGTATAAATAACTACGTGAATTTCGTTTACAAACATGAAGCATCCAACCTAATACCACATGACCATATAAAATATTTAAGAGATTGTCCTTATATGATATAGTAATTATATTAAAATAAAATATATAAAATTTTAATTAATCATATACATTTTTTTTTTTATAAATAATTAACCATATTATTTACACACGTGAATTTATGCATTCTTATTAACCAGGCCATATAACTTTTTTTTTACCATGTGCTTGGATTAATCTAGCACGATATAAAACATAACACGTGAATATATACGTTTTTTTCTTTTCTTGAATCAACAACATGTCCACATGTCATGTTTAGCTATTAATTACGTTAACAATTAATCTCAATCAAAGATTAATTCTCTATAATTATGGACAAAACTGTAAAAGGAAAAACAATATAACCTTAATTTTGTTCTTACTAATAGACCAAAAAGTCTTCCACATTCGCGGGATAATCCAATTTATAATAAAATTATAATACAATTGTTATATAATTAACTACTTCTGTAAGAGCATAATTTAATCACAAAATTAATATATTACATTTATCTTGTAATTGATTTGAGTTGGAGGGAGCAGATTGGAAATAAAACTTCTCCTTGTTGACTGGCAACAATTATGTACAAATTCTTGCACCTCTTTTGTTGCAAAGGAGACGCGTGTTCTCAGATTGAGACGACAATCTAACAACTTTACTCACGAAAGGCATCTATTTTCAAAAGATCAAAATTACGAGAGTTTGTATTGGAATGGCAAGAAAAGCTTTGTTCATGATGAAAGTGAAATTAAAGCAGAGGGAAACAAAGCAAAACATAGTTACATAATCATGATAATGTGGGCCGGGACAACACTCGCATCAAATCAGACACTCAAAAAGCTAAATATAATACGCACACTATCATATATTTTCATTGTGGAATTTTACCAAAATCATGAAAAATATTTTCTCATTATTAATTACATATACTTTTGTAGAGTAGTAATTATTTTCTATTTCTATTTTATGGGATTATTCTTTGAACTCAATTTATAAACATAACTAATCAAATTTTACCCTTTTTTTTTTTAGAATATAATAATCATCAATCATCACATCAAAAATCATTTTAATAAATGCCAACTTACAAAGAATTAAAAATAATAAATCACTACCAAACATTAAGTAGAGAAAAATTCACATTAATGGGAGTTGAACACGTGACATCTTTGTTACGGACTTCAATTTTGTCAATGATTACCAATAGACTACGACCTCATTACAAATTTTAACTATATTTATCTCTTGATAACTTTTAATATTGATCCCAAGTCAGCTCAACACACAAGTATATGCGTTTTGTGATTGATCACTCCAGTGGCAAAGCCACACCCGGGGCAGTTGCATCCCCCAACTTTTGTTGAATAAATATTACAGCACTAAAATGCATGTGATTAATGGAGTCAATGAAATGTTCAATGTTGGAGGCAGTGAAATAATGGGACTATGAAGCAGGTGTGTTACGTGCGTACGTGGCATTGAAAGGGAAAAAAAAGGCTCTATATTTAATTGAGATTTAAGAGATAGAAAACTCATATTCATGACCAATAGTTTTTGTTCCCGACTGAAATTGATTAGAGAATTTATGTTTGCTCTAAATTTTGTCTGGCTTGACTCGATGTGTAATTGGCTCGATGTAATTGACTTGATTAATAAAATAAGTATGGGGCGTGCCAATGTATATCGGTTTAAAATTGAAATAATATGATAAATATGAAATATAAATCAATGTCCTGACAAGACTCTGACTTCAAATCAATTGATTGTGGCGAAGATGACAAACTTTACCCCTGATTTTTTTTTCTATTTGACCGCATGACTTAACAATTTATGATAATCTTTATTGAAATCAAACTTCATGACCAGTCAGCAACTCACTCAATATATCAAGAGATTTATATAAAAATTAATTATCGCGCTGATTATCAAGCAATCTAAAACATGTCAACTTAATCAATTTAATTAAAAACCCAAAATAACATATTAACAATTTAACATAAAAAACGTATTAAAATCACTTGATGAAAATATACTTGTAAATGAAATCTAGAGATAGAAGGCAAAATTCTTCAATATATTAAATAAACATAGAGTTGATAAATGAAATATACGAAATCTAGCCTAATACTTTTCCCTGATTTACATGCATGAAAGAGTATGTCGCAAAATAAAACTCCTATGTTGGCATCAGCGCACCAAACGAGCTGGTAGATTCTTTAGTAAGTGAAGATTAACTCCTTGATTGGTAAGGAACCGCCATATGAGCTGATATGCAATGGTCGTCATGTTGACGTGAAAGTAACATTAATGGCAGGTGACTACCATCGATGGATCGTCCAACCTTGACAGGTGGCTACCCATCGGGCTCCTAACTAGCAGGTGCCCACTGGAAATGGCATATGTCGAGCAGGTGGCTACTCAGCAGATAATTATCAGACAGATGGCTACCCCAAAACAAATACATCAAGCAGGTGGCTACTTGACGAATAAATCATGTCAGTACGTGGATACTTACATGAGAGCTTGTAGCTTACAGCTGGTTTCAAGTGCGGCTTTGCCGACTTAAAGAGGTATTGTGCCTGATTCAGTGAAGACTGGGTTGTTTGATTGATTGAGTGTGTATCGAATGTGCCATCCCCCTGATATTTATAGGTCATGCTCCTGATGGTTAATTCCCTTGATGTTGTCTTCCACTTCCCTCTTTTTTAGGCATGATCTTCATTACTTTGACAGTTGCTTTGACCCATGTCTACTCTTCTGGCAGTTGTGCTCCTAATGCTGAATTTGTGTTCACACTTGGGTGGTTATTTTTAGCACATGTGTAACCTCGTTTAAGATTTTTTAGGGAGTTTGTTAAGATTAAGTTATTCATTATTTCGCTCCAAAATTAATTTATTATGTGGCCAATTTGTAAATGGGCTCTTAATTAAATTAAGCTCTCTATTAATTTAATTAATTAAACATGTAGTGTTTGGGTTAATTTTGAGCCTCATTAATTAATTAGGCCATTAATTAATTACTTAATTGAATCTTTAATCAGGTTGATTTTATTAGATCTATTTATTATCAATGCTTTGTTGTCAGTCGGTATGGCTAACCGTCGACCCAATCACCTCTTGTCAAGTCATTATTGACCTGAAAAACCTGAAAAATATTTTGAGTACAAACAATTTCTAACTAAACTCATGTAACAATTTCTCACTAAACTCATATAACCGTGTATATGGTTTTAATTTAATTATTTAATTTCTTAGTCCATCTCCAATGACAGGGCTTCAAAATGGAATTAATTCCATTTGAAACAATGCCCACTCTCACCTATAATTCTAGTTTTTTTTTTAAATATTAATCACGTAATTAAAATTCATACATACATAAAATGTTAAGTTTCTTAAATTATAATATTCTAAGTTAACGCAAATTAAAATTAAGTTATTAAAAACTAATAAATTTCACACCATAATAAATTAATATTAAGTTTCTAAAATTAAATTTAAGTTCATTTAAATTTACGTTTTTTTTTTTTAATTTAAACTTACATTCTTTGTTAAAAAAAAAAGTTAATGTTACATTTTGAAATGAACTTAATGTTTCCCCTTTTAAAAAAAGAAAATCATTGGGGCGCTTTCTAGACATGGTCCCAGAGCTCTGAACAGGGCTTCCCCGAGCCCTGCCCAGGCTCCCCCTCCGGCAAGCCCCCCCTGCCCCCCAATTGGAGATGATTTTTTCCGGAGCCCCAAGCACCCCCCTGCCCCTTCCGACACCATTGGAGTGGCCTTAAATAAAATGGAATATCATTTACTGTTAAATTTATTAATTTTTTATATAGAAAAAAAAAAAGTATACAAGGTTTTAGATATTAATTTAATCGTGGATAAAGTAAACATTGAATGACTAAGTAAATGTTGAATTACGAATATGGTCACGTGAATTTGAAATAATCATTCATATTTTTCTTGTGGCTCATGCTCATTAATTCCATTATAAAAAAATTGTAATCATATTCATTAAAATTATCAACAATATTACAATACATGTTTAATTAGACGATATAAACAATTATTTCCAAATAGTATATAATCATATTTTAAAATTCTGGCTCCGCCCTGGATCACTCTTCCTGAGGTATTATCAGGCCACAAATCAATTCAATGCAATATAAGCTTGATTTTATCAGGTGACAAAGCAATCTAGTCCAATCTAAGCTTGAATTAGCCGTTGATCCTACATATTTTTGAACATGCAAAGAGATGGAATGAACTTTCAAAATACATCATGTGTTGCCGCATGAACTTCTTAACAAGAATCTAAAGCACATGATCCCAACTTGTTTTGGGGAAGCAAAAACATGAAAACAAGCAATAATTTTTGGCCTCTAACTTAGACTGCAAATGAGCCATCATTTGGCCAGTCCCATCTCATAATTCATCCATTCTTGTATCCAAACATGTTGTCAATGGATTACACAAAAATTGGAACACTCAAAGATTGTCTAAATACATTCACC
This sequence comes from Penstemon barbatus, assembly GCA_003313485.2. Taxonomy (NCBI): domain Eukaryota; kingdom Viridiplantae; phylum Streptophyta; class Magnoliopsida; order Lamiales; family Plantaginaceae; genus Penstemon; species Penstemon barbatus. The sequence goes on along the minus strand of CM064877.1, from coordinate 8,547,083 downwards.
TAATCAAACAACAAATAGGAAAAATGAAATACAAAGTCGAAATAAAATAATACCAATCCATATGTATAAGTCATATGCTAGACTAATTAATTACAGAAACTATGATACATGGGAAGAAACAAAAACTAAGAAGAATGAACGTAGTAGCCCACTTGTTGTCTGTCAATGATACTGAAAGATATACATAAATCCAAATGATCATGGGTCCAGAGGTTCTTCCCTGCCGTGTCCATTATTTAGGCCACCACCGTAAGGTTTAGTTGACTTACTCGACTTCTTCTCCTTTAAAACGATGATCCAAGTGATTGCTTCTAACAAAACTGCAATACCTCCAAGTATAGCAATCACGATAATGTACGCATTCCTCCACTTGGGTGCAGGATTTAATATCTGAAAACCTTTGAACACATTGATGATGCCAAGAATGATGATTGAATATCCAAGGCTGTGATGGTAGATGTTCCAGTAAAACCGATACTTGTGGTCCTTTTTGGGTCTCAATAGCAATGCAAATATCTACATGAAATATGCCAAACGCATGAGAATCAAATATCAGCAAACAGTCAGTATCATTAACAATAACAAAAAAAAAAAAAACTAAATCATCCACCTCACATAAAGTAACGATAAAATCAGAAGAATTCAGTGATGTTGCAGGAGAGATTGATTACCTGCACGGTCGCAAGAGAGAATAGTGCAATCCCGATACTGCGATGGATAGAATAAGTAATACCCTTGGATTCACTTCCGAGCTTAAGACCAGTTCCCCAACCAGCCACACCAATGGCATAAGCGGAAACTTGGCAGAAAATGTGAAGATAAAACCATGCTGGATCCGCAGATGGAAACGTTTTTAAATACCTTGCAATGATGATTCCAACGGGGAACATAATCCCCCAACTCACAACATTTAGTACTCCATGAATCTGAAATCAATATTACTCACAAAAGTCAGTACACTTCTTTCAAATCCCCAATTAATCAATTCCCATTTTAAGCTAGAATTCACAAGAAAAAACCCATCAGCAGAAACTAAAATTACCCTTTACTAATTCATAACATTTTAGATTAGATCTAGTCAACCAATCTTTTCAAGTAAAGCATCAATTTTTTTTCCTTTTTACCAATATTAATACATGCAAAATGAATAGCAAATACGATCACGACCCAAACTAAAAGTAGTAATAATTTTAGCTAGATCAAGGAATAAAGAAATAACACAAAATAAAGCTGTGGAATTCAGATGCTTCAATCATGGAGCAAAATTTTCATTCTTTTGCATCGAACAAATCGAAAAATTTATGTTTTTGATTCAATATATATATATATATATATATATATATATATATAGTCAATTAAAAGCTTCTAATATCTTATAGTAATATTTAACTCGCAAAAAAAAACAAAAAAAAAAAACAAGGAAACGATATTTTATCTATGGCCATAATATAGTAACCACCCTAAGTAGTGGCATGTGATTAACACGTGGTCTGTGATTGTTTGGATCAAGCAAAAAGTAAACAATGGAATTTTCCCAAAAATAATTAATAAAAAAAAAAAAAAAAAAAAAAACTCACATTCCTCTTCTTCATTCTAGAATCACCACCTCCAGTAACAACAGTGCTCTCTCCTCTCAACAAATCAAGGCTACCTTTCGAGTTCAAGTTCTCCGGCTGGAATTCATGCTTATCCGGTACCCCACCCGTAACCGACGGACCCACCTGCCACACTTGGTTCAAACTCTCCCTCCCCCTCTCCGGCAAAACCAACGTCGCAAACAACCTCACAACCCCACCGGAAAATTCCGCCGAAGATTCTCTCACCTCGTACCAAACCCTCGACTCTGTTAACGGTCCGTATGACGTCACGTTGTACGTCTTAACCGTCATTCCCCCGTTATCTTCCCTGAACGCGATTAACGCCTGGGAGCCCGCCATTCCCGTGCCCGTCGGGTTGATGGCCCATGAAACCCACCCGTCGGGTCGGGGCGGTGCAGCAAGGAAGGCAATTGAGAGCGTTGATTGGGTCGGATCGTAGGTCCAGTGGAGGTAGGAGTTGAGAGAAGGGAGGTCGTTGCAGAATGAGTAGAGACGGTTGTTTGTGAATGACTGTGACGTACACGAGGCCGACTGTGACGGTGAGATTAGAGAAAGTATAGATATTAAGATAACGGTGGGTAGGGTTAGAGAAGAAGGCGCCATTAATGGGGAGAATAAATCAGAAAGTGTGAGTTGTGGTGAATTTGGTAAAGTGTGCGTAGTGGGAAAGACAATGGATTTTTATGGCTCCAGAAAAGATTGGAACTAAGGGTGTGTTTGGTTGGAGGAAAATTTATAGGGAGGAAAATTTATAGGGGATCATTCTAATAAATTCACTTGCCTTTATTATTAAAATACTATCTTTGCAATAAAATAAAATCTGTCTTTTATTATTTCTATTGGTGTGCAAGATTATTACTGCCTTTGTTAAGACTTAAGAGTTGGGAATCCGTTGTCAATTAGAAAATTTGATTATTGGAATTAACTTTTTTTTGTTAGATTCAATATTATTATAGTGTGAATATAATATTGAATACTTTTGGAAAAAATCTTTTAATGATAAATACAAATGCTGATTACAATTTGGAAGTTTATACCACTAAAAAAAACGTAAGGAAGAATACTCGGTTTAAATGATTTCAAAGAGTATCCTTGTTTGGTCGTCGGACCAATTTGGTTTTGATTTGGGCGAGAAAAAAGATTGGTTTGATGTTTTTAAGATTCTTTTTTGACTTACATTTAACAATTGAATTCCAACTTAAATATATTTTTATAAATAAAACAATCTATCTACTTATAATATATTTCACAGCGGTTTTTGACTTTAATTAATTTGTTTTGACCAAAATACTAATTTCTCCTTATTTTGATTTATTTTATTTTATCTAATAATTACATATTAATATTATAACCACCTCCAAACCCACACCCACGTTTTTCTCCTTAGTTTGGTTTATTTAATTTACTTAATAATAATATAACTACCTAAAAACCCACGTACAATACCAAACCCACTTACAATTCAGTTTTTTCCATCTTCTCTTCAATATGTTTTAATCATTTTTTTTTCAGTTTCATAATATTTTCACCTTTCTGATTTTAATATTTTCCTTACGATAATTCATTATGTTATGCTCTTTCCATTTCTTGTGACTGAACAGTTTGCTCTAGGCGGTTGCACAACTTAGTTCTTAAAAAAAATTCGATTTTCATAATGCCATATTTGATTGGTTAACAAATTAAATTTTCAGTTTCATAATATTTTTAAATTTAATTTCAATTTTTTTATATTTTCCTTACTTGCAACAGCGCGTTCATACTTCTTAGAGTAAATGAACAAGATCCTAAAATAGAAGTAAAATTTCATTTTTGACCATATAAAGTGGCTGTTATTCAAAATTGGCCATTTATTGTGGTACCTCGACAATATTTGTCATTTATTGTGCCGTCGTTATCAACTTCAGTCCTTATCATCAAAATTTTTTAATTATCACCGGAAATCATCAATTTATGTCTAATCTGACTGAAAATTTTAATTTTAGCAAAAAATATCATTCGTCGAGTGACACTTAAAGATTTAAAATTTCATGTTATGACTCCATTTCAAGTCTAAATCACTTGATAGGTTTATAACTTTAAATTTTATTTTAAAATACAATGAAATTTGTACAAATTTGAGGCAAATGTGATGTGAATTTGACCTATTTATTTGTTTATAAATAAAAATAGGTATCTTTGATTTATAGGGAAAACGAACTTTAACCGTTTTTCATTAAAAATTGAAGCTATAGACCTACCTACATGAATTGGACTTGCAAATTTTGGAATATTAATATGAAATTCTTAAATTTTAATTGGCACTCTAAAATTAAATTTTTCGGTCATATTGAACATAAATTGATGATTTTCGACATTAATTAAAAAAAATCGGTAATAAGGACTGAAATCGGTAAAAGGGTAAATTTTGAAATATTGCCTTCTAAAATCGATGTATTTTAGATTAAAACTGTAATGATAAGAGGGACGAATTTGCTATGAAAAAGTTAAGAGGGACGAATGTGTTACATTACAATGATAAGAGGGACTAATGTGATACACTATATTGATAATAGGGACGCATCTGCTACGAAAAATTTAAGAGGAACGAAAGTGATAAAATCAAGTCATAAGAGAGACCAAAAATGCGATTCACTCAAGAAAAAATTGAAGCCAATAATTTCAAGTGTAGAAATATCAAAAAATCTTGTAGCTATAACTTGTTGAGTAAACGGTAATTCATGATTCAAAGTCAAAGTAAGTGAGAATAAAATTGAATGCACAACACAATTGTTCAGATAAAATTTATGTAAAAATCTTGTCCGTGTCTGGTTTGACCAAACTCATCCAACCATCAAGCAAATGTATTGCACTTGTTTTGTGATTGGTCGCTTTCCTGAAAATTACATCCAATCCAAAACAAATGTATTACACTTGTCATATAGTTACTTTGGATTTGGCCAAACTCGATCTGAATAAGAATTTCCCATATAATGCATTATTGCATACAAGAGGATAAACATTTAAAACATTTTATTTATTTTCATAATTTTCTTGTTTTAACATTTAATATAGTATCCGACACATGTATAATTTATATTTGACTTTTTGTGCCAAGTCCTAGAGAAAAATGAGTTAAATTCCATTTTTAATTGATGTCTGCAAAAAGAAAAAAAAAAAATTTTGATGTCTGCAAATGTTCTTTTACCTGTAAGCATCAAAACTAGGAGAAATTATCAGTTAGCTAACGTAAATTGTCAATGTCGTTGCAATTAATGTATAGAAACGTATTTAAACTTTGAAATTATGTTAAGTGGAATAATTTTTTTTAATGTTTTATTTATCTATTTTAAAAGTTAATGTTTAAACTACATACTGTCATAATATCTAATACATATTTGAAAAAAGTAAACATAATTTACTATATTATATGATACAATACACGATCGGAACCAATCAATGAATTAATACAACAAATTAGACTACTAACCAATCAAAGTACTCGTTTATAATATTTTCTCCCATACTTTATTAATAACTTGTAAAAAATTAATTATGCTCCCACATTCTAGATCTAGATATATCAAATGCATGTCATGGTTATATATATATGTGTGTATATATAAGAAGTTAAGAATATAATTTGTTTTAAAAATTAGTGACATATCACCCCTAATCACAAATCCTAATTTAGTATTGTAAGTATGAAGCGTTATTTGTCGAAATATGATGCATATTATAATTTACTTTGTGACAAGGCCAAATAATATAGAAAACATATTTTATTAATTCGGTTAAATTTCAAATTTATTAACTAAATTTGACATGGTGTGGAAAACTTTTTCATGGCTGAACTCAAATCGGACCAATATGGAAATAGTATATAAAAGTCTACAAAATGTGATGGTCCAATTTCTTATTTTATCTAATAGCCTATAATATAAGAATTCTCACTTAAATTAATAAAGCAACATAAGTAATTTACAACCATTTTTTTAATCTTGGTTTATATGTGGAAAAGTGATATCTTATGTAAAATTTTGCAAAATTATAAAATTCTGTGGATGTGAGTGTATTTAATAAAACCATAACTCAATGATTCATTTTCTACTCATTTCTTATGAAAATATTAGAGAACTATTTTTCTTTCAAATCTTCTTTTTCTTTTTTCCTAAAATGTTATATCATCACATAATTAAAAATAAAATATGCTAGTAGAAAATATTATTGACTCGGGCATATACCCTCCGCCTTTCACATCACAACATACCATCTCGTATACAATTACACAACCGCCACAAATCCTCCCTCTCTCGTCGCGAACCAGCTTATAATCTAACTAGGGTTTAGTCCTACTGCATGGGTAATGGAGAATATGCCAAGGAAAGTAGAGACATGGATCAGAGATCAAAGCAACAAAATCTTAAGAGTGACGTGGCCTCCGCCGTGGGGGACGGTTGTGAAGTGGCCGTGGGCAAACGACCGCCGCGAACAGCAGAAAAGGATTAAGGAAGAGTTGGAATTCCGGAAGAAGCAGTTACAGGACTTCTGTTTCGCAGTCAAAGCGGAATCTCTCTCGGATTTGCAAGAAATTCTCTGTTGCATGGTCCTCTCCGAGTGCGTGTACAAGGTACATTGCCGTTTCTCTACTTTTTAGTTGTTGATCATAATTAATTAAATTGAAAAGTTACTTTGCTCAAGTGTGTGATTTATTTGCTTAATTGTAGGACTTTTCGTATTAATTTCCGTATTTGGATCTTAAAGTGATGAAATTCTGTTTTTGTTGAATACTGGTAGAAATTAACTTTTTCATCCTGATAGAGACCTGCTGCTGAGATGATTCGAGCAGTGAACAAATTCAAAGCTGATTTTGGAGGACAATTAGTTTCCTTAGAGCGCATTCAACCATCTTCAGATCATGTTCCTCACAGGTGTTTGTATAAAATTTTAGATCAGTTTGTATAATATGTGTATCAAGCAGTGTTTTGCATATATTTAGTGGAAGGAAAACTCAAGAAGAATTATCTTTTTAGCACAGGAATGAGCGCATTCTAGGACCTTAGCTTGCTGTAGTGTTAAATCTAGTATGCTTGGCTAAACTTTTAGGGGAACAGCATTTGAATGTATTTGTGTTTCTGTATTGATTCAATGTATCCACTAATTCTGCTAAAAAATATTTAAATCTTTGCTCCACTCTGGTTTAAATTGGAACCATTACAAGTCCAACTTTAGCACCTTGTTCTTTTTTCTTTCTGATGCAGTACTTTGTTCAGTACTTACGTATAGCGTTTCTTCACTAATTTATTTTTCCTTAGGTATCTATTAGCTGAAGCAGGGGATACATTATTCGCTTCCTTCATTGGAACCAAGCAGTACAAGTAAGTAATACAAGTCACATATGAATATATGATAAGGTTTTTATTCTTCTTTTAAGAATCATTGTTTTTATTGTATTTTACTTTCCTTTTTCCCTTACCTGTTAAAGGGATGTCATGGCTGATGCAAATATATTTCAAGGTGCCATATTTCATGAAGATGCCATGACCAGCATTAATGAGATTGAATCTACAGAACTTGATGGTCAAATGAATGATGGGGAGAGTATCTCAAAGTCTATGGAAACAAAGTCTAAACTAACAAAATTACCACCTAAGCCTGCTGTTCATAGGGTACTGGAGGCATTCTCTTTCATCTTCTTTTGAAAGTTATTTGCAGCATTCCTGATCTTTTGACACGTTCTGTGTTACCCTGACGAAGTATGCATTTCTTTTATGTTGCCTTTTTTTTAATGGTCTGTAGGGATTCATGACCCGTGCTAAAGGAATACCTGCATTGGAGTTGTACAGGCTGGCGCAGAAGAAGAGACGGAAACTTGTATTATGTGGACATTCACTTGGTGGAGCAGTAAGCCTTTCCCTTTTCTTTTTAATAGATTGCATATGCTCAAGTTGGCAGTCATAGGGTAAATTGAATACTTTTTCTTTGGATAACTTGTGCAGGTAGCAGTCTTGGCAACCCTTGCAATTTTGAGGGTTATCTCTATTTCATCAAAAGAAACTGAGAGGGTCCAGGTGAAGTGTATCACGTTCTCCCAGCCTCCAGTTGGAAATGCTGCCTTAAGAGAGTACGTCTGCTAATATGTTATGTGGCCCTTTTTGTAGTAAAATCCAAGTTATCACCTATTCTGACTTACCTCTCTCAGCTATGTGAACGGAAAAGGATGGCAGCAGTATTTTAAAACCTATTGCATTCCAGAAGATCTGGTGCCTCGAATATTATCTCCAGCGTATTTTCATCATTACAATGCGCAAAGCCCCTTAGCACCTGCTGATGTTGAAACTTTACCTTCAACCACAAAATCTAGGGAAGGCTCGGAGAAGCAAAAATCAATAAGGTTGAAAGAGAATGAAGGTGAGCAATTGGTTTTGGGATTAGGCCCTGTGCAGAACTCCTTTTGGAGACTTTCAAGACTTGTTCCGATTGAAGGTGTTAGAAGGCAGTTCAATAAATGTAGAGGGAGAAAAGTTGATCCTGTTGAGGCATCTGTTGCCACTGATTCTGGTGTAGCATCATCTATTGACGATATAGTTACTGCCTCGCAGTCTCTTGAAATTGAAGAGGGTTCTGATGGCATTTCTCTCCACCCTTTACCTGAAAAGGATGTCGAGATATCTGGAGAAGTAAGAAATGGGAAATTATCTGGAAAGAATAACAGTGGGGACAAGAAGGCATGGCGCAGTATGCCTTCCTTACCATCATATGTCCCTTTTGGTCAAGTAAGACCATCAATTGATTCGCTTCTCTCTTATTCTCTTTCATTCATTTCCTTTCTTTTCCGTCACTTATTCATATTATTATACAACATAGTGGATTTTGCACAAGTTCTTGTCGAAACTATGCAACATATTGATTTGTTTAGTAGTATTTACATGTATGTATGTCTTTTTTTGCGCCATCATAATTCTGATAATGGAACCAGACGTGTGATGTATTGCTAAATTGGAAGCTTTTTCTGCTAGTATCAAAGTAACCCCAATAATTTACTCGTTATCCAATTTTAACAGCTATATCTTTTGGAGAATTTATCTGTGGAATCACTGTCTGGCTCAGAATATTCAAAATTGACGTCGGTAAGATTGCTATTTATTTGTCACTATTCTTATTGTTGCCTCTTTCCCTTCTACTTTGTGGGCAGAGTCTAGTGGTCTTGCAATATGCTCCATACTTAGGTTTTAGCATTTTATGTCTTACCAATATTAAAATAATTTCTAGGTCCGATCTGTTATTGCTGAAGTAAAGGAACTTTTTCAATCACATTCGATGAGATCGTACAGATCCCGATTTCAGAGGTATGGTTGTACTTCTTGGATAATATAATGTACATGCATGAGTTCATGGAATATTTTTAAATGTTGAATTTACATTCACTCTCTATTGAAGCCTACTTTTTCCAATTTCTCACAGAGTTTGCTCATCTCCTAATGCTGAAAATATGGCCCATATATATTTTGTTTGCTTTTATATCACACCCTACACTGTATTATTGCACTCTTGAAATTCTTATTTGTTGTGTGTTATTCAGTTAGATGTACAATCATACATATTCCTCCTCTATCATGGTAGTCACTAGTCATGTGTTTATCAACTCAATATTTCTTTCAGAATTTATGAACTCCACATGAATGAGAACACATTATCATTTCTGGGGAGGGAGCAAGAGGTGCAATTCCCGCATTTACAAAAATGGTTAGGAGTTTCAGTTGCTGGTATGGTTGAACTTGGGCATATTGTGGAATCTCCAGTTATTCGTGCAGCTACTTCTTTGGTTCCTCTTGGATGGAGTGGTATTCCTTATGAGAGGAATGGAGATCCACTTAAAGTAGACATTACTGGTTTTGGGCTTCATTTATGCACACTGGTTCAAGTTCGAGTAAATGGCAGCTGGTAGTTTTCTTGACTTGCTTGTTGGTTAATACTACTATTTATCACATCTTGTTACATCTTTTGTTATCTGAATCCATTTTTTGCTCTCTACTGCAGCCTTGCACCTGGCTAATTTATTCCTAGATCTACCAAGAAACTTTATATTTGATAAATAAGCTTACACCTCTTAGTAAATAGTTGGTACCAAATATAATCATTTCAATTAAATGTATCTCCTTTACTTCAGCTGGTAATTTGTTGAAGAAGGCAATAAATATATCTTACTAAATAAACGTTTCTCTGAAGTAGTGAAAAAATTATATGGGGTGCTCGTGTTATTCTTACAGAAGCATATGGAAAGTATTGAAATGGTTTTCGGGAGTATAAGAGGATATGTTTTGGTGAAATTCATCGATATATGCATTTTATTAGTGATTAGCCTAAAATTGTAAAGCTCAGTGGGTGCACAGAAAGAATTTGCATCTGTACACTTAGTGCACTCGCTTCAGAACAATACGTATCAGCAGTCCAGAAAAATGTAACTCTTCTACGTACAAATTTCCTTATTGATAGTTTCATTAGGAGAGTATCTATTTGGTTCTGAATTATGTGGATATATTACAAATGATATTCGATTTTATTAAAGTTGGAACTGTTAGTTTTAGACATATTTCATGCATCCTTTCTTATAGTGAGATGAAAATTTCTGGTACTAATATATTATCATTCACCATTCTCATCCATCATTCAACTCTGGCAGGTGCTCAACTACTGTGGAATGTTTTCCTTCACCACCGGCATATTCTCCGCAACATGAACTGCAACCGGAGATGCAGAAGATGCGAATACTAGTTGGAGCTCCATTGCGGCGACCACCCAAGCATCAAATATTGGAAGATAGGTTGATACCTGTATTTCCGTCAATTGATCCAACTTGTGTTGATCTGACGTTGAATCAGAACAAGGCAGAAGAGGAGATGAAGGTCACCCTTCCTGATGGTCTAAGTGATTTTGTAGTATTTTGTACAACTGATTTTTCGACTGTCGCCAAGGAGGTTTATACTAGAACACGCAGTGTCCGATTGATTGGCCTTGAGGTACTGTGAACTACCAGTCTTTAAGGAATACAAGAGGCTTAAGTTTTATTAACATAGTTAACAATGACACTTATGCATCATACAGGGTGCTGGGAAAACCTCTCTTCTCAAGGCAATTTTGGATCAGGGAAAACCTGCTAGCACTAAAAATCTTGAGACCTCTCCTGTGGACACGGACGTTCGAGAAGGTATTGCTGGTGGTTTGTTCTATTCAGATTCAACGGGAGTAAATTTGCAGGTTTTTTACTTGTCCAGTTCGAGTATTGTACTATTCTTATATTTGAATATATCCCATCAAATGCTTATAGTTATTTAGTTTTGTAGTAATCACTCTGAAATATTGCTATTTCAACCATTTGCTAAGTATCACCCATATTGTATAATTTATTAAAGTATCACGAAGTTTTGTCTATGTACGAGGATACCTAATGCTTGCAGTATTCCTTTTGTTATCTCATAATTGGTTTTAGTAAACTATGTCCTATGCATCTAGATTGTATGATTTTTTCCTTTCAACCTTTTTTTGTTGTTATTTCTAATCACTTACTATGTTTAAATGTTTCTAAATCTTTAAAGACATGTGAAAGCATACTATTTTATTTATTTTTATTATTTGTATACAAGTTACATCATCGAGCCTAGAGTAATTCAATCTGTATGTATGTATGTATTTATGTATGCATGTATGTATGTGTGTGTGTGTGTGTATATATATATATATATATAATGTGTGTGTGTATATGTGTGGGTGGGTGGGTATATGTGAATATGTGAATATTTAAAACCCTGTTTTCTTATAATTATGGTGGATGCTTCTTAATGTTTAATTGAATAAATATACTCCATATCAGTAGCAAAAAAGAAAAAAGAAAAAAAAAAATAGAAGGCAACGAGCCGATTCCAAACCGACCCATATTTGACTGGTAAAAATATTTTAACATGACACATTTTGACCTTCTCGAATCTGCCAACCCTGCTCCACCCAGCCAAATTTCTACTGTTATCCAAAATGTTCTGCTACATGTCTGCACTTTTAGTGGAATTATCATTTGAATAGTCATGCATAAATATTAAACTTTATGATGTTAGGTAGAGAATCCAGGGAAAGCAAGACACTGTTTTGTTATTATATTTTAGTGTTTGGTTTAGGTAGTGGTTGCAATCTGTATGATGATCCGAATTGTTTGGTTTTGGTCTCACTCTTGCAGAATTTGAATATGGAGGCCTCTCTGTTCAGGGATGAATTGTGGAAAGGAATTCGTGATCTAAGTAAGAAAATAGATTTGGTGGTTCTTGTGCATAACTTGTCCCACCGAATACCACGATATGGCCAGTCGAATGCATCACAACCACCAGCTCTCTCACTACTCTTAGACGAGGCTAAATCTCTTGGTGTTCCTTGGGTGCTTGCCATAACAAACAAATTCTCTGTAAGTGCTCACCAGCAGAAGGCAGCCATTAATGCTGTAGTACAGGCATATCAAGCGTCTCCTAGCACAACTGAAGTTATCAATTCTTGTCCATACGTTATGCCCAGTGCGACAGATGCTTCTTTACCATGGAGTGCAATGGACCGAGATCCTGATGGGCTAACCGGAGGTCAAAAGCTCATTTTTGCTCCTCTTAATCTTGTTCGAAGGCCTTTTAAGAAGAAACCGGCTGTTCTCCCTGTAGATGGTGTATCTGCTCTCTGTCGACTTGTCCATCGTGTGCTTCGCATTAATGAAGAAGCTTCTTTACAGGTATCAGTTCTAATGGTGAATTTTGTAACCTGAAACGAGTCGCGATAAAAATAGTCTTATATCTTTCGATTTCCAAACATAATTAATCTTTTATTTTTGAAACACAACATATACATTCAACACATTTAGTCTTATCTGGTCAAAAAAATTTACTTTTAGACCTAAGATATTGACGCCAGTAAGTCCAATTTCCGTGAATATGCTGCTTATATTAAGAATGACTTATTATGCAATTAATATTAATATTATTGTATGAAAGTAAGTTTATTGTTTTAATTTAATCATAATATAGAGGACTCAAAGTGATGGATCAAAGATAAAGGATCATGTGTGTTGAGCTCAAAAGATAAAGGATTAAACTTGTCAAAATTAGGACCAAATGTGTTGGCTTGAAAGATAAGAGATGGTTTTTGTCAGTCTTAAAGTTTTTATTGGAAACTAATCAAGAAAAAGAATATATAAATCTTCACTTTGAATAGTACTTGTAGGTTAGATTTGAAATATGTTTATTACTAATTCCCTTTTTCCTAATTGAAGGAGCTTGCAAGAGATAGAATTTTCTTCGAAATGGCCAGGGAGCGTGCAGCTGCAGGAGATGCACTTAGAGATGCTCAGCCTAAATCAAATTCTTTGTCTGCAGCAGCCGTTGGTGCCTCTGTTGGGGCTGGTGTGGGGATTATGCTGGCCGTTGTCATGGGAGCAGCCTCGGCCCTGAGGAAGCCATGATTTGTTTTGATCCATTTTTTGGTAGAGATTATGGTTTGCCTAGTGTATAGTAAGTTACTCTTTCTAATTTTAAATGAGTAGGTGTCCAGGCTAGTTATTGACCGATAACGTTGTGATCCCGTATTAATATTTATTCATCGATTGAGTTGGAGTTAATGGCAGTTTTTATTCCATAATTGGGTGAAATTTCTGGACTAATAAGCAAGAATTTTTTCGCATCTAAAGTTTAATGGACAGATTTGACTAGCATGAGAAGATAAAAAGATGTTTGTTGTAATTTGATTAGTATGAGATTCAATTAAGATACTATTGGATTTTTCCATATTAATTGAGTTAATTGTCACAATAATTTATTAAACACAGTTTTCAATTTTGCGGAGAGGGGGTGTAGCCTAAAATTAAATGGTGGCAAACGGATGAGTTGGAATGAGTCTGGTTGAGTCAAAGATATATATGGATTGGATGGGTCTGGTGAATTTGAAGATAATTTGGATGGGTATGGTGAAAGATAGAGTGGGACGAGTCTAGTCCAGTTAAAAATTGATCATGCCATTTTGTTGCCTAAAGCTAAAATAGAGAAAACAATGGGTAGTTGTTATTATGGGTCAAAAAATAGGGAGGGAGGATCAGGACACAGTTAAAAGCGGCTTAGTGAAGAGTGTCCATTATTTTGATTTGATACCTCTACATGTATATACGCCGGGACAGTGGGGTCATTGAGCCAATCGTAAAGTTAGTTCATTAATTTTAATTCAACTCAATCCAAAATAAAACGAAACTAAAAATTGGGTCAGGGAGACTACAAGTTGACATGGTCGCCCCCAATTTGCCTAACACATTGTTTGTTGCTAGAAATTCAATCACCAAACTACTAATCATGTTCAAAACATCACTGGCCAAATTCAAGTTTGAAGATTGCAACTTAAATAAAATATATCTTATTTTCCAATATAATTGTCAATATTTCAACTCTTTGTGAGGATAAACCAAAACATTTAAATGAATACATAATCAGCACTCAAAAAAACTGATTCAATAAATATGTAAGAAGATAAAGCCATTCAAAACTCATCCGGAACAGCAGGAGAAAGTGCTCTTGTTTTGCTTTGACAAGTCCACGCTAACCCGATTGACTGACAGTTCTGCCTTGTATGAATCCGAGTTGAGAAGTTTTCGGCTTACTTTTTCATAGATCTCGCGTATAACAATCTCAAATGCTTTGTTCACATTTGTTGAATCAAGGGCCGATGTCTCTATGAAAAATAATCCTTCTTCTTCCGCAAGGTTTTTGCCTTCCTCCACACTTACTTCTCTTATGTTCTCTAAGTCGCACTTGTTCCCTACTAGCATCCTTGCAGCCGTAGTATCGCAATGAGCTGCATTTTCATTCTCAAAAGGTCACAATGGTAATTTTACACGTCAAAGCCAAGTAAGAGCGAAAATAAATGGCAAGACTTAGAAGAGATCTACCAATGAAGAATAAATTCATACGAGTGAATCAAATTATTATAAAAAATTAACATTGCTTATAATAGTCAAAATGGTAATTCTACCTTTTGCAGCTGCATTATCATTATCGAAAAGGTCAAGATTACAGTATATTAACTTACTTACTACATTGCTTATATTGAAATATCTACTTAAAATTTATTAGAGCTGGCAGTCTAAACTACGAAATGCAATGATCATCACGCTAAATTAATGAAATTACCACCTAATGAAAATATATTAGCCTCAGGCGGGCCTTCAATAATAATTACCTCGATACTTGAACAAATGTTGGCTCAAAATACTATATGCATCAAGTGTAAGTAAAGTCATTTGCTAGATAATGATACAAAACAAGAAGTAATAAGGCCAAGTATAAACAGAAGGACAAATCTGTGGAATATAATTCTCAAATGTGTGAACCATGTGAAATTATGGATATACATTTCATACAACATTACCAAACTTTCAATTTTAATTGTCTTTCTCAAGCATCAATCACAGATTGCACACAAGAAATTTAGATTTTAATTTCGCTTAAATCAACTGTCCCCCAATGAAATCATTGATCATTACCTGTTCCTGAATTCTATTTATTATCCACATGTTCATGTATTTGTCAACTTAAGATGTAAATGTCTTATATGACTTTTAGTTGCAAGTTTTTGTTGTCCATCCATCCTGATTAATCTACCCTCAACAGTCTTATTAATGACATTAAAATGAAAATCACAATGTAGTTTTCTTCCTTTTTCTTTTTTTTTTTTTTTTAATCTGGTGAAAAGGGTTTTTCTTTTTGTTTTCAATCAGATCTGTTAGTTTCACTTCACAAAACAACTAACAAAAATCAACTTTCCCATCATAAAGCATAGTAAAATTAATAAATA
Organism: Penstemon barbatus; assembly: GCA_003313485.2. Lineage (NCBI taxonomy): Eukaryota > Viridiplantae > Streptophyta > Magnoliopsida > Lamiales > Plantaginaceae > Penstemon > Penstemon barbatus. The sequence goes on along the minus strand of CM064877.1, from coordinate 8,531,646 downwards.
AAACTGAAAAGAGGAGGAGGGGGCATAGGCATACTATTAAGTTCATCGAGCCAGCGTTTGGTGCTTTCGAATGTGGTGGTTCTAGTAATGTCATAAACAATGAGAGCTCCGACAGCGCCGCGGTAATAGGCGGAAGTGACGGCACGAAACCGCTCTTGTCCGGCGGTGTCCCAAACTTGGGCCTTGACCTCCTTGCCGTCGACCTCCACCACTTGTGTCTGGAATTCGACACCAATTGTGGCCTTGGAATTGTGGTCGAATTCATCCCGAGCAAAACGGGAAAGTAAATTGGATTTCCCAACTGCTGAATCCCCAATCACTACTATCTTGAACAAATACTCTTCTCCTCCTTCTTCTTCCCCCATTTCCTTTTTTCTCTCTCTTTCTTTTCGTGTTGCTTGTAGTATGTGTGAAGAATAATCGATAATGGATGTAGAATAGAAGACGAAGGGGAAAGGTTGGGATTTTTTCTTTTTTCTTTTCTTTTTATCTTCAAAGGATGAATGTATCATGTACAGTATGTGTTAACTTAAGTCGTGGACTGTAGTAGTAACTCACTGCGTAATTTACGGCTAATAAAAATGACTCAATAATTTTCAAAAGTAAATGGATTTTCTTCTTCATTTTTCAACTCGACCTCCAATTAAGTATAACAAATTATTAAACGTCCAAGATCATTCAAATTAATGAGCTCTTGGTCTAAGTAATCAATTAAACCCAAGTGACTATCTAGTGATTTTTTTATGTTTACCAAACTTACATATTAAATTAATATCCTTCAAACAAATTGTTTTATTTACAGAAACTTAATTTAAAACATTATTATAAATTATATGCTCTTGGAAATGTGAAAACTTAATTTTTTGAATTCCATTTGTTTGATTTTGAATCTTTTTAACTATTCATTAATCATTTAAGATACAAAGAGAGAAGAATAAACTTTGAAAACGTTGTATGTTCTGTTTGAATTAATTCAATAACTCAAAAATACTACAGTATAAAGAAATTAAATTTCATAAAGGTTCTTCAATATTTTGGTTAGCTAGATAGTCGGTCAATAAAATGACTTTACTAATTATTAAATGAAAGTCACTTCATCCAAAGATAATTTGACGTGCCTTCAACTATTTGATCATTAATATAACCCAAAATAAGATATGCATTACTCGATTAATTGGATGAATTGAGCTGGTTGAAAATGTAATTTTATATATACTCCTATCATCTAAACATTCTAAACTGGTTCAATTTGGTTTTTTATTACTCCTTTCAATTTCTTTTCATTCATACCTAAAGTTTCGAGCCCTAACTTACAAATAATTGCTACTTAATTTATCTGGAAATGCTAGTTCAACAGCGTTTGTTATGTAAATGCATGTGCTTTTTCTTTTTTATACTAATGTGGAGATATTAAAATGCTCCATAATTAAATTTATCTATGCTGTTTTTTATTTAGGTCAAGTTCGAAATTAGATTGAATTTAATATAATTCAATATTTTAATTGATAAAATAAAGACCCCTTTTGTAATTTAATTTTAACAATTGAATGCACGTCATGCAAACAATTCTAACTAGTAATACTCTATGTGATAATGCAAAATTAAAGAAAGAAATCATCAACTCTTAAACTTTCAACTTTTTGTGAGTATTCCCTAGATATTTTTAATAAATGAGGACAAAGTATATGTCAAGGGTACAATTTACTAAAAAGGTGAATAATTTGCATTAAACTATGCATGATGTCGAGTGGAGTGAAGTACAATAATATATACAGTATATTCTTTATACTAATTTCCTTTTAGTGTTCCTTAGTTGAGGGGAAAAGTAAGCTAGTGTACTTTTCCCTTTGGCTTTGGCTTTGTGATTTATGAACGGTTAAGAATTTTTAGGTGTACAATGCACGTGAATATAGTGTGAATGCTGAAAAGTAATAATGAAATTTGCATTTATTGCAACATGTGTTAATTATTGCTAGTCCTGCACTCCGACAAATTTTGTTAAACTCTAATTGGGCTCAAATTGTTTTATGGGTCACCAAGCTGATCAGTTCTATAAGTTTATGGGCTTGTATGAACGGGATCATTTGAAGTCTTTTGTTTTGGGTATTAAAAATTTGTACGCATAGCTGAACTAACAAAATTGTCCTATGACGAAGATCTCCCTAACCAAGACCCCGGATGAAGTCACATTCACATACACTGTTGTTATGTTATGTACTTACGTTAGAAAAGGCAAAGCATAAGCATGTGTTTTCTCTAACATCAATTGATTGTAAAAGCGCACGAGGTCTTATAATAATGGATTTCAGATTCAATATCACATACTTCTATTTGATTTTCTAGCATAAACAATTGTTCACCTTAAGTAAGGCTTTGTGTGTGAAAACACTTTCTACGCATATTTTATTATAAATAAAAAAAATTGTAATATCACTCGAGTCAATATCACATATTTGAAAATCTCACCTACCTAATCAATTAGTAAATACAAGTATTGCTCAAAATTTACATGTTAGTATAATATTTTCCATTCCGAACTGTAAATATAATTTAGTAGATAAAAACAGAAATAACAAAATCTCATCTGAACTTATCACTAAAAAGAAAAAAAATTCATCCGCAAAATCAAATTTTCATTTTTTTGTATATACAGTAGTCTTAAAATAGTAAAACATGTAAAGATTTTTTTCTTTTTTCTTTTGATAATTCTAAAATATGTAAAGCCTTAAAGTCAATTTTGTGTAACTCTGTATAATTGCCATTTTTGACCCCCACGTGTTTGAGTTCGACTCCTCTAACGCAAAACCCTAATCAATACTCCCTGAGCTCGCCGGAGCACCGTTTATAATTTTTATCTGGAAAATTACGTCAGTCAATTCCTTAATTTATTTCTCTCTATTGCTTCTATCGAGTTTCGTGATATGGCGTCAGCTCTTGGATGTTGTTCTCTCAAGGTTAATTATCAAGGTATTAATTGTTTTCCTCATATTATATGCTAATATATGTTCTTTTGACGATGTCAATTAATTCATGAGTAATGCTGTATTGAAAAGCATTTTTATCTCTGATTTCGGTTTCAAATGTGATGATCCAGGAGGGATGCCTAAATGGAGGTCACCTAGAGCAGCCGTTATTCCCAATTTTCATCTCCCAATGCGTAGTTATGAAGTTAAAAATAGGTAATTTTATGACCTAATCTTCTTAATATGCATCAGTGTTGATAATAGGTTATTAGATTAAGATATCTGCTAATTTTGCTAAATAGTTTGAAGAAAAGAGTCTGATTGTAGTGATAGTCTGTTAGTTATATGTTTTGGATATGCTTATAGTGAGGAGTTCTCCAGCTTATTTTTGGGTGAAAAACGATGTACTAATGTTTAGTTTTTCCATACTCTTGGGGAAGTTACTCTTATATACAGAGGATTCTAATCCTTTGTTATCTACATTTACGGGCTCAGTTTAACAGATATATACTGAATTTGTAATTTAATTTTTTTGTTGTGATATCTATTTTTTCTACTTGACGTATTTTGTTCTGTCCAATGTAGAAAGTTCAATTTCAATGAACTTTTAGCTCAGTGGTTGATACATGATTCAGTGATTTGTAAAAGTTGATATTTGATCCTACTGATGCATCCTTGTTATTTTGAGCACTGGATACTGTATATATTTGGGATGATCTTGTGGGTGACTTTTGAGACGTCTTTGTGTTCCTCATTTTCTAAATATCTTATATTGGAAAATGTTAATATTATTATTTTACTAGTTTTACTGTGTAAGTCACATTATAACTCCGTTAGCATTTTATTGGATAATTTTTTTTTTATAACTATGTTGCTATTATTCTAATCTTTTTTTCTTTCTATACATGGGGCATAAAAAAGTTTTGCAGAAGGCCCAGTGTAGCTTTCTGTATTAAGAATGGGCATGATTTGCAAGATCTGGTCATACATGAAACATATATCTCTATGTGCTCCTACATTCAACGCATTTTAGAATAATGGAAATATAGAACAGAATTTGATTCTCAAATAAGCGCATTATATAATTCAGACAGGTATTTAAGAGAGACCACATTAGTAACTTAGTCGAACCAAAGCTCTATGTGAAATGTGAACCTTCCTTTTGCAGGACTAATGTTGATGACATAAAGTCACTTAGATTAATTACCGCCATCAAAACCCCTTATCTTCCCGATGGAAGATTCGATTTAGAGTCCTATGATACCTTAGTAAACATGCAAATTGAAGACGGCGTTGAGGGTGTGATTGTTGGTGGCACCACTGGTGAAGGCCAGTTAATGAGCTGGGACGAACACATTATGCTCATTGGCCACACGGTGAATTGTTTTGGTACATCGATCAAAGTCATTGGCAACACTGGTAGCAACTCAACTCGGGAAGCAATGCATGCCACCGAACAGGGTTTTGCTGTTGGAATGCATGCAGCTCTTCACATTAATCCTTACTATGGTAAGACCTCATTAGAAGGTTTGATTTCTCACTTTGACAGTGTTCTTCCCATGGGCCCTACAATTATATACAACGTTCCATCACGGACTGGCCAAGATATCCCACCACGTGTGATTTTCACACTAGCACAAAGTTCCAACTTGGCAGGTGTGAAGGAATGTGTTGGAAATGATAGAGTCGAGCAGTACACGAGTAATGGAGTGGTAGTTTGGAGTGGAAATGATGATCAATGCCATGATTCAAGGTGGGATTATGGGGGGACAGGAGTAATCTCAGTTACAAGCAATTTGGTTCCTCGTTTAATGAGGGAACTGATGTTTGGAGGAAAGAATGAATCTTTGAACGCAAAACTTATGCCTTTAATTGAATGGCTTTTTCATGAGCCAAATCCGATTGGTTTAAACACAGCTCTTGCTCAGCTTGGGGTTGTAAGGCCAATCTTTCGCTTACCATATGTACCTCTTCCTTTGGAGAAGAGGGTGGAATTTGTTAATATAGTCAAGGAGCTTGGAAGGGAGAATTTTATTGGAGGGAAAGATGTTCAAGTTTTGGATGATGACGACTTCATTTTGATCGATAGGTATTAGATGCTTAATATTGCCATTTCTTGGGAGGTGAAGCTCCATACCAAAACATGTTCTTGATTAGTTGTCTTCCTATTTTATTTCTTACCTAAACATGATTTCATATGTACACCGAAGTGCAGGGTTCCAAATGTTCTTACCTAAACATGATTTCATATGGTTTATTTTTCTTGTACACACGTTGTAATTTAGTATATGCAGAAATCCTTACTATATTTTCGTATTTCTCATGCAACTCCATTTTGAAGTTTATTACGTTCTTATTTGGATGCAATGGATGCAAAAGTGGTGTTTTTAAACTAGTGGAGTATATCTGGATATATCTCAAAAATATTGGACCTTTATTGCACTGCCTGATAAAAATTGGAAAATATATGATATTGATGTCTGGAAATTTTGATTAGGCTGTCAACTGGTTGAATTCAGGTCCAGTCAGTCCATATTTGGATCCACCTCCATCAATGTCGGGTTGGGCTCGCTCGGATTAAAATCCTATTTAGATTCGGCCAGATTTCAGATTTTTTTATTCAATAAAATACAAGTTTTCATTTTTTTTACCAATATTTTCTACAACTACTTATCCCTCACATGATCAGAATTTCTTTAAATCCATATACCTCCAAGAAAGAAAAAAAATCAAATTAACCACAATGAATTGACAGTTCTCATTCGAGAATAGTGATTCTGATATTGAAGCATCAAAATTAATTTATGTTAGATGATAATATGCAAAGATAAAATATCTTGTCAAAATGAAGGTAAAATATTATTATTGTTCCTCATATTAATAAAACATTAGGTAAATATATTTGATTTGTTAATGTATTCAAATTATTAACAGATCGACGTATATATTTCTGATCAAGGATCAAATTCATCAAATTACTAGTCTGATTTGGAAGGGATTCGGATTAAAATCCGTCCCATATTTTTTAACTAATTTATTTGTTGAATTATTAATTATGGACCGCAAAAAACTAATTTAAAGCGGACTGGGCCGTAAGGGCAACACTGTTTATAGATAAAAAAGTTAACGGGCATGCTAGTCCAATTGGGTCAATAAAATGTAAATTTTGTAGCCCATTAATTAATTAACTTTGAGCTGATTCATTCTCTCTCTGTAAACGTTTCAGTCTCTCTATTTTGCTAGCTTTATTCTTCTCGACCGCAATCTACCACCGGTGAGTTAATTCTATTTCTGTAAATTTTGGTTGATTTCCTTAATTTTAGACATCCATAAAATTAAATTTGGGTTTACTGATTTAGGTTTTTAAGCAATTAGCCTCCATATCTATGATATGATATTTGTTCATGGTGCCTTTTGCAGTTAATCTCCAAAGTTCTTGTTTGCAAATCTGTGGGATTATTATATATAAAAAATCTGATTTTTAGAGTTCTAATTCATACATATATCATCAATTTTATTTTATTTTTAAAAAAAGGTAAAGTGAACATTAAATTTATATAATAGTGAATAAGGTTTTCAGGTTGGGATCATGGAGGGTTGGGACCGTACGACTAAATCGACCCTGACCCAGATCCCGTTGCTGTCCGTGAAAGCGGGGCCACGCGATGGCAGTGCATGGACACAGCGTCTGAAGGAAGAGTACAAGGCGCTTATTGCCTACACTTCCATGAACAAATCTAATGACAATGATTGGTTCAGAATCTCCGCTACCAATCCCGAGGGGACACATTGGGCTGGAAAGTGTTGGTATGTTCACAATCTGCTCAAATACGAGTTTGATTTGCAGTTTGATATTCCGGTTACTTATCCTGCTACTGCACCGGAACTTGAGTTGCCTCAGCTTGATGGAAAGACTCAAAAGGTTACTCATTTGTTTTTATAATTTGAGGTATTGGTGGTTGTTTTGAAATGGGTCTCTGATTTTGCTTGATTTGTTTGTGTAGATGTATAGAGGAGGGAAAATATGTTTGACGGTGCATTTCAAGCCGCTGTGGGCAAAAAATTGGTAGGAATTGTTTTTTGTTAATCTTCTATGTTTTGGTTTTTGTTTATAGAAAATTATAATCCTATATATATTAGTGTATTTGCAAACATCTGTCTTTTTGTGGAAAAGAAATTTAGCTTGATCCTTTGCTCTAACAATGCTCAAGTAATCCAATACCACCTTCCTACCATTTTCGAATTACTCAAGCGTTGGCTGTATAAATTTTATTACTCCCTTTGTGTTTGTTGACCTTTTTTATGTTGGTTTGATGTTTCAGCATGGTGGTGATAGCGTCAAATGGGAAATAGTAATCTATTAAAAAAGTTGAATTGTGGAAGTGTTGTTGAATATCTTTGATATAAGCATTATGTTTGTGAGATACAGAAGAACCCAACTCTTTGCACGCATAAGTATTTGATTGTTTGAAATCACCTTCTCAGCGAGAATCCTTAAGCATATCAATTATTAAACTATGGAAATAACCATGTGAGAGCACTGAGTCATCTATGTCTATATATGGCATCATTCTCTCAACAAACAAATACTGCAATACAGTACCTCAATACAGACCCAACCTTGAATGTCAGCTTGTATCTTTCACTTGCATTCCAAAAAACGTGCAAGAATATTTAGAACTTTTTCTACTGTTGGATTGCAATTTGATAGTTGACCTTGTATACTTCATATGGTATTCGTACATTAAAGAAAGTAAATGATGTTAAATGAGCAGCACATAGAAACAGGTTCTTTGGAGGTTTCATATATGTTTTTGAAATTAAAATCCATCTGTTCATGTCCTCCTCCCGACTGGATGATTGGTATTCTACAATCAAAATCATGTATGGTTGAAGTAGTAGCACTCCTCACCTATTAATCTAGCTTCACTAAATAAAACTTCTATTGTTGTTATTCCCTACATACTTGATTGTTATTCTGACTGCATTATTGTTTGTTTTGGCTTGACAGTCCTAGGTTTGGCATAGCACATGCACTTTGTTTGGGACTTGCACCTTGGTTAGCGGCAGAAATACCAATTCTTGTTGATTCTGGCATGATTAAGCACAAAGATGATGCAGCATCATCCAATGAATCTTCATGACTATCTTCATGTTGAAGTTAAAACATCTAATTAATTAGCATTTCCGATAAAATTATGACAGCTGTATGATATTATACATTGTACATTAGTTGGAGGTACTACAACACATACATTTGGTGAAGCCAAATACAATAAATGTGGTGGAGTTTCTTTCACCATTAGTTTTGAAATCTCTCAGTGATGCCAATGTGCACAACATTTGATTAGTTATTAACGCATCCATGTCGTAATGTCAGGATTAAATTGCTTTGGTTAATGCCTTTTGAGGGATAAAAATGTAGGCTTGGTATGTATTAAGGATTCTAAATAACTCATTTTAGTGTTCAATTTTGTTTTGCACCAACATATTAATTCAGGCCATGACACTTGTGAAAACGATAGAATCAGGCCATGAACTTGATGTCTTTGAGATCAACGGAGAAATCGAAGTTTTATCGTCATATAGTAATCTTTATTTACAATTTGCACTTCCAGTTTTTGAAAATATACATGGTATATACAGTATCTTTGTAAGTTCTCTTTGAATTCTGTAATTTGTTCTTCAGACCTCTTTATTGGACTTGTGCAAATCATAGCTTCATTTTTTATGACAACTTAGTTATTTGCTTTCCCAAAACTTCTGGGAAATGGGACTGCATCTTTGACATCATTGAGTCCAGTTGCATAAAGAATCAATGGATCAAAGAAAAAGCTGAAACCCGAGCATTTCACTGCGCCGTGCCTACGAAGATCTAGATACCATTCATACTGCTTCTTTTCCAATCCTAATTCCTTAATCCTGCATTAACAAAGTAAAAGACACATTATTTTTCTATAATTTAATGTAAATGGTCTTAGTTCTAATTGGGAAAAAAGATTATGTCACCTTGTGCTCAGCAAATTCAATCGTTCTTCGTTTTGGCTTCCTCTAACCAGAGTTCCAATCTAAAGAAATTCGGAAAATCAAATTAAATTGAACACTTAAATTGATTTAACAAACAAAATATATAGTATAGATTATAATACAATACTGATCATATGAATGATTTAGTTCTACCTTTGGCACGATCAAGTCGAATGTTGCCACCGTCTTTCCATCATCATTCAAGTGTACATAGAATGGCTTAAGTTCTTTGGGATGATTGAATATGATAACTGGCTTTTTATATACTTCATCTGTTAGATAGCTGTGGAAAAAGAAGAAAAGATCAATAAGTAAAATTGTAATAGTAGTATATAATTGCTAACTTGTTTGTACCTTTCATGTTCTTCACTAAGAGCAGCACCCCATTCGACTTTCGTTTCAAATTTCTTCTCTGTTATCTGTGTTGAAGAAGAGGATCATCTAATTAAGAATCCATTTTTCTCCAAGTAGTGAAAATCTAAGTAACTCACCTGATTTAAAACCTCTATTGCTTTTGTGTAAGAAATCTTTTCAAACTGGCTTTCTGCTATCAGTCCAAGGCGATCTACGACAAATTTGTCTACACGTTTTGAGACAAAATGGAGATCCTCAGAGCAATTCTCTAAAATCCATTTGCACATGAACTTCAGAAAGTCATTGGCACATTCCATTGAATCCTAAAAATGCCAAAAGTGCAAAACGACTTATCAATTAAGGGGCAGAGTGCAAATTTTCCCAAGAAAAGAGGACATTGCAAATTCACTCACCTCTAGTTGGGAGAAAGCCATTTCAAGCTCAACAATCCACATCTCAGCCAAATATTTCTTGGAATCAACTCTGCTTGCATTGAATCTAGGTCCAAACGAGTAAACGTTTCCAAGAGCACTCGCGTAACTCTCCAAATGCAGTCGACCAGAACCCGTAAGGTACGTTTGGCAAGAAAAGAAATCTTTAGAGAAATCAACTCTATTCTTTTCTACATATTTTCCAGTACTTTTTGCCTTTTGTTTAGCTTCCAACTGCGATACTAACTCAGTTGTTTTCTTTAGGTCCTGAATAGCAGCAGCCATAGCTTCTTTATTGCTCGCGCTTCGTTTAAGTTCTTCAACTTGTTTGCTCTTTTCTTTAATGGAAGCTTTGATATCTTCAAGTTTAACTCCTTCAATACCATCCACAGTGCTTTCTACTTTCTCATTACCAAGAAGGGTAGTCACTTGAAAATTCTCACTCAATCCATCACAATTAGTGCTCGTGATTATAGGCACTTGCACGTAAAAGAATCCGTTTTCTTGGAAGAATGTATGTGTTGCTTGTGTTAGAGTGCTTCTTATTCTCATAACAGATGCTACCTGTGATCAAATTCAGAATTTTTTTTCAATTTTCTCTTAAAATTATCCAAAAAAGACTAAATACGAGCGTTGGAACTATATATACTACCGTTGTTGTTCTTGGTCGAAAGTGAGCGGAATCTCTCAAAAGTTCGAGGGGCAGACGTTTCTTCGACAAAGGATATCTTTCTTGATCAACAATACCAACATGAAGAATTTCCTCTGCTTTAAGCTCAATGAGTTGCTTCCCTTGTAGTGATGGTTTTTGCAATACGCCTTCGACAAGTATACAACTTCCCGTAGGCATAACATCGCTCGGAGGAGCTAAATCCGAATCCACGAGAACCTAATTGAAAACATAAACAAATCAATACACTAAAACTACTTATGATCATGGCAAGTGATTGGTCTAGTAAAAAGGAGAGGAGCGAACCGAAAAATGGATTAAGTCTAGTGTAAGACCTGAATACCCTTGGGAAATCAAAAAATTAAATAGTAATAATAATCACTTTCGTTTGATAATACTTACTTGTAGAGATGAAACACAAGATCCATCACTAATTTGAAGTATTGAAATTGAGGGCTGTGGAGGCTTAGGAATGATGGAATCGAACTTTTCACGTATACTATGATGATGGCCTCCACCTAAAACCTTCATGATTGACCGGATAAAAGGTATTCTACTTTGAAGAACTTCAACACAAGTAACATCTTTAGGAGGAGCAACAACCTCAGGAGCTGTAGCTACCACAGGTGGCTCTTTTCGGAACTCACGAGAGGATTTAACCCATCCTCCGATTACTACTCTTTGTCCGATTAACCCCACGCCCCCATCGGAACGAGTTGTTATGGTTTTCAAGAGTACCCTTTTTGTATACTTTGAAATGGGTGCTTGTGGTTCGATTAGAGCTTGTTCGGAGGCCATATTTTTTATATGATTATGAGACAAGTTGTAGAAAAATAAAAGGAAACTTAAGGTTGAAGAGTTTTTCCTTGTGGGATTTTAGTGTTGTTGAGGAATGTGGGGAAAGTTGGGGATTTTATACATTTGGAGAGGCATTGGAGGAGATGAAACTGATGCTTTTCTTGGGAAATTATTTTTGATGAATTATTGAGTAAAGGATGATCAAGATGATTGAGAAGTTTGAGAGAGAAGGGAAAGGGATTGTTTTTGTGTGATGTTTTGTGCAATATGTTAAAAAATTTGGGAGAGTTGATCGATGGATGGAGGAAAGGGTTTGGTATTCTTCAAAAGTTGGGTTTCGCGGGAGTTTTATATATAATTGTTTTTTAAATATTTTATATATCTATAATTGTTGATAAGAAAGATTATGAACTACAAGAATTAATACGATATTCCTTCCATGAAAAAACATTTAATTAAGTTAAAAAAATAAACTACTTTATATTTTAAATTATCATGTAGTTTAAATCTAAGAAAGTACTGTATTGTGCGCCTTTACTTTAAAAATTGGTGAATTTGTCTTTATAAAACCAGTGTATGAGGCTGATTCTAATTTAATACTACATTTTTAGGATAAATAAAGTAAAATTCTCCTAAAAAGATAAATTACGTAAAATACTCCTTTAATATTGCCGTCTTAAATGGGCTTTAGTGTAGTTGGGCCTAAGCAATGGGTAAAATAGATATTACTAAATTGAGTGTAACTCCCCCACGACCACGAGTAATTCATGAATAACGAAGGACTTGATAGTCTTCAATATTGGATCCATGACTCGGCCCAATATGACATTTTTTAATTAATGTTTGAGCCCAATATTCATCATGTTTTTTTTCAGCTAAGACCCATTTTTTTAAGCTCCATATAAATTACTATATTTTACGTATCTTGTCCCTTTCTTTATGGCAAAGTTTCTATATTTAGAACACAAATCGTATCATTCATTCAAATAGTAATCTTGAATTATTCAAGTTTTTTTAGTACTTTTATTTATGTGCATACTGTTATGTTTGAGGATTTACAGCCAATGCCACATTTAAATAAATTATAGCTTGCAGTTACACTTTTAACCCTGCAGGATAATTTCAACAATCTACTTATAGTAAAAGCATTTTTTGTATATATATATATATATATATATTGTCAATATATTGTCAAAATGGAATCTATGCATTTTTCTTTTTCATGTATGGTCCACTTCAACTTGTTGGCCATATGTTCATTAAGGGACGGATCTACCTTTGTGATTGGGGGCCTCAACAAAGGTCTTTCTGGAAAAAAAGAACAAAAATATTCTATTCATATAATTTGCATATTCAATGTGAATTTTTTTTTTTTTAATAATAAAAGCATGTGCATTGTCTTTTTTTGATTTTTTTCCTATCCCCACTAAACTATCATCACACTTGACTGCATTTAAATTTTGGCGAAAATATACTAGTATAAAAACATTTGAATGAATCTGAATTTAACATTATTAAACCATTGGTAGGTGAAAGGGCTAAATTATGTTTTCCACCCCAAAAACTTTATTTGACAACTTGCATCGCTAGAGTTTAATAAATGTATCATTAAATCAATTTTCTTGACAAAATACTTCAAATACTGATTTTTCTTAAGATCTCTACCAATATATACGAGACTCTTATTGTGAAAAGTAATTTCACTTCCTAAATGCAGAAAGGGTTGACTTACAAAAATAAAGAATGACAAAGAAAAGTAGAAAAGACCATTCCAACGACTAGTCATCCTTTTTTTCCAAATATTTCCATAATAAGAAATAATAGTACTAAACAAAATGCAAATAAAAAATCTCTAAGAAAAGGAAATCGGGTTCGATCGAACCCAAAGTAATTACATGATAAGTACAATACATTTGCTTTAATATTGAATAAAACTCTAAGGAGAGTGATGAATCACAAAGTATTAATACACTTGTTTGGTGGTTCCAGGTTTGGACAAGAATTTTCCTAAGAAATGAATTATAAGTCAATGTAACATCATTTTCTTTTACTCATATGAAATATAATATTAGCTGCAATGATATACTAATATATATAAATCTGAGTAAATGATACTACAGAAACAATAATTACCATTACTTATAATTATTTTTATTAAATAACTTGTTTTGTTTAACGTGTTACCTTGCAATTTACACATGTAAAATTTTTAGTAATTAATTGTGGTGTATTGTTTGGGAGGATCTTTTATTATTAAAACTTTAAAAGATATGTCGGCATTAGCTATAAAAAGCTTGTCAAAAGCTTCTCTTGCTTCTAGCTTATCAAGCTTAATTATTTGTTGCCTACTTGCCTTGCAAAACTAAAAAAAAAATGATTTTTTTAATTCTGTTTAAACTTTGAACACGCCCTACTTCTTCTAGCATTTTCTGAGAGCACATATTGCAGCCAAAAAAAGTGACTTTATTGAAAAGAAAAGCCGAAAGTTAAGAAAGTTGGACATGAATCAAAACAAATAATTGAAACTTAACATATAGTATGATTTTGTTTTTATGTGGAATAATCCAGTATTTACCTTAAGAAGTTGATTTTGTATAAGTTTGAATTTTATGTCAGTTGGGGACCTCTTTGTTTTCGCAGCAGTACTGCTTATTTAGCCAGTCTATCTCCTTATGGTCAATTTTCGTCCACAACTATTCTTTTTTCCTTCCTATCTACAATTCTCATATCCTCCATAACAACTTATACACCGAGCGAAAAATGGCGAAAAACGCAAAGCATCATTACTTTGATTTGCTCTTCTTCATCCTGTTTTTTGCACCAACATTTATACAAGGTCACTAATTAACTTCAAATATCCATAATTCTTCTGCTTCTTTCTAAGTTTTTATCATAGCTATGTTGTATATATATAGACTAAAACTTCAAACCAAACGATTTGGTTACATTTTTGCTAAGTAATTAGTTAGTGAAGCTAGCAATGCTGCATTAATTAAGTCTTTTTTGGAATATCTTATCTTATCTTCTCTTCTCTTCTTCTTTCACTAATTAATAAGTAATAATTGTTAACTAACTTTTGCACTCGTTTATATAACTCGTACATAACTTACCGATATTACAGATGTCACGGGTTCAAGACTTCACATGGTTTACATTTCATCTGCTAAAAGAGAAACGAACCTTAAGGTCAGACTCTTATTGACATTTGTACATTAACTAATTAATTGTTTCTTATTACTTTCCTGAGTTCATATATTGAAAAATATGCAGGAAAAGGAAAGATTATTGATTGGATCAGTAGCACCAACATGTACTTACAATGAATGCAGAGGGTGTAAGTACAAATGCAGAGCTGAACAAGTTCCAGTCGAGGGTAACGACCCAATCAACAGCGCGTATCACTACAAATGTGTCTGTCATAGGTGATATTATTAGTATTATTATTATTATTGCATCTATTTTAAGGTTCATTTTGGTACTAGATTTTTGGTCCACATTGTAGAAATATGCTAGAGAGTTGAGTCTTTCAATACCTTTTTTTTACTATAAAGAGAGACTAATTTTGTTTAAGGTAGATGTATCTTTTCCATTTCAATTCTGGATGCTGCATTGAATGAAGTTTCGGAATGGAAATTAATTGTTGATGATATTGATTCTCTCTCTTTTTGTGGACTGTCTTTTCTAGTTCTGCATTATGGTAATTTGATTTCCGACAGAACCGGATTTATTTTGTTATTGTCAGGAGTTCGCTTGAGTAACAAACAATTTTTATTAGTTTCGATTCAGTAAAAACTATAAATAATGAACTTAAAATTGTACTGAAATTTTGATTTTGATTTGATAATATATATGTATCAAATATCCACGTTTGATTTGATCAGTCATAACGTGACTACTTCTTAGCTCCAAATAGTCTGGTTTGATAGAATCAGGCACGGCATATAAAAACACTTTGATATTCTACTATTTAAAAACGAGTTAATGCCAATATATCTCTTGTTATACATTCATAATATTCCATTTATTCCATGTGATTTGAGAAACAGTAATTTGCCTTTCCCGTGAAAATTTTAAAGGAGCAATTTATCTCTCCCAATCGGAAGGTGTCATTCACTCTTGAAATTCAGAGTGAACATGAAAAGTGTTTTTGCAACACACGCAAGTAAAGTGCAATATCTCTACTATTATAAAAGTATCAATTCATTTATTCTTTAAAAATATCAAGAAGGCAGTAAAACTTGTATAAGATTATTATAAGGGGGTTAAAGTGTTTTTTCACAAATTACGAAGGAGTAAATTAATGCATATCACCCGGGAGTAAATTTCCATTAACACATGTAAAAATATTCTAAATCGAAGTTCCCAACTTTGTACCCCTCAAGGGTTTAAGGAAAATAGGGCAGGACAAAAAGGAAAGTGCAAGTGGCATGAAAGTGGTCCCAAAGTTGGAGCACGAGCTAGCAATAGATCACATGGGCAACCTTGTCCGAATCTACTTATTTTAAACTAACTTGCAGAAATTCAATTCATTAGAACAGAAGATAACAATAAGCATCGAGGTCCCATTTCCAAGTAAAATACAAGCAACAAAGCATTTTCCTAAGGTGCGACAATCGCACTTTACTTCTTGCAGTCATCAACTTTCTGGTAACTTCTACTAGTACACATAAAGACCATTTACAGTTCACAGGATGATTGGTATCTTTTTTCTGCAATTTCCAAACAAGATTTTCTTGCAGAAGATGATTTCGTATTTGATTTCCCATGATAGATATGTTTTGACAGAGGGAAATCATAATATTTATCACATATTCAGTTATCACAATTCATTTCCTACATGGCCCAAAAGAACGTTAGCGAAAAAATTAACAAAAGCCTATAAAGCTTATGAGGGTCCAACCCCCCCAGACTCTGAATACTATAATGTTTGCACTCAAGAGTATTTGTCCATTCAAGAATTGTATCATTCAACAAAAGAGTCAAATTGGACAAAAACACTGAAAAGAGAAAATGAAGGCCTGTTGCAACTTTTTACATGATCATCAAAGAGTTCCACATAAAAGAATTTGTGTATATATGTCCCTTCCGCATAAATAATTAGGTACACAAAATTACATATTTCCTTTTCCGTTTACTTGAGATAAATTGAAGTTGTTCTATATTAAGTAACTTTCACATTCGATGTGGATGAAGGTGGAGATGGTGAAGACGACACAACCACATGATAAGAGGAAGATGCAAGTTGAGCTAGAGCTGGAATCGAACCACCTGCACAATTGAATTAAGATTATTAAGTTATACTTGAAAAATGATTGATTCAACAAAGGTTGACCATTAACTCTATACAAAAATATTATGACGAACTTTTAAGTGTGAATTAGAAAGAAAGCTTGTAATCATTATGGTTAGCAATTCCAATCAAGACATAAATGAGTAGCGATCCTTCTTTGGGGCAAATGAAACAGTATTCAAATATAAATGTAAATTCGCCAAATTGTTCGATTATATTTTATTTCTTGTCCTATCTTAATTTCAACCTCTGTTTCATGCAACTGGTATTATTCTCTTTTAATCATTTTTATTAAATATATTTTGAACCATTTACGAAATTTAAATTTGATTTTTTGTTTTTCTGTTTTTTCTTAACATTTCTTGCAACTTCTCATTTAGAGCTCTTTTATTTGTTCTATGGCTATTATGTAGATTATACCTTTTGTATAAATTTTCAATTGGAGTTGAGTAATAGATGACTGTTTGTTTTTCCATTGTGATGTTCATTTAACATGGTATCAAGAGCCACTATTTTATATATATTTACAGAATATTGACTCAATATACCACGTCAGAGAAACAACACAACACAAAAATCATTTATTTATCCACCCTATTTGAAAATTGATATGAAATACATCAGTGACACATTTACCATAATAAGGGCCTGACTCCATACTATTTATCTTAGGTCACAATACTAGAAGGAAGAAATATTAGTTAAGTTAAGATGCATTTTTATCATTTAGATGCTGAGTGTGTGTTGCTGGTAGGTTAGAATGAGTTAGTGATCCTTTATGAAGAAAGAGATGGTTCCTTTTGCTCTTTTTTCACTACATATACTTAAATTGTCTTTACGGATGCAAAATAGCGAGTAGATTCTTTTGACAACTGAAGCATTTCCAAGATTTTATTCTTGTAAATAGACAAGGAAAAACTTTGGTATCTTTTATATACTCAATTGTTCAAACTCTACTTCTTGGAGCCCACTTCAGTTATATTGATGGAAAAGGCATGAACAAGCAGCACATATTCTAATAGAATGGATGATCCAGATTATAGAGGGAGTATTTAGCAACTTATGGACTACAAAGATGTGAAGACTAATCTACAATCCTCTAGCAATAAAAGTTCAGGCAATCGAAACTCAAGCTTGACTAACAAATTAGAGCAAAGGTAAGATGTCCAAATCCGAAATGGAAAAAGTTCATAACTTAACCATGTAATAATTTATCTTCGGATGCCAAACATAACTCCTTGCATTTTGAATGTCAATGTATCCATAAAAGGTGCCACAGAATTGTGCACAACCTCGTTTTAAGAAGTTACACAAATATTTTAGTTATTTTATGAGATATCTCATTCAATGTTATTACTGGGGAGTGTTTATACCAAAATACGAAATTCCGGGTGATTTAGTTCAAGCAAGGAGATTACTACTCTATGAGCATGAAATGAAGAATCTCCCTTGAGGGGAATCTTTGATGTTACTTCTTCAGAATTTAAACTCTATCAATAAACAATGACAATTAAAAATTAGAAAAAAGGACCCAGATGCTTTACATTTAAGAATTCAAAAAAAGAATGGGATATAAGTATCAAGGTATTGAAAGTTCTGCGAAGAGAATGTCTGACCTGCTAAACCAGCACATCCTGCTGAAAAAACAATGATAGGTGGGGTCTGCATAACAAAAAAAAATATATATAGAAAATCCACATAAAAGAGACAAAAGAAAAAGGACCAACTAAAGAAGGAACAATCGTTTCTCCAAAAAAAAAAAAAAAAAAAAAAAAAGAAGGAAGAATCAACACACACACACATATTTTTATATACACAACACACAAACATATATGTCCGTCTGTATGTGTGTTTGAGTTAGAGGGACTGATATATCTTGTAAACAAAAAAAAGAAAAAAAAAGAAACTTCTTCTAGGTTAAAATTGTCTGAAACCGTCTGCTTGCTGGGTAGGTTCCTTTAAATACTACCTGGCACAGACCAGACTCAAGGCCCATTATACATGATCAGAATGTCGGTCATAACAATCAAGAGCGCAAGACGCAATAAGGTGCAACAGTCTCCTGGAAATAAAGTGCAATGTGGGACTTTTCTGGAAGTAAAGCACATAAACACACAGTTATCAGTTTCTATATTATTTAAAAAGAGAAGTCATGTCATACTCAAATGGAAGTTATGATACCATGCTACACCAATTTTTCTATATTCTGGAATTACCCCAATAGTTAACAGAAAACCAGCAACAATAAATGCGAAAGTGTAGTTTCAATTTTTCTCTAAACTGATAACTTGTAAGTTCATAAGTCAACCATGGAAAAAATCCCATATTTATCTCTGAAGTGGCTCCCACACAACTGCAGCCATTACTTTCTCATCCAAACTCTTCAATTTATCTCACTCTGGACGTGGAGGTGTGACTCTCGCTTGGCCTCATCTCCATTGTCTGTATTGTTGCTTAGAGTGGGATAATTTGTTCTTGATATTCTTTAGTTAATGTGGATAGAGTGGAGAATATTAAAATACAATCTCGATTCATTTTTGTTTATGCTCTTGTAGGAAATTGTTTAATTAGGACATGGCGATTCTCCAGTACATCTTGTAGTGGTATTCTATGTTTGTCGGTTGTTTGTGGTGGTAAACTTTTTGTCTTTCCGCTAGTGCTTGCTGTCTCAAATTAATATATCCTGATAGTACCATGCAATGTAGCCTTCAAGTTTACCATATTTGCTACTATGATAATTACCATATACAAAGGGAACTCAAACAACAATTAGTTTGATCTTGAGTTTCGTACAAGTGTTCCAATTAATAATAAAGTGGAACTACATTTTATACACTAATAGGGGTTTATATTTGCGGTTCATGTGTGTGCCAGTGACTAGTTTACCGTGAATGACAATATATTTTAGCATTTTCATGGAAATTTCTAGAAGTAATCAGTTAAATCTAGGTGTGAACAATTAGTTTCATCACTAAATCATATAAATCACTTGTAACACTCGATCAAAATTGTAAATTTTGTCTGCCAAGTATGACGGATTCCGTCTTTACACAGACACGGAAGACACCCCCCACCACACCCAAGTGCAAAAGATTTATTGCTGATACAACATACCCGACAAATGAACTTGTTCTTGTAATTAAACCAATCTTAACTACCATACTTCTACTTAACATATAATCAATGAACTGGTGACCAGAAACAGCAACAAACAGTAAGAGTGACATTAATAAAAGGAAAACCACGAATTGGACAAAACAACCAACTGTAATTAAAAAGGAGAAGGGGGGGGGGGGGGGGGGGGGGGGGGGAAGGAGGTCCAACACCACAGGTGGAGGAAAACAACTATACAAGCAAGGTATCAAAAAACTTACACCAACAAGAAACTGCAACCACATAGGGCCTTTAATCCACCTCCTAACAACCGGCATAGCTGAAGAATAATTTAAACATGAAAGTATAAAGTGAGTTATACTATTCTTACCATATCATAAAATAGAATAAAATAATTCTAATGTAAGTATACCATGATTAAAGCCATTAAAAGCTCCAGCCATGCCGCCAACGGCTGTACCTATCTGATTAACAATAACAATATCAAATAAGAGGCAGGAAACCTAAAAAAATGCCATCAAGTACATAAATAAATTTAGACCATGGAAAAGCTGTCCCTAATGAGTGGTGCAACAGTCCAATCGCTGGCCTCCTACAATCATAAACAAAATTAAGATTTAAGAAATGTTTGTTTGAGAATTCGAACGAAAATTTAAAAAATGAAAGAAAATAAAATTAGGTAGTACCATCTCCTTGGTGAGGGGGCCGGCGCAGTGGTGACACCTCATGGTTATATTATCGGTTGATCCACGGTTTAGCTCCTCCGCCATCACTGCGGACATGAATTTTGTTGCATACAAATGGAGAGAAATAATACCTTACGCAGTGTCTATTTGGGCTTCGGGGGTTTTAGGGGGGCGGGCTGGGACGCAGAAGAAAGTACAGTGGTTTCAGCCCAAATAACTGGGCCGTTAACGGTTCGGAATAGGCCGTTAGTTGTTTCAGCCCAAATATACGTACGATGACCAGGGCTAGGATTCTATTAACCGGAGCAGGGATCATTACAAAAAATGGCTAGAATTCCTTGAGGTTATCTTCTAGCCATTTTTTGTTCATTTTTTATCATTTTATTGCAGGCATTCTATTATGAAGGAACGTCCATCATGTCAAATGAGGAATTTGATAACCTCAAGGAAGAACTAATGTAATGATTACTCTACCAGAGAAGTACCTGGAGAAGGCTGTGAGATGGCGGCAGCAGCGGATGGCTGTGAGGATGGCGGCGGCCGGACGGCAGCGGAGGAATGGCTGTGGGTGTGCGGCGGTGGATGGGAAGGAAAAGGATGGTTAACTTAGGGCCAGGGGCGGAGCTATAGAGGGGCTGGGGGGGGCGGTCGCCCCCCCCCCAAGAAAATTCTGGATATAAATATATATAGATATTATTTGCATAGATATGAATATCATGACCTGTGGTCTAATGGTTAGGGAACTAAAGTGATTTTCTTAGGTCCAGGGTTCGAATTTCAGGTTGCACATTCTTCTCTTTTTAATTAATTTATTGTATTTCTTTATCAACTATCAATTATAACGTATCTTGGGTTACATAATATTTTTTAATATTTAATAGATTCTTAACAAACTTGCCGGTGGATTTTTTTCATCATTTGTTGGATAAAACAATTGCTAGTATATTTTTTTTTATCTTATGTTGGATAACATTATAGTGTCAATTTATCTTAAATAAAAATTTCTCATATTAACATAACTTAAAAAAGCTATCGAGTTTGCTATAAAAAAAAATTTCGCCCCCCCTAGAATAATTGTCTAGCTCCGCCACTGCTTAGGGCTTTTGATTTTGATAAATGAAAGAGAATTAGAGATAATTTGGGACTGGTTCGGTTTTTGGGTTTGGTAAATCCGTAAATGGGTAATGAAAATTAAAAAAAAAAAAACATTCAGTAAAATCGGTTCGGTTCGGTTTTAACGAAAACCGAAAGCATACATGTTCGGTTTTGAGCCTGGAATCGATTACCAAACCAAAAATTCGGTTATTCGGTCGGTTTACCGAATCAATCTCAGCCCTAGTTGACAGCAAGTTGCAATCCCATAGCTCAAATTTGAATCATACTGGAATTATCACATTGAAGATGACATATACCCATTGTACTATTTGATCCAAGTAGTGATCTACAATTTAGTTGATAAAAAAAAATGTTTGGCATCAAAATGTAACACCAAAATATGATAAAAATACAAACTCATCACTTCTCTCAGTCTTTTTGCAATTTCATGCCTTTAAATACACGAACAAACATACACTTAGATTGTACGTGTTTATTATGTCGAATGATGCAGTTACCAAAAACAAACTTCTACTAAAATGAAATACGTGTAATATTAATTTTATATAACAAATTCTACAAATTAAATAAGTTTCTAATCTTGAATTGACTGCATCACAATAAAAGAAATATATAAACAAAAAAATATCAAATGAAAACTTGTTGGCTGTTTGTTCAAATGGTTTAGGAGGGGGCATTTTTGCCTAAATTAGGTTTAGAAAAAATTGCCTAGATTTTGTGAATTCTCATGCATCACATTATTCTTTATAAGTATCATCATGACCAAAATAAATAATATGGTACAATCCTAATAACAAAGTATATAAATTATTTCTTAAACCAAGTAATTAGTTTCACTTGACATATTTAGGTGACGTCACATTATGTGACGTCAATTTAATTCAAGGCACTGGATCATAAATATGTAATCACAGCCACATAAGTTTTATAATATATAATAAAATTAAACTTAGTTAATTATGAGTTACATGTTTAACAGGTTAAAACTATAATGTATCTTATATTCTTTAATATTCCAAAGTTAACTTCCTTAAATGTTTCTACATTCCTTCTTTTCTTTTTTCTACCCAAATTAATATTAAATTACCATAAAAATTATATGTTTCCACATTGTATGGTACAAATTCATATATAATAGTACAACACCACCAATGTGTATAATTATTCATATTGCATAGTATTGACTTCACATACTTAGTACGGTATCATATTAGTAGTAATTAGTCACATTATATAGTATTACCATTAGTACTAACCAATTTACGGATAATTATTCACATTACACGGTATATGTCTCATATATAATAGTATAGACTTACATATCATAGTAATGACTCCACAAACTTAGTACGGTCGACCCATATTAGTAGTAATTAGCTACATTATGAAGTATTATCATTAGTACTAACCAATGTGTCTAATTATTCACATTATATGGTATAATGTCTCACATTATATAGTATTGACTCCACATACTTAGTACGTTATCTCATATTAGTAATAATTAGTCATATTATATATTATTACCACTAATACTAACTATTACGGATAATTATTAACATTACATGGTATATGTCTCACATATAGTAATATAGACTCGCATAGCATAGTATTGACTTCACAAACTTCGTACGGTCGACTCATATTAGTAGCAATTAGCCACATCAAAAAGTATTATCATTAGTACTAACCAATGTATCTAATTATTCGCAGTACATAGTATAATGTCTTACGTGTAACATAATTGACTCCACATACTTAGTATGGTCTCATATTAATAATAAATAATCACATTATATAGTATTACTATTAGTACTAATCAATCTACTCATAGTTCTTCACATTATATGGTACATATCTTACATGTAGTAGTATAGACTCACATAGCATAGTATTGACTCTACAAACTTAGTATGGTCTCATATTAATAGTAATTAGCAACATTATGAAGTATTATCATTAGTACTAACTAATGTGTCTAATTATTCCCATTATATGGTATAATGTCTCACATTATATAGTATTGACTCCACATACTTAGTACGGTATCATATTAGTAGTAATTAGTCACATTATATAGTATTACCATTATTATTAACCAATTTACTGATAATTCTTCACATTACATGGTATATATCCCACATGTAGTAGTATAGACTCTCATAGCATAGTTTTGACTCCACATACTTAGTACGGTATCATATTAGTAGTAATTAGTACATTATATAGTATTACCATTAGTAATAATCAATTTACTGATAATTTTTCACATTACATGGTATATGTCTCACATGTAGTAGTATAGACTCACATAACACAGTATTGACTCAATATACTTAGTACGGTCTCATTTTAGTAGTAATTAGTCACATTGTATAGTATCACCATTAGTCATAACTAAATTACTGACAATTCTTTATATTACATGGTATATGTCTCACATGTAGTATAATATTGACTTCACAAATTTAGTACGGTCCCATATTAATAGTAATTAGTCACATTATGAAGAACTACCATTAGTACTAACCAATGTGTACAATTCTTCACATTACATGTTATATGTCTCACATGTAGTAGTATAGACTCACATAACACAATATTGACTTCACATACATAGTATGTCCCATATTAGTAGTAATTAACCACATTATGAAGTAATGCAATTACTAATGTCCAATATGTATTAAGATATAAATTTTATGTATTAAAATATATTATGAATTTTTGCAAAGGTTAATATTAATTATTCAACACGAAATATTATATATCATTTATTATAAAATATTATTATACACAATTATTTATTTATTTTTATAATAATTATTAGTTTATAATTTACTATTATTGTGGTTAAATATTACAATGAATGTGGTCAAACAATAGTATAGTATAATTATATATGATATTAATTATGACTTGTTAGTTACCTGTTAAGTAGGTAATTTATTAATAAGGTGTCGTAATTCTATTGGTTATAATTTACATAATGTGACGTGACGTCACCTTAGAATTTTCCTTCCATTTATTTAAGAACCTACCAATTATGTTTGTATAATAAAGGAAAAGTTTGAAGGAGGTAGTGCAATTATTTTTAAATGTTGAATCTGATCATGAGATTCAGGACATCTTGTATCGATAATATGTAAATCCTTCTAGAAAGTTAGAAAAATTACCAATTTGATTAAAAATAAATCAACCAATTACAGTCAAAATGTTGGGACCGCAATATCAGGCAACATAAAAGATAATAAAATTTACAGGCACTGGGCCCGCAATCCTTTTAAGAAACCCCCAAGGCCCAAGCCCTGCTCCATTCTTCTTTATATACACGGAAAGTTGCATTAAGCACATAAATCATCATTCCCTTTTTTTTTCCTTTCGACTTTGTCTTTGTGGTATTTGATTTCCATTAAAGTGGTGTTTGGGGCTTTTTCTTGATTCAGTCAAACAAAAAGAAGAGAGCTCGAAAAGTTGAGAGAAAAATGACTGGTGCCAAGCAAGGTGAAGGAGAAGAA
Organism: Penstemon barbatus; assembly: GCA_003313485.2. Taxonomy (NCBI): domain Eukaryota; kingdom Viridiplantae; phylum Streptophyta; class Magnoliopsida; order Lamiales; family Plantaginaceae; genus Penstemon; species Penstemon barbatus. Next base: position 8,506,679 of record CM064877.1, on the reverse strand, counting down.
GAGAGAGTGACGCTTGATCTTCTCAAGAAGAAAATGGATGAATTTGCAAAGGAAAGAGACTGGGAAAAGTTCCACAGCCCCAGAAATCTTCTTCTGGCTATGGTAAATAAATCAACCTTTTTTATGAATCAAACCTTATTCATTTGTATGAACAGGGCATTTTTTTTTAAAAATAGTTGCAATGTTACAAAATTATTGACTTGTATACTGTTTGTTGTATATATAATCTTGCCATGGTAATATTTTGTTCTTACCATATTGCGATTTGTTTGGCCATTTCTGTTTTTACTTTTCACCCTTCCTTAAATCCCAAGTAAAGATTTAAACTTTGTTGTCTTGTCAATGTTTTTGGCAAAATTCTAGCTCAAATCAAATCAAATCGTAGTTGGGGCGGTTAACCATAAAAGAATAAGTGTATTGCCCTTGTCACGGATCATAATTCATAAGTGGTATTCAATCACAAGTCAAGTGCGTGTTATATTTTTCATGTAAATCTTTTGGATTGTGTCAAAACAAGAATTGCCCATGTTTTCTATGAAGTCAAAAACTTCAACAACACACATCATATCATGTTGTTGTCTTTTCCTCTCATACAAATGAACCAAAACACTTTTTGCTTTTACCCTTTTGCCTTTCTGTCTCAACCAAAAACATGAAACATTAATAGTCACTTTACATTGACAAAAATTTCAACACAGGTTGGAGAAGTAGGTGAACTTTCTGAAATATTTCAATGGAAAGGAGAAGTCCCCAAAGGGCTTCCAGATTGGAAAGAAGAAGAAAAAATTCACTTAGGAGAAGAACTTTCAGATGTTCTTCTTTACCTAATTAGGTTGTCTGATGTCTGTGGTATTGATCTTGATAAAGCAGCACTTAGAAAAATTGAACTCAATGCATTGAAATATCCAGTGAATCTCTGCAAAGGGTCTTCAAATAAGTACAATAATTGCAGCAGCAACAACTACAGTAGCAGTAGTACAGCAGATTGAAGAACAATTCTTGAATTTATCCAAAAAAAAAAAAAAAAGAAACAGTTGTTGAATTTCTACCTTTATCAAAGGCCAATTGTGTTTTAACTTTTTTGTTTAGCTATAAATGGAAAGTTTAGGTCTCGCAGAATATGGTAGTAAGAGATTTTCTAGTGTTTGGCAATTATGCATTGAAGATTTTTATGACTTTTTGGCAGATGAAGTGAATCACCCCACCTTTATATGCTTTTTCACTTTGTTCATGTTTTCCAGTTCTTGACTTTCCTTGCTTAATTTATTGCTGTACATTTTTGTCCAATAGTCCAATACTATCAAGAGTTATCAACAAAATGTTCCAATTTTTGTCTGTTTAATTTGGGTAAATTTGCTTTTAGAACGTGTGAGAAAGGGAGGTTGAATTGAATTCCAAAACTCTTTTTTCTTGAGTATACCAAATGGCCCTATTTGTGTGAACAAGAGGCAAAATGTGATTAACCTTTTATGTTATATATAATCATTCTTTGATTCAAAATGAATAAGTTCATGTGTTTAAAGTGTGTAAATCGTCACGTTAGATTGTTTTGTACATTCCTAATTACTAATTGGGTTGGTACTCACTCTTCGAATAGTGGTACTTGTTCTTTGTTGGCCATTAGAAATTTAAGTGAGAAACAGTTGAACGATTAGAGAGTAAAGTACAAAACAATTGAGGGAGGGAATGAAGCGTGGTTTCTTTTCTTATATAATACTATAATTGATTTTGTTCAAGACTTTAGGTATCACTAATGAACTTGATCACAAAACTTGTTGCATGAGCCCATGTACAATATCAGACGTGGTCATGAAATATTGACATGTAAATGTAACAAAATGTGTTGATCATATTCTATATCCTAATTCAACATTAGTTTTTGACTTGTGATTTGTAGACTACAAGTATTCAAGCATTTTCTTATTGATGGTGCCTATTGAAGTAAAAAGAGTTCAAAGTGCATTAGATTAAGGAAATTGGTGGTATTGTAGTTTGGCAGGGCATGCAAAAGTTTCTAAACAGAAAAATGTGTCTCATACTCAACAAATCAAATACAAATACAAAATGTATGACAATGACTCCTACAAACCAACTTTGAAATTTGGTATTGGTGGACACGTGTTTGCAATAACTTATTATTGTGTTATTTTTTAAGAAAAATAGAAGTTAAAGCACCTATTGCAAAGACTTCGAAACAACCTCCTCCCAAAAAAAATAAGTTGTTGCGAACATTACCTGAGATTAATTGGATACTTGTAAATGGCCCAAATGTTTATAATTGGATAACTTCCTATACACTACCTAATGTTTTACAACATACCACCTAAAATTTAATATATACCAACACTTTACCGTCATTAACTATCTTTAAGAATAATAGTCGGCATTAGTAAAAAGTTCATTTCGCCCCCTCATAATATCTTTAAATTTCGTTTAGAATATTGTGAAAGTATCTAAAATACTAAAAGACATTTATATTGTCTACAAATCAAAGCTGGTGATTAAACATTCATCCAAGTTGACCTCCGAACATGACTTTGAGTCCTGCTCGCGGTAAGGGACATATTGAGGTGCACGTGGGAAAGAAAAGTGAGAATGCTCATCGTGGAAATTGGCACGAAAGTCATTTGTATCTTGGTCAAGAGGACAAATCAACCTAATCTTTGATTGATTATTTTTCTTAATAATATTTAAAAAATAAAAATTAAAAAATCCACACAAAAGACATAGGGAGGCCAATATGAAGAGGCTTGTTAACTAATTTTAGCATTATTAAATAAGTATTTTGCACGAATTTACAAATATATCAAAACACTTAATTCCTTTAGATTAAAAATATCGAAATCAGTCCAAAATACATAAAACGTACATGCCTCTTTAATTAGTGTTCCTTCATAACACTTGAAAGTTGAATTTCTTAAGAGGCACGCATAATAATATTTTTAAGAATTAAGCATTATTAATGAAAAGGGGACACATATATGTCATCATGGTCACATTTTTAACAATTACTGGTGTTATCTTGTGAACGGCTGCTTCTTTTGTACTTGTTTGCAATTAATTGTAAAACAGTGTACCCTTTGCAAGGTTAAAGGGTCACTCACAACTCCTACTTTTCCTTATTTTAAAATAAAGAATCATTTTATACTTGATCCCGAATATTTTATTGAATTTCTTCAATTTTAATAATAAAAGCATTAAGAAAAAGGCAAAACAAAAAACAAAAAAACTTCTTCTGTGTAATCATGACCCTAACACACCCCTACTCTGGCAAAAGAGATGTACCCCTTCCTTTCTTTACAATAAAGTACTAATATTTTATAATGTATAATAATCACTATTAAATAAAAGTAAAAGTGTATTGAAATTAAACGTCGGTTGAAAACAATAGTTCTACCTTATGCTATTTTCAACAGCTCTTTTAAATTTCAGCCTCTTATCCTAAAATATAAGTAATGAACAGTGTTATACACTTTAACATTTTACTCTGCATTCCAACAGCTAGTTTATATTTTAACATATAACTTTTATATATTACATAGTGTCATATAATATTATCAAATTATTAATTAAATATATTAATTAAATTATTTATTAATTTTCTTTTGAATTTAGTCAAGTTGATTGGTCAATGATATCAAGGGATAAAGATTTATGGGACGGAGGAAGTATTTTATATAAATAATAATGATATATTTATAATATTAATTTTTTCATTTAATTTCATAATTAAAAATAGTTTATTTTTAAAAAAAAATATTAATTTTTGGAGTTTTATGGGCATAATATTTTAATGTTTTGCATGAAAGTACAAAAATGCAAACAATTGCAAATAACAATTTGTATTTGCTCATGGGTTTTTGGCCATCAAAACCTGTAAAACAACTCCTAAATTATATATGTGCTCTTGGAGAACACTTTTTGTCATAATTTTAACAAAATTCTTAAAATTTAAGTTTTACACTTGCTCTTGGAGATGGCCTTATAATTTAATTTTTGAGGTTGAGTTAAACTCAAGTCATGTAGCTGAACTTAACCCAAACCATGTGGTGAATTCTAATAAAGTGAATATTATTCATTTAATTTGTGCACGCTAAAAATTGAATACATTTAGTTTGAGCTAACAATTTATATTTGAAGTTATCAAAATATTAGTTCACTTACCTACAATTCTAATCCCAAATTTGTCGGAATTAAATTCGGTACCCGTAAGTTCTCAGTTGTCACGTAAGCAAACAAATTGATGCATCAAATTTTTTTTGCCCTAGTAATAAGTAGTGGGGGAAGGTTTTGAGAGAAACACAATGTTATTTTCCCTCCAATTTATTAATTTGATTGAACACTGACTTTAATTCCAACGAATTTAAAACTGGAATTACATAAAAGAGAATTAAAACTACGATAATTTAAAATGTAAATTATTTATAGGAACTAAGTGTTTCTAATTTTTGCATTCCTGCAAAAATTAAAGGATTAACATTACTTTTTTTTTTTTTTTTTCTAGTAGATAAACACCATCATTATTTTAATTTTTCTCATAATGACCTTCATGATTAAGAAGCTGCACGACCCATCTCAATCACACTGTATTCTTTATAAAAACCATTACTTAAGGAACAAATTTTGGCAAAAAAAAAGAAAAAGATAACTTTTGCAAGAATGCTTAAGAGAGCCTTTAGTATTTCCCTATTTCCCAACTCCTCCGTGGTACTAGGATTGCGACGGCGCAAGCGGCGGAGGAAGGGCGGAGCTATAAGGTTAGGGAACCGGCGGAGAGGGTTTTGCATCGGGTTCCGACGGGTGGTCCATTGGGGAGTCATGGCTTGTCCCTTTCGTGTGTTGAAGAAAATAATAATGGAGATGGTGGCTAATGGTAATGGGCGCTTGGTGGAGGCTTATTGTTGGTCCTTGCCTTTTCTACGTCCTCAAATATTTCCCTTGTGTTGATTTTACTTTTTCCTTTTTTCTTTTTTTTACTTTTTTTTTCCTTTTTTTGTTTTACCCTTGTGTTGATTTGTATAAAGTCATTTACTCATTTAATTTTTCTTTATCTCTTCAGTTGATTTTTATTTAGTTTTCTTTAAATACACTCTCTCGTACTTTTATTTTTGCTCCCTCACATTTTGAAACAAAAACTTAATTAGGAAAAAGAAATTGTAACCTTTACTCGTTTTAATATTTATATCCTTAAATACTGGTAGATAATTACTATTATCAAGTCGCAACTTCATGTGATATATAATATATTTTAATATATATATATATATAAAAAAAAAAATCTTATTTCCATCATATTCAAATGCAACAATAAAATTACAATCTATATGCAACAAAAAGTACAACCAAGGAAGCAGAATATTTAGGTACATATGAAGGTTTTTTTTTTAATTCCGTCATCACCTGGAAAAATAAATCAGCAAAAGAAAATTGTAATTTAAAATTATTTTGTTGCAAAAGAAAATAATGTCGACAAGCTAGTAGGCAATTAATTGAATGTGATTTAGAATTCGGCTTACTATCCAAGACGTGTTTTGTGTGTTGCGTGATCGTATGTTGTAAAACATACAGCACGTACGTATATTGGAAATGAAATTATAATTTTCTTCCTCAAATTAAAGGTTAACGAAATTCCTAAACATACATATATTATATAGATTCAAATGGCTAGGTATATATATGTATACAACTGTGTGAACGAGCTAAGTCAATCAATGACGTGTTTGATTATCAACTTAATTTGGATCCACCAATTTTCAACTTAATTAGTCAATTATATAAATTGAATTCAGAAATTCAAAGACACTAATTTCTTTAACAAAAAAAAAGATTTTTTAAATATAATAATTTATAACAAAATAAAATTCATCAGTTAGAAATTGCAGGATTACGGTCAACCAACCGCCTGGCTATGTACTATGAATTTCACCAAGATACACAACATATAGGATATTACACGGCTGCATATTGTATAATAGTCAGTCATCCAAATTTTCAGTTACAAAAATGTTGAATAATCAGAGTATTATTTACAAATTACACAGACTTTAATAAAATCTGATCACTAATGTCCAAAAGTTCTTTCAAAAGAAGTTATGATTACAAGAAATCCTGAAATTAATTATAAAAGTAATTCAATTCAATTCATGAATATTTGATTCATAGAATTTGTTACACTTAATTGTAATGCTTTCAAATATTAAGATTTCTTATTGCATTATTAAGTATTTCATAGGTTACATATCATGTAAGATTATGCTACTCAATCATCCAATTAAATTTGTTTATAAACTAGACAATAAGAAGAGTGTTCTAGACATTGAAACCATCATTTTTCTTTAAACCAAATGGCTGACAATGAAAATAACAACAATGGATGTGCCAATAATAAGCCTGAAGAGCCACAGCCACACCCAGTTTTTGAGCAGCTACCTGGTGTTCAATATTGCATAAACAGTCCTCCCCCATTGCGTAATACTTTTAACTCTTATTTGATTTATTTAAGTGGGATTTTCATAATATGCCCAGACAGACACGCCTCGAAAGAGACTAAGTTGAAAATAACTATTTTTTTCCTGATTTTGCAGTGGAATCTATTTGTTTGGGATTCCAGCATTATCTTCTAGCTCTTGGTTCAATTGTGTTGATTCCAAGCATGTTAATTCCCCAAATGGGTGGTAGTGATGTAAGCCTTTAGAAACTCATTTATTTTTTTGGCATATATATTTTCCCTTTTTTTTTTTCTTCTCAAATTAATTCTACATAATATGGGATTTGAACCATTCTTTATTTTCTTGAATTGCAGAGAGAGAAGGCCTTAGTAATACAAACCTTACTATTCGTATCGGGTCTAAATACACTGTTTCATTCCTTTTTCGGCACAAGGCTACCATCAGTTATAGGCGGTTCCTACGCATTCTTGATTCCAGCAACTGCAATCATTCACTCCAGACGACATACAATGATACTATCGCCTGAGGAGGTACATGATATATTTATTTTTAATTTTAATTTATCAGTTTTTACAAATGTAGAATGATTTAGTATATTGATTTTATTTTCTCAGAGATTCATGCATACAATGAGGGAAATTCAAGGTGCATTAATTATCAGTTCATGTTTTCAAATGATCGCCGGATTCATTGGTTTATGGAGAAATATAGTAAAGTGAGTTTGTAATAAACCAATATTTGCTTTCGTTTAGAAGGTTAAGATTTTTAATTAATCTTAACTTTTGTACTTTCTTGTTTTTAGGCTGTTAACCCCTCTCTCTATGGTCCCATTGGTTTGTTTCGCTGGACTTGGGCTCTACCATCTCGGTTTCCCATTGGTAAGCTTCGTTTGGATGATTTAATATGCAATCGCAATTCACAAGCTTTTACTAAATTAAAGTTTGTATCTTCTTTGTAGATTGCTAAATGTGCTGCAGTTGGGATACCAGAGTTCATACTCATTATTGTCATTTCACAGGTAATAATAACCTATATAGCTTATAACAAAACTTTTGTTTTTTGTGTTTATATTATGCTTGATCCTTTAGATAATGATCGATCTATTTTTGCAGTATCTTCCGAGATTTTTAAAACCGAAAAAGCCTCTATGCGATCGATTTGCTCTGCTATTCTCCATAGCAATTGTTTGGCTTTACGCAGAAATTTTGACTGGGAGTGGAGCCTTTACCAAATCGAAGAATTTTAGTTGTCGAACTGATAGCTCTGGACTCATTAAAGGAGCTCCGTGGTATATTATTATCTACTACAACTAGTTTCTTTCTCATGTTTTAATACTTATAATAAATTTTTATTTATTCTTTTCTCCTTAATTTGTAGGATATATGTTCCATTTCCATTCCAATGGGGGCCTCCTACTTTTAGAGCCGGACAGATTTTTGTAGCAATAGCCGCCTCATTCGTTGCTTCTATAGAGGTCTCATTCACTAAAAAATCATATTTCAGATTTTGATAGTGAATTTTACATAATAATAGTCTGACTTCTTTTTTTTTTTTTTTTTTTTCTGATTTATTCTTTGTCCTTTTGGCAGTCTACTGGTTCGTTTATTGCAGCAGCACGATATGGAAGTGCAACACCTGTGCCGCCTTCAGTAATTAGTCGTGGAGTTATTTGGCTGGTATGAAAAACAAGAAAAGCAATAATTGTTCTTTTCTATAACTGAATTTTAGCTTCAGTTTTAATGGATAAAATGAGTAATAATACTTAAATGAATATATGTTCTGAATTTAGGGAGTTGGGACAATGCTTAATGCGGTTTTTGGAAGCGTTACCGGTTCCACTGCAATAGTGTAAGTAAATCTTTTATAAGTTCAAAATAAATGTATTCATTCAAAATATTTTCCTATTGGTGTATGTTTAAGTATCTCTTACAAAGATTACGCATATTATATAGGGAAAATGCTGGTCTTTTAGCCTTAACAAGAGCAGGAAGTCGAAGAGTAGTTCAAATATCAGCTGCATTTATGATTATTTTCTCGGTTTTAGGTAACTTGCTTTATAAGGAATCAAGTGAAGTTATGAATTCAAACATGACTTGCTGATATTATGATGTCAGGAAAATTTGGCGCGATTTTTGCGTCAATACCTACACCAATCATGGCAGCTTCATATTGCATCTTCTTTGGTTACGTTGGTATGTATCTTTTACCTCGTCTCATGTTATATTATACCATCTTGATCTTGAATCTATTAACTTTTGTTCGATTATCACAGCATCAGCTGGTCTAGGATTTCTCCAATTCTGTAACCTTAACAGTTTCAGAACAAAGCTTATATTGGGGTTATCTTTCTTTATTGGACTTTCTCTGCCTCAATACTTCAAAGAAAATCATTCGATTTTAAGAACCTATCCTGTCAATAGGCATTCAACATGGGTACGCAGATTCACAAGTTATTAAACCAATTTCGATGGATATTTGCTTTGTTATAAAACAGGAACTAATTTTCATTAATGGACTATATTTTGCAGTTCAATGACTTTGTGTCTGTGATTTTCACATCACACGTGACTGTGGCCGTTTTAGTTGCTCTTTTACTGGACTGTACTTTATGTCATGGAAGCGACGAGGGGAGGAAAGATAACGGAAGTTATTGGTGGAAGAAGTTTATGTTTTATGACAAAGATGTTAGGAATGATGAGTTTTATAAATTGCCAGGACGCCTTAATAGTTGTTTTCCAGCTTTCTGAATTTTTTCAAAGTGTTGGTCTCTTCTTGAAGCTCTTATTGTTAAGATTCTGAGTTGTAAGTTTTGGGGGCATTGTCTCTTATGTAAAGCTTCTACTTGACATTGGTTTAAGTACTGTTGATTTGTTGAACAATACAATGTTAAGTTGAAGTTGAGAATTCAAATTTTGATTTTGATTTGACAAGATAGCTCTTTGATTTAATAGTAGAAGGGTGTCAAATTAATTTTTGGATTAAAAGTCTTAATTTCTGTATATTTCAAAAAGAATATTGGAATAGAATCTCTGATTCAAATCTGTTATGTTCAAAATTTTAAATGGGACTAGGTAAACTGGGAAAGTAAACAAACATAATTTTTCTTCATTTTCTATCGAGCTTCAACATAACAAATTTTAAAACTATATATTTGTACAATTAGACTAGAATTACAATTACCTATCAATATTAAATTTATAAATTATTGTTAATGTTACTTTGTTTATTTATTTATTATTGAGTTCGGATTTATTATGTTGACTACCATAATTCTGAAAATGGTGCTATGTTTATTGGAATTCGCATGCGTTTAAATTGAATTATCTTTAAATCTCAGCTAAAACATAAGTAAGATTATTAATTATTTAATTTTGTAATTTTTTTTTGCAGATCAATTTGTAATTATCTAAATTGAGGTTAATAAAAGTGGGTTAAATTCCATAACATTCTGAACCACAAAAGCAAAGGACTATAGCACTGAGCCGTAGGAGGAGTTAGGAAGAACCAAAGTAAAATGGCTTCTTCAACCACCCTCATCATCCGCACCCCCGTCCCTTCAATTTCATCCCGCCACCACCCCGCCGCCGCCACCAAATCTTACAACTATCTCCTCCTCCCCTTCTCACAACCCAAACCCCTCTCCTTTTCCCCACTCCCAAAGCCCTTAAAATTAAGAATTTCCGCTTCGATTTCCCCTGCCCTAAAAAGCCCAGTAAACAAACCGGATTTGTTATCCGGGTCAACCCGGACAGTCACCTCCCTCATTGCCGTCGCCATAACCGTCTCAAAATTATTCGCAAACGGACTCTTTAGCTTGGCCGTGCAACTGAAGGAGCCCGTGATTTGTGCTGCGGGGCCCGCTTTCTTCGCGGCGATAAAGGACGTTCCGAGGGGGTCGTTAAACACGCCGTTCACTGTGGTGGCAGCTGGTATGGCGAAATGGCTGGACTTGTACAGTGGGGTTTTGATGGTTAGGGTTTTGTTGAGTTGGTTTCCGAATATACCCTGGGATAGGCAGCCCTTGTCTGCGATTAGGGACTTATGTGATCCGTATTTGAATTTGTTTAGGAATATAATTCCACCTATTTTTGATACCTTGGATGTTAGTCCTCTTTTGGCTTTCGCGGTTTTGGGTACATTGGGATCGATTCTGAACAGCAGTAGGCAAGCGTACTGAGGTTGATACTGGATTGGATTGGAATGGCATTTGTTTGGAATAAGGACTGGTAATAATAGCTTACTGAAGTTTTGATCATCATTTTGTTTTATGGTTATAGAAATTGATGTCGGTACATTTACATATATAACTATATAATTGCAGAAGTTATTTACTTTTATAAATCAGTTGTATTTGGATGGATTATACTCCTATTTGGTACTTGTTCATTGTTAGTGGTGAGGGTGAGAGACATTCTACTTTTTTCCATGCAGTGTAGTTTTTCTTTGCCACAGGACGCTCGATGTTTAATTGCTAATACTAGAGTGTTGTTAATTTGTTCTTCTGCTGTTTTTTCATTGTTTCCATTTCGTTTAATTAGCATAATGCGATCTGCTTGTTTACCTTCTTATTAGGATTCAGATATGTCTTTGTGTAATCCCATATGAACCGTAGGATGCTCTTAAAGAAATAGTTAGAATAAAAGGGTTTGTTAGAATACTCTTGATCAACATTGATGTGTTCCAAAATTTGTATTAGGATCCTGGGCTATAGAAATGCTTTTCTTTCATTTAATCTCGATAAATCTTTCTGTTAAATAGAAGAGCAATATGGGAACTGCCTGATCGAATATTTTCTTCTTTTTGTGGTACTTCTTGAAAGAATATGTAGATGTTTGAAGTATGCTAATTTACTGCATGATTATGTTCCCCTTATCGGTTTACATCTACAACTTTGTGTTTGTAGTTATTATCTGCTGCAGGCAGCTGCACTATGACTAGGATTCTTCTCCCCTTTGCCTCATATGGTATAGCAGCTTCTGGTAGTATAATATAAGACATCAAAAACCAAGAGGTGGGGTGGACTTATATGAGGCAACTGTATTTGATTTTGATCTGAGTTAGAGCTGCAATTCTCATACTTCTGAATCAAACCAAACTTTGCCTGTTCATTGCAAAAATGTTAAGAGTATGTCTATAGGGTCTAAAATGGCTCGTGAGATTTTTCTCTGGTAGTGTCCTTCGTTCCTATTCATTTTCTCAGTTTGCTGGAAAGATACAAAGGTACTTGTAAATTATTCCCAACATTTTGTGAAGACATTAAGGTCGTTGTTGATTGTTTTGGGCCAATTCTTGCCCCTTCAAAATTTGGTCAATATCGATATGTATTTAGTTGTTCCATCCCAAAATTGCTCTGAATGCAGATTTGAGCACATTTGGCTTTGATATCGTATGTCGATCAATATGAAAACAAGTCATCAATTTGATTGATACTTCCTTTTTCTCACTGACCTTCAAGCTTAATTTAATCCATTTCTCAAATTTTCAAAATATAGGCTACGAATTACTTTAATTTTAATTGTGTTTTTAAGTGTTTCTCTTAAAAAATTACGTTTATGTGGAAGCGTAACATAAAAATAAAAGTCACACATAATTTTCACATTAAAAACCTGAAAAATCTCAATGGATTACACGCAATTTCCCGAATCCTTCAATTATTTCTTTATATTCAAATTAGATTTCTTTTAGTATTCAGTACTCTTAAAATTGAAATTCACTACTACTAAAACATATTCAAACCTGGCAATGGCATAGGTATAATTAAGAAATCTACATAAAAAACATACACCGTGACTGAATAAAAATAATATGAGTTGTGTCCTTTTATTTTTGCTTCATTAGCAATAGCAATATTACGGGTTTAAATTTTTAAATTTGTTAAGTGATTTTTTTTTTAATATTTGTTATATTCTTAACCTTTTATTTTTTAACATCTTATTTAAATTATTATAGAAACAACTTAATTGGATCATATATTATAGTAGATTTTTAAAATTTATCTAAATTAATCGATTCCAAATGAGAAAAGATTATGGAAGGGAAGGAGTATATGAACGTATGGGACTCCACCGTATGTCCATGAGAACTTAAGGGACTAAATTGTCTATTACCCAACTTCCTTCTCCCACATTTTTCAATTGCTTCATCCTAAACCCCCCTTTGACTCTTAAATTAAACCCTCATCCCTCTCACCGCTTTCCCCCAATAATCCACCATTTCTGATGCTCTCTCTCGCTAGAAGAGTTCAAAGGTCCCACACATGCCTACACATCCAACTCAGATCCTTTCGAACCGATGCTAGCGGCGGTGCGCCACCTCCCCGTACTCGGAGGCGGTCCAAATTCTCTCCGTCCGCGATGCTTAGAAAATCCGACGAGAAATCCGATTGGTGGGTAGTGGACGGAGAAATGCACGAAATCGGTGAGAACGTGCCTCTCCGAGAACGGTTCGTGATTCCTAGAGATAATATTCCTAACAAGCGCCGCAAACAGCTCCGAGAACAGTTCATGCGCCGCACGCGTCTTGTTCTCAAGGAATCTGTTAGTTAGTTTTCCTAATCGTTCAATTCAAATTCCCTTTTCTTTCTTTTTGTTGTCTTTTTTGTGGTATTTTTTCTGATTAATAATCCCTAAACTGACAGGAGCATGAGCCTTGGTGCAAAAGGTATATGGAATTATATAACGAGCTTAGAGAGAATTGGGAAAGGTTGTATTGGGATGAAGGATATTCCAAGAAGCTTGCTCAGGACCACGCAAATTATGACTCTGCTGAAGAAGATGATGATGATTTCAACCCTTATAGGTTTGATTGGGAAACTTATTCGTTATTATTTTTGTTCTTTAACATCTCTTCTGAATAGAACTTGAGATAGTATTGTACTTGTTGCAGGAGAAGAGAACCCCGAGCTGAACAAATGAAGGTAATCGTATGCAACATTTTATTTCTTTTCGTTTCTTTTGTAAATATTCACGATTCCGATTAATCATGTTATCTGCATAAACATGCTACTACCCTATTATAGACTCTGAGGATCTTTCGAGTAAAGCTTAATCTTTTGGCTTGAACATGTCATTGTAGCTTGTACATTATCCTTGCAGAAGTAAAAGTATAATTTTAATCTTGATTTTTTTTCTTCTTCACGTCTATCATCTAAATATATCTTCCTCTCGCGCCGTGCCGTGGTCATGAATAAAGTTTCTAATTTTATGGTTCGAACCCTAGTTGCTAAGTTGATGCCTTTTTGTGCATTGATTGGGCGTATTTGCACAAGTAGGATTGCTACACCAAGGAAGCTAGACATCTAAAACTATTTCTGTAGCATGTTTATTTGACTTAAAACCTTTCGCTTGCAGGAACAAATTGTAGGGAGGAACAGGGGAACTGATACTTGGGATAAGGTTAGCCAAATCCGCGATAAGTTTGAATATGACAGGGATAGAAGAATGAGGGAGAAAGGTCAGTTTCTTGGTTCTAATGCATTTTGCTCTATTTATACATGCTACACGCTTTGCAGCCGGCTTATGATATGGATAGATATTTATCGGTCTATTGAAGCACCAGCTTCTTTAACTTTTTAGGGCCTTGGTTCTTAAAAACTAGGACTAGAAAACTTGTGGTTACTGATTTATAATGATCATTTTACTGTCCGAACAAGTTTAACCTTAAAGAAATCAATATGAAGGCACATTTTTCAAAATTACATTTTTCTATTAACAACTATGTCCATGGTTAATAAATCTTGAACCCTTGCAGCCTTTGCACCAATGAATGGAGGAAATGATTTTGACACTAGCAACCCGGTCTCAAAGAATGAGCCCTTTGACGTTAGCAGATACATTTCTGATGATGATAGCGACTGAAAGGTTTCAATTAAACATATTTAATCCCCATGCGTGGGCAGTCATATTGGTAATGGATTGGAGCTGTTCCTTTGGCCCAACAAGTGTTTTTCTGATGAATGCTACTTCCACATTTTAACCACTCTGAAATAATTTAAGATGGTATTAGATAAATATAGAGAATGTAGGATTCGAATTTTGGGACTTGTGACTTTCAGTTTTTATCTTCTCTCTTTGCTCTGATACAGTTATACTAGCATAGAGCTTGTTCTGGACACAGGATACAAATTCATGCTATATGAGTATTAGAGAATGTAATTTAGAAATAGTAAAATTATGTAGAAGATGTGATGGGCTTTTGGGACTGTTTCTAGGATTGTTGTTTCAGCCTATTTCTGGTTATGATTAATGTAATCCAGGCCATATATATATTTTGCGAGTATGTGAATGTTGTGCTTTATTTTAGTATCTACTGTGGAAAATTTAAATTTCTGAAACTTCATTTATTGTAGTTAATGTTTTGTGAATGGTATGAATGACCTACAAGCTTTATTTGAAACACCAAATTTATTCACAAGAAGAACAATAAAGATGTAACAAATAGAAAAACCAATTATAAAATACTAATTGCAAATATTTTCAGTCTGCAAACAAGTTTTAATGAAGTATAGACTTTTAAAATTCACCTTTTAGATGTTTAAAAATTCACTATATTATTATTACTGTTGTAAATAATGTATTTTAATGGGTATTCCTATTTAATTTGTGTATAGTCTAGGGGCTTAGTTTGTAATAGATATCCATTATCCCCACATCCCTTAGATTGTGGGATTTGTAACTACCTATGTAACTGATTTGTTATATAATGATATCTATCCCCTCCCCAAATGATATCCCCCTCAATCTCAATTTCATACACGTTTCTTTTTCTCTCTATTATTATATCTCTCTTCACAATCTATTGTTCATCAGTTCTTTACACAAAATCACTTAATCAAATAAGTATTTTACAACACGTTATCAGCACGACAGTCTCTTTGTGATCGTGGAAGGTGATTGTTGAAGGAATCTTTTGTTCGGGTAAAGAACGAGGTTTGTGGATCAATCATTCATAACCTTTGGTGTTATTAAAAATTCTCAAGTAAGTCTTACATCTTCTGAATCATTATGAATTATTTGCTTTAAATATGAGAATTTTATATTTTAAAGCATGTTCTAGGGTTTAAGAATTTTTATAGTCCATGCTATGCCGTATGACATTTAAACTTATAATATATTACTTGTGAATTCCGATGGAATTGAAAAATATTTGGAAGAAAAAATGCGTTTGAAGCTTTATCGCCTATTCAACTGTTCCATTTGTATTTCTTCACCAAAATCACCTTTTACATGGCAGGAATATGTTGGTTAACAAATATGTTTTAACATATATTACTTTTATATGGGTTTACTTTATAAATAAGTTTCACTGGTTTGTTTCATCTTCCCCATGACGGCTTATAATGGTTCTGCAAGTGAAAAATAAATATGGGTTGAGATCTAATTATGCTTCATATTAAATATACCATTCTAGCATTACGTGAATTGAACTGAGCCATGGATTAAATCTTTTGAATTTACTTATTTTATATTTGATGCATGCTAGATAAATCTGAAATCATATGAAATAATTGTGTAACATGTTTATCTTGAATTATTATTGTTTACAATAATCTCATAAATGATAGCATGTATTTGAAAAGTGAAACTCTGCAAATATGAAAAAAAAAAAAAAGCATTCTTTTATCATCGTCTGAGAGGTTTGGACTCTCCCGAGGAAACTCCATGTACTTACAATTTCAATGTTGCACAGAGAATTTTGTTTATGTTGTGGAACTTAGTACGGTTGTACCATTTTATTTTGTATTGAGAACCTCTTTTAATTGGACAATTAATAATTATGTGTTAGTTGGTGGTACCATACTTCGTGCGGCCCAAATTACATGTGGTATAAATTGGATAGTTAACTATTTTTGTACATGAGTTTTGGGTTTTAGGTTGATGAAAGGGTGAATCACTCGGCACTACTAATAACTATCAATTGAAAAATGAAAAACTCTCATCAGTACTATTAATAATTTCGGTGATCATAACCTTGGTGTTCTATGATTAACTTTACTCCTGATCTTGACACCTGCTTAAGTATTTTTATCGATGATTAAGTTTATCAGTACCTCTACTATGTACTACTTTAAGAGATTTGTTAAAGTGCTATGTTGTATGAGACAAAGGTCTTATCTTATATAATGAAGAGTGATGAATTCGTAGTTCTATTACATCTCTGGATTATGGCATATACTTATATTGATATAGTATAATTGATATTTAGCTATCATTCTATGTGAATTAATTATTCATGGAATTTATGTGTGAGGCATGCATGTTTGTAATTTGCAATTAATTTACACTGTTTAATTTATTTATAAATAAGACATGATAAATAAATGTGAGTGAACTTGGATTCATGAATATTGGGACTGGAGTTCCCTTGGATTAAAACCACAGAGTTCGTTATGAATCAAGAAATGGAACAAAATGGCATGGGTTCAATTAAATTATTTATGGAGGCTATATGCCCGTAAAATACTCATATTCTCTTAATGAATTTGCTTGTAGAATGGATCTCCTGAGCAAACTTGATTTTATGCCATTGAGTGTATCTGGCGAGAACTACATCAGTTGGACAAGAGATATCAAGATCCATTTGACATCTAAGAAATTGAGCATGGCAATTGTAGTGGACAACTTGCTAAATGATGCTCAAAAGGCTGAGGCTATGATTCTGATTAGGAAACACTTGGATGAGGCCCTTAGGTTGGACTATTCATCAATTGAGGATCCCCAGAAACTTTGGGATGCTCTGGCTAGTCGTTTTGATCACCAAAAGACTATTTTATTGCCAGAAGCAATGAATAAGTGGAATACTTTGAGGTTTTTGGACTTCAAAACAGTTAATGAGTATAACTCAGAGGTATGTCGCATAAAGTCCACACTGGAGTTCTGTGGAGAGAAATTAACTGATATTCAGCTTTTGGAAAAGACATATTCCACATTTCCTGCCTCTCATTTGATTCTCCAACAACAGTATAGAGCCAAAAATTACACTAAGTTCTCAGAGTTGATCACCGCTCTACTCCTCGCTGAGAAGAACAATGATCTCCTTCTGAAGAACAATCAGGCTCGTCCGGTTGGTACTCAACCATTGCCGGAGGCAAATGTTATAAAACGGGGTAATCGAGGTAGAGGCGCTGGCCGGGGGCCTAGCCGCCATAATAGAGGCAGAGGTAATAGGGGAGGCTTTACTCCTTATAACAGACCACAAAATGGTCATCCACATTATAGAGGGAATGCCCCAAGAGGGGGTAATAATAATGGCCGACGTGGAGGCATTCGAGGTGGTCACCGTGGCCGAGGTAATCAAAATAGGGCTCAGAATCAGAATCAGAACAAGGATGTATGTTATAGATGTGGTGGATCAGGACATTGGGCACGAACCTGTCGTGCAAAGAATATTTTGGCTGATGGAAATGGGAATGCGCCAGCACACACTAATAATGTTGAAACCAACGTCCTACATGTGGACCCCATCACTATGCTCCCGAATTTAGGCACATCTGATGTCATGACTCAGAGTGGGATGGAGTAGTAATTTCATGTTTTTGGAATTTATGTTTAAAACTTCTGGACATTAAGTTGGTTATTTTTTTTTCAGACATCTTGTTATTGAGTGGTCATGTTTTGAACCACATTTGGATTTGAACTATGTTTAATTTATTTTGGACCATTTTTTTTGTGTGGTTTTATTTTTAATCCAATTATTATGGTGATATCAACTTACTTTATACTTTTTCAAGCAAATGTTTTAATAGAATATATTTATTTCTAGGCATGGCATGTGGGGAAGAATGTCTGGCAGATAGTGCAACTACGCACACTATCCTTAGGGATAGATTATACTTTATTAATATAATGCCTAGTAAGACCTCTATGACAACAATATCTGGCACATGTGATTTAATAGATGGTTTTGGAAATGCCCACATTATGTTGTCAAATGGCACGGTTTTAGCCATTAAAGAGGCTCTATATGCTCCACGTTCAAGGAGAACGTTGTTGAGTTTTAAAGATATTCGAGCTAATGGTTATCATGTTGAAACCACTGAGGAAAAAGGAATCGAATATATGTGCATTACCTCTAATTTGTACGGCCAGAAACGTACATTGGAGAAATTAGAGGGGCTCTCGACTGGGTTATATAGGACCACAATACGAGTACCCGAGGTACACGTTGTTCATAGCTCGAAGCCAAGTGACTCGAGCAGGTATTCTCTATGGCATGACCGGTTGGGACATCCAGGTCAAAACGTGATGCGCCGTATCATTAATACTTCTATCGGGCATCCACTAACGAACAAGGATCTAGTACACAATGATAAGTTGTGTCTACCTTGCTCCATTGGAAAATTGGATCCTATGCCATCTTATGCACAAACGAGTAAGGATTCTCTCGCTTTCTTGGAGCGAATCCAAGGGGATATATGTGGACCTATCACACCACCATGTGGACCTTTTAGGTATTTTATGGTGATGATTGATGCTTCGACTAAATGGTCACAGGTTGATTTATTATCCACAAGAAATGCTGCATATGCTAAACTCCTAACTCAGATCATACGGTTGAGAGCTCACTATCCGGATTATCCCATTAAGTCTATTAGACTGGATAACGCCGCAGAATTTACATCGCGATCTTTCAACGACTATTGCATGTCCCTGGGTATTGATGTGGAACATCCGGTAGCACATGTTCATACCCAAAATGGCCTAGCGGAGGCATTCATAAAGAACTTGCAGAGAATATCTCGGACTTTGGTTATGCGCACCAAACTCCCGATCTCTGCTTGGGGCTATGCAATTCTGCATGCAGCGATGTTAATACGTTTGAGGCCCACTGCGACCCAACCTTTCTCTGCGTTACAGTTGGTGTCTGGGCATACACCAGACATTTCTCATTTACGCACATTTGGGTGCGCTGTATATGTGCCAATTGCTCCGCCACAACGGACTAAAATGGGACCTCAACGTCGAATGGGCATATATGTTGGTTTTGTATCGCCATCTATTATACGATATTTGGAACCCTTGACAGGCGATCTCTTTACCGCACGATTTGCGGACTGTCACTTTGATGAGACTGTCTTCCCGCCGTTAGGGGGAGGCAATAATGTTCACACTAACGTTCGGGATGAACGGCGTGAAGTCGTGTGGAACAACCCCACTATTTCTCATCACGATCCCCCTACAGCGGTCAGAGAATATGAAGTACGCAGAATAATTGAACTTCAAAAAGTAGCCAATAACATGCCAGATTCATTCTCTGACTTAGCTAAAGTGACGAGATCTCATATACCAGCTGCAAATGTGCCTGCAAGGATAGATGTCCAAGATGGACAAAATATGGGAAGGCCATCAATCCCAGCTAACCAGTCGTATCTCCCGGCCCATAAGAGGGGGAGACCAATAGGATCAAAGGATTTGCATCCCCGAAAGCGGGCGAATGCACAACAATTGAATATGGTTAGTACTAGTAACAATGGGATCCCACCCGATCCATCTCATGAAATAGTTCCGGACTATGGGTCCGTCTTGGAGACGACGTCGGGGGACGCCTCGACATCAGTAACCATCCCCGAGAATAGGGAAATCTCGGTTAGCTATTCATGCATGAATGAGGTGTGGCATCGGGATGAAATAATCATCAATGATGTGTTTGCTTACACAGTAGCTACTGAAATTATATCAAGTGATGATATTGAGCCTCGATCGGTGGACGAGTGCAAACAAAGGGATGATTGGCCGAAATGGGAAAAAGCAATCCAGGTTGAATTTGATTCATTAACAAAAAGAGGAGTGTTTGGACAAATTGCTCCTACACCTCCCGGAGTTCTACCCGTGGGATACAAATGGGTATTTACAAGGAAAAGAAATGAGAAAAATGAGATTGTGAGATACAAGGCTCGTCTTGTTGCACAAGGATTTTCTCAGCGACCTGGGATTGACTTTGAGGAGACATACTCTCCCGTGATGGACGTTATTACGTTTAGATACTTAGTCAGTTTAGTAGTATCCGAGGAACTGACTATGCAGCTAATGGATGTGGTCACAGCGTATCTTTATGGGGATCTAGATACGGTTATATATATGAAAGTACCGGAGGGACTTATGGTACCTAAGACAAGTAGTTCTAGACCACGGAACACGCTCTCTGTAAGGTTGAGGCGTTCACTTTATGGCTTGAAACAATCTGGGAGGATGTGGTATAATCGCCTAAGTGAGTACTTGCTTAACAGGGGATACGTGAACAACGATATTTGTCCTTGCGTGTTCATTAAGAGGACATGTTCTGGGTTTGCTATAGTTGCCGTTTATGTCGATGACATGAACTTGATTGGGACACCCGAAGAGGTTAGGGAGACAGCCCAGCTCCTGAAATCTGAATTTGAGATGAAGGATCTCGGACGTACTAATTTTTGTCTCGGGCTTGAGATAGTACACCGTGCTGATGGGATTTTGGTCCATCAATCGAATTACATCCAGAAGATGTTAAGACGCTTTAATGAGGATAAAGCGAAGCCATCAAGCACGCCAATGATAGTCCGATCATTGGATAGGTCAAAGGATCCATTTCGTCCCGTGGAGGATGGAGAGGAAGTATTAGCACCTGAGGTGCCATACCTAAGTGCAATAGGTGCATTATTGTACTTAGCTCAATGTACTAGACCTGATATCGCGTTTGCGGTAAATCTACTAGCTAGATTTAGCTCAGCACCGACACGCCGCCACTGGAATGGCATAAAGGACATATTTCGATACCTACGTGGTACGACTGACATGGGTTTGTTCTACCCCTATGCGTCACTAAAGAACGCAAAACTTGTGGGGTATGCCGATGCTGGTTATCTATCGGACCCGCACAAAGCTC
This sequence comes from Penstemon barbatus, assembly GCA_003313485.2. Taxonomy (NCBI): domain Eukaryota; kingdom Viridiplantae; phylum Streptophyta; class Magnoliopsida; order Lamiales; family Plantaginaceae; genus Penstemon; species Penstemon barbatus. The sequence continues at coordinate 8,485,374 of CM064877.1, read as the reverse complement.
GTTCCCAGACTGGGTATGTCTTTATGATTGGGAACACAGCTATGTCTTGGAGGTCTACAAAACAGACTTTAGTTGCCACTTCTTCGAATCATGCCGAAATTTTAGCACTTCACGAGGCAGTGCGTGAATGCACATGGCTTAGGGCTATGATTGGGCATATTCGAGGTTCCTGTGAATTGGCTACCACAGAAGATCCTACGGTTATATTTGAGGATAATGCTGCTTGCATCGAGCAGATGAAAACGGGTTTTATTAAGGGCGACAACACCAAGCACATAGCTCCGAAATTTTTCTTCAATCAGCAACAGCAAGAGCTCAAGCAAATTGTGATCCAACAGATCAGAAGTCAGGACAACTGCGCCGACTTATTTACTAAGTCATTACCGAAAATCACTTTTGAGAAACATGTTAAAGCTATTGGCTTGCGCAGGTTATCTGAGCTCGCTCCATTATAGGTTTCAGTGGAGTTAACTTGAGGGGGAGTACCGTGCAGGTATTCCGTATCCAGAAGATACCCGGGTGCCCTGTTGTACTCTTTTTCCTTCGAGCGGGGTTTATTTTTCCCACAGGGTTTTTGTTACCCGCCAAGGTTTTAATGAGGCAATATTTGTTGGTTGAAAAGATTATGCGTTGTACTCTTTTTCCTAACCGAGATTCTTTTTCCCACTGGGTTTTGTTACTCGGAAGGTTTTAACGAGGCAACATGAAAAGCATAATAACAGTTCAATAGGAATCCCCAAGGGGGAGTGTTGTAAATAATGTATTTTAATGGGTATTCCTATTTAATTTGTGTATAGTCTAGGGGCTTAGTTTGTAATAGATATCCATTATCCCCACATCCCTTAGATTGTGGGATTTGTAACTACCTATGTAACTGATTTGTTATATAATGATATCTATCCCCTCCCCAAATGATATCCCCCTCAATCTCAATTTCATACACGTTTCTTTTTCTCTCTATTATTATATCTCTCTTCACAATCTATTGTTCATCAGTTCTTTACACAAAATCACTTAATCAAATAAGTATTTTACAACAATTACAACATAAAATATCCAACTTTACATCTTCCTTACATCAAAATCAATTCAGTAACTAACAATAATACCAATAATAAATTAGAAAATCAATTCAGTCACTAACAATTATACCAATAATAATTTAGAAGAAAACTTACACCAATGGGATAATATCACCCAATAACGTTTTGGGTGTCAACGTTACTATGAGGCTACATCTCACGTTTCTTCATTTACTATTTTTTGGCCCATTTTTACATAATGGTCATTTAATTACAGTCATTGAGGTTAAAATAGCCTAACAAATAGGAGTAATTAAGAACTAAAACTTGTATAAATTAATTGGACTTATTAACTTTAAGATAATTTTCCTTTCAGAAGAAAAATAATTTGTACAATTTTCCCTCTAATAATAAATTCGTTCCGGAAATTCAAAATTTGAAACAACCAAAAGAAAATCTAGAAAATCAAGCATAGCCGGCGCCAAACATCAATCATCTCCTTGTCGCATCTCAAACAGCAGAGGAAATCAATTCGAATAATATGGAGGCGAAAATTGAAGAATAGATCGGGTTTGGATCTGAAATCAGCAATCGACATTTCCTCCACCAGAAGATGAGCGGCGCGCGGCTGTGCGGGTTGTTGTCCGAATTGGAGTACGACGGGCACGGGTCCTTGGACCCGGATAGCTTTGAGTGGCCGTTCCAGTACGACGACGTTCGGCCCATACTCGATTGGCTCTGCTCTAGCCTCCGCCCCTCCAATGTCCTTTCCCCCTCCGAACTCTCTCAGTAACTACTCTGAACTTCTCCTCTTCTTTCCCCAACTTACACATTCCTCTATCTGTGTGTGTGTGTGTGTGTGTGTGTGTGTCGCCGCTACTAAGTTATTCACCAGTTCGTGCCGTTTTTCCTTTTCATTCCGTCCATGCTCAATCAAATTGTTTAATTCTGTGTTAAGCTTTTATTTGATTTCCTTGTGATCAATCATCTTTTCTTTGTGTCTAGGTACGAGCAGTTTCTACAAGAAGGGAAGCTCTTGGAGGTACGGAAGGATTGGGGAATATGAACTCTTTGATTAATTTCTTTCTTTCTAGAAAGATATGCTTCTTATCAAAAACATTTGCTGGTGTAGTACAACACTTTTCTTTTCATAACTCCTCTTGGAAAGTTGGAAAAAACATGTTGAATTTGTTGGCCTTCTAATAGTTAAAACGTAATTTACTCGTTCTTCATATGTCAGCTAGCGTCTGCGTTTACTTCTTTATTCTTTGTTAATGTTGATTGGCTGCAGATATATGTCACCTGGATGCTTTAATTTTATATTTCAACTGACTTTCATTGTAGCTGTGAACTTTTTCTTTCACTCCACTTATGCTTCTTCCACTTGGTTGATAAATTCTACTTAAATTGTCTCTACTGGTATGTAGAAATTAGATTGCAATATATTGCATTTCAGCTCATGCTCGTATGTTTTACATGTCATTAGGGAGAAGATTTAGATTTTGCTTATGATAGCATTTCAGCCTTTTCAGCCAGGAGGGACAACCAAGAGGCAGTTTTTGGAACTGAGGAAGGATTGAAAGAAATACGGTAACTACTATTTTGTTTTTACATGTACTACTGGAACTGTGACTGCCTAGTTTGCTTGTTCAAACTCTATTTTCCTGTTCATGAACGGATCTTGGGTTTGAAGCAAGTTTAGAATGGTTCCAATTTCATTTAGTCAGACTATCTAATAATATGAATTTGAGACTTGGCACTTAATCAAAGATGTTGGAATGAACCTTTTTGACATTGGAAATCAATAGGGGACTCTGGGATTATAGCTGTTGTCTAGAATACTTGGTGATTAACAGCAAATAGGATGAAGAAAATATGTTGTAGCATAAGATTGATGTGATATCGCAGAAGCCTCGTAATATCTCTTTATGTTTACTTAATGCATTCTTTTTACTTGAATGCTTATTGCCTTAGGTTTACCTCTCAGATCCACAAAAAGGAGAAAAATTTAAAACGGAAAAGTAAAACATTATCCACGTATAATATTTGATAAAATCTCAAGACTCGGAAGAAATCATGGTGCATTTGTTCCATCTATATAAGTTATAGTTGCTTTTATGTTCAGTGATGCAACCCTATCAGCAAAAGCTGAAGCTTTGGAGTTACAGAAACAGCTCCGGCATCTGCAGTATCAAAATGATATGCTAACTGGGCAGGCTTCAGCCCTAACTCAAGGGAGAAGAGCACGTGTTGCTGCAACTTCCACGGCCAATGGACAACTAACTACCATAGATGATAGCCTTTCAGCAAGGAATTTGGAGGTATGCCAATAAATATCAACTTCTGTACTCTCATTTGAACTAGCCGTTCACTGTGTCATGTTAATTGTTCCTTTCCAGATCTTAGGCAATATATTATTTGGCACGTGTATGCATGTAGTCTCATGGTTTTTGTATAAATACTTGTATCAGTATGCCAGAAAACTTTAATAAGTGATCAAATAGCTTGGGGGGAATGAATGATGTACTTCTGTCTTGTTTGGCATTTACCTCGAGTAAAGATATAAAGAAGTGTATTACCCCAAGGGATTGCTTTTTCAAGCACAGTGAAGTTAAGGACAGGATAATATATTAGGAGTCCTTACTCCTAGTTATTATGCATCTCAGGCATGTGCGCCTTGACAATTTGTTGTTCTAATATAGAAACTCATCACCTTTTATGTTTGTCTATAATCAAGGTTGGGATGTCAGATCTCCATTTTAAGTGTCTTTGTTATTACTTCGATTAACAAATTAACAGATGCTACTTTTAAATATTTGACCAACTTCAGAGTCCTATCGAAAGAAATTTTGACGACTTAGAACATTAAACTTTAAATTCTCGCTAACAATCATTTTGTCTAGGAGCACTTACCCAAATAAGGTTACCAGGGAATCTAAAACAGCAGTTGTCTTCTGTAGAATCCTATATAAATAAATCCACATTATACTGAAAATTAAACTTGTGACAAAACTAACTTTCGTATACTTTTAGCTTTGTAAATTGAGGCAATGGGGCTACATATCTTTGTTTCTAGACTAAGGCAATAACAATGTAGCTTGTTGGTCCATACTTCTTTTTATGCCATTGTAATTAATACCAACTTGACTTAGATGAATGCAGTTCTTGGACGGATGGCCTCTACCGCTCAAGAGTTGGCTCGTAATCATTCAGGAGATGGTACTACTGCTTTCTCTTCTTCCTTGGATATAATTGCAAAGTATTCTTGATTTTACAGCTATATAAATATGTAGAATGAGATCCTCTTTTCGTAGCAGTATGAAGAAGAATTGTTAAACTATTCCCATCTTCCTTATAATTTTGAAAAGATATCTTAATATATGTTCTTTGTATTGGAAAGAATATTAACAAATATGTATGATATGATTTTTTACCTTAATGTTTGAAAACAAGATATTTTATATTCTAAAATAAGCAAACTGTTCAGAAGTCCGACTCATCTTCTGTGACGATTGTGAAGGGAATTATATTCAAGAGGCTTTGCACTTTGCTATAAGTATTCTATATTTACTATTTTATTTATGTAATGATTTTCTGATACATGGAATACAGAGGATGGAATATACTTGGCATATTCAGATTTTCATTCATACTTGCTCGAGGATGCCTCTTGCATGAAGGAGCTAAATCAGTGGTTTTCGAGTCAACTTGACACGGTATAAAAAACATTGTGAGCTACTTCTTTTGTGCAATGACCCCATCGTTTAAATTTTGGTTCATGTAGATGCTAATTAGCAAATCAGATGAAATTTAAGTTGTATTCACTAGCATTTCTTAAAGAGAATTAGTGAATGGGATTTAGTGTTTTTCTTCTTAACTTGAATAAACAACAGTCCTAGTGAATGGTCATACTATCATAGTATCATACATCAAGCTTGGATACGAGCCACCACAACCTCTAAGTGAGAAGTGATTGTGGTTTATCACTCGGCCAAATTCCATTTTGGTTGACAGAAGTGTTTTGGTGTTTGTCTGCAGTTCACATGTAATAGCTATCCTTGGCTAAGTTTGTATGCGTAAGTACTTGGATTATGTCTGTGTTGAAGTATAATAAAGTAAATATTCTTAGACGTTACTTTTTTTCCCCCCTCCTTTAAGCAAACAAAAAAAATTTAATGGTACAAAAAGAAATACCTCGGAAGGATTAGTTTGAGATGCGAAACTTATCTACAATAAGTTTGATTTAAATATTTGAATCTTTGATTTATTAGGATTATACTGGATTATGTAACATTTACATTAAAGTAGTTTCATTTTCATACGCCAAGTATCAATGACTGAAACAAAAGTTAATCCTTAATTGTATTCAATTCCAGCACTTAAACATAGTTCGAAGGAAACAGTAATGTCATTTTTAATATGGTTCTCCTCTTTCCCTACACAAGCATACAATGTCTAAAGTACTCACTTGAGTCTCATCTTTTTATTTCAATTCCTGTAAATGGGTGATCCACATTCACATGATTTGATCATGTCTTGTGTGTTTATTTTTTTTGGGGGGGGGGGGGGGTTTGCCTGTGCAGCCGCTGCTGGGGTTGACATGAGACAAGGGAGCATAGTGTAATTTAAATGATGAGGCAGTTAGATTTTATACCGTTCCTTTTGCATTAGCGTTTTATACGTCTTATTGAAATAGTGTTTTAAGTTTTTGGATTCAAATTTTAAAAGTCACTTGTGCAAGTTACTTTTTTAATGTTTACTGTGTGCTCCATGCGAGTCATTGATGATTAATTTTGAACTCTAGTTACAGAGTCAATGGGTGAGAAAAGAGGGCATCTCATTTGAATTTGGTTTTAGTGGATGTGAACACTAATTTAAATGCTTTTTGTTTGTGTTACCACTAGGGTCCTTACAGACTAGTGGCCGAGGAGGGTAAGTCCAAATGCTCGTGGGTGAGTCTCAATGAGATCTCGGACGTCTTGGTGCGAGGTACTTCTTTCTCTTTGTCTTTATCCTCTGTCACATGTGCACACCGAGATTGTATGTGCAATACTTCATATGTGAAGGATTTCTACACTTGTTTGTGTCTGTGATTTTCCCCTCAGTCTTCCTATGTCCAAATTGAAACAATGTAAATGTATGCTGTCAAATAGACCAACTCACATTTGAGATTAATTGATTGGTTATATATTATAGTTTGACAGTGCCTTTCTGATTTCTCATGTTTAATTGGTATGCCAGATTCGGAGAGCACGCAGCATCAACGCCTTTCGGAATTGCAGCGGCTTCGATCTGTGTATTTGCCTTTATTACTAAATTATGAATGTTGGTTAAATTTTGAGCCATTGTCTAAGATGGTTTGTTTAACCCAAACCTCATCCAAAAGTTACAATATTTTGTTGTAAATATAGAAAAGAAGATTAAATCTACCCTGTTAATTATTGGAGAGTGTTTCCAATATATATTACAAATTATTATAATGATGCTACAGCATGGATAAGAAGGTTACGGCAAATTATTATAATCATGCTACAACACCAATAAGATGGTTATGGCATGCTATGTGTTTCATCAGTTTTTAGTCAATTCTTGGCCTCTTTTTAATGGTATATTGACATCAGCTTGCATCTTTTGCTCGGAGCTAAAATGTTTTTCTAATGCTTGCCCTTTCATAAAGACTAATTTTTTTGATAATCAACATATTTGTTATGTGAGTAAGTGGACATAAAAATCTTGCTAGGTTGAGAATGGATTCTGCTACGTAGGAATATTGGCTTCAGATATGATGAAAATGTATTTGAGACTGAATGGTCTGATCAGCTTGGTTGATTCCCTCTTACTATTGGCTTGTCAAAAGAGGCTTTTAATATAATTTAGGTTTTGCTGTAGATTTATGAAAGTCATACTTATGCTGCATCAAAAAGATTGACATTTCTTTTTCCCCATCCTATGAAGCTATGTTTTGAATTTTATTTAGGAAATAGATTAGGAAAATTAAAAGCTACAATCATTTTGAGAATACAGAACATTATGATTAGTGTTTTCTTTATCCAAAAATATAAGTTAAGTGTTTATAGTTGGTGTGAGTGAATCACATGTTGGTATTGGTCAAAGGGCCTTCATAAAGATATTGTAATTATTTTGCTGAGGTATCTCCATACTTTTTAAAGGTGGACTTTCCTTGTTGCTCTGGGATGGATATTTTGGATCTCCTGAGTACTTAATCTGTCAATGATTGTCCCAGATTTGGAACAAGTGAAAGACAGTGGGTAGAAGCTCAAGTTGAGAATGCTAAGCAACAAGCTCTCCTCATGACGCTCAAAGCTCAAGTCAAATCAGATGAAGCTCACAACCATCTTGACCTACATTCTCTTCGGTAATACTTGTTGACCCTAATTATAGACTATTCTTCCAATGTGATCATTGCTTCACGGATAATTAGAGACAGTGAGAAAATAGAGTGCTTTCTCTTATTCTTTTCATGGTATTCCTGCTTTGAAGTAAAAGTAAAACTTGACCCTGAAGAGGGCTATTGTCATTCTGGTTGGAACATAGGGGAATGAATGTGTTAGTGTTATTGTATTCTTCTAAATTTAGAGGACTATCCAAAACCGTAAGTGTACAAGGAACATGAAGAAGTGATAAAGGTTGGGCTCTTTGTATTGGAATATGCAGCACCATAAACAACTTAATTGGAGGATCACACAGCTTTCAGTCTTTTTTTTTTCTTCATCTGCAATCGAATTTATTTGTTCAGCACAATTTCTTTTTAACTTCATTTCTGAGCGGAAACTTAAGATAGCTGATGTTGGTGCTTTCTAAAAGTGTAAAGAACATTGAACTAGTTTAAGATGGCCCTTTTTTGTTGGTAATCATTACGTTTCACTTATGAAAACAATTTAGGTTCACCCTTAGAAAACGCTGGACATGGTACTTGGACATACAAGCTAGAAGTTATTGAGACACATTGACTTATTGAAGTAGATTATAGATGAATCATATTGGGTAGATAATAAACTTTGTTCATGAAGAAAGTAGGGAGCTCCATTCAAGTTTTTAGTGTTCTTAATCCAGCTTCTACCTTAGGTATTAATTTGTTTTTTGCTTTTATCTGGTGAGTTCATCTTATTTTTCGGGGTTCCTGGAGTTGGAACTGGGAAGAATAAGAACTTGGTGGAAATATTTGAGATGAGTACATTGTTGACTTAATTAAGTAGCAACTTTCTTGTTTCTTTGGCGTTCGACACTTTCTTATAATCATTGTTGTCTTTGAGTAGGAGAAGGCATGCTGAACTGGCCGGAGAACTTTCAACTTTGTATCGGAAAGAAGAGAAGTTATCTTCTGAGGTTTGTGTCTGCAACCACTTACAGTCTTAGCAGTACCTTGTTGTAGTGGTCACCAGAGAAACCTATGCTGCAATGTAACATAACTAATACTAGCTACTTCTAATGTCATATATTTACTTTGTTCTGAGTCCTTTTGTTTTAGTTTGTCACTATAAATTTAGCTATAGGTTTGTTGATAGTTAGATCCTCTATGTTTGACTGGGTCTTGGATATTATGCTATTTGTGATAATATTAACACAAAAGCAAAAAAAAAAAAATGACAAATTTCACGCCATCCTCCAGATGAGTGAATATTATGTGTATTACTGGGACCTGATAGAATAAAATCATGTTTGTCTCCCAGGGTGCAATTATGAGTATACTGTACATCTACCCCATGGATTATATCCCCCTTTGAGCAACACAAAGAAAAGGTGCTAACCAAAAAGAATTCATGCTATATGTTTTTCTGATACCTAACCCACTTCTGCTGCAATGCCTGATAGCCTTTTAGGTAGAAGGCCTTATCTCCTTAATACTAGACCTGCAATGTATTATCCTGCTAGTCAACTCCAGGTTTGTCCAATTCTTTCCGTAGGAATCTGCTCAGCTATCTAACATGAGAAAGCTTAATGTTATCTAATGGTCTAGCAGTATAGATCAGTGTAATACCAAATATATTTGCAAACATGAAAAGGTAAGGCAAAATATTTCCTGCAATGCCAAGCATGCTCAGAAATCTGAATTTTTCCCTTATCTTAGAGTTCTATTCTGGTTTGTGCCTGAAAGTAGGATTAAATAAGTGTTATTGCAACCTTTATTCAGACTATTCCTGATCTGTGCTGGGAGCTGGCCCAGTTACAAGACACATACATCTTGCAAGGTATAAACATTGTCACTAGTTGCAATTTATCAGTTCATTTGTAATAGTTGTCTAGTTTTCTCATCTTGCTCATGGTGCAAGCTGTTGTTACTGATTTTTTGTTCTTTTTCTCGTGTAGGAGATTACGATCTAAAAGTCATGCGCCAAGAATTTTATATTAATCGACAAAAAGCGGTATTTTTAGCACATTTTATGATGTATATACAAAATCAGTACTGTTAGCAATGTGATATCCTATGCGGTGAGTTTCATGACGATTTGCCTGTGTAATTTAATATTTGCAGTAAAAGTTAATGCTACGATGGATAATCATAGAATATGTTATTCGTTTGAAATAGAGTTCCTTAGGTGACTTTGCTCTTCATGTTCTTGATGCTCTGCTCATCCCGATCATCATTGGTAGCTCTGACCACCATTCCAAGGCTAATGAGCACTTTCAGATGTCTGTACAGTGAATCTTATTATGTTTTGAAATTTTCAAAGCATCAAATGGCCGAATGCAAGTTCAAGTTCATTTCTAGAAATTCAAATGTTGCAGGTCATAACTCCAAAATGGGATGAACCAACTCGATTTGTAGGAATAGTTGATGTTAGACAATTACCGTGTTCCTTTTTTTGTGCTACAGTGATAGGGGATACCCTATTTCGGAACCTTGTAACCCCCCTCCTATTTGACTTTGTTGGTATAATGAAATGAAACTATAATTATTAAAAAAAATGAAGAGGTTACTAAGAGGCTCAACTTGATTTCAAAACTTGAAAATCTGGCATCTGCTTCTTTCTTCAATCATAAAAGAGAAATAGAATTGGCTCATATGGAATCCGCAGGCACACTTATCTGAGTACATTGATATAAGTAAATGCACACCACAAAACCTATGCAGCTGTGGCACACCTCTCTCCGTTGTTTGATTTGATTGATTTGCATGTACCATTAATATCTCCCTTGTATCAAGCATCTGTAAACAAGTATATTAAAAATAAGAAGCATCTTTTTGTTCTGTTGGAACGAATCGAGTGTTGCCTCCTTGATGCTTTAATAATCTATATTTGTACTTATATCTTGTCTGATCTTTTGGTTATTCCTTCTCACTGTTTTGCAGTTCATAAATCATCTTATAAATCAGCTATCGCGGCATCAATTTTTGAAAATAGCGTGTCAATTGGAAAAGAAGACTATGCTTGAAGCCTATTCCTTGCTTAAAGTTATTGAGTTAGAACTGCAAGGTTACCTGTCAGCAGGAAAAGGTCGAGTGGTATGGATATACTGATTAGTTTGTTTAGGGGATTTCTCTTTGGAGCCTTTTTTATTTGCAAAATGATTTGTCTTATGCAATATTGTGTTTTATATTGGACAGGGTCGCTCTATGGCATTGGTTCAAGCTGCATCTGATGTAGCCGAACAAGGAGCAGTGGATGATCGAGACACTTTTCTCCATGGTGTTAGAGATCTTTTGAGTATCTATTCAAGTAAGACATTTTATAAGCATATATTCATTCTTGGGAAAAATCTACAAATGAGTTATCATGTAATCTTTCAGATGCTCAAGCTGGTTTATCAACATATGTGTCTGTTCCGGGCATTGTTCAACAATTATCTAGCCTTCAGTCAGACCTCATGGCTTTGCAATCTGACCAAGAATATGCCCTTCCCGAGGACAGAAACAGATGTATTAACGAACTGTAAGTTTTCCTCTTTAATCATATAGTAATTTTTGTGATCTCTGTGCGTTGAAAGCTACGCCATTTCACTAGTATGTTTCAATATCAATTTCATATAGTTAACTGACGACACAGACCCACTAGTATGTTTCAATATCAATTTCATATAGTTAACTGACGACACAGACCCTTTCGTTTAATGCTGTGTAAATCTTCCCAAAAACCCCATAAAAATTTATGTCAAATCTTATGGATTCTAAGTTTATAACTTTCGCTGCATTTCGATGGGAAATGGTGTTCTATGCTGGAATCTATTATAAATACCATCTTTTGTCTGAAATTCATAGCACAGGTAAATCATGAGCATTCTTTCATAACTGTCTGTGATGTTTCAGGTGTACCCTTGTTCAAAGTTTGCAGCAATTATTATTTGCATCATCCACAACTGCTCAACCAATACTTACACCATGGGTATACTAGTTACCTTTTCTCTTTTTTTATTCATATGCAAATATTGTCTGTGAGCTCACTTATTTGTCACCAGCAGATTGTGTACTACTGAAGGCAGTTACTTGACATAAAATTCTGTACATGATACCGATCTTTGGGTTTTGCTACTTTTGCAGCATAAGCTCCACTAATTTGTAGAATGTTCATTGTTTATGATATTGCCTTTTATTGCGTCTACTTATACCACCTCTGTCTCTAGACACTGATGAAGGAGCTGGATGAAATGGAAAAGGTCAACGCAAAGCTCTCAACTGCAGTTGAAGATGTGACCCTTGAACATTGCAAGAAAAATGAGGTATCTTTTTAGTACTCATTTGTTTGGACATTTTGTTCAATTTTTCAAGTATATATTACCCAACGTGATGCTCTACTTCTATGAGCTATAATAAAAATTTGAAAAAGAGGCTTCCCTGAACTGTGTTTGTTTTACGTTTCAAAATGTGTTTTTCGTTAAAACATTGGTCTATTGTGATATGCAGACTGTGAAACATCATCCACAAGAGATGGCGCTTCAAAGGAGGGTGTTTGTTGATTTTTTCTGCAACCCAGAACGTTTGAGGAACCAAGTCAAGGAATTGACTGCACGAGTCAGGGCCTTGCAAGCATCCTAGTATGATGTACACTATGCATAAAACGAAACGTCTGTTTGAGTTCATTGTGTCTGATTGCAACAATATTTCCAGCTTCACATTATGGTTCTAAATATTTCACCCCTTCTCGGTGTGTTTACAAGTTTCTTAATTGATTTTTTTTATAAACATTTTAATTACCTGCATTGAAATGGATGGTGACTTATAATTTGGAGGCGATGTTTTGCTGAATGGAGGTCCTTTATAAAGCAAAGCACACCAACATTTTCTGCCAAGTCCTTAATAAAATTTTGGATTGCCATATTTACCCTTGATTTATTGTAAAAAAGTTTGCCATGCAATTGGCCAGTAAGTAAAGATCTTGGGAAGGTAGATGAAGTGGGGAAAGTGCAGATAAAGAAAGCAAAAACTAGAAAGGATATCCCCCAAAAATATTACAACAAATTGCTTTCTTGATTCTTGGAGCAACTTTGCATGCATGGAAAAATTGGCATCATGCTTTGCGTCTTTGACCGAATTCCCCTGGAACTTTGTTCCATTACAAAAATCTCTTTTTAGTTATTATCACTTTCAGTTATTTACTTATTTTCAGATTGAAAAAGATTTACACACTTCTGTGATACCTCATAATTCAACCCATGACTTTAATACAATTCTACGAAAATAAGTATTTTTATATTTACAGAATTGAAAATCAGTTTGGATCAATTTTAAATCAAAATTATGTTCACTACAGCTGGTCTGAAAATATTTAAAATTTGGGACAACAAGACATTATTACTTTAAAGCCCAACTTTTGATGCTGTTCCCTCTCTTGCAGTACAGTGACAAAAAAAGAAGCAAAGAAGTTAATTAGTAATTACCATTATATATATATAATTAGTAATGATACGATAACGATGATTTATCTTCTTGGGCCAAACAAATCTCCAGGCTCTTAACAATTTGAAATAAAAAAATTACATTCAAGAAGTGGTACAAAACTATACTAGTAATAATAGTACTTATATGTCTCTCTCATTTTTCAATAATAATAATAATAATACTGCTATTTACCAAATCCTATAAGCTTGCTTGTTCAACTAACACAAGTGGGTCGAAGGCAGCGTGAAAAGAATCCCCAACCTCCTTTCTGCAAAGTAAAATAAAAATGAGTAAAATCAACAAATACTAGATCATTGTTATTGTTAATTATTTAAAAAAAGAAAAAGAAAAGTGGGATTTGAGTGTTGGTTATACCCTTTTGGGGTGTGGTCGAAGGAGATGAGGAGAAATCTTGTACAAATCTTCATCCACAGCTTTAGGTTTGCAAGTGGGTATGTGTGAGACGACGACAGGGCTTGCTGCTGCTGCTGCTGCTTTTACATCACACTCATACTCATACTCATAATCACACATCACCCACCCTTCTTTATTTCTTCCTGTTGCTCCTCCTTTACCCTCCTGCAAAAAACAAAATAAAAAAAAAAAGAATTAATTATCTTCAACCCAGAAAATACATCCATCTGTAGATTACATGTATAATCCCCTCTAGTAATTAATAAGGGGCCCATTCCCCATCTACGCATATGACAATAAAGGTACTATATATAGTACAAGTATAATTATCACACAAAAATAATATATTATAATTGAATCCATTTACCAACAAACATGATACTAGTACTAGTGCATGAAATCATGTACTAGTCTAGTAGTAATTTATTTTAAATCATACAGTATATATATATTATATATGCGTTCATGAAATGATGAAAAGTCACTTGAATCCGGTACTCCTATTTTCTTTTCTTGGTTGATTAATTAATTGATTGGACATTTGGAGTGGTCTCCAAAATGAATAGAAAACAAAAGAAAGATGAAGAAATTAAATGAATTTTATACCCTGCGGCGACGAGGTACAACAATAACAGCAGGAGTTACAAGGTGATTATCGTACAAATCACGGTCTTCTGAGTAGCTGTAGCGCAAAAGGCCTGCTTGCCTGGCCGACTCAAAGCACTGCGTAAAAGGGACGGGAAGGTCATCCCCCTCCTCCTCCTCATTATTGCAATCCCAGCTCCCAAATGCAGGCACATGGCTCGTCTTCCTAAAATAAAATTCCTGCAACCCAAATAAACAACATTTAGTTAGTTTTCAAGGACAATTATTTTTAATCAATCAAATATATATCATCTCATCTACTACTACTTGCTTACATCCATTGTTGGAGTTGGAGTTGGAGTGAAGAAACAATTAAGCTTCAAGAATCTTAATTGGGTTTTGACTTGTGATTTTAAATTTTATTAGAATATATATATTTATTTATATATGTATGGAGTATGGTAGATAGGTAGATAGGCTTTTTCTTTCTATCCTTTTCTATTGGGCATGGGGGGTTTTATTTATAGGGAGAGAAGTTAAAATCATCATGTCATGTGTCTCCTCTCCTTTCTTCTTTTCTTTTTAAGTATGAGTGGTCAGCGTGTGTGTGTGTGCGTGTTTTTAAAAAGTACTACTCCAGAAAGGAAGGACTCAAAATGAATTGGGAAATTGCATTTGTGGTCCTATAATATTGAGATTATGTTTGCATGTGACGCTTTAATTAGTAAGACCTAGATTATGGATTTATTTAATTCTATAATTGTAAAATTACGGGTTTTAATTGGAAAAATGATGAATCACAAGACATTTACAATTACAGTTTTTTGTGCGTGTTTAAATGGATTTTATATCTAGACTAATCTAGTATGGAGCTATAAAGTATTAGGTTTAGGTATGGGATCAAAAGTGTGATTTACTCCAATTAAATTAAAGGGGGGGGGGGGGGTTTGAAGAAAAAGCGATAATACTGATTGTTGTTGTACTGTTGTATGTAACTATTTCTATTCCTAATGGTTTGAACAGTACAGAAACAGAAGAAGTCGTTCACTCGCTCTTTACTTTTTAACTTTAACTTTATTTGGTGTCCACTTTTTTCAGGGTGGTGGGTCCCCAATTCATTAATTTGATTGGCCTTTTTGTCTCTGTTTTAATCCGTATATTCCCATGAAAATATAGTAAAAAGAAATATACATACAGATGATAAATAGTAAAAAGCTACTCCTCGATCTGTTGTGAGAGTGAAAAGAGCTTCAAAAACAGTTTTTGAGGCATGCAGGAAGGCATTAATAATTAATGTTTGTTTCTTAAGATCAGAATCAGATTATTTAATTTTGCCATGGAATTGTCTCTCTCATGGGATTCCTTTCAAATACTACTATCAAATATCAATATTTTTTTTAAAAAAAAAAAAATCAAATAAGGTCTTTTTCAGACAACTTTTAGATCATGCACCATGCTAAAATATTAGTAAATAAAAATATATGTATCTGAAAAACATTTTGCCCCATGCCTAAAATTCCTTGAAAATTGCAAATAAAAATTACCGAAAAAAGTAGTACGTACTAGCAGAGTAAAGAGAAAGAAAAAGGAAAGGTCGAAAGTTGAAAATGGACTTTTATTAATTGGTTTAAACCCGCTGGGGCTGGCTCACCCAAATACAAAAGAGAAGAAGAAGAATAAATGAGAAATAGGAGCTAGCGGAACAGTTTCCAATGGGCATGGGTTTGGGTTTTGCTCAAGTCAACACTACTACTGTTTACGCATCAGCATTCCCACCCCTCAGAATTACTCCCTATAGTAGACTCAGATTCAGACTCAGACTATATATATATATAAATATTTTTTTTTACTTTAGTTTAATTTTATATCCATAACTTAAGTTGCAGAAGCATTAAAGCTATATATAGCAAAGACAAGTACGTAGTGTTGCTTAAATAAAAACATAATACTCCCTCCGTCCCATTTTTAATTGTCGTTTTAGAGAATTTATTTTGTCCAAAATTATTTGTCACTTTAGAGTTTTAATGCAATATTAATTACATATTTTCCTATTTTGCCCTTTGCTTTTTATTACTCCAAGAGAGATAGAAAGATAAAGATAGAAAGAATAAGAGAAAAATGAAGAAAGATAAATAGTTAAGGATATTTTAGGAATATTATTTGTTTTTTTCCTAAAATTGAGGCAATAAAGTAGGTGCCTTAATATGTGTGAAAACACCTAAAACGACAATTAAAATGGGACGGAGGGAATAGTAATAGTAGTAATAATTACTCCCTCCGTCCCATTTTAATTGTCGTTTTAGAGAATTTATTTTGTCCCAAATTATTTGTCACTTTAGAGTTTCAATGCAATATTAATTACATATTTTCCTATTTTGCCCTTTGCTTTTTATTACTCCAAGAGAGATAGAAAGAATAAGAGAAAAAGGAAGAAAGAGAAATAGTTAAGGGTATTTTAGGAATATCATTTGTTTTTTTCCTAAAATTGAAACAATAAAGTAGGTGCCTTAATATGTGTGAAAATACCTAAAACGACAATTAAAATGGGACGGAGGGAGTATTAATTACAGAGTACTAGTCTACTACTACAACAACTACTACACCTATGAATAGGTCGAACCGGAGCGTACGTGTTGTGTATGTAAATTCATGAAAAATTAATTAGTAATTATTTAATTATGAGGTGAGGTGAGGATATATGAAGCGTATAAAAGAAGTAATGAGATTCACCAAAAATTAATGAATTGAATATCCATGCTTAACTTAATTAATTAATTAATTAAGGTTCTTTCCCATCATCATTTCATGTCAACATGTACTACATAAATTTTTAACATTCATTTTATAAATTAGATGACTTGATCATGATTGTATTTACATTTCTCTCTTCTATGTACTTTCATCTAAATCAAGGCAGCAGATCCTCTATACCACACAGATATACCACATTTGTGTACCATCATTATAAAATTGACACATGTCAAAACTAAATAACATGCATTGCATAGAATTATATTCTCCACCCTTTCTCCTTCTTATCTCCATTTTTGGTTTTAACATCTTTTTTTGTAAATAATAATATCGACTTTTATATATTTAGGATGCGATTTAATGATATTATATATTTGTGTACCATTATTTGTAAATAATAATACCGACTTTTAATGAAATTAACGAAATAACAACTCAAAAATCTGAATTATACTTTAAAATATAATAATTATATCCTATTATTTATATATTAATATTATTATTAAAATAATAATAATGTAATAATAATAATTATGAATTATATAATTAGTACACAGATTTTGAATTATATAATTAGTACACAGATTTTTTGAGTATAAAAATCTGAATTATATAATTAGTACACAAATTTTTTATACCAAAAAAAATTTTATTTCAAAATAAAAAAATAGTTTTTTAGAGTATAATTCAGATTTTTTTAGTACAAAAAATCTGTGTACTAATTATATAATTCAGATTTTGCTATACCATTATTTCAAAATCTGTGTACTAATTATATAATTCAGATTTTTTGGTATAAAAATTTTACTAATTCAGATTTTTACTTTAAATAAAAAAAAATTGGTATAAAAAATCTGAATTTTATAATTCAGATTTTTGAGTTGTTATTTCGCTAATTTCATTAAAAGTCGGTATTATTATTTACAAATAATGGTACACAAATATATAATGTCATTAAATCGCAGTCTAAATATATAAAAGTCGGTATTATTATTTACAAAAAAAGATGTTAAAACCAAAAATGGAGATAAGAAGGAGAAAGGGTGGAGAATATAATCCTATGCAATGCATGCTATTTAGTTTTGACATATGTCAATTTTATAATGGTGGTACACAAATGTGATACATTTGTGTGGTATAGAGGATCTGCTGCCATAAATCAAATAACACAAATTCAACAGGTTTACTTTCGGAAATTAAAGGAAAACATCGAACGAAATATTTAAGGAAGTGTGACATGACAATTGACGTATGGAAACAAACAAGGCAAAAAAAAAAAAAGGCAAGGCAGCAAAAAGAAAAGAAAAGAAAAGAATTAAAAGGAGCGTGAATTGAATCAAATCAAGACGTTCTCCCAAATCCAACTGCTACTTATCTTTCTCGATCGGTGGACTTAAAAAAGTCCCCAATATGATGGATCGGAGCATCCCTGTCTGTATGAGAAGAAGTTGAATCTCACCTCAATTAATCCCTTGTTGGGGTTGGCAGTGAACCGGGTTTTATTTTTTCGGATCTCCAGGATTAATCAATGTTATTAAAACCGGACCGGACCGGCCGGTCCGACCGGTTCGACCGCGAACCGGAGGTCTGTCCGGTCCGGTTTACCTCTTAAAACCAGTAACTTCAAAAACCAGATGGACCGGTTCAATCCGGTTCTAATTTTCCTTTTTTTTTTTTTGATTTTTTTAATATTAAAAATAAACTAGAAATTCTTGTACAAGGTGGGATTTGAACACCTAACCTCTAGGATGAAACATGATTTCCTTACCAATTGAGCTACACCATTTTTGTTGAAATTTTAGTACAAATTAAAATTTATAAATTATAGAAACTTGTAGCCAAATTTATTTATAAATTAGATAATTAACTCAAATAAATATTTCACATATTATGAATGAAAATTAATACTCAAATAATAGTTTTTATTAAAATTTATTCTATAAAATATTCTTTTCAATATTCTTTTTAGGATAAAGAGTCAAATCGATATAATATGCAAGTTTGACTTTGAATATTAGACTTTTATACATAATCATATTTTAAAATTTATGAATATCTTAGTTTGTTGTATTTTTAACATACACTTTTAAATTTTTAAAAAGAAATATAATCATATTATATTTATATGAGCATACAAATTAGTACCATATTACCATTATGATATAAGTTAGATAAATATTATATGATTTAATTTTAGAATATTATAAGTTTTTTTATATTTTTAATCAATTGTATGATAATGTTTAAATTTTATGCATATTGCATATACTTTAAAATTAAATATATTTATAACATAATTATGACGTCATCCGGTTCGACCAATGGTCCAACCAGTTCGACCAGTAAAACCACTAACCAGTTGACTCACTGGTTCATTGTCCGATCCGATTTTGAAAACATTGGGATTAATACAATACTGGCTGGCTGGCCCCTTCAATACTGCTACAGCACGCAGAACCTATAAATCAAAGTCAAACTCCGTTTTCAAGACTTCAGTTTTACTTTTACATATTGACCAATAGAATTTTTAGGTTATTTTCAACCTCACTCTTAAATTTTAGATAGTGTCTTCTGGACCTAGTCTGCAAATTAAAATTCAAATTTTACCCTCTTATTTTAAAATTTAAGAATAAATAGTATTATACATTACCACTTTTTAATCTGCATTCCAAAGGTTAGTTTATATTTTAAGAGACTACTTTTAAACAGTCTAACAATTTTACTCCAACACCTAATTTATATTTTAACAAACTACTTTTAATTGTTATTTTATATAAATATTAATTATATATATAATACTTATTTATTTAAGATCATAATAAAAAAAAAATTATTAATTTTAATAATTTCGAAAAATATATTCAAACGTGTACATTTTAACAGACATATTTTGAATTTTTTTCCTTATTTTCTTTTAATTTTTAGATGTTGTATTTTTTGTGATTATAGAATGTAATTCTTACTGTAAATTTCCTGATGTTGAATTTAAATTTGTTATCAATTTTGGAGTTGAAGAGGAGTTGGATTATATTTTTCTGGAAAAATAAGTTAAATGATGTAGATATTTTCATGCAGAAATTAAAAAATTTACATTTCAAGTTGGCCTCTCAAATATGAATAATTTTACATAATACACCACAAATATGAATAATTTTACATAATAAGTTACTTAAAAGATTAAAAGGTTTGACCGGATACTGTAGCTAATGGAATAAATTTGTATATCATGTTAATGATGTATTGGAAATTTTATGTGTTGAATGTTGATCATTGATCAAAAATTCATTATTGAAGAAACAATCATTACAAAGTAGGGAACTTATATTCAAATTTCTGTTGGGAGAGGTTCCTACTTAATGCCTCTGACAAGCATCAGAAATGATATAAACCCTTGAGAAATAAAAAAAAAAATTGATTTTTTTTGAAAATATTTTGAAAGCACTAATAAGCAATATTATAAACACTTTAATCAATTTAAAAAAATGAAAATGTTATAATGCTAACAAAGACTTACGAGATTGCATTTTATTTTTATTTTCATTGATTGAAAAACTAATGTTTCAACAGGACGATAATGATAAAAAATTTAGTCCATGGTGTAGACTTTCTGAAAGTGAAATTTAAGATATGTGTTAATGTATAAGATATGATTCCTTTTGTTTTGTTATATGTTACAAGTTATGTTTGCTAAGCTTTAGCCCATCCTCTATTTGACCTTTGATTTGAATTAATTTTTCTGTTAAATGTTAGTCCTACTACATGATTTAAAAATGTAAAACAAAGAATATAGTATTTAAATGAGTTGTTGAAATAAAAAGGATATATTATACTATTATTGTTTATGAACAAGATATAGTACTTGCGGGTTAGAAATAAAATGAAACATTGTATACGGCTATTATATTCAGCATAAATAAATTAAATTAAATAATCCAAAAGTTTATGTAAATGTAATGTGCACTCAGTTAAGTAGTTGAGTTTTTCTAAAAAGAAAATGTGAAGTTTCAAATTTATAATCATACAAGAAAAAGAAACTTGGAGAGGAGGCCTTTTTTTTTTTATAATAAAACAAACAATCATTTCAAACTGATACGAAAAATTAAATCAGTTTACAAGGAAGAATCTTTATCTTTATCACAAAATATAGAAATAAAAATATTACCAGGACTAAATGAGATAGTCCATTTCAAAATGAAAGCCCAAGAAACTAGAAGAGGAGTTGAATTGGAAGGAGATTGCTATTTCGAAAGAGAATTTGGAAGGTATGAAAAATACCAAGATGGACTTGGGCCACCTGGGAACAAGACAGCCCAAAAATCACAACCTTGCTAAGTGGGCTAATATCAGCTGCCTAATACCCAGAGTCCTAGACTAGGAAATGGATAAACATGTTCTTTCTTTAGATGAAATATATCTTTTGATTATTAGTAGGTGCATTTTAAAATAAAATATAACCACTTTTTCTAGATGAAATAGATAACACGTGATTTTTTTTAAAAAAAAATAACCGAAACATGATTCAGATTAGGGCCCCTCCAACCATGGATCAAAATTTCCATATTTTTCATCGAAAATATCGAAAAGTTTCTGTTTTTGAATCAGGTGAAACGAAAACAAGATGTAATTCCGAAACTATTTATTTGCCTTAAACTCTGTTGTTTTCCTAAATTTAGTAACTTTTTTTACAAATTTTCCTTAGTGTTTCCGAAATATTTTCGAATAGTCTCAAAAAGTTTCCAATATTTGACTGACCGAAATATACATTTGAACCGAAATTTTAATCCATTCCTCCAACTACATGACAATCTGGTTCTTGGATAACATAGTGTAACAAATCAATAATTTCACGAAATGATTTTCCAACGTACACGACATAAATCTATGAGAACCCGTGACCCAAAACATGCCAAAATTCCCCATCACGGGTTCACAATGTACCTAACTCCGATCCCTCAAAATGGAATCCTATCCTATAAATGAACGATCATATGATATATGTATATATACATGCACCAGCACCAGCACCAGCTAACACAAAATTAAAAATATGCATAGTGGATACAAAAAACAACTGGTGGCGCTAGTGGCGGTGATGATGGTGGTTCTCGAAGTAGCAAACGCAATGACCTTGTGTAACGTGACGGAGGATGGTTTGACGGCATGCAAGCCATCCGTCACGCCTCCTAACCCGGTCCCACCGTCCCCGGAATGTTGCGACGCTGCTATGGGGGCGGATTGGAAATGTTTGTGTTCCTATAGAAATTCATTTATGTTGCCTTCTCTTGGTATTGATCCTGACCTTGCTTTGGCTCTTCCAAACAAGTGCAATCAACCTTCTCCTGGAGAATGTTAATTGCTACAACTCATTAATTTTTACTTGGTCTACTTGTTTGTGTATTTTAATTCTTTTTTTAATAACTAAGTTATGCATGTAACTTTAATTTGGTGTTTTAATTAATGTATTTGCTCTAATTTATGTGTGATCGATGTTGGCCAACAACAACAATAATAATATAGTTATTTATGATTCTCTTAACGAGGATTCTTAGATGTCAGTCTGGGTGCAAATAGTGTTATTGTACCAATATTATAAGAAAACTTTGCAAAATTCAAAATATCTGAACAAAATAATAGCATCGATTGTTGGATGTTGTTGATTGACAAGTGTTATTTGTGTTATTTATTTATTTCTTTTATCTTATTTTTCTCTCTTTTATGAGACACTTATCAATCATCAGGGAGTACAAACCACTACACTGCACCATAGCATCCAATAAACCTGCACTTAATTAGCTTTATGTAATAGAATATAACATTTTCTAATCAGTCATGTCTATTCTCTAGAACTACTATCAACTTCTTCTAATTTCATAATTCGAAGTAAATAAATATAGAAGGATTCTGGAAGAAATGAAGACAATTTATTTGAACAATGTTCCTACACTACAACAAAAATGCTACTTAATTAGTAACATTTTGAAAGTGCAGTGTACGTATCAGGCCATTAAATGGGCCAAAATCTGGGCTTTGGCCCGCAATCAACATAATTATATTAACATGTGGAACTGGAATGTAGTAATTTTATATGATGTAATAATAATCTAATAATGGACCAGATTGGGCTCCTCCAGACTTCTCAGCAGTCTTGCCCCATTAATATTCATTTTTTTTTCCCCATTAATATTCATGTAGGCCTAATTGGCAACTGAACTTTTATCTAAAATTTTAATGAGTTTTTTACATAGACGTGTCCATTTACTGCTTACAACTCGAGATTCTTCTCGACAATTTAGAAATAGTTTGAGCCCATTTCATTCAATATCTATCTGAGATCTCTTAAATTGAAAGAAACTTCTTTGGCAATATGCCTAAAAAATCATTACTCGTTGTTTCGCGGAAACGAATAAAATATATGGAATTCTGTTTTATTGTTTACCAAATATTTTAAAAAGTTATAATTCTAAACCAAAAAAAAAAAAAAGGTATTTTAAATAGTAAACTAATTCTTCAAAATACAGAGTATTTTAATTAAAGAGGGTTGGGCAGTGCTCCTTTTTTTTTTTGTTGAATTTTTAAAGCGTATGCAAGTCTTTGGCGTGACGTAGTTCCTCTTCAGAAGTCGGAATATATATGTGGAATTCTCTCTTAGCAGAACTTCTAATATAGTTCCTCTGTCCCATATTATTTATTGTTTTAGGAAAAAAAAATTATCCCAAATTATATGTCAATTTAAGATTTCAATACACTATTAATTACATATTTAGGTATGTAAGAGAAAAAGTAATAGAGAGAATGTAAAACTTGAATAATATATAAATATCTAAGACCATCTCTAATAGAACTCTTAAATTTAGACCTCTTATCTTAAAATTTAAGGGATGAACAGTGTTATACATTTCCATTTTTTACTCTACACTCCAACAACTCATTTATATTTTAAAATTAAATTTTTAAATAACTACAACACTTCACTCCAACAATTCAGTTATATTTTTAACAAATTACTTTTAAGTATTATTAATATATAAATAATAATGATATATATTTAATATTTATTTTTTATTGATATAATAATAAAAATTAAATTTAAAAAAAATATTTGAGAAAAATAATATGGATTTAGATGAAATAAATCTGAACTATATTTCGAGATTCGTAATTCTTTTTTTAATAAGAACTTACATTAAATATTTTTGCAGCAAAGTACAATATAATGTTGTACTTTGCTGCATAAATTAGAATATACATTTGACTTTTGACTATCAAATTTGAGAGTCTAAACATAAAAATTTAAATGACCCTCAAATTATAGCATGTCCCTTGGAGCACCTCTTTTGTGAAAACCTTATAAGTTTTCTTATAATTTGACATATAAGAGCTCCCTTGGAGATGGCCTAATGATGAGATAAATAAAGAATAGGGGTATTTTAAGTATATAATTTATTTTTTCCTCAAATTGAGGCTATTTAGTAGATATCTTAATATGTGTGAAAACATGTAAAATGACAAATAATTTGGGACAGAGGGAGAACCATGTTGAAGAAATTGATCCCTTCCACAGACCCAAAACTCGTCAGTTAGTATGTGTTGGATGAAGATGAAGTGCAAAGAAGTCAGAAAGTAAGGGAAGGTTTTGATGATTTCCAAAACATCATAATCAGCTAAGTATGGAAAGCTTAGTTCCCTTAGAAGAATTTTGAACAAGTAAAAGAAGACATCAGAAGAGTTCAAAGTTCGAAGCTCAGAAGACTAGTGATCTCTTGCTGAAACAGCGAACAGAAGGGTAGATCATCAGCCGAGTCAAATCAGATGAGTTCAGTATTTGATCAGCAGAGTATCTATCAGCAGAGTCGTTTTGATCAGCAGAGTAGAAGAGATCAAGAGATTAGTCCAACGGTAATAAATGCACCTGGCGTAATAAATGCTGAAAGAGAAGGGTAGTAATGGCAAATGATTGAAGATATCCTCGGATCAGCAGAGTGCATTAAATGCAGCATTAAATGCGATGGACAGAAAGGTACTGTATACTGTACGATTGTTGCAGAGAGCCGTTTCAAAATGAGCTGGAAAATGGATTTGAAGATGTGATTTCCTTCAACGGTCATAAATTCAAATTCAAGTATAAATAGAGCAAAGTTCGAAGAGAGAGACACACAACAACATCTCTGAGATTTCGCAATTGAAGCAGAATTTTCTCTAAGTCTCAAGAAGCTCGAACAGCTCACTCGTCTGGAGAAGTCATCTGTTGGCTGATCCAAGTTGAAGAAAATAGAAAAATACGATCTGAGTGATCTTGTATTTAGCTGAGTGTTGTGCGGAGTTGTGATCCATCTTTGTGAGTGATCAAACTTCAGAGAGTAGAATTTCTAAGTGATTTTCTATTGTGAGCTTACAGCCTTCTCATTAGTTGTTTAGGTGTAAGTGGAGAAATATTGTAATCTAAGTGATTATAGTATAACCCAGAATCTGTGTGATCTGGAAGAGTGGACTAAAGGATTTTTATCCATATAACCACTATAAAAATTCTTTGTGTTATCTTGCATTTAAAGCTTTCTTGCATATTTAAAGTTTGCACATTTAAACACTTCGAATTATTTGAAAAGATTTTGAAACAAAAGGAGTTTGTAAAAACTGGGGATAAAATCTTTTAAAAGAACTTAGTCTACTTGTGAAAAACACTTTGAAACAATCCGCTGCAAGTAAACTCTTTGAAAAACTGTTTTGCTGAAAAACAGCTAAGTCACTGTAAGAAGAGTGGTCAGTCGTCTGTTCAAGATTTGTTCACGATCAGACTAGTCTGCTTACTGTTCTTCATCAGCTTAGTCTGCTGACAGAAGACTGAAAAGTTTTTAAGTTCAAAAATTTTCAGAGGTCTATTCACCCCCCCCCCCCCCCTCTAGACCTCATCTGACCACTTGGGACCAACAAGTGGTATCAGAGCAGGTGGTTCATTTGAATCAGCTGCCTGATCAACGAGCTTGATCCGAGTGTTTTTCAAAGGTTTTTGAAAACTTTTTTCAAAAGAGCATCTTTTTGAAAAACCAAAACTTTTTGAAAAATGGATTGTATCAGCCATGTTCCCCACATTGCTGGTATGTCCTTTGAGGACTGGAAAATCAGAATGGAGATTTTCCTTGCTGCTTATAATGACAACATGTACACATGTATCATTAAAGGTCCATTCAGATTCACAAAGACCATAAAAATAAATGAAGTAGATACGGTTGTGGAAAAAGACCTTCATGAGATGACTCCAGAGGAGATAAAGCTTTACAATCTAGATAAAGTTGGGAGATTCATCATGACTAAAGCCCTGGATAATGATCGGTTTGACAAGGTCAAACATTGCAAGACTGCAAAGGAGATGTGGGACAAAGTCAGAGATATGAGCGAAGGCAATGATGCTATCAAGGAGCATCAGCTCACTGTTGCTTTGGAAAAACTTGACAATTTCAAGATGAAGTCTGGAGAAACCATTGATCAAATGGATACCAGATTCACCAGAACTCTAAATGAAGTTTTAAAGTTGGGAAAGACCTTCACTGACAAGGAGATCACCGTCAGAGTACTAAAGGCCCTACCCCCAAAGTTCAACATGAAAGTGACAGCAATGGAAGAATCAAGGGATCTGGGAAAGATCTCTCTTACAGAGCTGTTTTCTGTACTCAAGGCATTCGAGTATAAACTGCCTAGGATGGGTATTGAAGAAACCTCAACTTCAGGACCCACAGCTGCACTTGTTGCTGCTGAAAACACCAGAAGACCAGCACAGAAAAGCAAAGAAGTGGACTCATCTGATGAAGCCACTCTACTCAACAAGAAGGAGTACACTGCTGGAGACGTTGCACTGTTGATGAACAATTTCAAGAAGTTCTACAAAAGAAAAATGAAGAACAAATACAACAATGCTTCTACTTCTAAACCTAACTTTTCTTCTCAAGATAAAGATGATTATAAATCAAAACTAATGTGTTACAACTGCAGGAAATTGGGACACTTCATTAAAGACTGCCCATATCCAAAAGCAGAGAAGTACACTGAGGAGGAGAAGAAAGTGAGAAAAGAAAGAAAGTATCAGAGAGGGAAAGCAATGATGGCTGAAGCAGAAAAGCTTGCTGCTGTCTGCTCATCTGATTCAGATTCAGACTCGTCTGATGAAGAATCTTCTGATGAAGAAAAGCCTGCTCTCCTGTGCCTGATGGCAAAGGACTCTGATGACTCTGAGGATGAGGTAACTCCTCAAAATAATGAATTGTTTGATTCTCTAGAGCAAATGATGTTGAATAATACTACTATTGCTGGAGAATTTGTTAAGCTTAAGGAAGAGATGATCCTGCTAAAAGAGCAAAATAGTTCACTGAAACTTTTAGCTGAAAAGCCAAAAGAATCAGCTGAATACAAACAGCTTGAGCAAGAAAATGAATCTCTGAAAGCTGAATGTGAAGTTTATAAAGGAAAAATCATGGAACTTGAAAAGATTATTGAGTCTCATGATAAGTCAACTGTTGCATCCATGTCTACATCTAGTAAACAGGAGACACCTTTAGAAAAGGATAAGCAAGAGTTGAACCATACTGAAAAATTCATATCAGCTGACAATAGCAAGGTCATTCTGTATGTTCAAACTGCTAGACCTACTTCACCTGAGAAAGTGGTAAAGGAGAAGAAATCTCCTAAGGCTAAAAAGAGCAAAGAGCCTAGTGTAGGAAATAAGACTAGTAAGACCAAACAGCAGAGTCCTAAGAAGTCTGCTGATAAAGCTAAAGTGAATCAATCTGTTGGTAAAGCTAAGTCTAAACAAGTTGAGCAAGCACCTAGTAAGCCAAAGAAGCATAAGAATAAGAAAAATCAAAATGCTTGGTATGGAAATGAGTCATATTATGTGCAACCTGCTGCATATCATCCTATGTATCATGCACCTCAGTTTCCTAGTTACTATGCACCTTACCCTGCTCATCCAATGCATGCATATCCTGCATATCATGCACCTTACCCTGCTTATGAACATTATTCATATCATACTGATCATCAACATGACTTATCTGATAATTATGATAAAAATGAAACTGTTCATGCTCCTGTGAAAACTCAGAAACCTAAGAAGCCTAAGACTTCAACATCTTGGGTTGTCAAAGGTGGAACTAATCCTTCAGGACCCTCTCAATAAGGGTACCTAAAACAATTTTATTTTTGTTTTGTAGGATAGGATTAGGAGTAGGAGTAAAGTAGAGAAGATCTGGTACTTGGACAGTGGATGTTCAAGACACATGTGTGGAAACATACATGAGCTGACTGATGCAGTTGCTGTGGATGGTCCAAGTGTTACATTTGGAGACAGCAAAGAAGGCAAGATTAAAGCTAAAGGAAGAATAATCAGAGGAAACATAGAGATATCTGACGTCTCATATGTCAAAGGCCTCAAATACAATCTGCTAAGCATAAGTCAATTTTGTGACAAGGGATATTCAGTCATCTTCTCAACAGATAAGTGTTTTGTCGAACAGATTGGTACAAAGGAGGTAATTTTATCTGGAAGACGACAAGGGAATGTCTACATAGTCGACTGGAATTCTGCTGACAAGAATTCAAGTGTTTGTTTGGTAGCATCTGCTCCAAGTGAAGTCAGTTGGCTGTGGCACAAAAGGATGAATCACTTAAACTTCAAGACCATAAACAGATTAATCAAGAATGATTTGGTAGAAGGGATTCCAAAAGCAGTCATGAGCAAAGATAAGCTCTGTGACGCCTGTCAGAAGGGTAAACAAATCAAGTCATCATTCAAGAGCAAGAAGCACCAATCTTCTGGAAGGATATTGGAGCTGTTACATATGGACTTATTTGGCCCTATTGATCCAGTCAGCAATGGTGGAAAGAAATACTGCCTAGCTGTTGTGGATGATTATTCAAGATATACTTGGGTGATTTTCATGAAGAAAAAGAGTGAAACCAAGGAACATCTTACTAATCTGATGGAACTGATCCAGAATGAGAAGACTATCAAAATCTTGAAGATCAGATCAGATAGAGGGACAGAGTTTACAAACTCTACTGTTGAAGAGTACTGTAACATCAAAGGAATACATCATGAATACTCTGCTGCCAGAACCCCTCAACAGAATGGTGTTGCTGAAAGGAGAAACAGAACACTAAAAGAAGCTGTCAGAACCATGATAGCTGAAGCTAAACTGCCTCAAAGATTTTGGGCAGAAGCAACAAATACAGCATGCTTCACCCAGAACAGATGTATGATCAACAAAAATCAGAACAAGACGCCATATGAAGTTTGGAACAACAGAAAACCAAACATTCATTACTTTAAGATTTTTGGTTGTAAATGTTTTGTATTGAACAATGGGAAGAATCACCTTACTGCATTTGCAGAAAAGGCTGATGAAGCTGTGTTTGTAGGATACTCATCTGTTAGTAAAGCTTATAGAGTTTTCAATAAAAGAACATTACTAATAGAAGAATCTATCCATGTAGTATTTGATGAGCCAAGTCAATCTTCTGAAAAGAATCAAAGTGTTAATCAAGATCTGCCTGCTGATCTACAGAAGTTAGATATTGGAAGAAATGAAGAATATGTTCCCATCATACTACCTAATCTAAATTCAGCTGATAACTCAAGTGCTGTTCAAAATCACAGTGCTGATTGTCTAACAGACGAGTTGCAAACAGCTGACAGACCAGAGACTGTTCAACAGACGGCAAATGTTCAACAGACTACTACTGTATCTCCAACAGTAGTGTTGCAAGATCAAAACAGAGGACAACATTCAGACCTGCAACCTGATCTCAGATGGCTCAGAAACCATCCACCAGAGTTGGTGATTGGTGATCCTTTAGATAGAGTGAAAACAAGAAGAGCTGCTGCACAAGATGCTATGTTTGTCACATTTCTATCTCAAATAGAGCCTAAACAAATTGAAGAAGCTCTCAATGATTCCTTCTGGATAGAAGCTATGCAAGAAGAGTTGAATCAATTTGAAAGGAATGAAGTCTGGTACTTAGTTCCTAGACCAAGTCATCAAAGAGTAATTGGCACTAAGTGGGTTTTCAGAAATAAGATGAATGAAGATGGTATTGTTACCAGAAACAAAGCAAGACTAGTGGCCAAGGGGTATTGTCAAGAAGAAGGAATTGACTTTGATGAAACTTTTGCACCAGTAGCAAGACTTGAAGCAATCAGACTGTTTCTAGCCTATGCTGCTCACAAGAACTTCACTGTCTATCAGATGGATGTGAAGTCTGCTTTTCTCAATGGAGAATTGCAAGAAGAAGTGTACGTTGAACAACCTCCTGGATTTGAAGTCTATCAAGAAGAGGACAAAGTATATCGTCTGAAGAAAGCCCTCTATGGACTGAAACAGGCTCCAAGAGCATGGTATGATACCCTATCTGATTTTCTTTTAATCAAAGGATTTCATAAAGGTAAGGTTGATAAAACCTTGTTCACAATTGAATGGGAGAATCATATATTGATTGTGCAAATATATGTGGACGATATTATTTTTGGTTCAACTAACCAACAGATGTGTGATAAGTTCTCCAAGCTGATGCAGAATAAGTTTGAAATGAGCATGATGGGAGAACTCAACTATTTTCTTGGTTTACAAGTCAAGCAGTTGCCTGATGGAATCTTTATAAATCAAGCAAAATACACAAGAGATCTGTTCAAGAAGTTTGGTATGGAAACTAGCTCTACTGCTACTATTCCTATGTCTACAAGTCTTCGTTTGGATAAAGATGAAGATGGCAAATCAGTGGACATAACCAAATATAGAGGCATTATAGGGTCACTGTTATATCTAACAGCAAGCAGACCTGATATAATGTACTCAGTTGGAGTCTGTGCAAGATTTCAATCAAACCCCAAGGAATCTCATCTCTTAGCTGCCAAGAGGATATTGAAATATGTTAAAGGCACTCAAGAATTGGGATTGTGGTATCCTAGAGAATCTGGATTTGAGCTTATTGGTTATTCAGATTCAGACCTTGCTGGCTGCAAGATTGACAGAAAAAGCACAACAGGTGCCTGTCAGTTCTTAGGTAGTCGTCTGATCTCATGGATGAGTAAGAAACAAACCTCAGTTTCTATATCTACTGCTGAAGCTGAATATATAGCTGCTGGAGCTTGTTGTGCACAGATACTTTGGTTGAAGCATCAACTGGAAGATTACAATATCAAGATCAGTGGAATACCAATCTACTGTGACAATACAAGTGCAATTTCACTTACTCAGAATACTACAAGTCATTCAAGGACTAAACATATAGAGATCAAGCATCACTTCATTAGAGATCATGTGGAAAAAGGCAATGTTATGATAGAGTATGTTCATACTGATAATCAAATTGCTGATATCTTCACTAAACCTCTAAGTGAAGCAAGGTTCTCAACTCTAAGAGCTGAGTTAGGACTACTTAATTTGGATGCATAAGCTGAGGGGGAACTCATCAGAAGACTGGAGTTCAACAGCTTAGTTATCCGCTATTCTATTCAAGAATTAACTTTCAATAGACTAGTTAGCTTATGGATTCTTAAAGACAGGGGGAACGTGTAAGACTAGCGGTACTTCTGTTCTGAAGATGAAATCTGTTAATGTCAGTTAGTGAAAGTTATATTATCTGAAGATCTGTTCTTAATTCTTGAAGACTGAAGATTATTTTATCTTGCTGGATTGACAAACAGCAGAGGAAGATTACTAGCTATTGGCATTCTCTAGTAATATCAGATAACAGATCACTCGTCTGTCAGATAAGTTAAACTCTACTCATCTGATATCTTATATAAGCATGGTCATAAAACGCATTCTTAAGAAACACGCTTTTATAAGTAACAGATTAGTGTCGATAGAGTTTCCCGCCCATCTGACATTAAAATAATAAAATTGAAATCCGCTTCTCCTAGCCATACGATTTAAAACTGTCAGATTAGATCAACGTTTCAGATAAATCACGGAAACCAAATCAAAAGGAAACCTATAAAATCCGATCTAAACAGTTCAGTCGTCTTACGCACTCAAAAATTCTCAAACTCTCTAACTCTCAAACCCTATTGCTTCGAAAGTTCACTGTTCTTTTGCAGAATCTACTCACTAATCTCTGAAAATGGACAAGATTATTGAGGGAAGGTACTTCAACTACAGCAAATTCCATTTTTCGGGCACTGATCTGATGCGCTCGTTACTGGAAAAGATTAAGGAAGCTTCGTTAGTTCCTGTTTTGGAGGCTCACGAAGACAGAGTCTACTTGGAGGATGTTTACCATTTCTACACAACCAGAAAATTCATCAAGAATGACACTGTTATGACTGCCGTCATTGGTGGTAAGAATATTGCTGTATCTGCTGCTGTTCTTAGTGAAATATATAAGCTGACGAACGAGGGAGGAGATGTGACAGACCTTGGGTCTGAAAAAGAAGAGGAGTTCTGGGCTATTTGTGCTAAACCTGGAGAAGAGATGACTGGGACTTTGATGAAGACCCAGCTGAAGGGTGAATATCAGAGATTTGCTGATATTATTGCAAAGATAATAGATTGTGCTACGGGTTCCTTGGATGGATTACCTAGGAGGAGATACTGCACAATGATTTGCATTTATTATGGATTTAAGGTTAACTGGGCTGCTCACTTGTATGAGCTGTTAAGTGATAAAAGGCATTCTCATGCTATTTTACTGAGTAATCTGTTTGCCTCACTAAATTGCCCTATGGGTGGTGGGAAGCAAACTCATGCCAGCAAAGAGTTCAAACTCTACGAGCCAGTCAGACAAATAGTGGAGAAACCTAAGAGAAAAGCCCCAGCAAAATCCAAGAAGACCCCTTCTAAGAAGAGCAAGAAGGTGGGTCAGACAAGTCAATCTGCTGAGCCAACAGCACAGTCTGCTGTTATGGATGAATCAGCACAACCTGAATTTGAAGTCCCTGAAAAGGTGATAGATGACTTCACAGCTGAACTTGAGAACATGGAGACTGGATCTTCACCTGAAAAGACAGAAACAGATGAAGAAATTCCTATTCAAAGGTTGAAGAGATTGAGGACTAGGAGTGAGGCAAGGGGACCTCCTGTAAACCCTCCTGCCAAGAGAATTCCTAAGTCCAAGGCAAAGAGACAGGTACACTTCTCTGAAGAACCTGTTGAAATTGTAAGAGAAACAACTACAGAAGCAGAAAGGCCATTAACAATTAAAGAACCTGCCGTTGAAGCTGCTAAAGCTGCTGCTACTGAAGAAAAAGTTGTCTCTAAAATTGGAGTACAAACAGAAGACTCATCTGTTGCACTATCTGCTGAAGTCCAAAATGTACAGCAGACTAGTTCAACACTTGAAGGAGATGTACCTTTGTTACATCCTACTCCAGTTGCTGCTGTTCCTCTTCAAACAGTTGAAAGTCCCAATCCAATCAGACAAAGGCCTGGGAAATTTTCAACTTATGTAACTGTTGCAGAAAAGATGAAGTTAGATGCTGCTGAAAAGCAGAGGTTAGCTGCAGAGAAAGCAGAAGAGGATAGGCTGAAAAGCCTAGAATTAAAAAGGCTGGAGGAAGAAGCCAGCAAAATGACTCAAGAGCAGAGAGATGCTATTGAGGCAGCAGAGTTGGCTGCTGTTCTTGAAGCAAGCATCAAGGATGCTCATGGAATTCAGCAAAGTGGTGGGATAGCTATTGGTGAACCAAGGGATCCAAATAAACCAATCCCAGCTATGCCTGCACCTAAGATGAAAGAGAAGAAAAGAGAAGAAATCAGATTATCACTTGAAATTGTTAGGGAAGACCCTGCAATGTTTGAAGAATTTCTTAAAAGACTAGATGCTGAAAGTGAGAGGATTAATCGTCTGACACTCTTCAATTCTGAAAAGATCAAATACAACAGATGGAGAGAATTCAGATTGACAAAAAGTCCTACTGAAATGGCCAAATGGAAAGAATTCAAGGCTACAGAAGAATGGATACTTAAATGGCTTGAGACAAATTCTCTCATTCAAGCACTTGATTCAGAATTCTTTCTGGATAGGTTAAGGATGAGAATATGTCATATAGTCAAGGAAGAAGCCAAGAAGATCTTTGCATCTATCTCTGAGGACTTTGATAACTCAACAGACCTCAAAGACAGATTTATCAAGTTGGCTATTGCTCAAGCAATGGAGCTCTGGGCAAAGAAAGCAAGGAAGTTAAGGGGACAACCAAGCTCACTGGTCCCACTTCCTAACATCAAACATATTGTCTATGGACCTAACTTGAAACCTTATGAAGAGTTACCTGAGGATCCAACATCTACTTTTATTCCTCTTGATAACTTTACTTGGATTTCTAACAGGTCTGCAGTGGACAATGAAGGATTGATGAGGACAGTTGAAACTGTCAAGAAAATCATATCACCTGCTGAAAAAGAAAGAGCAGAGTCCTCTGATCAACCTAAGCAAATTGAGGGTACTTCAGACCCATCTGATCAAGACAAAATGCAGGATGATAAGTCTGATGCTG
Organism: Penstemon barbatus; assembly: GCA_003313485.2. Lineage (NCBI taxonomy): Eukaryota > Viridiplantae > Streptophyta > Magnoliopsida > Lamiales > Plantaginaceae > Penstemon > Penstemon barbatus. The sequence goes on along the minus strand of CM064877.1, from coordinate 8,451,284 downwards.
CTGAGGAATCAAAGAAGGAAGAAGAAATTCCAGCAGATCAGTTAAAGGAGAAAGAAGTTGCTGATAAAGGAGATGATCAAGTGATGGAGAAGGAAAGCACTCCAAGCCTTGCTGATAAACCAGCAGATCAATCTCTTGCATTGACACCTCAACCATCAGAGCTACTCATGGAAGATTCACCTGCTGCTACTTCAGATATGCCTTCAACATCTCATGGTGTTCAGACAAATCTGCTGGACTCCATCCAGCAAATGATCACCAATTCTTTGAAGGATATGAAGAAAGAATTAGCTGCAGAAGTGATTGCTGCTGTTAAACAACCAGTTCAGAAAGCTGCTGATGTCCCAACAGAACTGATAGAAGACACTGCTTATAATGTTAAATCTATCTGTCAGGATATGGATATTCTTAGAAGAAGGACTCAGAGCACTACTGAAGGTTGGAAGCAGATTGAACAAACTGTTGAATTGGCTCTCCAAGCAGAAGATGAAGTCATGGGCAACATGATGAAAGACTTCACTGCTTCATCAAATTGGATTTTGGGATCTCAAATTCAGTTGGGTGATCAAGGAGAAGACTTGCTAAAAGAAGTCAAGACTGTTAAAGCCAATCAACTTAAACAACAGGCTCAGATGAATGCTATGGAAGAGAACATCAAGCTTCTCTGTGATTCACTTCTAATTACTCCAATCTTACCAAACTATCAAATCGACCCTGCTGATGATGACAAAAAGGGGGAAGAGAGGATATTTGGGCAGAAAAGAGTTGGAACTTCTGTTGAATTGGAAGCTGAAGAAGATGCTGAAGGAACAGAAGTCTTAGAAGAGTCTGCTGATGATAATGATAGAAATGAAGCAGCAAATGAAGGCACAAGCAGATCAGCAGAAGAAAAGATCACAGAAAAAGAAGAAGATGATAAGGAGATAGCTGAAGAATGTGAAGAAACTGAAGCTGAAGCAAAAGCTAGATCAGATAAGGAAATAGCTGCTGCTAAGGATTCAGCTGAAGAACAGCTTGATCCTGACTCTAAAAAGAAGAAGCTAGAGCTGTTGAAGCAGAAATTGGAAGCTGGAACTTCCAAACCTGCTGATGAATCAGAAAAAGAAGACAAGGAAGCTGAAGAAGAAAAGAAAGAAGAAGACTAGTTTAGACTAGATTTCTTTACTTTAAAAACCTTGTAATCTTTTACTTTGCATCTTTTACTCTTCAAAACTTGTAAAATGTAATCAATTCAATATCTATAAAATTGCAAGTTTGACTCCAACAGATTATTTCTATCTCAGAAATTTTTGAGGATCAAAACTTTAGTTTAGGTACAGGTACTTAGCTGAGGTTTTGTCATCATCAAAAAGGGGGAAATTGTTGGATGAAGATGAAGTGCAAAGAAGTCAGAAAGTAAGGGAAGGTTTTGATGATTTCCAAAACATCATAATCAGCTAAGTATGGAAAGCTTAGTTCCCTTAGAAGAATTTTGAACAAGTAAAAGAAGACATCAGAAGAGTTCAAAGTTCGAAGCTCAGAAGACTAGTGATCTCTTGCTGAAACAGCGAACAGAAGGGTAGATCATCAGCCGAGTCAAATCAGATGAGTTCAGTATTTGATCAGCAGAGTATCTATCAGCAGAGTCGTTTTGATCAGCAGAGTAGAAGAGATCAAGAGATTAGTCCAACGGTAATAAATGCACCTGGCGTAATAAATGCTGAAAGAGAAGGGTAGTAATGGCAAATGATTGAAGATATCCTCGGATCAGCAGAGTGCATTAAATGCAGCATTAAATGCGATGGACAGAAAGGTACTGTACACTGTACGATTGTTGCAGAGAGCCGTTTCAAAATGAGCTGGAAAATGGATTTGAAGATGTGATTTCCTTCAACGGTCATAAATTCAAATTCAAGTATAAATAGAGCAAAGTTCGAAGAGAGAGACACACAACAACATCTCTGAGATTTCGCAATTGAAGCAGAATTTTCTCTAAGTCTCAAGAAGCTCGAACAGCTCACTCGTCTGGAGAAGTCATCTGTTGGCTGATCCAAGTTGAAGAAAATAGAAAAATACGATCTGAGTGATCTTGTATTTAGCTGAGTGTTGTGCGGAGTTGTGATCCATCTTTGTGAGTGATCAAACTTCAGAGAGTAGAATTTCTAAGTGATTTTCTATTGTGAGCTTACAGCCTTCTCATTAGTTGTTTAGGTGTAAGTGGAGAAATATTGTAATCTAAGTGATTATAGTATAACCCAGAATCTGTGTGATCTGGAAGAGTGGACTAAAGGATTTTTATCCATATAACCACTATAAAAATTCTTTGTGTTATCTTGCATTTAAAGCTTTCTTGCATATTTAAAGTTTGCACATTTAAACACTTCGAATTATTTGAAAAGATTTTGAAACAAAAGGAGTTTGTAAAAACTGGGGATAAAATCTTTTAAAAGAACTTAGTCTACTTGTGAAAAACACTTTGAAACAATCCGCTGCAAGTAAACTCTTTGAAAAACTGTTTTGCTGAAAAACAGCTAAGTCACTGTAAGAAGAGTGGTCAGTCGTCTGTTCAAGATTTGTTCACGATCAGACTAGTCTGCTTACTGTTCTTCATCAGCTTAGTCTGCTGACAGAAGACTGAAAAGTTTTTAAGTTCAAAAATTTTCAGAGGTCTATTCACCCCTCCCCCCCTCTAGACCTCATCTGACCACTTGGGACCAACAGTATGTTATATTTCAAATCTAACCCACCAGCCGGATTCACAAATTAAATTGAAAATTGAAAAGAAATCTAACGTATTCTTACCTTACTTATGTAAGAATTCACCATATAGATTGAGTTAAGTCCACTTATATGGTTTGTACATAACTTAACCTCAAAAGTTAATTAGTTTGTAAGGTGAGAATTGTCCAAGACCTTATAAGGTGGATTTAATTATGATTTTCAACACATGTAGGACATTTATTTTCAATACTCCCCCTTCACATTTGGGCGGGCTAATTGTGTGGAAAAAAACAAGCTCAACATGTGATATATTAATGCTCAATATTTGGAAATTATTGACATGTGAGTAAGAGTCCAACACATGAATTTATCCATACCGTGTGGATCCCCAATATGCGCATTTTCCAGACCTTGTGGATGGAGAATAAATCCCATCATGCGTGCAAGGAAGAACTCATATCGGAAGGAGGTGACCCACTTCAACCTGGAACCTTATACCATGTTAGAATCCACCACGTGGATTGAGCTAAGTCCACTTTGGTTTGAACCTAATGCAACCTCAAAAGCTAACTTGTTAGGTGAGGATCCACGATACACGGATTTTCCAGACCGTGTAGGTGAAGAATAAATCCCATCATGCGCCAAGAAAGAACCCATCACTGAAGGAGGTGGTCCACTTTAACATGGGCTCTGATACCATATTAGAATTCACCACATGGATTGTGCTAAGTTCACTTACATGGTTTGAGCCTAACTCAACCTCAAAAGTTAGCTTGTGAGGTGAGGATCCCCAACATGCGGATTTCCTAGACTGTGTGAGTTAAGAATAAATCCCATCATGTGCAAGGAAGAGTCCGTTATGGAAGGAGGTGGTCCACTTCAACCTGGACTATGATACCATGTTAACTTTCCAGGTTGAGTTAGGTCCAAGCAATGTTAGTGGACTTAGCCCCAATTGGTATGGTTGATTTTTACAACTTGAATACAAAGGTTGATGGCTTGATTAAAACTCAAGAGCAAGGGCAGACTTCTTTGGGGACCGAGGGGAGCAATGGTCCCCCAGAATAAAATAGATAAATTCCTATATATGTATACGTTGACAAGAAATGAAAGTGGCTTAGTGATGGAGTTCCAATTAATGCTTTTATAGGTCCGATGTTTGAATCTTGATATACTCGCTATATATATGTTTTGTTTCTTAGGTTATCTCCAATGGAGATGGTCGGGGTCGGGGGCGGCGGGGAAGTCATCTCCAGTGGAGATGGGGTCGGGGCGGGGTGGACAATAGGGCGAGAACTGATCGGGGTCGGGACTCCGCGGATCTCTGGCCGTGACTCGTTCCCGCGTGGAAAATCTGAAGAAGAAAGAGGGGCGCGTGAGTTCACGCACCCCTGATTGGTTTCGCTTTTTTTTTAATTTTTTCTTAAAATTTGTTTATTTAAAATATTTAAATAGGAAAAAATAAATTATTAGGTAAATAATTAATAAAATTAAATTTCACTCCTAAATTAAATTTGCAGAATTGAGTTATTTAATAAAATTTGTTAGTACATTTATTGTATATTTACTAGTATTTAAAAAATATATGTAGTCACCAATTTTTAATTGAATTATTTAATATAATAAAATTTATTTATTTTAAAATTAAAATCATTAAAAATTTATTTGAATTGTAAATTTGTGATTTTTAAGCAGGGAAAAATAAATTATTTAGATAAATGGAGATATGCAAATATTTGACTTGTCTGAAACCTAGAGAATTGGATTTGCATTCGTGTCCGCGGGTCGCGGACACGCACAAATCTTGAAGAGACGAAGTGAATTTTGATCCATGATTTGCACCCTCCTTGCGCGCGAGGGAAGAGACTTTTAGTAGCTAGATTGTTATACAACTACATTGTCAAATCATATATAAACCTCTCCCCCCCTCCCCCAGTATTAATTTTTTCTTACTCGTATGCTATATAATGTTAGTTTCAACTTTTTTTCTTATGAAAATTTAATTATTTTTGGATGGTATATAATCCTAGCATTACCTTGTGAATTGTGATATATACAACTTTACAATACTTCACACTGGGGAGGATCTATACACTTTTCACTCTTTGGTCCGAGCTGTAAATACACAGTCTAATAGATAAACAAAAAAGACTTATAATAACTAAATTCTACACTGTAAATTGTTCTCGTACTTTTTGGGTTCTTCAAATTCTTAAACCATTTATTCTTTTTTTTTTTTTTTTGGTACATTAAACCATTTATTGTGTATTTAGAATATCTTGTAATATTTGCTAAAAAAATAACTGGAGTTTATTTCAAAGTTCATTCACGAATTAAAAAGTTGAGGTTATTTTATTTATTTTCTCCATTACACCCTCGAGTTCATTGAACTTCTTTTTGTTATGTTCGTAAAGAAATGTTTTTCATAACCTCTTCGTAATGCAAGCTTCAAGTTCCTCAACATAAGGTAGAATAGTTTATTTTGAAATATGAGATCAAGATTATACCTGAAAAATTAGGAATTACAATTGTACACTTATATTACACATATTAATGGTCCGTTGACATTTTTCATATCTTTTCTAAGCAAAGTTAATTTGGTTTCAGTTCATTTGAATTGTATTGCATCATAAATGTTCATATTGACTATTTAAGAATCATTAGTACTATATTTTTTTCACATTCTTTTGGATAAAATCATATTTAGTTTTACTTTATCGTAATTTAGTTGTTATTTTATTAAAACATCAAATAAATATTGAATTAGCTACCAAAAAAAATTCAGCCCCTCCAACAAATACCGTCTAGGTCCGCCCCTGCTCAGGAGGATTTGTCCTAACAATCTTATAATGACAAGGAAGATGAGACTTAATAGGGAACTTTGAATAGTTTTAGTAGTAGAAATTGGGAAAATTATACATGATTTTGATTATGTAGAATGTTATTTGGTCACATAACAAATACTGTATATTATTTATAGGAGTATATTTTATGTGAATATACATTAAGTTTAACTAAATTACGCTGGAAATTGGTACAGAAAACGTTTCAAGACCCACCAATGCTACTCTTCAATGTTTAGTAGCACCACTAGGTCCAACAATAGGGAAAATTTTCACTTTTCAGGATCTACGTTTATGACAGTGACAATACAGTCAATAGGTGCTACTCTCTACACTTGCAACTTCCCACGCTTTGGGAACAGTCACATTCAATTAGTCTTCTAAGACTAGTTTAGTTTGGACTGTTGAACTGGGCTGGATAAAAGGTCATTTTAAGCCCAATTAATTATTTCAATTTGAACATATTGGACTCCAAGGTTCAATTAAGTCTCACAAGTCAATCCAAGTTATAAATTACTGGGTACAGCATTGGTAAAACAAAACATAGAACTGTGACATTATTTAAATTTGAATAGTCAGTGATTTTTATATCTTTAGACGTGACAAAAACTATTTTTCTTTCTTTCTGGGCTTCAAGCAACTATGTTTTACAAATGATAAAATTTAACTATGTATTCCAGAAATATATCAAACAAGCTATTCCTATAGTTGTAGATGAAAGACCAACAAAGAAAAAGCAAGACTACGAATCCCCTTCTCTCCATTTTCATCAGGAAAAATTTTAAAGTCCAAAAGACCAAAAGATAAATTGTGTACTTATTTCAGAAAGGGGAAAAAAAACCAATCAGTAAAAGACAAGGGAAACAAAGCATAATCGTTTCGGTTCACCGAACAAACAAACTCCACTCACGAGAAATCCACTACCACAAACAAAAACAAGATCAATGATACATGGAAAGTGGGGACCACAAAATCCCTAGAGCCAGGCGCAAATAGTGATGCCTACCAGTCTAGGCCATCTACCAAAGTACTGATAATACACGTGTCCACGGCTAAGCCGTTTAGCCATTAAAACCACAATAATGGTTGTGCCTTTATTTTTATTCAACCCAGTACAGAACCAAATAAAATCTCAACCAATATATGAAAGCAAGATATTTCGTGTAACGAGGCAAACACACCAGTGACCAAACAAATAAAGCGTAATCAAAGTAATAGTAAAACAGATTATAATAACAGCTAATTGTTAATTAAAATAGGAACGGCCATTAATTTGTTCAGAAATACAGTACTGATAAAACGCCATATTAACCTCCAAACTCATCCATGGCTTTTCGTACAACTAGTCAAAAGTCAACATCAAGAGATTAGGGATGAACTGAAACAAAAAAGCTACTAGACAAGCGGGTAGAAAGAGGAATCAGGGTCAGATCCAACGGGTTCTAAGCAGCCACGTCAGCGGACTTCTTAGTGCGCGTGCAGATAAGCCAGAAATTGCCGTAGGGATCCTTGACCTTACCCACGCGCCCACCACAGCAAGTGCTCTCCGAGATCTCTCCTTCAGAAACGGCGCCGGCTAACACAGCCTTAGCCACAGCGCCTTCAACGTCCTCCGTCTCAAGGCAGAACACGCTACCAGTAACAGCAGATTTGACCCTGAGAAGTAATAAATAAAACAATTATAGAGATATTCAAACGGATAAACATTCTGCGGGACAATACTACTAGAATACTTGTTTTCCAACTGCAAGTACAAGTATTATAACTTAAAAATGTGTACATGTGTTGCGTATCAACAGATCAACTGCAGCCAAAAGCATCTTAAAATAAAATATCAACTCTAGGTACATAAAAATGAAAATTAACTTGGTCTCTGATTTAAAAAAACGTAAATGAAAATCCAGATAGTGATTGTGTGAAAAACAAGGCGATGAACGAAATACTGACAAAATGGGTAAAAATGTAAAAATAGTTAAGTGCGTACAACCTACTAACAGCGGAGCTTAAAATACATATAATATAGAAATAGCAAGGACAAATAGCAAAAAACTTTGTCACAATCAAAATCATCAACACAATACGCAAAACAGGGGAAAATACAGAAAAAACAAATATACATAACAGATCACCTTCAATATGTTAATGAATGACGGATCTGACATAAATACCACCAGAACAAAAGCAACAAAATAAAGTAAAACTAAACATGCAATCAAAATATGCTAAAAATTAAGAATAGCTTGAGAACATACGGAGAAGAGGAGTCATCAGTGAGGTCAGAGACAACAAAAGTGAAGGATCCAAGCTTGAGCTCAGCTGAGATAAGAAGAGGAAGCTCCTGCTCCGCTTTCCTCTTGGGGTGATTCACGCGGCTCAACTCTTCCGCTCCAAAGGCCGCCTTGTAGAACAGCACGGCGTCGTTCGCCTTGGAATCTTCAACCACCAGCCACGGCTTCACGGCCGTGATAACCACCGCAGTTGCCTTCGAGCCATTAACAGCTTCAGCTCCATTTTGAACCTCTTGCGTCATCGTGTTAAAGAGAGAGCACAAAAACCCTAAGAGAGAGAAATTCAAAAAAAGAAAGAGACTGTAGAAAAATTGAAGGATTGATGGGGAGATGATGCGTGCAGTTGTGGGTACATTTATAGGAAGCGAGGAAGCGGAACCGTTTAAGGATAATTCCGGGATTAAAATAATCGTGGTTTCCCACGTATCCCTTTTTTTTTCTTTTTTTCTTTTTTCTTTTGTGGGAGTAGCAACAAATATATCTTGGGTAAGGAACCCAAATCTTTAGTCTTATTACGGAGGTGCCACTGCTTTAAATGGAACGGTTATTTTTCTGTCAAATTGTTTCAGTGGTCTAAAATGCTTTTTAGGTGTAACGTTGCCATAGAAATACACTGTGCATGAAATTTGACCTGAAATCTACAGCTGTATTGTGGATGTAAATGACAATTTTGTCCTCGTAGCTTTAGCTATTGCGCTTTGGTTTTCGTCCTATAGATAGATTAATTTTGGTAAGAAAGATAACAACTATATTCATGACTCATGAGAAAGTTAAACTTGTCGTTAATTATATCAATATCAAATTTTCACAGTCTGTCACATACTAAGTTAAATTTATCATTAATTATATCAATGTAGCCTAGAATTTTTGGAACAAGTATAGTACACAATCATCAATGTTTTCATTTCTTTCCTAGACATGTTTTTTCTTGATTTTGATTACAAAATTGAACCAGACAAAGTTGGGGTTTATTCCGTTCAAAGTCCATCTGGTGCCTAAGCAAGATATGTAATCTTGAACTAAAAGATGACATAGAAGAGTAATGGAAAAATAGAGTGTAAAATTATGTGTACCTTTGTGCTGATATATATGTTCCTCTATATAGTGGTGGTTGACTTATGATTTGTACACTAACAAAATTTTATAATTTTTTTATTAGTGCAGGTTTGTATGACTTGTTTAGAATGTAGGGGACAAATGATAGCGATGTCAATCTCGTCCCTTAGTAGGATAATTTAGATGATTGAGGTATCCCGAAGAAGAGATCATCAGGCTCTCAGAGGTTGTTGGATGATCATGCAAGTTAAGCCCCTTTAATGGCGACAATTTCAAAGTAAGTGTAAGTAAGAATGTAGTTTTCTTTGGTGACATAAGATCTAATTGTAGGATGAATCAAAAGTGACGGATAACTCTTTTTTCCTTTGATTCCCTGATGTACCAGTTATCATGCGGTAAAATCTGGGTAACTAAAGTGCGAATTGAAAAACTCCTGAAAGCATCTAAGTAGTAAGCCAATTCGCCATATTTTTTTTCGACTTTAAATATACAAGCTCCTAGGTGTATCCCTTAGGGTTGGCAAATGACAGCCTCCGAGTCATGTCCCTACATTAGTTTGGTCTGAACGTAGTAGAGTCTCCAATCAATTTGGCTTGATCGCATTTTGTTTTTCCTATATCAGTTCTATAACAAAGATAACAAATATTTATTTTTATCTGTATATATATTTAGTGACTAGAAAAATGCACACGTGTTGCGTGTGTCCAATTAATTAATATTTGAATTTTCTTGTAAAATATGATGCACATTTTTTTATATAGGTATTAAAAGAAAAATAGGTATTATTCATAGTTTTTTATTTTTTATAATTAATGTTATAGTTTATCAAAAATTATATGAGCTGAATATTTTTAATATAAACTAAAAACACAAATGTTTTACAATAAATGGTATTCATGATGATCATTTGAGCTCTAAGAATCCATCTAAGTGATATACTTCGTTCAATGCACGGTTTAATTTTGTCTCTTGTTTTATAAGTCTTCTTAACTTTCTCAATGTACATAAGTACATATTTTTTTTTTCATCATATCAAGCATTTGTTGACGTAAACATCATCTGTCATTATACATACTTTTATTTGGAATATAAATAAAAATAAAAATTTAATTTAAATAATCAATAAATCTATTTATATTACCTGATTTTGCATTTAATAAATTATATTGATGCATAATTGAAAGTTTCACCACAACTTGAAGTATAAATATTTCTTCCATTTTTTCTTTCTTTCTTTCTTTAGAACTCTATGCAAAAGAACATGGAGCAAATTTTAAAACTTATTGATTAGCTAGAGTTCATTCCTTTAAAACTTGTATTGATTGTATTTCATTTCCTTTAAGGATTTTAAGTCTCATACATGAAAACAATTCCTTTTTTTTTACCATGAAAATTAATCTGTTCTTCTAACTTAGAAAAAGGGGCCTTAGCAAACTAAATCAAGATTCATGTTATTGGATGTAAGAAGAAACATACGCAAGCTATTATTTATGTGCCTGACTCTATATGTAAATCGAGAAACAAATAATTTATATAATTAGAATTTTAATATGTGTCTTTTAATAATCTAACTATATCATATACTTCATAATTCAACTATACTTCTTGAGTTTTTTTTTGCCTATCAATCAAAAAGGAGTATTATAGTCCGTACAAACAATTAAGAAATTATTCATGCTTTTATAATAATAAAGATAAAAAATAATAATAAACTTTGTGACTAAGTATTTGTGACAATAATTTGTATCACTAAGTCCCATCTAAACATGTACTCTTAACATATAGAGTTTAAATTATTACGAATATAAAATTAGTTATTGTTTATAACAACTCAAAAAAAAAAGAAAAATCATTATCGGAATTGTTAAATATCATTGTCATTTGTTGTCACACTATATAGACATTGCGCGAGAATTTTATTAACATAAATATTTTTCACGAAAGGAATGGCAATATATGTAGACTGTAGTGGTCGTTCTGTTTTAAGATATGTTTAGATTGATAAACTTTTTTATTAAATAGCCATATGCCTTGATCAGAGAATAACCCACCTTATTGGGCATATTTTAATGAAAACATTGGGAAATATAGTTGTGGTGGCACAATAAAACAGTAATATTGAATACTCGTGTTGAGTTTGACTGTTGAAGAATGTACATGTTATTTAATTCTTTATTTATATTTAAATTGAACCTTCGATCACTAATCTTCTTAATTAATTCAAGTAATAATTAAAAAATATGTATATAGATTAAGATGGGGTCTTAACTGCCTCAATTTGTTTGGCCAGATTGCCGACACTTCTCTCAACAACAATACTAAATTTGTACAACGTTTGATATTGAAAATGACTGACACTTATTTCTTAAGAAATTATTCTAAAGTGAAGATACCACAAACCCAAAAACACTCATTTTCGTTTCCATCGATATAAAGTAGTAGAATTAAGAATCCAATCTATGTAGCATCATCCCCCCAAAAATTAAAATTAAAATAAAAAATCTATATATGTCACAGCGTAAGAAACAAAATCGGCTAAAACTATAAGCAATAAGCATCTTCAAATTTGTGAATATATACACCAAATTTAGGTCAATCTAATACCAACAATATTGACTGAAATTGGGGTAATGATAATTGATAAGCAAGTATAGTAAAACTTTACGTACAACTATATATTTTACCTATTCTCGTAAAGAAAATTATAATAGTAAAGTTAGATTATTAAGAGTGCATGCATTCGAGCTGTCGAGCATATATACATTGACAAATATACTTTAACTAAGCATTAATTTAGTTTACCTTGTTTTAAATCGATTATTCAATAAGTTGTTCTCGCTTTTAGTTGTACGTTCGTCTCATATAATAATAAAATAAAATAAAAGTACTAGAGCTATTGAAATTAGTTAATCTTGATTTTAATTTTTTGAAATGAAAATGGAAAAGGAAATTTGTCTTTAGTGTTTGGAACTAATTAATGCCCTACATAGCAATATAGCATCTATTCTTAGATATTGCCACCACGGAACATATGGTGCATGCATGGGCGGGACGGAGAGAGAGGGACCCTCAATTTTTTTAGATTTTAGTATAGTTTTAGTTTTAAAAAAAAATAGTCCCAAAAATAGTTCAATCAGCAATTTTCCAACTCAAATAAATAATTAATTTAAATAAGAAATTAGTTCAATTATATTAATTAAACCCAATATTAACTCATCCTAATATATATTAACTAATTTTACCAAAGTCCCAATTAAAGCTCAAATCTTCTCTCAACTCCCAACATCTACAAACCCAAATCTTCAATCCAAACGACTTCTCTTTTCTTGAGCTCTCGAACCTTCTCAATCAACATAAAAATTATACTAGAGATGTTCAATCAAACGATGAAATGTCTAGCTTGAAAGAGACTAGTGTTGTTGCTAAGAAGATTGTTGCAACTAAAAGGAAAGTCTCATTCTCGTTGGTTTACAAACTTGTGACACTTACGTTTATTCTACCTATTGCAACACCATTAGTAAAGATAATTTTTTGCTGTGAAGATAGTAAAAATTCAACTTCGTAATCGAATTGGTGATCAATGGCTAAATGATAGTCTAATTGTCTTTATAGAGATATACATATTTAGTTGTATTTCAAATGATGATATCATGGACCAATTTCAAAAATGACAAATTTTCATGGTCAATTATTAATATACACACGTAGATTTTGGGTTCTTTTAGGACTATAACGGGATATCATATGTAATTAAAGTATCTTGTAGGGTTATTTTTGTCAAACTCCACCTCCCCATTTTGTATCGCATCTATATTTTCTACTGCATAATAAAAGTTTTAAGTTTGAACAGGGAAAAAAAAATTTGGCACTATTTAGCCCCCCTGAACGAAAATCCTCGATCCGCCCAACAATAAAAAGAGCCTTATTGCGGCTACAGCCTGCAGGGGGGGTGATAGGGAGGAATTTGGTAAATGGATCGTCGGTTTTGCCAGACCATTGGGTGGTGTTTCTATCACGGGAGGGACTGAGCCTTGTTTGGGAAAGACGGTATCAAAAAGCGGTTCTTAAAACCGACTCGGAGGTGATTCTTCAACTCATCAAGGAGGCGAACACTAATTGCCACCCGCTTGGAAGGGTAACCGAGGACTGCAGGAGTTTGCTAAGGAGATCGTGGGACATCCTGATGGTGCATACACTAAGAGATGGTAACAAATACGTCGACGCCTTTACTCGGATGGGCCATGGAATGCAGAGAACTTGGGACGAGCCGCTAGAGAATTTGATGTACTTACTTGAAGATTATGTAATGTAATTTTTGTATGTTGCTTGTTCTTACCAAAAAAAAAAAAAAGGGTAAATGTGCTAGTTACCTATATCAAGGCCGATCCTAGACTTTTTGGGACCATAGACGAAACTTAAAACTGGCCCCTATATCGTAAGAAAATTATTTTTTATAAAATTTATTTATGTTGCTATATATAAAACAGTCAATTCACGTTAGAACTATAAAGTCTTACCTTTTTTTTTTTGTTTACTAAGGGTTTAATCTCTTTTGAGACGCATTAGATACATTAAGTGAGAACCTTTCCTAACAGAGATTCGAACTTAAATTCGCTATTTTGTAGTGACTAGTCCCTTCCACTAAACAAATCAATTTTTTTTTTTTTTTTTGGGGTACAAAAGTGAAAGCTAGAAAATTACAGTAGATCAGCCCTCAACAGGGGAATAACATAAGTGGAGGCATTCTCCCATATGTGGAGATCTTCATGTGAGTCGTGTCCCAATTTTGCAAGTACGTCCGCACATTCGTTTTCACTTCTTGTAGTGTGAATAAGGCGACACTCTCATGGCTTGTGTATAAAATCTTATTATATGTTACTTATTTTGTAGAGAAACACAGTGATATCGCAAATAAGAATTTTATTTGATCACTTAATGGTAGGGTGAGTGAAAATAACTTAATAAAGAATTCAAAATTCAAGATTCAAAATCTAATTAAGAAAAATTGATTACAAGCGCATAAGAGTAATCTAATTTATTGGAGGAGGAAAAGCATAATATCAAATCGGTCTCTCTAATATAAGATTTTGTGGAACAATGATGTATATAAGATATTCAATTTCAACCACACAAAAAATAAATAAATAAATAAATAATTCAACGGTAAATTTGAACCACAATTTTCTGATCAAAATGTCCCGTGATAACGTGGCATTGAACATAGCATCGAGAATTACCATAAACTAGATAATCCAAAATTACTAAATTGCCATGTCATAAATTACTAAATTGCCATGTCATAAATTGTATTTTATAGAGACAATTTTCTCTCTCCTTCATTCATTTTCTATTTTTATGTGGCTCAACCAAAAAGACGAATCCTCCACCATCGGCTCCACAACAGGCGTCAAATCCCGCCACCCCGACCTCTTTCCTTGTCCGCATATTCTTTTATGGAGAGTGACGTAAAAGATTATGATTTCCCATATTCATATTTGTATTACAAGTCGAATTTACTGGTTACAATGGAAGTAAAGTCAATCTAAATTCATTAATCAACGATTGTAGATGACACAACCAACTCATAAGCCTGTAGAAATAGAAACAAAGCTGAACAAATTTAGCCAAGAATGGAGGTAAAACACTGTGTTTAGAGAGAAATTCAAAAGAGAGAAAATTCACACAATTTTTCTTTATTTTGAGAAGAAGCGATGCAGTCAAATTTAAAAACCTTAATACTTCTTTATTTTTGTTGAAAAGAAGCGATTAGTTAATTGGAGATTTAAAAATGATAATTTTATCTTTGGAAAGATTTAAAAGAGGGTAATTTTGTATTTAAAAAAATATATTATTAAATTTAAATTTTAAGAGAATACATGTCACCATAATAAATGTATCTTATATGATTCTCGTTCCTTGAAATCTTATTTTAGACAAATCCATGTCAATTGACTCTTAGAAGTCTTAAAAAAACTTTTTCTTTTTTAATTTTTTTTTAAAAAAATAAATGCAGGCAATTACCTACTTCATCATATGTAAAGCATTTTTTTTATTTATTATAATTTATAAAGGTCCATGGATCATTAGTTTGTGAATGAAATGGGTTGGGTTGCTGATTGAGGGCTCATGTAAGATGAAATAGAGTCTGGGGCGCTTGTGGCAAAAAATGGGTTATTAATTTCTTTATATAAACAATATGCTATATAAATGTGTTGGGGCCCCAAAAGCTTGGGGCACTAGATGATTGGCTAAGTTGTCTAGGCTCAAGCTAGCCCTGTCTATATATTTCATGTACAAGCTCAATTTGTAACATTCGAAATCAGGAGCGGAGCCATAAATTTTAATCACGGGAGGGCAAAATTGAAAAAAATGTATATAATAAAATTGAAAATTTGTAATTATCAAAATTTATTTTTTAATGTGCCGATAACTCTTATGATACTTGATATTAATAATGTATATAATCAAATAAGATAATAAAAAATCTATTGCGAAATATATAACAAATAATATGCAAAAAACAATCACTAGACATAAAAAAAAATATATGAATCGACTTAAGAAGAGAGTTGAATATACATTTAAATGAAAATATTAGTAACTAAAAGTTTATTTCGGTATCTTAAATTGAATTTCAAAACTCAGACATATTTACTTTTCCTCATTCAAAGAGAACTATATTAAGTGTAAAAGAAATTTCCCTTATTAAATTCTACTTATACTAGGTAACTCTATTAGTGGGACTCTATTCCTTATGATCTGGACACATATTAAATTAAACTAGACAAGGAGTCTTGATTTACACGGATTCTTTGCTTTAGGAATTATTAAAAATTTAGAGATACTATTAAAAATACATGATGTACTACTAAAATAATAATAATGGATAGGTGCTACTAATTTTTTTTTTGCTTGGGGTGCGAGCGCCCCCACCCGCACCCCATATACCTCCGGTCCTGTTCGAAATTGGGTTGGCCATTTCATAATAATAGATTCATCCTACACTAGAGAATTATATTCATAGGGGTTATATGATAAAAACATGTGTATAGAGGACAAAAAATTGTCTTCTCATACAAACTTGTCGCATATTCAGCATCCTCGTTGATTGAATTCATGGGGGTAGGCACAAAATTTTCATCTAATATTTCAATGAAAAAAGCAAAAAATTACCATCATCACTTGTCAAAAAGTGGAGAAATTAGTGAGGTTACAATTGAACTAAACTAAATAAATTCCTCTCTTAGTAGTCATTAACATAAAAGTTGCTAAAAAAACCACAAGCCGTCTTAGCTCAGCTGGTAGAGCGCATGGCTTTTAACCATGTGGTCGTGGGTTCGATTCCCACAGACGGCGAGTCATCTGTTTTTTCTTTCAAATTGTTCCTCCTTGCCCAACATCACACTAATTTATCGGTTTCCCTATTATCAACATTTATGCCCATAGCAATTATAAAAAATAAAAAAATAAAAACTCAGCAGAATTTCCAATTATTTCTTTATATATTAGTAAGTTGCAAACAGTTTATTGTATTAAATAAAGAGACAACTTGAAGGGAAATTCTTACCCGGTTTGGCCGAACCCAAAACAACTACATGGCAAGTATAATACACTTGCTGCATCTTGAAGATTTTCTTCTGTATTTACATAATAATATTCAATGATAAAAGCAAATCAATATTCAATGATAAAAGCAAATCAATACAAATTAATGTCTAATTAGTATTAGTATACCTGTTATGCACGGATTTATTTTAAATCTATTTATATAATAATAGTTTATGTGTGATAGTAGATGAATGAACAATAATGATTGTGGTATATTAAAGGAACTATTGAAATTACTTCATACTTATTTCTAAATGTTCAATATTTAAAAAATAGCTAAAGGACAAAGTTTAAGGTTTACAAATATATTACTTTAGATATTTTTTTTTAAAAGTTATTGTAATTGTTAGATATCCCTTCATCATTAGTTTAACGACTTATTTCATATTCAATGATATTATTAGATACTTCTAAAACTATTTATCCAAAATTTCGAATTTTTAGAAAAAAAATTGTATGTATTTATGAACTAAGTATTGAAAAATAAAAACATACTGAATGAATGAATATTAGTGATAGCATTGACTACATCATTATCTTCCAATATAAACCAGTTGGCCATAGGAATATATGTAATTATGCAAAAATAGTTCGATCTTATGCCTTCATACAAAATTTGAGGGTTAGATCTTACACCCTAATTATGTTCATATCACACACCTATCATTTAATATATTTAAAAATTTTGATATAGAGAACCTACTTGAATTTAAAATTGAAATCATTTTCTCAACACGCCAATCTTTCAAATAAAAACTATCTGAATACTATCTGAAAATAGAATTGAGTCAAAATTAATATTCGACAGTTAAAATACTCTCTGAAATATATTTATCAGTAGAAGTAGATATTATTATGACAACTATTTTGGTTTTATTTATCACCAAATTTAACAGTGAAAGTTGTAAGACTTAAGCCCACTACCCACAAGTGATACGCCATTGGAGAAATAAGCCTATGCTAATAATAAAAGCCCAAAAACGTTTCTAGTATTTGGATGCTTTTAACTTACTTTCTTTTGTAGCAGAAGCTTTGAAGCATTGAAATTATATTATTAATCAAAAACTAAAAATCAATTTGTCATAGATCATAAGAATTGTCTTTGCAGCATGGGTCATAACTTGTATAAACATGGTAGATATGATGATACTACTTAATATAAACTAAAATAGTGCAACACATGGAATCACAAAGCTTCGGAAAAATTGACTCTATATTATAACTTATGCACCATAAATAACCAAATATTAGATCATCTACGTATTGCAACAAACAAGAAAACTATACAGAAACCATATCTGATTCTCACTGCTTTACATTTTCTATCTAGCCTTCACGATCGAACCATATCGTGGAATTACAAGTGAAGGTAAGTCTCTGATTCTATATCCACTGCCCCAAAAAGAAGCTAGACTAAGGCCCATAATAGCCATAGCTACAACCGAGCAAGCAGAGGAAACGGCTTGAGTGGGTCCCAGAAACTGAGTCGCAAGAAGTCCCGCCAGCGTTGAACTTTGCATTCCACTGCACAACGATATTGTCCTGCAAACTTCTTCTTCTAATCTGTCAAAATACCAAACAATGAGAAACTTAATTAGTCTTTTAGTCACTCAATGGGTTAAAAGAATACTTGCCTTAAAGGTGGAATTTTGGATATCCAATAGCCCAAGGTGAATGCCAATGCGTGAAATGATAACACGGGGCCAACCAATTTTAGACCTTCTGCAGAAAGAATTTGGCTTCTATTTATAGCAAGAGGACTTCCAATGCATATTGAAGTACAGATCATAGCTACAAATGGCATCAATGGTTGCAGAATGGATACGATTGGTTTTGCGTAAGTGTTTAGCAGCAACCCAATTGTGACCGGAGCAAGAACCACCTGGCCAATAGCAATTTCAAGAGCAACAATGCAACAAAACTCGCAAGTTAATGTATATATTTAATCAATATGGATAAAATTGCATATTCAGTCTGTTGACATTTGCAACATAGCAAAATAGTAATTTATCTATTAGGCTAAAGTAAGCATTAGAAACACAAAATTACCTGCAAAATTGACTTTGACATGGCAATTGCATCAACGGGAACTACAGAGCCGATCAAAAGGCCTGTTAAAAGAGGAGTAACAAGAACCGAGGCAATAGTAGATGAGCTAGTCAAGAGGATGCTCAAAGCCACATCTCCTTTACTCAAGAAACTAGCATAAGTAGATAGTTGGGCCCCGGCAACACACGACATTAGAACAAAACCGGCATAGAACATTGAAGACATCCCCAATGCACGTGCCACAAGTACCCCGAGTGCCGGTTTCAGCACATACTGTGCAGTAAGGCCAATAGATAACGGCAGAGGTCTGCAGCAAAAAGAGACTACTCATTAATTTGAAAAACGCTAATGAAATTTACGAAGATAAAATAGAAGAAGGTAAATAGAGGTAACCTCTTTAATGCTAGTGCAAAATCATCGATTGAGAGTTTAATTCCAATGGATAACATAATTCCTCCAAGTGCAGGAGCATACAAATCCTTCGACACCCTGCAGGTTCCTCTATCATTTACAAGAAAAAGGAATAAAAACATCTAAAGAAAGCCTTAAGCAAATGTGACACCAATTACACGACTGTAGAGAAAGGTTTGTGAAGTGCACGTGCATCAACATCAAAAGCAATTTTTTAGTAGTAACTAATTTCCATAATGAAACATAGTAAATTTGTGGCTACCCTTAGCCACGATTTGCCATGTTAGCTCTATTTTAGGCATAAAAAGTGTCCCTAAAACCCGCGGATGTAGCCACGAATATTCCCGAAACATTAATCATTGTTACAGTAGTTATAAACTGGCACAGTGTCTTGTCAGTAATATAATGAACTACACATAACCCAATAGCAATTTTTATGCTATGAATTAGTACTTACTAAGTAGAAGTAACCAAATATAAGTAAGTACTATCAAGACAATCATAACAAACAGAAAACACTCAAACAACACAAATTTCAGTATTTCAGCTCAAAAATTGCGTGCATACCAAACTTCATCCTAGTAAAACAAAAGAAAATTCCATAAGAAAACAGAAATAAGTCCAACTGAACTGACCAAGTGAAAGTTGAAGGTTGTGAAAGAGCAGCAACTGCAGTAAGAGCCACCACAAATGGAAGAAGAGCAGACAAAACCTGAGAAGCATCGCCTTTTCCCTCAGCTTCATTTGCAAATTTGGGGTCCACGCCAAACGAAAGCGATGAAAAATTGCCTTCTCTTTTATGCAACCCAACTTTCCCTAAGAACGGCGATGAGGTTGAACAAGCTACGGCAATTAAACAAACCCCACCAATACTCTTGTTTTTTCTTGAAATCCCTTTTCGAAATGGGGAAAAAGAAGGGTTCTTTATACGGAGAGAGATTGAGTTTGTGTGGAAAATTGAGGTTTTGGGGGTTATTTGGAGAGGAAGAGATTGAATTGATAACATTCTTGAAGTGGGTTTTTGGTTACAGAGTCCACCCGCCGAAGAATATAATGGGGTTTTTTCCCGGCGAGGGAACGGCGGTGATGATGGAGGAGGAAGAGGGATAAGGAAATAAAAGAAAGTGCATTTCATGATGTTTTCATTTATATAGTATAGGGCTAAAAGGAGATCAGGTGTAGTACCGGTACACGTTGCTTTGTTTAATTTGAAAAGAAAAATTAAATCATGTGTGTTGCTAAAATTTGCCACATCTTCTTAATAGCGAGTGATGGTGGGGTCCCAGCCCGTGCTTGATGTGAGCTTGATGTGAGTTTGCAAATTGACAATTTGAAGACTTTAGTGAAAATGGAAATGTCTTTCCGTGTGTTTGTTTGGTGTTTGTGAAAGTATTTGGAATAGTAGTGGAGATATATGAAATAATCTGGATTTGTGCAATATTGTTTGTTTAAATTTTGAGATAGTTGTTTAAAAAATAAAGTATGTGTAGGTTTTTTTTTTTTTTGGAAGAGTTAGGCTATAGGTGTAAGATGTGTAAGACTTTGTGTTAAATTTTGTTTGTTATGTGAGATAAATTGTATAAAAGATATGTTACTTTATGTCTAATCAGGGTAGAGTTTGTATATGTTTTGCTTATAGATAATAAAATTATTGTTTGTTTGACTTTTGAAAGAGTAGTTTGAGAAAATTAAGAAATAACATTTTTATTTCAGAAAGTAAAAAACATGTTTGTTTGACATTTATCAAACCCGAAATAATTTGAAGAAATGCCAAAAAAAATAGGCCCTTTATGTATGGTACCAAATACTTGGTAAATTAGTTTGAGAAAGTAATGAATATGTGTGAAATAATTTCGATATGAGAAATATTATTTTTTTGAATTTTAATAAAGTGGTATATGAAATAAGTTAGGTGTATCATGTATGATTTTTTGGAAGGATTTAAATTGTAGGTTTAAGATGTGTAATACTTTATGTTAATTCATACTCCATCCGTCCCATTTATTTTGCTCCATTTACTACATTACTCGGTCAAACTTTTCAATATTTTAGGTGACTTATCATATTAAATTATTCACATTTGTGGTGTTTTCAACCTTTTAAATATTAATATATATAGTGTTATAAGATATTATCAACTTATTAGTAAAATTTATTAATTAAATTATTTATTATAATTTTTACAGATTTAGTCAAGTTGACTGGTCAATTGTACATGTGGAGCAAAAAAATTGGGACGGAGGGAGTATTTGTTTTGTGAAATAAGTGGTGTGAGAGATGTGTATTATTTTGGGAAATTCTTACCCATATCGGGTTTGGTAACTACATGACAAGTATAATACACTTGCTTTGGGATTAAATGTAATTCTCAGGAAAGTGACCAATCACAAAGCAACTGCAATACACTTGCTTGGTGGTTGGATGGGTTTGGTCAAGCCATGTTTGGACAAGAATTTTCCTATTATTTTATGTCAAAAAAAGTAAAGTTTGTTTAAGTTTTTTCATAGATAAGAAAATTGTTACTACTATTTTGTTTGATTGTTTGAAGAGTAATTTAAAAAAATTGAAAAAGAATAAATTTATTTTAAAAAATAGTAAATTTGTTTGTCTCGTTTTTAACAAACACAAACTAATATTGGAAAATGGGAGACAAACATCCCCTATAATTCTTTATTTCAATGAACTAATAATGAAAGGAAATCCCATTTTAAAACAACACCATGAATTCCTATAATTATGAAAATCTTTCTTTTTCTTAAGTTTTACCTTTACCAACATGATTTCCACCCACAATAGATGTAGAATATTGATTGTATAACAATGATATTTAGGTATTAGACCTTACGCAACTTCTTATGAAACATCTTATGAGCAGGGGCGGATCCAGGAATCCGGGGCAGTGGGGGCTAACTGGCTAAGCATATATCAAAATTTCGATAATTTTCATCGAAAATATTTAAAGGTCTTCGTATTTGAGCTACCCAAAACGAGAATATAGAGTAGTTTCTATTTTAATCTATTTTTTTTATATTTACATTTTTTTCAAAGATTTTTTGAAAAATTTCTAATATACAACTAACCGAAACATACGTAGAAATTGGAACTTTAATCCATGGGGCTAAGGTCCTACGATAAATTTAATAATCGAAATACAAAAAAATAAAATTAAAAATAATGAAACAGTCAAACTTAAAAAATATTTCATTCAAGAGAAATTTTTTATAAAATAAGAGGAGGTGAAGTTTGATGAAAATAACTTTCACATGTTACTTTAATTAAATATAATACTCATTTATGATCCCAAAAAATCTACGTATCTTAATTATAATTTCAAATGACACCAATTACATTCACAATTATTGACAACGTCGATTTTTCATTTTCGAAATTCAAAGCTAGATCGATATTTTTTTTATGGGGGGAGGCAAAAATTTGTATAGTAATTTATTAAACAAAAATATAATACGAGGAAACCGTACTATAAAAATTAAGAAAAAAATAAAATTAAAAAAATTATTAAGATATATATAACAAATATCAAAGAACAATTACCAAGAGAAATATTTGAAGAACAATTAAAATTGGAAAGAAAAAATAATAAATCAAAAGAAAAAGGTGTAAGAATTTAATTATAAAACAGCAGTTCCACATGTGTTTCGATCCCTGGCTTCCAGTATAATGCCTCATCTTGCATAAGACAAACCAATGCACCAAATTGACTCTTTTGTTAGCAAAACTAATAATACTGCTAATATATGTTTGAGTGGGGGCTATAGACCCCACTGGCCCCTACGTGGGTCTGCCCCTGCTTATGAGACGCATTTGATATGTCATATGGGAACTTCTTTCAACGAAGTTTCGAATAATTCTTCGTCAGAAAGTGAAAACTAGATTTTTCCACTTGATTAAACACTAAATGATATAATAGATGTATGATTGAATTTTTACAGTTTTTCGTATTCATCAAACAAAAGAAATCTTCGTCAAACGTTAATATTTTGGCCCAAACTAATATCTTAGTGCTTTCAGCTTTGTCTGTCCACCATTTTATATTAGATCAACATCTTTCATATGTGAATTGTGATCATTTAACACAATTATAAAAAATAAATGTTATCCTAGCAAGTTTCAGGCATGCATATTTACAAGAAATAATTTTTTATTTTTCAAGAGTTTTAATCTCTTTCGAGACGTGTCAGACAAATTAAATAAAAATCTCTCAATAGAAATTCGAACATGAGCTGAAAATAATACGTGTCACACTGTATTGTCATTTCAACAATTGATAGTATTAGAATTGTCCGCAAAGCTCCACTCCGATTAAAAAAAAATGGCCTTAATTAATTCTCAATTTGCACCAAAAAATTAAAGACAATGGCCTTCCTACATGCAGTTTATAAGTGATTATTTGTGTAACCAACGTAATTTCTTTAGAGATAGAGATGGTTTTTAAGAAAATAATATTAAAATTTTAATTAAAAAAATTTATAAATAAACCTTTTTTTAAAAAAAAAATGGAATTATTTGCTTGACTTTTTATAGAATGCTGAAAGATTCTCTAAAAAGTCAAAGATGTAGTTTGGAAAATGCTATGGGAAGAAATAAACATGTTCAAAAAATTCTGGTTGAATTGGAGTTATTGAAACGAAATAATAACATTTTCTTGGCTAACCTGGAGAATTTATTTAAATTAATCTAACAATTGAAGCGTGACATGAACTATCCCCTAACCAGAGAAAATGGTAAGGCAGCACCAGGTGGGTGGGAATAAATCTGATATCAGCTACACACAAAATAACCAAATACATGCAATGTACATGCAATGTACATGTTAATGTGGTAAAGGGGTTGGTTGATACTTGAGAACTTGATATGTTACTTTGAGGAGCAACCATTTATCACCCATATAGACTCATTTATTAAACGGGTTAATGAGTTTGTAGCCCACCCACCAACCCACCCACCCATTTAATAAATGGGTGTTACTGTTAAACCTCAAGGATGGGTGATTCCGTGATTTATATCCATTTAATTGTAAGCTAAGCCTAGTGGCTACCTGCTAAAGCAGAAAATAGAAAAGGATTAAAGTCAAACTTGTCCCAATCCAATTATAATCCCAGTCACAAGACTGACTGACTGACTGATTGTTCCATTTCATTTCATATGATTGATACGGTTCAAAAAATGTTGATGAATAATTTGAAGATTTACTAATAAGTTAATCTTATTTAAAAATCTTATTTGAACATTTAATGTATGTTAAGTAGCGATGTGGGTTTCAACGTCATCCATCCAACCATCAGTTGGAAAGGCTAAACAACTTTTGTGGTACAAAGTGAAGTGAAACTGAACAACATAGTATTAGTATTAGTATTAGGATCAGCATGCAATGCATCATATATATCATTTCATATCCTATATATGTTCAAAATAATACTCCCATTCAAGAACATCGTTACACCACTACTTGTTCGAATTTTCACATTGTCATGTTATATTAACATCATATATAGTAGACCACTCCAAAGTATCAACCCACCATCACCATCACCATATATATATATATATATATATATATATATATATAATACATTTTCTTTCTCCGTGGAGCAGAAATGAGATATGTAGGATCGTGTTAGATTCGTAAGCAGTCAGATTAGCAAGTCTCCGATACATGGGAAATGAATAGGCATCAATACACTTGCAAAACAGTATGGAACAATAACACCTTTATTCCTTATTTTTTCCAGTATGTGTAACTCTTTATACTACAAAAAGAGAATCAATTCAACAAATCATATTTATTTTCGTATTCATAATCAATTAAAGTAATAACAAACTGATGCAAATTTATGATCACCTGATGCCTTCTGTATTTTCATCCACCAATCCTCAATGCTTTCCAATTGAATTTGTGTAATTGTATCATAGACAGGAGCCGGCAATGACTACATTTTGGACTCGGAACTATACACGCAAACTAGAATGAAGAAATACAATCTCTCTGCATAACTGTACATACATGAATGGAACTCCATCAACTTGATTGAGCTATCGCGCTTTCTCTTCCCCTGCAAAATTACAATACCGTCCTCGCAACATTTTCCTGATCAAGCTCGTACCGTAGCTGCCCGGAGACAGTCTGATGAAACAATTCCATTATAGTTAAACTCATTTATTAAACTAAAACAAAATATAATATAGTCATACTTGGAAAGCACTACAAAGCACATTACTCATCAATTAGCATTGATTCGAGCAACAGAAGCCAACAATGCTTTAAAGTTCAACAATTTGTCAACACAAACAAGAAAGTTGCTTTCAAATTGACAGCTATATAAATTCAAAATCAAACTTTCTTAGATAATTCTAATGGAGCAATTGACTTTAGAGTAAAGTTGCAATAGTCAAAGTAACCAACCTTTTTCATCTAATGCAAAAAGTAAATTCCAGCTCAAAATCAAGATACCAGAACAAAATTAAAATAAAGAATGATACGCCTTAATTATTACCAAGAACTATGAACAAAATAGGAGCAAAATCAAAATCTCTGCAAAAAATAATCAACCTTTGAAAAAGTCTTCACTGTGCGTCTCCCATCCTGAAGATCCGGACTTGGGACAGCCAAACAGTCCCTTGGAGTTTCAAACGAAGACAATGAAAACTGCTTAGAAACAACGCCCACATCAAAGTAAATCACCCCGGAACTCGGAATATCGACCCGGATTTCAATAACCGGAAACCACAAAAACAAATCCTGAGCCGAAATACCCGATAACCCATCGATCCGCCCGTACTTAAGTGTACCCGAAACATTCATATCGTAGTGCAATTCGTTTTCGAACTTAGCATTACAAGCTCGATCCAAGTGTACTTCGAATTTCCCAGAATTATCTAAGCTGAAATTTTTAACCCCTTTTGGGAGTAAACCCATTGGCAATCCGTGTTCTTTCAAAACTTCGTATATTGATGCTTCATTAGAATCTGCTTCTGATAATACTATTGAGAATATTAATAGAGTTGGGATGAGAAGATAGTGCAAAGATTGCATTTTTACAGCTACTTTGATGATTACAACATGTAAAAATTTCTGGGTTTAGGGTTTAAGAGCTTTATAGAAGAAAAATACAGCGGAAAGAAGAAGTTGAAGAAGAAAGAATAGCGAAGAAGGAGACGGTGCCAGCAAGAATACAGAAGGGATTAGGAGGAATGATCAATTATTGGTGGTGAAGAAGGGTCCCAATTTTCGATTTCCTGATTTCCTATTTTGGGCGTAATGGACCAGCCAATGGTATTGGAGTAAAGTAAATATTAGAAAGTTTGTTCTTGCATATAGAGATGACACGTAGGGATTGCTTGTATGCGCGTAACAGAGGAATTAATGATAGAGAAGACGGCAGCTGATATGCATGGAAAAATTGAGCGATAAGTACGAAAGAGAGAAAGAGATATGCTAAGAGAGAACAAATGACAGGCGAAATCTTACCGAAAAAAAAAAAAAATGACAGGCGAAATGTAATTGGACCAGTAATTGGAGTCTTGGTAACTGGTTTTGTTTTTTTAAAAGAATATGATGATGATAATAATTTCATTAAAAATTACTATTACAAATAATAAATCATTAAATATTAGTATCAAATTAGTAGATGAAAATTAAGATTAGGATGAGTTAAATTTAGGATCTCTTGGTGTTGGAGTCTTAGCTTTGTCAATAATTATTACTAGGCTAAATTCTCACTAGCATTTTGTTACTAACATATTGCAAATTATGTTAAACTTTAATTTTTACTATTGACTTTGAAATTTTGTAGGGATTCTTTTGAATCTTAAGTACTCTGAACATGAATTGAATTATACTCAATTCAAATAAATAATAAATTTAATATTTAGTTTATTTAATCGAGCTCAGCTTAGATTTCAAAGATATAAAACTTTAATTTGTTCCTTAAATTTACAAATTGAACTAAAAATAAATTTTCATCTATCATATTGAGGTATAGTATGAAATTAGCTTAATTTATTCAGCCTTAATTTTTTGAGAATTTTCCGCATATATCTCTTGTTTGATTCGACTGAATTTTGAATTAGTGTACTATATGTACTTGTAATTATAAATAATTTTAAGACTACTTATACAAGCGTTTGTCATATAATTGGCCATGATTTTTCGAAATTTCAATGGCTGCATTCGTTGGGCTTAATCTAGACAAAAGCCTTGCATGAACGTTGTGGCTGCCGAAGCTTTTGTCATCTTGGAGGCGTGCGAGTTGGCGAATAAAAAAATGATGGAATTTGTTAATTTTGAAAGTGACTGCATGAATGATATCGAGGCAATCAACAACCATGAGGCTATTATGGAATGGGCAATTCGAGCTGATATTGAAGACATTCGGCTTTTTTGGGCTAAGTGGAGATTTAATTTCATCCAAGAAACTCAAATTGTGTTGCCCATAATCTTGTCTTTTGGGTGTCTCAATCGTTATGGTCTTCTTGTATTCCACTTTCTATTCTTCCTATTTTCGTTTTTTGTGATGGATGTTACCCCCTTGTAGACACTTTAAAGTGTGCATAGTGATTATTTATATAAGTTTACTTATACAAATAACAAGTATGAACCTGAATTTTTATTTTTTTAATGAAAATATTACAAAGTACGAAAGAAGGTGTTGGCAGAAATTTTAGACTTTTTCTAGGACTGGGGCAAGAGGAGGGGAACAACAGTACAAAAATTCTAAACGTGTAGTGGTATCTATCATGTATTCATTTTTGGGGAAAGAGCATGTGAAGATGGAGCTGGAATGATGATATTTATGATTTTGTCTTGGCATAAAATTCAATACTGCTCAAAATGATTCCCTCTTCCTATAGAAAATTTCCCAATAATCACCTAATAATATATATATATATATATATATATATATATATATATATATATATATATATATATGAGGATTAATAATAAATTATTTAGAAATTATTGCACTCTTTAAACATAATTATATAAGTAGTGCCAAATTTCAAATTGTCATTTGAGATTTTATTAAATTAATTAAATTTTTTTTTCTTATATATACTCCATATATACAAATCCTTATAATAGTCGCACCACAAAACTACAAAATAATTATAATTATTAAGATTTACAAGATGGATGACTTGATCCAACTTGATTCTAAAATTAATGTTTGTTTGAGTAGGACCAAAAATATATAGTAACAATCAAACTCATGTCCGACCTCATCATAAGAAATTTAATAATAAAAATATTTAAGTAATACAAGACAATTCTGTATTTAAAGGATCGGATTAACTCACTCGATCAAATCCTATTTTTATTAACTTACTCTGAATTTAACATTCCATAATATAATTCAACCCACAAAATATTTAATTAAACAAACCACAAAATAAAAATATATATTTGATTTCTAACTGATCACTCCTCTAATGATACTAATTTGATAATAATTAAACAAACCACAATATAAAAATTGTGAATAATTTGGACGAGAAAGTAATGTGTTTTGTTTTAGTATAGTCTCACCCACAATCCTATACATGGACATATATATATATATATATATATATATATATATATATAGTGTTAATTATTGAATATTTATATATATATATAGTGTTAATTATTGAATATTTATAATTAGGAAGGATTTGGATTATTGTATGGGCGCGACATTAGGCATGGCATGCAAGTGCAATCATGGAATCTATATTTTGATTTGGTCAAGCGGGCCGACTATAGTACTGGTGACTGCATCAATTTGTTTATTTTTGTCATGTCACATGGATGCACATATGCCTATGTCACTCAAATAAAACCCCTATCCAACACAAAATGTGCAAGGCCATGTTACGACCTTTTTTTTTCTTTTTTAGTGCATTACATATATAAGTACAATTTAGATTCATTATAAGTTTTGCGTTCGCTTCTAAATTATTACTTTTGAATTAAAATGGTCGTACCACAATTTTATATAATTGCAGAATAAAATAATTAATCTTACACGTTATTACTCTATTTGTTTCAAAACTAAACAACAAATTGATTGAATGACTTAAAATTAATTCACTTGCGTCTTTAATTAGTGCAAAAGCACAAGCTATTAATTGAAATGACAAATGTTAAGGTCTGAAATTCTACAATAATGAACTCTGGAATTTAAGTTAATTTTAATTTAGACTTTAGATTCAAGTTAAGTTATTTAAAAAAAACAATATAATGTTATCAAATATTGATATAATTTACAACACAATGATGTGCATTTGTCTCTTGGAAAAAAAAAACTCGAATAACCACTAAAAATTTATCCTTGTCCACATTCTTCCATGTCCTATTAATCTATGAGCAGTATTCAAATCTTTATTAGACCGTGAAAATATTGGGCATTTTAACCGCTTGTCACATAAATAAACATAATTAACCAAAAATTGATAGGTTAAAGAAAACACCACTACAAAAAAAAAAAAATTCCTTCTTAAGACTTTTTTTTTTCTTGTTAAAAATAGTTCTTCCCTGAATTGGCCATATATATTAGCCTCACGAGATGTTTTGTATCATATAAAAATAAACCATATTTATGTTTTGGGGAATTTACATGGGCTTTTGTCGGAATGATAATGTATGCTAAATACATGGGTAAGTAGCTCCCATGAAGTTGATTATTATACTAAACAAAAAGTAGCTCCTATAAACCATGTTCTCCCCTTGTCTTTGATTGAAAGACAACACTTCAATGGGCGGATTGGGCCAGGTCCAAACGGGTCAAAATATGATCATTTACGGGTCACTTTATACAGATTATTAATGGGAACGGGTCAGATCAGGTCGGGACATGAATTGGCTCATTTAAGTGTAGTAATATTGTGTATTTTATTATCTTAAAATTAAATAAATATATCATAATTATTATAAAAATATTATTCAAATATTTAAGTATAATAATTAAGATTAGATTAATATGATATTATTTAACTTATATGGATTAAGAAAAACTCATTACACTTAAGGTTTTTTTTTTTAAAGTAATTTAATTTTTTTATATTTATTTGAAACTTAAATGTATTTAATAATTTAATACTGTAACTAAATTTTTTAAAAATCTAGGAGAGAAAATAAAATAAAATTGTTGAGTCAAAATTGAGTCATTAAATATTAATTAGTTTAGCTAAATGTGTATTTTTTTACTGAATTCGTTAATGACCCGCTTATAAATCCATTAAAAATACATATATAAATGTTTACAAAACTCAATCCAATTTATCAACAATAGAATATATAAGGGTTGGATCGAGCAGGTAAAGAACCACCAAATGGATCTTGGTCCTTCTTGCCACCCTTAATCTAAATTAATTAAAATGTATATCTATAAGAATAGAAATCTTTGGTGCATAATTTATGCATAGAAAAAAAATTATTTGATCAAAAATTTCCGCAATAATAAAATAAGGCTAGCGATATTGCCAGAGCAGCAATTGTTGCTGTCAGAGAAAAATTAAAAAAATTCCGAAAATGCCCTCATCTTCAACTGGTTTTTAAATTTTTTGTTTCCCAATTTCTTAAATAAGTTCAGTAATCAATGAAAATTTCCATAATTAATCTTTTAATATGAGCCGCTTCTTCCTGTTCCTCCAAGATGCAAGTCCAGGTGCCACCAACCACTGAGCTTCACTGATCCAAATCCTTCCAACAAAATCAATGCTCCACTCAACGAAACTGGAAAACATGACAGTAAATTTGTTATATTTTTCTTTTCTTTTTTCTAATTTCCCCCTCTTAGATCTGTTCTTTACTCATGTTTTTGAGTGATAAAAATCAACAAGAATTAAATCCACCTCAGTTACATCATTACACCATGGAGAGTTATGTCGAGCAAAACTGAAATCTTTTAGTCATCCTTTTATCAAAGGGGTCAAAGAAATGAAGGGAAAAAAAAAGTTAATCTAATCTAATGATTTTTAATTTGGTTTTTTATGAATTTAGAACAACTCCAGATTGGAAAAAGAAAAAAAAACAAGACTTAAAAAGGATGCTCTGGAACAGAGAAATCTGAGCAATTAAATCATATTTTCTAGATTCAGTATTTTCTTAAGCTAAGAAATGCTCAATTTTTTTCAATTTTTTCTTCTGGGGGATATGCGAGTTCTAGACAATTCGGTCAAATTCAGAGTTTAATTTATCATTGAATTAAAATAAACAAATCGATGATGAAATTTTAGGATCATACTAGATATTACATATTGTTATTCCTTGGAGAGCTAATAACAAAGAACACGGATAAATTAGAAGAACAGGAAGATGAAAAAGAGAAAGAATAAGTTTGGGAGAAACCGAGAAAATGAAAGGAAATGTATATCCGAAGAAGCGGCTCATATTAAAAGATTAATTATGGAAATTTTCATTGATTACTGAACTTATTTAAGAAATTGGGAAACAAAAAATTTAAAAACCAGTTGAAGATGAGGGCATTTTCGGAATTTTTTTAATTTTGCTCTGGCAGCAGCAATTGTTGCTCTGGCAATATCGCTAGCCATAAAATAAGGCCGGACATGGACATGAGTAAAAGTGAGATTAACATAAACTTAAACCAATTATATAATTAGAACTTAAAAACTAGATTAACATATCCAACTAGTAAAAACCTACCATTTGTAAAATCTCAACATATTCTTGATATTCAGTATATGTGAGACTTTTGTGTTGAGAAAGAAGCAATATTTCACAAAGAACACAACAACAAATCTTTTTTCCTTGATTGAACCAAGATGGAAATGCGACAAATTTATCAACAGAGCGACCAACCAATATGCAGGGCCGGCCCAAGGGTTTTGGGGGCCCTAGGCGAAATAAAAAAATTGGGCCCTTATATAATTTATTTTTTTATGTAAAATTTATTTTTCTTGCTCTTTTAGATGTGAAAGTGTTTATTAAATCTTCATATTCTAATTCTTCTAACATATCTTCTTCTATAGATATAATAACTAAGTCACTTAATCTTTCTTGTGTCATTGTCGAACGTAAACATATTTTTATTAATTTTAATTTGAAAAAACTTCTTTCAGCAGAAGCCACTGTTACATCTATAGTGAATATAAATCTATAACAAATATATGTATTTGGATAAAAACTAATCAAATTTATATGATTAAATATAAGATTAAATAAATCAATTGGTTTGTCTATTTGGATAGGAATAACTTTTTATAGTACTTTTAGTTCATAATACAAATCGGAACAAAAGTATTAATTTAAAATCAATATTTTGATTTTTTATTACATAATTTTTACTAATAAAATATATTTGTTATATAGTCTATTGTAAATATGTTTTAATTATTTTCAGTTTTGAAAGCTTCTTTTAACATAAACAAAGATTTTGTAAAATACTGTTTTATAACAAAAGCAAACAAAAAAATCGATTGATTTGATCAAGTCATAGTATATAAATAATTTTTAATAAAAATATAATTTTACAATTAAAAAAAAGGTTCAATAATCTGTATTAATGAATAAACAAATACATATTCATGTATGAAAAATAAAATTATATTTATGTACTAAGATAAAATTATTAATTTTTTTAAATTAAAAAACATTGATAATTTTATCTTAGTACATAAATATAATTATTTAAAAAAATTAATAATTTTATCTTAGTACATAAATATAATTATTTAAAATATCTTAGTACATAAATATAATTTCTTTTCATACATGAATATGTATTATAAAAAAATTAAATTATATAAAACTTGGGGCCCCCAAAAGTGGGGGCCCTAGGCCTTTGCCTAACTTGCCTATAGGCAAAGCCGGGCCTGCCAATATGCAACGAAAAGTAAACCATCAACACAAAGATTTTTACGTGGAAAACCTCTTCAAATCGAAGAGGAAAAAACCACGGGAGCCCCAAAGTATTTTACTATCACCAATCACAATACAAGTGTTCAATACAGCCCCAAATAGGTACAAAACATTCACCCAACACTTACACAAGAGATAGAAATACAAGGAACAAAAATAGATAAAGCTCACACTTTTGCACCAAATTTCAATGGCTGTCGTTTCACCTTCAGGCACCAAAATGACGATCCGAACGGTCAAACAATAGAACTAGATGTGTGGAACCTCCAGTTAAAATTTGACGATGATCCAACGGTGGATAAAGTCGGAATGGCCAAAAAACCGAAGCAGCAGTGAGTGTAGCCGAAAAATGTTACCTCTCTTTTCTCTCTTGTTTTGTGTTGTAGAAAATGTGCTGAAAAGTTACTTGCCAATAACACTAACATAACCTTAAATACTGGGCCAAGTAATGAACTAAGTGAATACAAAATGGACTATCAAAAGATTGGGCATTTATCTACGTAGAAAGGGACCCAAAACCCAACATTTTGAGCATTTTTGATATTCAATTTATACGAAATTTTTTATTTTAAAAAAGTAGAATGTTTACGAATATTCATAGGCTGTCGGCAATTGGTCAGAATTTTAAGTCTAAAAAAACCTTTCGGTCACACCTTCAGTACAATTTGGAAAAAGCTTGCCCTTTTCCGCTGAAGCTACATGTATATATGCATGGCTAAAATAAACTTGTGCCGTGAAAAAAGTTGTGATATTTGAAGGGAAATAGAACGCTCGTTTCAATTCGTTGCTAAATTAAAGAGAGTGCCTTTGCTTCATTAAGAAGCAACTTGGACTTAGTGCGCATTTCTTCCCTTTTTGTTTTTATTATATCTTCTTTTGTTGACAACAATTTCACTTAATTTGTAGTCTTTCTTGTATTTCTAATAATTTACCTCCATAAGATTATGAGCTCATTTGTTTGGACCCACTCTCTTTAAAAAAAATTATTTTTATTTTTTAATAATTAATCCACTTTAGAATTGAGATACCCAAACTTGGATTTTATTTGTAAATTTCTTAATCTAAAATTATATGGTGTATGAAATAATTGTAATTAATATATGAGATATGATATATAGTAAAGCGCGAGGCTTGGTTACTGTTACAGATCGATCTTCTGTTTTGTTTTTGGAGTGGCTAATGTAATAGTAATAGTAAGATTATGAAAAATTCTTACCTGGTCTAGAAAAATTTATCGGCTTTGCGCGCGGTTTTGTTACTCATTATGGGAGCATGACTTCATTATATTGACTTGACTAATAATGTATTGTATTTTTTGCAACAACCTTGAAAAAAACCTAAATTAATTAGGAATTTTGAATAGTTTTATTTGAAGGAAACAAAATCTCAGTCATACAACACCTAAATTAATTACACTGTATACCTCACTGCACGAAATAAATTCAACTTTATTGCTCTGCATGGAAGTTACTAATCGAACTGTACAAGCCTAAAAAAAAAAAACAAAGGGTAAACACCACTTTTGGTCCCTCTTATCATTAATTTTTTACAGAGTGGTCCTTCTTATGTTTTTTTTCCCACTTTAGTCCCTACTATGAATTATTTGTTTCACTGTAATCCTTATCAAGTGGTCCAAGGCGATTTCGATAACATGTGATATGCTCATGAGGGCAATTTTGTCATTTCAAGTAAACTAACATGGATATTTTCGTCTTTCTAATTATTTAAAAAAAAAACTAAATTTCCAAACTAGGCTTTCATTCCAATCAAACTTAATCGTACATTTCGTTCCAAACTAAAGTTTTTTCCTAAAATATTTTTCAAACACCAAAATTACTCACCAATTAAACAATATCTCAAATAGTCTCAATAGTGAAGTGACGAAAATGCCTTAAAAAATGATCATATGCATGTTACGTGTTATCGGAACCACCTGATAAGGACTAAAGTGAAACACATAATTCATAGTAGGGACTAAAGTGAAACAAATAATTCATATTAGGGACTAGAGTGAAAAAAAAAATATAAAAGGGACCACTCTGTAAAAAGTTAATGATGAGAGGGACCAAAAGTGGTATTTACCCAAAAAAAAAAAAGGAAAAATGGTGTACTATATAAAATGACAAATAAAGCCTAACGGCTCGATTTTCGATGAGCTTGGCACTTTCGTAAAGGCAATTCCCAACCAGGCAGCCACCATTACAAACGCCTTTTCTTTCCACAGCTCATATTCACACGCACTCTAGAACACGATCAGAGATCCAGAAAAACACACACACACACACACGCACTCTCTAAAATATATACCAAATAATTAACTTAAGAGAGAGATAGAGAGAGAAGACACAGCTTATCTTTTTGTGTACAGTGTGTGTTGATTTTCAATCAATGCTAATTAGGTTAACGGATAATTGGTGTTTACTCTGCTTCACTTTGTTTCTGTGTTTGATCAAAGTTAGTTTAGCTGGAGATCCTTTTGTGTTCTATGATTGGACCGTCTCTTACATCACTGCCTCCCCTCTTGGGGTCAAACAACAGGTTCTTATTCTTCTTCTCCTCCCTCATTTGATTTTGATTTTTTTCTACAGTGTTCAGATTAAGTAACTGTGACAATGATTCATATTAGATTGGTAGCAATAATTGAACTATTGGGGAAGTTACATCAGCATGAAATTTTGTGAGCTGTAATTTCAATTTGTTTACATTCTATTAATAATTAATTGCCATCGTGTGATTGATTATACTTAATTATGAGTCAAATGAGTCGTTGACTTTGTATCCCTGTCTTCCTGTTGTTATTCTTCAACTGTTAACTTTTATAGATTTACGAACTAGGATTTGGAGTTCTAATTTATAGTTGTAGCTTCTATTACCATAAGGCATGATGTAATATTAATTAATATTCTGCTAGTGACTTGTGTTTTCCCCCCTCGTTAAAGTTCTGTTATGGTCACTAACTACTTCAGTTTACCATTAATCACAACTATATTGTGTTAGTATATTCTCAAACTGTCAATTATTTTAGAAAAAAGATTTCTGTATTTTCTTTTCTCCGAAGACATAACTAAGTTTCGCGATTGTATTATAACCGTAGTTTACTATCCTCTTACATTTTAGTAGCAAATTTGAGTTTAAAGAATTCAATTTTCAGAGGCACCAGGACACAAAATTGTATGGCATTTTACATTTTTGAGGTAGTTGTATAACTTCTATATGGTAAAATCATTGACTACTTTTTGGATCTAGCCAGCAGTTGGTGATTGAAAATTATTGAATTAGAGTTATGATGATCCATTGGAGTATGGGAACTCAATTTATGGTAGTCCTTATATTTGAAATGGTCAAATTGGAGTTAGTGTATTGGTAAAAGAATGAGGTGTTCAAGTTTTACCTAAATCTACATGTCTAATTAAGCAAGTTTGTTCCATTTTGTCCCTATTCTGTTAATTACACAGATTTTGGACATAAATGGAACAGAAAAAAAAAAAAAAAAAAAAGAGGAAATTAATAGGATTCCTGCCAATTGTCTTATTTTATGAATAACATTCACTACATTACTATTGATTTCAGTACATTTTTCTAAGAGAAGGTAATGTTTTACTTGTAATGTACTTGCATCTGAGAACTATCTTAATTTACCAAATCCTTGTCCATGATATTCTCCTAGTACATTTGGTCAAATGTGATTTTCCACTGTAATTGTTATGGTATGCCTTGATCAAATATGGTTTTTTATTGCTTTGGTATATCTCCTTAATTATGGCTTTCAAGGTTTTTAGACCCTTAACACTTATCTGTTTTAATAACCATGTACATGATGAGTATGCTTACCTGTCCTTTGATTTTCCTGCACCTCACACTTTCTTCCATCCACATTAGCTTTGACATTCTTTTTTGACTGCATATTCAGTTTATTATTTAGTTATTTGTTGGCCCACCAGTTAATTTTCTTATGAAAACGTTTGATAGAAGAGATGAGATTATGAATAATATAAAAATTTGAGATAGGGAGAGAGAGAGAGAGAGATGTCACGAAAATTTCATACATTTGGTACCTTAAATTATTTGTAGCATAGGTTTGAGCAGATGTTATGGAGGTAATTATGATATTTACCTAGTAGCTTCACCCCAAAAATGAGTGAGAATAATCTCACAGTTTGTGTGCATATTGTCGGGCTTTCTTTAGTTTATGTGCCAACCAGTATCTTTTATATCACACACCAATCTTAAGTTAATAATTATAACCAAACACGTTCAATTCTTGTACTGTTAATTGTTATCTTATCTATTACTACTTCTCTATAATTTTTCCAGTTTTCCTGAACTTTGTACATTTAGGTGATTGGCATAGAGGGGCAGTTTCCAGGCCCCATTCTAAACGTCACCACGAATTGGAATGTTGTTGTCAATATCAAAAACAATCTCAATGAACCATTTCTTCTCACATGGTATATTACCAAATCCCAATACATTGACTCATAAGTCTCATATTAATAATGATGTTAGAATAAAGTCGTTGTTGTTGTAATTGCAGGAATGGCATTCAACAAAGAAAAAATTCATGGCAAGATGGTGTTTCAGGAACAAACTGTCCCATTCCTCCTGGATGGAATTGGACATATCAGTTTCAGGTCAAAGACCAGATAGGAAGTTTCTTTTATTTCCCTTCACTCGGTTTCCAA
Source organism: Penstemon barbatus (assembly GCA_003313485.2). Classification (NCBI taxonomy): domain Eukaryota; kingdom Viridiplantae; phylum Streptophyta; class Magnoliopsida; order Lamiales; family Plantaginaceae; genus Penstemon; species Penstemon barbatus. Next base: position 8,413,771 of record CM064877.1, on the reverse strand, counting down.
AGAGCTTCAGGTGGATATGGGGGAATCATCGTTAACAACAGAGATATTATTCCTGTACCCTTTGGGATGCCAGATGGAGATATAACACTCTTTATAAGTGACTGGTACACAAAGAGTCATAAGGTTAGCTTAGATATAGCATTCCTCTTTTTTGGTTTAATTTTAATTTTCAATTATGGAATGTACTTGTATGTTTTTGAGTTACTGATCGAAGCTTATGGATAAACAGGAACTCAGAACTGTTATTGAAAGAGGAATTAGCCTTGGAGCTCCTGATGGTGTCTTGATTAATGGATTAGGCCCTTACCAATATGATAATTCCCTTGTGGCGAATGGTATTCCTTACCAGATAATACATGTTCTACCAGGTATTTCTGCTATAGTTGAATAAAGTGAAGTGATTTGGATAAATACATTGATGAATTTTTTCATGTGTAACAGGAAGAACGTATCGCTTTCGTGTACATAACGTAGGTATCTCAACTAGCTTAAATTTCAGGATCCAAAATCATAACATGGTTCTTATAGAAACTGAAGGGTCTTATGCTGTACAACAAAACTACTCAAGCATGGATATTCATGTGGGTCAATCGTACTCATTCTTGGTAACAATGGATCAAAACGCCAGCAGTGATTATTACATTGTCGCCAGTCCACGGTTTGTAAATTCCTCAACTTTGGCCAAGTCTTCAGGAGTTGCAATATTGCACTACTCAAACTCGCAAGGGCCTGCTTCGGGTCCTCTTCCAGACCCTCCTAATGAATTGGACACATCCTTCTCAATGAATCAAGCAAGATCCATTAGGTTGTAGCTAATTCTAGTGTTTTTTCATTTACTATTGAATAAAACACGCCAACTATCCAGTGATGGTCAAAGTACATACATGCCCTCCTTTGAAATTCAACCGCTGATTACATTGACACCCCCTCCAAAACTTATTAAGACATCCTTGCATGATAAAAATCATACTAACAATTAATCCCAAGGTTCATGTTTTACATGGGTATTTTTGGAAAACCAGTTTAATTTGAGGATGTCATTTAACACGGAGTTGTAATATAGTGAACTGCAAACTTGTGTTATTTTTTTGTACATAAGAGAAGCATTTTTGTTCGTCACATTCCAAAAAAAATAAAAAAAAATCTTCATTATGAGCTGTCTTCATGTATAATTTCATGGATACAGATTGAATGTTTCTGCTGGAGCTGCTCGCCCAAACCCACAAGGTTCTTTCAGATACGGTGAAATAACTGTAACTGATGTATATGTAATCCTGAATAGGCCTGTAGAGCTTGTTGATGGGAAATGGCGTACTACTCTAAATGGAATTTCGTATATAGCTCCTTCAACACCTCTCAAACTTGCACAGCAATTTAATGTCCCTGGAGTGTTCAAGCTCGACTTTCCTACTAGGTTTATGAATAGGACTGCAAAAGTTGACACATCCGTAATCAATGGTACCTTCAAAGGATTTATGGAAATTATCTTCCAAAACAATGATAATTTTGTTCAGAGCTACCATCTTGATGGATATGCCTTCTTTGTTGTTGGGTAAAAATTTAAATTTAAATTTCCCAGTTTTGCAGATATTGGAATCTGAAGTTTGATCTTAAACTTCTTTGTTTGTCAAGCAGGATGGATTATGGAGTGTGGACAGAGAACAGCAGAAGCACGTATAACAAGTGGGATGGGGTGGCTCGCTCCACTACCCAGGTAACTATATATTTTCTGGTTTGGTTTCGTAAGAGTATCCAGTTGTCTAAGACCTAGTTTAATCCCTTTTGAGGCATTGTCGGATACATTGTCTAGTACTAAAAGTTAAATGTCTTAGATAAAGTAGCTTTATGTGATCCTTATGATATTTCACCAGTTACTTAAAAGTCATGTACATAAATTTACAAAAAGAACAAGATAGTAGAATAAATCAAAGCTCCATATATATTTGATTTATTTCCAGTCATTAGAATGCAATGATTTCAATATGCCAATGATTTTGCTTCTTCAAGAAACCATAGAAGAGAAGCCGAAATGATTGGTTAACAAAAATTGAAGTCTTATTCATATCCGAAGAACTTGGTTGTAGCACAATTTTTGTTTCTCACTTTTTCTTTGCCGTTTATAATAATAGGTGTTTCCTGGTGCTTGGACTGCTATATTAGTTTCACTTGATAATGCTGGGATGTGGAACCTTCGTTCACAAAACCTCGACTCATGGTATCTTGGTCAAGAAGTTTATGTAAGTGTTGTAAATCCAGAGAATGACGATTCTGAGGTTCAATTGCCTCCAAATGCCATCTATTGTGGTGTACTCTCTTCCTTACAGAAGTAAGCTACCATTCATATACATAATAATATCGTAATCAAACAATTTGTTTGTGCAAGTTTTTGTCGACAAACTCTTCATATTAAACATTGTTTAAATTGTTGTTACAGGGAGCAGGCTCAACGAGTTAAGTTTTCTGCAGCTCCATCTATGGGGAAAAGGATCAACATTGTTCTCCTAGCCATTTTTGTAGCTTTATTAGGATAAATAAACGTTGGAAACAAGAAGCATTTAAATGTGTACTGCAACTTACTGGTATGATTATTTAGGAGAGAATGAATCTTGAATTGGATCTAGTATAATTTATCTCTGCTAAAAGTGGTATAATATCATAAATTATTTTACCGGTAAAATATTTATTTAAAAGCGGCAAAATTATCAAGAAAACGCAAAACAGAAGCAAGGTACCAAGAAAACATAAATTAAAGAAGATTAGTTACCGTAAGGAGTATAACACTATAACTACAGCCAGAGATTGATTAAAAAAGACTGGTTGAAAAAGAATTTTACTTAAATTTCTTGAAGGAAGATTTTTAGCGTGCAGAGAAGAGAAGGGAGAGATTTTAAGATTTTCATTTTTTTTTACTAGGAAAGTGTACAACGTAGGTGTCTAATTAATTTCATTAGGATCTTTTGTAAGTTAGAGTAGAATTAGTTTTATTATTATGTCATAAAATAAAGTAAATTAATCCGTTTTCACCTATTTAATTTATTAGTTTAATTAAATTTTCACCGATTGAACCTGTTTTTTTAACCGATCTCTTTCATTTTTACCCGTCTAGCTTTTTTTTACCGTTTTACCCATTTTTATCAATTATAACTTATTTTCATTGTTTTTACAATTTGTCCTCTTGTTTTATTCGTTTTAAACTAATTTTTTACCGGTTTCACTTTATTTTGTCTGTTAAGCTTTTTCTTTATGGATTCAAACGTTTTTATCATACTATCCATTTTCATCTATTTCACATATTTTTTTTCACTGATTTCACATGTTCTTTTCATCAATATCACCTGAATTTTCAATGATTTGAAACGTTTTCGCCGACTTTATTTTTTTTTTTACCGATTTCACATGCTTTTCACTATTGTTGTCGTTTCACCGGTTTCATCTTTTTTTCACTAATTTTCATCGATTTCAGGTTTTTTTTTTTTTTTTTTATCATTTTCACCAACTTCGCCAGTGTTCACCAATTTCACCCGAATTTTCATTGATTTCACATGTTTCAATGATTATATTTTATCTATTTCACCATTTTCCATGAATTTCACACGTTTTTTCACGAGAAGAATTACAGAGAGGTTATGCATGTCTTGAAATTATTGAATATTCTTCATATTTTATATTATAGCCAAAGTAAAATTACATAATTAGCTAAGTTATAAGTAATTTTTATTCTTTCATAGTAAGATGGCAATTCAATTTTAATTTTTTTGTAACATAATGATATTTAAGAGAATTTCATTTTAAATATTTATATTTAGAGTGTTTATGACTTATGTTGTACTAAATCTTTAAATTAACATTTTAATTCTGATGCTAAAGTATAATAATTTTTATATATATTTTAGGGGCTATTTAAAATATAGTGTTTTCTTAAGATTAAAATTACAAAAATTCATGTAAAAGAGAATTGATATATTTTAAGAGTTTATGTAGGAGATAAATATAATAAAACTTCATGTCTAAATATACCTCTTCAATTACTTTTATTCTTTTATATATTTACTATTTAATTAAATATTACTTTACAATTTAAATAGTGGTAATTTAGTATTCACAAAAATGTTAAGAAAAATTCATGTTTTTATAATAAATAGAGATCGTGGTAGTATGTTAATATAATAATATTACCCGTAATTGCACATACCATTCACATCATGTTGTTTAAGAGGAAATGTGGGCTTGTAATTAAAATAAATGGACATAAATACCCTCATTTGGCCAGTCAAATGGCCGGAAACACACCCAGGGTGTAAACTGAAATGAGAATGTGATTTCTAGGGTGCGAAATGGGATAAAAAAAATTACAGGTTGCAAAGTGAAAAATTTATATATTTATAGGTTGCAAAGTGAGATTAAGCCCAAATAATCACTAATAACTAATAAGTGTCTTCTTTGACTTTAACTGTAAACAAATTTACACGTCTGACTCTTCAAGTTTTTAATTTTTAGTTTTTATATGACGAAACTGCTAATAGTCAAGTCAAGTTGCAAATAATGAAAAACACCCTCATGAAATTGTGGTTCCATGATTTATCTTACACTCATTATTAAAGTTTGTTATAAAGTACAAACATGACTTGTGTTATGATGTCAATTGTAACAAACAACCTTGGTTTCTTCAATATATTATAGTCTATAGATAAGCTATCTTAATAAATTTTTTTTATTTCAACACTTATCTATAAAATATAATCAAATTATCAAGGTCAATCAACACTTTCGAGGGTCTTAGACGTAATATTTAGGCCTTTTTCGCAAGACCGGTGGTACATATTTTTAAAAAAATGAATAAATACGACACAATATATATATGACGCCAATACTAAAATTTTTTTTTTCTCGAGAGACTTCCTTTGTTGGCAGCGTGGAAGATAATGCTTTCCAATTCGATGGGTCGTTAAAATATCCGCACTTTCTGCCCGCACTCTTTCTGTTTCACTTGCTTTCTAAGCAAACTCAAATCAAATTAACTTTTATTAAATAGTAAATCTATTTCATTTATTAAACCCACATCCCATTGTCTATTTCTTGTTCTTGCTCACATTCAAGATGAGAAATACTCACTTGTTATGCTTCTGCAATTTAATTCTCATATTATCATTCCAATTTGCTTCGAACTTCGTGCCAACGTTATCTGCACCTGAAGCTGCGATTGTTTCAAAGATTCCTGGTTTTAATGGTACTTTCCCTTCAAAACATTATTCTGGGTAAGAAGATTGAATCTTAAGCCTTTTCATTTCATTTCTTTTTCCGATAATCTTGTGTTTCCTGATTTATCTGCTTTTTTTTTTTTTTTTTTGGTTTATAGGTATGTGACGATTGATGAAACTTATGGGAAGAAATTATTCTACTACTTTGTTGAATCTGAAAGGAATTCTTCAAAAGACCCTGTTGTTCTATGGCTCAATGGTGGTCCGGGGTGCTCTAGCTTTGATGGGTTTGTTTATGAACATGGTAATGGAAATTTTCAATATTTTTCTTGTTCTAGATTATGAGTTTGTACACGCTCTAGGATTTATTATTATATAGATGCTACAATCTTTGTTGAAGGTTTTGGTTGAAATAGTATTTTCAATATATTGGTTGCCAGAAATGTTCTTTGGATTTGAATGCATTTGTGCCATTTGGTGATTCTTACTATTCATTCGTCAGTCACTTCCTACTTTACTACTTTTGTTTTGGAGTAGTGTTATTGTTAGCTGTTAGTAGCTCTAAATATAGATATGATGATGAAACTAAAGTTCACATATTTTCTTTCTTTCAATTTATTATTGCAGGTCCCTTCAATTTTGAGGCGGGAAAGCCCCGTGGTAGCCTCCCGACCCTGCATCTCAATCCATACAGCTGGTCCAAGGTTATGATTTTTAGTGTTATCCGATTATTCTTAAAATCTTGTTTCTTGTTAGTGCGTAAGGCCGAAAGGGCTTGCTTACTAGATTGTATCTATTGTATTCCACAAGTGATATTCGATGTCCTTAGATTGTAACTTTGAAAATCACATCACTTTGGCTTTGAAGGTTTCTAGCATTTTATATCTAGACTCACCTGCTGGTGTCGGATTCTCTTATTCGGGAAATGAATCAGACTACATTACAGGAGACTTAAAGACTGCTTCCGACTCCCATAAGTTTCTCCTCAAGGTGACATCAACATTAAAACCACAATTCTAAAATTCCTTGATTTTCCTTTCTGCACATAATAGTGTAGTAGTATATTTTTCGGGTGATCCTGATCCAGAACGGATTTGGTCGGACCCAATATTCACACGACAAGTGCAAAACACTTATTGATTACTTTGTGATTGGAATAACACTCAGAGGAGTGTGAGTGTGACCAATGCATGTGCAATTACATTTGTCATGTGGTTGAATGGGTCTGGTCAAATCAGGTTTGGGTTATAATTTCCTGTAGTTTTCCTCTACTTTCTTACTTAACCTTCAATAATAACTTTGTTTATATCATTTGGCTAGTGGTTTGAGCTCTACCCGGAATTCCTATCGAACCCATTTTTTATATCTGGTGAATCATATGCTGGAATCTATGTCCCAACTTTGGCCTATGAAGTAGCTAAAGGTAATTCTTGGGTAACATGTCAACTACATCTCTTAAAGAAAGTATTACTAATTACATATCACAATTCTGTAGGAATTGATGCTGGTGTAAAGCCAATTCTCAACCTTAAGGTATTATTGCATATTACAATTTTAACCTCTTAAGTAGGGAATCGCAGCAAGTAACTTGTTATATTACAGGGGTACATGGTGGGTAATGGAGTTACAGATGACACATTTGATGGCAATGCTCTTGTACCATTTGTACATGGAATGGGCCTTATATCCAACGAACTTTTCGAGGTATCTGCCCAGTTTTCTTAGTTATTTGTTGTTTAAGTTCATTATTTTTCTGTATATAGCTAGTACCTCGTAAGGACTCTTAGCAAAGCAACCATGTTCTCATAGTTCTTGCTTCAATTTACAGGCAGTTAGTACTGAATGCAATGGTAACTATTACAATCCAACAAGTGGTAATTGTGAAAGCAAGCTCTCTTTAGTTGATAGAGTAAGTTCATACTTTATATTATCTGGAATTTTGTTTTTGTAATATTTATGACATATTTTCCTGCTCTAATATCTTCCATTTTGAGTCGTTTCAGGAAATCGAGGATTTGAACATATATGACATTCTTGAACCATGCTATCATGACACACCTAGTATAATTCAACTTACGAACTCGAAATTGCCACTAAGCTTTCGAAGATTAGGTGAGACTGAAAGGCCTTTACGTGTTAGAAAAAGGATGTTTGGGCGGGCCTGGCCATTTAGAGCTCCGGTAAAAGATGGGCCCGTACCAACTTGGCCTCAGCTTATGAACAGTGAAAATGTCCCCTGCACTGTAAGGAACTCAAATATTCTCCATATATATATAATATGGATAGTCAAATTTATCTTAGTAGTTGCATAATCAATGATCTTTATGAGTAATATCTTAAAAATTATTTTATTTTGTGCAAAACCTGTAGAATGATGAAGTAGCAAATGCATGGCTGAATAATGAAGCAGTAAGGAAAGCAATTCATGCTGACAGTGTAAGATTTATTAATTGTCTCAATTTTAATAATTTTTTTAAGCCATAAAATTTTAAATATCTTGTTGTGTACCAGGCGAATATAGCAGGTGATTGGGAGCTATGCACAGACAGAATATCATTTAATCATGATGCTGGAAGCATGATCAAATATCACAAGAACCTCACCTCTCGTGGGTATCGAGCTCTCATATACAGGTAAGAATGATGGTTGTTTTTTGGTCAACAACTGAGTGAGGATTGTGATTTTTTTTCTTCTTAATAATGATATATAGCTGAAAAGGCAACATTCTGGAAATTATTTCTTGCAGTGGAGATCATGATATGTGTGTTCCTTATACTGGAAGTGAAGCTTGGACACGTTCTGTTGGATATAAAACTGTCGATGAATGGAGGCCCTGGATTGTCAAAGATCAAGTTGCCGGGTACTTCCTGAACTTCCGTTTTCTCATTTCAACTTAGCACACTTCACTCTCAATCTATGTTTTTGTATTTGCACGAAAACATAATAAAAGAAACATGGAGTAAGTGACATTAAGGTCAAATAAACCTGATTTTGCTTTTTCTACTTTGATGCACAGGTACACACAAGGTTATGAAAACAATCTCACATTTCTCACTATAAAGGTATGTGCATTTACCACTTCTTATTTAAAGTAACTAAGCTATGTTGAAACGAGTCAATCTGGCTAGATTAGAACTAGCATTAGCAAACGAGGGAAATTTATTTAAATATCAAAACTTGCAGGGAGCTGGACATACGGTTCCAGAGTACAAACCACAGGAGGCTTTGGAGTTCTACTCTCGTTTTCTGGAGGGCCGAAAGATATGAAAAAACATATGATTCATCTTCATAGGGCATGAAATTAATAAACAATAATAATTTATTTTGAACTTCTTTCAAGTTTCTCATCTGGGTTGATTTTTAAGCAGATGAATACTTAAGTAAGACGAGAAGAAGATTCTGTAATACTTAGAATGCTGGGACTATGATCTGGAATTGTATTCATATTAAAGGGAAAAATGCAGCCCTTCACAATGGAATTACAATGATATTGTATCTGGCAATTGAAGTTCATTAGATTGAAGTCTTTATATAATATGTAGCTAAGGTTGCTCATTGTTGCACTTATGATGCAGGAATTAAACCTTGTTGTAAAGCTTTACAAGCATGAAACGACAATTACGAATTGAGAATTTCCTTCCTGACAAAGGAGTTCAATGAAACATCAATAGTTGCTCTGATTTCTAAACACAAATGCATAATTTCAGAAGAGAGTGTATTTTAGTATTTAGTAGTCCCTAAATATTCCAATAAATACTGATAAGTTACCCACAACTAATCTTGCAACATTCTTTTTTGTATCTTCCCCTTCAAATGTATCTATTCATGTCCTCTTTAGTTTCTGTCTCACTGACTCTCTGATTTAGCCAGGTTGCTCAGTGAATTCTTCAATGTCTTCGGCTCTACGCCCATTCTGTTAGCCTTCAAGAAGAAAAAAAATGTAAGCTTATACAATTTGAAGATGTAATGAGCAATCAAGAAAAACCATTAAAATCACTCAAAATGTTTATTAATTAGAGTTATACTCTGAAGTCCTTTTCATGTTAATATGTAAGCCCTTGTCAATAAAAATATTTCCTTACCTCCACTTTGAAAATGTTCAATACTGAGTCATTGAATGTAGTAACATTGGCATCAATAACTTGAAGCCCCAAAGAATTCATTGCTTCCATCAACCTTGAAAATCCTCCTTCATTTTTCTTACATATCAATTTCACCAAGAAATCCTTTGTCCCAAGCTGGTTCACTTCAACTTTTACCTTTAAAATTGCAAAAACATAGAAGATACCCATGTTACAAATCCATGTTAAATAGAAAGTAAACTAATAAAATCTGGTTTTTTCTTACCTCGATTGGTGTCTTTTTACCAGCACCAGCTTGGCCCTTTTTTTCCGAATAGTCCCTGGTCGACTTTGAGAGATGATCTTGTTCTTCCATTGTCTTGAGTTCATCTTGATTGTTTTGAATAATACCCTTTAGCTCCTCTATGTACTCAGCTGCATCCCCTAACGTAGAAGCTCGATCCATCTAACCATAGCAATGACCAAAAAAAAAAAAAAAAGGGACAAAAATAAGTGAAAAAAAGTACTTGTAAGAATGGTTTCAAATTGATTTTCAGAACAACCTTAGAAATTTTAGGAACCAATGCACGAAGAGAAAACATGCCATCTTTAATCCTCTGCCTCCGGTTTCTCTCTGTCATGAGATTCTTCGACTTGTAAGGCCCCTTTTCACATTTCTGCCTACTAATCTTCAAACTTACTTCCTTCAGTCCAAAATCTGTGCTCATGGTATTCTTTTTCAATTTCAAATTGGTTCTTGGTGGAGCAACATGACTCGATTTTTCTAAAACGTGGTCGTATCCTATTTTTGACGGTTGATGTTCGTTTGAAAGACTGGAACCAGTTGATGATCCTTCAAAGCTGTAAGGGATCCAAGTTTCGGGATGATTGCTTGAATATGGATCATAAAGTTGTTTTTGTTTTGTATTTTCAGACATGTTTTCTTGATTAGGAAAGATATTGAAGCGAGATGATATGCAGTCTATAGTCTTTTGATCTACTGGTACCTAGAAAAACATAAACATAATTTTTTCACAATGCAAATTAATACACTACTTCAAATTATTTTGTGGAAATAGGAAAAATACTTGTTTTGTGCAAAAAAGTTCAATTAATACACAGGCTACTGGGATTAGAACTAGGGTTCCATTTTGTTCCTGCAAGAAAGCAAAGCAAAAGGGATCACACAGAGAGAGAGAGAGAGAGGGAGAGAGAGAGAGAGAAAGATTGTAACATACATCACTTGAATCAGAACCACAGCCATTGTTTACCCAGGTTGGTTGTTTAGAAATTACCACATCTCCATGAATCCTGGTAAAATATAAAAGCAGTGATTATTACCATTTTTTCTTGATTTCTAACATAATAAAAGTAGCAAAGATTTTGCGTTCATATAAAATAAAAAGTTTACCCAGAATACAGTGGAATGAAAGATGGCAATTTAGAAAGTGCCCTACAAGCCTTACTTCCAACAAAATGCTTGTTCAATCTATCTTTACATTCAACATTAACAACACCATTTTCATCCTTAATCTGAACAATATTTTCAACTTTGTTTGCTCCACTGCAACAACAAGCTCCCCACTCTATAAACCTGAGAGAGATGAAAAAGAAAGAAGAGATTTTGAAATGAGAAAAACATTTCCATGTGGGGATAAAATAGTAGTAAGTATAATGAATGAAAAACAAAAAGTACTAAAAGTACTACTTTGAAGGGTCATTTCCTAACTTCCAAATGACACAATAGTCCCACTGTTTGTTATTGACAAGGGGTCTTAGCCACTCCACTGATGACTGTAAAGCTGTTATGTCTTCGCCCATTTGAACGTTTCTTTGTTTTTTTCTTTCTTCCTCAGTTTTGTTATGTTATTCTGTTTTTTTTCAAGCTAATAAGGGCCCCTCTCCTCTCTCTTTTAATGATTTCCTATCTTGTGTTGTTTTTGGTCATACATATAATTTGATCATGTTTTCATTTCTTTCATTATATATAAATATATATATATATATATATATAGAGAGAGAGAGAGAGAGGTACGTAAAAATGCACGACAATCCTAACTGATTGCACAATTTGGTCCTTTCCTTCATCGGTGAAAATTAGAAAATCTGTCAGAAGAATCTGATACTTTTTTGTCTCTCTATTGCATTAGTAATCAATCAGTGGAATTCATTCAATTCAATTCAATTCATTCTTGTGTGTTTACCATATATGATTTGGAGTTGAAATCCAGTAACCATCAATATAAATAATCATAACCAAATAGTAATATTTAGAGAGAAATGTTGAACTAGACTACTTACAATTCTTTATACATGGAAAAAATAAATTTCATATATAGCTTTTGAAAGATCTATTCTATTAGTAAGAAATAAAAAAATAGTTTTAGTATTGTGGTTATGTTTTCACTTATTATACATATATATACCAGGGGCAAAACTAGCTTCCTTTGAGCTCGCTACGTAGGGTTGTTATTCTTTTCATTTCGTGGTTAGAGTGTATTAGCAACTTAATTTTAGAGATTTTAGAGAGTGACACAAATATCGCAAAAACTGAAAATATACTGGAAGTCCAAGAAAACATATCATAGAGCCACTAGATAAGTCATTGTCTATGCCGTAGAATTTTATTCTTGCTGATCATATTCAAAATTACATTAATTCAAATAAAACATGTGTACATATTTAATTATTTTGTGATTTGTTGAGTATGATGAAACTGAATTTGAGCTAAAATTTCCACAATGAAGTGTAAAGATATATAGAAATTTCAATTTGTAGGTAAAAAAGATTAGAATTGATTGGCCAGGAATGGTTCAAAAGCTTTGGCGTGTTGATCAATGGCACATAGGCAGGCATGCTTGATGATTCTTTGTAGGAAGGGAAAGTTATAATTTGTTTCCCTTTAGTAGTAAACTATTTTTTTTATTTTTTTCAATTTTCTGTTTTATCTTGTTTTTCACATGTTTTATGGCTTTGTAAAAACTAAAATTGAAAGTGCTGAAGCAAATGTAGGGCTTTAGGGAACATAATATCTGCACATGTTTTCTTTTTTCGTTTCCATTTTGGAGGTACTTTGTTTCATTATATTATTTTATACCGTATCTGCGGTTATTCTTTTCTTCTAAAGCATCTGTTGCTGGGAAATTTTTATACCCTAAACCTTTGCAACTTATGACTTGTTTGTTTGATTTTACCAAAAATTTAAGCAAACAAGTTTCTTTTTCTAAATCTCAATTTTAAAAATCACATACATTTAGGAGCATTAAAAAATAAAATCTTATACCTCTAATAATATCTATATAAAAAAAAATACTTTAATTTATTATACATTCCGTAAAATTTCAGATCAACAGCTTTTTCCTTTTTCTTTTCCTTTTCAGATGCATGAAATAAGCTTGGTTTATTTTCTTTTGATCACACAACATTTCATCCGTCCTATCTATTTACTTTAATTATACATTAATATTCATTTTTTTTGTCGGCACCTTCATCAGTTGAAACAATAGAAGAATATGATACTATTCCCTGTAACTGTGTTTATGCTTTGTAAAAACATAAGTGTAGCTATCAATTTTAGGTCAATGCTGATATATATGCTGTGAAATTGGAAAAAAAAAAAATATAGAAACTTTTGGGAAGGAGTTAATACTTGGTTAGTTCCATCGTGAAATAAGTACAATATCGATGTTACGTGATGAATAACAATCTCAAACAAGTTTCAAGAAATAATTTTGAACTTGTTAGGTGTTTGCGTAGAGGGGCATAAATTTTAATTAATTAGAATTATTTAGCCATTTTATCTTTATATTCATAGACAATATGAGTCTGTTTGTTTTAGGGGTGGGCGTTTGGGTCGGGTATTTTGGGACCCGTCCCGACCCGTTTGGGACAAAAAAATGGGTATTTTGATATTCGGGTTCGGGTACCCGAACCCGAAATATATTTTCGGGTAGGGTATTGGGTATTAATTTTACACCCGAACGGGTATTCGGGTACCCGTTCGGGTATTTTAAAAAAAAAAAAAATTGGCCCAATTAAATAATTGACAACCCAAAATATCCCCAATATTTATTTTAACAATTAGTTGGGCTAGAAAAGGAAAAAAAACCTAAACTGCCTATTCACAATTTCACACTCTTCCCTATTTACACTCTCACAACACTGGGCAGCCGACATTTGAACTCCCTAATCTGAAAATCAATATTAGTATTCCTAATGCTCAATCAATTATTCAATTTAGTATTCCGACTTGGAGTTCGATTTGATTGTAATTTATTGAATACTTGAATCTTGAAGGCTTGAGACATTTGTATTGTTTTGTTTTGAAGTTATTGTGTACAATTAATATTTGAATTCATTTATTTATAATTTTACGTACATATATGTTGAAAAAAAATTCTTGAAAAAAAAAGTGTGAAATTTCGGGTACCCAATACCCAATACCCGAAATACCCGAAAATTTCGGGTACCCGAACTTCGGGTACCCGCCAAATCGGGTAGGGTTTCGGGTATGAAAATTCACTACCCGCCAAGTCGGGTACCCGACCCGAAATACCCAATAGCCGAAATACCCTACCCGCGCCCACCCCTAGTTTGTTTGGTGTTTGAGAAAGTAGTTTGAGAGAGTAGTAGAAGTTTGTGAAATAATTTCGATTTGCGTAATGTTGTTTGTTTGGGTTTTGAGATAGTGGTTTGAGAAATAAAGTTGGGGTAGGTTTTTTTGGAAGAGTTAGGTTGTAGGTGTAAGATGTGTAAGACTTTATGTCAAATCATATTTTTTGTGAGATAAATTGTGTAGGTTTTATCAGTGTTTTTAAAACCGGACTGGTCATTGAACTGAAAACTCTACTGGTTACTGGTTCGATCGGTTAGATCGGGTCGACCACTGGTTCGATCGGTATAACCGGTGTAACTTATGTAATATTTATATATATATTTTTAGATTATCTAAAATGCAATTATAATTCAAAAAGAATTTCATTCTTTGTCAATATAATTTTTTTTGTTTCATGCAAATAATCAAAATGTCTTAAAAATTAAGATCAATGTCAAAAATATAAATCTCAAGTATCCCTCAAAGATGACAACAAAATTAATCTTATTTTCAAAGTTTTGGATTGTTCATTTGGGTTATATTGTTGTAAGTTGATATTTATATGGTAACTGATTTGCATAATTTTATACAAAAAATAATATTATTCACAATGATTAGAATATGGTTATGTACTTCTTTATGTAAAAAAAAAAAAAGTGTAATATTGCATTGTTTGTTCCTCATTGATGGTTAAAACATTAAAATAATGAATGTTATTCCAATTAAAATATATAAATATAATCCTATTAAATGTTAAACAAGAGTTCAAATAAATAATATTAACCAAAAAAACTCTAAAAAAAAAAAAAAAAAAAAAAAATTAAGTGAACCACTGGTTTTACCGGTTTTGAAGCTGATTTTACTGGTTCACACTGGTTAATTTGAGGACTGATTTTTAGGGGTAAACCGGATCGGATTGGGGACCGATTAGCTGTTGAACCGGGCCAACCGGCCGGTCCGGTCCGATTTTCAAATCACTGGGTTTTACTTAGAGATAAAAAAATTATTGTTTGTTTGAGTTTTGAGAGAATAATTTGAGAAAATTGAGAGATGAAAAATTTATTCCAGAAAATAAAAAACATGTTTGTTTGATATTTCCCAAGCACGAAATTTTTTTGGAAAACGCCAAATAAACATGCCCTATATATCTTACAAATTTTATGAATTTGGTGTTATATTAATATATGTAACTTAATAAATGACTTGCAACTTTTTTTTTCTTTCAATCTCTGAATTTAGATACATTATTTAATTTCTTTTAAAGTACGTCATACATATAAAACGAGAACCTACTTTAGTGATAATTTGAAGTTGGACCATCAATTAATACTAGGCTACGATCTCATTTGTTCGGTGATACATTATGATAAACTTTCTCTTATAATTACGAAATTTAGGTTGATAATTAGTAAATTTTGACATTTTCATATTATATTGGGTGTGTGTGGATGGATTTTGGCCCGCTCTCGCGGGTTTCGTGAGACCGAGCCAAAACCCTTTCAAGTGAGTCTTCGTCAAAACCATAAAAAACCTATTCAAAAACTCACACTCAAACTCTTCAAACCTATAAAACATTGATTTGACACCTACCACCTATTTTTTCCCCCAAATTTCACTAAAAAAGACATTGATTTGACACCTATCACCTACTTTTTCCCCTAAACCCCGACATCCAAACCCAATCCAAGTGGGGTTTCAACTTATTTAAACCACAAAATCCAAGAGTCAAAACTCATTCAAATGAAGTCTCAAAGGTTTCATCGAAACCACCCAAACCAATTTTTTTAAACCGAGACTCGCGAAACCGAGCCAAAACCCAATAGACCCATTGTTTCTTGTTTTTTTTTGGTTAATGGGAATATGACATGTGTTTATTCTGTATGTTTAAATAGTTAATATATTCAAAATAAGTTAAATTATTTTTTTGTTTGACAACCTTCCAGTTTTGCTTATTTGTTTAATTCTTTTGACAACTAATATAGTAAAATAATCATCAATTTGATGAGATAGTTCATGCAACTAATTAATTTTAGATTGTTCATTTTTTTAGATTGATCATTAGAATCATTAGATTATTGCAAATTAAAAATACTTTTAACTTTTAAGATTATTTATTTTAAATTTATTAATAATGTTAACCATATAAAAAACTATTTGTAATTAACGTGACTGGAAATTCTTATTCTACTTTACTGAATGTTTTACAAACGCCTTCTCTGCACTCAAACCGCCGCCCGCCACCACCTCAATCCCAACCAATGGCCGATAAAGCAAGTTACGAAATCGAACTTCTCGAAGGCATTAGAAGAACTAAAAACCCACATATCCAGTTCCGATTTCGTTGCGGTGTCACTTCAGAAAACCGGCGGCTGCTCCGTGCCGTGGCAACGAGTTCTCCCATTTGATACGGCGGACACGGCGTATCTCAAGGCTAAAACCGCTGCTGAGCGGTTTCAAGTTCTTCAGTTTTCGGTCTGCCCTTTTTCAATTAAAGACTCCAAGCTCATTGCCCATCCGTAAGCTTTCCCCTCAACAATTTTCCTTAATTTATTTTTTACTTTTCAGTTTTTACACTGTCATGATATGATTTAACTTATTGTGCAGATATAACTT
The DNA here is from genome assembly GCA_003313485.2 of Penstemon barbatus. Classification (NCBI taxonomy): domain Eukaryota; kingdom Viridiplantae; phylum Streptophyta; class Magnoliopsida; order Lamiales; family Plantaginaceae; genus Penstemon; species Penstemon barbatus. Next base: position 8,397,305 of record CM064877.1, on the reverse strand, counting down.
CCATTTATTTCCCAGGGATGAGCTGAAAGTTGGATTGCCATCTTACAGTTTTTCATGTCAATCTTCATATTTAACTTCAATGGCAAAACAGGGTTTTGATTTTAATGAATGTATTTACAACGGTATGTGATATAGCAAAAGCTCAGTTTTCTCTTGTTCTACTTGGAGTTAGAAGAATCCTCACTACATGTCTAATTGTTGATTGCTTAATTCGTATTTTTGATTGCCAATATGGACACTTCACTTTTGTGATTTTATCCCCTCCTCCATATGGTTTGTTGTTCAAACTTTCAGATTATATACGTAGTTATTGAATTTGTATTGACATCATTGCTTTTGCCACTTGATTTCTCTTAAGCGAGTGCATGTATTGCGAAGGTTGAATTTCTACCAAAGATATCTGTAGAGTTTATAGAAAGAAAAATATATTTTACTTAGGCAGATCTTTTATCTATTTGTCTGTCATTGACGAAGTGACTGTTTGAAACATCATGTTCTATGACAAGGGTAAAAATGTACTCTGATTAGTCTTATTTCTTGTGGACATATAACTCACATGTCTTATGGGCTTTTTCTTTCCCTCATTCACGTATATGTATTTCTTGAGGACAGGTATATCATACTTGTCCAGAGCACAAGAAACAGCAACAAAAGTTCAAATAGGAAATTTGTCTCATAATAGTTACATGGTGCAATCTTCATTAGTGCATTCAGTTGCTGATTCTGTTTTCATGGAAAGGATTAAATCTCGAGTTAAGAGTTGGATAAATGCTTGCAAAACTTCGAATAAAACTGAGGGTAAGCAAAATGTAAGCTCGATTTGTGTCATAATCTGCTAATTTTAATTTTCAGTGTTCTAATGTAGTCATTTGGTACATGCAGATGCTTTGATAAGTTCTTTGAGAAAACTTATTTTAGGTAGTGAACTACATGGTTCCAGACCATGCTTGAATATAGATGTATGCAGCGAACGTCAAATCCAGCTTGCGTTAGAGGTGAGCTTCTAAGGTGCCGATCAAGATATGCAAATAAAAGATTGTTCTCTATTAATGGGATTTAGCCCATGATTTGATCTCAGTTACGATTTCACTGGAGTGATTCCCCTGCTCATTATTTGCACATATTGTAACTGTTCACCTATAAATTTAGGTGATGTAATTCAGAATCAAGAGTTTAGGGTTTAGGCCAGTGGTCAAACCACATAAATCTGTGGTTTTTCTCTCTGCAATTAATTTTCGATATTTATTTGCTCGTCTTTTATGTGTTTGGATTGATGAGCAGACATTGAAAGAGTTCGTCGATGTTGTACCTTTACGAGTTCCAGTCAAAGGAGGGGGAATGCAGGTTGTCCGAGTTGTTTTGACGAGTTCTAAAGAAGATAAAATCCTTTTTGAGGTATTAATAAATCCAAATACTTTATTATAATATGTTAACATAATTACATAGACTTGTAAAGTTCTATCAAATTACAGAAGGAACTTCAGAATAAGGAAGAGGAGCAAAATAAGCGTGTTCGTGGCTTTCGCGAGGTCATAGACTTGATCTCCGCTTCTCAGAAACCCATTCTTGCCCACAATTCACTTAATGGTTTCCTCTACATGAAAATTTTGTCTCTTTTCAGAACTGTGACTTGTGAAATTTCTGATATTGACTAACTTCATTATGTTTCTTTATGCAGATTTTGCATTTATTTATTCGAAGTTCCTCACTTCACTTCCTCGAACAATGGATGATTTCAGGACCTCTTTGCATTTGATCTTTCCGCACATAATTGATGTAAACCATCTTATGAAGGATATTGGACCATTTGAGAAAATAAACAACATACCTGCAGCAATTTCTTATTTGAAAAACAGATTCTTTGCACCAGTTGACATGGAAATTCCTGATCAAGGTAAGAAATTAATCTTATCTCGTATTCTTAATGAACCTAATCTACGTCATCAGGCAGATCCTTTAGAATATGTTTGGTTATTGAATTTCGGTGATCATCCTGGTAAGACAAAATTGTGTGTTGCTTTGAGTATCAATTAACCGACTGGATATGCTATTATTTTCAGGAGAGGCTAACATAAACAATATTCATGGGAATAATGTTCTGAAAATATGCCAATTATTTGTGAAGTTGTGTACTATATTGAAAATCTCTCCGGAAGTTTCTGAAGGTGATGGTATCCAATTATCCCCTTCCCTCCAATGCCATGCCAATAAGTTCACTCCTTGCTCGAATAGTTCCGAAGAACCTATTGATAAAGATGTTGGAATTTGGACAGGCAACAATCGGAGGGTCGGCATTAACAATTTGGTGTTCATGTGGGGGTTTGAAGGTGGGATTTCTGCTAATAAGCTGAAAGGCCTTCTGCACGATTCCCATGAAGTATTTTCTCAAGAATATGACATAAGAATGGTGGATAAGACATGTGCAGTAGTTGTTTTCTGGAATCCTGGTTTTTCTGAACTTTTTCTGAGTACAATGGATTCTGCAAGAGTTAGATCTGATAAGCTGAGAGACCTCATCTCAGAAGGTCTGAGAGTTACTGGATATGAGACATACAAGAAAGTTTGTGAGAAGTTGGGTTTACGGAGATCCAATTTAGCACAGTGTTTAGACGAAGCATTGGAAGAAGAAACTGAAATCTTCTTAGAAGCCAAATCACGGGAGGAGCAGTCGCTGATATACTGGAACAATGACGAGACGATTAATCTGGACGAACTTTGACACTACTGTAGTTTTTTGTTTTATTTTATATTCCATTACAGGGGCATGGTACCTTATTTCCATGGAGTTGAATGCCTCAGGAAGGAAGCATGTAACATAGAGAAACATTATGGTGATCTTTCTCTTCTGCTGCTGCTGCTAAAAAAATGGTTATAAACAGTAGCTTTCGTGGGAGCTGCTGACACTGTTTAGCATATGCATGCATATCCTGGCTGGCACTAAAGGGTAAAGGTACAACTCTAGCTAATGTTATATTTATGGTTACTTAATTCAGCTGTGAATTATCGCAGAGATTTGAAGTTTGAAGTGATACTGATACATACTCCTTATTATACCAGAATACCCCTTTAGTTTTATCGTTTTTTGCTTTCGTTTTCCACCTCTTGTATTTCCCATGTAACATGTGTTCTTGTAGCAAAGTTGAAGATATATCATGTTATACAGTATAGAAAACCACTTGGAGGTCTCAATCTTTTTATTTATTTACAATAGCAAATGATTACGGACTTGATCGTTATGTAAGTAATCGTGGTGTTTATGATCAAATTTTGTGTTAAATGATACTAATATATAGTATGAATATGATGATATGATGATTTCATTTTCATGTTTAACGCATAATTTTTCTACTTTACAAAGATACATAGCTTACTCATATTGTTCAAACAATTCTTAACTATTCTGTTCAATTCCTTATCAATCAATGTTATAATTATATAATACACTCCTATGGCACAATAAATACATCTCAAATAAGACTTAAATAAAAGTCCTTTTTGTTTACACAACAAATTATAACTCGCACATATAAGTTGTTTAGAATAACTCGCATAATCTCATAGTCGAAATTCAAGTTCGAATTTTACTGAAAGCACCACCACACTTGAGAGTACTTAACTAATACAATTTTCGATCTGAACTATAATTACATTGTTTAATAGATTAAAAAAATAATTATAACTCGTGCTTGCATAACATTGGAAATCGAATTTGGGGGATCTACGTCTTACACGATTGGACATTTATTGACCTGCTTACACGTGGCAAGTATGCCACTTTCGTTTTCTTTCTTCATTTACGTCCGACAGAGACAGACTAACACTAAATAAAGCTCCTGGGTTGACTTCAACTCGACAGTGGCCTCTACTTCACTAAAAATGGCGGCCTCCGCTCTGAAATTCGCTTTCAATCCCAAACCCGACGCCGCCGTTCCTCCTCGTAGCTCTACTTTTTCTTCCTGCACCGTCAAACTTGCAGCAACATATTGTAGTAGTAATCATAACATCAAGACCAATCCTTTCTCAATTTCAACTTCAGCATACTACAATAGTAACAGAATTTGTGCGAATCGACTCCATCCAATTCGAGTATCCGTTTCTAATCAGGCGTCCAAATTGGAGCCACTCAAATTCGACGTTGTCATAGTCGGAGCCGGTATTATCGGGTTGACCATCGCCCGCCAGTTTCTCCTCGGATCCAATCTCTCCGTCGCCATCGTCGACGCCGCCGTGCCCTGCGCCGGAGCCACTGGTGCAGGTATAGTTAATTACAGTTTGATGATTTTGAAGTTAATAGTTACTTAAAATTGATTATTCTCGTATTAATTTTAGGGCAGGGTTACATATGGAGGGTTCACAAAACGCCAGGAAGCGAGAAATGGGATCTGGCAATGAGAAGCCATCAGCTGTGGGAGGGTCTAGCGGAGACCATCCAAAATCAGGGCTTGGATCCTCTACAAGCGCTGGGGTGGAAGAAGACAGGTAATAAGCATGGATTATAATTTCCATAAGTTTCTACCCTATATGTTTTTTGCTTTAATAAAAGCGAAATTAAAAAGGATATAGTTTCCACTTTCCACTGCCACATAATTCTCCAATTTAATGTTTTTCCAAATATTTCCTGAAAATTTTCCAAAAGGTTTTCTCAAAGTTTCTACTATTTAATTGACAGGAACATACCCAGAAGTCAAAATTTTAATCCATGGTAATAAGTAAATATTTGTTTCTAGAGAACTTGAGCCCTGACAAGATGATGTGTAGACAGTAGAGTTGTATGCGGATTGATTGCAGTTGTACATTGTAGTGGTACTTGGTTATTTGATTAATCTTTGTTAATGCAGGAGTACGTGTACATATATCTTGCATTATCAACTTGAAGATAGAAATTTTTCTACAATTTAGTATGTGAAAAAGGAACAATAATTTTTTTTTTTTTTTTCGATAGGAAGCTTGCTAGTTGGTAGAACAACAGATGACTGTTCTGTGTTGAGGAAGAAGGTGGAGCAGCTAGTGGATGCTGGCTTGGGGGCAGAGTTCTTGTCTTCTTATGAGCTGATGTCAGAAGAACCTGCTCTTAAACTTGGTCAGGAATGTGGTGCCGCTTTTATGCCAGATGACTGCCAATTAGACGCTCGACGTGCTGTTGCTTTTATTGAAAAGGTTTTAGCGATTTGATTAGCCTAACTATAGTTTTGTCAAAAGTTTGTACTTTTAGAAATTTGTTCTTCATTCTATAATAGTTATAGATGTTGTCTGAAGGCTAACAGGTCTTTTGCAGCAGAAGGGAGATATGCAGAGTTTTATTACGAACCAGCAAGCAGTTTGGTAAGGTTAGAAATTATTTTTACATTTGCTTTCGTATCTTGATAAGATGAATGCCCCTATTTCACAAAATATCTTATATGAAGACTTTTGATTGATATTAATTTGACTTATGATCAAACACTGTACTAATACTCTTTCATTCCTTAACCCCAGATCTGAAGGCAGTGGAGAGATTGAGGCAGTTAAGACATCCAAGAATACCTTGCATTGTAAGAAAGCTGTTATCATTGCATCAGGCTGTTGGAGCGGTTCTTTGATGGATGAGCTTACTAAGGGTTCACAAATTGAATTGGATCTTCCTGTAAAGCCTCGAAAGGTAAAATCTTTATGCGTGAGTCATGGTGGTTGCTTGAAATCGAATTGTTTCAGTTTCAGCTATCAAGATTTTGACTAAATTCTTTCAGTTTTCAAACTATATGGAGGTGAAAATATGAAGGCATTGAAAGATTTTGATGGAGTTATTTAACTTCATTTTTTTCTAAGCAAGATTTCTGTAATTAGAAATAGTACTTTGGATAATTTAGTAATGTTAAAATGTTATTTCTCTACTAAAATTCTTTATTCCATTTTATTTAGAGAGAGTTGGTGGTTTAGGTAACTATATAATCCCTCATTCCAAATGTTACATTTCATGTATTAACTTGCTAAATAGTTTGGCTGATCGTGTTGGTGCACAGAAGATGATGGCTTGTAAATAGGAAATACAGATAAACTATGACTTTTTAAACAAGAGAAGCCAATCAACTGTTTTTTTGAGAACATTTTTGGCAGGGTCATCTACTTGTTCTTGAGAACTTCAAGTCTTTTAGCCTTAATCATGGGCTTATGGAAGCGGGATATGTCAATCACGAATCTGCAGTCTTGGGGTCTACAATGGAGTCAGGGGTTGGCTATGACGCAAATAATGCATCTATTTCGATGACAGCCACAATGGACATGTCAGGCAGGCTTGTTCTTGGTAAATCTGCATCTTTTATGTTCCTTTATTAATAAAATTATATTTATTAGAGTAATAGTTGAATACCTGAATATGTAAATACAATAGCTGTACCTAGTTAATAATTAACTTGAATAAATCTACTATTACTAATAGGAAGTAGCCGCCAGCTAATTGGGTTCAACACAGAGATTGATGAATTAATCATAAATCGGATATGGGAACGGGCAAGCGAGTTCTTTCCTATATTAAAGGAATTATCACTCAATGATATGCGTAAAGGCGGTGAAGTAAGAGTAGGACTGAGGCCTTACAGTAAGTATTTCAGGAATGAAATTGTTCACCGTGATGATATATAGTAGAGTTTTGAAGTGTAGTGATGAACTGATCTTTGATGTTGTATAATTTGTTCAAGTGCCTGGTGGGAAACCTGTGATTGGGCCTGTGCCTGGATTATCAAAGATGTTCCTTGCTGCTGGACATGAAGGAGAAGGACTCTCACTCGTAACTTTCTTTTTCCCTCGTTCTTCAGGCTTTTTTAAGCTTTGATTTAAGTTGTTTTCCATGCTATGACGTATCTTAATGGAAGACTTGTGAGAAAATTGTTTTTGAATTTTCACCAGGCTTTAGGAACTGCTGAAATGGTTTTTAATCAGGTGTTGGGCAATCCTCAAAAGGTTAATCCAGCTCCATTTTCCATGTAGGTTCGTTCTTTTTCTTTTTTTCCACAGTAACATGAGAGTGGAAGAAAAGTGGAAAGGGTGCATGTCATCCTATTTGTACCCCAATTTTTTTTTCTTTTTTTCTTTTTAATCTCAAGACTGTCTCTATTTTGATCTTTATATGATCTCTCAATCAGTTCCTTATTTGCTTATTTCATCGTTAATAAAAATCCTGATAGATTAGCTGAATTGTGTGTGCATGCTCCAATTAAATACATTATCTGTTGATGTGATTTCAGGATTGCTGAACTTTCGTTTTGAGAAAAACAAGACATCACATATTTTATACATGTTACTTTTTGGTGTGATTATTTTTTTACATCAGATTATGTACTGAGAGTCAAACCCAGGACGGTCACTTGTTTGAGATCTTCAATATGTCATATGTTTATGCTATTAGGAATTCCTCGTCTCATGGTGTCTTTGCTTGCTGTTGCCCCAGGACACAAAACCTCGTAAGGAATATTTGCTCTACCCCGTCTATTCTTTAACTTGGGATCTCTGTTTCTAACTCCAATCTTTTTCTGTACTTCTTGAAGATCATCCCTAAATTGCTTAAACCTGCAGTGAATCCTTTCATCATCTATCCACTTCGTAGATTGCTGATGACCTAACCATGATTCATCGTGTATATTCCTTGATAGAACCTCAACCAATGCTATTCCAAGAGTCGTCTCAAACCTCTCTGGTAACATATTCAAAAAGTATTTATCCGGACCCATGAGAAACTCGGCAAACTCCATTGTCCCTTCAACTGGAATATATTCTCGACATAATGTTGGACGATACAGAGGATAACCAGCATATTCATATTGTCCTAAGCTTATTGCAGCATGGTGAGCTGAAACTATCCATATTATAGTTGTTAAGGCTTTAACTAGGTTTGATATAGTTCTCATCTCGTACCACCAAGGTTCATTACACTTATCGCCATGACCTACATATCTGATTTCAGACCACCATTCTTGAATCTCGTAGTCGTACCTTAAAGAATCATCGTCTTTGTAGAAGTGGAACACATAGTCTGTCACCCAGTTCTTGATCGCCATCCATATATCTAGTCCATCTGCACCATAGGGATAATCTTCAAAGAGCAGTTCGACATTCTCTGGCCGGTTTGGATTATATATAGCCATGCCTCTGTAGTTTCATAGAAGATAATATAGTGAGAAAAACACCAACATATGGATCTTGCTTGACCCATAGGTCAGCCCAGCCCAACATAACCCAACTTTTTTTGTTAGGTTAGGTTGTGTTAACTTAAGATTAGTTTGGGTCAAAATTAGATATATAATACAACACACGCTCAATAAAATAAAGTTAAACTCAATATTTAAAGGATCAAACCTACCCAAATATGTACTTGTTTATATACAAGTAAGATAGTTAGTCTTGGATTTTTTTTTTCTCTGCATATGCAAAAACTGTATTTTTCAAATAAGGTGCATGCTGTGAATGATCAATTGAACAAAGTTCAAATCATTACATACTTCTAAAAAACTGTACTAGGTCATCCCGACCCTAAACCAAACCATACTCAAACAATGACGAGCTTTTTATGACCCCAAGCCACCTCGATCCGGATAGACCTCAGTCCACATGATTGTCAAGTCACCCTTATTGAGAATGAAGAATACCTTTTGATAAGGTCGGAGGGAAGGCTTTGTTGATCAAATCTCCAGCTCTTATAGAGAAGGGAAGACAACTCCATAGAGGTATGACCTGTAAATAGGGTCTTTTCAAGAATTCCTCCTGCATTTAAGGCCATATTCCTTGCTATTGCATTTATTTGTATGGTGTCTTTGAAATGAGGATCGAGTAACCGGTGAATCGGGTGCATCACACTCAAGTTCCTTCTGGTGGAAATGATGCATGGCTCAATTACTGCATGAGTTTTTAACCTACAAACATGTGGAAGTCAAAACGGTTGATGTAGTTCAATTCCTCATGCTATTTGAATTATAATTATTCAGTCAACTCACCAATGGTTGATTAATTGATGGAAACCTGAGTCAGTGACTACTACATGAGCTTTTGCAAGTTGCCAAAGCGCTGCCTCTGTCCCGGTACTTGCTGGAACAAACACTCTGTTTATCGCCTTGTGGGGTGAAGAACTAGGTAAACTCAGCTCTATGGCTAGTGGCTTTAGTGTATAATCATTTCTCAAGTATAGTAGAGTTCGGGATGCGTAAGCACATATACCCCTTGTGTTTATTCTGCTTAAAAATGGCATGAGATAATCGTGGTGATCTAATATGAATATTCTCCACTGGTTCATTGCCTGTAATGGCATTTTAAGTCAATTAAAAGAACATAGCAAACAAGAAGATGATTAACGTAAAACATCATAGGCTAATGTTCATAGGAATGAACAAAAACGAATAAGTTGTAAGAATTGGAATGAATACTGAGTCTAGAGGGATAACATTAAAACTTGCCTGTTTCACAGTCAGACCGTCAAGGCTGTATTCTATGTCTGATTGTTTGATTGAACTCTTCACTCCATATTTGCTTTTAGGTGGGAAACTCTGTAATATTAGCACAATTTCATTGTAAGTGGATTCTTCAAAAAGAGAGACAAAAAAAATTTGTACTACCTGCAAACACATGATTCCAGTTGGATTAGTTCCTGCAAGCATCTGACGCCCAAATTCCTCATCATCCATCCACACAAACTCGTTTCCTGAAATACATTATACCCAAAAGTGGGTTTTTTTTGGGATCAAACTAAGTTCAAGTTTTATTTAGGTGATTTATTTATTCTACCTGCTATGATTTGAGGCAATGGAAGTTTGACATTGTTCTCCCTCAATACATGTTCAATCCTTTTGTAAAGATCTTTAGGCATTCTTTGTTTCAAAAGCTTCACAACCCATTCTTCAATTTCATGGCCTCTATTGCTTGTGAAGAGCCTGTATATTTGATCAAAGGACTCAAAATGACTGGATTTTCCTTCGATTTTGGATGATCTTGCTTCAGGAATAACAAACTGCATAGCAGCCCTGATTATATTTGACATGAATTCTGACATTTTCTTTTGGCTAAAACGTTCATCTGGAGGAACATAAACATCTATGTTGAACCATCCTCCAGGTGATCTGGTCTCTGCGAGAACAAATAAACCAGTTATGTAAGTTGTTATACTAAATATAAATACATATACATACATGTATATATAATTAAATATGTATGTATATATCGATGCTGAATCGGAAATTTACTCAGTACCATGGCTGCTAGACGGATGTCCAGTTTTTAACCTCCGGGGATATGGATACATTGCAGAACCACCTAAAATAGGTCTTTCATACTCCTGGCCTTTATCAGGATTGCCAAGGTCATTGTAATAATCATAGTCATAGATTTGATCCCATTCGTTTCTTTCTTCAGTTCCATCTCCTCTCAATCTCAAAAGCTCTTCTTTCCTGAATTCCACCAGACAACCTGGTGTTTGGTTTGGGAGATAACACTAAACAAGAAAAAGAAAATTAACAAGTGTCTGATTCATTTTTGCTCAGTTTTCTGTTTGCATTTGAGCAGGGAATAAAGGGAAATGTTTTTATTTATAAAAAGCTACTTACCGTGTTCTGGAAGAAGATTCGATCTGTCTTGGTCAAATGAAAAGGATAAATCCAAGAGTTGCATTCGAAATTGATTGTTTGGTTGTGATGAATTTGGATTGATGCAGATTGAAGAAAAAACTTGTGTTTGTGCTCGTTTTTTATGATAAGAGCTCCGGGATTTCCGAAATCTGGCTCAAATTTGAACTCTAATTCATACTTCTTAACTTTACCCTCACTGTCATTGCTTATAATCTTGCCGATATTTCTGTTTTTTAGGAGAACTTTCTGAGTGACTCGTCCTTTTCTTGTGTCTGCAAAATGTTGTCAGAGAATAACATGATGATATAACATACATATGGCCTATACAGCCTGAACATGTATGAAAAGTCTTATTTTTATGTTACAAGTCATTTTGTTGATATAGAATATGGAACTCACCTGGATCAATATTTGAAGAACTACATAGTTGAACTGAAGCTAATCTTTTAGGAAACAATTTTCCAGGGCAAAGTTGAATTATGATTTCGCCATATATGATGTTATGCTCTTGATATTTGATGCTGGAAACATCTTTTGCACTTAAACTTCCTTGGAAACTATTTAGACAGTCTATGATGCTCGAACAGGGGCTTCGTTTTCCCATTTGGATTCTCTGTCTCTTCTACCTTCTCAGGTACATAGGTTGTTATTTGGTTTCCACCATGGTAGTTGTACCTTTTTCTAGTATCACGTTATATGGGCTAATTATACTATCATATTTTAGTGTCACAAATTTTAATTTGGGAAGCTTGTCAGTGCATCGATCTATACTGCGATATAAGATATCAAGAATCTTTAGAAATTACGCTGGAAAAACAGAATGTGTTAGCATAGCAGAAGTTGGGGAAGAAGATAAGTTTGTGGAGAAGAAGTACTTCTGGCAGAAAATAAGTATTTAGAAAACTTGTACTTCTGGCAAAGGATCAGATTCATTGTCTAAATCTGAGGTTTTCCAAACTTGTTCTGCTAAATGCATATGATTTAATTTAGAATCTTGTAAAGGCATTCCTTACATTGTGAATACTGCGTGCAAATCGTTGGGGTACGGCTCTCTCTTAGGAATTGATAGTAACGACTTTGTTTTTGGTTTTTATGATCAGGATAGTCGAGCCATCTTGCGAGTACCTCGGTTAAGTAACAAAGTTGTTTGAACATTCCAGAAATTATACATGACTTCAACTCCTCAATGACTTGTACCCATGGGATTTTGAAGAAAACAAACTTCTTGAGCAGCAAGCCATTAACCAAAGATTTTACGTTCCATCCGATTTTAAAACATTGTTTCTAATAATACTAGCAACACTAACAAATAACTACTGCTAATTCATATAGAAAATTAAGCTTCTTCTGTTAACATGTTTTTTTATTTATTTCTCAAAGTTGTCAATCACTAACTCTAAGAGCAAGAAAATATATGTTTGTAATTATCCTTTTTAAGTGTTCCCAAAAAAAATATCAATTTTAACTACAAGACTTCCAGAACTTCCAAAATATAATCCAATACTAAAGAATTATTAGGGTCAATTTACAGAAAAATTATCACGGCCAATCAGAGCAATCAGTTAACATGTATCGAGTTTAAGTAGCCTTTTTTTTTAAAATAACAGGACATGTTTCAAATCTTCTTAAACGAACTTGAGCAAATTTTAATCGAACCCAATGTAAGTTAATATCGAATTGATTTAATATGTTAAAAACAACAGATGCTCAAACTTGATTTAATATAATCAACAGATTGAACACAACGATCGAACTCTGGATTAAGTTTCAAACCAACTTTTACGTATACCATCAAACATAATTTGATATAATCAATAGATCGAACTAAGACAGATTTTAACTTTCAAATTAATTAACTTGAATCAAATTTTGATTAATTTTATTTGATTTTAGTATAAGCAGAAATATCTACTTTATAGACATGAAGAGTACGATTATGCAAACAATTTGATAAATAAATTAAATCGTACCGAAATTAAAATTAAGTACGAAACTTGTTCCTTTTCGATTACAGTATTAGTGGTCAATTCACGAAATAAACCCATAATACCGATTTTAGGATATGGATACATACAAAGAGAATTAACTGAGTATGGAGGTGCCAAATTTGGGATCACTCTAAAAATTATGTTTGATAAATAACTTGATTCAATGAATTTATTTCAAGCTACAAATTTAAAAAAATAATTTACAGGAATTTACAAAAAGAAACTCAAAACTACACATTTTGATTTTTTTGGTCAAGCTACGAATTGTTCAGTTCGATATACAATATAATTTTTGAAATTACATAACCAGTCTAGATACCAAAAATTAGTACGACTCGATTTGATTTTACTGACACACATCCCTAGAATTAAGAAGCCCCTTTTGTAACATAGTTACGAGAGCACAACTCTACTACTTATATATTATTAATATTTATTGTTTTGGCAAGTAAAAAATTAACTCTATTATTGTACATTAGTTATATAATCATATCCACAATACTAGTATATTTTTTTAAAGAAGGGTTTTAGATGTAATAGTATAAAAGCATACGCGGATTGAATTTTTTAAATTAATTAACTTGATTTGTCATTTATCTATCTATAACAAATATATTAGAGATAAACCATGTAAATACTTATAAAATACTTTTACAATTTCAAAAGTAATAAATTAAATTTTTATAGTGATTTTCTTTTGTAGAACAGGCCGCTGAGATAATTTCGGCTAGAGCCCCCTAATATACCAATCCTAATATGCTTAGGAGAATACTTATTTCAATATGTATAATTTTAATTTCACAATCACCTCATACAAGTAGAAGTAGAAGTACTCGAACTCAAAACTGTTCTACAATTGTGCTATGTTATAAATTAACTGCGTATGGTCAATTTGTCTAACTAAACAAAACATGGGGAGGGAATCTAAAAAGGCCTGGACAACATTCATAATCACAAAAACGAATATCTCAATACAATTTATCCATGAAATATTCTCAATAACCACAGGATTGTGCTACAACTCTGAAGTAATAAACATCAGTATGAAAAATAAACTGCCATATGCCCTAGGTAGTAAAAGTAGGTGAGGGAATTATATACAAGCAGGATAATGCTTTGAACAATATATATCCGGTCATATCATTCAAGATAAGTTAACGAGGGATAGCATTACCAGCTTATGAAAATGTTCAGATTATGCCTGACGTCTAGATCATCAATGGGAGTACACAATAGGCAGTCATGTAATGGTCGATTCCAAAGATATGGTGGTCTCGGTGTTTTAGTCATTGGAGTAAAGTAAGACTTAATTAATACCAAGTGCGTGATGTTAGAAAGCAAACACTTCTCAAAGCAAACAACAATACAAGAAAATATCCTTTTTTTTGTCCTTTATCCTATTCAATAGGTGGAAAAGTAATGGAACCAAGGAGAACATTTGGGAAAAGAAGAAACTTCTCATGCTTTATTTAAGACCTTATATCTGAGATTAATTGTCTTCTACAATTAGATGCAAGTTATAGTTAATGGGAGGTATCACTTTAGCGCTGTCTAGTGTCTAAACATGTAGAACACAAAATCTGCATAAAACTTGTTGCTTATTAGTATTCTTGCTAATTTACATTTTAGGCTTATGTGAATCGTCGAAGAAAGAAAGGAATTGTAAATCATTTCTCCAAAGTCTCAACTCTCTAAGGTATGTAAGACGAGGACATAATGGATGAAAACCACAAAATTGCAGCCAACAAACCTTATAGCTCTAGGACTAACTCCTTCGGGTATAATAACCTACATACTAGCATGGATTATATTGTCATCAGAATCAACACTCACTGATTCACATAAAAAAACAGCAGAAAAGCAAGATTTTGTGTCAAAGAAACATGGACTTATTTGGTAAAGAAACAAAACTAATTCTGATGAGCATGATCTCCTAATACTTATATGGAGCAACTAAATTAATCCCTCTGCCATTTCAAAAGAAGTGAAAGTAAACATACTATGTGCATGTATTATAGAACAGCTTATTCTGCCTGCCCCAGAAACTATTTCTATTCATACTAAGCCAATTTGACCATAAAAAAAGGTAAAATCAAACATTCAACAAATGAAGCACATGTTCCCTCCTCACACTTACTCTTTTCCACATTGATTTGAATACGGAGTACAAAACTAAACATCTTGTCATGCCAATTAATGTATAACCACAAATACCTGAATTATAAACATTGAAAAAGAAAAAAAAAACTCTGAAAATCCAAGAGATAGCAGAGAGCACCTGAAGCTACATGAGTAACTAAGCATTAGAAAACTCTTAACACTGGCACAAAACTTGAATCTGATAGGATTAGGACAAAATAATGCATTCCCAATCAACGAATGACTAATAATCCCTGTGCAAATTGATCAGATAATTCACAATTAAAAAATTCAAATTCATAGCAGAGAATGAAATCAACCACAAAATATTCATCGCCATTATAATTCGGCCAAATTATTTAGAACTTCAAATAAAAACCTTACAACAGGCCAATGTCAGCTGTTAGGGGTTAAAAAAATTACGGAGTGTCCCACTCCTT
This sequence comes from Penstemon barbatus, assembly GCA_003313485.2. Taxonomy (NCBI): domain Eukaryota; kingdom Viridiplantae; phylum Streptophyta; class Magnoliopsida; order Lamiales; family Plantaginaceae; genus Penstemon; species Penstemon barbatus. The sequence continues at coordinate 8,382,155 of CM064877.1, read as the reverse complement.
GGGTTCAGGTACGGCGACAACCATCCCCTGCAACTCCTGAGAGAGCACCACCTGGCATCCAAGCCTCGCGTGCTTGTTCAACACACGATTCCTCGAATTTCTCTTCAAAACGTACTCCTCGTCGTAAGACGCAGGCGGAAGCTTCTCGAGCCATTCCTGAGCGATGTGGACCTCACATTCAGCGGAGCAAGCGTCGATCTCCTCGAGCCGATGCGAAGCCGGGTCGATTAAGCCCTGATTCGCCAGAGCCTTGAGTAGGGTTTGACCCGACAGACCTACAATTTCGCGCTTGTTGCCATCCGGATCGATTGCGGAGAGTTTGACGATGCGATCAGAGACTTTGGCGGCGGAGGAGGAGGAGGAGGAATAGCGGTTGATGATGGCGCGTGAGGAGAGAGAGAGTGAGGGGTTTTTGGTAATTTGGGAAACCAGTTTTTGGAGTGTGGAAATCGCCATTGTTTTTCCACTCGAGGGTTGCAAACGGAGACAAAGGGGATTCCTTATATTTTTATTTATTTTATGACACAATACAAATTTATACAAGCCTACTGCTCCTACATTCATTATTTATACATACGAGAAATTATACAGTGTAATCTGCACCACATCGTCAACTCAACGACACGAAGTGCAACAATTCAATTGAATTTATATATATGGACTATGAATCTACGTAAGCCATAGTTTTACTCATTTCCTTAAACATAGATTCTAAGAAATTGTATGCAAACATGAGCTAGAACATAAGTGAAGTGGAGCAATTACCACATGTATAAACATAATTGAATTGTTGCACCACGTACGTTTTGATGACGTGGTCTATGTTGCACTATAGTTCATTCTCCTTTACATTTTTTTTATTGTTCTTTTCCTTAGGGTCTTTCTTTTTTCCTAGTTCAACTTCTACTTTTCTATTTTTTTTAGAAATAGTTCTACTAAACCTTGAAATCTGATAGTATTATAAAATTATAAAAGAGTGAATTATATCCACCTCCCTCAACTTTTAACTACATGCATCAACCTCCCATGGCCCTGATACTTAAATGATATAGTGCGGTACCAACAAGTGATTGGTCTAGTGGAAGGGACTAGTCACTACAAAGTAGCGGACTCAGGTTCGAATCTCTGTTGGAAGAGGTTCCCACATTATGTGTCTGACGCGCCTCGAAAGGGATTAAACCCTTGGGAAACCAAAAAAAAAAATGATCTAGTGCGGTTGAGATTAATTTTATTTAGATTTTACATAAAAAATACAATGTGAAGTGAGCTCGTGGAGATAATTTCTCTTCCCTAAATCTAACAATAGATTAAGTTTCAATTGTTTGTTGAGCTATGTCATTTGCGCAAATGTATCAAATAATTTTTCTGAAACAAGAATAATTAGCCATTTGCATATCAACAAACGAACGTAGAGATGTTGTGATGCACAAATCACAATTCTTAACTAGAACCCATATTTAATTTATTTATTTAAATCCTAAAACATCTTATATCAACTTTGAATTGTACTAGACAAATATTTCTTCATCAATTGAACCATAAAAATTATGAGAGGATTTTAACAATGGCCTTTTAAGAAGTTTTATTTTTTTAAAAATACCTTAAAAAGTTAGAAATTCTAGAAATGGTTTTTTTTAATTAATTAGTTAATAGATTAATTAACTAATCTATTAACTAATTAAACTATAACTAATTTTTAAACAAACAATCAAATCACATCAAATTCAAAATCGCCGAAGAACATTTGAAGATGTTCTTGGATGTTTGGTTCAGTCGCCCAAGAGCTCGAGAATATCTTCAAATGTTCTTGGGCGACTGGCAGTCGTCTAGGCTGTTCTTGGGGGACTGGTTCAGTTACTCGGGCGACAGGGTCAGTTGTCCAAGAACATTTGAAGATATTCTCGGGATCTTGGGCGACTGGTTCAGTCGCCCAAGCAACCAAGTCAGTCGCCAAAGAACATTTTCAGGCGCAAATCAAAAAAAAAAAAAAAAAGAAGAAGAAATTCATATTCGAGCGCGGTTGTTGCAAATTCATCACAATCACATATTTATGTTCATCACCGTCATTTGTGTGAGAGATGAGGAAGTTATGAGAATTTGAAAATTAAGAAAAAGAGTTGAGAAAGTTGGGAGAATTTGAATTTGAGAAGAGGGGGAAAATAAGAGAGATATTGAGAATGTTTGGGAGAAATAAGTGGGTTTAGTTTATAATGAAATTAAAAAGAAATTGAAAAAAAGGGGGAGGTCATTTTCAGAATTTTAACATTTGGAAAGGCCATTTAGAACAATCTAAAAGAGATTATACAATAAATATAGTCTTGTTAAAATACCTCTTTGGCAAATTTTACCGAACTTGCACCCTTAATTAATGGTAGAAACCTAGAAAGTATTGCCCTTATTATACATTTTTTTTCTTCGAATTGTGGAAATTTCAGTCTAACTAAACAAGTTACTAGTAAAGGTAAAACAATTCAAGCTCAAATGAGCTTTCAACAAACAAGTTCGAACCTAGTATCGAGTAGCTTGATATTTTAAATATATATTATCAATTTTAAGTTTATCGAGTCGAGACGAAAAATAATGTTCAAGCTTGTTTGATTAGTGTAACGAACCGAGCTCGAACCGAGCTCGAATCGAATATCAAATAATGTGGTTTGATTTTCAGCCCTATTTACTAGGAAAATTTGTCCAACTTTAATATGTTTTGTTTCTAAACTCTTCAATTATGAAAAGAACACATGGCGTAGTATATTTTTCTTAAATACGGCATTAGAAACACATAGAACACTCACATTAGTTATTTCTAATTATTTTTATGGCAATCATGTTCTTTGAGAAATGTTGAAAATAAACATAAACATAGTACTTTCACACTAAATAACAGAAGAGCAAACGCTTTTAAAATGACAATATATGTAGGCAAGCTCACCATAATAAATATTAAATGGCCATATATATTTCTATTTCTATTTTTTTTTTTCAAAAACATATGTACTGCATTCTCTCTCTATTTTTTTTTAGAGATACTGCATTCTTAGTTTTACGGCCCTTTAGTCATTAAAAAAAATGTTTGGATCAGCTTGAAATTTATCTACCCTTTATTTATTGCTATTTTTAGGGGGATTCCCGCGTTTCCCTCCACTTTTTTCTCACCTAGTGCAAAATTACAAACCCAACGTGCATACATCAACCATTTTGCGATCTCCCCAAAATTTCAATCAATTTTTCATAATTTTTTCACACCTTCATGAATAAAAACCATAGTCTCCAATCCTTCTTGATTTGATGATTGCCTTATCCATTTCAGCATCATCATGTAACTAAGCTGATAATTAATCTCTTTTAATTATCCCTCTCCTCTTCAAATTCATCACAAATAAGGTAGATAAACAATTTTACCAATCAATCAAAAACACAATTTACTCAATTATTGACATCAATTCCCTGTTGATCATCACCTTTTGATGAATAGATGGATCCGGCGGAGCTACGTCGGGTATTCGCAATGTTCGATCGAAATGGCGATGGTAGAATTAGCCGTAAGGAACTAAGCCAATCTCTTGAAAAATTAGGGATTCACATACCTGAAAAGGAGCTGATTCAAATGATTGAGAAGATTGACGCTAATCGCGACGGATACGTGGATGTGGATGAGTTTGGGACTCTTTATGCGGCGATCATGGAGGATGATGATAGAAGAGATGAGGATGAAGATATGCGGGAAGCATTCAATGTTTTCGACCAAAACGGTGACGGATTCATCACCTTCGAGGAATTGAGATCGGTTCTGTCATCCCTAGGGTTGAAACAGGGGCGGGCGATTGAGGATTGTAAGAGGATGATTATGAAAGTGGATGTCGACGGCGACGGAAGGGTTAACTTTGATGAGTTCCGGCAGATGATGAAGGGCGGTGGATTTACATCGTTGAGTTCGTGAAAATTGATTCCCCCTCACATTCAAATACTTTTTTCTTTTCTTTTTAACAGTTATATATGGATCTGAAATTCATGTCAATTTCTCTTTTATTATTGAGATTCATGTTATTTAACATGAACTGTAAATGATTTGTGTGTAATGAGATGTTATTGCAACTTTTTTTCATTTATATATTCTTGTAATTATTATATTTTGTCGTTGCTTTATTGTAATTATGATATTTTCTAGCAGCTTTGGTAAATTGTGAAATTGTGTGAGTGAGCAGCTGCTTTGAAAAATATGTGAACATACATAGATGAGTGAGACTGAGACTACTTTTTACTTTTTAGTTTGTTGATTTGATTTAAACTCAAGACGGTATTGGAGTTTCCTTACCTCATTGCAATTTTATTGCTTTATTCTTTTTATTTGATTTAATTAATTAAAGAAGTTTTCTTCTATAAACTACAATATGACATAATAAGACAAGTAATGATATAACCCAGTTACTATTTTCATATCAAACTTCAAAATATATAAGGATATTATATGTCTCAATTTGGATTGGTTCAAAGCAAACACAGATCGGCTTACAAACTTAGTGAGATAGCCTATGTTGTGGTTGTCCACAACTCTCTGATCAATTGTGTTTGCTTCTACTTCGATCACCTCTTGTTTAAATGTTTTGGCTGCAAAGGCTTTTACAATTTGGGAAGCTTGTTGATTTTTGAACTCGAAAGGTGTTCACAATGTTATTTTTCAAAGTGATTGTCTCGTTGTTGTTCAAGCAATTTTATTTTGGAAAGAGAATATGGATTAGACGATTTCTTCGATCGTTTTGAAAATCCGCAAGTTGTGGGTTTCTTGGCTTAAGTAGTACTTCAAATATGTTTTAAGTCGGCTAATTGAGTGGCCCATAATCTTGCTGCAAGGGCTTTTTCCTGTGGTCCATTTTTTTGTCTTAATTATGATTACTTATTTATTACTGTTTTTTTTTACGGTGAACATCCTCTTATAAACTGGTTATCTTTTGTCTAATCTTACGTATGGTTTTTATATATCAAAAAAAAAAAAAAAAACAAACAAACAATAAGGTTAAAGTGATTGGTGAAATTAGAAGTCATTAAAACACTAAAAGTTTAAACATTCTATGATAGTATGATATTTGTAAAAGTCAAATTTGTGAAGATGTTAAATGAAAAACGTTATATAAGATTTTGGAATAAAGCCTAATTATTAGTAGCGAGATCGAAATTAACATAAATTCAGATGGATTTTTTTATATGATAAAATCAAATTAAAATCTGTTTAAGCTCCTAAATACTATACCGAAAAAAGGTATACAAATAATATGTTATTGGAAAATAATCTAGTTACTCTAGTAAATTTCTGGAATAAACAAAGAATTGCAAGAAGTAAAATACAATTATACAGGGCCCATATTTCAATATCACAAATATTTCCATTTTCAGGCCCATAAGAAAACCTTACAGCCCAAAGCCAATGCCTTTTTCAAAGTTGAAGCTTCGCTTTATTCAAGCTGCAGCGTCGGAGGAGAAGAAAATCAAAGGAAAAATGGCGGTGAGAAATTTAGCACGTAAATCCCAATATCTCAAACTTCTCTTTCCCAATTCTCCGACCCTCATGCCCTTTCTCTCTCAAACCCGTTCCTTTGTTCTAGACAGCAGGTATGTTTTTCCCTTTTTCCTTCTCTTTTTTATGTATTTATACAAGAGGTATAAAATGATGTATCAATTCTTATGTCTATGAATTCAGATTATTCCCTTTCCCATTTGAGAGAAAAGATGACTAATTTTTCTGTTTTGAGCATTGATTGACTACTATCTAATTTAACTGTAGTTTTTCTCATGTACGGATATGCAAGATTATTGGGGGTGGTATCCCAGTTGCTGAATGCCTGTATTGTGGATTAGGAGGGCAAATTTGTAATATTAGAGGTGTTTGTTGGATCCATTCGGGTCGGGTTTCTAGAAATGTGGAGCCTGTGGTGGAGCAAAGTGGAAGTAATAATAATGCCTTGGACTGTGGTTCGGATGAGCTTAAGGTGAAGAAGAGGAAGAAACTGAAAGGAAAGAGAGCAGTGGTGAGGTGGTTAAAGTTTTTCAGGTGGAAGAAGAAGAAAGATTATGAAAGAATGGCAGCAGAAGAAAAAATCCTCTACAAATTGATGAAGGTAGTAAACTTATTCCTCGTATGCTTATAATTCTATTGATTTTACCACTCGTTTTCCTTGGATTTTGATCGTTATTTACCTTCACCGATGACCTTCAAGTCTCAAATATTATTAGCTGATTAATTTGTTTCATACAAGAATTATCTCAACATCATGTTATAATAAATGTGACCCTTTTAGTAAACATTCACTGTGTTTGTAAGGGAAGGAAACCAAGAATAGAGGGTTCGATTTTCAATAGAAATGATTCGAAGTGTAATTTCCTTGTATTAGGTATATCTACAAGTAGGATCAAATTATCGGTTGGTCTTGATGAATCGGAAACCTATATAGGTGGAAAACAGATTTTATCTTGATCTTCTTATGCTTTATCTTATTAAACACTTTCAGAAAATTTCTTATTGAGGATCCATTCTTTGAAATAATATAATTTCAAAAATTCGTATTGGTTGATTTCGTGGTTCAACAAGGCTCGAAGAAAAGAGGAAAGGCTACTTGAAGCTCTTAAAAAGATTGAGCCTAAAGAGTCATCAGAAACTATGCACGATCCTGAAATATTGACACCCGAAGAACACTTCTACTTTCTGAAGATGGGTGAGAAATCCAAAAATTATGTCCCCATTGGAAGACGTGGCATATATCAAGGTGTGATATTGAATATGCACTTGCACTGGAAGAAGCACCAGACTCTTAAAGTTATAGTAAAGACATTCACTCCAGAGGAAGTGAAAGAGATTGCTTCGGAGCTAGCAAGATTAAGTGGAGGGATTGTGCTCGATATTCAAGAAGACGACACAATTATTATGTACAGAGGGAAGAACTACTCTCAGCCTCCAACCGAGATTATGTCTCCCAGGACAACTCTTCCAAGAAAGAAGGTCTTGTTAATCCTATTCTTTCTTTCTATGTCCGGTTTTTGGGTTTTAGTGAGTAAAACAATAAACCAATCTTTTTTCATTATCAAATGATGAAACATTATTTTCCCCACTAAATTCCATGTTTAACCTCTGTTTAAGCATCTCCTAATTGTTATTATTGGAAAAATTCCAAGAAGCTAATACCGATTTGTTTGTGTTTTTGGTATCTGATATCCTTGCATGCAGGCTTTAGACAAATCCAAATACAGGGATGCTCTTAGAGCCGTTAAGAAATATATCCCGAGACTTGAGCAGGACCTTGAGCTAATACAAGCTCAGGCTGAAAGTAAAGTTAGCACGACTGATGCTTCTAGTGTTGATTCTGAAAGCCTTTCTAATCACGATTTTGAAGGGTCTGAAAGGCTGAAAGAAATATTGGCTAAAAGTGATATAAACGATGATGATGGTGATTCAATGATGGATTCAGACATTGATTCAGATTCTGAAGCTCTGTCGGATATTTTTGAGTCACACTCCGACACTGAAAATGAGGAGAAAGTTGAAAAAACGCTCTACTTAGACGTGTTTGATAAGATCCCAGCAAAGACTGATGGAGAGCAAGAAGATTTTGAAGAACATTTGCGGCGAATATCTGCTGATTCCAGGAAAGAGAAATCATCTGACAAAGATTTAGAATTAGCTGAGTTTGATGAGGTTGACAGAATGGTTTTACGAGCTACTTCACTTTTGAAGAAAAAAAGGAAATAAAAAGCTGTATCACAGTATGGAGACCAAGGGAAAATTGTCGCTGCACTTTGGGTTCATTAACAAATTCTTCCACGGATGACTTTTACTCGAACTGGATGGGATATGTTATTGAGATTTGAGATCACAGGTAGGGGTATACACAAGTTGATTTTAGTCGAACAATTTGTTGTTTAAGTTTGGTTTGATTTTCTCATTGTGTATGAGATATGTTTGACCTTGGTTTGGTTTTAAATTGACAGAGTTCAAACAACATTTGAGTCGAACATGAGTTGAGCTCAAGTAGTTTGATATCTTTTATTAAATTTTATAATTTTTAGTTTATGAAGTTGAGGATGGAACGTCTTTCAAAAGCTATAAAAAAATGAAAGCTATTAAAGTCTTTTGATGTAATGAATTTTGTTAAAAAACTTACCGGGTTTATTTTGTTTGATTTTGAACCCTACCTGAAGAGTTCCTATTTATGGAGATGCAATATCTGCGGATAAGGATGTTGTATATAACTCTGGGTAAAGCAAAGTTATTGACTTATTGGTCAAAGCATTTGGATTGAGGAATCTAAAATAAAGACAGGTTCCGCAACACTTTTGGATTTCGACTTTCCTTCTATACAACAAATTCCAGCATCACTGAAATATTAAAATCAGACTCGTTCTCATCGAGAAGAAACTACTGAGTAACACATTCTGTAATAAAACTAACTTAAATCTTATATATACAAGGAGTATTAATGTTGCAGAAGCAGAAAGACGATATTCTACAGTTACCTATGAGTTGTGAAACGTTAGCGATTCATCTTCTGCTTTTCTCACATTTTGTACAACTGAAAGAACTTTTGAAGACAATTGTTCTGTTTGCTTCTCCACGTTCTCCAGAAGATTAATCAATTTCTCTCTATATACTCTGCATAGCTCTTCCTGTCGATGCACTTCTCGAGTTAGTTCTTCGATTTTCTTTTCCTTGTCATGCTACACCAACGAATGAGAAGAAAATGAAATCTCAGAAGTCAGAAACTTAATATGAATGTTTAGAAGAAAAAACAAAATTGAGTTTCATTAATTGGCAAATTACTTGAAACCACAAAAAAATTAAAATCGAAATGGATTAAGTCAGATCTAAGACCTGAATACACTTAGGAAACCAAAAAAAATAAAAATTTACTTGAAACCAACAACAGTACCTTGCTAGGATTGTTTATGAGCTCAAGATGCAAAAGTATTCCTTCAAATCTCTTAAGGCTTCATTTGGATTGAAAGATTTGGATCCAAGTATCAAATTCGCAATATCAAAATGCATAACAATTGTTTGGATCATTTTGAATTTGATTTAGATCTAATCACCATTTTGTATTATTCTTTAAGCAAAGTGAATTAAATTCACATAATATTGGAGTCATTTAAAACTATTAATCATAATCCTTATTCAAATCCAAATCTCTAGATCCAAATAAAGCCTTAGATTTTATGTTGTCCCATAATAGGACTGGGAAATCTAGAAGCATTTAGGTAAACACACGCTTCGTTTCAATGGTGGATCAAGGGTAAATATCTTTTCCAATTCTAGTTCATCCATTCTCTCTTCTTGTTTCTTCAGTTATCTACTAACAGCATCCATGAGCATCCCTAAAATTAATATTTCTTGGTCCAACTAAACCTTGATATCTTTACTACTATTAAACCCGTAATTCTTCGGCTCTCTCAACTTTCCGACCATAAAACTTACAACATTCAGAAAAAGAATATAACAGGGGCAAGGAAAATTAAAAAGAAGAAAAATGAAACATTCTGAATTGCAACAGTCCTTTTCCCAGAAAAACTGGAAGCCCTCTTCATATTTAGAGTTAAAATAAAAATAATAAACGACTTGATGATTTAATCATCAATTAATAGCATAAGTTGAAAAAGGCTTACCACATTTGAAAAGTCACGATCAGTGACAACAAGAGGATGGTTATGATCCTTTTCAAATCTTGTAACCACCCACTTTCCAGACTTCTCCAGCTTAAAAAGTATTGTTGCCTTGCAACCTTCACGTGCACTTGGCCGTGGCTTCCTTTCTGGCCCAATTTTGCCTCTCGTATTAGGAGAAAAGCCCTGTTTGTTACATCCAAGACGACGAGCAAGAGTTCTACCATCAATCTCAGAACGACGACGTTGCATGATGCGCACCATGAATCCTTCTCTCCTGGCATAATCGTTATAAAATTTTCTAGCATCATCTTCTGAATCAAATTCCATGCCCACATATGGTTCAAGAACTTCAGTTCCTTCCACCTGATTTGTGTTGTCATCAGCTTCAACAATATCATCCTCTTCTAGGTCCTCAGAGTTCCGCTTACCTCCTTCCAGCTCACCAGCATTTCCTTGTCCTACTTCAAGTTGATAAGAAGCCAAAGTTACCAACTCGAATCAGGTGGAAGGAAGATAATTGTTTACCTTTTAGGCTGAGAAGTTCAATTGTGGAGACATTATTTGTGAATTAGGAAATATTTCTAGTCTGTAACAAAAAGTAAATATTTTATGTTAATTTGTATCTACTGGGGTGTCGCCAGTGAGATATAAAATTATCAATGATGTGGTTAGTTTGAGGAAATATTTAGATGTTTGACCATAAGGCAGGCTATCGATTTTCATTTGTTTGATAGGAATAGAATGACAATCAAGACAAATTTTGGATGTTGATAATTACCAAGTAAAATATAAAGTGATGTTTTTTTCATAGTAGTAGGAAATCAGAAAAGAAATTAATTTCCAACTATTCTCTTTTCGTCGTCTCAGATACAAACAGAACTTCCTTTCAGAACTATATAAATAAATTTCTGGAAGCTAACTAATTATTGATCATTAGTTCTGGCTAGATATTTGGCTTTAGTTATGAATATTTTACTGATCTTTTCTGTTTTAAACTTATCGTTTGCTCGCATTCATGGTCCCTAGCACAATAACAAGTCATATCTATATTCATGTGTATATGCAATTATTATTTTCTATTTTCAATATCGATGAATCTAATAATCAAGCAAAATCAACCACAAAAGATAACAAATCTAATATTCATCATTTCCTTTCTTACTAGCAAGTTCAAATCATGCAATTAAACCCAAATAGTCGTACCGAACAAAATACTTCTTACTAGTTAATGAACTCTCCATGCTGAGAAGCCCGATCATACAAGCCACAGATTCATAACTAAAGGGCTGCAAAGAAGCAAAAACATGAAGACAGAGAAGGGAAAAACTAATCAAAAGGAACATAATATAAAAGCATTAGGGCTTAATATACCAAATTACTGTAAGAAATATTCCCTCAAAACTTAAGTCAACATCCAGAGAAATTACAGTCGTGGTAGTAATGCGTATTAACTAATTATAACCGCCCTGGATATTTGTTAGAATTTATGCTTTCTTCAGCTGATTTTCCATAAATCATCACTACAAGCAGGTGACAGGTCCACTTCAGAAGAAATTCATACAACTGAACAAATACTATATTACTACATGTTACAGCTCCATTTCTATCTTCCCTATTCTAAGGTGTAGAGACTATAATCACGTGTATATGTACATACATCAAAAAATACAGCTGGAATTACGAATGTTTTGACTCTAGATTATACAATTTTTCTATGGCAGCCATAGAATAAGTAAACTCACAAGAAATTAACTATATACATTAAAATAATAATAAAAAATTACCGGATTCAACAAGTTAGAGAAGAGAGGACTACTTGAGTATAAGAACAACTTCGCTGCAGCTGTGGCCGTTGCCGATGCGGCGCCGCTGGTGTAGAGCTGTGAACGATTGGAGAAAGTCGAGAGAGATACTGAGCTTTCAGATTTGGAAAGAATTAGAACTTAGAACAGAGGAATTGGCCTCATGTATTGGAACTCAATTTAACCCGAGTTTTATGGAGGCCCAAATAATACAACAAAATTAGGCTCTTAAATATCAATTTATTGGGCCGATGTTCCCTAATGGGTCCACATGGGCACATAATAAGTTTTTCTATTTTTATTTTAAAATTTTAATCGAATGATTATCAAAATGGACCAAAATTTGCCTTAAACAAAAAAGGAATATTATTATTTATTTTTTTTTTTTTGATAACTCAGGTGTACAAGCTTACACTAGACTAATTCTGGACCCTCAGAACCCTTGCCCTAGAACCCTGTAGGATGTAAATCGCAGGATGTGCCTCCACCAAGCCTCGGGATCCCACCATATTGCTGTACACTCTGCGCACAAAGGGGTCTTCACCACAAATGACCCTTAGATAGACCCATATAAATGCTTCCATCCAATTTCCAAAATGGGATTCGAACCCCCACCCTTGCCGCTGGAGCAAGCCTTATGAATTGTTGGTCAACCAGTTGGAGATATGCCCTAGGGACATATTATTATTTATTAAGCGTACAACAAAAGTTTTGATATATTTTTACTGAATGCATTTAAGTGTATACTAATCGTACTAGCGCTAAGGTTCAAGTTTCTCTGCACTTTTTGTGTGAAGTTGCATACAAATATTGTTGTAGTTAAGTGATAAAATATTGTAAACGTTGTTAGTCGGCAGAAAAATGTTTACTTTGTTTAACTTTTTCAGGTACGCAAGCTCAAGACATTTAGTTTTTCGGTGAGCAAAATACCTTCTTTATCTTTTTCGTATTAGCAATTTTAATTCAAATTTCTCGCAAATTTGGTCTACTTTTCCGTAATCCCAATCCATATTTCATCGAAAATTACTTCGATGTTTAAAAATTGCCAACTATGCAAACAATTTGTACAGATAAAGATTATTGTATCTTTATATTGTAAGGGTAAATAATTTTGTAACGTTTACAATTTTTTAACATTATCATGAATCTCGGCGAAATAAAAACTGAAATTGCGATCAAGTAGACCGGAAGTATGGGTACATAAAAATTATAGGATGTAATTTGTTTGCAGAAAAATAAAGGGCCTGTTTGTCTCGCATTTGGGAAAATTATTTCCCACTTCCGAAATGCGAGACAAACAGGCCAATTCATTTCCCAAAATTGCGGCTGAGTTGTTTTTTTTCTGAAACTCATTTCTCAAACTGGGCTCAAGATCCTCTGTACCACAATTTCTGTACCACAAGTGTGTACCACAAATGGATAATTGACACATGTATATATCATAATTATAATAATTGTGATATATACATGTGTAAATTACTCATTTGTGGTACACTTTTGTGGTACAGAGGATCTATTGTCCTCAAACTGGGCTGCAGCCCAATTTTTAAGAACAAAGCTACTACTCTCATAATTGGCTACTCCCCTCTCTCTCCTCTGTCTCACTCATGGGACAGAGGAGAGAGGGAGGGCAGGTGGGGCCTCATGAATTGTCTGGTTGGTTTTATGTGAACTCGTATACAAATTTCTAACTCTGTTTATAGACAAGTATTTATACTAGGCAATTATTAAATATATATTGTCATTAATTGTAATATGAAGACATTAATTATAATATTATCGTTAAATTTTAAAATGTTAGACTATATGAAAGACAACTTAATATGTTTACGTACGTAGATTAATCTGGATATTGTGTAATAATTATTAAGTTAATATTTTAAGAATATTGTGTAATTTCTAGCCTATTTAATATGTCATTTGAATGAATTCGTCGGTGAGATAAAATAATTAAAAGAATTTTAGTATAATATTTTATAAAAAAAAACTTCAAAAAAATAAAAAATAATCTACTTTATTTTATTTTATTTTATAAAGCACAAATAACTAATTATAAAATATTATTTACCACATATATTATACTCCTATACAATATATATACATCAATAAATTAATTATATATAACTAACTGATGTGACATAAAGTCTTACATTATCTTACACCTAATTAATTAACTCAAACCTACCCAAAAGACCTATACCTACTTTTTTCCCAAACAACTCTCCCAAAACCCAAACAAACAACATTACGCAAATCGAGATTATTTCTCAAACCTCTACCACTTTCCCAAACCACTCTCCCAAAGACCAAACAAACAGTCCCAAAGTGTTTTAAACCCGCTGACATGTAAAAGTTAAGGGACCTAATTTTTTTTTTTTTTTGGGTCGTTAGTCGCTCTTTGCGATAACTTATTGTAGTGAATGTAATGATGTATCTCATTGTCTGCTGAGTGCTGACAAATAGTTTATATCATAGTCGTACACCTTTTAAATGGCATTTGCTCGATATTAATGCTAGCCTTTTAAATTAGTTATTCAAAATCTTTGAGCTTCTTTGATTTGGTTATAATATTTTCAAAATATTTTAGAAAAATGTGTAGATTGCCCCAATTAATTTAGAAAAAATATAACGAATGAGATAGACAGTGATTATCTGAAATATATATGTGTATATATATATAGTAGAAAGTGGTTTTTTTTGGAATAGATTGGATGCAAATCTATATGATCTAAGGTTTGAAAATATAATACTCCACAATTACTTTATTTAAAAAATTATTCTTTAAAAAGATTGAATTGAAAATAATATTGATTAATTTTTTAATAGAAACTCTCTTTAAAAAGGTTGAAGTGTGTTTGTCTGGTATATATTCTGAAAATGGTGAACAAGAAAATACGCCCAAATATACAACTTGGGTTGGGTGTATGCAGAAAATAAAGTTCTTATAAATGAATAACAATTGATGATAAAAGAAGTATACATATGATATGTTTAGAGAAGAGAGCATCCTCCCCTTGCATTGTCAGTACGTAGTTGTTGTTTTGAAGCTAATACAAATTCTGCAATTAATCAGATTGACTTAAAGTTTGTCTATACAAACACGGCCTACTTGAGGAAAAGAAAAAAAAAAAAAAACTGTAAATTTTTTTAATACTGCTGACTGCTGAGCCTATGATCTTGAAATCTTCAATGCTTCAGCTTCCGCTTTTCTCACATTTTGAACAACTGCAAGAACTTTTGAAGACAAATTTCCAGCTTGTTTCTCAACGTTGTCAAGAACACTAACCAATTTCTCTCTGTACTCTGCGTATATTTCTTCCTGTCGTTGCAGCTCTCGTGTCAGTTCTTGTATCTTCTTCTCCTTGTCATGCTACGTACATCATCAAAACCACCAAAATTATAAACTACTTAGAAACCGAACATAATGTAAGAGATTTTTAGAATTTGATCGATTAATTTCTCAAATTTTATAACAAAAGCTTAGACCTTTATGCACTTTTTTTTTGTTCTTGTTCTTAAAAGCATATATAAATATTTTCTGCGGTTGAGAAACACATACCACTTTCATACATTCATCACCATTTACAGTCAAGGAATGATTATGATCCTTAAAAAATCTTGAAACCACCCATTTCCCAGAATTCTCGAGCTTAAATAGTATCGTTGCCTTGCAACCTTCGCGTGAACTTGGCCTACTTTTCTTTTCTAGTTCGTATTTGCCTTTTGTAGCAGGAGAAGAACTCCGTTTGTTACACCCCATTCGAATGGCAGTAGTTTTACCGTTGCCATCAGAAGAACGGCTAGGCATAAAACGTACAACAAATCCCACCCTTTTGGCGTAATCTTTGTAGAATTTTCTTGCATCCACTTCTGAATCAAATTCCATGCCTACATATGGTTCAAGAACATCGCCTTTTTTTACATGATTTGTACTGTCCTTAGCTACAACCAAATTCTCTTGTTCTGGATCATCGGAGTTCCAGTCGCCTCCTAATTTGGATTCAAGTGCATTTCCTTGTCCCACTGCAAGTAATTGGTAAGAAGCCAGCCCATAACTAACATGTTAATGTTATAGATCATAAGCAACTAACTTCGAGGAACACGAAATTGGGAAGTTCGCATAATATATATAGACAAGACTATATATATAGCAAGTCCATGCGTAAAGTATTAATGACAATGCATTTAGAGCCTATTTATTTTCGCAATAATATGGACAATTTCAAGAGGAAACTTACTATCGGTTTCTTGATCGAAACAGAACCTTATTTTATTCAACAACTTAGTGAATTGAAACTCGCACCGCTAACCAAATGCATGCATCAACACAGAGAAAATCTTCATAACCTAGCTATATATAGTTTGTACTTTGTAAAATTTATAACTCTGACATTACACATAAAAGTCAATAAATGGCATAACATTACCTAGCTTCTTCAAGAAAGAGCTGCATTGTTGTTAATTTTATTGGTCTTTTCAGTTTTTTTTAAAACTTATGATTTGATCCTGCAATTTGTTCAAATTAAAAGACCCATTCTTGAGGGAATACTCATGGTTATTATCAACATCTGTTAAACAGTTTCTTGTAGTTAATTGAAACAAATAACAATGCAAACCAATTAATTTTGAAGAATTCACAATACAAAACATTTATAAGCCCATTTATGGCATCATTGCAGATTCTATGCTCATAAGAAGTAAATACAAAAGAAAAAGAGAGAAATTCTTACTTGTTAGTTAATATGAGGAGAAGAAAAATGAAGATGTTAGAAATTCCAAAGTGGTAGAGTGATTAATTAATTATATCCTGCTGCCTTTTTAAGCTAAATAAATTCCGCAGTATATGCTCACCCACTAGTGATTCTAACTTCCTACATTTTACTAATTTTGGTTATTAAATTCACGGTACAAATTGCATCGTATAATAATATGATACATTACATTACATTAATTAATTGCAGAATTTGTTAGTCCAAAATGGGAAGGTGGTGTAAAGTAATTTACATATTTGTCCATGTCCATAATATAATTATTAATCTATAATTAGTGTCTTAAGCTACATATAAGCCTAAACTAACTCAACACGAAGCGATTTAGACCATCTCATTCTAGTCTTGCGGAGCGGGTCTTTTGTAAGCTCGTGACATTAATTATTTGACGGTGTTGTTCGACATCACTAACTTTTATAGAAACTTAGGAGAAATTAATGGAAGAGCTAAAAACAAGGGTAATCTCAAGAATAGTACTAGTCTATTTATTTTTCTTATGAAATTCAAGAATATAAATCTATAGCTATTGGGTTGAGGGATTGGGTTTAGAAAGTTGGGTTTGATTTGATCTTTATTATTGGAGGTAAATTAGCAAAACCAACACGTACAATAAAAAGCCCATGAGTTTAGGTTTAGTTTGTTCCTAGGAACCCAAGTCATAATCATTCTTTAATTTGTTGTTAATGTTAGGAAAGAAACCCAAATGCATGCTCATCCCGAAATACTAAGATTTAAAATTTTGAAATCCATAATCTATTCCATAAAACTCCTTCTCCAGCTCATCTTTGTTTCAATTTTATACTACTCTAAAAAGTTTATACTATTAAATTATAGAAATTTCATAGAGTAAACATTTTTTCTTTTTGTTACATTAGCTAGAGTAAACATTATTGTTCCGCTGCAACTGCAAGTCTTAAATATTTTATGCGTACACATAATCTCATAGATATTAGCATTCAACTTATTTATTTTGTCCTAAAATGATATATACTCATCTCTTCAAAATTGATTACAATTATCTAGCTAAAATCTCTCTTTTAAAATATTGTTATAGAATTACATATGCTCTTTTTTCTTTTTCAATCTCGGATTTTTAAATTTTTAAAAATCTGAACTTTTTTTTTCAACGTTTCAAATATCTAATATGTAAAATAGATTTGAACACGCTTTAATTCTCCATTTTTAAATTTAATAACCTCTAATGCCCTTAAAGTGAACTCCAAAAAACCAATATTAAAACACATTAAAATACTATATTTTAATAGTTTAAAACTCACTGACAAATTAGCTACAACTCATCCAAACAAGACGTAAAGTTTTGGCATATCCACGCCGTACAACAAAAATGGCTATTGAACTAGTATTTATTTAAGTCACTAAATGCGTGGGGAATTAATAAAAGGAATCCAGATCGATCTGCAGCTGCAAGTCAAACACCACTGGTACTTGATTTGTTTTCCGGTCCTAACAGTAGTACACTACGAGTGTTTATATATATATATACACACACACATAAATCAATAAATAAATAAATAAATACAAGAGTGTAAATGTACAGACGTTGTACTCCATTCTTTTAGCGAATACTTTGTAAGTAAGTGTTTCTCCTTGTTATTTCTTTATGAAATGCAAACACTGTGTGTGTAATGATAATGAGATTGGTTAATTGAGTAATTACTTTATTTGTACGTATGTATCTTGATCATTCAGGTTTTAATTCACTTGGAAAAGCAAATCAGAATTTGAGTATGATCTGTTTCTAATTCTTTACTTGGTATTTCTGATTGTATTCGAAATTAATTAAGACTCATTAGTCTCACTTCTGTAAAATTGATTTTCCATTTGCTCCAAATAAGTTTTGGTTTCTTATATGAAGTCAAATTATAGGAACTTCAATTTTTCTGTGACATTGCTGAGATTTGATTAAAGTATTTGAATTTAGTGATTATTAATCGAAACCTCATTCTATGCATTTGTTTCTTGGATTTATCGAATGATTTTTTTTTTTTCAAATTTTCTGTGTGTTTGTGCCTTTAACAACTATGATGTTATATGACAACTTAACCAAAGTAAGTAGATTCTCTTTCCATTCAAATTTTTTTCTAGAAAAAAATATTAAGTTCTGCTCCTCCACATTAAATTGAAATCAATTTTGTTGTAGAAATCAATGATCAGGAGATTAAGTGAACAATTAATTAGATCAGATGTTCTAATATCATCTTTTCTATATTGAATTAAGTAATAAAACATTGATGCTCGTAACTGCACTAGATTTCAATGAATAATTTATCGGCCTTAATTATATTTCCTAAGTTTTTTCCTTGATTGAGAAACTGCAGGTCCCAGGAAATTAAAATGGCGAAGGAAGGAGAGATTAATCACCCGTATATTCCAAGGGATCTGAAATTGCCTGGTTTTGTGCCTGGATTCCTTTCTCCATCAACTAGGCTTGCCTATTTTGGCATCCCTTCTCTTATGGTCGTATCCTTCATGTGGGTTTTATCCGGTATGCGTACGGTATTCCTTCCTTCCTTCCTTCCTTGATCGATTATTTTAATTATACTATTCATTTTTATTTCTCGCTCTTGCATTAATTCTTCATCTTTATTAATTTATTTAAACCAGGGAGGATTCATAAGATCTCAAAAGTTGATAGAATCCTTATGTGCTGGTGGATATTTACGGGGTTGGCTCATATTATCTTCGAAGGATATTTCGTTTTTTCTCCAGAATTTTACAAAGTAAATACTCCTCATTTCCCTGCTGAAGTTTGTAAGTTGTTCATCTACTACTACTAGCTAGTCTTTCATCATTTCATATATAGTTGGGACCCCTTTTGTGGTTGTTATATATAGAATTGAAAAATTGGCAGGGAAAGAATATAGCAAAGGCGATTCAAGATTTGCCGCACGGGAATCTGGTGTAGTCTCTGTTGAAGTAACTATGGTTGTATTAGGTCCGGCTTGTCTCCTTGCAGTGTAAGTATAAATGTGCATGGGATTTTACCCATCAGTCAGCCGACCCGTACTCTTGTATTTATATAAGTTACATCGTTAATTTTAAACTAATTTCATTTTGTTTACCCATGTTAAAATGTATCTTCTTTATAAAGATTGTGGTACATGTTTTGAAAAAAGGCAATGGACTTACATGACCTAACCCCAACCCGACCCATTTATGACCTGATCCCATTAACAGCGACCAATATCTAATCCCATTGGCAGGTATGCTATAGCAACGAAGAAGACGTATAGTTATATACTTCAGTTGGCTCTCTGTTTGGGGCAGCTTTATGGAACTGCTGTGTTTTTCATTACGTCTACGCTAGAAGGAAACAACATTGCAGCGAGTGCGTATTATTTTTATGTATACTATGTTTTTGCTAATGCATGGTGGATCCTGATACCAACGATGATTTTTATCCGTTGCTGGAAGAAGATATGCTCAGCATGCCAGGCTCAAGAACAGAACACGACCAGAAGGCCCAAAACTGGTTGAGTTCGAATAAATCTTTGTTTGCTATATTGATGTCTGTATTTATGTTAAACTTGATGATTCAATGACAAATATTGGCATTCAAATGAAAATTTTAATGTTGATGGTTCTTAAATATTTCATATGGTTCTTCTTATTAGAATTGTCTACTGTTTTTCTAGCAATTACACGTTTTTGCTTTTCCTTGCAGCTTTCTTCATAATGTTATTTGAAGGTCTTCTTTTTATAAATTTGTTATATGAAATCAGTCACGAAAGTAGCAACATTGTAGACTTGGATAGTTGATGTCCGGCACCCACCAACAAAAATAGTGTTTTTTTTTTTCTCTTTCAGATTGACGATTGACTGTTGACTTTTGAAGTCTTCATTCTATCATATTTCTTTCTATTATGGAATCAGACTTATTTAGTAGAAACATTAGTTACTTAGATCCTACACTAGTGGATTTTGGGGTTGGATGAATGCCACATGTGCATGAAAGGACAGAAAATTGTCCTTATATGC
Organism: Penstemon barbatus; assembly: GCA_003313485.2. NCBI lineage: Eukaryota > Viridiplantae > Streptophyta > Magnoliopsida > Lamiales > Plantaginaceae > Penstemon > Penstemon barbatus. The sequence goes on along the minus strand of CM064877.1, from coordinate 8,361,943 downwards.
TCATGTGTCATTCATCCAACACTCGGGTGGATTAATCCACCAGTGTAGGTACTAATTTTCCTTATGTGCATGCTGCGTTAGATTTATATGCCTGCAATTACAAGTACACCGGAATTTGCTGTCTAAAAACTAAACATACATATTAAGTGTCGATTAAATTTGTTTGGTTTACTAGATAAAGTCCAAAAGTAGTCGGTAAAAAGAAAAAAAAACACTAAATGTGTGGGAGCTCAACTCCTTTTGGATAATATTAAATGTATTGAGCTCTATCTCACATGATTGTTCATGTTACAAGCTAAAAGTTAATGGACTATATGTAATTTAGCCATATAAATCCATCCTAAATTCAGTATAGGTAGACTTCTCCCAATTCACAACATGTTTACTGTAGCAGTTTCAATAACAGTGAACACAACCAGATTCGACAGAATCAATATACCACCTCATCTTCAATGAAAATTGCAATTGATACTCAAAACAATCATGTGATTATTGTAACAAGATACAGTAAAGTACATGTTCAATATCTAATAGCGTAAAAAAACAAAAGACAAAATATTCTTTCAAACAAAAAGTGGTTTCACAATCTGAACATACGAAAAAGTGAACCTCTATTATCTCACCAACCGTATTTTGCTTGTGTTTGAGCTTTAGTTTGGAACCCTTGAGAACGTCGCTCAGCAAGCTCCGTCTCTTTTTGTTTGAGGTCAAAATACAAAGAGCCAATTTGATGCTTCCTCTTATGCAACTTTGTGGGCTTGCCCTTGCTTGAAGTGGGCTGCAACAAGAAGGCAAAATGCAGATATAAGATGCTGCTCAAACAAACAGTTGATATCACTCAAACAGATGTCTTCTTACCCAAAAAACATTTATAGTCGAACCAAAAGGACTATACATATCGAACCCAAGCTAATAAAACAATAAAAGAGTAATCCTAACAGTTAAGAGGTACAGTATTCATTTCACTGATAATCAACCATAATACCTATTATTGCTTCCTTAATGCAATTATTTCTGCAAAGGTCCCAACTTAGTACTTAAAACAACTTCTGAAAGATAACTCCAGAGAAACAATAAACTAATCACCACATGGGAAGTTAATTGAACTTAGCAAAACCCCACTAAGAGACATTATAAGTATATTGTGCCCTTTCCGCAAATAAACTCATCCATATAACAGAAAACCTTGGACCTCCAGAACTTCAAATGTGGGCTCATCCAACTACCAGCGTTCCTGTTTCTATCCCACAAGTAGTTTTTCAGTCCCACTCTCGTCCTGACTCTAAAAATGCTGGGTCATCTCTCTCAACATACCATGTCGATAGCCTCCCCAGTTCCCCCTTTTTCAATTTTCTAAGGTGTTTAAAGACTAATGTGCCATGTTCAAGAATATTTCATTGGTTTGTCACATCAGTTGAAAAGGCCTAGCATATCCTCACAAGGTGACAATCTGTAGGGTCTAAATTTGGGGTAACATCTATTAACCATCACCAGGATGTCGAAAAATGTAGGGTCTGAATGTGGGTTATTTGGAAAGATAAGTCACAGTGAAAAAAAAATTGAAATAAAATGTTAGAAGATTGTAGAAATCCATTCCTGAAAACTAGTTTAAGTAAATCAATACCATTCCATTAAGAAGGCAAGTAAATAAAAACCATTCCATTAACATATGTTGCATAGAAATTGTATAATTAGCTTCTTATTGACAGTAGTGAATCTAGATAATGATTGGACTTGATGCAATAGGAACTTACGGAAGCAGATTATAGTAGCCAAGAAACATACAGTATCTTTTAAACATACATTAAAATTAGTACATATACATTCCAATGATAATGCTTCTACCACAGCATTCCATTAAGTTAGTAGCCATCAATTTCTGAAATTACTCGTTAGCTTTAGAGTGATGGATGTTAAAAGTGTGTAGCCTTCCAGCACTGGAATTAAAGAATCAGATCTAAGCTGTTTATCAAAATGCTGCATTTTGCAACATATTCTGCATAACCAAAAATTCCATATTTAACCAACTGTCTTTTTTCTCCCCTTACCAAACCTGAGCCAATGAATTATGAATATCTACAAATGGAGTGCCACATATCTCTCAAAGTTAAGAGTAAGGATGACTATAATATACTAAGATAAAAGGTTTAGTTCAGATGAAGCACAAGAAACATAAGAAAAATACCTGGTATGCAGGGCCAAATGCAATCCCAGTCGATTTGACCTGGTCCTGCCTAGGCCTATTTTTCATCAACTCATCCTGCTTCACCTCAACTATCTCCAGTGGAGCATCTTTCCTCCCCCTCTTTCCTGGAACTTGCAGTTCACTGATCACTGCTGATACCTCCGGCAGTGCAGTCTCATTGGCCCAATTATTCTCATACTGTACATTATCACCATAACCCACATAACTATCACCAGCATGAGAGTACTCCACATGTTGACCATTCCGATACATACAATCAACATCCCCAGAACCAACACTCATGCCCTGGCCAGCACTATAATCGTAATTTGTATCACCTGGATTAACCTCAGGTACTACGACGTTCGAGTTCAAACCTCCATTATTCTGTGCCATACTAACACTACCAACATCTGCCGAACCAACCCTATTACTCTCCTTTGCATTAACAATAGTCTCAGTGGAGACTTGTGCAACTGTTTCAAACATAGATTTCCTGCCTGTACCCAAAGTGCCCAAACTAGCGGAATACCTAGGTGCAGGAATACTGGACAAGAATGACGATGCAGATGAGGTGGATAACGATTCCTTCAATCTTTTCCTTTGTTTCTCTTTTTCACCTTCGTCATCTTCGTCATCCTCATCATCAATCTTACTGGAATAGGGAGTCTGCATTGTCGGAGGCTTAAATTGAACAACTCTTCTTGAGTTATTAGAAGATGGTGCGGAGGGCGGAGGAAGCGATGAAAATAATGAAGAAGATGACGATTTAGGCTTCGGAATTTCTAGAAATTGCTCTTCTCTTAGTAGTTCAATTTTTGGTTGGAGATTAGGGTTAGGGAAAGACTGGGATTTGGGCGGGGGAAGTGAATTGAAGAGAGATGATTTCGGGGGTGGTAGAGAATTGAGTATTCCACCAGGCTTTGACGTTGAATTTGAGTTAAACCCTTTTTCTTCATCGTCTACTTCTGCTTCGGATTTCAAATTAAGTGGCTTTGCGGATGGTTTCAGCAGCTGCGGGGCCGGTACTTCTTGTTCTTCTTCGTCTGAGGACGCGTAATTTGCACATAAAGAATCCATACAAACAGACGACAGAGTGAAAAACAAACCCTAATTTACGAAGGGAAAGAGGATTTTGGGGGAAGATAAAAATAGAGCAGCTGCAAAATAATTTTTCCGTCGGAATCGTGATTCAATATGGCCAAGCAAGTTCTTTGGGCCTGCGTTTAGAAAACAAAACAAATTCAGAAATAAAAGTTGGGCTAATGAACTTGACCAATTTATTAGATAATAATATTTAAAAGAAATAAAAGCTAGGATTTTTTCTTTTTTCATTCAAAAGTGATTAATGATGTGTTTTCAATTTCAACATTAATCTAAAGAAAAAAAAAAGCAGGAAAAGGGCAGCGTCTAGCTTTTGGTGGCATTTTTCTCCTCTTAATTTGCAAACATTACCCAATTAAGCATTTTTTTTCGGACTTTTGGCAACTTACACCCTCAAAAAATGAGTTTTTTGGCAGATTGCACTCTCGAATTTAAATTTTGGCAGATTGCACTCTCAAATTTAAATTTTGGCAAATTACACCCTCGAAATATATAAACTTTGGCAGAGTGCACCCTCTAAATTTTTCCGGCCAAAAAGTTCGCCGATAAATTTGTCCATTTAAGCCAACTAAAATCTTTACCCGCTGAAATAATTTGTCTTTTTAACTCAATTCCCTCCAAGAAAAATCATTGCCCACTAAAAAATTAAGTCAATTAAATTAAATGTGTAGTTTAGCGGTTAGTTTGTCCATTTATACATTAATTTAATCTAAATTTCTAAAGAAAAATATAAAAACTTGCTCCTGCAACCCAAGCTTAGGGCTTTGTCAAATTTATTTTACTTTATTTGATATGAAATATTACCAATTTTTATAATTTGATTGTATCCAGGTGAGAAAAAATCTATCGAAACTAATCAATCTTAAAAGAAAAATATTAATACTACAAATCAGGTGAGATATTGAAGCACCAGTTAATTTCAATTGAGTGAGAATCTTTGTGACTCCTCTAATTTGACATAGAAAGTCTTGCTATCTTATACTTTCAAATTTTAATTTAATGCATATAGGTGAAGGAAAAATTAAATCTGCCAAAATGAATGATGTTTGTGAGGAAAATAATAACAATGGAAATCAAGTGAGATATTGAAATTAGTTTCATTATAATGCCCATTCGATCATTGCAATTTGTGATCAGTATTTTTCTTTTGTAGTGCAGGAGTCTATATCTATGGCATCTGGAATTCTGCGACAAGGATTTATAATATGTCGGAGGATATAATTGTTATACAACACGGTGAAGGCAGCTCTACCATAACTAGAGTTTATAGTTGAACTGGAGAATATCTAACTCATTTTGTGTGAAGGCATTGAACATTGACAAAAGAGTAGGGAAGGCATTGAATAGAAGGATTTTATAGACATTGAAGTGGATGACTTTGTAGTCTATTTGATAGTTAACTTATTTCTTCTAGTTATTAATTTAGCCATATTTCAGTTAGAATGCTTAGTGGTGGTGTTCTAATATGAATAAGATATGGAGTGAGATGAATTGTGTTTGATTTTTAGACTTGGTTATGTGTAATTTATATGATGCTTTTTTTTTTGTTTGAAGCTATATGAACTTGCCTAGATTAATATGTATATTGTTGCTAATTCTTATTTGTGGGTTGATGAGTTTATTGTGTTTATCATGTCTTGACAACTATTTTTATGTTAAACACAATAATATTGATTTTTGAGCTTATAAAGAACTATGTAAAAATGATTAAATATTTAAATGTGTTATAAAAAAAATAAAAATTTAGGTACAAAATTTGAATTTTTTGAGGAGAATGAGTTAAAAAGATAATTATACCCTTGCCAACATCAAAATTTTGATTTTCCGACAAACTATTTGGGCAGAAAAATTTAGAAGGTGCACTCTGCCAAAGTTTATGTATTTGAAGGGTGCAATCTGACAAAAGACCCATTTTCAAGGGTGCAAGATGCCAAAAGTCCTTTTTTCTCTTAACATGCAAACACCTCCCACATTATATTCTCAACTATTTTTAAATAATTTTCCAAAAATCTCAATTCCATGTAAAAGCTCAAACAATTGAAAACACCAATGAATCCTCTAATCGACTAGTAGTTAATCGATTAAATGTTTGATGGGTTGTATTTGATTAATAGGGAAGTTCTTATCCAGATCAAACCTAAAGTAATTATATAACAAATGCAATACATTTGCTTTGAGATTTGTGGTTGAATATGTTCGACCAAGCCACAAGAATTTTTCTTGATTAGTAAGACTATAATCTGAAGTATATGGAATATATATGAATTTAGATTGGTATTAAAGATTTAGATTAGATAATAAATTAAAAATTGTTATTGTACTTCGAAGTATAATATAAGTGACATTAACAATTCTTCTTTATCATCTGATAAGACATTAGTTGCTATTTTTATTAATAATAGTCTAGTTCTTACACTATTAACTCTTCATACCGTAATAAAATTTGATACATAATAAATGTCAGTGTTTGTTTAATGAAATCTGGTAGTTAAATATGTTGAGAATGCTCTTTTCTATGTTATAGCTCAATAGACAAAAAAAAAAGGTCCGAACTCATGAGGTAAATTTAATGGTTACGTGATTGTAAAAAATGGATATAAGTTGGGTTGTGATGGAGATTTAACCAACCTGAACTTTTCATCACAAATCCAATTGTCCGATGAAGTTGGATGGAATAGTGAAAATTCGATAAGATTTCATTCTGCAACCGAGTTCGATAGAGTCATGGATGCAGATATGGAACTAGGGATCATCTAATACCAACCAACTCTTGACAATCCTAAATGATGTTTAATAAACTATATATTATTATACTAGTAGTGTTTGCAAAAAGTAAATTTATAATTAAAATAGTATATTCTAGTGAATTATGTGTGTTTTTTAGTGTAATAACTTGGCTAATTATGGAGCTGGACTTGAATTCAATTATCAGATCTTTAATCTCGCACAAAGAACATTTGATCGCACACAAAGGGCGAGTAACGCGTGTTGCAAATATTTGATGTAGAGACTGTAATGATCCTCTATGGTGAAGTGTTACAAGATCCAGATCTGAATCGAATTTAATTCTGGATCCGGATGATCAGATCTATCTAGCTTGAACACACAGTTTTAACATTTGTAAATCCTCAGTTGAAAGCATGACCAAAAGAAATCAACTACAACTAAAATATATGCTTCAGAGATGTTTAATTTCTATAGAGAAACCAAATCCAGCAAATATTAATACGCCATCGCCCGCCCAGTTCACACCAACCTACAAAACTGCAGAATTTTGACCATAGTGTAACATAACCAAAATAATCTAATCCAGAAATCGCCATTCACTCCCTCGAGTCGAGACAGTATCATTGATAACATTTTTGCTCATATCTCTTTCTTCTATATATGGGATTCTCAAGTAAACTCCAATGGACAATTTATCAACTGAACAATTTATAAAATAGCCATGAGGACAAAATCTACTTTCCAAAAGGCCAAGAATTTTCTCAAAAAGACAGAGTAACAAAGTTGACTACAAACAAGTGTAGATTTGTAAACAAAACCACAGAGATCATTGACCAAGTCCTTGATCATTCGTAAGTCATAACGCAAACTGAAGAGTTATCAGTTTGCAGACTCAAATAAAAGCTTTGAACAAAGTATTGCAAGTTAATAACTCGGTGATCCTCTATTCATACAAAGACATGAATTTCTCCACGCAACTCGTATCCAAGTAAGTGCATAATCAATCAATCAATCAATGCAGAAATGCGTAGACAGCAGTTGATATATAAACAAGAAGCGCAGAAGAAACGAGAACCACCAAGGCCGTGACACAATGAACAGCAGACTTACTCCCACAAGACAGCATCCCCAACCTAATCTCAATGACACTAACCATCGAAAGCATCAAGAACAAACAACCCATAACCGAACCAACTGCAGAAGCCAACATCCCAAACCTCAACACCTTCAAATTAATATGAGCCCTAAATATTTCATCCACATCTTTACTGTTCAACAAATTGATAGCCAATTTAAGACCCTGCGCCACGAGAGAAGAGAAAAGGAAAAAGCTGAAAGAAACAACCTCGAAAACGAGAAGTTTACGGACCACGTCGAGGCCGGCGTCGCAGGCGGAGGGGTTTTCGAGGCTGTGTTGTCCTGGGGTTGTTAGAGAGAGCCCAACGAATACGGCGACGGTGAAGAGGGAGTTGACGTTCACGAGGCCGTCGAGGGCGGTGACGTGGACGCTGGTGGTGGAGGAGGAGGAGTAGGCGGCGGAGGTGGTTCTTGGGAAGGAGTAAGTATCAGATCTGCGAAAAGTTGAGAAAATTTGACTGAATAAATAGAGAAAAAAAGTTAAAGTTAATCGAGTCTAGGTTATATTACACTTACTCTGGCATGATGATGATTGAATGTTGTTATATTTGCATTTGCATTTGCAGCTGGTTTGTTGTCATTGCTGCTGGAATTCAGATTTAGGAAGAAGAACAAGGGAAAGTGAGGGAAAGAGAGCGGATTCTCTCTGCCCCGTTTTCGTAAATTTCCTAAAAACCCAAATAAAACTTTTTCCGTTTTCATAAAAAATTAATTATTACTTCCTTCATTCCACATTACATGTCCCTTTGGGGAGAAAAAAAAATTCAACAAAAATATTATTTTGACATTTTTATCCTTCTTCATTAAAAATTGTAATAGAGAGATGGATTATAGGGGGTTACAAAATATTTAATTGTTTCTTAAGAGTAATTTTGTCCAACTATACTTTTATTTTTTTTAAATTTAATTCATTAATTGATTCCTTAATCCTTATTCAAAAACCTTAAACGACATGTAATATGGAATGTAGGGAGTATTCATTAAGCTTAATTTACTCTCAAGTCTCAATTTAAAAATTAAACCTAAACAAATTCTACTTTAATTTAACACCAATTACATCTATTTTTCTCACATTAACAAAAAAGGTAAACCATCTTACAACTCATTGTTTATTTCATTTGGCTAAACATCATTAATGATCCTTCTTATCATTAATTTTTTATATATTGGTCCCTATTGTATTTTTTTTACGTTAGTCCCCACTATAAATTAGTTGTTTCACTTTGATCATTGTCAGATGGTTCATGGTGAACTAAAGTGCCTATTTAATTTTATGAGGGATTAAATTGATAAAGAAACAACTTTACAAGAGACTAAATTGATACAAAATAATTTTATGATGAACTAAAGTATTACACTATAACTAAAAAAAAACCCTTGTGAGTGACCAAAGTGATATAAATAATTCATAGTAGGGACTAACATGGAAAAAAATACAAGAGAGACCACTCTGTAAAAAGTTAATGATAAGAAGGATAATTAGTGATGTTTACTCAAATCCAAATAAAAATTTTCACACATGAAAACCAAGAATAATTCAGAATTTCTTCAAATCTCTATCTCTATCTCTGCTATTATAAAAGCATGAATATTTCTTAACTTTTTTTGTGCAGACTAAAATGCCATTATTTAAATTGTAAAGTGATATGAATTCAATAGTATATATGTAAAAGTAATTAAAGATGTATAATTTGACATGGAGTCTTGTTATATTTAATTATCTCCTACATAAACTCCTAAAATTTATAAATTATCTCTTACATCAATTTTATAATTTTATAATTTTATAAATTATAATTTTATAATGGTAAAAATAATTAAAATTGGCTAAAAAAAGGTTAAGCCGATAAATAATGAATTAACTAGGATAAAATGGATTAATTTACTCTATATTATGACATAATCAAATTAAGTTTAAGTTTACCCTAATTTATATATAAAATACCAATATAATTAACTAGACATATACATAGTACTTGCATTTTCCTAATATCTCTAAAAAAACAAAACCCCTTCGTATTTTTTTTTTGACTTTAGATGCTTATGTCCGTACCCCATGTACTTTATGGAGAAATAATATATTTTTCTAATTTTATACTTCTATTTGTATATTATTTAATAAAATAATAATTCTCATTTCTTTATATTAGAAATGAGTCAATCAATTTAAAGAGAAAGGACAAAGAAAACAAAATAAAATGGGAAATATACTAAGTCTCGTGGTTCCATTAACAAGTGCGTTTCTTACTTTCTTTTAATTACCACCAATTAATTAGTGCGTTTCTCCTTCTTCTTTTCTTCTTCTCCAAAAACCTTTAGGGTTTAAAGATTGAACAGAAGACCTCAACCGGCTATATCTCTTCTTCCATGGCGTCGGGAAACAAAATCAAGAATAGCAAATTCGAATCGAATGATCAGTTGGAACAAGATAAGGACAATGAGGTAATAAAATTTTTTAGTTTGTATTGGTCTGGTGAATAGAAAAACTGCGTGTAGTCTCGTTCTTCTCTCTTGTTTCATTTTTTATGTGTGTGTTTGGTTTTCTTGCTTGCGACATTATTTTTTATCAAAGCCTTCATCTCCAACAAAGCTATGATACTGGTGCCTTCCTTACCTTGGATGTGAGACAGTTGCATTTTGAGTTAATTTTTCACCTAAGGCATTATAAGAATGTAATAGGTATGCTTTTCTTTTACGAAATTTTGATTTAACTTCAGCTTAAATAACTGTATTGCGAGGATGAAGAAAACTATCTCTTTACATGATTATATATTATTCCTATTTCTTTTATTAACAGACTTGAACCGAAAACAAAAGAGACTGAACTTTTCGTACTACCTCTTTTGACAATACATTGAGCACATAACTATTTGGGTATCATTTTTCTGAAAGTTATGACTATTTGGATACATTATTATTTGCTTGAAGTTTGATTTCAACTGTACATGCATATATCGGAGAAATTTTACGAATTTCTTAAAAGAGAATGCAAAGAATAAGTGAGAGTTTAAGAGGCAAAATTGACCTATTATAGTTCAAGTTTTTTTTCTTTTTTCTTTTTTCAGGACAGTTGTAGTGTTCAGTTGATTATAATAAAATACAAGTCTTTGTTTAGGCTTTATGATAGTATGTATTTGATAGTGAATGATTTAGAGCAACCACCTAGTACTCTTAGCACTTATACTTTCTGAGGTTAAGTAAATAATCAAAGTCAACAAACCCGTTCTCTCTAGATATACGTTTAGGTTTTACCCTCTTTGATGCTCTTCTCTCCTTCCAGTCCCAACCCATGGCAGAGGATGAGAAAATTTCAGCTGCATCATCACCCGTACAAGAAATGACCACAATATCTAAGCATCATTTTGGCGGCATTGAGGATGGTTTCTCTATCAGCATAATCGAGGTGTTAATCCTCTTTTAAGTTACATATTCTGAACTTGAAAAGAGTCAGAGAGAAGGAACTAGATGTGAAGCTAATTTATATTGTCCTTTTCGTGTTTCTAATGTTTCCCAATGTTCATTTGACTGTTTGGTCTCAGAATATGAAAGAGGAATATGGACTGTTTGTATGGCCATGTAGTATAATTTTGGCCGAGTATGTTTGGCAACAGAAATCACTGTTTTCTGGGGCCAATGTTGTTGAGGTAAGTCAAGCCACCATCGGTAGTTGACTTGAAGATCTTGATCTCCAATTTAACTTTAGATTATTCAGTTAACCTTTTCCTTAATGTATCATTTAATCTGCATGTTGTTAATAGCTGGGTGCTGGAACTTCGTTGCCTGGATTGGTTGCTGCTAAAGTGGGTGCAGATGTAACACTGACGGATGATTCACATAGATCAGAGGTTTGATTTGTGTTTAGATTCTTGTTAGTTGATTAAAGTGTTATCTTTGTACTTCCCATGTATTTAGCAGACTTGATTATATATTTGCTGTCTGAATATGCATCGATTGGATTACCGTACATATTTAAGCAATGAGTCCTCCAAGTCTCGCAGAGTTTGAGCAAACTGATTATCGAATTGAAGGATAAAATCAGCATCTTTCTTTTTGGTCATATGTTAGATTGATACAATTACATGCTCTATCCTAGTTATTTTATAAGTTTGATCAAGAATGACATTGTAGCTTATATCATTTAGTCAGCAAAAAATCCAAATCACACTACTTATTGATATGGTATTTGCAGTAGTTGAACTGTTGAAGGTAGATAATATAATGTTATTTATGTTATATGATTCTTATTTTGCTTTCTGTTTGGACCTCCCCAGGTACTGGAAAACATGAGAAGAGTGTCCGACTTGAATGATCTCAACTGTAAAGTAAACCTTTAAGGCTTGTTACTTCATGTCAAAACTGTAGATTTTATGTTCTCATGCATAGTGTTTTATTGCATTCTCTTTCTTTCCTCTCCATCCACACAGCTGCACATCAGCCGAAGCAATATTAAGATAATAATCACCGGCCAGATTAAGTGGTTTGCTAGGACAGCTCTTAGAAAGTAATGTGTCATTTTTTGTAGGTATTGGGACTTACATGGGGTGTTTGGGATACTCCCATCTTCAGTTTGCACCCAAATATCATTCTTGGAGCTGATGTGCTCTACGATACAAGTGGTAAGTCTTTGGTTTCCTCTGTTAAAGAGTAACTTTTTTTCCACAAATCTTCTTTGTATTCTGAAGATATGATTTTCTATTACATGGTGGTGTTAAGCCTTCGATGACCTTTTTGCTACCGTAACATTTTTACTCCAGAAATGTCCAAATTCTGTTTTCATCACAACCTACCACAATAGAAGGTACTTTCTCGATGTTGTTCAGTTCCTTTTTTCTCAATTCATGGTGGAATGTTAAAGAACAAAATTATATTGTTCCTAATATTGATCTTGAATGTAAGTTATGGTTGTGATCAACTGTTTGTAGTGGGCATCACCTAATTGAGTTCTTGATGGAGAAGTGGGGTTTGAAGTGTGCGAAACTTCTTGATGGTTTTTCATTCATGCCCTCCCAGAAGACATCAAGTTTGAGTGGCAACATTCAGTTGGCAGAGATTGTTTTGGACGCTGCCCGATCTGAGTGAAGTAATGACATCAGTAACAACTAAAATGGTGATACAACCACTGTGATTTCTGTTCTAACGTAAGGTACATCTCTGCTTTAGTTTAAGAATTGATCATTCAAAGAAATTGTTTTGTTAGCCTTTCTCAGATGAAGATTTGATTAATTCTTTTAGTTTACTTAAAGAGTTATTAAAGAAAGGACCCTTGGAACGTACGCATGTAAATCCATCACCACTAAAGCAAATTATGAGTATTTGAGTAAATCTGGGTCAATATCAGCTTTATTTGAGTCATTTACATCCATATTGTTTAGCAAATTGATGGCCAGTTTGAGGCTTTGAGCTATGGGCGATGAGAAGAGGAAAAAACTGAAAGAGATAACTTCGAAAACGATGAGTCTCTGTACAGTTTCTTGGCTGGCGTGACATTCAGGCCCAAAATCAGCTGTTGCGGCTCCAATTTTTCAAAATCAGTTTGATTTTCCTTGGATTGTTGTTGTGTAAAAGTGACAGTTGGACGGGGCCGTGTTTTATCTATCTATCAACAACTACCAAACAAGAAATAAAAATTGATAAAACTTACCATGATTTGGTGTGAGAAATCTATTGTCGTTGTTAATTAAAATATGTCCGCAAGAAGTCAAGTTTGAGACTGCTGCTTGTCCGGCTGCTAAACATTATAAAATAGGATGTGCTTTATATAAATTTATGAAAAAAGAAGCATAGCTTTAGCTTACATTTTTTATTATATGTTTTATACTTAGGTTTGGTAGCTGAAATCTTCATCATCATGCATATATGCATTGATAGCTGCAGCCGTATTGCTATACGATATATTTTCCTTGGCATTTATTTATATGTTGTGTTCAAGAGATTCTCGATCGTAAAAGTATAATTAATATTGGTTTCGTCACAATCATCCATTTAGGTCAAGTTCTATTCATATAGGTTTCACCAGAAGGGAAGTGATAGTAATTGAATAATTATATATATAATAATAGTGTGTTTCTTTGCATAATCGGCTTAAAAATAGTGTCATTTTATTACTTTATAATTTGAAAATGTTTATTTGTATTTTGTAAAAAATAAATAAATAAATTGATTGGTTACAAAAATTGTGACTTGATAACACCATTATATATTGACATGGAATGAAAGATTTAATTAACACTTAACAATAATATATATATAACACTTGGTCTGCAAGTTGCAACAACAGTAACTATCATGCATGTGCTTACTTAATTAGTATAATCTTTAAAGACTTATATAAGTATTATATATCACAAGACCACAATTAAGTGACTTTCCCACCATGGAAAGTCATCATTGAAAATTATCAAAAGGCATGCTTCGTATTTGGATTTTCCATTTGAATTAGAAGTTTCCAATTTCCGTTTTCATATTTCTTAATTCTTTCGGGATAAGTTTATCTTCGTAATGGTCAATCATAATTTAATAACAAAATGAAGCCCTAATAAAAAAAATTGCTTGATTTAGGGCTTTGCAAGTTGCAACATTTACCTTCACTAATTATAACCAACCCCTCACAACCCAAAAAAAAAAGGAAAGAAAGAAAAAAATAGGATGGGTGGAAATATAACAATTTAAACAAGCCAATAGAGATATTTATAAGTTCGGTACTTTGCTGTTTATGACCGTATGTGCACGTACGCATGAAAAGTTACATATACATCGATCCTACAATATATAATTGGGAAATTAGAATCATGTTATGCTCTATTACTTTACCTTCCATGATCGATTTTAAAGAGTGCATTCTGAAAATATATATATAATAATAGCACTCTAGACATCCTTAAACCGAAACACCAAAAGTGTAATGCGTGCAAGTGTGCAGGTTCACATTAATTATTCCCTCTTAAGTATGCGATTCACTCGAAGTCAGGCACATGAGGCCACCTATGTCATGTGATTGCCAAAAAAGCGACAATTAAGTAAAATAATACATTAATTGATAAAAAGAATACATTTGCTACAAAAAAATATATGAAGAATAAAACTGCAAATACCGTGACATAAGAAGGATGAAATATGCGATGCTCTATAATATATATATATATATACTCAATTAATGTACGATCCATATACGAAGCTAACAAAATTATTCACAAGATAAGTGTGGATCACAAATACTAATTGAAACTAATATGTCTCATCTCATTTTGGTGCCATATATATATACATGATTCAATAAGTTTTAATTCATGTGGAGTTTTATATATATTCACTTGTCAGTTTATAACTATAGAGTGAAATAATAATTAATCATACATAAAAAAAAAAAAAAAAAAAAAATCTTTTAATTTGTCATATTTCACATGACATAAATAAATTACATTATGAATTACTTGTGATGTCATGCTCTCATCATACAATAATGTATGATGTGGTGCATTTACAATCACCATGTATATGAACTTCTATTATTTAAGGTTACAACAATACAAGCAACAAATCTATGATCATTAAACAGCTAGCTAGCCAGCCACTTTCTGATTTAGTACTATTAATTTAATTAGCCTTTATTTATTTTATTTAATAAGTAATTAATTCTTAATTAGGAGGGTTTCTTTCTTATGCTATTATCATCGTCACTACTATTCACTTCAACAAAGAAGGAAATATAAACAGCAGTAACCGTATACACTAAAAGCGCAGACCCCACCAAAACAACAAGCGCCGCCATTGCATACACCTGTTTCCCACCACAGGAATACATTCCCAACTTCACCTGAATAAAATCCACGATCGAAAGCATCAGAAACGAGCACCCCGTAACCGATCCGATCGCGGATGCAAACAACCCGTATTTGAGTAAATCCGGGTCGATATCAGCTTTGAACGCGTCATTCACATCCATGTTGTTCAACAGATTGATGCCCAGTTTTATGCTCTGAGCTATCAGAGATGAGAAGAGGAAGAAACTGAAAGAGATCACCTCGAAAACTATGAGCCTCCGTACGGTTTCTTGGCTCACGTGGCATTCCTGTCGAGTTGCGGCCGTGGCCGCTCCGGGGACCGTGAGGGAGAAGCCGATGAATATTGCCATTGTGAAGAGGGAGTTCACATTTACTATTCCGTCTAGGGCTGTCACGTGGATGCTCGTCTTTATTTGACCGACGGTGGTGGTGGTCGTGGTGGTGGCGGCGGCGGCGACCGAGGGATCTGCTGTCGTCGTGGTGGTGGTGGCGGTGGCCAAGGAAGAATTAGATTGCAATTCCATACTGTGATACAAATTAACATAAGAAAACAATACAGTACATGTTGCAAGTTTTTGTGTAGATCACCATTTTCTAATTATTACTGAATTTATTGATCAAGTATAAAGTATATAGATAGGAATAAAATGAAAAACAATGTACGTACGTAGTTCTCTTAAAAAAATTGACAATAAAGATAAAATGAATACAAAGAGATTTTTTGCTACTAAAATGTTAACACGTTAATTCTTTGTTGATATATAAAAATATCACGTAGATTTTTTTGACAATTAGAAAAAGTATAGAGAATGTTTTTGCAGAATATATACTCCTTTTTTTTTTGGTATACCAGATACAAAAATACTTAAAATTTATACAAGAAAACTATATCTACATTTTAGAAAGAGAGCATATATATATACCCATTTACAGTAGGAGAATCGACAGCTATGGACATGCCCTTCTTCTTCATGATGCTAAATTATTAATCAGCTGCAAATGATATTATAATTAAATAAGTAGCTTTAATTTGCTAGAATTTGGTATTTGTGCTTGTGATAAATGTTGCAGGTGTATGCATTCTCATTTATATAGAGTTCAGGTTAGGGTGATTACCACTGCACACTTCGAAATTACAAAGTAATTATTTGATTAAGGTGCCTTTGTTGACCACCAAATTAAATTAAACATTTTCATTTTAAATTGTTAGTGTTTGAACCTTTGTGTTTATTAATAAATTATCATGTAAAGCTAGACAAGCACTTACTAGATTAGTCTTTATCGGATATATTATTTTATAAAATTAATGGTTAATGTGTAATTAAGATCATGTTAACAATCATGGAGAAATATTGTTTCCCTTAAAATATGAGTGTTGTATCAGTTATCCCTCTAAAGTATCAGTTGTAACATTTACCTCTATTTATTAATTGAACTTTTTATTCCAAAACTACCCCGTCCCTTTTCTAACAAATAAATTGTTTCTTCATTAATTTATCTTATAAAAAAAAAATTATTAATTATAAATTCATCCATCCACCAAACAATATTATATTTTATTTTCTCCATGCTTTTGTTTCTTTGTTTTCCGATCTCAATTTTTTTCTTCATTTTCATCTTATTTTTTCCTTTGTTTTTGGTTTCAATTTATTTTTTTATAAGTTTCAATTCTTTTCTTTATCTATATCTCGATTTTTTTCTTTAAGTCTCAAATTTTATTTTGTGATAATTATCTTCTTTATTTTCGTTACAAATTATAAGTCAAAATTTTGAGTAATTCTCCTTCAAATTTTACTCGAAAAATTGAACTTGGCTCAGGTTTGTATCGTTAATTTATCAATATATAATTATGCTAACTTCCTTATACATCTATTACCAATCAGAAGTACATTCATTACCAACATAATCATACCAATAGAATAGTAATATAAATATAATATGGGTTTGTGTCAAACTTGAATTTTGCTAGTAAGAATTTGATGAAGAATTACTCAACATTTCCAATAATAATTCATACAAAAAATAAATGAGATAATTATCATCAAATAAAAACTGAGAAAAATATAAAGAAAATTTTTGAGATAGAAATAAAAAAAATGAAACAGAAAACAAATTGAAACAAGAAAAAAAGAGATGAAAATAGAGAAAAATCTTGAGATAAAAAAACGGAAGGAAACAAAAGAAAAGAAGAAATTGAAACAAAATGTTTTTTGGTGAATGGATGAATTCATAGTTAATAAAGAGACAATTTTTTTATGAATTCATAAAGAAATTTATTATTTATATAAGGGGCATGAGTATTTTTGGAATAAAAACTCCAAAACTATATCATAAAAAGGTAAATGTTACAAGTTATACTTTATGGGAATAACTGATAGGCAAAATTGCAAAAATCGTCTCTAACTAATTACTGATTTTGGATTTTCGTCCCAAACTATTGAACTTGGCGAATTTCATCCCGTAATTTAATATTTTTGGAATATCGTCCCACCGTTAATTATAAGACGGAAATTGCGCATTTGCCGTTAAATTATCACATGGTTGCTTACGTGTCATGACGTGGTAAATTTTAACATGAATAATTATATAATATTACAGAATTTGTCCTAAACTAATTACAAGATTGAACCGTCATTTTCATTAAATTAGAAATTTAATATTGGGACTTAATTCATACAGAATAGTAAATTATGGGACGAAATTTGGAGAGTTGATATAGTTTGGGACGAAAAATCAAAATTAGTAATTAATTTGGGACTATGTATCAAACAAATATTAAATTGTGGGACGAAATTCGATGAAATAACATAGTTCAGAACGAAAATTCAAAATCACTAATCAATTTGGAACGCTTTCTATAATTTTACCTAACTGATACTACTTCTATACTTTTTTCCGAGAAAACTGTATTCACCCTAACAATTAATGTGACATCAATTAGTCAATTATGTCGCTAGCTCAAGCCTGGCTGCTAACTCAATATTCCAAGGAGAAAAGCAACATAAAGTGACATGTTAAAGTCTCAAGTATGTACAAAAATAGTATTTATATATACCTAACTTAGGTAAGAAGATAATTAAAATATAGAGGAAATTAGTTCATATATATTTTAATTTCGTCACCCTTATTTTAAGTAGTTTACTGGTAAATGTTATTTCAAAATACTTATACGACACTCTCAAAATAAAAATAAAATATATTTTTTAGGCAATTGCAACGTCATATATATTTTGTAATTAAAGAATAGTAATAAATCAAAAAACATATATAAATACATTTGTCTACTGTAATTAGATGAAGACCAATCTAGATTCGGATCATTATTTTCTATAGTTTACATAAAGTAGTAATTATTTCTCTTTCCTTGTAGATTATTAAAAAAAAAAAATTGAGATCGAAGTAGAAATCAGGCAACAGACAAAGCCGTCACAGCTTATATGAGAGGTTTGTACAAAACTATATGTCGATTATCATTTGTGGTACTATAAAAATTGAGTTGACACATTTGCTATCACAATTTAAGAAATTGAATCACTTTTGGTACCGTCGTTAAAAATCACCGTTAAGTGATGACGTGACAGTTAATTCTTATTGCAAAATTTATGGTATTACTCATGTTAACTGACAAACCCCATAACATTTCAAGTTGGCAAAATAACTCCACATCTTGAAATTATTGACGATTTAACCCACATTGTTGCCCAATTTCAAAATTGTCTCGAATAAGACATATCCGGACCAATTTGAAGAATTTACTTATATATTTACATATCAAATTTAACTAATTTGATTTTATAAACAATATTAATGGATCAAATAATATTTTAATGTAAATCCGACAAAAAATTAATTTTTTTTTTAAAATCTAAAATTTATATAATATTAATATATTTAATATTTAATATTTAATAAAAAATAAAGTTATATATATTATTAATAAATATTTATAATTTTTCAAAAAAAAATCCAATTCAAACCTACCCCTCACCACCCACCCACCCAAATCTCAGGCCATCGGCGTTCTAGGACCCAGTCCTAGACCGCGGTGGCCTGGGATCGGAGAACCCAGGACACCGCAACCAGGGATTTGGATGGGGGTGGGGGAGTTTGGTTAGGGGATGGGTTGGAACTTGGAAGGGATGGTGTTTTTTTTTCCTCCATGTTCCTGTCTTTTAGGGATCTTTTGCATTGATAAATTAAAGGATTTTAAATTCAACATTTATTTGGATAGCTAATAATTATATTTATTTGTGATTTTAAGAAGTATTTTAATGTAGAAATTGATGGTGTAGTGATTTTCTGATCATAAGGACAATGCAATATAGACCAAGTTTATGTAAGAGTTTTTTTTAATTAAGAATTCAAGCAAATAACATTTTTCTGGTTTTTTTTTAATAATTGTGCAATATCATGAGATTTGTGTCACTCTAAAAAAAATTCAATCAATTAACCACCCTTCAAAATGTATGAAGTCAAGAAAATCTCTCGTAACTTTACTAATCTTAAAATCCTCTCTCAAAAATAAAAAAGATGAACCCAAGTTTTGAGTATATCTAAAATAATCCTTAAATATATTAATATTATTATATAAATTGTAAATTTTCAAAAAAATATATTTTTCAAATTTGGTACTATATCCTTAAAGTATGTAGAATTATGTTCCTTAATTTTCTCTTTGGTTGTGATCCGTCAAAGTAGAGTGTTTTTAGACTATATAAAACTAGGATTTTAGCGGAAATTAAATAACGTAAAATTAGAACAAGAAAATCAGGATAGCAACTGCCATTGATGAACCCTTGATTTTCATTGATATTCAGGAGTAGCGATTGATTTTTTCGTTAGATGATCCGTAAATTGATGCACTATAGGTAAATGCAGAAATATATATTCAGTAAAATCAAACAAAGAATTAAATTATTTATATAATTGCAGGAAGAGGTTCAGTAAAATCCATAAATCAAATGGGTTAAATATTTTGGACTTGGATTTAAAGGGTTTGTTTATTTGGTAAAGCATAGGACAAATTACTTTCTTAGCAAACTGTTATCAACTTAATACTTTTCATATCAATTTTTCTCGAAAAACATATTGCATATCATGATTTAAAATCATTCGACACATTTGCTTCGACCTTAATTGTTGGACGGCAAAATTCAGGTGCCGGAGTTGAAGAGAGAGGGATTGGGGCGGCAATATGAAGAGAGAGCTACTAGCTAGCTGTGCATGTTGCTACATGACTTAACTAATCAAGGAATAGATTTTGGTCAATATAAATTATCAAAAAAGAAAAAAAAAAAAAGAAAGAAAAAAAGTCAATATAAATGGAATATTTTAAAATGAAGCGACCAAATAATGAAGGAATGAATAATTAATGGTTAATGCATATGCCATTAATTTTGACCCCATAACAATTGGTCAACTCCATCTACCGTGTTATCTAATTAGTCGAGATTTTCCAAATAATCAATGAGTGGTCATGCATCTCCCAAGATATATAATATCTGTCCTCTAGGAATTTTCTCCCAAGATTTTAACGTTTAGTATATATATTGCTATCAAGAATCACGACCAGCTGTTGATTAATGTATATAACATGCATTAACATGGACGAAAAATGGTTAGATTTAGACCTGCAGAGAGAATTAAATTAATAAATGGAGAGATAGATTTATATATATATATATATATATATATATATATAATGAAGATTCATTTTATGATTTGGTGTTTAGTACTGTTGTTAGGAGACGTTGTACCTGCAGTACAGAAAATCAATGATGAAAATGAAAGAGTAGTAAATATAGTTAAGGTTGGTGTGATTGTTGACATGGGAACATGGGCGGGAAAGATGGTTCGGAGCTGCATCGAAATGGCTTTGTCGGACTATTATTACAATATTTCTCCTCGTAATAAAACAAGGATTGCTCTTCATGTCAGAGATTCTAAGGGAGATTCTTTCAATTCTATTGCTGCTGGTAAGATTTCATTATTCTGGTCTAATTGCTTGCTTTTCTGTTTTTTATTTATTTTTTCTTTCCATTTTTGGCAAATTAATTTTCAAACAAAAGTATATATTTTGCATTTGTAAACTAACTAACTTAGTAGTTTTAATAACTCAAAATCACACGTACGTGTAATTAACATAGTGAAAATGTTACAGCACGGGAATTTATTTCCGGTTAGAAGATGCACATGTGATAGGCCTAGCTCATTAACATTTTCAAAAACACAATATATAAAGAGTAGTATTTCTTAATTTTTTCTTTAACGGCAACCTAATTTCTATATATCCCCACGTCCAAATGTTTTCAAAAATAGTGTTTCCAACTCCAGTTCTGGGGCTATGGGTAAATGCATGACATGACATGAGCGAGTGTTCAAATTGTACTTTAATTTCAAAAATATTAAAGAGCTTCATAATTAATCACAACACTCGCGCGCGAATATTTCATTCTTATTTCCCTGATTAGTGTAATCATTTCTCAATGGAATAGTTCTTTCAATTGATGGTGAAAGTTTGTTTTCAAATTTCAGCTATATATATATATATTAGAGGAAGAATTTGGCATTCGATCTCTTGAATTCATATGTTAAATAGGGCCGGCCGCCTCTTAATTTCGTTTCCTGAAAATTGAGCAGTCTGCATATACTTATTTCTTGTGCCCTAATTAATAAACAGGTATAATTCCCTAAATTATTAGTCAATGTTCTACACTTTTATATGTGCTTTTGTTATTGAATATTGACTGATAATGCATGTCTGATATGGAGTTGATATTGATTGAAGCCTTGACTTTGATTTTGTACAATTTTAACGTTATCTCATTTTGATTATTTCCTGTAAAAGTTATCTATACTTTTGGCTTTAAGGTCAATGAATTGACTTGAATGTTAATTTTGCTAACAAAAGGTTGGATCCTTTGTGATTCCAGCACAATTAATAGAAAGAAAAAGACAGGTTGAGTATTCTTCCTGGTTTGTTAGATAAGTAATAATTAATCTACAGCTATGGAATATCGATCCAACATTTTGATTTTGCGAACTTCCTTGCAGTATTTGTTTGACTTTTGGAATTGTTTATGGATGCAGCTCTTGACCTTCTGGAGAATGTTGAAGTCCAAGCAATCATAATTCCTGAAATATCAAACAAAGAGTTGTATCTGGCTATGCTAGGTGACATAGCTCGTGTCCCGGTATTATCTTTTTCTTCAATATCATCATCCAGTGAACATCCATATTTTATTCAAGTTGCTGAAGATGAGACCACCCAGTTCCATGGCATTGCTGCCTTGTTAGATGCATTCAAATGGAGGAGATTCGTGTTTCTGTACGAGGATACTACTAATGCAAGACAAACTCAAACTTATATTTTTAATATCTTACAAGAGAATCATTTGCGTGTTTCGTATCAAACTGCCCTTTCTCTAACGTCCACCGATGATCAAATCATCAATGAGCTTCAGAAGCTCATGACAATGAAAGCTTCAATAATTTTGGTGCACTTGTCACCTTCTCTTGCTTCTCGAGTATTTAGAAATGCAAAATTGTTGGGAATGATGAACGAGGGATTTGCATGGATTGCGACAAGCAAAACCATGGATTTCTTGGATTCTCAGGATTCTTCTGTCTATGAGTCGATGCAAGGAGTAGTTGGTTTCAAATCTTATATTCCTTCATCAAGAAAGCTCCATAGTTTAACCTTGAGATGTAGAAGAAAATTCTTAAAGATGAAACCTAGGGTGGATATAAAGGAGTTGAATGTACTTGGTATTTGGGCATATGATGCTTCTTGGATTTTAGCTGATGCAGTCGAAAGGGTAGGAACTAAACTCCCTCAAAATCAGATTGAAGATGCCAAATTGAAGAAGTTGGACTTAGCTCGATTAAGAGTTTCAAATAGTGGTCCATCCATCTTGAGCGAAATTACAAGCAGTAACTTTACAGGGTTAGGTGGTAAGATTCAGCTTAACAGTCGGAAATTAGTACGTGGGACATATGAAATACTGAATGTGATAGGGAATGGGGAAAGAAGAGCAGGTTACTGGACATCTGCTTATGGGCTTACCAATGATATATCTAATACTTCTTCTAACATTCTTGAACCCATTATCTGGCCAGGACTCACCTTAATGGCTCCAGAAAGTAGGTTAATCCAAATGAGTGGTAAAATCTTAAAAGTTGGAATTCCAGCAAAATCGAGGTTCCCTGAATTGGTAAGCTTCCATTATGATAACCAAAGTAATTCACCCAAAGCAGATGGATTTTGTATAGATGTATTCCAAGAAGCTATTGGGTTGTTGCCATATAATGTAACTTTCGAATATGTTCCCTTTGACAATGAATATGGAAGTTACACCGACCTCGTCAAGGAGGTCTATTTACAGGTACATGTGTTTCTCTTCCAATTACATGAAAAATTGTACCCATCATAGAGTGATTTTAACTGATTTTCTATTTTTGCTTCATTAATGGTGTAGAAATATGACGCAGCCGTTGGGGACATAACTATCCTTTCCAACAGGTCTCAATATGTTGCGTTCACATCGTCTTATACTGACTTAGGACTCGGGATGGTGGCAAAATTGGAACAAAATGACCCTTGGTTCTTCTTAAAGCCGCTTCATGCAAATCTGTGGATAATGAGTGGTTGTTTTTTTATTTTGATGGGATTTATTGTCTGGATTTTTGAACATCCGACTAATGAAGAATTCCAAGGTCCTCCAGCTCGGCAAATTTGCACTGTACTGTGGTTTACCATTTCAACTCTTGTTTATGCTCATGGTAATCTTTCTATCCTTCTTTTTATCATAAAAAAATCATTGTTTCAATCTAAATTAGCCATTGCCTTTGTGATCCTGTTTTTGAGTTTTTCCTTTTAAAGGTAGGACTGTCAACGTAGTGGGGCCAATCCGAAGCGCGATGGCTCTGTCCTATTATATTTTATTGGATCCTAACTAAATGTAACTCAGGCTGAGTTTAACCACTTTTATTAGACCCTATATTATTAGAAGACTCCTGAAGATTGAGCATAAATTAAGGCTTGCAAACTTGATGATTTTGCATCTTGCGAGTTATGTTTGATTTCATTTTATTTTGCAGGAGAAAAATTGCAAAGTAATCTGTCAAAATTTGTTGTGGGCATATGGCTGTTTGTGGTCTTTATCCTCGCATCAAGTTACACAGCAAACTTGAGTTCACTTTTGACAGTTCAACAGATAAAGTTAACAAGAAGTGATTACATAGGCTATTCAGCTAATTCTTTTGTAAGGGGGCTTATAAAAAACAACCTCAACTTTCACGATAACAGACTTAAGCCTTATCGGTCCCCAGACGCATACGATAAGGCTTTAAGAAATGGAAGTAAGCACGGTGGCGTTGCTGCTATAGTGGAAGAGATACCTTACCTTAAAGTATTACTTGCCAAGTATCCGCATAATTATACCATGTTTGACTCTTCGTTGGCAACTAGCGGCTTTGGTTTTGTAAGTATCCTTCCATGAAAAGCTATTTATTTATATATGGATAATAGTTCCATTAATTCAGTTTGTGAGTATGACTGACTATATAATATGTTGGAATTCATGTTTTACAACCACATGCATTTGGGTGGATTTTATTTAAAATATATATCCACTGTCTGTTGCTCATATTGGTTAACGATATCTATGTAAATATCCTACGTACAGGCTTTCCAGAAAGGTTCTCCATTAGTTCATGACATGTCAAGAGCAATTGCTGAACTCCGAGAAAGGAGAAGACTTCAAGAATTGGAGACTAAATGGTTTACAAATCGATCACTGTTGTTATCTCCGGAGAGCGAGGGCACTGAACCATCTCAGTTTAATGCTCTCAGCCTTGATAGCTTTCTTGGTCTATTTCTTTTAAGTGGGATCTCTAAAGCCATAGCTATAATCATATTTTTCTTCTACTTAATTCGTAAAAAATTGTCGATGAGCTACTTTATTTCAAAAATGTTGGATAGAGAATATCTGATATTCATCCTGAGGAACTATATTAATATTCCCAGGAGGGTCATTAGATAATAAATGATGGTTTAGATGTTTGATTATGTATGCATGTATGTATGTATATATGTAGTATATCTTTGTATTGAAGTGAGGCCTTGTACTTCTGTTCATGTTTCTGATGTGAATGTTGCATGGACCTTGTGTCTGAATACTTAAATTTGTGTTATGTACAAGGTTATTCTAGTCTTTTCTCTTCGTTTGTGTAGCCTAGCTCTGGGCAAAAATGCAAATTCAGTCCCTTATCTTTTACCAGGCTGCAATTTTGGGGCACTTGTTAAATTGCTTATTAATTTAAGTCCTTTTGAGTCTTCAATGCTGCTAGGACATTTGACAGCCATTGTGGCCCTTTCAAGTCTTCAGAACTGCATTTATGGACATTTATCGCAATTTTTGCCCTATAAGTCTTCAATGCTGCAATTTCGGACCACTTTGTCCTGATTTTCTTCTACCTTCCTTGAGTTTTTTTCTTTTTTGTCTACCCAAATACATCACTTACTTTCGATTTTAATTTAATTTGTTTTCATAATAGCCAAAGTTAATGTCAGATTTTTCAAATAATGAATATTGAAGTTTTAGGTTGTCGATCACTTTTCGAGGAAAATTTTGAATTATTTCTCTTCAAAATTTTGTACCATGACGTCTATGTGTCTTAAGTTGTTTACGCATGGACGTTGGTAAGTAAAGTTGGTCATGCATGATTGACTCGGGCAGTAGATTTCTGAATTTCTTGGAAGCTGGATGAAAATTGTGGTCAATTGTCCTAAAATTGCGGAGCTGGATATACTAAAGACTTTACGGACCAAAACGCAACATTGAAGACATAAATGACCAAAATAACTAGCAAATTTAACAAGTATCCCAAAAATGTGACCTTATAAAAGAAAAGAAATTACAATTTTTCCACTAGCTATTTAGGTAGCATTTGCCTTTTCATTCACATTAGATGACATTAAACTATTTAAAAATATTAGGTCGCCAATGATTTTAGATGTCCCTTTTTCTTAGGAAGGTTTTTAGATGTTTTTCAGTCACTCGATTGTGAAAGGGAAATTTTTCTTCTTCTTTTTTCTTTTTGTATAATTCACTGTTTCCAAAATCTGACCTATCGGTTCAACTAAGTATACCAAAATAGGGATTTTATCCGATCAGGAAGAATTTCATTAACCTGAGAGCACCAGACACGTTGGCTACCAAATAAAAATAGGCCAAGAACCAGTCAATTAGATTAGACTTACCGGTAGTTAGGCCCATTTACGGTTTTTTTTATTAATTTTTCTTATTTTTAAAATACTAGAAATTGAGGCTAAAATCCTTTGACCTCAAGAATAAATGAAGATTTTAAACTTAAAGAGGCTTACACATGTTTATTACTCTATGATTAAAAGAAACATATATGTGTTTTTATCTAATAGTAAATTTAAAATTCTTTGGAAATAACAACTTAAGTACTATGATTGATAATAAGTAATTTTTTAATATAATAAAATAACAATTAAGACTTTTTCCTTATATATTGTTTTAATACCAAATAAGTGTTTGCTTGTTGACAATACTATGTGAACCGCCCCAAAATTCATTTAACCCTAAAATATTCACGAGGGTAACAGAAGTGCGATATTTCAATTTTTTATTACCAAATTAATTAATTCGTGTCAAACGACAAAGAAAGAAACAGAGTCGTCATCATCATCATCATCATCATCGACGTTATCATCCATCAGTAAGCCAACGCATCTGCTTCTTCCTCTCATTTTATTAAGATGTCTCTTGATACACATGATAATTTCTTGCCTAATCTATCATTTTTTTCTAATTATCCAAAGGAAAATATGTTCTAGGTCTATTACCAGAATTCCCAAATAAAATTAAACCTGCAGAAACCTTGTAGTGTCCTTGTTTTAAGATTTTTGTATTAGTTAATAATATGAACAATCATTTAATACTATGTGCCTGAGCTCTAAACATATACTGTATAAGTTTTCTGTTTTGCATGCCATATTGTTGAATGAGTAGTGTATACACGTGGCCTCTCTAAAATTAGGAATTAATATGAATTTGTGGAGAAAAATGTAATCTTTGTGTTGGTTTCATATTTTGATAGTATGAATTTCAAGATGTGATCTTTTCTCTCTGAAAATATGTTAGAATCAAGAAAATAAGGTAAGAATTGGAGTCAAAAGTAATTGTCATTTCTGTTCAGATTACTTCATTACATTTTAAGAGGGATGATTGTGTTGATCTAGCCGAAAGCCAATCACTTGTTGCTTTTCAGACTTTCTTGTTTACCTTCCTCAGTGGAGACTTTGATCTTTCCTAATATTGGTTCGGAACCATTTGTATTTATCAAACTTCAATTAAATGATGCTGGCATTCAATGTCATATCTCAAATTATGCATCACTTATATTCTTCATATTCGTTGATTTCTTTCGTTGGAGGTATATAGAAAGTAAGGCCCAATTCCGAATAGAAAGATGGATAACCTATGAGAATTATTTTGATCTCTAAGGTCTTTGACCCACTGACCTTATCTGTTACTTTTAACTATCTTTCGG
The DNA here is from genome assembly GCA_003313485.2 of Penstemon barbatus. Lineage (NCBI taxonomy): Eukaryota > Viridiplantae > Streptophyta > Magnoliopsida > Lamiales > Plantaginaceae > Penstemon > Penstemon barbatus. Next base: position 8,334,427 of record CM064877.1, on the reverse strand, counting down.
TAAGGAATTTGAAGTGACATGATAATGAAGCTCGATTTTAAACATGAAATATCTTATCTTGCATAGTCGTGCCATGAGATATCTTATCTTGCATACTCATGCCATGAGTATTGCAAATGCAAATCATCATTGCATCTCAATAGCATTTGAAATTATATGTAATTTCATTGCAAAGCATTGGCTTCTAAAGATGCCATTGATACCTAATATTCTTGAAGCTTCATAGAGATTTGACCTCATCTTAATTGTTCTCTCCTTGTAGTGAATTTTTCTCAATATGACACTATACATCACAAAGTGGAGGAGACCGGATATACGGTTCCTGATACAGAAATTGAGGATTCAAATTTAGATAATAAGATGGTAGAAGCAGGAAGTGATATTTGCGCATCCGAAGGGGAGGAAATGTTTGATCTATATAATGAAAATAACTTAAGTTTGAATAATGAAGTACAAACAAATATCTTGGAACCATACATTGGAATGGAGTTTGATTCCGAAGATGCTGCAATGGCATATTATACTGCATATGCCAAGCACGTTGGCTTTCTAATCCGCATAGGAAATTGTCATCGTTCTAGTCACGATGGCTCGGTTATTAGCCGTAGGTATCTATGCAACAAAGAAGGTTTTCGTGTAAACAGGAAGGGGAAGAGACTAGAAGTAAGGAAGCCTAGGGAGGCAACTAGGGAAGGTTGTAAAGCAATGATTATGGTTAGGAAAGAAAAGTCTGGTAAATGGATTGTTGCAAGAATCGAAACTCAGCACACCCATCCACTTGGGATACCTCCTGGGAAGGGCAGGCGAGGGGGTTCGATTCCATCACGGTCACAGGTGAGCTCCAATCATTTTATATTCATATTTTCTTACTCTTGATGCCATTGCATCTTAAAAATATTTTGTAGGAGTGATGTGTATATTAATATGCAATTAGAGAGCAAAAAAACCAAGTTATGCGGAAGATGGGTGTGAGTTCTATGCATTGGGAAAATTTGTGGATTCTTAACCTACTTTGAGTACATGAGGTTATCCGCCATATTTGGAGAATATAGGGGGTAAAAGGCAGTTCATTTCTCCAAGTTAGTGGCCTTCTAGCTTTACATGAAATGATTTCTAGAAAATTTGCAAGTGGGACTTTGTGGCAATTTAGAAGCTTGTCTTTATTTATTTATTATTTTTTTTTTATGATAACTAATTATGTGTAGTTGAGTCATTTGCTCTGTTATGGGTATACTCAATCTTTTGAGGAAAAATATATGTGCATTCAGTTGCAAAAGAATGGGAGAGTATATTTTTGTAAGGCTTTGGGGTCTACCTAATACTAAATATGCAGAACCAAGTAACAAAAAACCTCTTCAGAGCCGAACAGCCTTATATATATAGGTGGTGAATTCTTGAGATATAGTTTTCATATTAATGAAGTGGGAGTTGGACTTTGGCCTAGATTATGATATGGTCATTTGTTTTCAAAATCACCATTTTGTCACTTTTTAGGTTTTATGAAACTATGAATGATTATTGATAAAGTTATTTATTCTATAATGTTGTTTCTTTACAAAAGTTTTTTGTTTTGTTTTGGTGCAGGATGAGAAGGACAAGAGAATTCGTGAGTTATCTGCGGAACTCGGCCGCACAAAACAACAATTGGCAGAGTGCCAAAAGCAGCTCGATACTGTCTTAAATGATGTAGAACTTCATGTGGATGGCCTAAGCAGAAGTATGAAAGGCATTATTCAAGAGGTGAAAAAAATTGAAAATGAAGGCAATTATAGCTAGAAAAGTGTATCGTAGCCTCATCGTGTCTGTGGTTTGTTCTTTCTCATACACCTTTTTTTTTTCCTTTTTGTTTTTCTCAGTTAGATTTTATGAAAATTCAGATATAGGTTACCTTTAATTTAGAAACTATGAGCTGATGGTCCATTTTTTTTTTTTTTTTTGAGAACAGCTGATGGTCCATGATTCCATTCATTTTATAGAATATATTTGCCTTTGTCTTTGAAGCAATTTCTACCTTTTTTTTTTCTTTTTTGTTAGGTAGAAGTGAATATGCTTGAAGATGACAAATCTAAGAGGTTCCTTTTTTAAATGTAAATTCCCTTGATTTTAATTCTTGCTAGAGGAGAATGATATATAATCTATCTTTCACATATGTGTTTCATGTTAATTCTATTTAAGGTTTAATTCATGCACGGTCACTGTTTGTGTCAGCTCGACATATATTTTTATTTTATTTTATTTTCATGTAAATCGCTAGATTCCCAAAAATGAACTGCTATTGTGTCAGCTCGGAGAAGCTCTAAAGGCGATAATTAAAAAAAAGGGTAATTTAATTTGGAGAGATTATTGGTATGTTATGTTATTTTTTGTGAAGTTTAATAATATTTATATTTATTGTATGAATTGAATGAGCTTATTTTTGACAAAATGCGTGTTGCACGTGGGCTGCTATTACCTCACCAAACCAAAATTATTGGACTACAAGAAATGGAATGTTTCTTTTTTGTTTAAAATAAAAATTAAAAAGTAGTAAGGTTTTAGACGTTTTCGTGTTAGAAAACAAGACGTTTTTTTAGCTTTCTGAGTCTCGTGTCAGAAAACAATACATTTTTTTTTTCAATTAAGAAAGCTAACTTGTTTGCATTAATCACTTATATGTGTCTTTCGATTTACCATTTGCACCAATGTTTACTAATTAAATTTATGCAATAAAATTGCCCTCATCATCCACTTCTGTTTTACTCTGTCCCCTATTCTTTTTTCTAATTAAGCGGTGTAATTAATGAACTTCTAGAAGCAATCTTTTGAACCATTGATTCGTAGCTTTAACGATTCAAAATCTTCCACCAAAATCAGTCCTCCACCCACAAAAACTGAAAAATAAAACAATAATAGATGATTGCTCTTTTTTTTCCTCTCTCCTGTTCTTTACTCATGTTTGAGTGATGCATAAATCTACTTTAATTTCGCCATAGAGTCCCGCAAGAAAAACCTAATTTTTCAGTCCCTCCTTTAACAAAGAGGGTGAAAGAAATGAAGAAGAAGTTAATTTGACGTTGAAAAAAAAAAAATGATGATTTTCAATTTAATTTCTATGAATTTAGGAGAATTCCAAATTTAAAGAGAGAAAGTTCTATCTACGGATCTACCTTTAAAGATGCCCCTAAAAAGAATTAACTTCAACAATTAAAAAATTAGTTTTCAGATTCAATATTTTCATTTGCCAACAAACAGTCTATTTTTTAGTTCTGAATAATTGAGTAATTCAATGCTTAATTTATGTTAATTTGGGTACATATTGTCAAACTTCCCTGTAGATAGAAACGAGTTATAAAGAAGAAGAATATGGAGGAGGAAGAAGAAATTGAGGGAAATACACTTTTGATACCAAATTTTAGTCCAAAAAATACATTTGATATCAGACTTTTTGAAAAAACACATTTCATACCATGATTCACAATATCTTGACACATTTACTTTTTCCGTCAATTTTCAGACGAAATTCAACAAGTGCCGTTAATGGTAGATCTTTAAAACTTGTGCATGTTTTTCCTCTCATTGTCAATTTGACGGGCACATGAGCGGCACGTGCTGAATATTGTTCGAAAATTGACGGTAAAACTAAATGTATCAAGATTGTGTGAATTATGATATGAAATATGTTTTTCAAAACATTTGACACCAAATGTGTTTTTTGAACTAAATTTTAGTATCAAAAGTGTTTTTCCTCGAAAGAATTTAATTGCAGTAGTGGGTGTGGGTAAATTCATAAAGTTAAATATTAAAGGGCATAATAGGTAATTGATAATAGCGACTTTGAACCTGTAATTTACAAAATAAATATGCAAGAAATGACGTTTTGTTGGCTTGTAAAGCTGAGACTCCTTGACATGAGTTGGATTCCACCTGATATATATATGGGTATTTGTTTGGTATCATACTCGTGGATATTATTTATATATTTGGTGTTGTTTATTTAATTTACGGGAAAATAACTTTTTTGGGACCATAGGATAGGCTGATTTGCACTTTTGGTACCATTGGATACGAAAATACGAATTTGGTACCATTACCATAGGATATGTTTTCATTGCAATTTTGGTACCAAATCCAATTTTTCTAAAAAGTTAATTGCAATTTACCCCCTATGAAATGCATAATGTTCAATTTATCCCTCTATAATTTAAAAAAAATTAATTTACCCCTGTAAAATTTTAATGAAGCAATTTACCTCCTTCAGCCGAAGATTGTAGCTCACTTGCCGAAATTGAGAGTATACATGCAAACTATTTTATTTAACATAGGGGGATAAATTGTCACATTTATCATAACACAATGGGTAAAAAAATCACATTATCATAATAAAATGGATTAAGTGTCGCCTATAAAAATATGAGGGAGGCGATGTGAAATTTTTACAAAATTTCAATGGGTAAAATGCTCTTATTAAAATCACGAGGGGTTAAATTGAACATTATGCATTTAATAGGGGGTAAATTGCCATTAACTTTGTAGAATAATTGGGTTTGGTACCAAAATTGCAATAAAAACTATTATATGGTACCAAATTTGCATTTTCATATTCAATGGTACTAAAAGTGCAAGTCAGTCTATCATATGGTACCTAAAAAACAATTTTCCGTTTAATTTACTGTAATTTATTAGTGGGGATGTTAATATTATGATATAATGATTTAATTTACTAATATTTATCTTTAAAACCAAGCTAGTCAAATGTTTATATACACATATATATCATGACTTTGATGTCTATCACCATCGGGCAAACCCACCTTGAACCATCTTAATTAGAAAATTTAAATATAAATAAATTAATGTTGGTCACGAAGCTATCTCAAGCGAAATTTTCAAGGTATGATTTGTAATAAGCCATAGGAAATTCATAGCTTGTGTCACAATTAAGTACTAATTTGAAGTAATTATTTGATTAAATCATCCAAGTTAAACCATCAATTTCATACTATTTTCTTGGGTTATATTATAAGTAAGAACAAAGTGATAATTCACTCCAGTCGAAGCTGGAACATTTCAATCATGGATGGGTACAATCTCTCTCCCTTTTATCTATAATTTTCTTGTTTGTTTTTATTTATGTCGTAGGAAATATACATATATATTTGCCCACGTACGAACCATACATAATTACATATATGTACACTGCATGCGATAAAGTTTTTTTTTTTTAAAGAACCGCATGCGATAAAGTTTTGATATGTACCATCCATCACGGTATATATATAATTTTACGATGAATTTAAGGGTTATTAATTTTTTTATGAAAATTTTGGCATCTCTAAGACCATTGATCGATCTTATGATTAAGTGCAATTTATACTGCATATATTAATAAATATAATGTCATAATCTATTTAAGTATTCAATTTCACATGGGTATTTAATTTTTCGTTTAACTATATATAATTATAAGATGTTTTTAAGTAGATATGTAGTAAATTTATAGTAGTATTCAATATGAAATAATCAGAAAAATAGTACACAAGTTGCTTGTTTTAACAGATCAAACAGTATATTTCAATTTGGGACGGTAGTGGATTAACACTTCTTTTATTTTTATTTTTTTGAAAATGGTAGTGGAGTAACACTAAAAATAAAAGAAACTGTAGAAAGGGAATCTAATTAATGAGAAAAAATAATTAATATAATTTTTGGTGGAACTCAATTCCATTCAATTAGAATTTTGGGTGAGTACGTACGTACAAGTTAATTAATTTGGTTTGATGCAAGTCAATGTTTATTGTAAATTTGTAATTACAGGAAATCGCCGTCGAAATCTCTTCCATTGAGCCAACAGGAAACAACCACAGCATCCACCACCACCGTCGTCCGATCAAAGACGAACGTCCACGTGACAGCCCTGGACGGCATAGTTACCGTAAACTCCCTCTTCACCGTAGCAGTCTTCATCGGCTTCTCCCTCACCGTCCCTGCAGCCAGTGGCGCCAGGTCGTCATGCAATGCCAGCATGGAATTAGTTCACAGAATAATCGTTTACGAGATTATTTCCTTCAGTTGCTTCCTATTCTCTTCCCTCATAGCACAAAGTCTTAAGTTAGCTATCAACTTGGCCAACAGCTTGAGTCCGGACGACCCCCATAGAGCAAACGTCGATTCGTTTTGCATGAAATACGGGTCGTTGGGATCCGCGATTGGATCCGTATTGGGTTGCTTGTTCTTGATGCTGTCGATAGTGGATTTTATTCAGGTGAAATTGGGAGTGTTTGATTGTGGTGGGAAATCGGTTATTGCGGTTGTTACTTTGACTTTGTTGGTTGGTTCTTCTCTTTTTGTTTATATTCTTACTGCTGTCTATGCTTTTTGCTTCATGTGATTAATGAATTGGTGCATGATTGTACGTACATAGTCTGAATAAATATGTCTTGTAATTTATAAACTTTTATACAGCTATTGTATGTACGTATATATCGTAACAAAAGAAGTTTATTTATATAATAAACTCTCTGTTATCATTTACTATATATATATATATATATATATATATATATATATATATATATATTTTGTAAAAATATCATTTACTTTATACATGTCAAATGTTGTAGTATAAACACACTAGCTTGTTATTAGTGCAATATTAGAATTCACCACATGGATTGGGCTAAGTTCACTTACTTGGCTTGGGGCTTAACTCAACCTCAAAAGCTGCTTGTAAGGTGAGGATTGTCCAATGCCTTATAAGTTGGACTTAACTATTATTTTCAACCAATGTGGGACATTTAGTCTCAATACTCCCCCTTCACGTGTGGACGGGCAGAACGTGTGGGTGAAACAAGCCCAACACGTGACATATGAAAGCCCAACCTTGTGAATTTAGTCTCAATATTCAAGAAGCGATTGATGACAAAATATGTGAAAATATTTTGATTTTGTGAAAGAATGAATGAAGCAACAATAAATTTGCAATGACAAAAGCACATGATATTACATCTCGAAATTAAGATTATACTGGTATAATTGGGGATTACTCAGTCTTTTTTCACGAAGAATCTTAATGTATATAAAATCACTGCAATACTAACAATATTGCAATAGAAATAAGGATCTGGTTCTTCGTCCTTAACTCAATTCGTCTGAAACCGTTTCTCTATAACATACCCCTTCGTATTTTAGCATTTAAATTTGGATTAAGTTACTACCAAAAAAAATTAATTTGCACACATAATCTTATTTATGTTCTACAAAATTTTCAAATTCAAGAATGCAATTATTGACAAATTACATAAAATTATCGTACCCAAACCAAAAAATAATAATTCTCATTAGACTAAATATATAGTTGATACTAAATTACTAATGCTATCAAATATCGATTGCAAAAATCTACTTACATTTCAAAAACATATAGCAAGGAAGATCAAGAACTTAAAAGAAAAAAGCAAGCGAAACTACTCCAATGATTTGTGGGCCTTATGGGCTACTTGACTAAGAAAATTGGGCCTAATATATCTTTCTTTCCTTATTAGATTTAAAAAAGCAGCCCATAACTGTGGTCTCTATTTCTTCTCTCTTGGATTTTGCCACAGGGAGTAAAAATGGCTGTGCAGCAGATTTTGAAACTTGGAGCATCTGTTTCTACTTCCACTTACTCCAATGGCTTCGCCCCCTTCTCTTCCAGATTCCTGCACTCCCGACTGCTCTCTTCTGGTACTTTATTTCCCCCTAATTCTTGATAACATGATACAGGACGAACGAAGTTAATACTTGATAGATATGCTGGTAAATATCCAAGTTTCTGCATCTCGTGTCGTTTAAATGGACTGTTTTACATGGGTTTCTGTTTTTTCAACAAAATTTTCGAATCGGGCATTCTTCGTAATCTTCACAGGTAATAAGTTGTATTGCTGCATATGAAGGCATATAAGTTATCTTTCTAAAAATAGGGTGTAAAGCCGAGCAGCTAACAACTTATGTTCTAGCTTGATATGAAAAAAATTATAGAGCTTGAAATTGTGTTCGAGCGTGGTGTGGTTTGATATTGTTAAACACAAAATAATTTTTGAGCCTGTTCGATATGTATAGTGAACAAGCTTAGACGATTTTATGGAATGACCTCCAATCGAGTATCTATGAAATTTGTATGATTTTCAGCCCTACTGGAACCTGTGAATTTTATTTTTCTTTCCTTTATTTTTTTTTGTGTGTGTGTCCGTTACATGAGTGTGAATGCAAGGGCAGTGTTCGAGCATGGTGTGGTGTGGTTTGATCTTGTTATACATAAAATATTTGTGCAAGCTTGTTCGATTTGTATAGCGAACCAAGCTTATATTAGATTTTATGAAACGAACTTGAGTGGAGTATCAAGTAACTTTGTATGGTTTATAGCCCTAATTGAACCTGTGAATGTTTTCTTTTTCTTTTTCTTTTTCGTTTTTGGGGCATAATCTTAATTATTTTTTTTCTAAATAAGTTACTGTTTAATTTTCCCTAAACAATACAAAGAATTTAATTGTTAATTGATTTTGATTATTTCTTAATATTTATCAGCTAGATGGGTCAATGCCTGTACGCATCAGCCTGTCCGAAGTTTTGCTAGTTCGAGTTCCGGGAAAATTCAAGTAAAAAGAAAGTAATGGAGGACTTATACTTTGTCTCGTTTGCCTTTATATTTGAAATTGTATGTAGATAGCATTACTGTGACAACTTTCTTATTATTCTCTATACTCAGGAAAAAGAGACTGGATGAAGTATGTCTTGAAAATTATGATCAATATAGTCGATCGATGATACAATCGTGGATCATGCAAGGTTAGCCATCACTTTATATGAACTGCTTGTAATCTTTTATTTTTTGTTTAAATTATTTAAATCTAAACCATTTAGATTTGTGCATCAAAATTATATTTATGATGCATCTACTCAGAACATTTTGAAGTGATTTTAAGAGCATTTTTATATGTAATATATACATTTGTTGTTCAGGCAAAGTATTTGTTGATGGAAAAGTTGTAAATAAATGTGGTACTCTTATTCCTGATAAAGCTGACGTGATGATTAACGCTGAAGAACCCAAATACGTATGTAGGTGATTATTCTTCCGTCTCCATCTTGAATGATATTTCTCTCAGCCATTTTGTTGCAACCATTGCAACTTTTTTTTTTCCAATTTTTATTCCAGAGGAGGAGACAAGTTAGAAGCTGCCATAGAGCAATTGGAAATTGATGTTAGTGGAAAAGTGGCTCTTGATTCAGGACTATCTACTGGAGGATTTACAGATTGTTTGCTTCAGTATGGTGCTTCATTTGTTTATGGTGTTGATGTCGGTTATGGACAGGTATCAGTTCGGAAATTTATCTTCCAGTTTTTCATGGTAATGATTAGAAAAAAAGAACTCAAAGAAACAAAAACAAAAGAAGGGTTTAAAGATTCATGAAAAATGAAGATGAACCTTAAAATCAGTGTTTGGGGGGATACAAAATTGCAGCAACCGTATCTTTTATTTGCATCAGTGGTTGCTAATCCTGTTATTTTAATTAGTTTAGGTTTTTTTTCCTTTGTTTAGGTGGCTGAAAAAATACGTATAGACGACCGCGTATGTGTTATAGAACGGACAAACTTGAGATATCTTTCTGAACTCCCACAGAAGGTTGATTTGGTCACTTTGGACCTTGCTTTTATTTCCATACTAATGGTAAGTTTCCATGAATGCAATTCTTACATATTCCCCATTGTATTTTCCACGTGTTCAATTATCGTACACAAAAAAATGTATCCCTTTGTTGTAGAAAAAGAGTTGCATAATTGGTCTCACCAATTTCTTGTTTGTTGCGATGACCAACGTCTTTTTATTTTCCTTGTAAATTATCAGGTGATGCCTGCTGTTATCAATGTGATGAAGGATGAATCAGTGCTACTTACGCTGATTAAACCTCAGTTTGAGGCTCGGAGATCACAGGTATGCAGATAAACAAAAAGTTATATCAATGTACTACTATATTTTAACAACTGGAAACAATCCATGTACGTTAGTGTTGAAAGGGCCTTGCCTAATCTTCTGAAAATCTTTTTAATTTAATTTTCAACTTCCCTTCAGGTGGGAGGTGGTGGGATTGTGAGAGACCCGTTAGTCCATCAAGAGGTAATAGTGTCTTCTCAACTTATTTCATATGCCCCGCGTGTGCTTTTCCATTTGTTCAGATTATTCGAAGGGTGATATTTATATAAGAAGCAATTACGTGTTTAAATGTTTTAGGTTCTTACAAGAATCATAAACGGTGTACAAGAGTTTGGATTCGAGTGCAAAGGTTGGATTGAGTCTCCGTTGAAGGGAGCCGGTGGGAACAAAGAATTCCTTGCTTCCTTCACCCGGACAAGTCTCACGGTTGCTCATGCAGATATTGATAAATTGTATAAGGGTAAACAAGAAGAAGATAATTGACAACTGTAATATGCACAGAACTTACAAAGATTTATCATTTTGAATACAAACACCTGGTCTGGGTTACTCGTTGGCAGTGGAACGAGAGAAAGAGAGCAAGTTCTTGTTATTCATATCTCCCCCATTTTGATGGAATTTAGACAGAAATAGGATGAACATAAATTAATACTCTAAATTGTAACCACCTTTTTCTCCTGGAGTTCTATCCAGTTGAAGTAAAAATCGAGTAATTGTTAAAGAAGAAGATGATATGATGCAAACTTTGATAATTATTTTCTCCAAATGATAATGATTGTTAATTGAAATGCAATTTTGGAGGCTAGAGATTTGCCTATCATAAGCATGTGGGAATGGATTAGGAGGAAGAGCCCATGAGTCATGACTAGGATTTCAAGTAAAAAGACGGGATGCTGAATTACAAATAAAATGTGTCCAAATATATTAAAGAAGTTTGAAAACAAAGAGCAGTTATATTTTTCCATCTTATAAATAGAGCTACTTAAAAGGAAGAAAAACAATCAAAACTCATTTTTCCCTTGGGAACACAATAAACTCAGTATCTGCCTTTTGAAATGCAAAAAAAATGATATTAATGCAAGAGGCATATGTCGGCATCACTTAGGCTTCGATGGAGTTGGGGAAGATGGAGGTTTGTAATCTGGGTACTGCAAAAATAATGAACACTAGTTAGTAGTTTCCAAAGCCAATCTACAAGCATATATATATATATAGAGAGAGAGAGAGAGAGAGAGAGAGTTTTCACACATTTGGATAGGGAGATAATGGTCGTGCATCCCCATTTGATCGGATGGTGGGACTAATGGAGCTAAAATCTCCATTCTGGACTTCTTTACTGCTTTTTTTAGCAATGGAACTTGTATTTGAAGATGGAGACGGGTACCCATCGTTGATATTTATGTCCTGTCTCTGTATACCTCCATTTGTATCAACTTGTTTTGACACTTTAGCCCTCTTCTTAGGATAGACGCGCACTGATAGAGGTAGCAGGGATTCTTGTATTTCCTTCAATAATTAAATATCATATGTAAATTAACTGCAAAATTGCTTGTCCTTATTGTTAATACAAAGATAGTTCCCTTCCCACATTTCACAGAATTTTGGTAAAATCTTTCACTCCCATAAACTTCAAAGGAAACAAATGTACTAATTCCTTACCGATGCTGGCCAGATATCAACCATTTCACTAAAAGCTCCATTTGGGAATGCAATACACAATAATAAACCGAAAAAGAAGCAAAAGTAAAGTAATATATATACCTGCCATCCTTTTTCGCCCATGATCCCTCCTCGTATAGCATAAGCCTCCTTAAAACCATTTTTCACCAATAACTCAGCCACTTTTATAGAATTACCATCAAAACTACCTTACACATGAAAGGAGTCAATAGATAAGTTAATTGATATGCAAGTAGATTCATCATCTCTTTTGAACTTGGGCAAAAACTATATAACTGAAACTAAAAAATTAAACATGACAATTACAACTTAAAGAAAAAATAGAATTAAAACCTTACTTGTCTATAACACAAACAATGGTATTGGATGGATCCCCAAAATTCTCCAAAACCTTTTTAACGAAACCATCTTCCTCTCCTTGGCGAAACTCGACCTGCAGTGTGCTCTTATTCAGGATCTTCAAATTGGGAGAACCCAGAACAGCTAAACTCTTACTCTCCCTTATATCCAACAACTGAGAATTGGGATCATCTCGGAGCTTCTTAAATGCATTAATGGCAGAGATAAACTTGTACTTTTGCAAATACTCTTCAGTTAAGGGGATAGCAATAAACCAAATGAAACCGACTGTGTAAACAAAAAAAGGGTACCTGTTGAAAAAGTTATCAATGGAAACCAAAATGTATTCCAAGTTGATTTTGCTGGAAGGTTGTTCAGGAGTAATTTCAGAGGCAAAGCAAGAAAGAGGAAGAGACGATCCAAGAAAAAGAAAAGAAAAGTTGGGTACAGAGAATAGTTTGTGGGAAATGAGAAAAGAGAGTTCTTCATGGAAATTATAGGGGAAAGGGGGGTTTGTTTTGGAAGGGGTACTGTTTGGTTGGTGATTAGGGGTTAGGGTTTTAGTCTGGAGTTGAGGGGAATTGAAGGAAGTAGTGGGAATGTAATTTGTGAGGAAAATGTGAGATTTGGGGGTTGATTTTAGGGTTTGGGATGGGGGAAGTAAAGGTGGGGGAGCTGATAGTAATCTGTAGAGAGACTCCATGAGAGAAAGAGAGAGATATAGATTTGCTCTTGATAAGAAAGAAAAGAGTTGATAAGATGTGGCGCCATTTATTAACGGTTGGAATTTCTATTCGCCAAACCTTTTTCTTTTTTTTTTGGGATTTTTGCACATCACCCCCCAGTTTTTTTCAATTTTTGCACTTTCCCCCCCGAAACACATTAAATGTGACCATGCCCCCTGCTTTTATGTATTTTGTGCACTTACCCCCCCAAAACATCTTAAATGTGACAGTGCCCCCTGCTTTTATGTATGTTTGTGCACTTAGCCCCCCGAAACGTCTTAAATGTGACTGTGCCCCCTGCTTTTATGTATGTTTGTGCACTTATCCCCCCCCCCCCAAACCCCCATACCAAATTCCGGTCAGATTTTCCACCGGAACTAAAGCACCTGCAAAGCACACAAAATTTAAGAGGGCAAAAGGATAATATTACCAGCGGTGCGGCAACGTTCCATATCCAGTTCCAATTCCTAGGTGACTTTATTTTTCGGTGTATATATGTAATGAAGGGGTCTCCATAAAAAAATGAATAAGAAAGCAACAAGAAATGTTGATATTGATTTCTCTAAATCATGAATTTTGCGTGAGAGAGAGACGATATGAATTTGTAAAATTGTTCATGATTCACTCAATTTCAGTAAATGGAGGAGAAATTGAGCCTAACTGAGATAAACCGTAATTTTTTTTCTCAATTTTACTTCACGTTTTTAACTGATGTTTAGGTTTTGTGGAAAATAAGGATAATTTTACCCTTTTGCCCTCTTAAATTTTGTGTGCTTTGCAAGTACTTTAGTTCCGGCGAAGAATCTGGTCAGAATTTGGTATGAGGGGGTGGGGGGGGGGGGGGGGGGGCAAGCGCACAAACATACATAGAAGCAGGGGGCACAATCACATTTAAGAGTTTCGGGGGGGTAAGTGCACAAACATACATAAAAGCAGGGGGCACTGTCACATTTAAGACGTTTCGGGGGGTAAGTGCACAAAATACATAAAAGCAGGGGGCATGATCACATTTAATATGTTTCGGGGGGGAAAGTGCAAAAATTGAAAAAAACTGGGGGGTGACGTGCAAAAATCCCTTTTTTTTTTTCCCCATTCCATTCAGTAAAATCTCCAAGGCCCAACAACAAGTTTAGAGACTTCTCTTTGTGTTTGGAATTCTAAAAATAGTAATTAATGTATCATGTGTCAAACACTACAAAAAAAATTCATAATAATCAAAATACCATAACTGATTTTGATTTCTTCACGGCCCGAACATATTGCTAAAATAATTCCTATTTAATTTCCTTGCTTCAAAATCATCGACATTATTTAGATATTTCACGGAGCAAACACTTGGAGGATAGGTAATTTCCTTGCTTCAAAATCATCGACATTGGAGCCTCCTCATACAACTATTCATCGAATCAGTTCGACTCAAATCAGGTAACTTATTTTCCAGTTATAAAGCCCTCTAACTCACAAGAAAGGGAATGGTAATGGGGAAAAAATTGAATGAAAGACTAGTTATTTTTCTTTTCTATTTAATTTATCATGTAAAACTTTTACGGTCTATCATGTTTGTTTTCAATATTCGTGATTGTTTTTTAGAATACATTAATTATCATCATCAATCATTACATCATGAAATTATTTTAATAACTGTTCAATTACAAAGAATTATAAATAATAACCATTACCAAACATTTGTAAGACTTGACGAAAATCCACATTAATAGGAGTTAAACTAGATATATCATGAGACAACAGTTTTGTCAGTGATTACCACTATACTACAACCTCACAAGCCCATATCAATGAGTTTGATTAGACATATCTTGACAAGTTAATTTAAAATCAATTCTGGTGTTTTGAAATGTTTCGGGCCTGATTGTTTGGCATCTCCCAAAAAAATTCTTGTTAGGAAAAAAATGATATAAACACATTTCTATTTTCTTTAAAAAAATTATAATCTCTCAATTTAACTGAAATTATCTCCCAAAAGCCAAATAAATAAAAATATACTTATCTCCAAAAAATCCTACACAAACTTTACTTTTATTTGAGATAAAATAATTTATTTCTTATACAACTTGTCTCACATAACAAACATGATTTGACATAAAATCCAACGCATGGGTCTTTCTAAATAAGATTATATTGGACAAATGTGTATATGAAATACACAATCTCAATCACTAAAAAAGGTCAACAACAAATCTTAACCACAATTTTTGGTCAAAATGTCCGACTATAACGTGATATCGGACATTTGAAAAAAAAAATGACATTTGTTAAATTACACACTAACTCTTTAATTAATATGTTAAAAAATATTCTCTCTAGTTAATTTCAAATCTCCTTCATTATTCACCTCTTAATGAAACCTTTAACTCAATTTTATTTGTTTTGATCTAACAATTTTATCGACATACATACGTGTCCAGAAACTCCTCCACCTTTAAAGAAAATGGTCAATTCAGAAAATAAAGATGATTAGTTAAGAGGTTAATGTTTTGAAGAAATTGAAGCAACACATATGAAAGAATTTATCACACTCTCCCTCTTCACAGCCATGCCCCAGCTTTTTTGATTTTTCAAGCTTCAGCAATATATAGTGCTGAATTCAGCGCTTTTCTGATTTTTCTTTAATTTTAGAGATTAAAAGAGGTAAATTTAGCCTCTAAGAAAATAAATTATTTAAGTTTAATTTTTTTACACACATGTGTCATCAATGGAAGGGATATTTCATGTGTTCCTCATCCCACACAATTTTATTTTAGATATACCCCTTACACATCTTATACTTACAATCTAAACTCTTACCAAAAATTTACATTTTCCTTATTTCTCAATTCACTATCCCAAAATTTAAACAAACAATATTACGTAAATCGAGATTATTTCACAAATTACTATCCCAAAATGTCAAACAGATATGTGTTGGATTTTATAATTCATATGTGAATAAAATTAGTTGAGAATAATTGAGGAGTTGCGTCTGCTCGATTTGAAGAGGTACCCTTAGGACCGAAACAGTGCAATTCAAATGATGTGTCTCTTGCGAATAGACATTTATGTGCCTATAAATAGGAGACTTAATCTGGCCAATTAAGCATCCTTTTTTCAAGACAATAATAAGAAATTACTCTCTTCTCTACTTTAATTTATGTCGAATTTTCTGTTTGTTCAAGTTCGTCGTGGGTTCATTATTTGTGCTGAACAACAACAGACTGTTGTATCTTGGGAGACTACCGGAAATCAAACTGTATGCATGATAACTCTGTGAAAACAGTGTTATCAAGTCTATTTCCTTAACTCACTCGATCACGTTTATTAGAGTTTTGGTAGAATCTTAGGCAATTTTAGTTAGTTTTGTTTGTTGTCGCTCGAGTCATTGGTTTAATTGTTCTGTGCATGAATTGAGATATTTTCTTATATATTGTGTTCATATTTGTAGCCCTAAGATATTTTGGATCTAAGAACATGATTGGAAGTGATGAACAACAAATTAAAGATCAAATGAAGTCAACTAGTGCAAGAACGAAGAAGCTGTCAGAAATGTTATTATGCACTCTGAGGACCATAACTCATGCAAGGAAGCTCCAATGAATTTGAATTTCGACTATGATGTAGAGGAATGAGTTAGCTACACCACATATTTTACGGATCTTGATTTGGACTTCGGAGCTGAGAGTTATGACACTTGCAAAACTGTTGCGCAAATCTGACGCGATTTTCAGCGGGCTTTTAAGGGAATTCTTGGGCCCAAAGTCTCCTACTTGGACTCAACTTGGTAGATCTATATAAGGACTTCTAGCTCACGAAATTACACATCTTTGATCAGCTCTAAATATATTTCTTTCATAGAATACACCTACAACATCAAAGATCTACTTGGAGAAATATTGAAGAAGAAAAGAGAGAAGTCCTGAAGATCACCAAAGCAAGAAGAACGCAATATTGAAGATCTTTATCTTGGATTCATCGTTTTGTCTATAAACCACATGAACTCATATTTGTTTTCCTTTATTATTTTCTTCTTATATTTATCATGAACTAATTCTTTAGGATCTAGGGTTTTTATGAAACTATGTTACTTCGATTAGTTTTATTGGATTATTCGTAGTTAGGGGCAATTCTTGTGTTTGATTTAATTTCGTTCTCTATGCTTGCAACTTAACTGATCACCTAGTTGTTAGATTTAATATTCTTTTCGAACTTGGAAAAGGGAGATTAGGATTAGATAGGAAATTGAATAGTAAACGACTCTTAGTATAGGAATATATTTAAGGCGTTTATACCCGTTACATGAGGTTCGTGTTTAATGCTTTGTGTTATTTATGAATCACCTAGGAATATGATCGATTTGTATAATACATTAGGTTCTTACGTAATCCGGAAGATACGTAGGAATATACTTGAATCATCGGGTAGCACTCTTGTCACCACAATAACTACGAAAATCTCAATTGAGCAATCAATAGATAACATAGTGGATTATAAACCTAGGTTTCTCTTTTCATTATTCGAACTCGATCCAAGTACTTAGGTTAGTTAATTCATTTAGTTAATCTAGTTTAATTGAACCTGAAAATATATTTGAATTTGGAATCAATTAAAAGTAAATTAGGAATTGGAATTGGTAGATATTAGTCAAGTCTATGTGGAGACGATACTCTTATACTTACTCTTTATTACTTGTTCGATACGTGCACTTGCGTTTATTTGCGTGTGTAAATTCCGCAACAATGCACCGTGGCAGTCCCGGAAATATTGTCTTAAGAAAATTTGTTTCGACAAGCCTCAGTCTAATTTCCTTGTTTTTTACGTAAAGATTGAAGTGATCTTTGATTTCGATACAAGTAAGTATTTCTCACTATTTTTTGTGTTAGCACTACAAGAAAATTAGCTTTTTATTACAAAAGTAAAACCGTAATAAAAAGCCAATTTTCGTAATAAAAACCCTTTTGTTACGGGTTTGTTACGAATTTTCTGCTGTAATCTATACTGGCGTAGCAAATGCTTTGTTACGGTTTAAATATCGTAACAAAAGGTATTTATTACGAATTTTGCACAATTTATTACGGTTGAATTTTCGTAATAAATAGTTGTAGAAATGCCAACATTTTGTTACGGTAATATAAGACGTAAAGAAAAACACATTTTTTGTTACAATATTTTTGTATTTGTTACGGCTACATTTTAGTAACCAAAAATAATTTTTTGTTTGCAAGTAATTATTAGGCCTACAATATCATAATAAATATTTGCATTTTTTTAGGCATTTCACTAAAACAAAAACTATTGTATTTCAATATAAAACACATACACAAATGTTATTTCAAAATGAAGATATATTGATCGAAATAATCGCTTACAAGGAGGAGGATATACCCTTACCCCCAATAAGTATTACAAAGAATATTACAAAAGAACTATAAGTAAAGGTACGCAGATATTAAGTAATAAACTCACAAAATCTACACACGAGTGGCAACTTGCAGTTAACCTCCCTAATCAAATCAAAACGGCGAAAAAAAGCTTCCAAACAATACCTAACACCTTCACAATCAGCAACATTCAGCACCAAAAAAGCCTTAGCCGAATCAACAGTTCACGCAACAAATCAAGCCAATTAGAAATCCACAAACCAGCACTAGAGATTGTCCACAAGTAACAACAAACCTGAGAAAAGGTACCAACAATAAATAAAAATTGTTAAAATATTGTCTAGCTACCACCTGTAAGAAAGAAAATTCCCATTAATTATACATTATATTCAAATAGATATAATAAGGTATATGGCATGTATATAAACTGAGAGGGGGAATGGATTAGATACCTGTGTCATGCCTTTACGGTTCATCCTAAATCTTTTGACTTCCCAATTTCCAGTAGAAAGAGTTATTTCTAAACCAACAGTAATGCGCTCTGTTAATATCTTCTGAAAATGCACAACATGAAAATGTCAAAACATAACAAGTTCACACTATACATTGAATCAAATGTATCAACAATTTATTAAAAATGGTTATAAAATTTAAATACTACCATAAGAAACCTATAACAAAGATGTTGCAACATAAATAACGGAGTAATGGACCCTGGAGTGATGAAAATAAATACCTTAATAAACCTATAAGAAAGTCAAGCTAGCAGTGATGAATTTCCATCTTCCTAGCTCAATCCCAAATAATCATCTCCCCTTCATCAAAGACAAATAATCTTAGAACAAAAACATCAGAACAGGAACGAACCATCTAAGACTTGTTCATGTGCTAAAAACTTAATTTATACTATACCTTTGTTTCATTAATAGACTAAGATACTAAAGCAAAACAACAACCATAAAACAAATCAATTATAAAATGCTGACATGCACGCATTCAGAACCAAACATGTGGATGTTTGCATGTTCTTTGCCTAGATCTGTTAGCACATTTGTTCTTGAATGCGTTGTAAAACCCTCTTTGTGGGAGTATAGCATAAGTGCATTAGTTTACACCATCAAGAGCATGCAATCCATGTGCAGCTTGAATTTCCACAAGTTATGCTATATTTCTTTTCTCACATTTGAAAAAAAAATTAAACCAGCACAAACCTCGGAACTGGTTAGCTTAGTTTACTCTTAAACCAGCACAAAAGAAAAATGCCGGCATTTCCTGTGCTGGCTTCGAAGATATAATTTCTTGCTGCCACGATTTGGTAACAGATGGGATTATGCTCAAGAATAAATGGCAAACTGCAATAGGGTCTATGGTAAAACATTGGCATTGAATGAGAGCCTTAATAGGCAGCAGATATAATGGGATTCAACACAACTCCTGAAGTCAGGAGACAAAAGGGTTCCGCAAGAGTTGGGCCTTTTAGTAGACAACCTTTCAGGCAAGAATTCACATTTCAAATTCCAATTAACAGAAGAGGTCGTGGGCGATGTAGATTGATAAGGACAAATTTTCATTGAATTCTAAAATCCTTTCTAACACCAGGAAATCAGTAGCCTTTCTTGCAGAAAATAAATTTACCAGCAGGGCAAGTAACAACTTCTGATACAGAAACTATTCAAGTCAATGTCGCATCTCCACAGACTGTTCTTTGATTCAACACGGGTGGCGCGTGTCCAAAATAAGTGTCAAACCAAACAAATTTCACCCTCCCCCCAACAAAAAAAAACCTTCTCCACTTCCAACTTCTACTTAATATAGGAATTAAAAATGGCCAAATGTTCAAATTATTTGTTTTAACACAAAATAAGTAGGAATATAGTTTACTGAACGGGCGTGAGTAAAATAATCAGGCCATGTAGGATTATATGCAGAGGCACCAAATACTTGATGAACCCCCCCCCCCCCCCCCTTCCCCAACGCACACACACCCTTCCCAATTTCCAGCTTCTACTTAATATAGGAATTAAAAATGACCAAATGTATCATTATCTTCTTTCACACAAATTAAGTAGGAATACAGTGACGTGAGTGAAATAATCAGACATTGTAGGATGATATGCAGAGGTATGAAATACTTAATGAACCCTACCAGAGATTTTGACGATAAATGCAGAATTTTTCGGAAGAGAAAGACCACCTCCAAGGAAAACTAGTTTTTTTAAATATTATGGAGTACCTTGATAAGAATATTAGTGGTTCTTTTAATTTCAATTTGATTCGCACATCAGGACTTGGAATACAGTCAGACTCAACGGAAATTAAGCAGCATAATAAAATTCACATCAGTTAGCTTATACGATTAGAATGTACTTGTAAATTAACTAGGTCACAATAGAATGAGTTAATAATCAAGTACGAAATATCCATAGTACTAATTCTTTAGTTCTTTAAAGTGTCAAATGAGCATCTGTACCTTATCGTCCACTGCATTCAACCTAAGCTAGAATACAAATACATTGTATTTAACAAAGAAATAAAACAAAGCATAGGTAACAAGCAACATAAGCTATAACTAGTCAACCTCAACATACTTAATGCTAAGTATTTGCAACAAGAAAATATGGATGAAAATCCTTAGTAATAACCCAATGAAATTTTCAAAAAATACCTTTTGTAAGATACAACAATCAACTTTGAATCTTGTGCAGGCAAATTGTAATGCTTCTTGGCTCGATTGCGACTTTATATACAAGAATTGACTGCACGGGAATGCCAATATCTCAAAATCTAACAAACCAAAATAATATTAGAACACAATCAAAATCAAAATGGTAAAATATGCTAATTACTTTCAAAAACTAAAAATGATAAATCAATAAAAGTACGGGGGTGATTTTGAACAGGGGCAGAACCTGTGGGCTGCTTATGCAATTTACTCATCTTCCCCAAGGCTTCTTCACGTAGAACACCTGTAATAGAAGAAAATTATCAAACCCAACTTTCAATCAACAAAAATTCAAGCAAACCACACCAAATTGAATCAAATAACAGCTGAAACAAACCCTTTAGAACCAAAATAACCACAAAATCAGCACAAATCCATGAAAAAAGTAAATTCGTAGAAAGAGGGGAAGAACACCCGAACTTCTAGCACTGAAATTGGCAGGAATTGATGAAATTTCCATGAAATTAAAGTTCGAATATGCTCATCAACGTGATACAGTGGAGAAACACAAAGAAAAGCCAGAAATTCGTAGAAATCAAAATTTCCGCAATTGGGGATCGTAAAACCTAAATTCCTCAATCTCCAAAATGTGATTCAATAACCAGATTAAACGGCCAAACATGAATATTCAGTGAGATGCGTGAACTATAGACGAGCACAACTAGCACAAAAATTGAAAAAACTGACCACAAATGACCGAGTCATAACCGGAGAAGATGAACGGGATGCGGACCGTGTACATAGTAGAGAGTAGAGAGAGAATTCGTAGAGAGTAGATAGTAGAGAGAGAATTTTCAAAAACCCCTTTTCTTTTAATGTAGCGGGAGGAAATCATTGTTATGGAGCCAAAAAATTTAGCCAATAATTTTTATTACACTATTAAAATTTAGTAACAAATAACTAGGAAAAGCGTAAGATTTAGATTTTTTTTTATTACGCCAATATTTCGTAATAAATAGTGCCATTTGTTACGGTTTTCTAATGGTAATAAAAAATTTAGTAGCAAAAGGTCAATTTTCTTGTAGTGTAGATCGAAATATTTAAGTACACAGATTGTTAGACACCAACAATATGTCCTTCAACTTCAACACATGATAATTGAATTACTTTGGTATGTCCAAAATTTAAAAAAAAAAAAATCTGCATAATATTGCTATTGATAAATTGTATATAATTCTGTAAAACTATATACCTTTCTATTGAATTAATTTTTTTGATCGTTTTGTTCTATTAAATTTCTTTTTCGTTTGCAAGATGAAACTATCTCGTATTTTGTCGAAAACAATTGGTAAGACTTACTACTCGTCAGCATTATTTGAATTTTTTTCACTTTGCACCCTCGAAGTATTCTAGTAGTCATAATCGTATTTTCAAATTTAAGAAATTTTTTTTTACCTATATTGTCCCTAGGTTTTTTGACCCCGGTTGTCAACTTTATCTAAAAAATGAGAGGGTGTTAGTTGTTGAGTTTTTCTTAATTTGATGTGCTAAGTGCTAATTTTGTGTTTAGGGGGTTCAAAGTATCCATTGCTCATGTTTCGGGGGTACAAGTTGCTGAGTTGTTCTTAATTCGAGGGTGCTAAGGGCTAATTTTATTTTAGGGGTGCAAAATGTTCATTTATCATATTTCGGGGGTGCAAAGTGTCAAAGATCAAAAAATGAATTACCTATTTTATCCCTAGATTTTTTAGAAAAATAAAAGAGTATGTAAAGTGCTGAATTATTTATATTTTAAGGATGTAAAGTGTCTATTCCCATATTCTAGGGGTGCAATGTGCAAAAAATCCACATTATTTCCTCTCACAGTAATACACAAGTAACACAACAGTACAAAAAGCAAAATTAGTAGATGAGATATAGATCCTGTTCATGAAATGGCTTTCACGCGCACAAGACTAGCTTTTGTCGACAATGATTCTACGAATTTTGGACTGTTCGATTGGAAATTAATAACAATAAACTATAGTTTTTACAATTTTCTTTAACATAATTTAGTAATTATCTTTTTACAATTTTTTCTCTATGATAATTTATATTCTCAATTCTTTATTATCTTCACGTCAAAGTAAAAGCTCTAGGGCTAATAATAACAAACATATGTATATCCCGGCTCATTTGACACAATTATGGGATGAGAAATTAGCATTTCTACTTCCCTCAATAATGTTTGATGACTTCAACCGTCCCATCTCAATCTCAATCTCAAGCCCAATCTAAAGTTAAAAATCTTAATTCAATTCATCATATTCAATATTAACAAATAAGATCTAATTTTTAAACTTCACTATTGTATTTGTGAAAAATAGGTCACTTGTAAGAAGTCAAATAAATAATGTACTAAAAATATGCAGCACACAAAAATATCCCTGTAATTATTTGCTTGTATAACGGGGAAACCGAAAGATGCCGGCTTCCTAGTTCTGACTTCTTCAGAATTTAATTAATAAATCAAAGTTTAGAGTTAGATTTAACGAGCAAGCACATCTAAATCTATTTTTTGTCTAATTCAATTTTGCAACCCATTGTCCAAAAATGGATTTAATTTCACGAAATCTCAACCCAAATCGAGCTATCCCAACCAAATAATTTGAGGACTTGTGATTGAATAATAATTTAACAAACAATTTCAATTATATTTCAACACACTTGCTCAGATGGATTTGCCCCACCCAGGCCAAGTTTGTATAGTTAGTAGAAGTATATTGGGTTTTGGATTGTAAAAATAAGAAATAAATGTGAAGTTTAAACTAGCCTATGCTAATCCCAACAAAAACGATCCATTGATTCTATTGAAAAAAAATAATTAGAAATAAGCTTCACTTACAATTACAGAAAATGTAATATATGTCAAAAGTTGAGATCAAAACGAAATTTACAAGAAATAAGTTTCACTTACAATTACAGAAAATGTAATATATGTCAAAAGTTGAGATTAAAATAAAATTTACAAGATGTGAAACTAGAGTGTTCAGAGTTCAATCTATGTGAATTAAAAAAAAAAACAATTTTCCATTTATAATAGTCTTTCATGATCCCATTATATTCTAGTATTATGAACAAAATACTACTCAATTCATCGAGTTACATGAATATATAAAATAATTCCACTATGTAACGAAGCTATTAAGAAACAATACATATTCGAATCATATCATATAAGGAATATCAATATCACATTACACTCACTTTAATAGCTTGTATACAAACACAACATTTTTTTAAAAGCGATCATTATATACACATACATTTGTCTTTCTACCCCTTAAGTAATTATGTGTGGAATATACATTTTACTCTAACATAAATGGTGAAATCTAATAGTAAACGGTGGAGAGATTTGTGTTCATAATCTAATTTAAGTTATGATATCATATTGAACTCATTAAAAAGTTAAGTTATTAGAGACGAGAGGCATTTAATATTTATGACTTTAACATAATATTTCCATAATAATCATATAGTGAATTATTTGTTTAAAATAGAACAACAGAAAGGTAAAAAGAAAAGACTTTATATGTGTGAAAAGAAACTAAAAACAAATGAAAATTGGTCCACTTGAGTACACGCTTTTTCCAGGATAAAAAAGTCAAGCCCTTTGGTCGTTGCAAAGTTTAGTCCTCACCTCTCTTTCTCTCTCGTTGCAGTCAAGACTCAGTCTTCCTAGTGGAAAATCAAGAAAATAAGATGATGAAAAATTTAGTAGCATTCATTCTTTGACCCGAAAATATACACTACAAAAATGAAAATTACTAATAGTGATTTTCTTTTCCTTTTTTCTTTTTTGCTGAAAATCATATTTCATAATCTCAGTCCACTCTCAGGTCTTCATTGAACATCAAAGACCCAAGGGTTCACACTATTCCGGTAAATAGTAAATACTTACTTTTTTCTGCAGTCTTTTTTCTTTATTAATTCACACGAATATATATTTGGAACTATTTTATGTGTTCTATTCTGAGTTGTTTATTGTTGTTCTAACTATTTTCTGCTCAAGACTTGGAATATTTTCTGCAATACTTGATTTTTCCTTAATCTTACTTAAAAATTGATCTGAGGTTCAGAGACTTCTGACTTGAGAAAACCCTTTGGTTTCTAGATAAAAAGGTATCTCATGTGGGTTTATTTTAAAGTTTGCATTTTTTTCTTAATTTGGAGTTCATAATTTGAGTTTGCTGAAGGGGCTTTTTGATTCATCCATTTGGGTTCTTGTAATTTGTGCAAGAGGATTATTTATTTAAAATTTCTGTGTGTTTGCTGAGATTGGTATTTGCAGATCTTTGTTTTATATGTTGATATCCTATTTAGGGTTGGAAGCAGGAAATGTCAAATAGAGTAAATTCAATTTATAAAGAAAGAAAAAAACTGATATCTTTATCTAATCAATTTACTCAGTTATTGTTTTGTTCTTGGGTTCATACTCTCAAATCCCAGGTTCTTACTTCAGACATGTGTAAACCTATTAGTAATTTCTTAAATTTAATTTCGTTTCAGGAAAATCAAACTATGAGGCTCCTTAAGTACCAAACATTTTGAGTCTCTTCAAATCCTGGGTTCTTCGTAAATTATGGCTGTCCTGCTAATAAATATGATACCATATTTTAGAGCTTCCTCTACTCTCATCACTATACTCGTTGGGTTTCTCTTAACCGTATCTTTCAGCCAAGCTGATCAACGTGATGTCGACTGTTTGAGATCTCTCAAAGCTTCTTTACATGACCCGAACAACTACTTATCTACTTGGAATTTCAGCAACACTACTGAAGGCTCAATCTGTAGGTTCACCGGAGTCGATTGCTGGCACCCGGACGAGAACAAAGTATTAAATATCAGACTAGTAGATATGGGACTTAGGGGCGAGTTCCCATTAGGCCTTTCTAGCTGTTCCTCCATGACCGGTTTAGATCTTTCTAGCAACCATATAAGTGGACAAATTCCGAACAACATCTCAAAAGTAGTTGGCTTTCTTACATCACTTGACCTCTCCAACAATCGTTTTTCCGGAGAGATTCCCGTGGATCTTGCCAATTGTACGTATTTGAATATCCTTAAACTTGACAACAATCAGTTGACGGGTCAAATTCCGTATCAAATTGGGAATCTTAACCGAATGAAGACATTTACGGTTACGAGGAACCATCTGGTTGGGCCCGTTCCTCGTTTTGTGAATTCTACGATTGAAGCGGATAGCTATGCAGATAATCCTGGACTGTGTGGGGAGCCGTTGCCTTCTTGTGGAGGCCCTTCGGTAAAACACCGTACTCCGATAGTCATTGGAGCTGCTGTTTGTGGGGTGTCAGTTGGGGCTTTGGTTTTTGCTGTTGGTATGTTCTTCTTTTTACGCAAGGTGGCTAGGAAGAAGAAGGAAGAGGATCTTTTGGGCAATAAATGGGCAAAAAGTATCAAGGGAACCAAGCGCATTAAGGTACGATACACTAATGCTATATAGATAGTTTATTACCGAAGATTGCTCCTTTTAGGTTTGGCCTTGAGTTTTAGATTATAATTTTAAAGGTAATTTAAAAATTTTACATTTGTGCCTTCAAAAGTAAAAAGTGGTGTCTGAGAATTATTGGTGGCAAATCATTACTTTACATGAGAGTCTAGTTGAGAAAATAAGTTTCCGTTTGAGTAAAGGTAGTCTTGTTCTGGGACATCCCAAAAGTGAAATTTGAGTGCAAAATTTGGAACAAATTGGAAATATTATGCAATGGATTCTTCCTCCAATACATTTTCACAAATTCATTTCAAGGTTTTTTAGTTTCTTGGAAATGATATTAATACATCATTAGTCTCTTTGATCTTCTTTTTCGCCAACTTAAGTAGGTGAAAAAATTCCTTTTTGTTATATATACACATAAAATAACTCACAATTTTATCTTCTATTGTTCAGCTTTCAATGTTTGGGAAATCAGTTTCTAAAATGAGCCTCAATGACATCATGAAAGCCACTAACGACTTCAGCAAAGAGAATATAATCGGGTCCGGAAGAACCGGAACGGTATATAAAGCATCACTCGAAGATGGAACCTCTCTTATGGTTAAAAGATTACAAGACACCCAACACTCGGAAAAAGAATTTATGTCCGAGATGGCTACTTTAGGAAATGTAAGCCACCGTAACCTGGTACCACTTCTCGGTTACTGTATGACTAAAAAGGAACGATTCTTAATCTATAAGTTCATGGCAAATGGTACCTTACACGAAAAGCTACATGATGCGAAAGATGGTGCTGAAGCTATGGATTGGCCTTTAAGGCTCAAAATCGGGATTAGAGCCGCAAAAGGATTTGCATGGCTCCACCACAGTTGCAACCCACGTATAATTCACAGAAATATAAGTTCAAAATGCATTTTACTCGACGAAGATTACGAGCCAAAAATTTCCGATTTTGGACTTGCTCGACTCATGAATCCTGTCGATACCCATTTGAGCACTTTCGTGAATGGTGAATTTGGCGATTTGGGTTATGTTGCTCCGGAATATACTAGAACTTTGCTAGCAACCCCAAAGGGCGATGTTTATAGTTTTGGGGTCGTGCTTTTGGAGCTCGTAACGGGCGAAAAACCGACTTTTGTGGCTAAAGCACCAGAAAGCTTTAAGGGTAATCTCGTGGAGTGGATTACACAACTCTCGAGTGAATCTAAGCTACATGATGCAATTGATGAAACTTTGGGTGGAAAAGGTTATGATAGCGAGGTCTTTCAGTTTCTTAAGGTTGCGTGTAGTTGTGTGCTTCCGGGACATAAAGAGAGGCCTACTATGTTTGAAGTGTACCAACTTTTGAGAGCTATTGGGCAGCGTTATGCTTTTACTACTGAGGATGATGTCATGGTGCTTTCGGAAGAATCGGGGAATGCAGGTCCGTTAGTGGAACTCATTGTTGCTCGAGATGTATAGGAATGCGATTTAAAGAATTGAGGTATAATGATGAACAGAATTATAATTTATATGTATAATTATAATTATTGTTTGTATTTTGGATGATTTTTGTTTCTTATTTAGAGCAGTGTTTCTATATTTAATTGTGTTTTCCTGTGCACAACTACTTGGATTTTGTAGGTGAATTAGTAGCTCGCTTGGATGTATAGTTATTGCTAGATTTTTTTACTATAAATGTTTTGCATAAGTTTTTCTGATTCGATTTCCATATCGTATTTTTATTATGTTTGGACTTTTAAGTAACCAACGTTTAACGAGGTTCATTCGAGAGTATCAATCGAGTTTAGTAGCGTGATATTTTAATATATGTATATTGTTATTTTTTTAACCTTTAAGAGTGCCCAAGCCAATAACTATTCAACTATGACTTAGGTTTACATGAGAAATTATTGCATTGTTTTAGTTCAATGGAGATGAAATCATTTTTCTTAGATTCCTCTCAAATTGAATTGGATGACCAAGTAAATAAGATTGTTATCTTATCCTTAATATCCTCTAGAAAAAGATAGTGAAAGGAAATTAGAAAAACTTCTAGTAAAATGTTCAAGAATGTGATTCCTTTTGTTTTGTTTTGTTTCTACTTTCTAGACAAAAAAGCTGACAACGTTGCTGCGAGTAGAAATGTACTAAATCTTCCATACTTAATCAAACAAAAATTAGGACCAAAAAAAAATCAAACAAAAATGCTGACAAAGGTAGGTGTGAATCTGTTATTTTTTATCCACATTTTAGATTTTGGAAGTTAGTCATCAATGTAATATTTTGTTGAAGTTGATTTTGTTATTTTAAAAGAATCAAATTAAAACCAACTTTTTATCAATCTACAATCAAAATTTGATTTTCATCCATACCCCACTAGCTAGGTGCCTTAATGCTTCAAGGAGATATTTTTGTTCTATATATTTATAGAGTATCCAAAATCTGTTACATTCATCTATATAATACATACAAAATTTTAAAATGAAAAGTGCATTTACCTAACACATTGGCCACACTGCAAATTTCTACATGTTCTATGGCCAAATACCTATAGAAGTGTTACATGATGATATAAACATCAAGGGGAAGAACTCTCCTCAGAGGAACTATGTTGCCCTCGTTTTGGAAATTCCCCGGAAACCGACTGGAGCATCGGATTCACTGGAACCGGAAATTTGTAAGCCGAACTAACTATTGTTCGTTCGTTTATCATCCCAACTTCCTTACACACCCGATCTAGATTCGTTAGAAAGTCTCTCACAACCATAAATATTCTGAAAGGATGGGCCTCTTCTTTAGCCGAGTTTCCATGGAAGTACTCCGTAATTTCCTTCACTAAAGAAAGAGCTACACTTTCTTGAGCTTGAATCCTAATAATATCCTCTTCAGCTTTTCTCATGAAGCATTTCATAGATTCAGAAAACTTACAACTACTATTTTCTTCTAAAAGGGTTGCTTGGTTTAATTTTGATACTTCTTCAATGTTTCTAATTCCTTTTGAAAGCTTGGAGACCTCACTACTGAGCACTTCTGCATCCATAGCAGCAGCCTTTTTCACATTAGAGAGCTCTGAACTTAGAGATGAAACAACTTGGAGGCCGACTTTCCTGCAATTGGCCTCATCTGTTTTCTCGTTTTGGTTCCCATTAGAAAGCCGGGCACCCTCGCTTCTTATTATCTCCTCAACAACAAAGTGCAAGAGAGTCGTTTTCCCATCGGCTCCTTTTACATCTACAAGTTTGAGAAGTGTGTCGAGTTTGAAAGCATGTGCGTCTCCACGATTTGTTCCCACATTCATTCGGTTCCCGGTCTTCAATACGGCTTCTAGAAGTTTTAGAAACATTCGGCTAGTCCTCAATTCCTCACAGGCTACCTGTAAAATCAATAAGTACTTAGTAATCGATAAATATATACCCCTTCATGTTTGTTATAATTGCATATACACCCTCATAAAAACCGGTACGTCTCTAGTTAAATTCGAAGTCAACATTGACCAGATGTAAAATGGCTATTTTTCACTAAAATTGTGATGGGATTGCATTTGTTGTCAGGGTTTTTATAAGGTGAAAAGTATGAGAGATTTTGGTAATCTCAGTTAACCTTAGGAGTTGTGTAGGTAACTACCCTTATTGAAATACTAAGAATTTGAATTTCTGAAAGATACGTCTTTTCAATACTCTAATCAATTTGTCAGTATTCCCCCAATTCCAAAAAGTATGATGAGCAAAATCTTGATTAGTAATATCCATAACACAAAAAAGATTGATAGTAATTTGAAACATTACCTCTAGAGTTTCAAATGACTTTTTGAGGTACTCAACCTCAGATTCAAAATTGGATATGTATAGCATTGAATCGACTCTCTTGAATGCGTAAGGAATGTCAAGAACAGCCTTCAAAAACTTCTCAGCAGTCCCAAGCTTGATTGGAGAATCATCTTTAAAGTCTCTTAGCTTTCGCTCTTCTTCCTTAGTTGGGGCCATCTTCAACAAACTCTCTAGAAGCTCAGTACCAAGAGTATCTGCATTGCCTGTGTTCAAGGGAAAACAAAATTATATACATGTCCAGTTGATAATTACAATAATCATCTTAACTTCCAAATTAAAACCACTCAAGCATATTATGGGTTCATTAACTCTTAAAGGTTTCAAGAGTCATGCTACAAGATACTTTTTTTATCAAGACATCAAGGGACACTCATTTGTAAATGCATTTCTTGATTCTTTAATCTGTTAATAACAAACATCCTCTCATTTCTTGCTGAGACAACACCAATATGGTGGCATGTCTTTATCAAGTCATTATTCAAATAACTTTTGAGAAATAGAAAAATTATAAGAATTTAAATTCATTCAAATACACATCAAACTAAGACATAATTCAGTTAGTATCTTACGTTGAATGATACAAACATTTTACGTGCATTGGAAATCATAGTGAATAAATTCTCATCCAATCAAATATTATCTAAACCACATCCACTGCACAATATATATTGAAATAAAACAAATATCAACGTGAATTTTGTAGTACAATACCTTCCAAGAGGCCCTCACAGACTTCCTCTATAGTAACATTGAGCGCCCTTAACTGAATGGCGATATTTTGTGCCTTCTTGGGATCAAGAACCCTACTGCCATTGTCTAATCCGGGCGAGGGAAGAACATGCCATTTAGTTCCATCCTTTGGACTTGGTTTTGCAGTATTCACCACAAACAATGTCTCAATCATCTCCTCATTCAATCTACATATGATTCAACAATTTATTATTAACTTGCTCAAAACAACAAATGAAATCACAATTTGTTAAATTATAAATATATCCATGATTATCATACTTGAAAGAGCTGCATTTGAGTTGATCCCACACCATCTCCCGATCAGAACTCGCTCTTACTTTGTCCCAATGCAGTGGTTTCAATTTAGGCTTCGGAGTTGTGCTCTCATTCTGCTCTAGATCCTTTTCTTTATTGGTAGAATCTCCGTCATCATTCTTCTCAACAAAATCTGAATCATTCGACAACTGAATTGGAGAGACTAATTTGGGAGTTTCCACAGCAATCGGCCTTATCGAGGTTGGCAATGCCGGTGTCTCTAAAACTGGCCTTTTCACTGATAGCGGAGGTGGAGGCGGTGGTGGTGGTGGTGGTGGTGGTGGTGGTGGTGGTGGTGGGGTGGTGGTGGTGGATTTATCCTTTACAGGACTCATAGTTCTCACCGGAGACACCAGATTCCGTTCCGATGCATTTGAAATTCTCGGAGACGATTCTTCGCTTCTCAATGAATACCTATCTGGTGACGATGAACTTGGCGGAGAAGGGGAAGCAGATTCCTTGAGAACCAGAATCTGCGGCGGTGATCTAATTTCCCGATGCAATGGCGGGTTAATGGCTTGAATCTCAATTAAGTCAGGCGACTTTGGAATTGAATTTTTAGGGCTCATACTATTCTCCGGAGAACCCGAACCGGATCCGGAAACCGAAGAAGAGTAAGTGGATGAAGAATTCGAAGTAGAGCCATTGAAATTCTCGATTTGTGCTGCAGCAGCTGCAGCAGAAAAAGCATATCCCCTTCTAGAACCCGATCCAGTCCCAATGGAGCTTCCTTTGGGAGAATAAAACTCTTCATCCTCATCATCACCTTTGCTCGACGCCACGTCAGCACTCCGATAGTTCTGCTGCTGCTGCTGCACGTTCAACGGCGGAAGCGGTCGGAGCTCCGGCGAGTCGAATTTCCGTGAATTCGAAGAAGCGGTGCTGTGACCAATGCCGGTGGTGGTGGCTGTGAGGTGTGAATTGACCAAAGTACCTAAGTACAAAAACTCGGAGCTCGTCTGCGAAGGTCTCTGGAGCTTGGGAATACTGTTGTTGTGGTGGTTGAAGGAAGCGGCGGTGCTGTTGTTGTCGGATCTATGGGTTTTGGAAGAGGAGGAGTCGGCGGCGGCGATGGATGGTGGTGATCTTCGTTTGCGGAGGTGGAGGAAGAGTGCGAGGGAGACGATGGCGACGGCGGCTAGTACGGCGGCGATTGCAACGGCGATGAGTTTGGATGAGGCGGATTTGGATTTGGAAGGGTTGGGGACGGTGAGGGATGAGATGTTGGCGGGGAAGGAGGCGAAGGAGGCTGGGGAGGGTGGGGGTGGGGAGGAGGGGTAGGATGGGAAGAATGGGGTAGTGTCGTTGGGAGTGATAGGAGTAGAAGTGGAAAAAGGGTATTTAGGGGGGGAGGGGGAGGGGTTAGGGGGTTGGGATGGAGGAGTGGAGCCTTGGGGAAAGAAAGGCTGGTGGAGAATGCGGCGGTGGAGGGTGGCGGTGGTGGTGGAGGATAAGGGGAGGAGGGTGAAGGATAAGAGGAGGGGGAAGAGGAGGAGGGTGGTGGTTGAAGAGGAGGTGGGCATTTTTGTTCTGTTTTGTTCTGTTCTGTTATTTTTCTAGTGTGTGTGTGTGTGTGAGTAAATGTAAGCTTAGCTGTGGCTGAAGAAGTGAAGTGTGCATGTGGTGGTGGGGGACTGTATTGAGTATTCACATTACACACTCACTGTGTGTGTGAAAATATGAAAAAAAAAAAGAAAATTAGGATATATATAGAAACGATACGATATAGATAGTCAAACAACAATTTTGTTTTTTAAATTAACGATCAATTTAAAATAAATTGAATTTTACTCAAGTTACAATAATTTTTCTTTGATAAATACTCTACTGTTGTACGTAGTAGTTAAACAACAATGAATGAAGAGAGTAGTAGATTGGGAAGTGTAATAATAATAATTATTAATTATTAATTGCTTGTAGTGAATTATTAGCGTAATGATGAAAATGGAGTAGTAATGTTTTTTGCATGAATGAATCCAGCTAAGATTCTGCTGGTGGTCTAATACTAGTGTTTTCTTGATTGCTTCACTTACTCATTTTTTGTAGGTAGTACATTTTTATACACACGCACCAACAGTTTTAGTCTAATTACAAAATTCTCCTCGTTCCTTAAACCAAATCCTACTCTATAAATTTAAGTTTGGATTAGAATACCTAACTGATTTAAGCAACTTAATTTCATCAAGACTTTATAAATATATTACGGTACAGCTTTAAAATAATTTTGAGAGCTCCCATCGTTGAATCAAATTTACCATAACTAACCTTTATATTAAATGAATTGCAAGTTGGTCCATTACTGTAAAATGGACATGCCATTTTGTTGTTATACTTGGCTTTGGTAAATGTACAAATAAAATGCATAAGTTAGGGAAATAATAATATTAACGTGTACTGCGTGTAGCATAAATCTAGATTGCTTTTATTTTATATAGTACTATAATTCTATATGAAAATTATTTATGCCAATTCAGGTTTTTTTCCAAATATATCTGACTTTATTTGAATTTGAATATGAAAGCATCAACCGTATATAACTTCAAGGATCTTGCATCAAAATAACCTGTATATAATATAATGTATTAATAGTGGTTTTGAATTTAAATTTAGCTTTGATTCAATTGAAATATAACTCATGATCATGGATCTAAGGCCATTTCCAATGGTAGAGGAAGGATCAAGGCTTTGGAGCCCTGAGTTTGTCCCTGTTCTTAACCCTGTTTGATCGTCTCCAATGGCAGGGCTTTCAGTCTCAATTACTTTCAATTTCATTTATTTCCCACTCTCACGATCTCACCATAATAATAATAAAATTAAAAGAGAGTTGAAAATAATCAAATTAAAATTGATTCATAACACGAGTTACAACATTAAATAAATGGCAGACATAAAACAAGAAGGAAATATATGAAGCACAATATTTTAATTATTTCTCGTCCAAACCAGTGCTTGCCTTCATTCGACGAACCTCCCGACTAAGACCTTTTTGTTGATTTCCTGTAAAAAAAAAAAAAAAAAAAAAAAAAAAACCAGGCAATCAGGTAAAAGTGATAAAAACGTACGTATATCTAGGATGAGTTTTGAGGGAAGCCTTTAATTCCCTCAAAACTCACTCGACCTTACTAATTCTATCATTGGAGTTAGTTTTCATAAAACTATATCTGACAAAAAAACAAATATATGGAATCTATCACTATAAACTCTCAGTTATTATTTTCAGAGTAGAGTATAGATGTACTAATATAAACCATTAAGAAAAACTACTGCATGTTGTACGTAATAACTGTTGCATGAAGTTTGGGGCCAGACCAGATTCAACTTCAAGAAGAGAGAGAAAGAAATGGGAATTATGGGAATATGGGATGGAGGTGGTATAAATAATAGTAATAATTTATTACTAGTAAATTATAAATAGTAGTAAATATGTATAATGGTCAAATATTTTGACTGCAATCCTACCTCGAATACATGGAATGGGATGGGAGTTGCGTGTACTGTGTGTAGCATCTAGCAATTATAACGCTAAACCGAGCCACCGACGCTTCGACTTGCTATATAAAATAATTAAATAAAAATTAGTACTGTAGTAGAATTAGTATTTCGTAGTTTTATAGTAATAAATGAATGAAAATATTGTAACTTATGATTCGTACGACATCATCTACGTACTACGTCGTTTCAGACTGATCACTTTATGGAATCGGGCCACCGCCCCCAGACCCAGGTGTTTTTTCTTTCCTTCTCGTTATCCTCACAATTTATTTTATCTCCCAATGAATTTTCTGGAGTATTTAAATTTACTATACTTCTCATTCAATTTTCTCTCATATGTTTCCCCGATAAATTCTTAGTAAGAATTAAAAAATGAAATGATTAGAAAACATTATTATAGCTTTAAAAAAAAGTTATTCATAATTAGGGCATATGTTACATCATTCTATTACGACGTGAAAAATATTATGTATAAGAAAAAAAAAATTATTTTGAGAATTACCAAAATGGAAATTCAATAAAACATTTAAGGACCGATATATAATAGTATAAATCTAGATAGAGTTGGTCATTTCGATTAGAATTTTTTTTTTAATCGAATTTTTTATTAAGTGCAATTTGTAATTTCAAACTCTTCACAACTTCTTCTACTACAATAAGAAATAATCATTTAACTTAACTCATGAGTTCAAATATTATTCATTTGCCTACCATAAAGACATTTTTAACCACCCTATTTAATGAATTTGTTGAAATCTTATCTAGAAACAACCATGTAATAATAATGGAAGATGATCTATAAATGCGTTACTAATCTCATTTATGTTCTTATAAAATTAAATACTATATATATTTGAATTATAAGAGATACCCATTCGTTTTTTTAATTTGTCGTTTGGAAAAATTGCATACGGATTAAGAAATGCAATAAATAGACACTTTTTTAAATAAAAGCTTTAAAATACCCTTTTAACCAAATAATCATAACATTAATTATAAGAATTAACAAGAAGAGTAATATTGGTAGAAAAAATTAATTTTACATTAAAAATCTAAAATGACAAATAAAAATAAGCAATTTTTTTTTTGGGTCAAAGTGACAAATAAAAAAAACGGAGGGAGTATCATTGAATCATTCCATTGTACCATACGGTATGTTTGAAACCCGAGTCTTTATAAAATAAGATTTTATAGAACATAAATGTATATGAGATGACCCATCTCAACCACTAAAAAAAGTCAACAAATCTAAACCACAATTTATGGTCGAAATGTTCAATGATGATGTGACATCGAATATTTAGAAAAAATAAACATATGTTAAATTACATACTAAACCTTTGATTAATATGTTTTAAAAAAACTCTCTAATCTAAATTAATTTCAAATCTCTTTTTCAAAAAAAAAAAACAAGGGAATTACACTTTTCATACCAAACTTTTGGCTACTTTATACATTTCATACCAAACTTTTCAAAAAGACACATTTTGTGCAAAAGTTAGACAACTTTTTTTACATTTCATTCGGCTGGATGAAAAAGGTCACGCGTCAAGCACATGTCCGTTTAACTCACCATTTTTATCTCTTCAGGGAATATTTACAATTGGGCAAAAAATACCTAAAAAGGTAAAAAAAAATGGGAGGGGGTAATTGCAATTATTGCCGCCATCAATTCCTCTCTCTTCACCTCCGACACCACAACCACCGCCCAACCCTTCTCCACGCGAAAACAGTATTTACATGAGCGAAGTAATTAGACTTGTAAAAAGTATTGGACTTAATTTGTAAGTTATAGGAGGGGCATTTATATTTTCTGTCGATATGAGGCTGTAAAGTGCTTAATATGTAACTTTTGGGATAAGATTTTTGTCAATTTTTTAAAGTGAATTTCATAAATCAAATGAAAGTTTTTGTTAATTTTGAAAGAAAAAAACCAGGGGATTTATTGCAAAATATTAAAGCTACGAGGGGTTATTGGTAATCTTTTAAGTTAAGGGGATATTTTTTCATCATTTGGTTGGGTAAAATTGTCATCTCGAATTGAGAGAGATTTTTTTCATAATAATAATAAAAAGTACAGGGTTTTTTTTGCTAATAAAAATATCACATAACTGTTTATTTAGTAATGAAAGACCCAAGGGATGTTGTTGAATTTCACTCATTAAAAATAATAAATTTACCTTAAAGAAAATAAATTATTTTAATTTAAATTTTAAGGGGACACGTGTCATCACGATAAATATTATCTCATATGATCTCCATCCCTCAAAATCTCATTTTAGATGGACTCTGAAAACACTTGCAATAATTATTCTAAGCTAAATAGAAAAGAAAAATAAACTTTCAGTTATTAATAGTAACCTAGCAACTTAATTACATTTGTGATTTTTTTTTTTAGAAACATTACATGATGTACCAAGTCTTCTTCATTACAATCGTTGACCATGAATTAGCAAAATCGACTATATAACACTAACTGCAATCATACTTCGAGAGGATTAAGCTCTCGAAATCGCACCAAACCTACACACATCGAGGGTATCGATCGTCGATTCGTTTATATCAGTTGTCACTTATCGTTTGTCATCGATACCCGTTCATCAAATATGACCCGCTTTGCTTTGGGATCCATATCCGAACCAAGATGTCCAATCATGATTCGACCCGGTAATCCATTAAGAAAACTATAAATAGCCCTCATAAATGAGATAAAAGGTACGCACAACCTAAGCAATAAATACTGTCCGATCTCTCTTCTAATCTCGATACTTACTTAAGCATCAGAGGGTTATCGCCGGGTCACCACCGGCATTTAACCTGACGTAGCTATATTTGATTTCATGTTAGGATCCATATTACAAATTTGAGGTGAAGTTTGACTGATCTACTAATCCTCATATTGGCGAGTTGTGTTTAACCTATACCTAAAGACATTGACTTAAGAACTATTGACTCACTATAAATACGCTCATCATTACATTTATGAAATTAATACTACGGAGTAGTAATTACTAGTATACAATTATGGAGATTATTATTGAGATACCAAGTAGGATTGTCTCTGCCTTGGTGGCTTTAACGGCAGTTTGTGGCCGACAAGCTGTATAAATAAACTATGAATATATGAGATTAGTGCGCATTAATTTAAATCATCAGTCGAGAATAATTAATTAATTAAGTAGTTAAAATGACACTGGGAAGAACTAGTTAATTAAGTAATTGGTGACATTTGAAATTTACTAGTTAATTTGGTGACATTTAAAAATTATATATATATATATATATATAACTATACTAGTTAATTTGAATTTTTAATACAGTTCAACTCTATTAATACACTGTCGATGAGACAAATCAACTTAAACAATATGTTGTCTATTCTACAGATACATTTGCACCCAATAAATACAGACATTATAAAGAAATAGTATCTAGTATTTAATTGGCGTATTGAAAAGAGATATTATTAAAAGAATAGTGTTTCCTGTTCCAATCATGCATATATATCATTTTCAGATCAGTAATGAAACAAAACATACATTAATTTGTACCCAACAAAAAAAAAAACATTAATTAAACAAATACTGTAGATTCTAGTCCCTTTCTAGGAAAGCAGAAAATTACGTTGAATTGGGTGAGGGGTTGGGACGTTCTTCCCCCATTTCCGAAAGAAACCAAGAAACTAGCTACTATATATAATAATAGTAATAATTGTAACATAGTAATAAAGTCGTAATCCCACTACAAAATTTAAGTTTGACCTTGAAGGTGACTCGGGCTTTTTGTCTTTAGGTGGGGGCGGCCACTCTCCGATACTATGTTATTTGGGAAAATTGCTTTTTTGGTACCATAGGATAGGCTGACTTGCACTTTTGGTACCATTGGATATGAAAATGCAAATTTGGTACCATAGGATAGGTTTTTATTGCACTTTTGGTACCATTGGATATGAAAATGCAAATTTGGTACCATAGGATAGGTTCTCATTGCACTTTTGGTACCATTGGATATGAAAATGCAAATTTGGTACCATAGGATATGTTTTCATTGCAATTTTGGTACCAAACCCAATTTTTCTACAAAATTAATGGCAATTTACCCCTATTAAATGCATAATGTTCAATTTAACCCCTCGTGGTTTAAAAAAGAGCATTTTACCCCCTGAAATTTTGTAAAAATTTCACATCGCCTCCCTGATATTTTTATAGGCGGCACTTAATCCACTTTTATTATGATAATGTGATATTTTACCAATTGTGTTATGATAAATATGGCAATTTACCCCCTATGTTAAATAAAATAGTTTGCATGCATACTCTCAATTTCGGCAAGTGAGTTACAATCTCCGGCTAAAGGGGGTAAATTACTTCATTAAAATTTTACAGGGGGTAAATTGATTTCTTTCAAATTATAGAGTGATAAATTGAACATTATGCATTTAATAGGGGGTAAATTGCCATTAATTTTGTAGAAAAATTGGGTTTGGTACCAAAATTGCAATGAAAACCTATCCTATGGTACCAAATTTGGATTTGCATATCCAATGGTACCAAAA
This sequence comes from Penstemon barbatus, assembly GCA_003313485.2. NCBI lineage: Eukaryota > Viridiplantae > Streptophyta > Magnoliopsida > Lamiales > Plantaginaceae > Penstemon > Penstemon barbatus. Next base: position 8,295,299 of record CM064877.1, on the reverse strand, counting down.
GTGCAATGAAAACCTATCTTATGGTACCAAATTTGCATTTTCATATCCAATGGTACCAAAAGTGCAATGAAAACCTATCCTATGGTACCAAATTTGCATTTTCATATCCAATGGTACCAAAAGTGCAAGTCAGCCTATCCTATGGTACCAAAAAAGCAATTTTCCCTATGTTATTTTATCAAAGACAAATTTTAAAATTTTAAATTAAAATTAATCATGTTTGGAATATCTTACAATATTATTAAATCTCACACAAATTCAAAAATATAATGTTATTAAATCTTAAACAATATTTAAAAATTAAATATTTACATTTTTTGTTAAGTTTTTTTTTTTTTTTTTTTTTTCAGTAGACATCTCCTTTTTAGTTTAGGTATTTAAAAAAAAAATATTATAAATAAAAGAAAATCTAAAAAAACTTGAACAAAGTGGCCGACAATCAGTCGAAGGGTTCTCACCTTCCCCCACCGCCCACGACTGCCCTTCCCCCTTCCCCCGCCTCATTGAAGATCATCATCGCCTCCCCTTCTCCTTCCGTTGCAACGGTGGAGATGTCCTAAATTACGGTTAATAATAATAACAATGATATTCTTTTATAGGAATAATATTTACAGGAAAACAACAATCTGAAATATGTATAATTATTTTGTTCTTTATAAAACAAATCAGACTACTGAAATTCGACTTAAGCTCAATTTTATTTGATGTAATATAATAAATTTGAACAATATTAAAAATTGATAACCAAAAATTGCACTATTAGAAATTATATATAGAAAGGATTTCGTAGATTACTTAAGCTTTGAAATTTATTTAAATTTATGAAAACTGAGTGCATGCAACACTCATACAATCACTCACATTAATAATTGACACTCTAATTAATCTCTAATCACACCTAAACTTATTCAGTGGGACTACTCTATTATAAAAAATAAAAAAAGATCAATAGGACTACTTGATTTGTTGCTTTATGTAACAATGTGAATGTATAATAATAGGATTTCAAAGATTGTTGCATGATTACAAAAAGTAATAAATGGCCCAACTTTATCACTCTTTTTTCTCTGACAAAGTTGTTGGGATCACACTTTTACTTTCAAAAATTGTTTATTCCCATCATATATATCTTCCTTTTTTGTCTTAGTCCTTTTTCTTTTTTGTATAAAGGGTTTTTTGCATTACAACAGTGCCAAGCCACAAGAGAGCACTCCATCTTGTGGGTAGGTATTTGGGCCTTGAATCACATGGATAATATATCATTAAATGAATATCCGGACCTTAAGGTTGTATATGGATCTAGTTTGTCATGGTTTGATTTCACTCAAATCGGGTCAAACCCTATCAAGTAAAGAGTTAGAAGAGATTTCTGGTGAAATTTCAAGTTTCAACAAATCGAAACACACACAATTCTATTTGAGACCTATAAAGTCTTGATTTGAGATCTGTCATCTATTTTTTACCCATAAAGTTATTGATTTGACATCTACCATCTATTTTTCTCCTCCAAACCCCAACAACCAAACCTCAATCCAAGTCATAGTTTCAAAATCCACTAACTATTATTTAATAATATTTTACAATTTCAATATTTCAATGAAACCATTATCCAAATCGAGTTATAAAGGTTTCGCCGAAATCTCTGAAACCAATTATTAAGACCAAACCGAAACCAAACCCAGTCAAACTACTTCCATGTTAACCCTAATTGTCTTATGTGATGGTGGCCAAAGGAGCAATTGGTCCTGTTGAAATCACAAGTGACCTTAACATAATGATTCAAAACTAACCCGTTTTGAAGTCCAATGGTCAAAACTTGTGGCATCCTCACCGTGTGGCCATACAAACAAGAGGAAAACATGACCTCTGTGCTATATTAAATCTTAAGGGGGATGCGATCCTTAATAGTTCACTGTTGGCGGAAGCCAATGTCCCGGGGTCCCGGAGATTAAAATTGAAACTTTTTTCAGAAATAAGGGGTTAATTATAAGATAATAACAAACATGAAAGGAATTTTCGTAATACCCAATGTGAGATTTTTTTTTAGTAATTTGACATTATTTCAGGGGTATCCGTAATTTCACCAATCTTTAAATATGAGACGCAATGTTGCACGACATTGACAAATGCTCGATCACATCATTTCCTATTTCGTTTACTAGTGTGAGGTATTAGTGAGCATTTAAAAGTAATACTATCTTTTAACACGATGATAGATAATCTTGCAATATGGTATTTGTGATATAAAGTGTTCACTAATTTTTTTTTCTCTTGGTCAGTTGGTCCGGTTCCGGTTCTAGTTCTCAGCTCCAGAGCCAAAGAAGTTGTACAATATTTTTGGGGAAGCGACGTTCTTTGGGTTCCATTAGAAGTAAAGGAAAACCCATATAATTCATGGAGTCATAGCTTGAACTGAAAGTCCAAACCAACTCCATATTTAAGATTCAATTATTTCTAGTGTATTTGGACTTGGATCCTATGTAATTCTCAAGATCTATAATTGTATTTAAGTGCATCAAAAACCTCCACAATTATCTCTCCTTCTTCTACAACAAACTTCTCAACAGTCATTGAACTTTCATTATAGGAAGACAGACATGCAAAGAATGTTAACCAAATATATACAATAAAGTATTGAATGTAACCGACATCCTCTATAATCTATATAGTAGTAGCTAGCGCTGAGAATCATCTGCCAACTATCAATGCTAAGTACATGATGCAATAGGTTTAAGTCTGTGCATCTGGTAGTGAAAATTTAACTTTCTTTTTACCCTGTTAAAAATGGAAAAAATGTTTTTTTTTTTTTTATTTTACATTTTTGTTAGTGCACAATACATTAATCACTGGTATAGGCAAAATAAACTCAGAAGAATGTGACTGCCTGCATAGAGTTTAGATATAAAAATACTAACCTCCACGTTTGGCTAATTATTAGAACATCCACCTTGGAGACGAATGAACCGCACTTGGCCTTGGCCTGTTTTGTTGCTCCAAGCTGTTCCTTTTCTTCATGATTGAAGAAACTGTTGGGCTAAAGTAGTCGTTACTCCTTTGAGAAGTCGCGCCCGGTGAATAAACCTTCTTCCCTGGCATAAAGCTCTGGTGCTTCTCTAACATTGCCCCACGAGCAATTGGGGTTCTCTGAACCGACCCTTGTCTGTTATAATTTACACAACTTTGGCTCCTCCCGACATTATAGTAGTACCCTTTTCGTGGACTTGTATAATTACGGCTTTCAGCTGTTTCCGCAGAGTACATTGTAGTCTCTCCTTCACTACTGTAATCGGGTGGTACCTCGGAGATATCAATAGGTGAAGAGCTTGATTGGACCTCACACTGAGCTCCATCAATAGACCCTGTTGATTCAGCATCTGCCATGGGGCCAGATGGTCCGATGTTTCTTTCTCGTACTGGCGGTTGTTGCGAGAAGAAATCATTATCATAATTTTGATCGAAGTTGGGAAGCAAATTCCTTGATGGTTGAGGTGATAATGCAGCTTTGGCTATCGTTGGTGGAAAATTGATATCCAGAAGCTGAATCTGAGTGGTTTTTTTGTTTCTAGCTGGGCCTGAAGTCAAAATTGATGACTCATAAATTTCCGGAGTGGGAATCCCCTGCATATGAGTCGCACCTTGTGGATCATCATGTAAGGTCTTATCTTCCAAAGAATTGACAGCAGAACTTGCTACAGGTACATACTGCTCTACAGGTCTTGATATCTGTTTTGATGATGATGTTGGGGTTCCCTCATATTCGCCTTCTGTTGTCTTAAAAACTCTACGCATTGTGAATGATGCACAAGAATGCTCACTTTTCTGACCAGAGGACATCAACCGTATTAATGGTAATTTAGGTTTGTTGAGTTCATCGAGGTTTCCTTCCCAATGCTGATTTAACCAATCACATATAATAGGGATAGGGATGCCAAATTGCATGGGGACATCTTTCTTCCACAATGATGTTGAAGATGATGAGGTTGAAGAAGATTTGGTGTTTGGAGAAGTTGCAAGCTTCATAGGATCGCAAACCATGAATGCAAGATTTCCCTGAAGATCAAAACCAGCACAACCTGGCCCCCAAGTTATGCCATCGGTAGACAACTTTATCAGATTGTCAGTAGCTATTACCACCTTACCTTCACCCACTGTCAACTCCTGTTTCTCTGTGTATCCTAAAAGATAAACTATACTTCCCAGCTCAAGATTTGGTTTTGAACAAGTTTTCAAGTGGTGAGGTTGCTGCACTTGTGTATTTGACTCTCCATCTAGGGCATCAAGACCCACTATTGTCAGATCAAGAACAGAACTCGTAATATAGAACCTGGAATCATAGACAAGATATTACAAAAAACATTGATTACCAGAAGTACGGGTACATGACTGATTTTTTGTCCCCCTCTCAAGACACATCAAATCAACATAAAGAAGCAAGGTTAACGTGCAGCAGCATGGCTACTGGCTAGGCACAAACAAATCATTTTGTATGTGCAGGAATTTGCAGTCGTGGACCATGGTAGTAAAGTATTCTACATGTAAAATCTCTAAAGTTGCAGTTCTAATGAAGATCTGAAAGTCATTTCTTGAGATACTCCATATTTTAGCTAAAAAAGAAAGAAAATAATGTTTTCCCTAATACAGGCCTTTTTGAAGCACACGAGCTTTATGATAAACAAATATCAAAAGTTGATGCAACATTATAACACATGGAAGTCCTATGGTCCATTCCTGCTCTGACTGACTATATAAAAACTATTGAGCTCATCAATGGAAGAATTCAATTTAACACTAATCACTCCTTTGTGATTTTACAACTTTGGTGGTCATAAATAAAAGATCATCTCGTGATGGTCATAGCTATCAATCATTTATTTACAGACGATATTTTATCACAATTTATACAACATCATGGAGTTCACTAATAGGGTTAGTGGTCAATTACATAAAGCAGATGCGAGAATAAAATAAAACATGATCTATCTACTTGGTAGCAGTAAGTTCATCTTCCGACTTCCGTGGATCATTCACCCGAAATTCCATAAAATGAATAGATCATTCTATCTTTCACATTTAATAGCAACAATAACGTTTGCAATGTAAGAACCTATCTTTTTCTGATATAAAAATAACGAAATTGAAATTTAGAGGTTAAAAAAAAGTGCATTCAGTCGCTATCATATCGAATACATTCCTTGATGAACTCAGTTCATTTGAATAAAAAGAAAAACTACATTTCGCGTGTATTATTAAGAAGCTAATATGATTTCAAGCTGACCTATGAGGGAAAAGGCTAGCGGATAGGCCGTTGTGGAGGCGGATCTCTGCGGCTTCCGCGGAGGCAACGGAGGGGAGATTAGCGTGGGTGGTGAGAAGAAGATTCCGGTGTATCATGAAGCCGGTACCTCCACCGGAAATTCTGGCTATGGCCGGAGCTTTACCGGAGAAAATACCGTCCTTAACTCTCTCACTCTTGCTACCGCCGTTACAGAAACACCAGGAATCCCCCAAAACCCTCATTTCGTGCTCTATCTACACAAACTTAGATCCGAAATGGAGTGCATTTGATTTTTCCGGTAAATCTGCTTCTCTCTGTAGCTAGCTGTATTTTTTAAAATAACAGAAGAAAATGATATGATAATTTTTGTTTTTATATTAAAAGAAGAAGAAGATTATACAGATTAGAGAGTGGGGTAGTGATACACACAATTTGTGTCTGCGGAAAATAAGGATTTTTTTTCCTTTTAGCGTACCAGAAATCTGACCTCCATTACCATTTCAGAATTAGATACGCGTGAAGGTAAATATTGTGACGGCGGTAATTTTCCACTTTACTTAATAGTGCTTCATAAAGATTAAAATTTAAAAATATGATGGCCCGTGCGTGAATGGTGAAACTTGAAAGATGACTGGGTTAATTTGGCTCGGAAATTCTTACTCATATTTATTTTTATCAATTATTCAAAACGAAGTTAAAATTTGGTATAAAAAAGTAAGCTGAAATAGAATACATGGCATATCATTTTAACCACTTAATAATTTATAATATATGGACGAGTTGGTCAAAATCAAGTATTTAGTAATTCATTATAGCTTTTTTAACTAAGAATCGTGTAGGTCGAAATCAAATTATTTAAGATTATGTGGATGAGTCAGACTAATATTCATAGACGGATAATCAACCACAAAATATATGTACATTCAATATATTTTGATTATTATATGGTGAAATTCAATCAGAAACCAAATATGATCTCTTGTTAAAATTCCCTAAACCACTATATAGAGGGAAGTGGAGAGCATTTTGAACCTATCAAATGTCCGTGAGGATCTCATGTTCCATTAATATGTACTACTATGTGTCAAGTTCATAATAAACTACCACTTGTCAAATCTTCTACATTAAATCAAACAAGATTATTCTCACCCTCCTCTCCATCTCCATATTTGTTACAAATGACTACGCAGCCCTACCAAAATACATTATACTAAAAAATAATGTCATTCTTCAATTTCAAGGGCGTATGTTAGAGATCAATTTTTACAAATTAATATCTTGGATAAAAATAGATGACTGATTGCATGGTAGTTATTAAAAATCGATTGAATACATGAATATTTTAACAATTTTTTAAACAAAAGAACAAGGATATAAGGACCGCAAAAATCAATTCAACCTTATGAGTTGGCATATTGTCCTGATTTTTATTGCTCAATGACCCGCATATAAAAATATATTAATTTTAGGTAAATTGCAATAGCAATGGCAAAAATATAACCATTCTTTCTATATGAAAAGGAAAGCACACAATAAATGAGAGTAATACTACTCATCATGATAATATTGTTAGTAGGTCGCACGTAAATGGATACTTTTTTTTTTTGATAATTAAATGTTATATCTTCAAGTTGCTTAATTCATACCTATATCCAACTGTTCATAATTACTTGTAGTTGTACATACGTGCCACCAATTAGTAGCTACATCTAACTTGAATTCCACTTGCGTATATATTCAACACTAACTTCTCCAATAATATAAGTACATTCTTATAAATAAGATCACCTCTAGTAAAAGAAAACAAACATCTGTCAACATATTATTTTGACTACTTAAAGGCTTAAAGCTGCAGGCTGATTAGACTAACCGAAAAACCTTTAATCTAATCATAATCTGAGGGGAGAGAAACATTGGGAATTAATCAAGTGACTTAAGTATATTCATTACATTGCTAGATACCAAAGAATGAAAAAAAACTCCTATTTTTTCGAGATTGCTACTCAAAAGTTAAATCTTTGCACCTTGAGAGTTCAATTCAGCAAGTGAATTCAGTTCACCATCTTGGCAATCTTTAAGGAATCCAAATAAAGCTCTGCATGGAAACAAAATGAGAATGCAATGTAAACCATGCCGTGCACACCTGAAAAGGGTATTAAAGGACTATATACACAGGATACACTATCACTAGATGCAATTCGAAATCGTTCAAGACTCTGTAGAATCAACACGATATATTCTATTTATCATATATTTGCCCATGATATACCAATGTTATAATACTGTAGCAAATAGAGACTAATTTCATTATTCACTTAATATGCTTAGTTTTCCAGACTGATTGTGCAAATCCAACATCAAAGCAGATTATAGATAGCTTTCGCATTCGATGAACGAGGAGAAAATATCAAAGTAACACCATAGATATTGCGGACAGGAAATTCGCTAAAGGAATCACAACACTTGCTTTGGAATAACTAGTAGGAGAAAAGACAGGTCATATAAGCAGGAATACCAATACAAATAACAAAAGGAATTGAGGGAACCACCATTAAGAGAGGCTAGAGGGCTGCCTAACAGATTTTTCTTTTACCAAACTACCCTTTAACATTCACAATAAACGAAAGCTCCATAAAAGGATGCAGCAAGCAGAAATCTTGTCTTAATCAATTGTTTCCCCGTAAAAGTGCTTAGTATTACTTCTCTGACTTAAGATATGCAGTCTAAACTCCACCGACCTAAGCTTGTAGATTGACAAATTAAGGAGAAAGGGTAAACGACATCTCAACATACTTATTTCGACCTGTGATGTTGTATCTACTAAGAGGAGACAGCAATTTTTCTAGGCCTAGCTAAACCCAGCATCCAGCCACCTTACGAATAAGATTTTTTCTGGTAGCTTCAAATCCTACAAAATATGACTCCATTTTGAGGTATACTTGCATCTCTAGAACTAGAGATTTTACTCTAGTAACAATAAAAGTTGCAACAAATTATAAGTTCTAAAGAACCCATCTCCAAACAGTAGCTATATTTTGTTGTAGCATGAAAATTAACCTTATGAAGAGATGCACAGATTCTGAGAAGTCCTGGCAGTAGAGCGAAGACTTGTTAGTTCGGGATCCTCCTTGGCTAATGCTTTGTGATCTATATGTTACTTTATTAGAGAGGCATACCACAATCTACTCTCTGTATGTTAATCTACTTGAGCTTACAGTTGTCTTTCCTCCATTACTCCATAAATCTGTGTCAGTCTGTCTCAGAGCAATAAAGCTCCGTTTAATACACGCGTTTGCGTAATTCAACCATCTTGAACCTTCAAGACAGCTGTTCACACTACCAAGGGAAAACCTACACCGGCATATGAAAGCTTCCTGAGAGTATTGCAAATCTATTATATGAACCTACTAGATTCAGGGTTCGTACAATAACATTGGTTCTTTCTCGAAAACTTATATATTAAACATTCATCTCTTGTTGGTGATATCTCTTCTATGTCGTGAATATAAAATCCAAAGATAGCCAATTCCTTGCAATACTCAATACCACATTGTTCTGCCACAGCTACAATCACAGAACAATAAATAATTATGTGAGTGTGTTTTTTGGGCCAGTCTAAAGTGCCCTCACTCTCACATAACTCTTAAATTTGTGACGCGTATTCTGTCACTAAAACATGCAAACAAGCGAAGCTTGAGTTAAACTTGGCTCAACCTTGAGCTTTCCATCTCAAGTCGAGCCTATCGAGTCAGTCTTATCATGTTAACTCGAGCCATATTAACATAGTTAACACCAGCTAGAGAGCAAATGTATTTATATACTTCGTATATTATTATATATTTAATTTATAGGAATTAAGAAACCTGTCCTAACTCTAAACCTTGTCCTACTTTCATTTCAGAAGTCCCTATTGTGTCTCGTTGTTAAGTCCAATTCTAATCACAATCAGTGCCGCCATCGTCGCCCTCGAGCCTACCTCATAGTTAAGTATGCAGTTTAAATGAACTGCAATCCAGTTCAGATCTTAATTTATGTTGTTGGGGATGGTGTCACTTAACTAATTGAAAACTTCACTGGTTTTTTTGGTTCTCTTCTCTACTGCAAGTATTGCATTTTTTCAGATTTGAAATCTCTGTTGTTCATGATTTACAAATTTGAGAGAAGATTTTTCCCCTTTTCCTGCACTTCTCATATTTCCTCAATTAGGGTCACTTTGCCTCTGGGTTGGGGTTTTGAGCCCATCTCTTACTTCCTGGTTTTCAATTTCCATTCAGATTTTCAATGTTGTTCAGAGGTCTTTTAACTCATTGTAAAAGTTAATACTGAAATTTGCTGCCAAAGCTTGAACTCAATTCATGCTGAAGTAAGCTAACAAGCCTAACTCATTCTTCATCAGTGAGTCACGCTCAAGCTATAAATCAGCAGGCTCGGCCTTTAGATGTTAGTTCAATTTCGTGAAAATTCAACGGTTCGGCACGTTTGTACCTCCTATTATATAGTAGTATCTACCAACTAACTAACAGATTAAGGCAAAGTGCCTTGGCACTTCAGATTGGCCAGTAAATTAGAAAGCATCTATCCTTGTTAGAACGAAAAAAGATGTATTACTATTTAAGAAATAAGCTTTTCCATTAGTTAGTGATTTTGTAACTTAGAAAACTAGACAACAGTAAGCAAAGAACTCCTCAAATTCTCAACTGCAGCATCTGAAGACAAAATTAAAAGATCAAGCACCGCTTTTCAGCCAGCTATCTTTATTGCTCCCACCTCATCAATCTTTGAGCTCTTGTGCTGCATAATGTCAAGTGTAAGAAACAAAATTTAGAATAGCAATTAGGAGAAACATGGGAAGGTACACAATGACAAGGATCAGATGATATAGCACATGCAGAAGTGTTTAATAAAAGGAGATACAAACAGTCCAGTTGTCCTCTATTTACCTTACTTTTCTTTTGTTTATGAATGTCGTTGGCATCTTCATCTCCATCGTGCTTTCTCTTCTGAAATTGTGAAATATTCAAACAGGTAAATTAAATTTAAAGGTTTATCAACTATGTTACTAGAAGTGAAAGTGGTAATACCCAGAAATTCAGAAAAGGGCCATCACTGGAAAATATTAAAGTACAAATTAGAACTGTTAACTGAATTCAGTAGGTTCTACAGAGCGTGCATGACTATATATATTAATATATAGACACACAAATGAGACCTGAAAGTAGCATCCTAAGGAATTAAAAAGTCATGGTTTGTAGCACAAATAGTTTATGCCATATCATATCATATAAACTACATTTTTCTATCAGCATGAAAAAACAGCTAGCAGTTCAGACCTTCTCATGATGTCTTTTGGAATTGTCATTGCCAGATTCATGATGGCCAGTTTTATCTTTATTCTTCTCCTTGTCCTTGTCTTTACTTCGATCTTTATGCCGATGTTTATGCTTCTTGTGCTCTTTATCTTTGTCTTTGTCCTTATGTTTTCTATGCTTCTTCTCCTTGTCCTTGGACTCACTTTTAGCTTTTCCGGAAAATGTAGGAATGCCTTTCTCCGACTATTCAACATTACAAGATTAAAGATCAGTTCTCCCACCGAGGCATAAAGAATAGAAACAGAAATCAAACTCCAAAGGTTTCAGTCAATGAGCCTCAAGTTTTAGAATCCACGCTAGAATTGCAAAAGGACTATCATCATGCTGCCAGATAAAGTTCGTAAACCCAATTACTAAAAAGTACTCACAGGAGGAAGATCAACCGGTGACGTTTCCCTTAGTTGAAAGGCTTCCCAAAGCGTATCTAAATCAAAAGGTCGTATGCGTGTATTAGTTTCACTTGATAAGGATGTATCTTTAATGAGTTGGTCCAATTGCATTCCCTCCCCTTTTCTGATCTCCGTGTCCCCAACCACATTGTGAAGGTAGTGTGTCTCTGAAATCGACACAGGAAGTGGTTTCTTGCAGAAGAAGTCATGCTGAGGCAACAACTTGTAGTGACTTATAAGATCCACTGCACCCGTAAGTTCTTTTGGCCCTAATTTCGAGTAAGGATCACCAAATTGGTAATTATTATCAGAACTGATTTGACAAAAACAGATGTAAATCTGAAACATCAATTCCGTTTTCCGCTTAATATAAGCATACTTTGCACGTCAATTTTAATCTAGGATGAAACACTATATTGACATTCAGATAAGCAGATGTCAGAAAATGCAGGCAAAACTCTAAAGGGAAAAAAACTAGGCTCTCTTTCAAGATACTCCTTTTCAGATAATCTATATAGTCTAATTCCATCACCTAATGAGCCACCATGTACAGAAAAATTACATTTTCACATCCTTGATGAGGCGCCACTTTTTTTTATTTTACTAGTTAAATAACTGATAATCGAAAGGAAGACCACGATATGGTCTTTGCTTATTTAATATTTATTATAGTTCCATCCAAAATCCAACTTTCCATAATCAGCATCTTTCAAACATGATCCGAAAGTTACTGATTATGAGATATCAACACAGATGCAATGCTACTATTTATGCATTTAATAAGGATGATATTTCAAAATCAGAAAAATTAAGAGATGAAAAGGAATGGTCAAACAAAGTCACACTATAGAAAGCATCAGATTCACAAGTCGTACCTCTTCCAAATTTCCTGAAATCGGGATCCATCAATCAGAGCCTGATATGGATGTAGATCATCACTGCCAGAGATTTTACAGAGACAACGAAATTAATGTTAAACCACTGTTCATAATGAATTTGTCATTTCATTTATTTACATATCAACAACACCATCATGAGAAAAAGAAAACCAGAATTTATAATTAAAAAATTACAAAGGAACATTTAATTTCACAAAAAAATCTGATAGCAAGAGATATTGATTGTATTTGTATTAAGAGAACAAGCATGGATCAAAGGTTAAAAACAATGTGAGCATCAAAAAGGTGAAAAAGTTAGCACAGACACAAAGTTGAACGGTTACTGAACACAATAGGGCGGTCAACTACATACCTTACCAAGAGTGAGGTATTGAGTTAGTTTACATATCTTCACTCTGTCAGTCGATTAAAGACATCGGTTATTGTAGCAGAAAAACCTAAAATGCTATTTGTATAATATTAACAATGATAAATCATAGATCAAATGGCAAAATCAGAAAATTTGGGTGATCACGAGACAGAGATAAGCAGACTCAAACCGCTGATATCCGGTGAACGGTGTAGGGTAAAGGTCGACTGAATATCATGCTAAAATATTTTACCACGTCTGGCTTTGAAATTTAAACTGATTTATTATATAGAATTCCTATAGCACAAATGGTGGTTCATTGCATTAGATTCACTTATCAAAAGACTTAAAGCAATCTGTTCAGAACAGTTTAGATGGAGCCTGAGCATACATTTTGATGATTGTCGGCTGCCAATTTCAGTTAAAGTGATGAAGATCATTTGGATAAGAGTTCTTAAGCATATAAGAAAAAATGGTCTAAATGAACCATAAGAGTATAAGCATTTTCATGAAGTAGATAGAAATATTTTCAATTTCTATATGACCAGAAACCCCAACAAGTTTGTCAAGCAAGCAAGTGTGTGAGAGAGAGAGAGAGAGAGAGAGAGAGAGAGAGAGAGAGGGGGGGGGGGGGGGGGGAGGAGTTAGATATATATAGAGAGAAAGAGAGAGTGTACCTGAACTGTAAAGGTAGGCGCACAAAATCAAATCTTAAGCACACACTGCAATAATACCTAGAAGAGGCAAAACTTAAAATCACCAACCACCTTGAAATGAGACAATAAGTACAACAATAGTGACAAATTGAGTTCAAATATTATGCAAATATTCATGTAATAGAGTAATGGTTAATATAAGTGAGAAAACTGGAAGTTTTATTCAATAAGTCAACTATTTTCATAATTTATATGTTCAGACTAATTAAATATTAAAAATATCAAAATCTAAGAAAAGTTGTGAATCTCATACTAAGAAAGCAACACAAAAAGAAGCCGAAGGCCCTAAAGAACTTTTCCTTTAGTGATGCTACAGCATGGACATAACTTCTATTCCAGATACAGTTCAAACAATTTATGCACAAAAGAACTTCTTAAGTTCCACAATAGGGACAACGGGGCTACACCTAGCAGAGGCACTGATATGTTCAATTTCTATTCGACTAGAAACCCCAACAAGTTTATCAAGCAGACGATATGTGCGTGAGAGTTATGAAGTACCTGAACTGTAAAGGCAGGCTCACAATATCAAATCTGAAGTCCACACTGCAACTATACTGAGAAGAGGCACCGATAACTTTAAAATCACCAACGACCTTGAAATGAGACAATAAATGCATCAATTAAGACAAATTGAGATCAACTACTGTGCACAATCATATCATAGTATATAGGTCAATATAAGTGAAAAAACTGGAAGGTTTATTCAATAAATCAATTATTTCCATAAATATATTACTGTGTTCAGATTAATATAATAAGTGTGAAATAAATCAAATTTAAGAAAAGCTGTTAATCTCAAACCAATAAAGTAACACACAAAGAAGCCGAAGGCGGAAGGCCCCAAAGAACTTTGGAATATTAAACCGTCAAATCCATAAGTGATGCTATAGCGGAATTTACTTCGCTTGAGTTCCACACACAATCTATGCACAAAAAAGAACTTAATTTCCACAAAAAGGACAGTGAGGCTATAATTAGAAGAGACACCTATATGTTCAATTTCAGTCCAACTATAAACCCCATCAAGTTTACCAATCAAGCATGACATGTGTGTGTGTGTGTGAGAGAGAGAGAGAGAGAGAGAGGGAGAGAGTTATGAAGTACCTGAACTGTAAAGGCAAGTTCACAATATAAAATCTTAAGAACACACTGCAACTATACCTAGAAGAGGCACCGATCATGAACCTCCTTGAAATGAGACAGTAAATGCAGCATTAGTGAGAAAATTAATTCAAGTATTATGCACAAAATCATGTGTGTCAAAACTGGAAGTTTTTTCATATGTCAACTGACTATATAATCTATATCACTGTGTTTAGATTATGAATTAATATATCAAATCAAAGAAAAAGTTGTGAATATCAAACTAATACAGTAACACATAAAGAAGACAAGGATCGAAAGAACTATGGGACAACATTAAACTGTCAAGTCCATACGTGATACTACAGCACGGACATAAATTCTATTCCAGATAGAGTTCCACAACACAATATATGCACAAAAAGAACTTAAGTTCGACAAGAAAGACAATTGGGGCGGCCCATTGGAGTTCACATGCTGGGTCTAGCAGATTTTTTCCAAGTTTTTCCTACCTTCCTAGTGTATCATATTCTTTTCTCCCCAGTTAAGTCAGAATTGAATAGACAAAAATCAGTGATTTCCTAAGTTTATAATATTGCCTTTTTAGTACATTTTCATATCTTTTGCAGCCTTAAGTATTTGGAGTTCCCTAATAAATATTTGTAGCTACGATTCAAACATGGAAAATACTCTCTAATTACTTTCATCTTCTTTTAATTTCTGCAAAGGTTAAAAACATAATTATCTTCTTCAATCTCCAACCATTTCCAGTCTCATATAGAAGTATAAATTGAAAAATTCGAGTAAGCTTATATGCTCTTTTCCTTATTAAGACTAGCAAACATCAAGTGTTATTTCTGAGATAAAAATTCACATAAAATCTGTTCTGCTGCTGAAATATAAATCATCAATTGAAGAGATTCTGCATATAATTCACGTTTCTCTGTAATTTAAAGTGACCCCCTTGAAGATTTAGTTCCTGAGATTCAAGTAATTTCATGCATGCCCATAAGATGTGATCCAAACTTGATGAGGTTAAAGACAATTCCCTAGTTATATCATAGCTCTTCCGGTGATCAATCTTAATAGTCAAAGGAAACCAAGTGCATACAAGTTTTTTTCCCTTAAAATATGACTTTTGGTGCTCAGCTACTACATACGATTAGATTATGACACTCAAACCCTTTCGCTAAAAGTATGATTTACCGTCAGGATTTCACTTCACCCATAGAGCCAATGAAGTGGATTAGTTATGCATACGGTTTTCCATGTCTTGTATAGCTAAGATCATTCATCAATCAAAAAGAAAATCAACTTACATGAAATTGGACCTTTCAATGTGATGTTCTTATTATATTGTGAAATAAGGAATATCAACTTATTTAGTAGTCTTTTGTTTTGGTCTTACAACATTTATTAATGTAATCAAGATTGAGGATCCGTTCAAAGTAGTATGTCGAATTATGTGTAGATTACCAAATATTTATACCAAACATACTTAGGGCAAATTTCTGGATGGTAGGCATATAGTCTTATTATGAGCTAGATAACCTTATTTTCTAATCTTCTGCTGATAAAATTAATTTGCAATTCTCAGAATCCTGCTTTGACAAACCATTAACAGGTACCATTCACTTTATCAAAAAGACTGAATACCAATACACAATAACTCAAACATTTAATTGGAATTCTAATTTGGACATAATCGGATTGGAGACAAAATGAAGATTACACCAAACACTAATACCATTCATAAACATATTTTGCATACCATGCATAAAGCTTTTCTCAGAAGCAACTTGTGACCTAATTACCTTATTCGATATCTATGTAAACAAAGATTTGTTCAACCAAAATACCAAAAATGATCACTTCTTTTGACAACATCAAACTTGGTCAAATCACGACTCATGGAATTTTTCACTTATAAATAGATAAAACATACATATTAAACCACAGAACCCATAGAGTCATCAAAGATCCCAGAGCAATAAGGAAAAAGAATCTTAGGAAAACAGAAAATCATACTCATCATTCAAGACCAAACAACAGGAAACAACATAACATAATTATATTCTTCGCAATTTTGTTTTTAAAAAAAATCAATATTCATCGCAAATTGATGCATGATAATCAAGAACAAGACATTGAAGCAGAAACCCTTGACGTTTCCAGTACACAACTAAATCAAGAACTAAAAGCTTAAATTGCTACTTTCTTACCACAGGCAAACAATTAGTTAAGCAATTAAGCAAGCGGATACTAGAGATATTGAAAACCTAATTAGGAGACGGTAAAGCAAATAATAACATCCGTGGATTAACACTATCAAATTCAGTGAAGCCAAATCCAACACAAAAAATAATTAACTCAAAATGGACAATTGCAGTCGCACCTTCAGAGAACAGGTAATGATTTGGGTTTTTTCTTCTTTTTTTTTTTGGGAGTTTGAGAGTTATCACCTTCAAATATAACCCGCAAGCAAGTAATTTCAGCTCAATTTCAGAAATTGGCTTTCACTGAGCTAATTGAATAGTTTGTTGATGGCCAGAAATAACAGAAAATGGAGGGAAAATTGGGGGTAGGGGGGATCGGGATTCTAGAGTGGAATAGTGATACTTTCTCTTGCAATTGGCTTCCTCCCAAAATAACACGTGGTAGCATCTCAATGGCTGAAGCGACAAGTTTACTTTTTTCGTTTTCTTTTTTCTGTAAATAATAATGTGTGTTTGGAGGAATCTAGCACCACACTTTGAATTATTTTAAAGTAAACTATTGAATAAAAATGTATTTTTTATATCTATTGATAATTACAAAAATTTATTTTATTTATTCATCATTTTACTCACTAAAATTCAAAATTTAAAAATTAAACTTAACCTTAGAAATATTGTATCATGTGATTTGTACAAAAAATTATTTTCTTCATGGTTGAGGTTCTTTAATATACTTGTGAACGTTGAAAAAATAAATGTTTAATTTTACACAAGTCTTTCATTCTTGAACGATCAAATCGGGAATCTACAAAGTTGAAAATGATATCCACACGACCAATAGATGACGTTGAAAGAATACTTCAAATATAAATTAACTTACGTTCTCTTTTAAGAAATAATGGGGGTATTGCAGTGATGCATCGACTAGAGAAAATTAATGATCTTCTTGATTTTCAAAATTTTAAGAATAATCTTGTGTTATTGTATATCTGAATAATCCTATTACGAAGGTATAATATTATCTTAAAGAAGCTCATTATTTATCTTTATTATTTTTACATAAATTTGTGATGGAAGTTTTTAAAAATTGGACTTTTAGGGTGAGTTTGGCCCAGCGATTGGAGCTCTTAAAATCACTTTTATATCTCTATTGTGATTTTTGAAGTGTTTGGCCCCGATTATAAAAATTACTTCTGTTCAATCGTGATTTTCATGGTGTTTGGCCCCTAAGATCATAATCACTTTGATTATCATAAGCAAAAAATCAACTTATATTATAAGTAACTATAGTGTTACTTTTACAAAAGCTATTATACAAAAATAATTATTCTATAATTAATTATTATCACAGTCAATTGTTACCAAAATTAATTTTAGTAAAATTAATTATCCTATAAAATACTTTTCGAATCGCTAGGCCAAACCCACCCTTAGTCAAAATTATACTCGTGCAACACAATCGTAATATATATATTTTAGGGTGAGTTTGGCCCATCGATTGGAGCTCTTAAAATCACTTTTACATCTCTATTGTGATTTTTGAAGTGTTTGGCCCTGATTATAAAAATTACTTATGTTCAATCGTGATTTTCATAGTGTTTGACCCCCAAGATCATAATCACTTTTGGGATCTCGAGAAGCAAAAAATTAACTTATTTTAGAAGCAACTAAAGTGTTACTTTTACAAAAGCAATTATTCTATAATTAATTTTTATCATAATCAATTATTACCATAATCAATTTTAGTAAAATTAATTTTCCTATAATTTCTTTTCGAATCGCTAGGCTAAACTCACCTACACTTCTAAAGTTGCCAAAACCTAAAGAGACTTTAGAGAGAACCTAATGCAACACAATCATGAATTCGAAGTCTACTAATGTTATTATTTTTATGTTAAGTGTGAAATTCAAACATAAATCCTAAAATTGACAAATTTGCGATGGGAGTATGGAAAACTATTTTGTTAGGAATATTAACTTTGAATTACAAAAGGGGATTTACCGTACAAAGTATTAAATTATCCACATAACATCATATATTACCGTAAAAAAAATGGCTTGTTGTTAGTGAGAAATGTTAATTTGTACATTTCATACATGGCGATATTCGAAAGAAGAGGAATGGTTGAATTTTCAAGTATTCACTATTCATTATCCCCGTGTATTAAAATTTTAGGAACACCATCAGTTTAAAGAAGGACAATATTCCTTTTTCTCAAAACAAAAAATTAGTGGGAAAATGCACGATATACACCCCGTGTTATGCAAAAACTGCACAAAACTACCATATAAAATTTTTACTACATCAAACTCCCTTGTACTTTAAAAATTCCTGCATAAAATACTCAGTTCGACCTCTTCCTTCCATTTCTTAATTATGTGTGTGTTCCATGCGAATAATGTACAATTTATGTTTGTTTTTTTTGCTTAATTTATGTTCCACGCGATTAATAACCTTCATTTTTGTCCACCCTTAATAATAAAATGCATGAAATCCCCTTATATTTTTCGAACTTAACTAGGAAAATCTTTGTACTTTTTCAACATTGCACATACCTTCCCTGTACTTTCTGAATTTTGCACATAATACCCTTATATATTCGAAAATTTGCACAAAATTCCCTTGTACTAATGCATTTGCACAAAACTAATTTTTCATTAATATATCTAAGGATAATTTAGGTAAATCACATGGAAAAAAATAGAGAATGTAAAGGATTTCTGAAAGTACAAAAAAATATAATGCAATAAAAATTTCGCAAAAAAATTGTACAAAATTTTCGTAACACTGGGGATTATGGTGCATCCCGCTAAATAAATAGATTTGGAAAATACTTTCTCATGACTTTTCATGTAATCATAACTCATACCCCCTCCGTTTCATATTAGTTGTCATATTTGTCAAAAGAAATTGTTTTAAATTAATTGGCATGTTTGGATTTTCAAAGTATTTTTTTTTTTCTCAATTTTGCTCCTTTCTCTCATTGGAGTTGGGAAACTCAATGGTCACCACTCACTAATATAAAAATAAAAAAGTAGCCATCATTATATAAGGTATTTGAGACATTTTACCTTAAAAAATTATATATTGATGATGTGACGGCCCGGCTCCGCGGGTCCGTCGGATAACGGTCGAAAAAAATATTGTTATTTTGAAAAAGCGTTAAAAATATGAAAGCTTTTTTTTTAAACAAAAACGATAAATTAAAAGTTTAAAACGAAATAAGAACAATTTAAATTACTAAGTTTTTTTGACAAACAAATAAAATCAATCTTCATAGTTGAGTTTTAAAGCGAAAATATTTCATCACAACATATCAAAATATTTGAACAAAATCAACCGAGAGAGATAATTATGTAATTTATGAAAATCTTGAATCTTTGAAGAAAATATAGATCAAATTTAGTGAAACAAACATTCTAAGCAAGGTTTTAACAAAATCGAGAAAGAACCTAAATCGACGACAAAATATAAGTACTATCCCAAATACTAGAGTGGGACCGCAACCGTGATGACCTAACCGCAACCCGACTATTATTTCCAAAACACCTGAAACTGAAAAGAGTGAAACATAGAACGCATAAGTTGATCGTCCAACTTAGTGAGGCTATGTGCGAATTTGCATGGTGATGTGTGAATGCAACATATTATATAACATAAGCATGTCATCAAGCAAATAAACATATATTCAAGACGGAAGAAACACGGAATTCACATAATCAAGAATTTGCTGATGCCGTCCTCCACTTACCCTCCATCCTCAGTCTGATGTCCATCCAAACTCACCAAGTAAGGAACGACATTACTATCTGAAATGCATCGACATGTCTTTGCCGGAGTTCGTCCTTACTCCCCAAGTGTTCCTCCCCACTTGGGTTGTAAGGCCAGGCTACGGGTAACCGTGACAATCCTGCCGGCCCTTGCCGGCCAGGTTGGCATCGGGTCCATATACCAATCAAAAGGGGGCTCACACAAAATCGGAAACAAACGGAACATAACATATCAAACATATTAACATATTATCAACATTTGACAACTTATAAGATGCAATTTTAGGTGTCGTGATAGTTTAGTAAAAAAATGTATTTGCAACTTGTAGATTCGGATGTAGTATGTATTGGTTATCATGTTGATATTCTTAGGATTTCATGCGAGTAATGTCGACATAACAAGTCCAATCTATTTGTGACAACATGCAAGAGAAATTACAATATTTAACATGCTTTGATTATTAAAAGCATTAGTGAATGTTTGACTCGATCTACTAGCACATCGGACCGACATACAAATTCAACACACAACGCTCACCTTTGTCGCTTAGTATAGCGACTAAAACTCCACAAATGAAGCGTATCCGGAACCTGAGCAAGTACGTATACGACTTAGAAACATAACTAATGAAAATCCTACACAAGGATTTCCTAAACTAACACATCACACAAAAGTGCTTAAAAAAATTACGACATCAACTCTACTTAAAAGTTATTATTTTCAAAACACAAAATTCTAATTTCAAAAAAGACAATGCCAAAACAGCAAAATTTTCCCTTCATTTTTCAGATTTACAAAACAGCCCCTAAACTTTTAAAAATATCCATCTTTGCAAAAAAATTGCAACAAGCTTTAAATCAAAAGATTTTTAACTAAACTCATATCGAAAATCAAATAAAAGTATTAAGTATTTTGTTAATTCAAAAATCAAAGCTTTAAAATTCCCATAAGTTTAAAACTTTTCAAAAACACCCTCATAGTTTTGAAAACTTAATCAAACCGATTTTCTTGAAAAGTAATTTAAGATCCACGCATTTAAGAAATATTTAAAAATAATCAAGCATAATTTTCACTATAAAACTGAGATTAAAAATAAGTTTTAATACTTTTCACCAACTAACAATGAGAAACAAAAATTTCTTTGATCATAAATTTTCTTCGTAAAAATTACAAATTTTCAATCTTAAAACAAAAGCGAACAAAGCACTACATCAAATTAATTAATCAAAAGTTAATAGAAGCTACTATGTAAAAACAGTGACAAAACAGCACCTTTGCCCCCTTATTTTCAAATTTACAAAAATAACCCCAAATGTTTCAAAAACTCCCATTTTTGCAAAATATCGAAACAAACTTTAAAACAAAGGTTTTTCAAGTAAACCTAACCAAATATCAAACAAAAAATTATATTTTCAGTCCACTATACTCCCAAAATTTTCGCATTCCTAACCTTGAACTTTTAAAATCTTTCAAAATACCCCCCTCCCCCCCCCCCCCCCAAAGTTTCTAAAATTATGATCAATAACCTTTTTAGAAAAAATAAATCAAGATCCAAACATATAATCAATATTTAAACAAAATCTAAGCAAGTCACATTGAATATTAAATATGAACTCAACAATTTATCACAAGGACAAACTAAACTTCTTCAACATATACTTTAAAAAAAAGAAAGTAATATCACAAAGACTAAAGAACACATGCATAGATGTCTTTTTACCCAAAGCAACGAAGGGGGTGAAGATCTCTTCATTTCCAGAACTCCGAAGGTGGTGGTGGCAGCTCCGGTGGTGGTTCATATCAAAAGCCCTCAAATCCTTACTTTTCCCCCAACTTCTAATGACTTCCGATTGACTCTGGGAGATCTAATCGACGATCTGAACGGTCAATACGTAGCACCATATGTGTAGAACCTCCACGCAAAATTTGGGCATGATCCAACGGTGGACGAAGGCGAATGGTCGGAAAACCGAGGCTGTGCTGAGTATACCCGAAATTTATCCTTTTAAATGTGTTGTCTCTTTTCTCTCTTTTATTTTCTCTCTAATTTTAACTTAACTATGAACTCTAAGGTGTAAAATGAGTGGAGAGAAATCTGAAAATGAGGAGAAAGGTGTTTAAATACACCTTGGGAAGATGGGAGATATAATTACTTCCCATAAAACAAGCCAATGCATGTTCATCTTGGATAGAGAAATCTCTCTAACCAAGAGGCATGCTTGGCCACTCCCTATGGCAGGCTAGGAGAGCTATAAAGGCTCTCCTATTAGCTGCAATCAAGTATGGGGTGAAATTTGCACTTTGCCCCCTGAAGTTTCAGTAAAGTGCATTTTTACCCCAGAAATTATTTATTTTGCACAATAAAGTCAAAATATTTTTCAAATAGGTATACTATTATGCTAAAGTATTTTTGTGCTTTTAAAACATTTCAAAGTTGATAAGGACATAGGACATAATTAAATTGTATATTTTAGTTCAAATTAATGTTTAACTTTGAAAATAAAAAGTAGCACATAAATTTGGATTAAAAGTCCAATCAAACGGGTTCGAAATTTTGGGGGCGTTACATATGAGGTTTCTTTATTTGTATAAATAGTAGAAATGTGTCAATTAATATGAAATGGAGGGAGTAAGTTATAACACATAAATAGTTTATTCACAATGACTATAGAGAAGCACTAGTCTTACAATCTATTAATTAGGTTGTGTAACAGCCCAACCTAAATTATAGGAAGTAATGGGTTTACATGTTCAAATCAATGATTCTTATTAATAAGATTGGGACTATAATATTCATAATTAATAAAAAGACTCATATATATCTACTTGACGTAATAATATTTTTAGAACACAAGTTCTTTGTAATATATATTTCAAATAGCATCATCTTCGAGTAATTGAGCAATATATTTTCAATATTTTTTTTTTTATAGAATTGAGACTGTGATTGAATTTACCATAAATCTTAAATGATATGTAATCGTGTGAGAAC
This sequence comes from Penstemon barbatus, assembly GCA_003313485.2. Taxonomy (NCBI): domain Eukaryota; kingdom Viridiplantae; phylum Streptophyta; class Magnoliopsida; order Lamiales; family Plantaginaceae; genus Penstemon; species Penstemon barbatus. The sequence goes on along the minus strand of CM064877.1, from coordinate 8,272,236 downwards.
ACGAGATGAAATTCAAATTCATTAGTAAAGATTTTTAATAAGTGTTTACAGTTTTAGTTTATAGTCGAGGTCTAAATGTCAATGGAAATTCTAAAGCTATGAGACAGTGAATATGATAAAAGTTCACTTTCAATTGTTAGAATTTATAACAATTGTAAACTACAGAAACGAAGTCAAAGTTTCGGATATAACATAATAACAAAATCAAATTTAGGGGTAAAGATACGTACAAATTTAATAGAAAGAAATACTTTGAGTTAAATAAATTGTGAGACTGAAAACTACAAAAGATTTCAACAAAACAAAATTATGAGGGTTAAAATTGTTGTAGACACGTACTAACATATAAGATTTATGGGGGTGAAAATTGCAATAAAATTTTTGAAACTCAACACTATTTTCATACAAAAAAACTTTCTCCCAATTAAATTGAGCTGTAAATGAACTGTACAATACAGGACCGTCATATTGACATTTTTCATGCCTAAATGAGTCCAAACTCTAGAGGTACCTAAACAAAAAGAAAAATATCAAAAGGTATCTTTTCTTTTGCGGTATCTGATAAAAGAATATTATTATTCACAAAAACATCGTGCCTTTATAGTTATAAAAACCTCCAATTAATGGCCTTTCTAGTTACGCTTCCCCACAGCACAATCTCCGAGAAGAACATCACGATTTTCAGACTACGGACATGGCTTTCCTCCCCTCCCGACCTCTTAATTTCGCAGCAATTCAACGTATAGTGTTCTTAATTATTTGCATTGGATTGTTCTGCTTCGTAGAAATTAACGCAGGTGGGGATATCCAAAACATATTACGGAAAGGAGGAGAGCAAAACCAAAGAGAATTCGATTACTTCCTGCTGTCTCTTCAATGGTCGGGCACGATCTGCCGCAAAACTCGCCATTGTTGTTCCTCCAACGGCTGTTGTCGAGGGTAATATTGAGTTTATTCATTATTTCCTGATAATGTTGAGAGCAATGTGATCTGTGAAGTTTATGTATCTAGATATATTAATTCAGAGTTAATGTCAATATTTTTTATGTTATAGGGATTTGTGTTGTTGATTAGCTAAACTCCAGTATTTTTTGAAGTTCAACAGCGTAAATAAATACTAGTTGTAAAGAGGAGGTTGTATATAGATCTTGACCTATTTGTTCTTCGTTTATTTACCAAAAAAAATATAGATCACGACTTTCTAGTGATATTATTATATAAGTCAGGTACAGTGTAAAACGACTACAGTTCGGGGGGGGGGGTAGGATTTCGATTATCCATGTGATTATTTGTTATAATCTAATTTAGATAGTTAATCTAAAGTTTACATGTCAAGAAATTTATCGTGAAACAATGCCTTAAAACTTTAAGAGAGGATAGTTTCCTACTGATCAGTTTCTTGTTAGGTTAAATGTGGATATTTACTGATACAGATTAATATGGTATTTTCCCTTATTATGAGCCTTGTAACATCCTTGAGATGTGTGTGTGTGTGTGTTTGTTTTTGTTTGTACACGTGCTTTGCTTTCTACTCAGTTTCCTGTAATTCCTTATTGGCTTCGGTTTTCGGGCAATAGTACTTGAGATTTCAACTTACAGCCTTACAGCTCACGATTAGCATCTTATTGCATACTACTTATTTGGTGGTAAAGCACCACCACCGTAATTGTTAACAGAAGGCTTACAATTTCCATTAACAACTTTAATGGAAAATGTCAAGTATTTTATTGGAAATGTAGTAAACATCACAGTTGCTTTGGGCCCTTGAAATTTTCTATATTGCTCCTTGGTGTTAGAATTTTGGCACTTCCGTAATGATATTTATTATTCTTGAAATTGTGGGTTGCATGTCATAAGATTAATGGGCGGACAAGTTATGAGCCGACAAACGCATCCCTACTTCCATGTGTACAGCGACTGTCGTTTCTTCCTGTTACCGTTATCATGCCCTAGTGCTTTTGCGTTATATCAGAAATTGCATGAGAACGACAACACAACTTACGTCGATTTTGTTTGATTTGATCCAGGTCAAATGCACCAGCAGGATTTACGATCCGTAAGTCCAATGTGTCTCATTTTTTAACATATCAAAATCAAGATAGTGGTGTAATGTGATTCGGGAGTTAAACTATACATTTCTTTGTCCATCAATATCCTTTACTTATTTGTAGGACTGAAGTATGTGCAACCTAGTACAGATATATAGGAATGTATAGAAACTTGTGGTTTTTCGCTCCTATGATTTTATTTGATGTCTTTTTTCTTGTAGATGGACTTTGGTCTGATTATAATGATGGAACTTGGCCTTCATGTTGCACTGGTAAAAGATTCGATGTTAAAGAGGTATGTTAGTGGAGGTTTTTTGGTCTAGTTCACAATGTGTGAATGCTTTAGGTGCTAGAATGTGTGTGCATAATCCGTACGTAGATATAATTGTGTATTTAGGTAGTATGTGCCCTTTGAGTATGACCTAGTATCTGGTATGTCAAGGTTTCCCATCTACCATTGGTTGAGGAGCCCACTTGTAAAGTGAACAAGCTATCCACATAGTTCACTGCCAAGAGCATTGGTGGCTAGTTTTGATCCAAACTCACTGTACACTCTCCAGATATGAAGAGAGATATTATTTCCTAATGGGCAAGGAAATAGTCCTTCCCCTCATACCCTCGATAAGTCTTTATTACAATACCAACTACCAAGTATGATATATTGGCTACAGAAGCTAAATATGAAATTGGATTTTAGATGTATATTGCTACATTGTAGTTGATCAGCACATTATGTTGATTTTGTTTTTGGTTACATTTTGTTGATTACTTGACAGGCCAAACATCTTCAGAATAAAGTGTGAAAGTATATAACGCATTAGTTTTAGTTAGATGGAGAATCACTGACTTATCATGGACCATAGAGTTTTATTTTCCCGGTCATAATATTCCTTTTCTGATGGAGCAGTGCTATCTCTCTTACCTTTTTTATGTGTATGCTCTTGTGTCCGCGCGTCTCTGTCTCTTCAATTTTATTCCAAAGGTTTAATTATTTTATTCTTATTTTGTATGTAACATGCTATTTTTATAATTGATAGTTCATTCACTTAGCTGGTGTTTTCAATAGCTTAAGATAATCACTTTTCTGCTTTTTTCCTTCAAAAGTGTTTATGACGGTCTTTTCAAAACCAGCTTATGAATTAACTTCTCTAAAAATCTAAAAATAAGCTAAAAAGGACCGAAAAGCAAAAGCTGATTGAAGGTAGCTTTTAGCTTCTAGTGTTCTTTTTTTCTCTTAATTTGCAAACACTACCCACTTATAGCAGTTTTTCTCATAAAATGCAAACAATACCCACTTTCTACTCTCAACTACTCTTTAAGTGATTTTTCAAGAATCTCTAATCTAAGTCAAAGTTCAAGCAAATGAAAACACCACCTTAGACATATGAATTACTATCTCAAACATATTAGTTTTTGTCCGGCAGCAGTAAGTTTTGCCCTTTTCAGTTAACTGTTTTAATAACTGTAGATATCAACATTGCTTGGCGCCCTGAATACGTACTGGCCATCTTTAAGCTGTAGTTCTCCATCAAACTGCCATGGTGGAAAAGGATTATTTTGGGAACATGAGGTATGTCAATTTTATACAATTTCCTGTAGAGCTGGTGATGCCATTACGTGAAACTAATAAACTTCACATTTTTTTTTTCATGTTTGGAATGGGAAACTTCTGGAAACAGTGGGGTAAACATCTTCTTGACATCTTCTTGAAGTGTTAATTCTCTTTCTGTTTTATAATTTTCATTTCTGATCTGATGAATGAAGCTTATCATATAGATATATTTTGCTTTCAGTTAAAACTAAGTTGGCCATATGTATTTAAGCATAGCTAAAGATATGTTACATCAGTGAACTATCAGTAATGGCCGTTATTAATAACAACAAACTTATGATTTTTTGTATTTTGTATGCTTCATCCGTCTAGTGACTTTGTTGGATGATTTGATTGTAGTAGACTAACAAGGGTAATCTATAACAACCCAGTCCCAAGTTCTTTAAACCACTGGTGCACAAAGTTAGATGAAGCTTCATTCTTACTTTTCGGCGCTTTAGGTCATTGCAAGCAGTGGTCCAATCAGAAAGCATTTAGCAGAACGTCTATGTATAAAAGTCTTAAGAAAATGAAATACCATTTATATGTTGGAAAAACACTTCATCTGCTGGGAAAGATCCTAACTTCTTTTCTTATACCTTGTTTTCAGAAAAACACGGAACTTGTTCCTCTTCAGTCACAGGAGATGAATACAATTACTTTTTGACCACACTTAATGTTTATTTCAAATATAACGTCACGGTAAGATGGTGCATTTTGGAATTGTTCTTGTTTGTTATTGAATATGTTGTACTTCTTCGTGCAGAGCCTGCAGGCTTGATGCCATGGTTTATTATTTTTACGATCATCGAAATTGTTGGAATGTTGGGCTTGAATTAGATCCTCGATGTAATAGAGGGCTACTTAAGTAAAATATAAGTGTAAATTACCTTCTATAAAATCCAATTCTGGACACTAAGAAAGCTACTTAAGAACTAAGCAGTTTATGATTCGATCAAATAAGCTTAGACTAGCTGGTAAGGTTGGTTAGTCTTCTTGATTGCAAATATGGACCCGATGTTTCCCAGAGATCATTACCCTGCCCTCGCATTGTTTCAACAGTGAAAGAGCTGCCTTGTCTGTAGCCTATTAAAATCCGGAAGTTAGGCTTGAACTGGACTCATAGGCATCACATGCACATAAGGTTAATGTCTCTCTGATCCCAACTGGTTTATCAACCTGGAAAACAAAATAAGAAAAATGTTAATTATAATTTTGTGTCTGTGGAGTAGCCTATATAACTTGAGCATCGCTTTGAGATAATGACCTATTTCACCATAGCTTGGATAGATTTTCTCGTTCTGGATACGTAATTACTCTTTTAGTTCCCTACTCTGATCGAACATTGGAGTTTTCATTTAATGAGTAACACAGTGGGTCTTTTGGCCATGCAGGAAGTTCTGAGAGAAGCCGGATATGTGGCTTCAAATTCTGAGAAGTATCCTTTAGGAGGCATAATTTCAGCCATTCAAAATGCTTTCCATGCAACTCCAGAACTTGAATGCTCAGGTGATGCTGTGGAGGAACTTCACTTATGCTTCTATAAGGATTTTAAGGTTAGATTGTTCTGTCTGATATACAATTTAGTTAATAAGTTAATTTTGATGGTTGCACCCGGAAAACTTACTTGAGGTGTCCAAGCCATCCTAGGTGTTTATTTATTTTTAGCTTAATTTATTTTTTCCTTTCTCCGTTCTTTTATATCTGTCCTTTTTTACGAACTGCAGGAAGGACTTAACTACTGATTTATAATGTCTTAAATGTACTAATATGAAACTTGCGGGACTTTGTACTGTTTGTAGATGGAAGAATGATGATATCTTCTGCATCATTTATGCTTTGTTTCATACCATTGTCTATATTTTCTATGTTTCTCCTTGTAGAAATTTACACCCTTTTTTTGCAGCCTCGGGATTGTGCAGTCAAATCCATCGCTCAAAGTGGCTTGGTTAATTCAAGAAAATCGTGTCCCAAATACGTTAGCTTGCCAGAATTTGTCTCCTCATCGAGTGAGTTTACCATTTAAATATTTACAGATGACTGACAATAAGTAACCAGTGTTCCTGTTGGTAAATAGGACAGAATTCCTAACCCTGTTTGAAATCACTGCCATTTATCTCATCTGGCGAATCTTTGAGTTGCATTGATACGGGATGCAATTAAAGCTGGCTTGTTCTTTCCATCTTATCCCAAAATATTTCTAGGATTTACCTCAGAATTCTTCTGTTAACATAATAATTAATAATGGCATATTCACTTTATACTTTCCGGACGGGTGGCAAATAGGCGGTTTGGGTCTGGTAAAAACTGGTCAGGGTCAAAACCAAGTTAGGCTGAGTCGTATTACTCATCATTTTAGGCCTGAAGCAATTCTTTTTCCTATTGTAGAGCTTGCAAACAAGGGATCTGAAGTTTCACAATCCACTTTGGTGTCATCTATTTGATTGATGATGTCTGATACACGCCAACCTATGTTTGCTCTCTTTATGCCATCAGCTAATGGAGGAGACGTGCATCAGTTACTTGGTTGTGTACATTTGTTTGTGTTGTAACTTGTAATGTATAATGTATTATTATTATTTCTAAATGAACTTGCTCTGTAGTGTGACCAGAAAGAAACGTTCTTTAGAGTAATTTTATGTACAATTAAATCTTGAATATTGTTTGCTTGAATACTTTTGTCTCACCCATATATGACGTCAAATAATCAAAATCTGTAGTATCACGGTACGAAAATATCATTATTGTCGGGGTCATTTGCAGTTAAAGGTAGTGCAATTTAGCACCAGACATTCTTGGGAATTTTGCCACAAAATTCTGCGGTTTCTAAGTTTGTTCTATGCAGAGTTTGGGAGCGACTCATGAAATAAGATAGATTGCTCCAATTTCATCTATTTTCTGTTATTTATACATGTACTATGAGACTTAGTCTGTTCAAGTCGAACAATACATTGTTTAGATTTGAAATTTCATATCAAACTTTAAATTGTTATGAATTTACATTCAAATGAAAATGAATTTATCAAATAGTCAAATAACTTTACATAAATTACAGTATCAGTTTTCATCATATCGAGTCTAGTTTCATAGCTTAAAAACATTTCCAACAACAAAATTTGTTTCATATGTTATGTAACAATTTGAGTTCGAACAAGCATTTATTAATCGATATTGAATTTGAACTGAAACTGAATCTTTATTGGACTCAGAGCTGAATTGTTATTAAACTCAAATTATAGTGTAGTCCCTTCCAACTGAATCTTGAAACATTTGGATTTCATTAATGTGTTATAAAATCCCTTCTGTGTATTAGATTAGCACATAAACATGGGATGCCCTCGTTTATGCACCTTCCTACAAATAATTATCTCCCTAACTGCCGGTCATGGCCAGTGGTCGTTATACTCGAACAGTATAACAGCCTAACCATGACTCTGCAGCTCCCAAAAATGAAATAGCAACGATTAAAAGTTTACAATAATTATATTAAAAAAGTAGAATAAATCATGTAAAGAAGAGATGATGAACAAGATCATTCAATGCAACTTCTGCCAATTCATGCTTTAAAGTAGCTAATCTTGAGACACGAGCTGTGCTTCATATAGTGCAGGTTGAGATAAAGACCATGACTAGCACAGCAGCTAATGTGAGGAAGTCTGATTCTTATGTTCTGTTGAAATAATACAGGTCAATCCACCGGCCCATCGGCTCAGTCGCGCTTGACAGTAGCTAACTTGAGACGAAGATGAGGTTCATGAGATACAGATGCTGGAAAATTCATGAGTAGCACCACATCTAAGGGAGCATCTTCATGTACTGTTGAATAATACAGGTCAAGCCATAGGTTCATCAGTATTTATGTTAAAAACATCGAATAAACCAGAATACAAACAAACAAAACAAAAAACACAACACCTGCATGATTCTCTGGGATAAAGGGATTCCTATTCTGCTTTCCAATACATCAGGAATTCAGGATACTTCTGTAACTGCTGAGAATTATTCCATTTTAATGACAAATGAAATTACCTATTTCAGACAGGGGTTGGAACAGAAACAATCACCAGAGCATCAGATTCATAATAATCCTCGAAACGATTCCATCAAAATCTCTACAGCAGAAGGACATTTAGGATTTCCTCGCTCAAACTTTTGACTAATAAACCGGGGCTAGAAGGATCAAACTACCGCCCACCTTTGGCAAAAATCCACTTCAACCATGTGAGAAAACATTGCTTTGAAATGTGTTCTGGCAGATCTACCTGCAAATAGAATAAGAATATTGATGAATATCTATGAACTGTACATTCTCAAGTAAGAGTTTTACATACAATAGAGTAAGACTTCATGCACAAATGACGTATGTGGTTGTGGTGTGGGTGCTTATGAGAGAGATAGTATATATGCATATGCATATGAATGTGTGTGTGTGTGTATATATTATGTACATATATATAATAGAGAGAGACAGAAGGTGATCACATGTCATACCGCTTGGTAGGCATATAAAAAGGCGCATAGTGAAAATTCATCACACATTTGACACAGTAAAACCTAACATTCTTATTTTTTTTACCAATTTCTTAGAAAGAATGTTTCAATATAACATCACATAATCACCTAGAAACTCATACACAATGTGAAACTTAAAGCCAATTTATCTTGGGCATTTGACATTATAAAACAGGGTCAAGCTGCCCAACTCCGGTTTACGAGCACCAAGCCAACAAGTTTAATACAACAGTCATAACACAACAAAATAGCCACGACGAACTTCAATAACATGAGTTTTTTTTCTCTCTATATAAATCGAACATCCAATATCAAAGTATTCGGCATTATTTATGAGAACTCAACTACAACTTTACATCATCCTTACAGGAAAAGTGTGTGGAAGGTAAAGATCCAGTGACAATGGAGACAGATTTACATCATCCTTAAAGGAAAAGTGTGTGGAAGGTAAAGATCCAGTGACAATGGAGACAGATTGAGAACTTACACTGCTCCATGTGGCAGAATAGCCATCTGTCGAGAGCAACCAATCACCAGCTTTTGACTGCAGATCTATTCTGTCATTTCCTATATCTAAATCAACCAATTCACATTCATAACTTTCAGCAGGAATAAAACCTCGTCTTCTTTTCTTTCTCTGTTTCTTGTGCTTTTTGAGCTTGAGACTCGCTGAAGCCCTTCCATCACAATCTTCTGAAAAGTCATGATCACGTAATAAAGCGTATTTTTCAGACTTACGAAACTTTATCCCATTACTAACAAACAAAGATTCCCAGGACTTGGGAGTATGAAATTCCTCTGATAGCATAAAATGTATAGCCCAGCACTGCACACCCAACCTTTTTATGAGTTCTAATGGTTTCGTTTCCAAGCCTTCTTTTATTATTGGTGCCAAATCTTTGTCACAGTTTGAGAATTCACAAAGCTTAAATACCAAATTTTTCAGCTTTTCTTTTTCTTCCTCACTGCCTTCTTCATGCACAAGTCGCAGGAGCTGGCGGCCTTGGTTAGTCAGTGCATTCAGTAGAAGAAGCTGATCTATGGTACTAGAACTACAGTATTTTGAAAGTATAATCTCAAACCACTCAGAGGCATTACCAAACGCAATAAATTCTGCCCTTGGTTTAAGATACTTAGGTAATAATTCTAGGAAAAGATGAAAATCCTGCTCTTTAAGAATAATTAGAAGGTGATGAGATAAGAATGAGAAAGATTGCTCCATGAGAAATTCCTCTACAGCTTCCCATATGTCTTCCATCCCCTCCTCATACATTAAGTCAAGAAAAAGATTAACAAAGAATTCTGTATCGATGAAAAAAATACTACCATCCTCTAACGACTCGGAAAACTCATGGGATGACCAAAATTCAGGAACATACTCAAGAAAATTCTCGACTGTCCGTTGAACATCCAGATCAAGGAAGTAATGGGGCTTGGTTGCAACCATGGCAGGTGACTGCCCATGTTTACCTTTCCACTCAAGCTCCTCCCAACAAAGATCTCGGTTTATAAAAGCAAATTGGGATAATGCTTTAGCACCTTTGCCATGTTCCAAATCACCAGTGACAGAAAAATTGGAGAACCACTGCAAGATGCGATTCGGGTTTCCTGCACACAAATACGGATAATCAATTTACAAAGAATAGCAGAAATTTAGAAGTCGTGTAGAAGTAGCCCCAAGAGAAGCACCCAGTAACACTGTAAGTCCAGCTCTACAAAGCATACGGAAACAATTTACATAAAGATCAAGCATCTCTTTGGAATGCCTTGTGATCTATTCATTATTTTCCTTGAAAATTTAAAAGTTTAACAAAATAAAGTCTAGAAAAGTATAATGTTAGTATTTAAAGAACTTTTTTGTGGTCAGCTAACTACTTAGTTTCTTGCCCTTGCTTGAATTCGCAGAGCACACTAAGTCAAACGCAAAAAGAAGATTCAATGCTTGCCTTTGAAAAAATTCTCCAACTTCTGGCTTTTCTTTGCTATTATAGGTCCCACCTTACGTGGTTGCTTCTCAAATATCAATTGCAGAACTTGTGAAGCTAATTGCCGTTTAATTGGCTTGGATCTCAATAGACTGACAAACAGGTCCCGTTGGCGGCGGGGGCTTATAGAGCATATGCCCGAAAGAGTTTTACAAAGCCAAAGCCGAGCTTCAGATCGTCTTCCTGGTGTCATCAATGTCCAGATGACTAATTCTAACTCATCAAGAAGAGATTTTCTCCTCGTATAAACTTCGTCAATCACAGTGTCATCGCCCCAGATGGGCTCGGATAGGAACAACTGAAGCATTTCTGAAAACAGGATAAAATTAGCAGAAATTTGATAGCCAAGAAGAAAATAAGTACAGCTAACCAATTGTGATGAGAATAGATTATGGCTTGTTACAAAACCTTACTAATTACAAAAAGCTCATCGAGAAACAAAACCAGGAATTATACAAATCTCTCATGCTTAATTAGCTACTTTGTCCTCGGAATCCCCAAAAGTTTAACTTCTACATAATTCCAAACCAAACTTGCAGCCAATTAAACGAGCGCTAAATTATGCGTACACTTTTTTTTAATCTCAATTAAGCATGCTGAAGAAAAATTGTAATACAAGAATCATAAATTCCAAAATCCCTCAATTTTTATTAACTGATTTGGGCATATTTTTTAAGAACAATAAGGAGGAAGAGAGTTACACATGTACCTGAAGTATGCTATGTCTCTGCAGAAATCTTTCCTTAGGGGTGGAAAGAGGAACAATCAATCACTCTCTTTGGCTGTATTTGGATGGGTTTTGGCCCGGTCTCGTGAGTTTCGCGAGACCGAGCCAAAACCCATCCAAATGAGTTTTCGTCAAATTCATAAAACCATTAAAAACCTATAAAACATTGATTTGACACCTGCCATCTATTTTTTTCCTCAAATTTCACTAAAAAAGACATTGATTTGACACCTAGAACCTACTTTTTTCCCTAAACTCCAACATCCAAACTCAATCCAAGTGAGGTCTCAAAGGTTTCATCGAAACCACCAAAACTAATTTTTTTAAACCGAGACCCGCGAAACCGAGCCAAAACCCATCCAAATAGACCTTTTGTGATTAGTTAACGTCATCACGAATTGTCCTTTTTTTTCCTTAAAGAAAAAGATTATAGGGTAAACACCACTTTTGGTCCCTCTTATCATTAATTTTTTACAGAGTGGTCCCTTTTATGTTTTTTTCCCACTTTAGTCCCTACTATAAATTATTTGTTTCACTTTAGTCCTTTTCAAGTGGTCCAAGGCGATTCCGATAACATGTGATATGCTCATGAGGGCAATTTTGTCATTTCAAGTAAACTAACATGGATATTTTCGTCTTTCTAATTATTTAAAAAAAAAACTAAATTTCCAAACTAGGCTTTCATTCCAATCGAACTTAATCGTACATTTCATTTCAAACTAAAGTTTTTTCCTAAAATCTTTTTCAAACACCAAAATTGCTCACCAATTAAATAATATCTCAAATAGTCTCAATAGTGAACGGACGAAAATGTCCTAAAAAGTAATCATATGCATGTTACGTGTTATCGGAACAACCTGATAAGGATTAAAGTGAAACACATAATTCATAGTAGGGACTAAAGTGAAACAAATAATTCATAGTAGGGACTAGAGTGGGAAAAAAAATATAAAAGGGACCACTCTGTAAAAAATTAATGATAAGAGGGACCAAAAGTGATATTTACCCAATATTATATATTTGGGGCCGTATTAACGATGAGTCTTGTGAGAAATTGGGCCAGATTAACGATGAGCTAGGAACATAAATGGACCAATCTGGGTCTCTTTTGTTTGGTTCAGATCTCTACTTTACATGTTTGGTTGAGATCATATTTATTATGATTTTTTTAATTTTTTTGAAATGCGTCGAAAATACATTAAGTTGAAAGAAAATTTATAATTTAAAATTCGTGAAGTAAATATGAAATTATGTCGATTTAATTTGGTAAAAATTAAATTCGATAATTAATAATTAATAAATAAATTTATAGACATACATATTATTTTAGAACGATGGTTAACAAAAAATCTAAGGAATAATGTAAATCTGAGGAATAAGGATCATTTATGATAAAGACCCCTTTGTGTGCAGAGTGTACAGCGGTATGGTGGGATCCCGAGGCTTGGTGGAGGCACATCCTGCGATTTACATCCTTCAGGGTTCTAGGACAATGATTCTGATGGTCCAGGATTAGTCTAATCTAGTATAAGCTTGAACACCTGAATTATAATAAAAAAAAAATTAAAAACACATAAATGATTGATTTGTGTAATTAAGTAATTGCCAATTGTGACTCGAATCTTACTTGAACATAAAAAAAAAGTGGAAATCTGCATTGTATGTATAAAAATAAAACAATAGTGTAAAAGGAAAATAAGATAAATTGCACAAATTTGTGGTCTAAGCTACTATATAAACCCTACCCACGTTGTTTTCGTCTCTTTCAGTAGAAGAATTCCTTGAGCTCCTTCACAGGTATAACTCTCTTCTGCCGATGCTTTATTCTTTAGTTCATCCCATGAAAGCCGTACCTTGTTCCTTTACCCGTTGATTCGCTTTTTAATTAACTGCAGTTCCATGTAGTGAATTTGGAATTAAGATAGGGTTTTATTTTGCTACAATCTTAACTTTAGTGTACTGTTTTACTTGATGATGCAGGTGGTACGGTAATGTTTCTCTTTTGTGGATATATTTTATGGGCTTCACTGATTCTGTGAGCTTGGTATTTGCGGCTGCTGTTTGGTGTGCTACGTACGCGCTTGTTGCAGTTCTTGGAGTCTTCCGTGTCTTTGATTTTATTTGGGACTCCATTTCCAGTTGATTAATCAGTTTTCGTAATATATATATAGAAGGGGAGAAATAGGAAAGCTATCATGGGGTTTGCACAACTAGTCATTGGCCCTGCTGGTAGTGGAAAGGTTATTAATCTAACTTATTATGTGCCCTTAGAATAATGGTTAAGAGAGTTTTTGTATTTCTTAAATCGGAATTAGATTAATTATTTGCAGTCTTTTGTTTACCTAATAATGTTTATGCCCTGCTTCTTGCAGTCTACTTATTGTTCTAGCTTGTACAATCATTGTGAAACTGTGGGACGATCAATTCATATTGTTAACTTAGATCCTGCTGCCGAGAATTTCGACTATCCTGTAGCTGTGGGTGAGTATATTGTCACATTGTCACCCTTAGCCCATTATACCCTGGTTTTTCTTTAGACGCTAAAATGAGATTCTGTTTTTAGATATTAGGGAACTCATTTCTCTGGATGATGTCATGGAGGAATTTGGACTGGGTCCAAATGGTGGCCTTATGTACTGCATGGAGTATCCTTTGCCTGCAATATTCTTTTTATGTTTTTATTATCTTAGTCTTCATGACCAGTTTTCTCCTGTGGCTATATCGTGTAACCATCAAGCCTCACTTAATTAGTGTAAAAATATTGTCTGCGTGTAAAGCCTTAATGCTTCCACTCAGGCACCTGGAAGATAATATGGATGATTGGCTGACTGAAGAGTTAGATAATTACATGGAAGATGATTATTTAGTTTTTGACTGTCCAGGTTCACACCCTTATCCCTATTTATTTCATGGCTTATGTCATTTATGCTATAATTAAATACCATGAAGATTTCATACAAATATTAGATTCATGTTTTCAAATTTAGATGCTTTAAATTTTTGTTGAACTTAAAAGGATATATAGACTCATCACCAAAATGTTTGAGCTGGTTTCTTTTAAAACTCTACATATTTGTAACTCATCAACAATCAGTAATGAACTACCCTTATCGCTATTGGTTCCAAATTCATGTGGTAATTGCTCTATATTTTCGCTAAATACGCATGATTCGTCATTTGCTTCACTCAGAGTGGTCCTGAATGGAAAAGGGTTGATGTTTGTGTTTGGTATTGCCATGCCTTGTGCTGAGCTTGAACAAGACACTATATCTATGCTAAGAGTAAGAAAAGTGGGCTTTAACAGTAGAGTCACTGTAGTTAATTCATATTTGTTCAAGCCCTTATATGCCAAATCAACTATTAAATCACCATGCTGTACAATGATTTGTTACTTTCCAAACTTTATGTTTTCCATGTTGCTTTTACTTAACTAAAGCATTCTCTTTTGGAGTGGGGAGAGCATGTGGGCTGGTGGTTTCTCCCAGCTATGATTGTACCCTAGGTGCAACAGTTTTAACTGTAAAATTTCTTTCATAGGGAAATTTGTATAGTGTATATGCTGATAAATTGCCTTCATTGATCTTCTTACCCATTGAAACATAGACTTAATAACTCCTCTGGTTCACGTTTCGAATTTTATGAGATAGTTAAAGTGCTAATTATCTATTTCAGATTTCATAGTTGATTGATATATCATCTTTTGCAAGTGCTCAGAAGATGGGCCTCAATGTCCAATTTTACGCACAAATGTGTTAGCTTTTATATATATACTTCCCTTTGTGTGACAAATCATGCATATCAAGCTTTGTCATACCATGATCCTGGGTTATGCATTAATATTGGCATTTCACGCTAAGAAGAGTTTTAAGTGATAAGTAATACTCTAGCTAATTTTGTCTCTATATAATTCATATATATTTGCTTGCTATGATCTCTGTATATTAACGTTTTAATTCCATTGGTTTTTTTTTTTTTAAAACAGGCCAGATAGAACTGTTCTCCCATGTTCCTGTGCTTAAGAACTTTGTGGAACATTTAAGGCGTAAAAATTTTACTGTCTGTGTGGTATATTTACTTGATTCCCAGGTATTTACATATGTTTAAGTTACATCTGCTTCCATGGTTAATCATTCTATTCATGATCTGATGCTAAATCTCATAATATTTTGTGCATTAGTTTATGACAGATGTGACCAAGTTCATAAGCGGTTGCATGGCTTCACTTTCTGCTATGGTTCAACTGGAGCTACCTCATGTTAACATTCTCTCCAAAATGGACCTTGTGAGAAACAAGAGGGACATAGAGAAGTCAGTGCTTTTGAATTAAAGAGACCTTTTTCTTTCTCTGTTATTATTGGTTTAAGTTTTGTCAAATGATGTTTGTCTTTTCAAGGTATTTGAATCCGGAACCTCAGTCTTTGCTGGCAGAGTTGAATCAACATATGGCTCCTCAGTTTGGAAAACTTAACAAGTCCTTAATTGAATTGGTGAGTTTTAGGTTTTCTCAACATTTATTCTGATATTGCCACCTATTTTATTTCAAAAGGCATGGTGCTTCAAGCGAAGTGCTTTCCGTTTTGAACCAGCGCTTCATAATTTAATGACCTCAAAATGTGCAAGGTTGAGTTACTTATAGTACTACTAGGGAGAGGAATCTGGCGTTTTCTTCATTCTTGTTGCTGTAGTTGTTGGAATGCTTTTCACCTCTAATCAATTGAACTTTCAGCAAAATGTATGTTGGTCTCGGTATCAAAAAAGAAAGAAAATAGTTGGTTCCAATCACTGTTTAACTTCATATGGACTCCCAAAATTTCCTTGATTTTGGTCTGAAATAAGCATTTATTTGATCAAATATATTCAAACATCAAGTTGTATCTGGTTCTTGACTACTTCAAAATCATTTGTTGCATCAGGTGGATGATTATAGCATGGTGAACTTTATGCCTCTAGACCTGAGAAAAGAGAGCAGGTATATTACCTTCTTTTTCTGTATCGTGGAGCATAGTATTATAGATTTATCAGTGAGGCTGGGTGATGACGAGTATACTGTGAAGTAAAGAAGTAGTGTCTAATTGTTACCTGCCTCTACCTAAATGATTTATGTTTTAAGTGAAGGATGAAGGTTGATTTTTATTTACTGAAACTGCTCAAGTGTTCACTCAAAGTTGCTTTATAGTTATTGTTATTAAGAAAGTTTGATGATTTCGCCACATACTATTTTGAGTAGCATTTTTATGGTGAGATTGGGAATTTGAGCCCTTGTCAATTCTTGGAGAAATAGATTTTTGAACTGATGATAATTATTTAATGCAGTATTCAGTACATTTTGTCTCAAATTGACAACTGCATTCAGTATGGAGAAGATGCAGATGTGAAAGTTAAGGATTTCGATCAAGATGATGATTGAAGATTTATTGTTCTGGGTTTTAAATGGTATCACTTTGGAACTGCAAAACCATCAACATCACTTTGGTGTATCATCAAAGAAAAGTCCTATATTGCAAATATTGCATTTTTATTTTGTCCTTGTGCACTTTTTCCCCCTAATTTGAAAAGCCTTTGCATTTGCAGAATGGTATCAAACGACTTGAGTTGAGATTATGTTATCGAGTTTTTGCTTTACTATTGTTAAAATGAATTAAGCCCGATAAGTTTTTTACTGAAACAATTGCAAGTTGAGGTTAAATATTTGGAGTCAATGAATTTTTGTGTTAAGATATAAATATTACCGTACGATAAATGTGGATATAGAAATGTGGTTTGAACTTTGTTTCTCATGTTGCATTTAATAATTAAAGTATAATTTTTTTGATATAATTTGAAGTATAAATATTCTCTTATTGATTGAAAGTCAAGTGAATTTAAAAGTACTTTTATGTAATTTAAATATTAATACTTACTGATATTTACGTGTTTTGGTTTGAATATTTCAAAGATTCCGAAAGTTTTCATGTCAGGGGCGGAGCTAGATCATTCCTGTTTGGGAGGCGAATTTTCTGATAACAAAATTGATATTTTTTCAATGTTTTGATGAGATTATTTTGGTAAATGAGAACTAAATTTAGATGAATAAATATTATAATTTTATCCAACAAAAGTTTAAAAAAGGCATAATAGCAATTTTTTAAGAGAATAAGTTCTTAGACTCTCAATGGAAAATGTTTATGATGCAATCTAATTGGATATAAAATAAATAAATGTTGTTAAGATAAGACGTGGAAACGTAAAATGTACTATAACTCAATAAACTTGAAACTTGGATAAACGAATATAGTACGATTTACTTTTGGTTGATCATACATCTAAAACAGTATTATAAGGTTGTGCATAACATATTAATTATACTAATATTATCAAATATGTTAAAAAAAAAAAAAAACAAAACAAAACAAAACAAAAAAAAGGTTGAACCTTTGTCTAGGGTAGAACTTTAGACTCCTTACTTTAGAAGTACCAATGGGAAATAGAAAAAGAGGCGGTAATAACACTTTTAATTTATAATGAACACGGTAAGATCTCGACCTCAGGATTCCAATAAGGTTATGACGACACCCTCACCGGTGAGCAACAAAGTCGTGTTCTTTTTTTGTTGAAAAACAAATGTATGTTATATATATAAGCTTAAACAAAAAAATTATAGGGAGAGGGGAACATAGGGTGTAAGTGATTGGGTTTTAGCTCGGTCTCGTGAGTTTTGTCAGACTGAGTCAAAACTCTTTCAAATGAGTTGTCATCAAATCAATAAAACCTTTAAAAATCTATTTAAATATTCACACTCAAACTCTTCGAACCTATAAAACATTGATTTGACATCCATCACCTACTTTTTTCTTTAAACTCTAACATTCAAACTCAATTCAAGTGAGGTTTTAACTTATATCAAACCACAAAACCAATATCTAAAACTCATTCAAATAAGATCTTAAATGTTTGATCGAAATCATCCAAACTATTTTCCACGAACCCGGGTCAAAACCCATCCAAGTAGACCTATAGACCCTTCCCACCCCTCCTACACCCCATCATTGTTCATGTGCATATAAATGTAATTACATATTATTAGGTCAAATCAGTGGAGCTGAAAATTTAAAAGAATTAAGTATACTTGATTAGTTGTACCTTTTATCCGCCAAACACTGAACACAAAATAACACAATTTTTTACTATAATTTAATTGCCTAGCATGTTCCCATTTTTTTTTAAAAAAAATAATAAATTCAAACATATATTCATATTCTTATTTTAGAGTTTTAGACACCGAAAAACCTCAATTGGCCCAATTCCTCTTTTAACTACAGAACTTCGAAACTATCAACCAAATATACCCCAAAACACCACAAATGCATACATTCAAGTCACTTCTTTCAAAAGTGAAATTAAACAAATAACCTCAATTGGCCCAATTCCTTTTTTTAACTACAGAACTTAGAAACTAACATCCAAATTTTATACCCAAAAACACCACAAATGCGCATATATCCAAGTCACTTCTTTCAAAAGTGAAATTAAATGCATATAAAAGTAGAAGGGGAAATAAGAGAGAAATAGTATAAACTCCAGAACCCAACCATGGGTAGAGAAGAAATCCAAATCTGTCACCAACCTAACATGCAAAATAGGGAAATCCCATTAGAAAAACCCAAAAATCAAAATTGACCGGAATTTTACTCCTAATTATGTTGTTCACTCGTCATCATCCTCGTCCTCATCATCGTTTCCACCAGCAGCATTCAGAGCATTTAACCTCTCAATCAACTTGGCCTTCCTCTCCTCGTAAGTTAGCTTCTTAAGGTTGTATCTGGAAAAACAAAGGAAGAAGTTTCAATTGAGATAAGAAGATACATGTGCTTTATGTCTCTTTATCTAACGTGTGCGTGCTCTTTCCTACATGACTGAGAATAATTTACCTCTTGTGCTCCTTTGGTTGCTGCTTCTCAGATTTCTTTGGTGTAGGATCGGCACGAATGGCTGCATGGACCTTCTTGTACAACTCCTCGATTTTATCTGCCTGAATACCCCTTTTAAGGTACTCACTAAAGTGTGTCTGTAGTTTCTCAGGCTCATCTTCATCCAAAGTCTGCACAGCCAGCAGAAACGAATATTTCAAAGGAAAACCAAAAGTGTGTCAACAAATTGTATAGTACACAATTCAAATAAAAACACGTGGTAATTTGAACTTACATTCATGTAAGCTGCAACATGTCCTCCGTAAATGTACTTCCTATGCACTTCGGCGTCAAGTTGCTTGTTATCCTTGTTAAATCCAGCAAACCTCTTTTCACTGTGGGGGATGTCAAGTCCTCCATCCAGAGCTCCCTGAAATGCAATAAACAAATATTAATTACACTCTAGGCAAAAAAATCTACATCAGACACATCCTCCTTAAGACATGGCATTACTCAATTTACTAATAATTATACCAGCAGACCTAACCATCTGCACTTAATCATTATAGAATAAGAAGCTACAATACCTAGCATTTGTGCAACTTAATATAGCCAAGTAAAGCACAGTTGTTAGGAATCTTGATCAAGCCAGAATGATACCTTAAGGGCCCCAAAAACACGGTTCCCGGTAGTAGTTTTGACAAGTCCCACATCCAGGAGTGCACGGAAAGGCCTTCTGCTATCAGCTGGTTCGACAGAGTAATCTTCACCAGTGGCCTAAGATGAATTTGTTGAACTAAGTTTGAAAGCAGCATTCAAACAAACAAAATTCTCACAGCACCTTTGAAGAGGCATTACATAGAAATGAACACCCAAATAAACGGAAATAGTTACCTCAACATTTCCTTCATATTCTTCGTCCATTTCAAGTGCCTTCAGAACTCGGCGAGCCAATAGAAGTCCAGTGCAGTAAGCTATTTCACAAGATTGTGTTAAAAGTTTTATAAAAGTGTTCAAACAAAATTACTTAGTTAACAATCATACCAGCAGCATAATTGGTGAGGCCAACTTGGAGTCCATAATGAGGTAGCTCATGCGAATAAGCAGCTGCAAGGACATGGTCACCAGCAATGCTAGCAGATACAACTTGGGCAATGATATCCTTATTGGTCTAAAATTATATTAAGGAACACTTGTTTATATGCATAATTGTTCAGAATAATCATACATCAATATACAATTGAATTTATAGGCTTATAGCACAAAGCCAATCCAATAACTCGTAAAAGTCCAAACAACTTGTTTAGATATCCGTGGTTTACAATGATACTCAAGAAATCAACTTAATAAAAGACATGAACCCCAAGAATAGGATTCACATAATCTAGGTAAGTTAGAAATTTACCCAAAAAATACAGTACTATGTAATAGTAAAATATCAAAATTCACAACAACACAAAAAAAGGTTCACTTGCACTATCTAGATTCAAGATGATGGGTGAGAAGAAAAAAAGAAAACTAATATCTGCATAAATGTATTGAAAAGTTAAATACATATATACAAAAGGGAGATGGACAGATGAGGATACAAATCGCACAACAAATCGATATTTTGGTGTATTGTACTTGTTCTTGTCCTGATTGATCATGCGGATCCTTGCCCGGTAGTCAGTTTTTCCCTCTGAATTGAATGTTATTTGAAGTCATTGAGTTATCAACACATAACAAGAATAACAATAATTGATCGTAGTCATTAGGTTATCAACACAGAACAAACAAAGCAATAACTGATGACTTACGTCTTCTTCTCTTGAATTTAACTTGGAAACGCTTGAAATAAGCTTTCGATTTCTGGGCCTTGACAAACACCTATATTTAGCATCATACAGTATTAGTACAAAACCCATAAAGTAAATGACATGATGCAAATATAATAATTGGTCAGCAGTCAACAACATTAAGTAATAATAACACAATTGTGTAATACCTCAAGAATCCCAAGAACGAGTACAAAAGTTTAGACTACAAACATGGGAAGCCTTAGAAAAATTATGTTTTCTGTCAAAAGTTAGAAGTGATGACAAAAATGTATACAACTTCTAAACAGTAAATTCGCTATTTTTATCAGAAATCATTAGTTAATACTTAACAGTAGAGATCTACAAACAAAACCTTCAAACACAAACGAAAATTTAACAAGAGAATTGGCGATCAGCAACGCTAGAAAAATTAATTAGTGCGTTTAATATAACCGGTTAATTAATTTATCACAAAAGCATATAAATAAGAAATGATTTAGAAATGAATAAACCCATAAGCAATGAGCTAGGACTGAATAAAATCATAAGGGATGAGCTAGAACTTATAACTAAATAAATTCATAAGCAACGAGCTAGAAGTGAATAAACCATTGGAAGTATTACAAAGATCGAATTTTTACCATAGCTTCAGAGTTGGGTGCGGCGGCGCTGATGCAGTTCTGACGAGGGGTTTGAACAGAATGTAAATTGCTGGGAAAGAGGCCAAAATATAGAGTAAAACCCTAGCTCAGGGATGATCTCAGAATGAACGGCTGTGATTAACTTCAGGGTTCTTGGCCATATATTGGGCTGGGCCAATTGGTATATTGGTAATTTATTTTTCATAATACCTCCATCCCAATATTCCATTATTTTTATTCCCTTTACTTTTCAAAAAAAAAAAAAAATTATGCAATTGCTGGAAAGGTAAAAGTTATATAAATTTACATTTTATTTTGAATTTTCTGAGTGGTGTTTTCTTTTTAAGGTTTTGTAGAATTGTATGATAAGTCATACTTTTTTTCTTCATATCATTTAAAGCTTCAAATATTTATTTCTTTCTAAATTTCTTGCATAGATTTTTGGTTATCATACGATTTTGTTGTAGGAATTTAAACAATACGATTTTTATTGTCACATACTATTACAAGGTTTTTTATTCAAAAATAGCTGACAATCAATAATTCATATGCAGTAGTTCACAACTAAAGGCAATATAATCGCAAGCAATTTCCTTGTATTTTTTATCATTCTCTTTTACAAAGTTTTAAATTTCACACACTATTAGTGTACCACACTTGTGCACCACTAATAAATAATTGCTACATATACACGTGATAATTGTTACTTGTACATATGGCAATTAGTTATTTGTGGTACACTAATAGCGATATAGAAGATCTTGAGCCAATGTCCTGCACGGATATGCAGTATGGGGAAACTCAGATATTACTGACACGATACAGTTTAAAGCCTTCCATGGAGTATACATAAAACAGAACAATACACATTTTACATGATTATTTGTTTACATGTACTGGAAATTTTGACAACATGCAATACAAATCACATGCAGGTAGCTAGTAGCACTGAGCAACATTTTTCCTTTCCTACTTTGGGTGGGGGTGGGGGAGGGGGGAGCTTTTATTACAACCAGGTAAGATTTCTGTTCAGCGACATTTCGGCGAGGCAAACAGCAGCATCCTCTTCCTTTCTACTGCAGCTTCTACAAAGGCCAATACACATACACAGTACAATCGATCACTTAGTTTGCATTATCACCCCATACATTGTCCCAGGCACCAGCAGCTGGAGCCTTGGGTCCCTGAATGTAGTTTTGGTTTCCTGGGGCGTTGTGAGGTCCAGGAAGCCCCTCCATGCCCGGGGGATGAACTTTCTTAGGTTTTGTTCTGACTCCCAATATTCTTAGTACAAATCTGGCGAGTTCTCCATATAACATTCCCGACCGGTCAAAGAGCTGCAAATGGTATAAATACAGAGTGGATAAGAGAAAGAGTGTTACTAAGGAACTGGATGATGGAAACAAGAACAAACCATTACCTGAAGAAGGGCACTCATAAACATATGGAATGCTTGCGTATTCTGGTCAACCAACATTGCAAACCGGCCAAAGAAGTTTACTACACCTTGCATCTGCAATTGTCATGAACAAAATATGAAATTTAAACAGATATTTAGGGTGCAAAGGAAAACCTAAATAAACTTCATCTACTGCATTTTAGTTGCTGCATCTACCACCTTCTTAAATTTCTTTTTATTGTGGGAGTGGGGGGGATAGGAAAGGGGATATTGATTGCAAATTGGATTCAGGGTTTAACTAACTAATTCAATGACATCTATCAACCAGACCAGTTACTATAAACTATCTGTGACTTGAGAATGCCAATAGAAGTGGAATCTAATGTTCTTTACCATACACAGAGCAACTACTGAGGTTAGTAGTCATAGTGAAAATCTGTGGAAAAACAAAGATGGATAAAATTACCACTCGCATCAAGGAAATCCAGAAGTTTGGTGGAGTAGAAGGAGCCCCAAAGGGATTGTTAGGGTCCTGCTCACCATAAGGGCCACCCATTCCCATTCCCATTCCCATGCCCATGCCTGTGCCCATGCCCATTCCATAACCCCCCATGGTGCTTCCATAACCACCCCCATACATTCCTCCACCATATGTTGATCCCCCATACATTCCTCCATAACTTCCTCCTCTATACATGTTGTTCCCATACAACCCGCCGCCATATGAGCTTCCAAGTCCGCCATATGAAGAACCACCATACATTCCAGAGCCGTATCCAGAATTCTGATTCAAACCTGAACCATAACCTGATTAACATGAAATACAAGGATAAGTTTTTTTTTTTTTTATGAGGATAAGTTTCAGAAACAGAACATTTCATGGAATATACTACATACATTATTTGACAACCAAACGATGAACTGAAAACATCTCCTAGATTTATAAACATATCAGAACGTGTTATCAAATTTTAAGATGTTACAGAAACATGATTCAAGGAGGCAGATTACCACATCAACAGTAAAAAGTATCTTATCATTTTTTTTATGTTAGTTTCAGCATTAGACTTGAGGAGAGTCAATTTGAATAAACATAGGATATATTGAGGTTTAAGCATGCAGTCAATGTAGCTTATGCCACATCTCGTCAGGGATCCATGTTCACAAAACATGATCACTTCATGCCACTACTGACTGCATAGTGACTAAAAAATGCAAACGGAAAAATAAACCTGAATCTTATTTGACCTTGAACAAATGAAACTTCTACAATCTCTTGTTTTCTCCTGAACATTTAAGTAGGGATGCCTCACAAAATGATTCAGACAATGCCCCAATTCTTCTAGATTGGCAAGTATTATAGTGTTTCAAGTAAATCACTTCTAAGTGCCATATGCTCACTTTTTGTCATTGCCCCTACTAATTTTTACATATATAGGCATCTTTCTATTCCATTAACTAACAAACTGATCAAGCCTTTGGGAAATGTTTCTCCAGTTGTTAGGAACTCTGAGTGCACCCATCACATGTTATCAACAAAATCCATACCAGGCAATAACATTTTGCATCAAGCATAATAATATAATTTGATAATCATATAATCTTACAAGAATCTATAAAACATGCAGTAATACAGCATAGGAAAATGACTGCATACATCAGATGACAGATCAATCGTAATTGCTAAGTTTCATCAATCTGATCTTTTGTGGATGGTCAAAGATGGTAAGACCACAAGAATAGATTTAACATCACATAAGAAGTTCTAAATGTAACAAGAGCTCACAAAGTGCGTATTTGGAAAAAGAAACATGGTAACATAATTTCAAAAAGTTTTCGCTATAATCATATGAAGGCCAGCAAATATGCTGATGGATATTATATGCATATCATTGCGTCGGGTCCAGAATAGTTTTATGCTGGAAATGCTTCCTAATATTAGCAATGATAGTATTTACTGTTTCCTGGTGGTGTATGGTTCAAACGACCTTATCCTCTGTTTTCCCCGTTAGGGTGGGCTTGAGAAAAAAGGAATTGGAAAGCCATGATTTACAATAGTTTTTGTTGTACAACACTTTTATAGTTAAAAATATTAGCAGTGTTGTTTCTGATCATGTAAATATCAACAAAATTTGTATTTCTGCTTCGAAAACTTAAGGGTGAGACTGAGAAACCAGGGTTAGAGAATGCCATAAAGCATTATAAGGTGAGAAAGGGAGACACTGGGAACACTAAATGATATTGAATTGAATAATCTTGTCATTGAACAAAAAAGTCTTGGTACCTCCTAAGGTGCTGCCATAGGTGGTCTGCTGTTCCCAAGGCCTGGCTGGCACAGGCCTTCCAATTGTATTTCTATTAAGAGTTGCATTCCTATCAGCTGTCGAAACAATTTCACCAGGTTGAGCCGTTCCAGACGCTTCCACCACATCACTCGTGTTACCGGCAGAGGGTGGTCTAAAAGGTGCCGGCCCAGAAGAGGAACCAGCTCTTTCCCATGGTTTAGGGGGAGGACTATTACCTGCATTACAAATTAGCCCAATATGATATACTACTTAGTTAGAGACGAACAGGATATTGATAACTAAAAATAATAAACTCAACGGTCTTCATTAACAAACTATTTTATATCACAACGAAATCATGTCATGGCGATATATTAATATGTCTAAGAATTATTTCATTGCCTAATATAGTTTAACTTCGCGCCTTGTCAATGGAAAAAATTATTATGAATTCATCAATTCATATACACCCTTATAATAAATACTGTATGAAAATATTCAAAATTAATAGAATAAATCTTCTCAATTGTATGCGCAAATTAACAAAACTTATCCATATCCAAGGGTCTCTAATGTTAAAAAAGACAATAAAGAAACTAGTTCTCGGTACAAATCGTTATCCACGATCTATCGGAAAATTTCCCCAATTCAATACAATCAAGCTTCCTACTTAATAGAAACCAATCAATTATTAAAAGGAAACACACGAAATTCGAATAAATTTCAGCCAGAATAAATCAAAAAAAATTCGAAATCGCAGCTGCCCATACCTGATGGTTGCGCTTTGTTCTCCATGGAGAGAAACAAGAGAGAGAGAGAGTGGTGAGAGAAATAATGGCAAAGGTTTATCTTCAGTAATTATATTTCTTGCAAGGCCCAAGAAAGATCGGTGGATTTTCTCCGATACGAAATGACAATTTTACCCTCATATGCGGTCAGAGGCTGGACGCGATGGTGGGTGGGGCCAGGGGCCAAACTTGGCGGCTTTTGACTCAATTATTTTACTTATTTTTCATCACCTATTTCTCATTTTTTGATTTACCAATTATTGAGCAACTAATTTAGTAATAACTTAATATTTCTTAAATAATAAAAAAAAATGAAGATAATGATTTTTTCGTAAATAATTGTAGCTAAATGTATACATCATAATTTAGATTTTTTAAGGATTTATATTTTGAGACTAATTTAAAAAGCATAAGAGAATACTACAATTTTACCATAAAATTGATGTTTATTTTATATGATGAACTGCATAAAAAAAATCGTTTGTATAAAAATGGATGTTACTTCAAGAATAAAGGGCAATTTATCACTGTGAGACCCTCGAAAGTGCTTATTAATTTACATAGAATATTAATTGTGGTTTAAGTATTGTTCAAAATTGCTCATCTTATAATGTGGACAAGCCTAATTTATTCATAGTATTTTATAAAAGAAAAAAATCCCACAAATTGTTTTCATGCAAAATGAAATTTATAGCATTCTTTGGGTATTATCAATAGAATCAACATTGTCAATTGTGGTATGGTCAAAGTCATATTAACGGGAACTTATTCTTTTTCTATATAACCTTTTACACAAAAGTATTTTCCTAAATGTACCTTTTATGTAAAATTGATATTGGCAATATCGATTCTACTGAAAAATCGCAAGTTTCAACATCGATTTATCAATTATTTTCGATAATTAAATTTTTTTTATTTAATAAAAATCGAGATTAGTAACATCGATTCTTATTAATTATAATAATTAGCGACTAATTAATTCAGAAAAAAATCGATATTGGCAATATCGATTCTTCAGAAGATAGCGATTCTTCTAAATATTTTTTTCCGGAAAATGAGGGTATGCTGCTGGAAATTCTCAAGTTGTTGTTGAACTGCGATTTATACCTTTTTTAAAATCTTGTGAAATGTGAAGGAGCAGAAGCTCGATTTTTTGCCATTTGCCTTTGCTATTGTAAAAAAACGAGTCTTTTAAAATTTGGGGTTGGTTCTTGAACCTTGTGCCTCTACCCGATGAGTTTTCTAATAATTTGACCAGAACTCATGAGTTCTTTATAATATTTGGGAAAGTTTAGATCATAGAAAATAGTCATAAACATTACAAATCCCAAGTTTTAAACACACTTGCGCCGTTTAAGGTAATAAATACAAGATTAATATTTAGTAGTAATGTCCTTACCAAAAAAAGAATAGAAGCCGCACATTGACTTGTTTCTTAGCTCAGGTGACCTATATATTTTGACAGATAAAGTGTTCGGGAAAGAGTTTTACTGTTTTAGTAGGAAAGTGTAACATTAATTAAGATAAGTTCGGGTTATATCTCCTGAGTTCTGGTCAAATTATTAGAAAACTCATCGGGTAGAGGCACAAGGTTCAAGAACCAACCCTAAGTTTTAAAATACTATTTTTTACAATTGCAAAAGGCAAGTGGCAAAAAATTGAGCTTCTGCTCCTTCACA
The DNA here is from genome assembly GCA_003313485.2 of Penstemon barbatus. Taxonomy (NCBI): domain Eukaryota; kingdom Viridiplantae; phylum Streptophyta; class Magnoliopsida; order Lamiales; family Plantaginaceae; genus Penstemon; species Penstemon barbatus. Next base: position 8,244,896 of record CM064877.1, on the reverse strand, counting down.
TGTCACAAGATTAAAAAAAAAAAAAGGTATAAATCGCAGTTCAACAACAATTTGGAAATTTCTAGCAGCATGCCCTCATTTTTCGGAAAAAAAAAATATTTAGAAGAATCAATATTGGTAATATCGATTCTTTTGTGATCTAATTATCTATTTATATTTTTCAAATACTGGTAATATTTAGAAGAATCGATATTACCAATATCGATTCTTTCCCTGAATTAATTAGTCCCTAATTATTATAATTAATAAGAGTCGATGTTACTAATCTCGATTTTTATTAAAAAAAAAATTAATTATCGAATATAATTGATAAATCGATGTTGGAACTTGCGATTTTTCAGTAGAATTGATATTGCAAACATCGTTTTTACCTAAAAGGTACATTTAGGGAAATACTTTTCAATTTGAGTCATATTAGAAAATACTGTTGTGTAAAATGTTATATAGGAAAAAAATTCGAACTTATGTGTGAAAAGTCACATAAACAACTTTTCACACGAAGAAATAACGCATATATATTTTGTTAAATGTATTTGTAGGTGGCGTTTGGAGAAACTTTTGTGATCTAATTATCTTTTTATATTTTTTAAATAAATAAAATTTACTTTTACTTCTCGCAGAAATCCTTATTCTTGGTTAAAAAAACTTAATGAGAGAATTGCACTTTTTGTACCGCGCTTTAGGTCAATTTCCACTTTTGGTACACAACTTTTTGTGTCCAACATATTTGGTACTGCCGTTAAAAATAACCGTTAAGTGGTGACATGGCAGTTAAGTTTTGCAAAGTTGATGTCATTGTCATTACTTATATTGATTGACATTTTTACTCCATAACATTTCAAGCTACCAAAATAGCTCCACATCTCCAAATGAAGTGACGATTTAAGTCCACATAATTGCCATATTTCAAAATTGACTCGAATAAGACAACGTCCCGGACCAATTTTGAGAATTTACTTATTCTATTTACATAATTAATTTAATTTTTATATACAATATTAATAAATTAATATAAATCTGAAAAAATCCTGTAGAATTTAAGATTTATATAATCTTAGTAACAAAAAAAAATTACTTTCGAATCTAATATTTATATAATAATATAGATCTATTTAATATTTTATTACAATAACAAATTTTTTAATATTTATTACATTAATAAATTATTTAATATTTATTACAATAATAAATAATAAATAATTATAATTTAAAAAAGAAAAACAAAAAACCCACCCCCTTCCCCATTATGGTGGGGGTGGGGGGCAAGTGAGTTTTTAGTGTTTTATTAAATTATAATTATCTGTTATTTATTATTTTAATAATTTATTATTTTAGTAAATATTAAAGAGATTAATACTATTATATAAATCTTACATTTAAAAAGATATGTTTTAATTTTTTTTTGAATTATGTTAAAACATTATTTTATAAATCAATTTAATTATTTAAATATAATAAGTAAAATTCCCAAATTAGTTCGAGCATGGTCTTATTCGAGTCAGCTTTAAAATTTGACACCTATGTGGATTAAAATCATCTTTAAATTTGGAGATGTGAGGCTATTTTTGTGGCCTTAAATATTTTGGGGTAAAAATGTCAGTTAATATAAATAATAACATCAACTTTGCAAAATACTTAATTGCCAATCACCTCTTGACGATGATTTTAATGGTGGTACCATTTGTGTCATAGTTTGTTGAAACTGTGTATCAAATGTGTTGAACAATAAAAAATGTGTACAAAAAGTGAAAATTGACCTAAAGTGTGGTATTAAAAATGCAATTATCTCAAAATTTAATGAATGCGGAGATTTTGAAATTGAGTTAGATCCAAAACAAACCTATTGTTCAATCCATGTGGTGAATTCTAATACATCCGAAAAAAATTAAAGCACCACACGTGTTGATGATATATTACTATTACTAATGCTAGATGGACTTGATCAATTCCAAGAAAATAACCCCAGTCCCGTATAGATTTTATCTTCATTCTTTTCAATCCCTAATCCCTATCTCACTATTTTTAAGATTCCCAACAAAATTAAACTGAATAGAGTCCAACTTTTCTTCAACCGCTGCCTTACCCCTCCCTACCTCATTAAAGTTTAATAATATCACGTTTTTTTGGCAAGTAAAATCCATACAATCCCCGTCAAAGGATTTCAATTAAGCCGATTTTCTAGAATATTTCTCAATGGCAGCAAGTGCAAATCCTTCAGGGGGTCATAACGACACCAATAACGGTAACAGAAACGGCCGCGGTGGCGGCGTACGGGAGAATGCGAATGGAGCCGCCGGGACGGCGAATTCCGTCGTGAGACCCGGCATGAAAGTACTCCGCCACAATCCGGGCATCTCGACCTATTGGACCCCCGAAGAATTGTCTACGCTCGAAGATTTGCTTAATAAGTCAGCCCAATTCCTTTTACTATTATTCTTGATCACGCCTCCTTTATGCCGCGTATTTTTATTGTTTTTTATAATTCGATTATGTGAATTTGCTTGGTTTTTGTTGGTTTTCGTTGTGTTCTTGGTTTCGCACTAACGAGTTTTGCTGCATGCTTTTTTGTGAGATGATTGATTGAATGAAGCTGTTGAAATGCGTTTGAGAACTGTAAAATGATAATTACTTCAACTTTGTGAAAGTGGTGGCGACTATAGATAAAGAATCTGATGCTTGTCTTCTCTATTGATATTGAATTTGTTGATGTTTTGAAAGCACGGGATGATGATTGCGATTACAATGTGTGTCAGAGAGAGATAGGGGAGGGGGGGGGGGGATCATCACTCTTTAGGATCTTTTCATTTCTCTAAGCTACAAATATTGGGAATCTTTTCTTTAGGATCTTTTCATTTCTCTAAGCTACAAATATTGGGAATCTTTTCTTTAGGATCTTTTCATTTCTCTAAGCTACAAATATTGGGAATTGTTAAACTCGCAATTGTTTATATTTGAACTGATGAATGCTCTCAAGAACTTTTAGCATCGAATAAAATTGTTGAAGTTTGATATGGCCAAAGTTGTTTAGATCAAAGAGTAGAGAGATAACTTAACCTCCACATTTTTCATATGAACGAATAGGAATGTACAGAGTATTCTTTAGTATCTGTCAGACAGACTCTATATTTCCCAGAATATGGACGGCCAAGTCAATTCATTTGACATCAAACTTTAACTACAAAAGCCAGAAATATGACCAAAGGACTGGTATGTTTTAAATTCCCTTTCTCATTTGTACCAACATTCACATTGGTTTTGTAGTAAACAGAAGAGGTAAATTACATTGTCTCATTTTTTAAGTCTGAAATTGTATAGTCAAACACTGGTTTCAGCTGAAATGCTCTTATTAGTGGAAGATGTAATGATTTTTACTGTGCTTCAGTTGTATACTGTTGTGATGATGGCTATGAAGATACAAAGGTTGTAATAATGGCTACCCGTCAGTAGCAGCATTCAACACTACCTTGACAATACACACGCACATGTATATATGTATACATATATTGCGGTGTTTAAGTGCAAATGCCCAACTCTACTGTTTATTTAGTTTCCTTTTATGTCCACCTTCCCTTTTTGTTCATTTTTTCCTGATTATACCAAGAACATGTACCGAATCGACTTTTTTCTACATATGAAATATAATTTTTAACTTACTTTCGGCCATGTACTGCCTAAGTACTTGTTCTATGTTGCATCTTGTGGATAATGGGTCAATGCTTTTCCAGATATGATTCAGAACCCAACCTTGTGCGGTATGCCAAAATTGCCCATGTTTTGAACGAGAAGACAGTTCGAGATATTGCATTTCGTTGCAGATATGTCTTAGAAGCCAATGTGAGCTCTTTTCTATATGTCAATTTTGTTCTTTATGTTATTTGTTATAAGAAAACTTGTCATCTGACATATAGCAGGATTGTAATCTGTCGAATCTGGTTTGGAATTTCAATGGAGTTTTCCATTAGGCTTGGGACTTAATGATTGAAACTCCATTTTCAAATATTAATTTTCATGGCAGGCTGAATCTTTGTGTTTTTAGAATCTACGTAAGAGAGAATCAGGGTTGGGTCTTCAGGTAAGGAATCGGGTTGGGAAATTCAGGAAGGATACAATTTACAAGCTCAGCTTCCTAACCGACTATTCCAATTCGCTATTTCTTAGATTCATGGACCCAATTCAATTCAATGGGGTCTTTCATTCACATTTTTTTCCACCAAGAACGTTTTCTAAAACTCTTTGACCCCAGAATTTTGAGTATCCAACTTTCGCGCAATTCACAGGGTTTAACAAGCAATCGATATTTCACGATCAAGGGGTTCAATGTATTTTCTCTATTTGTTTTCAGCTTTTTTGGGAACATCAGAAGCAAAACACACCACGCACAAGGTCACAAATGCAAAGCATGGTGCACACATCCCCAGCCCCGGCCTTACTTTTCGGCCACTGCAACTAGTCGACACCAATGATAGACAACCACAATCACTGATCCTCAAATGAGATCAGTAGAAGTAAACCAGCTCCTTAACCATTTACGGCGACCAACCCTTTTCACATCACCCTCGGCCTTCTGTCTTCAAAGTTTTCAAACCCAGCATAAATGCTTCCAGCATGATTCCCGTTTCCATTTCCACCTCCCCATAAATACACATCCAATTAAGCCATGGAGAAAGGCTCGAGTTGCCTCATCCTTTCTACTCCCCTCTCTCTTTGTGTGGTTTTGTGTGGCAATTGGAATACGAGAGAAAAAAGTGAAAGCTCAGCTCAACTTTGTTTGATTTCTCAAAAATAATAATCTTTATATAATTTTAATTATCCAAATCTAACTGGGTTCTTGATCAAAAGGATTCAATTATTTAGTTCTGTCGGTGCTTCCAAAACTGTGATTGTAACTTCTTGTCCGTCCTTTACCCGAATGCCCAACCCTCGAGAGAAGGAGAAAAAAAGCATAATAAGAAATTTCATGTTGGATATGGTTATCCCCTCCAATAATTCAACGATGTGGATGGTCTAGTATCAAAAACTTGGTCGGGTACATATCTTTTTCAGTATATATAGAAATCATGATTCTTATGTAGTAATAATCAAGTGGTTTTGTTCAATATTTTCATAATGGACAAACATTCCTCTTTTTCTGTTTTGTACTACTTGTTTAAAAGAGTTAAATATACAGAATTTTTTGTAGGGCATAAACATTCACTAAATGCACACCCCTTCCTTTGTAGATTAAATTATTTCATATTATTCTGAAGTTTAATCTAATTCTTTTTCACCAAAGATCAAACATTTTATACCCCTACAGGCTCAAATTCCACTCATATTAGCTAAAATTGATAAAGAGAACTAGAAATAATGTTAACATAGGTGCCCCGGAAAACAATCACTTACAGTTTTGCCTTTGGACTTCGATGTGCATACCACCTAAAATGTTTGATTTTCATTCTATAAGTGCGATAATATTTTGACCAACAGTTTCCAGTAATGGATGAGATGTATTTCGTCTAGTGGAGAAATGCTTTCTTCTTATCCATCATTTAATTTTGTTGTGGTGGATTATAAGAACGAAGGTGGAACTAACAGGACCCATTTACGAAAAATACCATATGTATATTCAGCTAATTTTGTGGCTAACTGTTTTCCAGATAAAGGAAAATGGCAAGAGAGGGAAAGATGAACATACCATGTCAAGGAAAAATAAAGTCAAAAAGGTATTTCCACTTTTTTCATGTTATCATCTTTCCACAAATGTGCTAATACATAAGGATGAGTGCCCTTTCTTTTCCGTTATCTTCCACCGGCAACCCCAATTATCATCTTTTCATATGCTATCCCGTTTGATGAATTTTTCCATTTTAGATGTATTTAATTTACTTGGAACTAGGTATACAACTTAAAAAGTTGAATAAATGTTTATTAATTTTTTAATTTTTTGAAATAAACACTAAAGATTTCAAATATTGAGTAGAGCAATTTAGTAGATTTATGACCACTATTTTGTGATGCAGAGATAATGCAATGAATACCTAATATATGTTTGTATAGCCACTTATAGCTTGTGAACAATGGCCATTAAACAATATTAGATTGAACAAAAGTCTCTTTGTTGATCTCCTTTTCGGAATGTTACTCTTCTTCTTTAAGCTTATGCAATGGGGATTTTCTGATGCTTACAAGTTCTGCAGTTTACTAAGTTAGTGAAAACTTCAATATTGGAGTGTTTGAGTTTTTAGCTTTATTTGAGACCTTTATGTGGGACTGGAGATTAAAATATCTGGTATTATATTTAGAATTTATAATTGTCCTAGAAGGCGAAGAGTTTCATAGTGTTGGAAAAATGTCAGAAGCAAATTCGTTAACAAATTCTGTCCTGAATAAGCAGAACCTTGTTTCTCTGATAGTGATTTGTGACTATGACCTAAAGTCTACAGTTAGAACCAAGTTAGAAGTTGATGCAGTTAACCAGATCTGAAAATAAAATTACTATGTTCCAATTTATTTTCATGTCACTATTATTTAGAGAACAACATATGCAGTATTATTTGCTTGTATTTTGTGTACAACATTGACATGGTATTATGAGTCATGGCCAAACTCGTTTTGTGTGATTACCCCTATATTGAATTTATAACAAGGCTTCCCAAGTACCCTTAGTGTTTATAAATTTTCATTCAATCCTTTATTGCAACAAATATGAGTATTACCGAAATTATGTGATGATGGCAAGGTGTTCGCTCGCCCTCGTGGGAATTAGTTCTCTTCCTTCTTCTCCTTCTGGAGCTGTTTCATTTCTGCAAATCATGTCCTCTGACCATAAAATATACCAAATAAAGCAATTATGTACAAGTCCAGCCAAGTACAACAGTCCCAGTTCTTTTTAGTTGCGCCTTCCTATAACTAGAGAGAGATTAGTTACACATAACAGAGAAACAAATTTATTCAGTATTACATATTTTTATATATTCTAGCAACTGAAGTTACATAGATTTTTTATTTATACTAGCAACTATTGTACTATATCAGCTGGTGGATCTGCCAAGTTATATAGGTTCTAAACTTACACCTGGAATCATATTCATCTTATTTGGGCTATCCGAGTAACTATCCTTCTAAGGATGTACAGCTGTTTATGACTATGAACATGAATATTTATAAAGTTTCCTAGTAGTTTGCAATTGCTTTAGGTCAACACAGGTCTAGAGTTGTAATATTGGTACACTTTAATATCACATAGTTGCAAGTGGATCATAGTTCCCTAAATATCATTATTTTGTAATAATCTCGAAAATTTAGCATAAAAGATGCTATTCTTTGCGATCAAGATTTGTTTGGTCAGGAAAAGGAGTTCACCTCTGTTGTCAATATTCCGCCTCTGGTTTCCCTTGGGGAAGTTAGCAACTTCATTTTCTGGAGCCACTACCTGACATGCCCTTATATAGACTTTATGAGCTACATGAAATGGCTTTTGTTTTTCTTCTGTCATTTCCCTTCGAAAGCTAGCAACTCTCTTAGCTAGTCCGGTGTTCTTCTCCCAACTCGATCATTAGTATCATTCCTTTTTAATACAAGTTAGGTCAGTGACCAACTTTTGGGAAATAATTATTTTTCTTATGCTGACACTTGTTTCTAGGTCGTGTAGCCTGTTTATTTTTAAAGAAAAAATATTTTTTGTTAATGAGGATGTGACTCGCTGTCGCTTCCTAGCTAAGAATTTTCTCCAATACCTATTAAATTTTCCATTATTCACCTTATATGATCTTATTATACTGCGTCGTATTTTCACTGAGTTGTTGGGAAGGACTGGAAACTTAATTATTTACCACCTTCCATAAGAAACATGTTTTGTTTAATTATTTTTCTCAAACACTTGTCCTGAATTAGTATAACAAGTTGAAACTATTAGAATAGGCTTGTAAAGTAGGTTAATATTAGCACTTGGCAAGATGGATTAGAGGAAACTTCTCAGAATAGGGCACCACTGGGTCTGTTCTCTGCCTTTTGGGTCTTGCTATAGTTTTGGTGATGCAGATCTTTGCCTTTGGGGATGATGAAAACTTAGTGTTTACATTAATATGAATTTAGTTAGTTTCGAGCTTTTGCTGGTCTGTTTGGCAGATCCTTACTGCACTCAATTGTGGAAATGCCCTTAAGCTACTGATAAGATGCTAATGTAGTTTTCTTCAGATTTTTTATTCATAGTTATAATTGTTAAATTGGAAAGATCCTCGCTTCTTATGAACCTGTCGGACAAACTGAACAGGCACAAGGAATCTTCATGATAAAAAAAAACTTTTAAATTATTGTTCAATTCTTTTGGTCTTTCGGTTGCTTCCTTTGAACTCATCACAGTCAATAATCCATCTAGATAATTTCTACATTCTCTTTGAATTATCAGGAAAAAATTACAGAATCATTGCCAAGATTTTCTCAAGTTACAAACCGCTCTAATGGCCATCCCTATGTTCAGTCAATGATGTCAATGGATGGTGATGATGGAATCTCATACCAAGGTCTGTCCATACTCCTACCTTCGATTTCTTACGAGCTACTCACTAATTACCTTTATTCTGCAATTCCTGGTTGTATCTTCTACTTGAATTGTCCAAATTTGTTTTACCTTGTTTAGCTATTCCATCTTTCATATTTTCCGACATGCTTCCTCTCCATCATACTACATATGGCATATGAACATTTAACACACATAGTATGTTAATGTGTGTTTATATATGTGTACACAAATCACTATGTGAATGTGGGTTTATATATGCACACACGCATCTGTATATATATTGTATACACATGTCTCTGGACATATGTGTGAATATTTTTATGACATTTGCAGCTTTTTTGCACATGGAAAAGGATGTAGACTATTTAACCAGGAATTTAGAATAGATTCTAACAATGACATATAGACAGGACAATTAGCTTGCGATTGTATATTCTCTTGCACAAATAGGCAAACTGTAATAGGATAACAAAAGACATTTTGCTTAGAAGCTTGATGAGTAAATGGATTTCTGGTGATTTATATCTTTACGGGATCTTGAATGTGGCCACAACCTATTGGGGAAATGATATTCGTCCTGAGGCCCTTCAAATTATTTTTCAGGTTGTTGGCGTTTCAATCATAGTTGAGGATATTTTCCTGGAAAGTTATTTTTCACATGCAATGCATGTATTCAGAGCCAGATCGTTTCTTAATAAGACATATTGTAGTGAAGTAGAAATTTAAGCAGCAGGAAGAAAAATCAAAATTTTGAGTAGCTTAATTAGTTCTTGGAATTTTGTTCTATCTGACCCTGAGGGTGGTTTTATGATTCTGAGGTTTATATTGTGCGGCTCTGCGCTGCTTGAAGTGATCATGCCAATCCAAAGTGGAAGTGCATGCGACTGGTTACCTATTATGTCTTAAGTGTTTCTTGTATTTCAGTAACTTATTTTGAGAATTATTATATTTTACATGAAATACATTGAATTTAATAGCTCAAAAGTAGCAGATGTGAGCTCTTCTTAAAAATTATTTGTTTGAGTCACGAGTCTAAGACGTTGCTCTGAGTGGCTCTGCTCTGCTGCTGGATGCTGTTTTCAACTTTCTTTGTGATGTTAATTTTCATATTTGAATTCCACTTTGTATGATTTAAGCCATCATCTAGCAGTTTGTTTGGTTAGCTGAGAAAGTGATGGGGTGTTAGTGAAAAGCGTGTCAAGAATGTGTACATTCAGTTTTTAAACTTGACTTCTTAATATGGTTGTTTCTGACACAAACTACATTAGGTGTTATTTCATAGGCCTTATTTACAAGGGAATAATTTTATCACCTCTTAGGGTATAAATATGTCAAACTAGAATATGGTATGAGAGCTACATGGTTCTTCATATGTTTATTGAAGATGTTCCATACTCTTTATTGATCTTTCTAGTCCGTTTAGCTAGATGCTTGTTCAGTTATATATTTGAGAAATATAAACTTTTGAGTTCCAGATATCGGTGGAGCTGCTGGACAGCTTCTGGAGCAAAATGCTCAGGCCTTGGATCAAATTACTGCCAACTGTGCTGCTTTTAAGGTAATTGCAACATGCATGGTTTTGCAATTTTAGAAAAAGAAATTTGTGTGCAAATTATAAGGTTCTTTGATGTGATGTTAATAATGGTTGTGAATGTTATACGCTGTGACCAAAACAACCGCACGGCCTTTTGTTTTTCGTGATTCTTTTCCTGATTTTGCATGACCAGTTATACTTACCCTCGGGTAGGAAGTTCTTATAATTGATTACTTTTTGTCAGATCAGGCCCAGTGCATGGTCATGAAGTGGATGCAGTAGGATTAGTTTGAAAATTTTAATCTAATATTGTGCTGCATAATCTGTTAAATTGTGTAGAATTATCCTTGTTTATGTACATATCTAATATATTTCCGACTTGAATCCTGCTCTGTTGTGTATGCATCACCTTGCCTGCCATTTTAAAGTTGTTTTGATGATCAGCTTTATATAACGGGGCACAAGCTTTTTGTTTTTCATAATTAACGGGGCACGAGCTTATCCTTATAAAAGATTGATGCTTTTGACATCATTTTTTCTTTTTGTATTTGCATGCAGATTCATGAGAACATCAACCTATTCTGTCAAGCTCGAGACAATATTCTTTCGATCTTAAATGAGTATGTTCACTATGACCTTAATGTTGTTTTGATGTTGTTATGCAGTTTATGCAGTCCATTCAAAGCATGAGGAATCATTTACATAGAATTGCTGAATCCATGCTAGTTTACCATCTAAGCTGCATATAATTTGCTTTATTATCAGTTTTTTTCTTTTAATGCCTTTGGTTATATTTGTGTGAATCACTTATATATTGGCTTGCTATAATCCTCAACCGAACAAGTTCTTGCTTAATCAGTGTCTCCATTACTGATGGGTTCTTTTCAGCTGTTATCACCTTTACTTGAACCATTTTAAGGTCTTAGTATGTGTTTTATCATATAGTTGAATTTGATAACTGCAAGAATATATACGTTGTGTTTACAAAAGAAGTATAAACTCGTTTGCAAGGAAAAGAAATGGAGAATAATGGAAGACTCATGTGCTCTCTTATTTCCCCCCATTTCCTCATTCTTCTTTTTGTGCTTTGAATGTCAAGAAAATTTAAGAGAACGTGAACTACTCATACCCCCCAACCCACCATCAGCTATATAACAAACTTAACACGAGTATTTGCCTGCCATGCAGTTGTATCCATTATGAATCACATTAATTTTTTATGATTATATAATTTCAAATTATGGGTCATTCTTATCTTAACTGTGTAATGCAGCTTTAACAATATCCCAGAAATAATGAAGCATATGCCACCACTTCCAGTCAAGCTGAACGAAGAGCTTGCCAACTCCATTCTTCCTCATAGTTCCTTTCTAAAGAAATGTTGAGATCCTCATACACTTGCCGGGACATACTGATGATAATTCTTTCTTTCTTTAACCGGGTGCGTAGGTATAGCTTCAAGTTTAGAAGTTGTTCTTGGTCCAGTTCTGTCACTTTTTCATGGTGGATTTCATTTATGCTTCTTCTTTTAGTTGATTTGTCTTAGGAGATAGTTTGTGTAGCTTGTGAATGCAGTAAATAGTTTAGTTCTGTAAATAACTTTAGAGGGGGTGTTATATAATAAAAGTTATTCATCTGTTGGCATTCTGATGTCGAAATATTATTGTTTAACACTTCTTTTTAAATAAATTTTTTTCTTAGGGGGGCGGGTATTTGATATGGCTTATTTGGTCGATTGAGATAGATTCATTTGGCCAACTTGGTTAATTGTAATTGTGGAGTTTAAAATGTAAAATGAATCATAGTGGTATTTCGAATATAAAAAATTAAAAAGGGGCATAATATGGATGACAAAACAAAAGTCACAAGATTTAGAATGCCATTGCAGTATTTTTATTATTATGTCTACTTTGATGTAATATTGATCGATTGTTCGAGCTCCCTCATCTCTCAACTTGGCTTAATCCATTTTAAACTTCCAAGGATAAAAAACTTTTAAATGATTATATACATTTTGACATGATCAATTATCATTTGAAAGTAATAGATTCTTATATTAGTTTATTTATACTTCATATCATCTGTAATTTACAGCTTCGTATATTTTAAAGTTTATTTTTACAGTATGTGGAGTTCCACATTTCTCTATTATATTTTCATGCAAATGTGAGAATCATAGGGAATAACAAAAACAAACCAATATTGAGTACTAGAATTAGGGACAGGGATAAATACAACTTTTAAGTCATGTGTTGAAATGTCGAGATTTACCCATTAGTTTGGCAGGTTGGCAGACAATGGAATAACGTTGGGGTAGACCAAATTCCCGCATAAGTTTAGGGTCAATTTTTTATAAAAAGTAAACTCCCCATGTGGAAGTGATTATTGCATGCATGTGTATAGCTTGCTCGCACTAATTTTCGAGGTCAATCCTCTTCTATAATTTTTTTCCCAATGGTATTAATATCTTAAATCTGTCTTAATCAATTTCAGGACGCATCAGACACATATTATGTCTTAATCTATTCTCGAATGAATTTGAGTATTTTTAGTGTTTATGCTCTCCAATTTCTTACATTACGAACATAATATATTTCCTTCTTTAATTTTGCCTACCGTTATATATACTACTATAATAATAATAAATGCTTGATATATTATAACTCATTTAATAATCCCTCCAATCAATCAATTAATTAAGCTGAATTGTTATTTTAAACTATATTCGGTCATCATCATTATTAGTATATAATACACATAGGTGTAATTTAATTGCTCATCGATCAATTTAATTCATGGTGTTCCATTTTCTAAAATATATTTGAATTTCTTGGCTTTGAGCTCCTTTCTATTAGCCACAGGGGCTGCTGCAAGTTTTGGAATGACTCAAGATTTGAAGAACATATTAGATTATATATCAGCATTAGGTATAAGTCATTTTATCATCACCACGAATATTGTTGCTAGCTTTTGTCTTCTCGGATATGTCTTTACTGCGGTTTTATCAGTTTTTTCGTCCTTCGCTCTCCCAAAAAAGTCCGAAATTTGATATTTTTAGTATTGATTGATATTTTTAGCATTGATATTGCTTCACGTGCGATCAAAGATTTCCCGAATTTAGTAGGAGCTTGATGAACAACGAAAGATATAAGAAAAGGTTAATAGGATTGTTTGCGCGCACTCTTTTACTATGATATGTCCGACGTGTATAAATGTATAATTGATAAAGCATGTGTTCGTGATCTTTTTTTTTTTTTTTTTTTTTAAATTTTAATTAAAATGTGCATACTAACAGTATTATCATGATTTTATTTTCAAAATTCACACCAAATATTTTTACATCTAATATATCTGTTAAAAAATATCTTTATTGAAAAACAAATCAAACATGTTTATTTTTTTACTCTAGCTTTTAAACACTAATAATAATCTAAACACACTACACATGTGAAAATATCTTCAAAATTCTCTAAAATTGGAAAACAATCCAAGCAAGCCCTTCGCTTGTCAACTATTCCAATTATTCTTAATAAAGAAAATTGCACTTATGGTATCAAATTTTATATCGATTCTCGCTTATGAAATCATAAAAATTCAGGCCAAAACATTTGGTACCATAATTTAACAAATTCACTCATATTTTGTATCGCCGTTAAAAATCACCACTAAATGGGTGACGTAGCAGTTAAGTCAATTATTATTATTGAAAAATTGATGCCATTACTTATGTTGATCAACAATTCAATTTCATAATATTCCGGGCTGGTAAAATAACCTCATATCTTCAAATTTATTGACGATTTTAATCTACATTGTTGCCCAATTTCAAAATTAATTATTTTAAGACCACTTACAGACCAATTTAAAGATTTTACTAATTATAATTACATATCTATTTAACTAATTTAATTTTATAAATAATATTAATAACTCAAATAATACTAATATAAATCTTAAAAAAAAACTCAAAAAATATGTTTTTAAATTTATCTAAAATTTATGTATTATTAATATATTTAATATTTATTGATATAGTAAAGTTATGTACTATTATAATTAAAGACAAAAAACTAAAACCAAATTTGGTATATTAACTAATTTGGGGTCATTAAACCATCGGACCCAATAAATTAGTGATGTGTTTGGCATATTACCCAATCTTAACTGGACTTTGGCCCAGTAAAATAATATTCAGTTCGGTTGGCCCGATTAATGCATAATTACCAATATACCCCAGAGACAATAAAATCTGGCCATTGATTATTCGGTCACTCTCAATCGTTGGATCAAAGTCAAATCTGGAGATTGAACTAGGGTTTGAACATTGTAAATAGTTCATGAAACCAAAAAAAAAAAAAAAAATAGACACACATTTACGGCAACAACAGGTGTAGGAAAAAAAATTTTGGAAAAATTTTAACCTTCCAATCAACATAATTGAAATACAAATTATAGATACTACAACTTAAGGGCAATGTGTTCTTACCCTAGTTCTTGTCTTTCTCCAATTTGTTCTTGAACTATGTTAAAAAAAAAAAAAAAAAAAATTCGAACAAATTAATATTGCACTCAAGTTTGGGTAGTCAGGAATTATAATTCTTTACTTGTTAACAAAAGGGTTAACAATAATAGACACAAAAAATAAAAAATGAAAGATAATATAATTTTATTTTTATTTCTCACCTTGCAACTAAGATGGAGCTGGAGGGAAATGAAATGAGGAAGAAGGACTTTTTTCAAATCGGTCCAGACTATTTTAGTGGCAGTTTACCGTAATTATGCATAACTTTAATGGCATTTTTGTCTCAATATTTGGATATCTGGACCAATTATATAATACATGGCCCAACCCTACAATTACAATTGTAATCGAACCAATTAAGTGGGATGGCCCACCATTTAGCCCGATAACTACGGGCTGCCCGCTTAATTATCGGTCCAACCGAACAGAGAATTGGGCACAAAAGTCTGGGCGATTCATGCAATCGGACCATAATCTTATCAAACGAACAGGGCCTATAGTGTCATAAATGAGAATGATAAAATTTGAGAATTTTTTTTTTGAGATTGTGAGTATATTGATCAATCGACCAGTAAATCGAATCGAAACTATGTTAAGCACGTTATTGTTAATAGGAATTGCTAAGAGGATTGACAAAAATTAAACGAGAACAGCTTTGAAACGATTACAGGACAATAAAAATGATGCATCATGATAATTCCAGGAGTTGAGGATTAAGTGGTATTATTCTAACTTTCAACTATAATTTTCACATGAAAACCCCATTTCGAAACTTCACTTCAATTACCATTCTCTCTAAATTTTTGCACCTTTTTTATTTTTTTTTCTGGTCATATTTGAAGAAATGAGGAGGAGGTGGAACAACAGTTGTGGCCGGAGGAAGAAAATCAGAGCATCAGAGACATTAATGTCGGCAATACTTTCTACTATTTAGTTACCCACAGGTATTACATTTTCTTCATGCCAGAGATGAGTTGTAGCTGGCTGGCTATATATCTACTTTTGGATGATAAAAGAGTTAGGGCTCAAAGAGTAGAGCACTTTGCTTGGAATTATTTATTTATTTTTTTAAATTTATTTAAATGTTCAGCTGACTGTTGAATGGTAAGTTTTGCTTCACCCCCGCCCTGTATCATGTTGACAATTTCCACCTTCATTTTTCTATGCACTGTGACATTCATTCACATTTTCTAACTCTCCGCACTGTGTCTGTGTCTGTTTCTTAATTAGCATAGGCAAGAAAATTACTCTCTAAGTCGATTTTGTATAAGAGTAATGTATTATTTTTCATGGAGCTGTTTTAACATTGAATCATAACTAGATTTAGATATACTCGTATGAACACCAAAAATACATCTATTTTCTTGTTTAATATGTAAATCTGGAAACAAACTAATGACAAGTGAGTTTATGAAGAACATTAATTTCTTCTCTCACTATTCTTCGTTTGTTCACCTCTTTTTACTCATTCAATAGTTGACTAATAATTAAAGCATACCCATCTGATCATTATTGTCTCAGAAAATTGTCAAATTGGGCAGCTTAGTTGTAACAAGAAAGTGATCTATCTGTATGTATATATAGCTTTTCAACTCACCAAATGAATACTTGTTGTAAGTAATTATGCTTATGCTGAAATTGTCAATAGTTTATTCTCCAAGTCCATGTTAGTTCAGAATAATATAATCCCAAAACAAAGTAATATTAACTTTACTCGTGCAATTTAGAGAGACAGGAATTAACAAGAGAGAGAAACTTAAAGAGAGATGAATATGATGGCATCTCCCAAACACATTCTTCCCTTAATATTCTTCCTCATTTTTAGTTTCTTTTTCTTCTCACATGTATATTCACAATCATCAGATTCATGCAATTCTCCTCTTAACCTCCCAAATCCCCCTCCTTTTCAGACTTCTTCTCTCCATTGTACCATTGTATGGACTGCTCAAAGCTTCATTCTCAGAGTAAGTTTTTGTTTATTAAGATCGTTGTTGGTTGTTTATTTTCTTCGCCTTTTTATTTGCTATCCGGGGTCATTAATTAACTTTTCTTTTTTTTTGGTGTGTTTAGTATGTTCAGGCATCACCAAATGTGTGGAACTTTATACTCTCGGCACGAAACACAAATGCTTACATTGCAATAGGATTTTCACCTAATGGCAACATGGTAGGGTCCAGAGCCATAGTAGGGTGGCTTGGAGCTGATGGCATGGCGGCTGACATAAGAAAGTATTCTCTAGGAGGGAGAACACCAGATCTCGTCAGACTCGAATCACCTGATCAAGGGCTACAAGTAGTAAATTCATCCATGATCTCAGACAGATCAAATCACATTTACATGGCTTTTCAGCTCATCAGCGATAGGCCGTCTACTCGTCTGATATACGCAGTTGGACCAGCAGGGAGTTTGCCTTCCCCTCCCAACTTTCAGTTGTCCGAACACCGGAGCATGATCTCTACTACCCTTAATTATGCTACAGGTCAGAGCAAGAACATGTTTTTATTTACTTGTTTTTCCAAAATTAATGATAATTTCTTCTTGCATATTTTTTTTGATCTCAATATATTTAGTAATTAAGTTTAGGTGTGATTTGATATTTTGTCATAATAGTATAGTTTAGTTTAGTTGCCATCCACATTATTGATCGTGGTGTCAGCAACTCACATTAAGGACCCAGTTCTGCTTTTCTTTTTTGGTTGGTAAACATTTAAGTATTAAGATATTGATGATAAGATAAGGTAGAACTAGAACGTCTATAGTAATGAAAGTAACTTTTCTTTTTGGCTTATATAAAAAGCTTTCCACCTATAGTAATGGTTATGGAAATGTGTTGAAAATTAATAAAAATATTAATAGAGCACTTACAATAATCAATTTGTTTCTACACCTAAACATTCAATTACCAGAATGTTAACATGAATTTAGGGGGTTTAGATATGTAGTACCACCCACTTTTAAATATACAATTTCACTTGCACTTACTATAAGATTTTCGATGCTTGTAATTTTGATCTTCATAATGCATAATAAAGCCACTTGCACTTTAAATTAGAGAGTTAATGGCAATTTCATACCTTTTCTGTCTAAGAAAAAGAGAAAATCTATGAAAATATCGATCTTACATCAAAATGTGCATTTTACAAACTGTACTAGCTCTACAAAATAAAAACTGTACTACTAACTAACTCCATATTGTTATTTTTTTAATTTAATTATCAATGGAGATAATATATTAAAAGTGTAGAAAGTATCGAATTTAAAAGAATGCTTCAATCATTTCATGGGTACCATATCAAGTTAGTTGTCAACATTTTGTGGGCATATGTATGGAATATGGAATATGGATAAAGTCAGATATTGCTAGCTGTCTTCTCTTATTTGTATTTGATGACATCTGATATTTTAATTTTAATGCGCTGTAGCTTTGTCTGTATTATTCATATTTTTCATTCTGAACTCAATCTTTGCATTTTAGCCAGATATTTCAGATTGAGGAGAACATGTAATATTTTTAATTTTAGAAAAATAAATATTACCAGGCTGGATATATAATTAATCAAAAAATAATATTGGGGAGCTATTTTTGCATTTATTTTATGCGGACGAGTGTGGTAATTTCAAAGATAACATTTCAGTTCTAATAGTGACTTATTTTAATATAAAGTGTGCTTTAGTCAACTTTTGGATACTGTGTGAGATCTAAAACTTGGTTATTTTAACTGCATGGATGTTAAGATTAGAGTTGTCATAATGGGTCAAGACCACAAGTTCATTGAGACTTAGTTCGACTCTACAAAATAGGTCTAAAATTAGAGCACTCAAATGATCTATTCCAATACAGTCCAAACACAATCCCTGTTTTTACCAAACAAATTTTTACCAATTAACCGGTTATGAAGTTCTCAAACTCAACTTTCAATATACTTGTAATTCTGATGATTAAAACAAAAACAGGTCAATTTCAAACTCAACAAAGCCCACAGGCAAGTCTCCGAAGATCCCATGGGCTATTGAACATGTTTGGTTGGGCCATTTTGATGCCAATTGGGGCCATGGTGGCCCGGTACATGAGGAAGTGGGATCCAACTTGGTTTTATTCTCATGCCATGATTCAGTCGTTTGCATTTATATTGGGCTTCATTGGCATAATTTGTGGTCTCGTCCTGGAAAATCGCATTGACGCTTCTGTTACTAAACACAAAGGCATTGGCATTTTCATTCTCATACTTGGCTGCCTCCAGGTTAGATGACTTTTGATGAAATAGAGTTAAAAAGATAATGAGATTGTCATTTTGCATCCCAAAAATATATATATCATTTTGACATTTTGCAACCTGTAGTTGAAATATCGACACGTTACACTTCCGAACGGCAGATTCTTGGCAAAATGCATCATTTATAAAGTCCCTTGAGGGTGCAAAGTGTCATCTTTTATTTAAGAGTGCAAAATTGTGTAGTTTTTGGGTGCTAAATGCCAATCTCTCTAAAGTTAGTGTGTCATGTCATTGATTTTATCATTTACAGGTCATTGCTTATGTTGCTCGACCAGAGAAGACCGCAAAATCTAGAAAGTACTGGAATTGGTATCATTTCAATGTGGGAAGGACACTGATATTTTTTGCTGCAATTAATGTGTTTTATGGGATACATTTAGGCAATGCAGGATCCGGATGGAATGCGGGTTTTGCTGTTTTTCTTGTCATAATATTCGTCATTTCTCTTATTTTTGAGCTGAGGATGTGCTTGAAAAAATGACTTTTTTTGTACCTGTGGCTGTGAGGAAAGACGCGGTTTGGATGTATTTTTTTGGGCATGATTTTGGTTTTGTGTTTTCGTACTTATATTAATATATATAAATTCATTATATTTGAAATATGATTTACATAGATCTCAAAAAAATTAAAAAAATGATCTACATATATGATGTAAATATTATGTTGAAAGAAAGAGTTGCTAATGTCTGATATCGTGATGTCTGAATTATTCGTTCGTATTTGGATATGTGTTAATATTTGTTGGAGTTTGTAAAATTTTATAATGTCGGGAGTAGGTATAGGTTTAAATCAAATATGAGAGTCCAAACTTAAAAAAATAAGAGGTTGATAAAATATAAATGGTCTCTTGAAGCTGCATATTTTGAGAATTCTTAAAAAAATTCTTTTAATTTGAGTTTTAAGAGCTCTCTTGGAGTTGGTCTCAGAGGTTCAAATCCTACTTTTTACAAGAATTTTTAGTTTATTTTTAACATTAAAAATATTTAAAAAATTGAAAAAAAAAAAAGAAATTATGAACCGGGTTGAACCGTTAATCTGATTTTTGAGTCAGGTGGTTTTAAAGGATAAATCGGACCGGACCAACAACCGATTCACGATCGAACCGACCGGTCCGATCCGGTTTTAATAACATTGTGAGTGTTAAGATTTTTTTGTTTTTTTTAGAATTGAGTGTTAAGCCATTAAATTGAGTTTCGCTAAAATAATTTTAACATTTTTAACGAAACAATCTTAAACTGGAGAGTTTAATCTAACATTTGAAGTAATAATTCTATAAGATCTGATTTTAATATAAAATAATTATCTACTATAATCAATCAATAAAAAACTCCTTTTTTATTTTATTTTTTAAAGAATTGATTTCAAAAGACATATGATTAGATAGAAAGTTACATTTTATGGTTTATTTTTTTCAGAATGATTATGGAATTTGAAAAATATACGTTGTTTTGTACAACATAAAAGTAGTTATATACTTATATTTTTATTGTTAATTTGCCATAAAAAATCATAGTAGAGCTAAATTGAGCTGGGATTAAGTTGACAAACACCATGTATATTGTGTGAATGAATTCATGAAAAAAAAGTAAATTTAATAAAAGTAATGATCTTTTGATGTAAAATAAAAATAGAAAGAAAGTTAATGGAGAGACAGAAAGAGGGAAGAGATAGAAATAGAAACCCTAATCAAATTTTGTCTCCTCTCTTTCTGATTTTGATGAAATAGCACTACCGTTCTTCGTGCATTCATATTCATATATTATATATATAATATATATAAAATATATATATATATACATCCTCTGTTTCTATACGTATAGCTTCGATTCCGCCTATTATTTTTAGTAATTGTAGTACGAATTCAACCAATCGTCTGTCATTTTTATGTTATGATCGTCCACTCCTAACGAAACGCGCAATTGATTTGGTTGGACCGTTTTGCCCCTCCGACTCCGTCCTATTTTCCGATCCAACCGCTTGTGGATCGAACTCCCTATGGATGATCTGGATATGCTGTTCGGGGCCCGAGGAAAATCCAACCCGATGAGATCGTCAGCCCACTCGGAACCCCGATCCATCGACGATCCATTGTTCAGCGACGTGTTCGGTGGCCCCCCCAAGTATTCCTCTAGCACAAACCTCGATAATATGAGTGGTGTTGAGTATGATTCTATTTTCAAATCTTCGGAGCAGAAGAACAAGGACAATAGTATGAGTAGTAGTGGTAATAAGGCTTCTTCTTTCCCCGTGTACGATAAGCCACTGTACGATGATGATATATTCGACGGATTGCCCGGGATGAAGAGCAAATCTGTTGCGACGAATGTGAGGTTTGGTGATGATGTGTTTGCTTCCATTTCATCGCCTCCATTGAGTAAAAGCAGGAATCAGAAGAGTGATTTTGATGATTTGTTGGGGAATTACAAAAGCAGGAGTAGTGCTAAGAGCAGCTCCAGTGCGAAGGGCTACGATGATTTGTTAGCAGGGTTCGAGAATGGCAGCTCTCCTGCTGCCAACAGGTAGCATTCTTGCTTTTCTTTAAGGTGATTATTCAGTTACATATGTTATCTTTGCCGCTGAATTAACATGTTTCATTGCTTGGTCCATGGTACTTGGATTTTACTTAAAGATTGTTGAGAGTTGTTGACTTGAAATATGCTGTTCTTTAATGACTTTTTAAATACGGAAAAAGTGTATGTTGTTTGGCAGAATATAAGTAATAAAACAGTAGTACACTTTATTTACATTTAATCTTGGCTCAGTGCTGATGTAATTTATAACAGTATGAATTATGGATACTTTTCAAGTATTATTGTTAACTGGCTGATATGCTTAGAGAAACAGTATGTGTACAGGCAGTGCTTGATTTTGGAATATTTCACTATGGTAGTTTAAATTGGTACCACTATGCCGAATTGAGACATTATATGCCATGAAATTTTTGGACAGTTCTGTATGCTATTCTCGAAGTTTGCAAATGGATATTACCTACCTGCATATAATAATTTTTTTTTTATGTTTTTCCTAGAAGTTTGATTACTGGTCAAGATGCGTCCAGTCGGCACCTAGAATCTCTATGAAATCTTTTCAGAATGTTTGCAATAATAGACTGTTAAAATGGTTATCAGCCAATTGGAAACATTTGCAGAACTTAGTTGTAAGCAAATTAGTATCAGGAAGTGGATATCTCTGTGGTCTCTTTTGAATGCCTTACAGAAATTCTGTTTCTTAAGTAGCCGAGCCTTGTTTTGAGCAAATGAAAATAGAATGTGGTTACAGTATTTGTGAAGCACCATATTGCTGGTCCTGAGTAGATTACCTCTGGTTTAATTGTTAGTGAGGAAATGAGGCTTACATTGGAGCTAATAGGACAGTGAAGCTAGACAATATTTGTTGGGGGCGAGGTTTTTTGGATAGCAAACTTAATATTTTTATCGGTGTTCTAATAAAATGATAAAAATAGACTAAGATAAATAATTCCAAAATAGGGAGTCTTGAGAATTAAAAAAGTGAAAGTTTTTGTTATCTTTACATTTATGCCATCAAAAGCAGTGGTTAGGAATATGTGAGAGGGTAGTTTTGAGAAAAATAATTCCATTTTAGGAAAGGGGGTTCTGTTTTGTGACATCCCAAAAAGGAAATAGGAGTAAGAATTTAGGGACAGAGGGAACATTTTAAGAATACACATTCTTAAACTCTGAATAAGGATGCTTATGGTATAATCCAGTTGAAACAGAAAGCAAACAAATGTTGCTGAGTCGAGGAACTGAAAGGGCATAGAAACATCTTACGCAAAATCGAGTTCTGTTCTGCTTCTTTTCATATGTGATATTAAATTTTTTATCGTATTTTGATATTTCAAATGTTCCTTTGAGTGCATATTATATTCAAGTACATATATTGAGTGTCAGTATTATGAGTTCAATTAAGTACGATTTACTCGTTGTGGTTACCTTGTCATAGGGACATGACTGAAGAGAAGGAATTATTGTAAAATGGAAATATGAAAATTATTAAATAGCTTATCTCCATAAAGAGAAAGAGAGAATATTATGTAAACATTTTCTCATTATTATATATATCACAGATATGCCAACTGCAATATTGTGCATAAAATACAAATCAAAGACTGCTGAATTCCATAATATCTTACAGTCTTACTAGCGGGATACAGCTTAGGGCTTGAATATTTATGGGACATATCGTATCTGCATTTACATGTCGAGCATTGATAGGGATGTCAAAAAATCTATAAGTCATTTGAAATCACCATGGATGGAGTATTTCCATGCCACTCAGTTGTTGGATGTCTTCAATTAATGTTTAGTGATATTTTTTTAAGAACATTAAGTTATTTGCCCAGGCAAGTTTTGTGCACACTAATGTATACCGTTTTTTATCTTTCACTGTTCTCTGACTTGCTTGTAACACCAATATAACTACAGCCACATTGATACATCCAGAAATTCACTCGAATAATCTAATTTAGAGCTTTTTGCATGAGTTTTAAGTACCAGAAAAAACCAAAGATATGAAGTGACCTCATTGACGCAGAAAAGACCTTGTCTTTTTTTACTCAAATATGGACACCTTTGCCAATGACCTGGGTGGAAAACAGGCTTTTGGTTTGAATTCTTTCTCTCGGAGATATTAAAAGAATCTCTTGCATTGACCCTGTAAAAGTTACTACACAAATAGCTCAGCTGGCCTAGCTTTGGATTGCTCAATGGGCATAGTTTTTTGGAATATTGAGCGGCAAATGTTTCTCTTCAGATTTTGATTTCTTGAGGATGATGCGATCTCTACTCCTATAGGATTGTTGGATTTTGAGTTGATTACTTTGGGCTGATTCCTGCCATTTCCACACTGCTCCCTCTCCAGAGACACTTGATAGAAATGGAAATGAAAATGTGTCTTGTAACTGTTTGATCTGGAGGACATGGAAGAGGGTGATATGAGACCGTTATGTGTTTAGAGGACAGCAAAACATAAAATTGTAATTATATTCAGAGAAAGAATTGAACCTGCAGAATGACCTCTGCTTTGGAAATTTATAGGATTTTGATCTGAAGCCACACAACATATATTAAGAAGAAGAAGCAAAATACAAATATCCTCTATGTTTAGCTTTTAGGCCTTGTTTGCCTTGATATAGTTAGTTGTATGTAATCTTTTATGACTTATAAAATCAGATTCTAACGAGATAGTTTTTTAATACATCGAAGCTTGATTTTAGTCGTCAAATTATTGGTAGCAAAGTTGTTGAATAAATGATTTTTTAACGTACTGAAATTGAGTGCCATTATTCAAACCAAATGAACTCCTCCCCCGCAGAATTGCAACTATACAAGGTCCTATAACACTGACTGCATCTATCAATATCACAATTTATTCTGTTTTGGTCTAACTTGCCACACAGAGATAACAATAGGTGGTTGAAATATTGTTATTTTGATCTTAAATTATCGAGACTTGTATGTTTTTTGACAAATTTAATGATAAAAGCATAAAATGCACAGAATAGTGCTTCCATTCTTACAAAATATTTTTTTGAGCTCCTACCATTTTAGGAAGCTAATCGCTTGCTGTTTGAACAACATAACTGAACTATAAAGTGATCGTCTCTTTTCATTTTTTTGGCACAGACCACTACCAGAGTCAAGGTGGGGTTCTGTACCAACTGCTGGCTCAAAACGTGGAAATGCCCTAGATGATCCTTTTGTAGTTCTGGAATCAAGTTCGACCCCAGGCTCTTCATCATCCGGGGTGTTTACGGATCCATTGGATGAGATTACTAAGCTTGGGAAGTCTAGGAGCGTAAAGGCAGAAGCTTCATCTAGCAGTGGTGGAGCATTTGATGATTTAGATCCCCTTAGTGGTTTTGGGAAAACTGCAAATGCATTTTCCTCTGGGAAGGATGACAGGAGTAAGAATGAGAGTCCTTCAAGATCATCAACACCCCAATCGGATACTACCAGAGAACAGAAGGTGAACTCTTCTTTCAGATACTCAAAGAGTGATTCACAGAAAAAAGTTCCGGTGGACAATTTTCAGGAGCCTCCCTTATTTGATGTGCCAAATGTTTCAACAGATTTCCAAAGATCTTTTGGTGATACTGTTTCCCCTCAATATAATGAAGCAGGTTCACAGGTTGATATGTCTCCAGCATCAGAAGGACTGGTACATCAATCTGATGATGTATGGCTAACTGTATCCGAGATTCCTCTTTTTACACAACCTACAGCTGCTCCACCTCCCTCACGGCCTCCTCCACCAAGACCTCATCACACTTCAAGGTCAGAAGCGGGTTCCCATTCCTCAAGTACTAGAAAGAAGGGTGATGATCTTTTTTCACCTTCAAGTTATAGCCAACAATCTCAAAGTCCTAAGCTTGCCCGGACTGCAGCTAAGGGCCCTCCAGTTTCACAGTTTGATGAACTAGAGGATTTTGCCATGGGTAAATCTCGGAGTGCTTACGAAAGTGCCAACTTCCAACCTAGTGAAGAAAGTAATGGATTCTCTGCAGCTGCCGCATCTGCTGCGGCTATGAAGGATGCTATGGATAAAGCTGAGGCTAAATTCAGACATGCGAAAGAAGTACGTGAAAGAGAATATGCAAAAGCAGCTAGACACAAGGAATCTGTGCAGCTAGAAAAGGTTGAACAGGATTGGGAGGAGAGAGAGTTCAGGGAAAGCCAGGAGTGGGAGAATGAAAGGAAACTAAAGGAAGACGAGGAGATAGAGCAGAGGAGATTTGAGAGGGAGAGGGAGAGGGAGAGAACCAGGGATAGTGAAAGAGAAAAGGGTAGGCAGGCTGTGGAAAGAGCTACTAGGGAAGCACGCGAAAGAGCAGGAGTTGAAGCACGCGAAAGAGCAGCTACTGAAACTCGCTTAAGAGCTGAAAGAGCTGCTGTTGAGAAGGCGAATGCTGAAGCTCGAGCACGCGCTGAGAGAGCAGCAGTTCAGAGAGCACAAGCTGAAGCTCGTGAGAGAGCTGCTGCAGAAGCTAAAGAAAGAGCAGAAAAGGTTGCTGCAGAAGCTAGGGAGAGAGCTGCTGCAGAAGCAAGGGAGAAAGAGCTGCGAGATAAAGCAGCTGCGGCGAGGGCTGAAGCAGAAGCAAGGCGTCGAGCTGAACGAGCTGCTGTTGAGAGGGCTCAAGCAGAGGCTCGGGAGAGAGCTGCTGCAGAGGCGCGAGAAAGGGCAGCAGCATCTGCAAAGATGAATCAGCATATGAACGATAATGATTTGGAATCCTTTTTTAGCATGGGTCGAGCAAGCAGTGCACCGAAGGCACGAGCAAATTCAACTGTAAGTGTTAGTAGCATAATGAGCTTTCTCTCAATTCCTCAAATTATGTCATTCACTTCAGTACTAAAATGCTCTTGGTTTAATTTTCAGGATCCTTTGTTTGATCAGCAATTCCAGAAGAAGGATGGATCTGAAGCAGCAAAGAGGGCACCATCGTCCTCATCCAATGTGACGAAAGCTTCTTCTACTAATAACATCGTTGATGATCTATCTTCTATTTTTGGAGGTACACCCCTTTTTATATCATTTAGAACATCGAAAAATTATTCAGCATCTATCTCATGCTAACTGCTGGTCTACACTTTGGAATAATCTTGCTTCTGAAGCTGCTCCATCATCAAGAGATTTCCAGGAGGTTGAGGGGGAAACTGAAGAAAGAAGAAGGGCCAGACTGGATCGCCACCAACGCACTCAAGAGCGGGCGGTATGTGTTTGTGTCCTCTTTTACATATAATGATTGGTGAATCTTTTCACTGGTTTAAGGATTGTTTTTTGTTCTTCCGTTTTGCTGCCTTGAATTCATGTTATGTTCCTTTCTTTTACTAAAATTGGTTCCGTATGCTCAGGCCAAAGCATTGGCTGAAAAAAATCAGCGGGACCTTCAAGTTCAGCAGGAACAAGAAGAAAGACATGTAAGTTCCTGCAGAAAAGTAGGTGTTTGTTGTGATTGATTTGGATAGCTATGATACTATGTAGGTTACTTGAAATTCCCGACTTATATGCATTTAATGGATGTTTATGTTCTATGTTCTAGTTGACCGACCAATGTTTATTGAATGCCTTTATCTTGAAACCCGTACCTCCTTTCCGCCACTTTCCTATCGTGGTGGCTTTTGTATTGAGTCGTGTAAAATATTGTAATGTTTATAATTCAATCTTTTGTAAATGTCTGTATGTATGTTCTCTTTGTTACTGCATTTTAGTTGTGAGATGCTGAGGATTGTAACATTTATTGTTGTCTTTCTTCAACTGATACCAAATTATTTAATGAATAGAATCACAGGATGCATGTATAAGAAAAGAAAAATTCACTCTTATCAAACTCATCAGTTATCCGAGATGGTGTTTGATATGGAATGATAACTCATAGCATTGTCAATGAATATTGATGAACTTTTGATACATATAATGTCAACTGTTGTCTAAAATTTTGATTATATGGTCAGGTGACGAAAAAGCTATACTGCTATAATTTAGTCATTGGATTTTTAACTTTATTTTGATGGTTTGACGCAGAATCACTGATTTTTATTCTGCTGTAGACTTCAGAGATGCCACAATTAAATCTATAATTTGAATCTTTACTTGGTGTAATGTTTTTCTTAAAAGAACTTCAGAAGTTCAGCTAGTTTGAGCTCTAAGCCAATATAAATGCTATTGCATTCTGATAATAGTATGTACTGCGAGCATAAATGTATATCAAATTGTGTGTCTTACTTTGATCTGGTTTGGTTTGCAGAGAATTGCTGAAACATTAGATATTGAAGTCAAGCGTTGGGCTGCTGGCAAGGAAGGAAATTTGCGCGCTCTGCTGTCAACTTTGCAATATGTATGTTTAATTAGTTTTGGCCATACACAGTGGCTCTTTCTTAAAAAAAATGGATTGTGCTAGTTGATGTGTGAGTGTGTTTTTGTTCGTTTGAACACAAAATTGGTGCTTGAAACTGCATCATGTCTCTTTGCCTTCTATTTGTTATAAAGGTTGTAATAGTATTCCTTGGATAACAGGTGCTTTGGCCTGCGTGTGGGTGGCAGCCTGTTTCTTTGACAGATCTAATTACGGGAGCCTCTGTCAAAAAAGTTTACAGGAAAGCTACACTTTGTATTCATCCCGACAAGGTGCAGCAAAAGGGTGCCACTCTCCAACAGAAGTACATTGCTGAAAAGGTCTTTGACCTGCTTAAGGTATTATTCAAATAGCCTTGTTTTATTCTAGTTTTTTTCCTTCTTTTTCCCAATTTAAATTATACTTATGAATTTCTGTTGTGTGTTGAGCTAGTATGACAAAGAGGAAAAAGAAATTGTGGGTTCAGTTATGATTGGACATAATCAGATTGTAGTACAAATTTGATCCATATTTAAGTGAAATTATCTGTTAATTTTGAGCTTGATATGTCAAATAGGAAGCCTGGAATAAATTTAACTCAGAGGAGCTCTTCTAAATGTTTCACAACTTCTTTCCGCTACCTCTGGAACCACGTCTTTTTGTAAACGTGACTCATCTCGGTCAAACGTTTGAGTTTATGCATCAATACTTTTGCGCATTTTTATTGGTGTTGCAACGTGCGGATTGTGAAAAGGAGACCTCTGCGCTGTTGACATGCTTGAATGGATGTGTGTAAGCCGACTGTAATGTTGTTGCCGGAGATACAAGTGATGCAAACTTGAAAAAGTTGCTTGGTATAGAATAGCATTGTTTAATATCATGTGCTATTTGGACTACATTTTATCACCCTTCCACACAAATGAGGTGATTATTTTGTCCTATATTCATCTTTTCCTGTTCTTTTTCTTTTTATGTCCAGTTCCAATTCATTTATGTTTAGTGAGGATAATGTGCTCGATACATGAGACATTGAAATGTGTAGTCGAGATCTATGTGAAGCCCAATTATTTTATTTATTCAGATGTTATTATCTTAATGGTACTTTCTTATTTTGTTTAGAATTAGAAATTAATTAATCTGATGACGTTCTCATTTCAATGGCACACCAAACACTATGTAATTAATGTTTCTAAAGAGAACACATTATTGAAATTTTAATTTATGAAGTGAACACATGGTTTTCGCTCCACAGTCTTTGCCAAACAGGCTTCACTTGTTCTTAGATTTTGATTTTTACAGTAAAATAAATATATCATGCATCTAGTTTAGCACGTCTCCAAACATATGTGATACAAATAATCCAATTAGGTACATGGAGTAAAAACAATATTATATTTTCCCCAAAATATTTGAAATTTTTAGAACTGTGTTTATATGTGCCAAAACGTGTGAGTGAGCATTAAGTAAGATTTTTATTGGAAGAGCGAGCATTTAATCAGATTGATGCACCCATGACAACGTGCTACAGCGGATGCATAATATATTTCTCTTTTTCAACATCAAGCTTGTAATTTAAGATTATGATATGTAATATATATATAGTCCACAAGTGGCTACAGTACAACCTCAAATGTGTTACAGCCTTGACACTTAATGTACAGAGCGGTTAATTCAAACATGGTCTCAGTGCAGAACTCTGGCCTCAACCTGCATCCTCTATCAAGGTGCTCCGAGTGAACTTCACCCAATCTCAGCTGTAAAAGATTCAAGTTAACCTACAAACAAGGTCACCATTTATTGATTCAGTATTCCGAATACAATGTCAAATTATGACGATATTACTCAAAGGAAAATTTAAAGATTCGATATTCCAGAAACTTGAAGTGAACACTGAAACTTTAGACCTTTCCCAAACAGGCAATTAATTTGAATAAAAGTACAAAATAATATATTACAATTCAACCAATTAAAGATATGAAAATATACCCAGTTGAACGCTTACGGGAAAAAATGGATATGGATGTATAATATCTACAATAATATTGTGGATATTGCCAAAAGCCAACCCCTCCCCCTAATAGAGTATAGACTAAACTATATTTACAGAGACTCTGTAATCAACAAGTAAATGTCCGTTGATTCCGCACATGTCTTTAATTAGAATTAGGCGCATTTTATAACTTCGACCACCAATTTACAGTGACATAATGCAACATGTGCTTCACAGGATCTTGAAGGACCATGGCTAGTTCGTATCACTAATGTTTGATCAGATTTTCACACTTATTGTCTTGCATGGACTAATGCAAAAGTAAGCTAGAAAGTGCTATGATAGACTTAAAAGAGATAAAGGGCTAGTTAATGACCTCATCGCCTCTTTTTAGTTTAAGTTCACACTGATTGCAATAAATATGATAGCCATTTTCGTGTAGCTCCCCTCGTTTGCACATAGGGCAATAAACCTTCTCTTTCACCTATATTGCAAAATGAAGAATATTCAGAATCAGAAGTTCCATTTTGCTTAGAATCTGTCAAAAGAAAACATGGTATAAATACATGTTTCATCGATTGGCGCAAAAAAAAATCAACTATTGTCTATCGACTATTACTTGTGCAATGAGAGCCCTTCCGTTCTGATGGTACCATTTTATAACCTCTGGTACCAATGTGCATAATGATTTGATAATTATAATGACACTCCCTAATAAATTAGTTTTAATTACACATATGATGTCAGCTACGTCTTCCCGCGCGCCCGGGGCGTATTGTAGTTAAAAATATAGATGAGAAGTGTAGAGTAACAATTTTATGCCATGTCAATTTAGTCATAATAAAAAAAGGGGGGGGGGGGGGGGGGGGGAAAGATATTATATATCTTCACTAACTTCTCAGTATTAGATATTATTAAATGAACCATTCTAGAAAAGAATCTAATAAAATTTAAAACAAGAATTTCTTTTCCTTCATCTTCCTAATCCTTTTCGCTCATTTTTCCTTTCTATTTTCCTCTCTTCTTCCCCACTTCTATTCTCTGATTCTATCCTTGTATTCTGTTTAATCTCCCCCCTAGTTTGAAATTTTTGTAGTATGGACCTTGCACTTCAGATAAAAAAATTGAAGCACTGGTATTACATGAGAAAACTTCACAGGCATATATCATACCTTCTCGCTGTTGAGCTGCATATGTTCATATACTGCATGA
Organism: Penstemon barbatus; assembly: GCA_003313485.2. Lineage (NCBI taxonomy): Eukaryota > Viridiplantae > Streptophyta > Magnoliopsida > Lamiales > Plantaginaceae > Penstemon > Penstemon barbatus. The sequence goes on along the minus strand of CM064877.1, from coordinate 8,214,010 downwards.
GCCAAGTACTCATCTTCTTCATCCTCCATTGTTTTAACATAACTTTCTGACACTGCAAGCAGCTAAAAGTTAATCAAAGCTCAAAAGGATGATTGTTCACTACTGATTATTTTCAGAGCAAAAGAAAAAAATACATCAACGAAGAGCAATTGTAACTGCATCCCTTCAGATTTTTTCTATCAGTTGACAAACGACAAACCAGCAAGTAGTGTCATAAATCAGAAATGATTGAGAATTAGACGAATTGAATCCAACCACTGAGATGCAAGTGACATAATCATTAAAAATTGAACATGTAATCTTTTGTGCAAAGAGAGCTAAATCTGAACCGAACTTCACTTAGACTATAATCCTGAAAATAAAAATCAAACATTTGACAGCTGAAACTTGAAACAACTAAGAAAATTGCGACATAAAGTAGTTAGTAAATTGCATCTACCTTTAATATGTTCTGTTAGGGTGTTGTGACATCAGTTAGATCTGCGGTTCCTACGTAATTTACCAAACAAAAGGGATTTTTTGTTATTTGAATTGTCTCATTTTTTTTTCGTAATTTACTAGAAAGTATTATGAGCATGGATATATTGTTTCTTTGCACCACAAAGTTCTCAAATATATGTAACAAAGTAAAAATTGCCTTGTAATAGTTGTAACAATATGATACCTTTCGTAGTTTCCTCCATCATCATAAGATCCTCATAAAATATTCTTTGCGTTTCAAGTAATATTTCTTCACAGTCAACTTCATAAGCAGTGTAGAGACAATCATATTCCCATATCATGTCATCAGTGGCAGTGCCAAACATTTTAGCTTCAGAACTTCCATGGAAAGATGTTTCCTTAATTTTTCTTAGTTCATCAGAAACAATTTCCCGGAAAGTTGAATTAACAATACCCTGCAAGATTCTTGTTTAGGTTAAAATTAAAAAATGCATACATGAAAAAACCAACATAAAGTGCTCATTTTTTTTGCTTTCCCTCATTCAATTGAAGAACTGCAAGAAAGTAATAAAGAAACGAACCTTCGATTTGGGAGAATGGTCCTCACATTTGGGCAATCTCAATTTCCAAAGCAATCGGGTCCGATCTTCACGAACCCTTTTGAAGCAATTTTCGCGGAGCTACACATTCATTTATAAAACCAGAAATTCTATAAATAATTAAAAAAATTAAATGTAATCAAAAGGTAGTAGTACCTTGTTTTTCCATGAGGGGTAATTATTGAAAGAAGCATGAGTTTTTAAAGAAGGTCGGCAATTCTGGGGTCCCTTTTCCTCGTCGCCGACCATTTTTTTGCCCTAAATTGAGTTGGTGCGTTTGTGTTTCCCTTCCCGCGTATCGTTGAAAGTGTATCCTATAGAGGTGTACTCATTTATGTATTTAAGCAAAAGTTAATGACTATAACTATAGAGAAGTATAGTAGACGACATATATAAAAATATTTTAAGAGAAAAAATCTTAATTAATAATAGAAGTAGCCAATAATTAATATCTAACATATTTGAACAAGATAATAATCCTGATTTCTCCAAGTCTTGAAATGTATTTTCCTTTCCAAACTGCAATTAATTAATTTTTGATAATACATGACGGATATGTACTATTAAATGAAAGTTTTCTAAATTTATTGTATTCACGTATAAGCTATCTATACATATTCCTTCAAATTAAGTCGCAATTATAACATCATTTGTTTAAATTTGTCAATTTTATAAGATTAAATTTTCACATACGAAAGAGCGAAAACGTAGATCGTTAATTATAACTATTAACTACTCATATTTATCATCAAATGAAACAAAATTTTAAAATAAAACATATAACACATGGATTAGGAAGGACTTTTAAGATAAATCAAGGTCTTCAAAAAGAAGGAAATGAAAGAATGGCGTTCAAGAGTAGCCTCCCATAATTCTGAAAGCACTTAGAAACTTAAACACACTTTTAAATTGTTATAAAATAAAGTAAAATAAAATGCTTTCTATAAGGTTAAAATATAGCTTTTGGCTAATTGTAATTCTATTAAAACTCTTTCTAGTTAATTATAAAAAAAAAAAAAACTCTTTTTAATTGAAATTAATTCTTATCTGTTAAATTCACTCAAAAAATTGTGTAGAATAGTCTTTAATTTTAATCGTAGGGGCAAATTTTGTCTTACTTTTCAAATTATTAAGCTTCGAAATGTGCCACGTATATAATTTAAAGAACCTGAGGGCGTCTAAGCAAATAACATCAACGCGTGTAATTGCACGACTTTCCTTTAGAGAAGAAGAAAATACGATACCAATTTGACGAATTGAAACCCTCGTTCTCTCTCTCTCTCCCCAGCTCGGCGACGGAAAGCAGCTTCAGCGAAAGTCACAATAAACGATCATATTTGTACAATTTAATCTGAAGCGAAGTTGAGCTAGACATCAAAATTCGAGGAAAACAGAGTAATTGAGTAGTACTTTGGAGTACAACAGCTGGTGGGTGTTGGTGTTAGTGGTGGCGGTGGAGTAGAAGAACTCAGGACACTATGTTGGAAAGCCCTAGCTCGGATTTACCTGCTGCTGCGGCAGCCGCCAACGTCAAGCGCTACGCTCCACCCAATCAGCGGTACATTAAATTTTTTTTTTTTTAATTTGTTGATTTTTTAAGTGGTTATGATTCTAAGAATTTGGAGATAATGTGCGGGATTGATGTAATGCAGGAACCGATCACTCGGTAGGCGCAAATCTGGGGGAGGTATGTTCATTAAATGCATAAATTAAGGTTCTCCTACTCACTATTTTAAGCACATGTGTAATTTAAGCTTTTAGGGTTTGTGATTCTATTACTAACTTGATGCAGCTATTTTTTATGTGTCAAATCTTTTAGCTGCAAAATTTCTTATTTCAGTCATTTATTTTATTTATTATTTACATGTATTCCAGTGAGTTTTGTCCTGAAAACTTCAGTTTGTCCAAACAGAAGAATATCGGAATTGTTCAGTTATGTGACAAGAAAACGTATAGACAGATTACGAAAAGATTAATGTAATTCAGGTTTATTCCATGCCTCCATGGAAACATTTTTTTGATTTCTTTTTAAAATGATTAAATGCATAGGTCTGATACGTTGTTCTATGCATTTCATTTATGATGATGTTAAATTTCTATGTGATGTATAATGATAAAGATATGGAACGAGTTCAAGTGAGTCAAAATATTTCCTTAATTCCATCCTTGTTTTCATTCTTGAAATTTTTGATAAGTTGATTTTGCAGATCGACTAGAACGGGCAAATAGCTATTCGAATGACGGAGAGAGAAATCCAATCGGTGCCACCAAAAGTGGCCCTCTAGCAGATCATGGGGATGCTGGTGGCAACAATCGGGTCAATTTAATACATTTACATGGTTGTCACAATAGTGAAGCGTTTCAGCTTTTGAACAATCGTAAGATTCATTTTCTTTGTCTTTTCACGAATTAAATTGTGTTTTAAAATTTCCTTTGTGCGCATCCTGATTTCTCAGATAGTTCCATCTATAAACCATCCAACATCTCATTACCTTCCCCCCTTTAGGTTATGTAAGGCTGATAAAACTTGGGATGTATTATGTGTCAATATTTCCCCTTTCTATTGTACTGAGTTAATTCTCTGCTCTCACAAACCTGAACAAATAATTGGAAACCCAACAATGGCAACCTCCAGACCCTTGGTTTGCTGAATCACAGAAAAATTCCAACACAGCTAGTCTTCATTGGTTTTCCTATCATGTAACAAGGATTATGCACATGTTGATTATTGAAGGCCATGTAAATCTTTCTCTGTGAGATCAATGATGTGAACATGCAGTAAAAGCTTCAAGTTTACAAGATTATGAGAACTGATTTGCATAAATGCTGTAATTCTTGTATGATGAACATTGTTAATTTATTAGCTTAAAAATCATTTTTACTCAATTTTATTTAATTATGGAATTTATTTAGGCCATCCCTAAATCTCTAGAAAGTTACTGAGGCCTGAGCCCTGGTTGTCTAAGAAATAACTGGGGTTTGAGCATTTCACCTGTGAATCTTTTTGTGCAGGTTGGACAGCTGCCATGAACGCGTACAACAGTTTGCCAGAAGATTCGGCCGGTGAGTATAAAAATTGGGTATACATTTGAATCTTGGATTACCTCAAATTTTGGGTCCTCTGAGTCCTCTGTAAATTCTAGGTTTTGCTTGTTACAATTATTGTGTGGATTGTTTGGCAAAGCTTGTATGTCATCGACATGTAAGCATCTCTATGAAAATAATTAATTTGACCTGTCTGAACTGATTTAATGCTCGGATGTACTTTGTAGCATAAATCTTGTTACATACTCACAATAATAGGGATGCAGACCTATTAAATAATTCCGATTTAACTTTCATGAGTGGTTTTCAGTTGGACAGTTTCCTTTCAACTATCTGTGGGTTTTAACATGTCGAAAAAAGTGGTGTAATGAAGCGTATATATGTAAATAATATTTTTGTACAAAATTGGTTGAATGCTAGGTTGTAGTATAAATTCTTGTATACTTCATATATTTGGGATCCTATAGATCCTAGTCCATTTTATAGCTTAACATTCATTTTCCTGCCATTAGCGATTCCAATTGGGAAATTTCCAGTTTGTGTTTGATTATTTGTAATACCTGTGGGTTTAAAACATGTCAAGAAAGTTATATAATGGAGGTATGATATTGTGAAACCCTCTCTATTGAGTAGTCCAATACAGTTTTAGTTAATTGGTCATATTAGGATGCCACCTAATAATGTTTAATTCCTTGAAAATTAGTTAGCTTCTCTGATGTTTAGAGAAATTATGTCAGAGATAGTCAATGCCGATATCCTTTACATGAAATGCAGTGTTAGTTTTAATGTGATAGAATGGTAGATAAGGATTTGTATTGCAGTGAAGTGAATTGGCAAATATTATTTTATTGGTGGTATAGAGTCACTCCAACGTACATTGATCATGATAGATATATTTTTAGTGTCAAAAGATTAGATGGTTTGAAAACTGGATATTCTTTGAAGATAAAAAAATACGGACGATGAAAATAACTTCGAAGTTATTATTTTGCAAAATCAAAGTAATAATTTCCTCATTCATATTATCGGCATTCCAATATAAATTCATCAGCTCTTTTACTATATGATTGAGGATTGCAATTCTAATTCCCTGGAAGATATCTGTATATGCTGGTTACTCCATCTAGTTTTATTCTATTCCAGCATCAGAATTATACATCTTTCGGTATGTTAGTATCAATTTTGAATCTCTGCAGGAGACTGAATTGTATCTTACAAATTAAAGCCTGAGTTGGTTTCTTTAGGATTTCAACATGACACCATCCTGATACAAGTTCCCATGAGTTTCTTTGCAGAAATATGTGATCCAACATGTTCGAAACAAATTTTTACATGTTTTGTCATTTCATAATGTTGATCCAGATAAGTGTCAGATTTGAAACTCTATGTGCTTGTAGGAAATACTTAGGCGATGCCCTGGCTGTAATATACAAAGTTGTTTTATCTGTACGTGGAAATCCTATGCCTTGGCCCAACTGACATATTTCCTTCATGTGTACCAGAAAGGCCAGTCATTTATACAAAGAAGAGTGCATCGGCTTGGGGTCAAGCAATTCTTCCACATCTGGTATGATGGATATTTCTTTCATTTATCTAATATCACAAACCCTTTAGCAACCAATGAGAACACCCAAAATATAAAGTAAAGTGGACCAACAGATAAAGAATAATATTAACTTAGTAAAAGTAAAAAATAAAGATTCTCCCCTCTGTTCTCTCTTATAATAATGAATTCTGGTTTGTTGCCTTCAGCTGATTCAACCTACTGGTGGGGCTAGTACTGGTTTGCAGAGAGATTTTTTGAGTGAACTCCGTCAGGCAATACAAAATGCAAATTCTGGTCTTAACGCCTAAACTGGTGCGCTTCGTTATAATGCAATGTTGTGTTGGTCGATTCAGAATTCTTTAAGATGTACAATAAGAATTTGTTGTATTTGCTTATTATGCTATTCTCGGTGCTGCTTGTTCTGGTGTAGTTTATCTGCCAAGTTGTGTGCTCGTGTATGATTATCAGCTGCTATTATTTAAAAGAACCCGATAAGTAGGCAACTGATATTGGATTTTTTCTTGGATGTGTTAACACATTCCACTGAAGAAGGTTTCTTATATAATTGTATAATTCTTTAATACTTGGCTATGAAATTTAATGATGCTACTATGATTATTTCTCCTTTGTCTTTTGCAATAAGTACCTTAGCTTAAATTTCATGAGATTTCAAATTGGTCTTAGATTCTTTATTTTGGTATCATCTCATGGAAACTTCATCTTATAGAATTGGAAGGTTGTATGCGAGAGTTCAGCCAGTAAAGTCTAGTCTAATTCTGGAAAAGAAAGCTTATGCTAGAAGAATCTGCTCCTCGAGAAAAGTTGCTTTCATCAAAATCTCTGATTTTAGAGTCTTATTTGAGATAAATATCTTTACTTCTTTGAAAGTTGAATTGCAGAACGATATGGATATTTAATAAAAAGTATTAGCAGTGTCTAAGTCTGTACTTTGGCGAGAGAAATAACAGTTAATTGCTTTAGGTATTATTATAGATCAAGTTTCATTTACATGAAGCAAAAATGAAAACTTTTGTTAATCCATCCACACTGGAATTATTCCTTGAGCAGCCAAACGCTTTTCAACCCAGAAAACAACATGTTTAGCTGTAGGTTTCTTCTCATCAACTAGAAATGGCTCTACTGTGCTAACTCCTGAACCATATGAGGATAGAGAGAATCCCTTTGGCCCTGTCCAAAAGAATATATTGGTTTGCACTTTGTAATTTAAAAATGATTTTCAATGAGTAATGAATCATATGACTATGACTATGTATGTTGTAGTATTCAGAAGCTTATCTTGAGATCTTTCATCCAAATCTGACTCCCAAGGATTTGGGTTGGATAAGGGATTTTAAGAATCCAATAAGATTTGGACTAACTTGGATATGAAACATGACCTTTTTCTTTTTTGATAACCATATATATAATAATAATAAGTAACTTGGATATGAAACATGACATATTTACATCCAACTATTGAGGTCTCTAACTGTGATCTTTTTAGTTTCCTAATGGTACTGAGGTCTTGAGGTCTTAGATCTGATTTAATCCCTGTCGATGCGTCTCGAGCATATTATATGAGAACCTCTTCCAACGGGTGTTTGAACATTGGTCAGTCACTTAGTGGGCATCCCTAACTGTACTTATTATGATAATAATGAACCTAAGCAACCCAGTTATTTTTCACCAATTGCACGAGGAATCCTAGTTTGTATTCACATTCAAGTAATTGATTAAAGCATTGGCAACTACTTACCATTAATTCCATCAGGGAAGAATGCCCAAAATGTGTAGGGAATGCCATTCTTCAGAAAAGAACCCTCCAACTGTCATTTAAAAATAAATCAGCAGATTACATAATATAAATCTCATTATTAACAAGATTAATTCATGATAATGAAGACTGACCGTATTCTCTTTGAAGAATAACTCGAGTTCTGATAAATCTTGTTGAGCTTCGAGAGTTGCTTTAAGTGATGGGATTACATCCTCTTCCATCAACTCAGGCAGAGCCTTAACTGGAGCCTTTGCTGCTGGCTTTGGTTTTGCAGCAGCAGCTGCTGCGGTTTTGACCTCATCTTCCTCCTTTGCTTCGGCAGCAGCAACTGAATTAACTAACAATTTCTTATAAAAATACAAGATATATAGTATAGACAAGATTTTAAGAATTTCTTTCTATATCAATCAAAACCGTGGAGAAATCACCTGTAGATGTAGATGATTCTTGAACTGCTAAGCAATATACATTTCTGCGTTGGTTGACTAGATTAACAACCTGTGAGAAACAGACCTTTTGATAGATTGTCACACACACACACACACACAGACACTCAGCATTAAGGAATACCATAAGTCAACAATAAAGTATTTGTACCAGTGATAATGTGGAAGTTGTTGGTCTAGCAGCTTCTTGTCTGAAACAAGATGAAGGACAACTGAAAACAGCAATGGATCTTCCTGCTGTAGCCATTGTTTAATACAGTACAATCTTCTCAAGTAGATATATTTTGCAACAATTTAATTTAGCTTCTTAACCATAATAATCTTGCTTTCGATTAATTTTTATTATTCTTCAGTTGGATACTGCTAAAACTGTTACATGGAGAGGAAGAAGCTTTATCATCCACACATTGGTCCACTGCATGCTCTCCACTGATTTTTGTAGTTCCAAAAAAAAAATTATTTTTCTTTGGATAAAGGCCAGCCCAATAATATCTAAATGGGCCACAGCCAAACCGGTTTGGTTTTGGACCTGTTTTTTTTCTTTTTCCTGATCTAATTTCTTTTAATTGGGTTGAATTGTATTAACTTAAAACTAATGTTAACATTTGTTTTAAAGTATTTAACAGTATTTTCACCCCAAATAATAAATTTTAGAAACCATTAATTTATTAAAACACTATCCTTCTTAAATTCATTACTATTATTATTTCCGCATCACAATACAATGCCTTTTTTTTTTTTTATCAAAAATAAAAGTAGAAATAGTTCAAAATACCATTACGCATAGAAAATTAATCTGATACCACTAATTTCCAATCATAATTTTCAGGGCAAAAGCTTAACCTTTTAAGTTTTATCTATTACCTAGGATATAGCATGGTTCAAAACAGTTGAGTACAAAAAAAAAAGCTAAATAGAGTACATGTCCAAGATAGAAAGAAAGTCCCTCTCACAGGAGGGAAAAAAGTGATTGAGGGGCTAATGTCATGCAGCTTCCAGTTTACACTGATAATTAAACCTCTCAAATTACATCATCTACCAAAGCTATGATACAAATCCAATACAATAAAATTGGACAAGTAAAGTAGTACAATGGCTCAAAAAACCTTACTACTACACCTCCAGCAGTAATGGATAAGCAAACTTCCTGTGAGTAACACAATCCATATAAGCCTCCATTAAATAACAAAAGCTGAATTAAAATAACAATGAGAAGAAATTCAATTAGACTAATGCTTACCTTCATGGCAAAAGTGTAAAGGAAGTAGTGAGAAGGTGGCAATAAATTGGACCAAGTGCACATCCATATTGTCGTAGAATCCCCTACAAAATGAAGTTGTAATCCTGAAGATAAAGCATTTTCCGCATCATGTTATCAAATGAATTGACAAGGATGGACTTTTCAATACAGATCAGGGTTGCCTAGTTAGATTTTGTTCTCTGCTCTTCTCTTTTTTCTTGTCTTTATGGGGACTGAATCTGGCCCATCCTCCTTGAATTTCTGAATCATGGTGTAAACCTGAATCACAAAGATCAGCAGCAAACTATGACAGTGCGAAGCTGTTAAAAAGCCAATGTTTCTATTTAATTATACTTTTAATACTCCATAAATTGATTATACAATTACCAGTGCAAAAAAAATGTTAGTCAAAAGAGCTTCACAGGTAAGTTACTGACTGAAAATATGGTCATTAATGTTCTGCAAACATATGCTACTCGGCACAATGACAAACTGACCCAAAAAAAGGATACATGGAAATCGACCAAAAAAACGGACCCCTATAATATCAACCCAACTCGAGTGTTTAGTAAAAAAAGTAAGAGTTTGTATCTCGTTGATTTCTGTAACTACTGAAATCTATCATCCAGATGTAGTAAATTGAGAGTCTTGTTAAAAGTAATGTACAGAACCTAGACAGACATACCAATGAGCTAATAGTTTTAAAAGTCTCCTTAAGCTGCTTGTTTTATAGAAACAAATATGAAGAAGAATGTGACAACAAATTAGCTGGTCTTCTCACAGTTCCGAAAAACTAGCTCTGGGATTGCAAATAAATATATACCCTCCACTAAATCAAATCATCGACATTTTAAGTTTCCTGTTATGGCCATAAATCATAACTAAGTGCTAAGTGCAAACCAATTAGACGAAAAGTATGCTTAAATTTGTCTAATGCCAAGCAGGTTATCATCATCTGAGATAATAAAGTAAAACATGGGGTGGTTGCACAAAAAATATTTTGTCTTTTACTCTATATTCTAAGTAAAATGTTTGTAGTATAACTATGCACAAACCTATTGCATATTAGAAACTCTTCTGAACGAGCATTAGACCTACAGTATTGCATTAAAATTTCAGAACTACAGATAGCATTACCTTCCTTACACCAGATGTCAACCCCAAAGTTGAAAGGGCATTATTATCAACACACTTCCATGTCAAAGTTGTGCTCTGTCGCTTTCTTTGTAGGAAATTTGCTCCCCCTTCAAGTAAAAAAAAATGCAAGTCAACTCTGAACAGAAACTAATCCGTCAGAAATCATGTTGGCGTGAGTTTATATCTGCTTAAGTTCAGCATAGGAATGGAAAGGGGTGAGTGGACGAAGGGGGGGGGGGGGGGGGGGGGGGGTGAAGAGAGTGACCAGCAAATAGACCTTTCAGATGCAAACTCAACAACTCTACGTGCATCTTCAGACGAATATGGCTGAAGACATGAACATATACTCCCACTTCTTCCCTTAAAATTACTTTACAGGAGTTGTTCAATTCTAGGCCAAATGATTCTTCTAAAAAACTATCAATTGCCTTTCTCCGCGAGGCCAGGTCAGCTTCTCCCTCTAACAGAACAGATGGAAATTCCCAGAGTCCAGCAAGCAATCCCTCATCTGGTCTCTTTACAAGAAGATACCTGGCATCAGATTGAGATTCCTCCTCAACTATCTCCACTACACTAACAGCAGAAAAATCACGTCTTTGTTTGGCCTTCGCAACCTTCATTGGATAATCTGTGACTTGAACTGATTCATGGTTTGTGGAGAGAGACAATGCTTGACATTGAAGTGATATAGGACATGTGGAGCAACCGGGGGATGTTACACTGCATAATGTGGCACCAAGTTCCATGACAGCCTGGTTGAAAGCCCCAGGTCTGGAAGGGTCAACTAACTGTCCCGCAAGTTTCCTTAACAATGGATATATTAAAATTAAAAGGATACATATATATGTTTCTTTCAGAGAAATGTGCTAATCCTGAAAGTGATTTGTTTAACATTAAAAAAGACCATAAGCTGGATTTTGATTTGTGTACATAAATAGATTAATAAGGCTATCATATATATGTTTATTTTATCTGATCGATATTTCGTGTGGTGCATGTATGCTTGCGTGCAGGAACCACATGGCGCGTGTGGGCCGGGGGGGGGGGGGGGGGGGGGGGGGTGTATATCTGTTAAAACATTGGTAAACAATCAGAAGTTGTCGTAAACTTACCAGATACTCTTGACTGTTTTTGAGTCTTTTGGATTAGCAGATATAGCCTTAAGCCTGGTAATCACCCTAATTACATTTCCATCAACCACTGGCACTGCCTGAATAGAAAACTCAAACTTTTAATTCAAAAGTGGCTCAACAAAGGATCAAGGGAAGATGGATACTGCTAACCTCCTTAAATGCAATAGATGCAATTGCTCCAGCAGTGTAGTTTCCAATTCCATTGACCGTCTGAAGCGAAGATGCTGTTTTTGGGAACTCACCTCCACCGTCGACAATCATTTTTGCTCCCTACAACATAATAGAAACTGGTAAGATCGATACAAGTATATTTTTGTTCATGTTTATAAACAAGCAACACCCTCATTTCCAGAGGGAGTGACTATCTCGCTTTTCCTGTCCATAACATTGGGCAAAATAAACGAAGATGGTTAGATTAAATATTTTTTTAGAAAAAAAATAAATATTGCTTAGATTTCCATAAAAACAGACAAAAGAAGCTAAACTCCATTATTTAACTAGAAATATTTCCAAAAGTGTGCCTCAACAGAATTATTTTTTTGTTGGTGATTGGACTGATGCAAACATTTTACAGGAAAATGTCAACATCAATATATAAAAAATAAGTTGCTTCAATCACGTTAATTCTAAGAGGCACAACGGTAATATGATCTAGTTGTGTGTCTGAACTCACGAGAAACGTTGGTCATAACTAGGGGAAACTCTAGCTCAGAACTTTTTTGCCCAGCTCAAGTTAACCGATAGACAAGTAACCTTGGGCTAGAATTTCTTAAAACTTGATGGAGAAACTAAAATTTAACATCGGTTGCAACGTAATAAATGCAGACCTCAAGCAAATATCGGGCCCGTCTATAGTAACCCAAGCCAGCCCAAGTGTCATTCACCTCCTGCTCAAGCAACAAAGCAAAAACAGCACAACCATTTCAAGTAAGTATCCAAAGATAATTCAAATACTAAAATTAATAGTGCAGTAATTAAAGATTAATTAACGACACCTCAAGAGAAGCCTGAGCAAGATGATGAATTGTGGGCCACTTTTCCATCCATCGATTGAAGTAGTCAATCACAGTTTGAACCCTAGTTTGTTGAAGCATAACCTCAGATACCCACACAGCGTAGGCCTTCCTTCCTTCATCAACGTCACTTCTTTCGTCGCTGATTCTTCTCCAAGGTAGATCTCTTCGATTGATATCGTACCATTTCAATAGAAAAGCCCTAATTTTTGAAATTTCCTTTTTGCTGAAATTAATATCCTCTATGTCGACTAACGCGGTTGTAACTTTGCTTCTCGATTCCGTTTGCTTGCATCTCTTCATTTTCGATACGGCGTCGTTGTCGTGTTTGGAAATATGTATGGCGGACGGCAGCGGAGAAAGGTGGGAGAAAATAAGTGGAAATTGTAATTTTCCCGCCAAGGAGTGTGAGGGTGTTATCATGCCTTTTTTGTTTTTCGATTATTTACCCTTATAAAACAAATAAAATAAATAAATTGTATTAGTATTGAAAATCAGTTTTTCCAAAAACAAATTATTTGAATATATCTTTTAATCAAATGTTCTATTTCACTAATAAATAATTGAAAATTTAAATTTACCGATTATAAAGGACTATTTTAGCTGATAGTGTGTTTGGATCGCACCTAAAATACTCACGAGACAAGTTAGATAGTCTTAATTAAAATAAATACCTTTTTATGGTATGTATGATGCAAAATAAAACAATTAAATTCTTATTATTCATATTTAACATATCTTTTAAATTATAAAATGTATTGAAATTCAATATATTGGTGATAGATTATTTTATAAAATTAAATTAAATTTAAGATTGACTTTTACAGGCTACAAAATATATCCTTATATCTAGTCTACAATCTTTGTTTATCTAGAAATGAATATGGTTCATGTATATAAATCTTTTGAGTTTGTATTGAGATAAGCATTCATGTCCGAGACTAGTAAACACAAGAAATTCGCAATAACTAAAACAAAAGTGAAGCCTTTTCATTTTTTTGTACCAAAAGGTCCAAAACAAATACGATTCATATGAAATGAAAACCACATCATAATTCTTGAAATGTAGTAGCATCACAATTCTCTGTCAAATCAAATTGCTCTTCAATTTTTCAGTTTCTTTTGTAGACAAGGTATCACAAAACTAGAATACACGATCTTTTTATCGTTTTAACATGTATATAACTTAACTATAACCTCTACAACATTACCCTAAAAAAAAAAGTTCTTAAAGGATTTGCCTCTTGATTTTTCAAGAACCATTAGAAGCAGATTTAACCTCGGGGGACATAGTAGCTTGGTTTTGTCCAACACTACCCATTTGTATTCCTAAGGTAGAGCCACCTTCACTTGAACCTCCTTGAGTTCTAGACCCACCAAGTGCAGCATCCTTCAACCCTTTCCTTTTCTTTACCTTTTGTGCCCAACCGACAAGGCCAGCTTGCACATGTGCATCAAATATCGACTTCTTGAAATGTGTTCCCATCTGACATTTTTTATCCCCAGGTTAGCAAGATAATGAATCGAAAGCTTTATTAAGGAAATGTAGAAAGATAAATTTACCTGTGTAACTAGGGCGTATAATGGTAATGTGCTATAGCTGCACGTTACCTGTATAAAGACTCTGAAACGAAGAACAAAATCATCGGTAGGCGTTCTAAATTTCTAATATAAAAGTTATGAGACGAAAAAAGGTGATTTTCCACAGACAAACCCGTGGGGGAAAGTAGAGGGGGGAAATTTACCCTATAAGGAGTCTTGGAACGATATAACGGACTTGACCCATTATGCAGGAGTTAAAGCCATATTGAACCTATACACAACAAAAATTTAAGGTTTAACCGGAGGGGAATTGCTCCTTGAGCTCTCTAGATGAAGATGTGCTCAAAAGACAAACATACCCATATCCAGAAGAAAAATGCAATCTCGAAAGCGTTTTGGAAGAGAATAAAATGAATCAAGTAAAGGACAATGTGGGGTCGACGGAACCAAAAGTGATCATCAGAAGGCTGCACGACTAATTCACCTTCAATGGCAATGTGCTTCTCAGCAACCTCGTGAGCCAACTGGCTTATCACATGCTCTAGCTTTGTGCCAATAGCAAGCAAAAGCTGCATAAATAATTAAAAGGAGAGGAATCGAGTCATCCTCTAAAAAATACATTATACACTGATTTAAATATATTGTCCTTTCAAAAAGAATTCGGAGAGAGAAATGATTAAGGATAGAGAAAAATAGTTGAGGCAGGGATACTCACAATAAACGGAATGAATGCTATCCAAAAATATGTATGCCAACCTGCAATTCCCAGAATTCTTTTAATAACACAAGTCATTAACTAACATCTATCTCATTATCCTCCATGTTATTGGTATCGTAAAACAAAAATCATAAAATCAAGCATCAAACGGTATTTGGAGTGGCATACCATTAATATTCAACAACAAGAAGATGACGACAAAAATCCAAAGATACCAACTGCAATGAATAAAAGCATACACATTTAAGAAGAAAAAGAAAAAAAGCCCAAATGCTAATTCAAGAACATAGTTAAGTCAATTACCTTATTCCAACAACTGTCTTGAAATCATCTTCCAAAGCACGTATCATGTATTTGTGAAAATTAAACTTTGGATTTCCCCTGCAATGGGTCTAGGGGATGGAAAAGTGCAATTTCCGTATTATACAACTAAAATCGAAAGAATGAAGATGGTGAAGTATATTTAAGCTAAAGTAGTGTCCAGAAAATACCGTAATAAAACCTAGTCGGAGAGCTTCATAATCTGATTTGGTGACAGATCCATAAAATTGCTTAAAAAATGAATGCTGAAAACCAAAAGAAAAGTTAAAACATTTAAGCACGGTATCATAATCCACAAAAGTTTTGTATATGAGAAGGACAAATTTAAACTCACCAACCAACTCAATATGACTGAATGTTTATCCAATCCCGAAAAGCGCCTCTTGATGAAATCATGTTCTTGAACATGGGTGACCTTGGGTTTTAAAACTGCGCTTTCTGATTCATAATTAAGATAGAGTCTAGATAAGTTAATCTGGATACAACATAAATTCCATATATTAAAAGTAACATATCTACTATAAAGTCTCAAGAACAGAAATTATTATTTACCCTCTTCAGTATCATAATTATCTTTGGAAATTGAGTCCTCCCAATTCTTCCATAGCCTTATCTACACCAAAAAAAAATTCAATTTAGACTGAAATTATAACATAATGGATTATTAATTTCATATGCATCAAATATTAAAACAAGTAAGCTACCTTTGCTCCTCCAAATACAATTGTGAGAACAGAAAATGTCACATGGACAATAGCTAAAACAAAGATAAAGATGTGTAGATGATGCAATGCCTCGAGTGATAGCAATGGAACCTTACCCTGAAGGCAAACAACAAGAGCAAACCAATTAGAATACTATACACCTCAAACAAGATAGACACAACAATAAATTGATATCTAGATCAAACAGAAGACGGTTAAGTCACCTTTGCAGCACAGTAACCTGTGCTATCAGCTTCTTCTGAAAGCAAACGCCGTAAATGTGAACTCACTTCCTGAGAAAGATTAGATTCTTCTCCACCAGAAGAAAATTCAGAAGACAATGAGCATGGTAAGAAGTGTTCCATTGTATCACCGGGCACGCAAATCTTGACTATTCGGCCTTGGAATACAGTCAGCATAAGCGATATAAATCCCAATAGCATCAACTCTTAAGTCCGCCCAACAAAATACCCAACAGATTCACAAAAACAAGTCAGTCATCCACAATGATAAATGAACTTCTCTTCTTTATACAATACATACATAAATATGCATACAGAGATTTTATACATGGATTACAATTTTGTTTTCATGGTATTCTGGTAAGTTAAATATTATGAACTTTTCAGATTTTTCAATTTTGGAGAAATTTTGGAAAAATTTGTGAATCAAATAAACAGTGAAGTAGAAAATAATCTATTTTTTTTGTCCCGATTAACAGAAAAAACATAAACTTTTCATAGTTTTAGGTAGAAATGTATTGAAATTGTGATCCATGATTGTATAGTGTCAAAAAAAAGGAAAAAAAAAAAAAAGCAGAGCACAATTTAATATAGAAGATTCTATATACAAGACTAGTAAGAGAGAATTAGCCATACCTTCTTTAACTTTCTGTAAAGCTTCATAAAGTGGTTTTTGTTTCTTCTTCTTTAAATACTGCACATAAATTCCAAAAACCTTAATAGTTGATACTTAGCAGGAGCCCAGATTTAAAAAACCATAATTAAATCTTTACATACAAAACCTTGAAAAATCCCTAAAATAACGAACAATCGTCTACATTCTACACCTATACATCTATACACGTCCATGCATATATACATTTTTCGGACATGTACAAGAATTTGTAAGTGAAAAGCGAGGAAACGTACTATTCCGGCGAAGTGAAGGAATCGTTCTGCGGCGAGGGATATGGCGACGATGACGGTGCACACGGCGGCGACCACCCATGTCGGCGTGAATTCCAATGTTGTTTCTTCCCCTACACCAACTTCACTCATTTTTCACAAACTCTCTACAAAAAGAGAGATAGAGAGATGAGAATGCGAAGAAAAAAAAAAGGTGGTTTTTTTTAATTTGAATTCAATTTTGGAGATGGAGCATCGGTAATTAATGGTGGTAGTGGAAGAACAGATTTTCAATTGGCTTACTACAAAAGCAATAAAATTTCCATTTGTGTAATTTGCCCTTTTCTTCTTTATTAAGTGTCATAAAATCTTTAATGTTTTAATTATTATAATTACCATATTTAATTAACTAGTAATTAAATATTTTTCACACGGTTATATACGACCAATTTTGTTTTCTCTCTCCAAATAGAATCTTTAATTGTGGAAACACATTTTATGAAAAATATTAGCACATAACTGATAATTGTATAATTACAGGAAAATACTTAATTCGATTCTTGTTATTAACGTGGCAATAATTTTATTAATAATTATACTCAAGTGATTATCTTTTTGACAAATTGCCTTGAATCTTATTTACAACTATACTTATTATATAATAATTACATCATTACTACCCAATTTTTAATATTTATATTTGAAAAATTATTAGGAGATAATATTCAAAATACTGCATGCTTCAAGTGACAAGCTTGTGTTGCTTACTACAAGCCTACAATCCATGAGACAAATAGTTTTTTAGAAGTGATTATGCTATAATTAAGTTTATAAATATATATAATGGGATAATTCTTGCATAGACCTCTATGAGCTTTTCATAGACCTTGTGGTTGTAAATGAACCACATCATACATTTTGAGAGTATGACATCATCAAAATGTATGATGTGGTTCATTTACAACCACAAGGTCTATTAAAAGCTCATAGACCAGGTCTATACAAGAATTTTCCTATATAATGTATTCATCTATCTTTTAGAAACGTGTATACGAAAATTTGAAAAGAAAATAAAAATAGAATGCATGTTTAGTTTATTGATGATACATACAAGTAATTTCCTCAATTTTTTTTCTCGATAAATAATAGCAATATTTTTAGAGAAAATAAAAGTTTCAGGCTCCTTGGATTAATATCCGCTCTAATATTACGTGATATTCGTTTAGGACGGCTAGCTATACAAAACAAATTTAGAATCGATCTTCGTAATTCCTTATTGAAATAAGAATAATAGTATGAGAATAAGAAGACAAAATAAATAAATATATATATATATATATATATATATATAAAGGCGGCTGCAAACATTATTATTGGAAGAAATTTAAAACATAAAAAGGGATAACAATATTTGTCAAGATTGAAAACTAAAAAGATGATGAAAAATTTATGGGTTCTGCCAGCCAACCAGAAAAAAATAAGAAAAAGGAAACACAATAATGGAGATATTGAAAAATGAAGGAGAAAATTTGTTTCCAGAATTTTTAAAAAGGAAATGTGAAAAACAAAATTACATGAAATTAGAAAAGAAAAGTGGTTAAGCCAATGGAAGAAAATATATTACATTAACAAGAAACAAGGACAAAAGGAAATAGATAGCAACGAAATAATAATCCAAAAAAAAAATCCAAGAACCTCAAAAGTATCTGAAAAACTGAAAATTGGGCAGCTGGATATATGAGGTATAAAAAGTGCGGCTTAAAAGGGACAACTTTGAGTTATAACAAGAGCTAACCTCAATTTTAGTCAATGTGATTTGTTTAAAGTTCAATTTATCTTCTTGTAGTTTGAAAAAGAACACTTTATTCCCTATGAAAATTTAAAAATAAGTAATTTACATTCTTCAAACGGAGAGTGTAACTCACTCGATGAAATTGAGAGTGGTCGTAAAAAGTATTTTTGTAACACGGGAGGGTAAAACGCAACACTTATTATAATACATTGGGTAAGATATCATATTTATCCTAACATAGATGGTAATTTGTCATATTTATTAAACATAGGGGATAAAATGTCACATATAATAAGGGTAATTTTGCCAATTCATGTTTTTTTTTAAGTTTAAAAATATTGGGAAGACCATGTAAAACTTTAAAAAATTAGGGGGGATGAAATACTATTTTTTGAATCACAAAAAAATAGATTCAATATTATATATACTACAAGGATAAATTATCATTAACTCGTTACAAACTTAAAATAAATAAGGGGTGTAGGCTGCTTGTGCTTTTACTTGATTATAAGAATCTAGAAAAAACGGGTTCTAAAAAAAATATCTGAAAATAGGAAAAGGTTCAAACTATTAAATATTAATAATTAAAAAAAAAAGTGTGCTGTTTGCAAACTGTACCAAAAAAATGGCTAAAAGAGGGCAACAAACCGTATTGTGCTCTCAGCAGGAAGGTCTAAGTTTGCTTATCCTTTTTTTTTTTTTTCCTTTTAAGATGCAAAATCATAAATTGCATATTTTATCTTCTTCTAGATTTTTTAAAAAGTCGAAACAGAGTATAAAATAAAAAGTGTGTAGTGTTTGCATTTAAGAAAAAAAATACAAGTTAGTAAAAGTAGTAGAATTTTGAGTTGTGATAATTATAAAGTCATAATATAATTTCAAGCATTAAAAATAATGAAGTAAAACATAGCTTCCATAAAATTACACAGTTGCCATGCCAAGCCAAGCCAAGAGCACCTTGGAGTTGTTTCTTCTTCTTCTTGTCCTTTTAATGTTTTTCATAAGAGAAGCTCAGACAAAGCTGAAACTTATTTTTCTTAAACTACTGAAAACACCACCTGAACACTTCTCAATTTTAAAAGCTAAGACGTCATTTAATTAAGTATTTGCATTGCAAACCCCTTAAGTTATATTGTTATTTTGTTTATGCTTATGCCCAAAATCAGTATTTGAAGTTGAGTTTTTAATAATTTGCAAACACAACAACCCTAAAAAAAAAATAACACTTCTTATCAATTTTACTTTAAGTTAATCATACGCAAAATATGTCACATGAAAGCATCAATGTTAGGTATATCAAGAATCAATAAAAAAAAGTTCGCCAAAAATTTAGGGCTTTCTCAAATTATGATGTTACATCAATTTTAAGGTATTGTTTGCTAAAACTTTTATTCATTAAAAATGTTTTTAATGTGTTGCTGCAAGTAGATGCCTAAAGCCACCCTTACATTGCTCCTGAAATTTTATGTAACTTATTTTCTTCACTAGCAGAAGCTAAAACACCATCCGAACATTAGTAAATAATTTTCAGAAGCCAAAAGCAAAAAAAAGTATTTTTCATAAGTCCTTGCAAAGAAGTCCATAATATTACATTTAAACTAAACAAAAATGGTTAGCCTAAATTTGGCTATACAATTACTTTAGAGGATCACAATCGAAATCAGTATCACGATCAATTTGTATGACAAAAATGATATAAAATTTTTTCCTAAAAAATCTCAAATTATAAGTATCACGTATTAGTCCAACAAGGTGACAAAATTGAAAATCAACCAACGAAAAATTTAAAAGCAATGAAGAAAAATTGTCAGGGTACCAAATTAGATGACCAAACCTATGTTTACATTGTAAAATTACGTAATCAGTCCTATAAATTTGTGGTCATTTTCAAAGATAGTGCTGTAACTATAGTAGACACACATGTTGTATACAATGCACAACAAATTTGGTTTTGTAACTTTTAGTAAATCTCAATTTCGTCCTGGGATTTACAAATTTACTTGAAAATTACAAAATAATTTTTTTGTATTGTAGGATAAAATTGAATAAAATGAAGGCAAAATTGCAAAACTCGTCCCAAACTAAAATGGATCAATATGATTTTTGATTTTCGTCCGGTAATTTAATATTTTTTTGGAATATCGTCCCGCCGTTAATTATAAGACAAAAATTGCGCATTTGCCTTTAAATTATCACATGGCTGGTTACGTGTCATGACGTGATAAATTTTAACATGAATAATTATATAATATTGCAGAGTTCGTCCCAAACTAATTACAAGATTGAACCGTCATTGCCATTAAATTAAAATTTTAATATTTGGACTAAATTCATACAAAATGGTAAATTATGGGACAAAATTCGGCGAATTGATATAGTTTGAGACGAAAAATTAAAATTAATAATTAGTTTGGAACGATATTTCAAACAAATATTAAATTGCGGGACAAAATTTGATGATGTAATATAATTTAAAACGAAAATCCAAAATCACTAATTAATTTGGGACGATTTCTACAATTTTACCTAAAATGAAATAAGACAAAAGTTAAAATTACATGATTGTTTTGTAATTTTGCTATATTATATTTCCAAATCATTCTACTGTTTCGCTTTGGAAACAGGTCGGTTCAAACCTGAAGTGAGCGATCGGGTTTCGGGGTTTTATAATTCAGGGGAGAGGGTTTTTCTCCAAGGAGGAGAAGAATAAAATTTAACTCTTTCTTCTTCACTTTACTTTTTTGGTTAAATCTTCTATTTATTTGATTCCAAATAATCTGATTATTTCAAATTCGACCAGAATTAAGAAATAAGCGGCAATGGCAACCCTAATTCCTCCTTCGTCTGCTACGGAAACAACTTCGCCGGCGAGTCCGGCCGCCGCCGAACAGCAGAAAGTTGATTACTTGAACATGCCTTGCCCCGTACCTTATGAAGAAATCCACCGTGAAGCTATGAGTTAGTGCTTTTTTTCTTTCCTTTTTACATGACGCTTTTCTTATCCTACTGTGAATGATATTGAATATAATATCTACTTTGTATTTGATTTATGTCTACTCCTAATTTTTTTCTGAATTTAGATTTATTGAATATTCAAACGTGTAGTAGTTAATATGAGGAAAATGAAGTGTTTTTTTTCCTGTTTGCAAATAATATCGAACCTTGATTAGGGCGATCAGTTTTCATTGAAAACTTAGTTTCATTGTCTGGGTTTCTGTTGGAAATCGCTGATTGTGATCTGTGTAATAAGGGTTTGGTGCTAATCGTTATTGCTTTCACTCTACATGCTTTAGTTTGAGCTCATATTTGATGTTGCTTAGTAATTACCTTGGTTTTTGAAGTTGAAGTTGTCACTCTATATGCTTTCGCTTTGAGCTCATATTTGGTGTTGCTTAGTAATTTATACTGTCTTTGGAAGTTAAAGTTGATTACTGATGTTGTAAGGAAAAATGTGGCTGATTATGTGCCAACTATGAATCTTCAAATGCCAGTCTCTCTGAAGTTTGTTATTTTAAACAAGAGAGTATATTTGTGAGACACGACTTTAATGCATTATTTAATAACTTGCATCATTAGCAATAACATTTAGGCCCCAGACAAATGCTTATTGATCCTTGATTGACTGTAGCAAGTTTGTGTTTGCGACACTTTACGTGCTTGCTGGTTTTTTCTGAATCTCTCCTCCCTCGGTTTTTTTTTGGCTTGGAAAGATCTGATGGATTCAGCTGCCAATCTTGCAAACTTTTGTGTAGGGCACTATTCATCTGTTTCTTAACTGTTAATAGAGGTCGTCATAGGAAAGCATTACTAGTATTGCAGATTTTGAGGAATAAGTCTCATCAGTTTGCCATTTCCAAAAAAGTTATGTCCGCAAACAAACTTTTAATTGTGTTCGTTAATGATGGCAGTGTCCTTGAAGCCCGAGATATTTGAGGGATTACGCTTTGATTTTTTAAAAGGACTCAATCAGAAGTTTTCGCTCAGTCATAGGTGGTTTCAGTTCTTTTACAACGCTTTTAGTTTTTGAAAGTATCTTTTTCCCAAGGGTGGTGCATTGTTTTAATCTAACCGATCTTCCTTATCAATTTGCATCAGTGTCATGATGGGACCTACAGAAGTTCCTCAAGCACCTGAATTAGTAAAAATTCCCACTGCTCATTACGAGTTTGGTGCTAATTATATAGACCCAAAGGTATACTGATGTTCACTGTTCATTTGCATTTATTAAAAGGTTACTTAGTTTAACCAAGTATTATGACTTGTTCTTTGGCAGCTGATGCTCTTTGGAAGGGTGATGACGGATGGGAGAGTTAATGCGAGACTGAAATGTGATTTGACTGAGAATCTTACTTTGAAGGGCACTGCTCAAGTAGACATATTTGCCAACCTGTCACTAATGTTTTAGAGTTAATTTATTTCTCTGTATGCCGTAAGTTAGATAATATATTTTCTTTCTTTCTGCAGCTTGCACATGAGCCACATATGTCACACGGCGTGTTCCATTTTGATTATAAGGTAAACTTTCTTATTTAAGAATGAGATATGTTGATAATTTAAAGTGCATGTTCACGTTTAGACTTGGTATGAATATAGTACGAGCTCTTTTTTATGCTTTTAAAGAATGCCTACACGTATTGGCCTGTCAAGCTGGCGTGGAATGTCACTTATCAAGCACATCATAGATGCCAGGTAAATTTATGCGTATTCAAGTTGAAGCTAAATGTGTGCGCCTTTTTCGAAATTTTGTTCAGGGATCAGACTATAGGGCCCAGTTGCAACTAGGGAATGGAGCGCTAGTTGGTGCAAGTTACATACAGGTGAATGATTTGATCTATGATTTGTAAGATGATTCTAAATAATTGATGTAACTTGGAAAAGTGAAGAGTGCACAAAATCAAACAATTGATTTTCAGATTTTAAGAATAAATTAGAATATTACGGACAAGTATGCCCATGTAGTGATGCATTATGCAAGGAGACCAGGTTGAGATCATGTTTCTTGCATATTTTTTCCTTTCCCTTTTGGATAACGTTGGTTTGCAGCATTGCCCAAGAAATAATATTCAAACGCTCAAGTCGAAGTTTAGAGTTTTGGGGAAGTAGCTTATTTTAATGATTTACTTTGGAAAAGCCAGAAACTTGGTCACAATAAAACATTATATTTATTTTCAGTTTTTTGAAAATTTTGTAACATTACATCACATATAGCACTTCAGTTCCATCAAGGTTCTATCTGATTTACCTCTTCAAAGGTCAATTATATGTCAGATTTCAGAATTAGCACTTCAGTCCCATTAAAGTTCTATGTAGTTTACCACTTTAAAGATCAGTTATATATCACATTTCAGAATGGCTAAATACCTGTTTGACTTTGAAGGACATATTGATCATCATCTATGCAGATGAAGGAAATTACTTGTTCTCCAAGCTTAAATGCCTTACAACTGATGTTGATATGATCTCGAAGTAAGATGAAGATGGGCTGCAATAGTACTGATTGATTTCTTGCATATGTTTGCAGAGTGTGACTCCCCATTTATCCTTGGGTGGTGAAGTATTTTGGGCTGGCCAACATCGCAAGTCTGGCATTGGCTATGCTGCACGCTACAACACTGAAAAAATGGTACTATTTACTCATTTACATATGCTTTAAGTTACTCATTTAGTCACATTGCATCTAATGTAACTGTCTCTTCATTTTGATTACATCAGTGAATGTTAATTTTATTTCATTGCAAACTTTTCTTCCTTCCTGGTTGCACATATTTTAAGCCATGCAAAAGTGATTGGTTTATGTTTTTGCGTGAAATTAGATGGATGTTGGCTACAGATGTGAAAACATGTGTCGATGTGCAGGCAAGTGTGTTCATGGCTGGTAGCATAACATTAACAGTATCTCGTATTTAAGACGTGCTACTCTATTGTGTCTTTGATTCTTGTGTATGGAAGTGGCCGCGATTGAATATGTAAATGGCCTGATAAGCATTTGATAATAGGATATTCTATAAGTCGCATAATATCTTTCTTTAATTTTGTTTCCTGTACCTTGTTTACTTCTGGGACAAAAAATGCTGGAAACAATGGGCTTTTGGTCCTGAGGATGATAATGGAATCCAAATCTTGATTTCATAGATTAGACTAGTAAAAGGATGTAAATTCAGCTGCCTGCGTCTGCTATTTATATGTGATGAACTAATTGTATAACTATTTTGCTTCTCTTTCCTTTTCCCTGTTTGTTAAACTATGAGCATAGTGGGAAATACAGTCTTGTTTTATTCTCATTTCTTGAACTATCCATAATTGGTTAGGAGCCAATATGTAATTACTACTGTTTCTTATGTAGGTTGCAACTGCGCAAGTTGCTAGCACTGGAATGGTTGCTCTAGGCTATGTTCAAAAAGTATCTGAAAAGGTAAAATTAGCATCTAGTACATGATATATGCTATAATTGTATATCCAACAATTTTTGTTTGTTCTTGATATTGTTGTTGGTTCTTATGACATTCGTTTACATTTTAGGTTTCTCTGGCATCAGACTTAATGTACAATTATATGTCCAGGGATGTTACAGCCAGCTTTGGTTATGACTGCATCCTCCGGCAGGTAGATTTTGTTCGAGTAATTCTAGTTTCTCTTTTAGTAACTATCATCAGACAGTACAAAAGTTGTTCTGATATGACATGGGATCATCCTTCTAGAAGTTATGATCGAAATATTTGACAATTTTTTGAGTTGAGTGGTAAATGAAATCATGACTTAATCTTGAAGCCCACTTGCCAATTTCTAAGATTCAAACTGGTAAGTGAAATCTTTATCAACCTTGTGATTATAAGCATTCTTAGAACAGCTGATACCTTGCTTTATACTGAATAGCTTTCAAAACCTTTTTGACATATTAGTTCCATTGTACGCACACTCACTTAGTTTTCAGTTTTTAATATGAAAAATAGACAGTTGTACTTAATGTCTAATAAAACCTATCATCCCTGAATCGCCTTAATCTTTGCTTGATTTTTTGATACCAACTGTTCATGTGCACTTTTTTGCATTGAAAATTGAAATTTTATATGTTTTAACAATTTCTTTAACTTCAATTAACTATTTTTTGTGAGCTTGAGGGTTTGGCTCCAATTTCATATGTAGGCAAGTAACACTGATTTTTTTTTTAATATGAATTTGGTGTGACTTGTTGGATAACTGTAGGAGGAGATAGTGGATGTAGAAATAAATTAAATAAAGAATAAATTATAAGCAAGTTTTATACTAATTACTTCTGTACAACGGTAGGAAAACACTGCTTGCCTGTAAAATATAAACATCTAATGCTACCGAGAAAACAAAAACTTAAATATCTTGGCTTTCAAATTTCTGGACCAACTCCCCCCCCCCCCCCCCCCCCCCAGTTAGTTGAAAGACTCACATGTATATATCATTCGACCTTTTTGGTCTTTGTGGCAGTGTCGTTTAAGAGGCAAGATTGATTCCAATGGCATTGTTTCTTCTTTCCTGGAAGAACGGCTTAGTATGGGTCTTAATTTTCTTCTTTCTGCTGAGGTGAGTAATTGTAAGGTATTTTTTGGTTTTTGTTAATCTATCTCCGTTTTCGCAAACCCTCTTTTTTATAATGCTTTTGCGAATTATATCTTACAGATAGATCATAGGAAGAAAGATTACAAGTTCGGGTTTGGCCTAACAGTTGGAGAATAGGTTAAGGGACTATATTGCGAATATCTACTCGGTGAGGGAAGGGGGACTGTTCGATCCAGATGGTTAAGAACCAGGGAATCAGTTTTGTACTTGTTTTGTGTAAGACATTATTTGTTTTGCAGCTGTAGTTGCCAAGACATAATTTTGATAAATCAGAACAGTAGTTGATTTTTCAGGTTGGCGATATTCATTCCCTGTGAAATTAGATTTAATAATGGATAAAAAGGTACTCGTTCTTTTTTTTTTTTTTTAATTGTTCTTTTTTTCTTTTGTTGCATTAATAAAAGTTTTGATCACATTTGTTCATTTATGGATGTGTTTAATTAATTGTCCATAAGTTAGATCAATAAAATTTAAACCTTACTGGAAAAAAATGGGTAAGTACATTGAGCAAAGTGATAATTGGATTCTATAGTTTAACATTATCTCAACAGTCTCAGCATAATTGATACATTCGACTCAAATTTAGGTTAAAATTCCATGATTTGCCGATTACAACATCATCAATCAAAGAGTTGAGATTTGAAGATAAAAAAATTTCAATTTTTTGGAATGGTGGAGCCACTAGCCCAATGTTCAAACATTTACTTTTTATTTTTTTTTGTTAATGAGGGAATTTGCAACAATCGAAATGCATAAGATAAATTTTGTTCTCAAGTAATTATTCGCAAATCACATGAAATAATTAAATCACATTAGACAAAAGTGTTGGCAAATCAGGTGTGACAAGCTCGACCTATAAAGTGTTGGCAATAAGATTCAAACTCGGATGAAGTAGAGATAGGTGAAGGTGGATATGTTTCCAACTACCATTTTGACTTGTTACGAAACAAATACTAGTCCTACCTGAAATTTCGTTTCTCCTCAT
This sequence comes from Penstemon barbatus, assembly GCA_003313485.2. Taxonomy (NCBI): domain Eukaryota; kingdom Viridiplantae; phylum Streptophyta; class Magnoliopsida; order Lamiales; family Plantaginaceae; genus Penstemon; species Penstemon barbatus. The sequence continues at coordinate 8,186,854 of CM064877.1, read as the reverse complement.
CCTTATCGCAACACTTCATTACTAGACTAGATTAAATGAACCTTATCACATGATCCCATAACAGACAGCAAAGCTACTATTCTTAGTCTTTTTTGTTTTGTTTTTGGTAAATGCTATTCTTGGTCTTCTTTCTTCCTATTTGTCTAATTTAATGTGATTTTTCTATTAAAAAAAACCATACTTAGGTTTCAGAAATAAGTAAAGCATATGATATTTTTCGAAGTTGATGGTCTATTCGTTGCTAAATCTTGCGACAACGTTTTTTAAGTTTTTTTAGCATCATATGTGACATTTTTTTATGCTATTTTCACAATGATTGTTTTAAGGGTTCTTTTACTACTGATATGTATATTATATCATAATTTTTTTTTTATAAAGTCATTAACATAAGAGTAAAATAGGTCAATTGGGAAAATAACCACAAAAGTACATCCTAGTCATGGCTGGTTAAATACACTAATCCTAATTATTGCTGGTTAAAAATTTGACAGTATACTATAATAAATTGAGAATATTCTAAATTAAATAATCTGGCATGTAGAAGACCTAACATTTTGGATTACTCATTTGCATGTTTCTCTATTCATATCTATTTATCAGTTTTGGATTTAAATGAAGAATACAAGAATCAAGAAAATTCAAGAAATCATAGGATAATACTCATTTCGTTTCATTTTAATTGTCGCATTTAATTTTTTCCAAATTTGGAAACTCTATAATTATTCATTTTAAAATATCAAAAATATACTTTTAATGACTGATTTAGTTAATGTTATTAATTTTGTGTACAAATGATAAGAAGTATTTAAAATAAAAAATTTATAAATGTGATAATTAATATAAAATCTAAGTAGTAAATAAAATAAACAAATTATACACTTTAACAGGTCAAGGATCACGATTTCTTTTTCCTAGGACTGATGCTAACTATGTAACTGACAAGTGGCGTTTTAGGCTTACAGAACATAGTATTTTGGGATCTGTAAATCTATTATAAAGCGGTGTGCTGAAATAAAAAAAAAAAATACTACAGTATATGGTTTTGGATAAACTAGGGGCTGGTGTAACTGAAAAGAGTACAATTCTAGTGACCTTTCCTTGGCTTTCTCTGCTTTCAAAGGTTCACTTCACTCCCTGAAATATCTCAGTTTTAGGTAAGCTACAAATCCCTGATCCGTTCTTTAACATATGTTTATGTTCATATACGTGTGATATTTGCAAAGGGATCAGATGTTTGGAATTTTTTTAACAATTTTTGTGTGTTTCTAATGCAAAATCAGTACTTTTGATGTGGGTTTTCTTCACTATTGTGTGTCTCTATATATGTGTATATTCAAGAAAATCGAGAAAGTAATTGGGTATTTTTGTACTAGATTTTAAAGTCGCAAACTTAGCTCCATTTGTTAACTGGATTGGATTCTTGTTTTATTTTTAGGCACAATGCAAGGTGGAATTCAGGCAATTTTCTCACATGGGAACATACTCAAGAATGCTATTCTGCGCCATGTGCGTGTCTTAACTCCAGCTACCCGTTCTGTTATGTTTAGACGCCATGAATCAGCGATCGCTGAGCGTATTGAAGAGTCGGGTTTCGAAAGCACGACTATTGCTGATGTTTTGGCAGCCAAAGGGAAAGGTGCAGATGGGTCTTGGCTTTGGTGCACAACTGACGACTCTGTCTATGATGCCGTGAAATCCGTACAAATCTTTACCAGTCACTTTCCTTTCTGTAATTGTATGTTATCTTTGGACTAATTGGATATGAAAATGGCTGGATTGTGTTTTTCACTGTAGATGACACAGCACAATGTGGGAGCTTTGGTGGTTGTTAAACCCGGGGAGCACAAGTCAATTGCTGGAATTATTACAGAAAGAGGTGAATCACTTCTGCAGTGTTAATGTTGCCCGATTTAGGCCTGGCAATGAACTCCATGAGCCGGGTCAGGACCCAAACCCGGTCTACAGGGCTCGCAGACCCTGTACTTACTATAAACAGGGTCGGGGTAGGGTCGGAGACCCAATCCTCAGCGGGTACCGTTGACTTTTAATTTCATTAGCACAATGCCAGGCCTTGATTTGGGTGTATCAACTTGTGTTTCTTCATATTGGCGAATACCCCCCTTGTGATATTTTAATGAGCAACTATCCTCGTATGTTTTCGAAAAACGAGTAAACTCCTTTGCATCGATGTTGTGCTCTTTGTGTTGATATTTTTGGAAGTGGTAATAGAATCTGTATGGTAAATTAACTTATTTGCACAATTACTGATTCATATGGTTAGAATATTAAATCCGTTTGCTTTTCTTTGCCATCTAATTAATCCCTTTTCAGATTCCGTCATCACAATCTTCGTATACATCATTGTTTCCAAAGGCTAGCAAAACTAGGGGCAATTTTCTATATTTATTATGTAGAACACAAGTTGAATTTACCAAAGGGGTGTATTTACCAATTAGAGTGAACACTAGGGGGCATACTGGAAATAACCACTTGATTTTTATTTTTTTTTGGGATGGAAAATAACCACTTGATTCTGGCTAAACAAAAGCTGCTCATTTGCTGAACTTCCTGCCCTTGCAGTTAATTACCCCATGTTCAATTTTGTCTTATGGAGTAGCTTTAATGATATTATGTTAATATCAATTTTACAGATTATCTCAGGAAAATCATAGTACAAGGATTGTCATCCAAGTCAGTAAAGGTTGGGGACATTATGACGGAAGAGGTACATATACCAATTTCATAATGTAAAAAAAATTGCAAATCCAGTCTATTTCACTGCAGTAATATGTTTCATGCCAAACCAATTGCTTTCTAACTCTTAGAAACAAGAGTTTTTGAACTCTCATGGTGGATTTATTGCAGAACAAGCTTATTACAGTGAAGCCAGATACTAAAGTTTTGATGGCAATGCAGTTGATGACAGGTGTACCCTTTTCCACATTTAATGCCAATATTTTTTAAACAGTACAAGTCAATTTTTTCAAGTTGGTTTTAATCTATTAACAATCCACTAATTTATCGTTGGATTGGGCAGATAATCGAATCAGGCACATTCCAGTGGTTAATGAGAGTGGAATGATCGGGATGGTGTCAATTGGAGATGTGGTTCGGGCTGTGGTGACTGAGCATCGTGACGAGTTGACTCGTCTGAATGAATACATACAAGGAGGATACTAGGTGATGATGATGATAAAAATTTGCTGTTTGAAGAGCAGAAGTTGAGGGACTTCAGTTTTGTATATATTTGTGTTGTATGCATTTTCATGGTATGACTGAGATGTTGAAGTCTGTTAACTGAGTTTAACAATAATATGCACTTTGAATTTGTTTGAACTTTGAGAAAAGACTACTCTTTTCTATTTATTTGTTAGCATTGATCTAAATGTGATTTTTCTTATTTTCAATTAGTGAAAGCAGAATTATTAGTAAATCTGATAACACTCAACTACATTGATTATACATCCTTTTAGAAGAATAATAACAAAGACCATATTCTTTTTTTGTTACAATTCATCTACACTTTGTGATTCTATGAAACAAAACAAAAAAAATCTGTATTCTTAAGAATAAAAAAGAATACACAATTATGGAGTATTCCAACCAAAGCAGTAAACTAATATTTGAATTATGAAACCAACTTACAACTATATCAGCACTCAGCAGTCATAGAGCTAAACATTGCCTTCGTCAGCTTGTAGATATTCTTCCAAACGGAAAATGTTTATGAATCCTAACTGCACTTGTGAGTTGTGATAGTCAATCACCTTATTAAGGATCGCAAAAACCAACCGAGTACAGAGAAAAGTCGTCAAGGTAAATTACAACAATGTCTTGGTGCAAATTCCATTTTTAAACATAAATATTACAACTTCCCAGAATCCTTCAATTGAAAATTTCACTTCACCAAACATCATGAAAACAGAAAGATTTTTCTAGTTGTCCTTCTTTCATGGTGTTGGCGAGTAGATGCTAGCTTAGGATAGTTACCATAATGACATAGCCATACTACTGTAATGGGGATTAAGACTATAGAGCATGTACCTGAAACTTCTAGCTTCCCCTAGTAACAATAAGTCCTACTTGAGAGGCTTCATTCCCTGCACGTTTTTGTTAAGAAGTTGCAATTACACTACACAGAGCTAAGTACATTTTTTTCTTTCTTCCAGTTTCAATAAGCAAACTTAAAAGTTGTACGTACATTCGAAGTACATATATATATAAAGTGCACAAGTAAATAGAACATGGATCCTCTTTCAGTTAACATACAAGACCAATTGAATAATCAATTCCTTCAATACCTAGAGCTTAATCAAGAGTCTACTACAAGTTGTTGTGCCATTTAAATCAGAGTTTAATCTTTCATGTGGTCAAAGTAATTATTTAATCAAGTTACGAAAACATAATTCTCTTACGATGCATGCTTGCTCTACATAAAGGATGGAAAAAATGTTATGACCATTTTACTTGTCAAGGTTAAACGAATCTAAAATTGAAAACAAGAATTTTCTCGCCACCACATGGCACATGCTACCATTTAGCACAATATTACATACAAATGGAATTACAACTTAAGCTTAACGAGTAATTTTTTCAACTTAAAAATGGATTTTTGTTTTCTTAGTTCACGTAATTTTCCACTTTAATTGGGCATGTACATTTCCAGAAAATACGTGATAAGTGAATCATCCGCAGCACATATATTTGTTGCAGTACTTCCACAGTAATTGGAACAGCAATCAATGTATAGTTATAACTCATTGATGCCTTATATGATGTTACTTTGTTGATGTTCAATAAATTTCTTTTAGTTTTTCATAATCATAATTTCCATGCTAAATAGTCATCCGCAAAACTTCACAAGCTTATCAGTTAGTTTCAACCTACACCAATTCCTTCCAGAAAATCCTTTCGTACCCATTTCATATTATATTGGTCTGTGTTCTACTTCTGCTTGTTGGTATATAAAAGGAAAATAAAAAATAAAAAAATGTTGCACAATATCGTGCTAAATGTACTTTTTGATACATTAACTGATAAAAGGGATTGAACCATTAAGTCAAGTGAAGCATATGAGATGTATAGTAATACCTTGCTAGCCCTGAACTCATTCACAGCCATTCGAAGTGAATCATCAGATAATATCAACCGTGATAAACCTCCAGTGCTCAACCTATAAAATTCTAATAAATTCAAAATAGCTGTCAAAAGCAAGTAAAAATGACAAATGGACCAAAGTTCATATCTTGTACCCTAACTTCTTTGCAGCATCTGAAACAGAGCCTCCAACTGCAAAGATCAGGTCAAGCAAAGCCTGCATTCCCTGTAAATTCAATGGGGGCAGGGCTGAGGCCAGAAATGTAACAATTGAAATTGTATCAGAGTAGTATCATTTAACTACTAAACAAAGTTTCCTTTTGAATGATAGAGCAAACCAGGGCAAATTTCGGATTATTATGTCCAATCTGAGGCCCTTTGTCTGATACTCTGAGAGTCGATTTCGCAGGAAGAATTTGAACAAGCTCTGGAGGAGGTACATATGTCTCAAGATCCACGTTGTTCCTCACTATGTTGAAAAACATTAACATTGTTTCTCAAAATTCAAAATATAACTAACTGAAAATAAATCAGCAGAAAATTTGAATGTTATTGATTACTTTGTACGCACTTTTGAGAGCTAAAAGCACACGCAGTCGAGTAAGGGCTGATGCCCGATTTTTGTGTTGCGACCTATCCTCTGCAGCCTGTCTGATTGAAACAAATACATCTAGAAAAAATAATAAAAAATAAATGTACAAGATTTTTAGGTTTTACGAACCTGGGCAATAATGCCAGTTGGAAGATGCTTAAGACGCACGGAAGACTCGCGCTTGTTCCGGTGCTGCCCCCCTGGGCCTGACGACTTATAAGTATCCATCTGGCACTGGCTCATTAGCTGCTCATCTGTCAACATTAGATACTCTCGGCCACCACCGGTTTCACAAACTACATCATTACTACTAAATGAGCTAGAACTGTAATTAGTCGACAACACAACATTAGAACCACGATTCCATGTGTTGATTCCTGAACATCTATCTCTAGTGTTTATTTTCTGAACAAAAAGGAAATTTGTGTAGTTCCGATTCTTGCTATAATGGACGAACCAAGTACAAGTATAAGAAGCCCTTTTGAAACTGCAAATGCTACTAGGAAATCTTAAAAATGATCTGACAATAGAATGAGCCATCTGAGTTGGCATAAGCAGGTAAGCAGGACAAAAAGATCAATCTGCAAAGCAATAAATGAATCAGATATGTATATTGTTTTGTATGTAAATTTAGAAGAAATAATCAAATCAGAAGGAAGGGCACACTCAATGATTTTGAATCACAAGGTTAAATAGTTAATATTTTCAAAGGAAAATAGGAAATCCATATAATTTTATGCATTATATGTTCACTTCACATGACTCCTTGCGAAAAGCAAGTTTTTTCCTCAAATCATTTTGTATGTTACTGTACTCACCACTAAATTTCTCCTTATTATTCGAAATTTCAATGAAATATTATCTAATATCGGTGTCCTTTGTTTTTAAAAACAGTGTAAGCTACATCTACAGCAGGGGATTAAATTCGCCATTCAATTTATTCATAAGAAATAGTTCGGAGATAATTAAAATGCGTCTTAATAAACAAAAACTAAATGCAATACCTATGAAAACTTTGAAAGCGGTGAGCCGCCGCCGCCACAGGCAGTGGTGGTGGTGGATGGATATGGTAACGAGGCTGCCGTGCGAGTTTGAAATGTGTCTTAGGCCCGCTGATAAAGCCCAAGTGTATATAACAATACACAGTTGCCCAAAATTAATCTAGGACTAGGAGACTAGGACCTAGGTAGGGCTGTCAATGGGGTGGATTTCAATCCGAATCCGTCCGAATTCGATCCGATTTATTAGGATAATTGTCCGATTAGAGATTCGATGGACCTGATCCGATTATAAAGATCCGAATTCCGATACTCATGGAGCGAATATGGATTTAGGTCGATTCGATCCGTTGAAGATCCGTATCCGACAACAAATAAAAAGAAAGATATATATACAAAATGATTTATAAAAATAAGTATAATTAATAATATTTCAACGTCAATTTAAGAATATAGTAATTTATAATTCGTTTATAAATTTATTTAAACCAATATATTCATTCTACAAATATGAATATAGTAAAGAAACTTTGAAAATGTGAGTTAAGATTAAATAAAATTGAAAAGATAATAAACTTATTTTAGGAAAAAAATATTAATTTAACTTTTTAAACACAATTTATTGGATCCGAAAAATATCCGATATCCGGCCAAATCCGACCAAGATCCGTTGGATTCAAAAAATCTAGATCCGAGCACAATCCGAGCAAGATCCGAATCCGACATGATTCGATCCGATATAAATGGAGCCGGATCTGGACGAGCCTGATTCGACCAGAATCCGACCCATTGACAGCCCTAGACCTAGGGTTGTGAATGGGGAGGATATCAATTTGGATTCGGGTTCGATTTATTAAAATAATTGTCCGATTAGATATTCGATGGACATAATCCAATTATAAATATCTGTAATTCTGAATATATGGAGCGAATATACATTTAGGTCAATTCGATTCGTTAAAAATTCGTATACGATAATAAATAAAAAGAATAATATATATACATAATGTTTTATAAAAGTAAGTAACATTAATAATATTTCACTGTTAATTTAAGAAGATAGTAATTTATAACTAGCTTTAAAAAATTATTTAAACGAATATTTTCAACTAAAATATGAATATTAGTAAAGAAATTTTGAACATTTGTGCTAAAAGTAAACAAAATTATAAAGTTATTAAACTTATTTTAGGGAAAAATATTAATGTAATTTTTTAAAAGAAATTTTTATTGGATCTGAAAAATATTTGATATCCGTTCAAAGGGAAATTCTTACCCACACCGGGTTTGACCAAACTCAAAGTAACTATAAGGCAAGTGCAATACACTTGCTTTGAGATTAGATGTAACTCCCAGGAGAGTGACCAATCACAAAGCAAGTGCAATACACTTGCTTGGTGGTTAGATAGGTTTGGCCAAGCCATGCTTGGACAAGAATTTTCCCCGTCAAAATTCGACCAAGATTCATTGAATTCAAAAAATTTATATCCGAGCACAGTTTGAGCAAGATCCAATTCCGACAAAATCGATCCGATATTAATAAAACTGAATTTGAATTAGTTTGATCCGATCATAATCCGACCTATTATCAACCCTACTATGACCCAAATCCCCTAACAAGTGTGGTAATTTTGCAGTCAATGTTCATTTTAAATATTTTACTAAAGAACATGATATATTCCATATCATCCGTACATTTTTAATCATATAAAAAAAGAAACAATTAGATTAATGCTTGTAGTTGTAACATATTACTCAGACATAAAATTTAATGGTATCACACTATTCAAATGAGTTTTGAATATACCTTTTGCTATAATACATAATACGTCTATCTAATAAAACAATAAGAAATTTTCGTCAATATTCTTTCAAGATAACTTGTCATTGTCATATATTTTTGTTGTGGTTGTCGGTATATAATATTTAACTTATATTTTGATTGTCTTTCCGTTACATCTAATAAATTTAGGACACAACGAATTAGCATGATCTTCTGCAATGATTGAATACAATATAAAAAAGTTGCCCACAGGGCATATCTCCAACTGGTCGACCAATGATTCATAAGGCTTGCTCCAGCGGCAAGGGTGGGGGTTCGAATCCCATTTGGAACTTGGATGGAAGCATTTCTATGAGTCTATCTAAGGGTCATTTGTGGTGAAGACCCCTTTGTGCGCAGAGTGTGATTTACATCCTTCAGGATTCTAGGACAAGGGTTTTGATGGTCCATGATTAGTATAGTGTAAGCTTGTACACTGGGTTATAAAAAAAAAAAAAAAGTTGGCCTATTTTTCTTTTCAGTTATTAACTTAGATCAAGACAATCTAAATTTTTTCAGAATGAAAGCAGTTTTTATTTTATTTTATAAGCATAGTGCATAACAACAGGGGCGGAACTAGAGGGTTTCGATTGGGGGGGCGAGATTTTTTTAATAGGAAACTCATTATCATTTTTATGCCGTGATAAAATGAAATAAAGTAATAATGTCTTTTTATTCAATAAAAGGTGAAAAAATATATAGTTAATTTATTTTAAGAATCCATTTAACAAATGATTTAAGGAATTAATCAAACGTAGAGACATTTTATAACATAAATTCAATTCTGTTAAAAAAAATGTTATTAAAGTACCAAAATTAACACTAAAATTCTTCTTTTTTTTGTACTGCTTTTAATATTCTTGAGTGCATTTATGAAAATTAAATATTCTTATCATAATATATTTACATTTTCAATTCAAGGTAATATGTTAGTCAAACTAAAAAACATTTATAAATAAGAAACAGTTAAAAGAAAGAAAAATTAATCTAGCATAAAACATTTAAAAGAAATAAACAACAAAACATATTTAAAAGAAAAACATTTAAAAGAAATAAACAACAAAACATATTTAAAAGAAGAGAAGTAGATATGAGGTTTCGAACCTGTACCAATTTAGTGGAACTACAATAAACTAAACCACTGAGCCATTATCGCTTCTTTATCTATTCTCACAATAACACTATATATATAGACTTAATTCGGAGTATTCTTGGGGGGGCGACCGCCCCCCCAGCCCCTAAGACGGTCCGCCCCTGCATAACAAATTATCCCAATAAAGAAAAAGGTGCATAGTGTTAAATATAAAATACTCATGATAAGAGCCTAACAATAAAATTCAACACAAAAAATATGAGCCAGTTTGTCTCGCTTTTCCGAAAAAAATTTCGGTTTTCGAAAAGGCCAAACAAACAATCCAACCACTTTCCCAATTAATTAGCTACAGTAATTTTTTTTCTCAAACCACTCTCCGAAAGGCCAAACAAACAGGCCACTTTTCTACTCTATTTCTATTTCTCTATATTAGAAAAGTCAAAAATTGCGGCTACTTTCTCAAACAACTCTTCCAAAATCCAAACAAACAACATTACGCAAATCGAGATTATTTCTCAAACCTCTACCACTTTCTCAAACCACTCTCCGAAAGGCGAGACAAACAGGCCCTATGACTTTCATCCTATTCACAAAATGCAAATGCAAAAAAGAAAGTCAATTCATGAGTTATACATTACCATAACCGCCCATGATAAATTAAGTGTTATTTTGATTTTTTTAATAGAAATGCAAAATTAGCCAAACAATTACTTAACAAATTGCTCTTCTACCAGAATATTCCCTTCAATTTGCTTCATCTGGATTTCGCTATTTACATTTGACTTACATCTGAATTTCCCAAAACAACAACCAAAAAACTCCAAATTTGATTGGATTTATACCCCGTTAATAAAATTATCTGATTAATGGGAATTTAATTCAATATGAATTGGGAATTTGGGGTTATGGGATGATTTATCTCCTTATTCTATTAGCTTGCTGCATGAAAAAGGAAGAGGAAGAAAACTCATTTGACAAATCTTCCAAACCCCTTCAATTGTAGTTTTCAAGGCGTGTGTCGATTGAGTTGGAATAGTAAGTGTATTTGATAAGGCAAATTTTGAGTTCCAAATCCCTAATTATCTATTCTGAAATAAGTAACTTGCAAAAACGTGTCAGTGTTGGAAATTGGTTTTGGTTTTTTTTTTGGTGTAAAAAGAAGGAATTGGATAATGCAAATGTATGTTGGGGCTAGTGGTGCTGGTGGGGTTGAGGAGACCTCACCAGACATGTTAAAGAATACACCGTCGAATATAAGGAGGTTGGCTAATGAAATTGACAAGTGTGAGGGAAGGCAGAAATATCTTGCCCACACTCGGAGCCCTTCGGATGGTGGGGATGTAAGGTGGTACTTCTGCAAGGTCCCTTTGGCAGTAAATGGTAAGTGCACAAGTTTAGTTTTGTTTTGTTTTTGTTGGTTATGTAAATATGAATTCATTGTCATGCTACTAGATAAGATTGCTTGCTGACTTATTACTATAGGCGTTTTAAAGGTTGATCAAATGTGAAATATTATAATTGGTTCCACTTTCATTACAGTTACCATATGTGCAAATTGATTGACTAATTGTGTACAAGTTTGTTGTATTGCTGGTTTTTCTGAAATAAGTGTCTAAATGGTGGACACGTAGTGATTTTGCTTAGTAAAACCTGCTAAAAGAACTTGAGAGAAGGAAGTTTAGAACAGTAGGAGCATGAGTTATTGTGGTGGCAGACATGAAGATGCAGGGAAGTGGAGGTATGAAGCAGTTCAAAATTGCTCCTCTCCAGATGTATCATTTCCTTTTTGGTTGCTTTTGAGAGATATAAACATTGGAGTAATAAACATTGGAATATTAGCCCTAGTTAGAAGAATAGTAGTTGTAGGAGTTCTTGAAAAGTCCCTTCCATACAGTGGTAGACTTTCTCTGCTGAATCCAACAACTGCAGGGTTGGCTAGTTTCTTCTTCTTCTTATTCAGACCAGTAAGAGAGAGCAGGCATTTGCATGCTAACTTGAGAAGCTATGATTTTTTCTTTAGAGATTTAAGGTTGATTCTGGAAATGAATATAATCAATTGATAAAACACTAAAGAGTGAATTGGGAAGGAAAGAAGTTAGAAAACACTGTCCAACCTATAGACCTACATCTATGAACTGGAAGACGCAACTTCACTATAATAAGACAGACACCCACGTCGAGAATACGAAAAGTAATGACTTTTTATGCCTGAAATCTGTTAGCGCACGATTCGTGTGAAAACGAAAGAAATCCATTGACAATAGTGTCATTCCAGCTGTTTGTAGCGTAGACAAAGGATCTTATTAGCGCTCAGACTTCAACTCTATCAATTGCAGTTTGCATGAAGCCATTGCCCATCTGTTTCAAACATGAACGAGGCAGCTGACCTTTTCCTGATAGTCTGATGGTTCTGGGAAGCTCAATTCACACTTGGTTAGAACTAGGTTTGTAGCTATACATTGGTTAGAACTAGGTCAGTTAACTTTACATGATCGGTTAAAGAAAAAGTTGGTGGATTCAGTATACTGTAACTCATTCATGGTAGCCAAAATGAGTAAATTTTGTTTGAGATGTCTTTTAAAAAATGAGCGTGGAATTGTGTTAGCAGCTTTTCTTTAAATTTATTACAAACGATAATCATTACAATTTTAAAATATCATATTTAGATCGCGTCTAACCTGGAGTGACATTTTCCTCTGCAATTCACTACTAACCTAGAGTGACATTTTCCTCTTCAATTCACTACTGTAATTAGATTATGTAGCACGAGACAAATTGCTCTCTGTATTTTTCTTTCTTTCTTTCTTTCTATATAAAATAGGGACTATGTTTCTTTTTGAACTTGTTTTTGTGAAATGATTTATCTATAGATTGAATCTTTGGTAACTTCCACTTTATGTTGCATGTCATTCTGTTTGACCCTTATTGTTGTTCTCCATGTTATTAACAGAGGTGGCGGCATCTGTCCCTCGAACAGAAATTGTTGGAAAAGGTGATTATTTTCGATTTGGTATGAGGGATTCTCTTGCAATAGAAGCATCTTTCTTACAGGTCATGACCTCCTCAACAGTTGTTTTTTTTACTTCATGATTTTGATTATCTTACTTGTGTAACTTGAGAATTAACATGTCATGTGTGTTATACTTGTTGCTGAGTGATTACTATATTTGCAGAGGGAGGATGAGTTACTTTCTGGCTGGTGGAAAGAGTATGCAGAGTGTAGTGAAGGTCCAAGGGGGCAGCCTAATGTTCCTTCCAAATCAGCCTTACAGATAAGAGAATTGTCGTCAGAGAGTCTTGAATCAGGCCAACTCTATACAATTGAAGAAGAGAGAGTTGGTGTTCCTGTTAAGGGAGGGTTGTATGAGGTATGCTTTTTTAATTTGTTGTTCTCTTATTAGCATGGCTTGTTGTAAAGGAAGAATTATGTGATTTTTTTTTGTCTGTAATGCTGGACAGATTATAGCAAGTAATTTAGTGGTATCAAAGTGAATTCTTTGATTTCTGTTGATTATTAAGTGACTGGAATGGGAATGTTGGCTATTCGGTAATATAACACATATTTAAGTAGTCATACATGGAAAAGATATGCTCTTTTCCTTCCTCTGCCTGCTTGGAGGTGGTGGTGCTCTATAATGGTTCAATTGCCCTGAAACTGCTCTTTCATATATACATGGAAATACAATGTACTCTTGTGCCCTACTAAAATATTCTGGATAAAATTTGGACACTAAAGAGTGCCTCAAAGAAGTTTCCATATCTTTGCAACTGAATAACTATTAGGTAAATACTAACTTGATCTCAATATGAGCCAACTACTCACCTTTGGTATTTAGCATATTCGTTCTTTCTCTCTGTAAGATTGATGTTATATTGGTGACTTCAATTTTTTGGTAAATATAGGAAGTTAGGAAGTTGGTTTTTTTATATGTAACTGCAACTTTTAGAGAAACTCTAATGTGAAATTTAATGGAGTGCTTAGTTTGTTGACTTCCATCATAACCACCAATTTTAGGGAAACAACACTCAGGTAGATGGAGAGTCTTTGTTGTGAGGCTAGCTATGATTATGAAGCAAATTAGTCTTGAAATACAGCATCATCTTGCTCCGTGTTTCTCTGTCTCTCCCATTTGAACTCGCTTCATTTGTTTAATGTTGTCAAATTAGTTTTCACTGTCGTGATAATTTTTCCTGGTCCTCAAAATAATATCATTATTTTAGAGAAACTTAGATATAAAGATTTGACAACCTAAAAATATTCTAAATTTCTAATCAAACTCCATTGCATGTTCTTGTTATTTCTTTTTTGGTAATTCTCTCTTGATAATTGTTGTTTATTTCTTATGAATAAAGTACTACAATGCTGGCTTGTTTTAGTAGCCATACTATTATATTTTTATCCTTTTTTTTTAGCTTGAACAAGATATATATTTATCCTAGGAGGGATGTGAAGAGTGCGAAAAAAGAATATTATGTATGTGTCTGTGTGTTTGTATAGAGTTATCTTAGGCTGACAGATATTTTTTTGACCATGATGTTTTAATGTTTGAGATATGAGTACACAAGCAATTCTATGCGATAAGTAATTATCAGTTGACTAAAATGCCTGACACGACTGGCCGAGATATGAAGTAAATTGTGATTTTGGTGTGCAAATGTTTCTCGTGTAAAGTTAAGTTCTTGATGATGAACTTTTTTTATGCTTCATTCATGTGGTTAGGACTTTGAAATATTAATTATCAACTGGTGTTAGCCTTTTGGCCACATGCCGTGTAAAATTGTATTCTCTTTTCAACAGGCCGCATTTTGGTATATTCTTTAAATATGTGTTGCACATGTTTTATGCGTTGGGAACTTTGACTCTCATATTCTTTCCAGAACATTCCTTGAGTATTTTTCCCTTTGTGATCTCATTCCACGATGACCTTGGTATCGAGTGCCTAAAGACTTTGGACATTGTCCATCCCATGGATGCATGAATTCTCTGCATGGAAGAGATACATTAAATCTTGATTACTATCATTGTTGCAGGTAGATTTGGTCAAGAGACACTGTTTTCCTGTTTACTGGAATGGAGAGAATAGGCGAGTGTTACGAGGCCATTGGTTTGCTCGTAAAGGTGGCCTCGATTGGCTTCCATTGCGTGAGGATGTTTCTGAGCAATTGGAGTATGCATATCGCAGTCAGGTTCTTTAAAATTCTTTCATTTGGTGGTCTGTTACTTGAAGTTAGAATAGTATGCAAATGTACCAGTTTGCCGATTTACTCAACATTATATACATAGAAAGTGCTTGGTTACTTTAATCTGCAATGCAAACCTTCATGTTGTTTTCATTTCTTCTTTTATGCACTTGTTTTAGGGTGTAAGTGTAGTTTAAATTCCTTTGCCATTCGAGCATCATTTTTGGTTAAAAGGCTAATTGACGAAGCTAGAGTGCTTTCCTTGCAGGTTTGGCATCGAAGAACCTTTCAACTGTCGGGTCTTTTTGCTGCTCGAGTTGACTTACAAGGCTCAACCCCAGTATGGCACTGCTTTATCTTAAAGTATCCTGCTATGTTTATTGAAGTAACTATTGCTATTTAAACCCTTTTTGGTGCAGGGAATGCATGCACTTTTCACTGGGGAAGATGATACATGGGAAGCTTGGCTAAATGTTGATGCTTCTGGTTTTTCTGGTGTTGTAGCTTTCGGAGGGAACGGCATTAAGTTAAGACGTGGATATGCTCCTTCTCAGTCACATAAACCAACACAGGTAATTTGTTGTACTTCTACCTGTTGTTTAATAATTGACTCTAAGCACACCTCATTCCTCACCATCGGTGACATCATTATATGAGTTGTTTTTTTGTGAATCAGATCAGATTCTTATGATTTGAGATTTACCTGAGTCACATCAGCAGATATAGCTGTCTAGGTTGCCCCAGAGGATCCTATTAAGTTGTTTCATACTAAATCACTGATGATTTCAAAAATCATGAACATATATATATATATATATATATATATATATATATATATATATATATATATATACACTTTGAGTTAAATATAAAATATACATATTTTGGGTTAAATATGATAAAATATGTACTTTACCAGAATTGGTGAGTTATGTTATTTCTTATTAGGTATAAGTAGATGCAGATTCATTGAGTTTAGGATTTTGTGTGTTTATCTATATTTATGTTATTTTGTGTACTTATTTTGTTATGAATCATCAAATTAACACAGTTTTTTCACGAGAATTAGTCAGTACGCCAGTTACATAGTTTGTTTGCTGGAATGAAAACTGAAAATGTGTGCGTAATTAAGAATTGTGTTCCTTCTCCTAGCGAGATGAAGGTTTTTGAGAAACTTAGACACTGTTGTGGACATTGATTTTGGAGGTCTCTTTTCTTTTCTTCGTTTCACTTGTGGCAATATTTTTTAAAATTAAGGCAGGCTCGTTTTCATAAGAACCAAAGTGTCAAACACCTATATGCATTATGTGTTAGCCCTTTCTAGTTCTCACTCTAAAGTGAACAATGTTGCTGGACATTGTTTTCCTATTTATGTCAGGATGAATTGCGTCAGCAGAAGGAGGAGGAAATGGACGATTATTGTTCTCAGGTATGCTGAGTAAAGTTTCATGTGTAGTGATGTAATCACATATCCTGAATGTGCTGTTGTCTTATGATAATTTCCAAGTGAGATGTAGATATGCAAAACAGAATTCCTGACTTTTAAGATAAAAATTAAAAGCATAAATACCCGCTCTCTGTTTGGGTGATTTGTAAATATAGATGATTGCTATCTCCAAATTATGCATTCCTTTTCCCGAAGTTAACATGCTCGGACCATATTGAATTGTGCTATGTAGAGCAGTTTGTGAATAAGTAGATGCATGTGTTATTTAAATTTTGTACTATGATTTGGTTTAGCCACTGTTTCTTTCATCCTATTGGGTTACGGTGAGTTTGGCCCAGTGGCGAGAGCTCTTAAAAGCACTTCTAGACATCTACTGTGATTTTTAAAGTGTTTGGCCCCAATTATAAAAATTACTTTTGATCAATCGTAATTATTATGGTGTGTGGCCCCCAATGTCATATTTACTTTTGGGATCTCCAGAAGCAAAAAGTCAACTTATTTCATAAGCTACTAAGGTGTTATTTTTGCAAAAGCTATTATAGAAAAGGAATTATTGTATAATTAACTGTTATTATAAACAGTTATTGCCAAAATTCATTTCAGTAAAATTAATTCTCCTATAATTGCTTTGCAAATCTCTAGGCCAAACCCACCCTTAGTTCTCTCTCCATTTTGATTTGTGTGGTAAAAAGGGAGCTTCCAAAAACTTTCATCACGATATCCAAAAATTCCTGTAACTGTCCAGTCTCAGAATAACTAAACTTTTCCCAGATTTGGCTCAAGTTATCTTTTTCCTAGAAGACTACTGAAAGGCTTTGGGTAGATGGAAGTCTTGCAGGCTTATTCTTCGCACATTTCCCTTCTTACTTTAACTTGGCAACAGCATTGTTCACTTCTTGTCTTATGGCTATCTCATTCCAATGAATTTCTTTGGATTACTTATAGTAGATTGCTGAGAGCTATATACATGCATGCATATTTAGAATCCAGATGGAATAGTGCTGAGAGCAAGATACATGTTTAGAATCCAGATGGAATAGCTCCAGCAAGAGTATGTTATACATATAAAAATGAATGTAATGACAAGCCAGATATAGTGTATCTCAGCCTTAATTTGGTGTTGATGTGTTGTACAAGCAAGATCAAGAGTCAAGACTTTGTGGAACTGAATGAGAAGTAAACAATATTTCGTGAGTGTCTCAGAGTTCCATGCCTATTTGTCTTTGATCATTTATATGCTGGTCTGAAACATGAAGAACTTAAATTATGTTTGGAACTTGAATTTTAGGGAGGAAAATGATGAAGAAAATCAATATGAACGAAACATAGAGCCCAATGTTTTATCATTTAATGCAAGAGTATTGTGAAAGATGATGTTTTTAAACTATTTCAATATTTCAAAATGGTAATTTGTACCTGAAAGTTTTGAAAGCTTAAATTTGGCATGTATAGGCCTATAGGTACTTCCAGTGATGTTTAACTATGAATTTCCTATTTTAATTTTTCAAAATGGTAATTTGTACCTGAATGTTTTGAATGCTTGAACTTGGTATGTTTAGGCCTATAGGTACTTTTAGTGACGTCTGACTACGAATTTCGTAAAGGATGTACGAACTTCAATGTGACCTTTACTTGTAATTTCTTAATTTTAATACTCACTGAACATTTTATAACATTGATAAACTGATTGAATTCCCATGAAATAGAAGTTACTCTTACTTCAAGCAGTACACCTTTATTTTCTGGTGTAGGTTCCTGTTGGGCATTTGGTATTCATGGTTCATGGCATTGGTCAAAGGTTAGAGAAGTCTAATTTGGTGGATGATGTTGGAAACTTCCGCCAGGTGACAGCAAACCTTGCTGAAAGACACCTAACCTCTCACCAACTTGGCACCCAAAGAGTTCTCTACATTCCTTGTCAGGTACTTGGCACATTTCCATTATTCATTGCCCTTGTTATTCCTAATTCTTTTCTTTTGGTGAAGACACCTAACCTCTCTTTTCAAACCTTGCTGAAAGACACCTAACCTTTCTTTTTCTTTTCGTTTGTTTCATTTATTATTTGTTCCAGTTGAATTGAACTTTATAGTTCTCTGTTGATGCTTACAAGAAACGAATATGCCCCCTGGTTCCTTCCCTTTTTTCCCTTTCTTTCACAGCTATAAGTATTTGGTACACTACTACGAGTGGATAATAAGAGAGAGATGAGAACTCAAAATATAAAAGAAATCAAGGGAAGGTTTAAGAATGAAAATTCCAATATTGTTAATGATTGGCAAAGAGGTTTGCGGCTTCATATTTTGTGAAAAAAAAAAAATGACTGAAGGCTATCTGGTAGTGTTAGTTAGTAATAGTAATATAAAAATGAACTTCTGGATAAAATAGCTGTTTTCGTCTGTATGATCTTGGACAAGTTCCCTTTTTATCTAGTGGTGATATTAGGGCTTTCTTGGTCCAAGAGTTAAGAAAATAACTTAATTTCCAAAAATTGACAGGTATTTTATTAGAGTTTGTCGAGAAGGCTATTTCTTTGTAGGACTACCCGAAACTTTTATCGACGTAACATTTCAGCCTTCCAGAGGATTTCCTCTTGTACCATGTAATATTGTGGAACATTCTTGCATATTATCTGAATATTTTGTTGGCCACATGAAGAAGACCGGATAACCTTGTCAGACACTAAGGCCACTATTTCTGCCATGATTGGTTCTATGTTTATCTTGATCCAGAATAATGATAACATTTATATTTCCAAATGCAATCTTTTCATCTTTTTGGGGAACAGATTTGTGCCTAAATCAAAAGCTATGAACGGTTGTATGAGCTATTTCCTAAAAGTATGCTTGTATAGTATCTATGAACAATAGGGATATCTTTCTAAATCTTTTACCATTGAGAGACCTTTGGTTTGATGACTATTAGCTTAATTATGATACGAATTCTAGAAAATGGAAGAGTATTGGTTTCTGGACTCCTGAGCACTCTAGAGCTTGATTCCTTTGCATATTACCTGTCTACCTGAGGAGTTGCTATCAGGATGCTGATATTGAAATTTATTTACGTTTTATATTGTAGATTTACTTGTTTTGCTGGAAATTTTCTACCATACTATTTATGTTATTCAATCATTATCATTATCATAATTACTATTTATTATTATTATTATTATTATTTTTAGTGGAGGAAGGGCTTACAACTTAGTGGTGAAGCTGCAGTTGAAAAAATCACATTAGATGGTGTCCGAGGGTTGCGTACCATGTTGAGTGCAACTGTTCATGATATCTTGTACTATATGAGCCCCATATATTGTCAGGATATCATTGACTCGGTACCCCCTTACCTTATCTCTTTCCTTTATGTCGTCATTTCCAACTTTTAATTATTTATCATTAACACACTATTTTGTAGACTCACCATATGCCTTAGTGGTTTCTTCGATATTCTTTGACGCTCAAATGTATTTCCCAATTATCTCATAATGCGTGCACATATCATAATGTATCAGAAACTTTTTGGTCTAATTTTATCACTTACTCCTTACCAAAAAGAAGAAGAAGTTGGTAATTCACTACGAGCACTGGAGTAAATAATAAAGTGGTGGATTGTTTTTGATGTTCTATGTTCATTTAGCAATTTGAGATTTGTCAGTTAATACTTAATATACTTTTGTAGATGTTATCCTGAGATCTTTTCTTTTTGCCTCATTTGAGTCCTACCTTTGGTAGACTTGTTTTTAATTTGAAATCCTTTCGAATACTAATTACATGGGAATTATTATATCCGTTTTCCCTGAGGTTGTCCATGTTAGATGGACACCATTTCAGGTCCTTGTAATTGCATTGCTTTCCCATTGTGGAGGCTACCACATCAGGCCTTGATAATTACACCGCCCTCTTGCAAGAACGTTGAGATTTTATATTCCCCTGCTGTTGTCTTAACTTGGGATTTCTGTTGTATCAGCCCAGTAAAGTAGTGGATATCCAACTTTGCCCCTAACTCATTCAGTAGATTTGCTTTTATAAATTAATGAAGTAAATTGCTATTTTGTATATCATTCATCTCATGTGGCATTAAAAAGTGAGTTTACACGTGAGGAGGCTAAGTGTGATATTAGAAACTCTCGAGGTAAATGCAGCATCGATCTGTGTTCATATGTGCAAACAGACAAATGAGTTGCACAGTCCAAATTGTATTTGCAAGGAGGGTGCCTGAGGGCGGTCATGTGGTATATACCAAAAATATGCTTGTTGGCTTATGCCACATATTATGCTACTTTGTTGCATTGTGACTTCTTGATCATAAACACCATATATATATTTGAGGAGGAGCCCACGCTGCAGCATCTGCAAGACTAAATTATTCTTCAATGCCTCAATTTAAGTTAATATATATTGAGTTAATGTACTCAAGCTGTGTCGATGTCATCTTCAGGTATCCAACCAACTCAACAAATTATTTCTGAAGTTTCTCAAAAGGAATCCTGGTTATGATGGAAAGGTATGGTGCTAAGAGAAAATAGAAAATGTTATATAATTTAATCTTGTTGTAAATTGGATTCTCAATCTTGTTGTTTGAACTGAGTTCATATGTGAGTCTATTTTTTCAGGTTTCCCTATATGGTCACTCTTTAGGAAGTGTACTGTCTTATGATATTCTTTGTCATCAAGAAACTTTGTATTCGCCATTTCCAATGGATTGGATGTACAAAGAACATAAGATGAGTGAGGCGCATAGTTCTATCAGGAATAATTTATCATCTGGCGACATTCCCAACTCTCATTTTGTGAATGAGAGTTCCAAGAATCTTGAAGATGAGAGCATGACTGGGCCAGTGGATGATCCCGACCTTGTCGAAGAGCCCGTGGAGGGAACTTCTAATCCATTGGGTCCTCCTGCATCATCAGAATCGGATGGCTCAACTACTACAGATATTGGCTACCAGCAAACAAATGATGCCTTAGCATCAGATGAAAAGGCCAATGAACCTTTTGGAAATTCTGATGACATTGAATTCTATAAAAGTGATATGATGAATGACCGTAATAGCATAAACAGCGAGGTTGGACCATCTGATGACAATAAAAATAACAAGGATATCCCTTACAATGACAAGGATGAAACGATTAAATCGCTGTGTGGAGAGGTTGTTATTGGTAATTTTTATATGTTTCTTGTCCTGATGTTGCTATTTACCTTCTCACCAATCACTTCTATCCAGATTGATATGCTTAAAGCAAAAATCAGACAATTTGAAGTTGAATATGCTGACAAAGGTATGTATTCTGTGTTTTCAAGGTAGTGCATGTTTCTCTTAAAATATTCTTGTTCAATTTCGAATGTTTTAAGTTGCATGACCGGTAATTGATATGAAGTACTGCCTGTAGATGCAAAGAAGAGTACCACTATAGTAAATCAATTTGATCCTGATAGCGTTCAATCAGCGCATAGAGATTCCTTGAAGAGTTACACCCCGCAAATAAGATACACAAAATTAGAATTTAAGGTAATTTCCCTCAATTTTTTCCTTTCTATGATGTGGCTCCAGGGCCTGTTGCTCATTCAGTACTCTGAATATTCTGTGATGTCATCATGTACTGCTTAGTTTATTAGTGCCTGTTGTATCCAAATAAACTTTGAAGCATTGTGCACTCAAATACCATTACCATTATTCATTTGTCTCCTAAATTTGAATTTATACTTGCAGTAGACGTTAATCTCCCATTATTTTTTTATTTATTTTGTGTACCTTTCATCCAGGGACATGTCAGAATAATATACATGAAGTTTGATTTCAGGTTGACACATTTTTTGCTGTTGGATCTCCTCTTGGGGTGTTTCTCTCCCTTCGCAATGTTCGAATTGGGATTGGTAATGGCTAAGGCTTGATGCTTGCGTATATCTATAGTTTTATCTCCTTTATTAGAAGCGTGCCTATCATCCTTTAAGCATGGAGAAGGATCCTCGAGAATGATTTTTAACCTTTAGTCATTTATTGAATTTGGTGTGTTTGACTAAATTAGCTTCTGCTGTCTGGGTTGCTAGGCAAAGGGAAAGAATACTGGGAAGAGGAAAATATAAATGAAGAGATGCCAGCTTGCCGGCAAATGTTTAACATCTTTCACCCTTTTGACCCCGTGGCATATAGGTCTGTCTTTTACATTTTCAGTCACCTTTTGGTTTTTATTTTTTTATTCCTTTTCTTGGCCAAACCTCATATTATCATGTGCCTTACAGGATAGAACCACTCGTCTGTAAAGAATTTATACACAAGCGTCCTGTTATTATCCCTTACCATAGAGGGGGGAAGCGGCTATATGTTGGGGTTCAGGTAAGGGCAATAAATAGTCCTAAAATATTTATTATTGTACTTCCTCTTATTCTTTTTGCTCATGCTATTCATACAGGAATTTAGAGAGGAGTTAGCTTCACGCTCTCAGGCTGTGATGGGTCATTTGAACACTATAAGGGTGGGCACAATTATTGGTTGTCATTTTGATTTTTAATTTCCATCTTAGAAGACTTCACAAATGTGGTCAATATCAATTTTCTTTGACATAATATGTTATTTTCTGCTCGCTCATTTGTGGTCAATATCAATTTTCTTTGACATAATATGTTATTTTCTGCTCGCTCCTTCCCTTGTCTTTACTCTCTGCGGACAAAGTATATTAATTTATGTAGTTTTATATTATATGCAACTATGTTAATTGTGATATTATGAATGGACACTGACAATAGCATCAGATATAAAAATTGTTATTTTCCTCTAATAAAAATGCCTTGAAGGTATTTCTATTGAACACAATTAACTTGGGTAGTGGAAATACAAATTTTGGAACCAGGAAATTAAGTTGGTTCCTAAGATTTGTCACTTATTAGAGAACGTTGATTATAAAACTTCCTATTATGAAAGGGTGCATTGGTTGAAACTCATTATATAATTGCTTTTAGCAATTTCTTCAACTGTGTCACAAAAATCTTTGAGCCTACTAACATGTGATTATTTATTCATTTATGTGTCTTATTATAATATTTTTGAATTTATTAACGTGCTCGCACAGTTATTTTCTGTGTGATACTCAGATGTAACTATTATGAATTTTGTGAGTCTTACCTAAGCAACTTGAACAGGTTAAAGTGCTCACACTCTGTGAATCGAGAAGCAATGACGGCCGGGATGGTAAGCATTCTCTTTCTGCTTTTCGTTGTATTCTTTAACCGTAGGCTTTTTATTGGACAAAGTTATGGTTTCTTGTGGATGAGATGGTTATGTGATATCTCTTGCAGAGGAATCCGAAATTACCCAAGAAAGAGAAGAGAGATCATATGGCTCATTTATGATGGAGAAACTAACAGGATCAGAAGATGGAAGAATTGATCATGTGTTACAAGTATGTCCTTTTACCATTTTGACCTCACACTTGGGAGGGAGCAACCATTGATTGCATATTTATTATTTGCCCCTTGATACTATTTAAATGCATGCATTCTTTTTATTACTTTACAATTCTGCTATTGCAGGATAAAACTTTCCGCCATCCATATGTATCGGCCATTGGAGCACATACGTATGAATAACCTTTCTGATTTGAATTTGGCTAATTATATCTGAAAACTTGAATAGTTCACTGTTATTCACAGGATTATCTTGATGATTTTTTCTTTGCAGAAACTACTGGAGAGATTACGATACAGCTCTTTTCATGTTAAAGTACTTATATCGAGATATAGCAGAGGAACCAGACTCACCTTCAGAAAGACTAGAAGGAAGCGAAAAAGATGATAGTAGCACACACGGCTGGTCTGATCCAAGGGAAGTGGCTGATGAGGAACTCCCCTTGACCTTTGCTGACAATATCTCCATTAAAAGTTTCTCCCACAAAGCAAAGAGGATTATGAAAAGATGATGATATTCTGGTTACACATACAAGGCTTTGCATTACCGTGCTTTTCGCCATAAAGAAACTCTTTGGGGAAGGTAAAGGCAAATTTTCTTATTCAGTTTGTTGCAGCAGAGATTTGTAGTTGTATAAATCACACGTCAGGTTAAGGTATACGTTTACAAAGCATACGCGATGCAGCATTAAGTAAAAGGATTATGTACAAATGAAAGAGATCTGTTTGTTCTGTGAAGTAGGGAATGGATAGGAAGGTGGAAATGTAGCATGTTGGGATGTGAATATTGTAACTTTCTTTTTTCCCCTGGTATATATATTATAGATGAACTTTTAAGAAACTTATTATGTCAATCAAACGAAAATCTGAAATAATTTATGCTCCAACATAATTATTTGATTTATAATTTTCTCAAATACTTCCCAAAAAATTTAAAAAAATTCTGAATTGAATATTATTGACCAGAACACACCACAGAAAACGAAGCATTAATCCATGATTACGTTGCCGAAATCAAGGAATCGCCGCCTGAATCACAATAACTTACGATACAAAATCTGAAAAACCATGATTGAAAGGGTATCCACACAAACAGAGAGTATGTATATCAAACATGTGCCATTAATCTCTCGTAAAAGAACTACTGGTAGTAAGGATAAGGAAGACATCACATGACATAACAGCATTTCTAAGCATCAAAAGTAGGAATTCCACATGATAAAACATTATGGAATAATGTCTTGTAAGTTGAACAGTTAATAGTAAATGTTAAGATTAAGGGACGGCATTTCAGTTGAAATGTCTAACCCCTCTAAGATTTGCTTTCAGTTGAAATGTCTAATCCCTCTAAGATTTGCTTGCTTTCTGTTTAGCCTTTTCTATCAGAGGTCTCAACTGCTTCTTCTCAGCTAGAACCTTCAAAAAGTTGAACAAAAAGGGTATATAATTGTGCTTTCTACGAATATTCTCAGTTCTCCATTTCTTGAACTTCTCCTCCTCCATCAGTATCTTTTCTGTAGCAGCTTCGATCCCAGCATTTATTTCTGACAGCGTTTGATTCAGTGCTTCCACATTGTTGCCATCCACCATTCTCTCTGACTGCAAAGCTGCAAGCTGCTGGAGAATTCGTTCCCTCTTCCTCTGAAGTTCTTTGAGCTCAGCTGTATATATCTCTTTCCTGTTCTTTATAATCGCCAAAAGATTAAACCTTATTTCGTTTCCAGAATACCTTTCAATGCGTTGTTGAATCACCGGTTGTACCATTCGGAGCCATTCCAAATCGCTTTGTCCGGCTGGGCATGGGCCGAGGCTTATGGGCCCCTCCTTCAGTCCATCAAGCTCGTAGAGAACACCATCAACAGGTATGTAGCTTATGAAGTGATAGACATCGTCATCTTTTCCAGCAGCTTTTTGTTCTTCGGGTACAAAGGGCTCAGGTCTTGCAAAACTATTATGTGCTGCACGAATTGCATCACTGTTGTTGATGGCCAAACCTTTAAGTTCCGGTGGGAAATTTTTGGTGAATTCTTTCAGTGCTGATAACTCGGGGCCAATATCAACATCAGGGCTATTCAGAAGAATTGACAGGATTGCCTGGGTTGCACATGCGTTATTTATCACCTGTTATTGAACAAGACCGCAATATTTTAGTTGTTTAAAACTTTTACTCACGTTCAATGTTAAGGAAACTACTGACCTGGCTGGCAAAAAACAAGTTTGGGTTTGGATCCTTTATGACAAGGCGATCATCCTTTTCACCAGGATGCCATTTGAAGAGGAATATTAGCCCATATACTGGCCTGTGAATTTTAAAAAGACCAAGATTACCAGTAATTAGAAGAGCATTTTAAAAAGAAGAGAGAGTAAAGAAAATCATTAGATGATCTCAACAACTGAATATGACATCCATTAGTAAGTTTACCTTAGATTATTTAGGGAATCAAGATCCAATGAATACAGCTCCTCAACCTGTTTGACATAGTAAATGATATAAGAACCTGAACTTTCTTGTTGCCATCAAAGGACCATAAAGAATAACTACATAATGAAGCAAAATCAATTCCAGATCACCAGCCCAGCCCCCCCACCCACGGCGGCCTTAATCCACTAAATAAAACAAACCCCAACCTCTTCCAAATGCAGATACAGCTCAATATATTATATCTTAAATGGGACATCCTCCAGCATTCACTATGAAACTCAAATTTATTGCAGCTAGCACAAGAATACCTGAACACCTTTAACTTGCATCTGCTGTATAAGTTCGGTGAAAACACCTGCAGTGCAAGAAGAAGTTTATAAGAGTGGATGCATATTGTATAACACCTTCTGAAAAAATTCAAGTGCGTACTAGCTGGAGAAAACAGTTTCTAAGCTACAAAAGAAATAGCTCATGAAAAGTATTCCAGGAGTTAAGAAGAAGAAAAAAGAAAAATATCATTAACACAGCTTCTTTAGAGTTCACTGAGGACATTTTTTTAGATAACTGACAAAATATAGATCGCATCCGTCAGTGCCTTTTCAATAAAAATTAATTTACAGCTTGTCTAAATCCTATTAAAGAGATGGTACACAAACTGATTAGTGTGATCGTTCAATGTTGACAAGATCTTAAGGTAAAGCTGAGCGACAGTCCAACGCTTTTAACTGCACCAACTATTCCCATAGAGGAATCTAAAGAATTAACTAAAGATTAGGGTTCTCCATCACCAACAGTGGAGAATGAATCAAAGGTTAGGGGAGAGGAGGTAAATACAAAATGCTGCTCAATTGAATTGCATGCAACGATTTTATAACATTTGGTAGCTTTCCAGTGAACAACTCAAGTGTTCACTGCTTCATGAAGCAACTTTTGGAACTATAATTTCACAGCCGTTACTTGGTGGTTGTCTTAGCGCCTGGACTACCATACTTATCGTGGTTGTATCCTTGGCTACATTTTCTTATTCTAGAAGTTTAACTAAATGTGAATTAGAATATATCATTGCACTAGTCTTTGCCCATTTATCCTTTGTCGTTGTTCTAAGTTCCACTTATCTCTGTAAAGTACTAGAACGTTTGAACTAAATTCAAGAATCTGTGTAGACATATATATGACACAGTATCAAATGTAGAACACACATAAAGTAAAAAATGAGAAAGAAATAAGAGGAACAAAGAAATGCTTCATAAAGTGTACAGAAAGGCAAAAACATTTTGATTTTGTTAAGGTTTTATGTGTGTGTGTATGCTTCAATTTTTATCTAAAAGATTGTCCTGGGAGTGGAAACCACTTATTAGCTAATACCATAGGCAATTAACCACTCTTTGCCACCAATGTAGGCATGTCTGAAAAACCATGGTAAGAGTTGTGGAATGCTCGTCTATGTTTATAACTATGGTATAGTAAAGTGATCATGGGCCCTTACAAATTGTACAATTCGTGTTTTTCTTGTGGTGTTCTCAATACAGGCTCAAATGTGTTAGGGGTCCTTCATAGATTCGAGATGGAGAAGGCTGACCTAAGGTCAGTAAGAGCTATTAATGAAGCATGAGCAAAATACATGTTTCAGCTGCAAGGGATAAGAAGCCGGCTAATCACAAGTCAACTTTACAATACCAACCACCTTCCAACACAGCCAAAACACAAATATAATCCAAAGAATCGAATAAACCAACCTAATTGTCCCTATAATTCAAGAATACAAGGTAGTGCCCTCTTCGTATCCAACATGAGTTTGGACTATATGGACACTTACTCAAGTTCAAGTAGCATGCTTCTCTGATGTCATAAGTAGTAGTCACTCAAAACACCTGAGTACAATAATTTCTCCACACACAAGTACTTTGTGCAAACTAGACATTATGTACCCCATTTTTCGCATATAATATGAATCAATAACAAGGAAGAGGCAAATACAAAAATTTCCAATATTAAAAGATAAAATTATAACCATACCAGGATCCGACTCAATCGTGCACCAAGACATAATTGACTAGTCCAACCACTGCAACAAAACAGAAATAATAACACTAAATTTAGTTTACAATTTTTTATACACATACGCAGAAGTACTACAGACCTCTCAAATAATAACAAACAATAATTTGTAACACGCGAAAAAAGGAAAAACTGAAAATTTCAGCTATACATATTCCATGCTGTAATTGCAATTCCTTTAGATCAAAGTCTGTAATTTCAAAATCAAAAAAAGAAAAAAGATAAGCTTACCTCAACTTGACGGGCGGCGGAAGTTTTACAGTCTTCGATTTCGAAGTAGCTTCTCTAATAAATCGGTTTCGAAGTTCACAGATATGGCATAGGCTGCAGCTATGATTGATAGTTATTCGGGTCGGGTAGGTTTCTTTTGGGTGGGTTGCTTCTCAAATAAATTAATGGGCCTCCTACACTAATACTCCGTACGAGAAAGAGAATTGTTTATTTTTCCTTTTTATCTTTGAATTTATCTTATACTAGACTATATAGAAATGATCCAGTTAGCTAATTAAAATTTGTTAAGTTATTAACTAATAATTAATATTATATTGAATTTCTTGTCCTGTTTAATAAATTTAATATTATTAATGAAATTTACAGTCGAATTAAAAATATTAATATCCAAGCAGATTTAAATTTTTAATACAATTATTTTTATAAATATATAAGATAGAGATCGAGTAGATAAGATGGGTAATTAAAAAGAAGAAACTGAGAAACGGTAGAAAGATGAAGGGCAACAAGTCCATAGAGTGGGTGGGGGCAGGGGCGGATCCAGCCCCTTTTTGGGGGGCCCTGGCCCCCCCAAGAATTTAAAAAAAAAAGAGTGCTATTTTTTTTTTTTTTTTGAGATATTAATACTAATGTTTACATTATTCAATTACTGATTAAATTCAAAGTTTTAGAAGTTTTTTTTTCTTATACTCTATATATATATGTGGTGTCGTCACAACAATTCTAATAAAATGACAAGTATATTTTCATGTTAAATTGTCAATTATACCTACTTAGTCTTTTATATTACCAACACAGCAGAAATAATGATTATCAACAATAAAGTTGGTGAAAAATAGGCTTAGAAACTAGATGAAAGATTACTACTTTGCGAATTGTTTGATTATTTACATTGGGAATAAAAATGTAGAATTTTTATGATATGAAGAGCGTCGTATACAATTTTCATAGTTTTTTCATTCAATTACTTTAGCATTTTGAATTCAATAGAATCCTCGTTAATAATCTTTTCTTATATAAATAAATTATATTGAATATCATTTTGTCAATTTGTTTTAACGATGGGTAAACTCGGCCCCCCTTACTCTATAATCCTGGATCCGTCCCTGGGTGGGGGGTCTGAAAGAATAGATAGATCATGTTTTCTTTTATTTACTCCTTCTATGTGTTCTTGATATAATTAATATTATACAATTTGACGAAATGAACCACCACCTATGCTATGCATCACCCAGCTGCATGTCACATAATATAATAGTCCGAATATATATAATATGAAAAAATATGAAAATGACACACTAAATACAATTCTTTCTCTCAAGCCCTGATTTTTGTTTAATTGGGTTTATTTTACGTTGTTAAATAAATTAATTTCTTATTTTCTAAGTTAATTCATCAATTCAATGTAATTCTTAATATCTTTGGTATTATAATTTATTAAAATTAAATAATGTTTTTATTTAATTTTTAATATTAACATAATTAATAATCTATTTATTATGCTTATTATATATACCCAAAATTGTAATAATTTTAATAAATTTAATGGGGTTCTTGACTGATATAATTTTTTTTCATGGCTTCTTTTTGGTTGTGAAATGAAATTAGAAGCCATGAAAGAAAGAATGGAGCATCAGGGAATAGTTAATAGGTACAAGTTGAATATGAGTTGGTGAGGGTTTCTTTATTTTCTCTATTAACAAACTCGTTATAGAAGGTAGTTTTTAATTGGTGGGTGTTAAAATTAAATACAACACTTTTTTAAAAGGATAAAGCTGTCTTTAGGAAAATGAATTGCTTATATTTAAATTTATAATGCACAAATGTCATCAAGAGAGAGATTATCTCATATGCTTCCCATTCGATAAAATCTTATTTTAGATACTCCCTTTCCTTCTTTCTTTCTTTCTTTCCGGTAAAGAAGCCACAAATATACCTCTATCAATTTTATGTCAAGAACATTAATATTTTTTTATTTGATCAATTGTCAAGGGCATTAATTATTGAAAATAAGTTGTCCCACATGAATAAAATAACAAAAGTAAATATTCTTTATAAGATTTTGTGCAATTTTAAACAGTGTAGGGAGGGGAGGGGAGGGGGTGGGGTTGGGGTTTGAAGACTTGAATCCATCGGTTGTCAAATTGCATAGAACTCTCCTCCTATTTTTTATTCTAAATGAAAACTGCACAAAAACTCCAAGTTTTAACATTATCCTATTTATTTTCGGGCATTTACACTTATATCCTTTAAAATAGATGAAATTACAATATTTCCTAAGGGTTTCAATAATTACATACGATTTTCCTACTTTCGATGTGTTTATATACTCTAAATCAAAAAGAAAAAAGAATTTTAATATTACTTTTTCTTTAAGAATAATTACGTTGTACACGCATATTTTTAAAGAGTAATTTTATAGTAATATTTATATTTTAATTATTTATTTTTCAGAAAAAAATTACGTTATGAACAATTTTAGACTAAAATTATATTTTGAGTTTATAATGATAGAATATAAATTTATATTGTAATAAAAAATTACAAAAAAATACATATTGTATATATACATAAACATAAATCTTCATTTTAACATGCATTTGAAATATTAATGAAAAGTAGTTATAATTTTATCGAGGAAAAAACACTTTTGATATCATAATTTATGCCCTCTTGACACATTTCATTTGGCCGTCAAGAGAGCCTAAAATATAGTATCAAATGTGTTTTTTTTTTCATAAAGTTTGGTATCAAATATATAATCTGGATAAAAGTATGAAATCAAAATAATTTTTTCCTCTAACTTTATCAATAATATTTTAAAAATAAACAACTAATTTATTTTTATCGAGCTGCTCATTCTCCCATCCATTTCCTGGCACCCACCTCCCAGGCCATCCGCACCCACATAAGGTCGGCGTTTAGTTCTTGCATTGTATCAATATGTGATTGGTCTAATGACATAGATTAATCCACAAACCACTAAATGACGAATTTCGGTTCGAATCCCGTTGGGAGGAGTTTCCATATTTAGTTAGACTTTTGTTATTTGTATTTTTTTATTTCAAGATAGGATTTACGTTTTCTTTGTTGATAAAATATTGTATGAATAATAATGTTTCATTATATTAACTATAATATATAGACTAATTTGACGCTATTGTGTATTTTTTAGCCACGGAATTTATATCAATTCTCAAACTTAACAAGGGGTTATCGTCAATTTTTAAAGTTAACATGGGGTTACTGATAATATTTTAGGTAAAAGGGGTGCTTTTGCGTCATTTTGTGGGGGTATAATTGTTATAATGACTTGAGAGGGTACTTTTTTGCTAATAATAAATAAGCACAAAGGGGCTTTTAATAGAAAAAAATCACAAATGGAGAATTACGATAGTTAGACAATGTACAAGGGGAGTTTTGCAATTTACTAAAATATTTTTCTAGGATTTTTCCAGGATTTCCCCATCAAATTGGTGGAAAAATTTTTTCTTCACAAAATTTTCCGGCAGGAAAGTTGAAGGAAAATAAAACCTTCCTTTCCTGCTATCCAAACAACAGTGAGAGAGAAAAAAACTTCATTTCCATTACTTTCTCTCACTTTCCCGACAACCAAACAGTACATTAGAGAATCCTATGGCAATGGCAGTTACTAAATTTAACAAAACAATATGCAATCATAACATAAATACTAGTATTATTAACTATACATAATATAAGTACAATTAACTAAATCTAGATTAAAATTTTGCAGTCTCTTTTTTCGTGTAAAATATTAGATCACCAAAAAATAATATTTATTCTATTACCAAAAGTAACTATCATTATTAGTTGCATTGTTTTGAGTTTGAGATGTAATAAGACGAGAATTGCCAATAAATATTGGTAGAATTGGGGTGGGACCAGCTGGCGAAGCACCAAAAACCCTACCAAGATAAACTTTTTCCCTAATTGTGTGCACACACACTAATTACACACTGCCATGTCTCTTTCTTCAACCACTGCGGCAGCAATGCAATGAATCAACGTAGGACGCGGTCTTAAACCCGACCGTTACTCTCGTTTCTTCCTCTTCTCCTCCTTTTTTCAGATAATTCAGATCCACCCCCGATCCCTCATCCCTCCATCAATGGCCCATGACATAATCTAGCCAAAAATTTCCTCATAAGCTTCAGATTAATAATCGATAAGCAATTACTCAATCTAATAAAAAGGAAAAGGATGTGGAGAACTCCAGGAATCAATTTTCTGTTGAAACGGGCCGTGAATTCCACGCTAAGGCCCGCTTTCTCCAATACCAATCAATTCTGTCGAGGCCCATTTCCTATAGTCCATCACTACTGCAGTTCCAACACCAACGAAAATGTTGACAATCCGATGTCGTTTGGGGAGGCCAAGAAGCTGATGAGATTGGTGAATGTGGAGGCGTTGAAGGAAAAACTTGGAATGGAAGACAAGGAAGTAATCCCCTACGACGAGCTCTTGAACGCCTGTCAGAGTATGGGCGTCGCCAAATCCAATGATGAGGCAGCTGCATTTGCTCGTGTTCTTGATGATGCCGGCGTAGTTTTGCTCTTCCGTGATAAAGTTTACCTCCATCCCGATAAGGTTTTCATTCAGCTTTGCTTTTTATGGGATTGTGGGTTAGGATTGAGTTTGTGAATGGGTTAGTTGAGGAATATGATAATTTTTTTTGGTGCCCACAAGAAAACAAAATTATTTGCAATAAAGTTTTGGACTGCTGACTAAAAGGCTTAGATGATTTACTAATTCTAAGATTAAGACATGACATGATGTGATGTGGGTTTTCATCCGAATCTTAATTTCTTCCGCAAAAATAATTATTTGTGTGTTTTTTCCTCTTTTGTGTTTATTATCATTCATTGTTGTTCATAGTTCATAGACACATACATTGTATTTAGCTTCGTAAATAATTGTTTGGATGCTCTGAGTTTTTGATTAGTTGGTTACTAATGGTTGCTGCTCAATCAATTAAAGGGGACATTTGGTGGGTGGAATTAACCATGATGAGGCCAGCCTGATATAATCATTCTGGCCTGATCTTTGTGATTGAATCCGGGGTAATACTCTTCAATCATGGTGATTTGATGGGCTACCAAACGACCCCTATTTAATTTAGCTGTATTTATCACCCGATACATCTTAGTGCTGTCTGAATCCGGGTATTCATGTTGGCGCTCTAATTGATTCTGTATAGAAGTATAATGATAGTGCATTAGCAAGTTGCTGTTTGGCTGAGGTTCTTCGAACCTTGTACTCAACAAACATGATGTGTGGTTGTTAAAGATCTTGATTTTTTTATTTTTTTATTGATACGATGTAATTGCATTTGGGTGATGTTTTAGTTTATAGCTTTACCATTTACTTTTTAAGAATGAGGTTATTTGGTTTCAGTCTCAATCTACGACTTTTTCTTCAGGTGGTTGATTTGGTGAGAAAGGCTGTACCCCTAGCCCTTTTACCCGAAGACGACCCATGTAAAGATGAGCTCAAGAAACTGCTAGAGAAGAAGGAAGAAATCGATATGCTGGCACACAAGCAGGTCAGACGCATACTATGGAGTGGATTGGGTCTGGCTGTGGTACAAGTTGGACTCTTCTTTCGTTTAACATTCTGGGAATTCTCTTGGGATGTAATGGAGCCAATTGCTTTTTTCACAACCACAACCGGTATAGTTATAGGCTATGCCTATTTCATGATCACAT
Organism: Penstemon barbatus; assembly: GCA_003313485.2. Lineage (NCBI taxonomy): Eukaryota > Viridiplantae > Streptophyta > Magnoliopsida > Lamiales > Plantaginaceae > Penstemon > Penstemon barbatus. Next base: position 8,152,792 of record CM064877.1, on the reverse strand, counting down.
CACGAGATCCAACTTACCAAGATTTGCTGAAGAGGCTCTTCCTTTCAAGGCAGAGGAAACTTATTAAGAGCCAGAATTTTGATGTTCAGAGGTTTATTGAGTTACAGAAGAAATGCAAACACGATGCGTGTGCTCATATGAAAAGGAAGATAGGCGTGGAATTGGAACCGGAGGACCTTTTACATGACCATTGATTGATATCCTGTCGCCCGCTTCTTTGATTATATCTATTGAATTTACTTTACATTTTTAACAAAAAGCTTCTGTTTTTGTTGAGAGGGGAGTGCATATATGCAAAAAGATTTTACTGGCTGCCCTAGCCAACTTTGAAATGGAGATCTAATTTTTTCTTTTTTTTTTTTTTATTTGAAAAAGGAGACCTAGAAATTTTATAGGACTTGGAAAGGAATAGTGGTCATATTGGTCATTTTTCTTAAGCTTCTTCTAACCATTTGCTGCTACATACAAATTTGTGGCAGATACAGATTTTACTTGAATTATAATATTGTATTACTCTCATTTTTACATAGTATTTGCTTTTTGCTTCTTCAAGTTCTAATAATCCCGGGCAAGTTACATTTACTTGTATTGAGCTCAGTTAAATATTAAAAGCTCGGTAAAGTTCAGTTTTGTAAAATTCTGGTTCAATCTTGAGCAAACTATGAATCAGAGTGAACGAACTGATAAGCCATTTAAAATTCAGTTCACATCAAAAGCTGTTCAATTCTTTATACAAACAAACCAAGTTTCAACACAAAATGGCTGCAACCTCAGCATAAGCATGTAAAGAAATGAGAAGCAAATTTAGCAGTTATTGTGTAAACAATCTAATTGAACTATCCAAGGGTGTTAAAACATCCAACATAACATTGAAATCCACCATAATATTACAGTATAATTTATAAAAATAAATAACATATAGTCCTCAGTATCAATCAAAATATTCTTGAATCAATGAACTTCTACAAGAAGAGCTTTCTGTATTCATTTGCTTCCTCAGCCATCTCTTCCATGCTTCTGTCCTTTCTCTCTTTGTCCAGATCAAGCTTCTCCTTCAATTCCGTCTCCTTCAAATCAATCTGTTCTATAATTAAAAACTAGAAAAAAGAATAAATCCAATTCATGTAAATTAACATGCTAAAAGTCTTACAGCATCGTAAATCTCATCGTTGTTCTCAAAATCGCCAATTTTTCGAGGTAGTATGTGAATATGAACATGAGGAACCGTCTGTCCAGCTTGTGGCCCATCCTAAGATGTCGATCAATGTTAGCACTTCTGAAGTAAAATAAAGTGAAACAAATAAAAGAACATAAAGTTCAATTTGATTTTGTTTGTCTTACTTGGATTGTTAAAGTGAGTGAAGATGCCTTGTGATAGGACTCAAGCTGATGCCCAATTTTCTGAGCCGCAAGCCATAGATCACTAATTTCCTCAGCACTGAGATCAGCAAACCGCTTTACTTCACGTCTTGGACAGACAAGCACATGTATGTTGTGTCAAGTTAACCAAAAAGTAAACACTAAATTGAAGTGGTATTATTGTTGAAATCATTTTTTTTCTTTATCATTTTTAATGGTCACGAAAAATGTACATCTTTTAAATTGATGCACACTTGAAACAACCATAACTTTCCCATTTGCAAAGAGCTTCTTGTATTGAGAAAATTCAAGATTGTTAGGGTCATATAGCTTAATGCAATCATCGGTATGAACTTATGATTAATGACTCTGCTAAAAATATTTCCGATTTCAATTTAGTCTACTTTCAAAATATGCACATATGGCCAATGCGGCCGTAGCCTAGTGGTAATAACTGCCAAAGATGAGGTTTCAAGACCAAGAGGTCCTGGGTTCAACTCCCAGTAATGTGGGTATTCTAGTTTATTACTAGTATTTGGAAATTGTCTATTATTTCTAAGTCTTTGTACTTGGGCAATTGCTGAAATGATTTATGATATGATGAATGTATCCTAAAAAAAATTAAATAATATGAACATATGCAAATCCTTAAAAGTACGCACAAGGAACAAAGTACAGACTATTGACCATTTCGACATGGACAAAGGAAAGGATATGACCTGCACATTAAACATGAATCATTAATTGTAAATTGGAGAAAGAGAAGGCATGATAAATGTGACTGAGTAAAAGTATAGATTCTGAATGAGGTAAAAGTATAGGCGAACTTTTGAAATTTGAAATCCAGATTCTACTTGAAAAAAGTTATGTTCACCAAAAGACCTGTCAAGTCCTTAACATTACAGTTTAGAAACTCAGCTCACAACAATCCCAAATATACATGTAAGGACTTAGTTGTTCCAAGGATTCGAGTCAATAAAGCTGGTCCTAAACATTACAGATAATTATTCTTCAATAATCGAATTTATAACGAAACATAATATGTACTCAACCTCGTGATCACATAATCATCATTAAAAATTGTTGTTTCAAAATTTACTAACATTTTCCCAGTACATAATGATGATAAATTTGTCCACTTTTATAACAAAATGTAAATTCTAAAACCCTGCATCTACTACCATGGAATCTATTTCTCAATAATAATAATTATATGATAAAAACAATTGGGAAAGTGAAATGCAAATATACCAGGAACAACAGGGCGGAGATTGACCAAAGCATATGAAAATTGAGTAGAGTAGAACACTTCCTTTGGGTTGATTTTGTAAGGGCCGAACATATAACTCTCAGAATCCATCTGGGTGTTCAATATTTCAAATAAAAGGTCAACAAAACAACGAATCACAGCAAAAAAAAAAAAATAGTACTAATTATAAATTAATCAAGAGCTTAATTTAGAAGCTTGCCTTAGTGAAGGAAGAGGAAGCTCTGGAGATGTGAAAAGAGGAGATGCCGGCGGAATGGAGGCGGAAGAGGTGGCGCGTGGACGGGTATAAATGAAGAAATGGGGTTAGAGAATTGAGGGTAGAAAGAAAAGGCAGTGGCTTTAACATCAGTGCAAAAGTGCTTAGGAGAACGGAGGCTGGGAAATATTAAATTATTACATTATTATATGTTAGTGAAAATATCAAATTTATACCAACAGGTGATTGGTCTAGTGGAAGGGACTAGTCACTACAAAGTAGCGGACTCAGGTTCGAATCCCTGTTGGGAGAGGTATCCACTTAATGTGCCGACCCGTCTCGAAAGGGATTAAACCCTTGGGAAACCAAAAAAAAAAAATCAAATTTATTGAATGAGGTAAAATTTTAAAATGTTTATATTAACTGCTAAAATACTGAGTGTAAATGAGTCTAATTAGGTTGAGCAATATGATCGTGCTTTGATTTTCTTAATGAATTTGAGATTGTATACAAACTTAGTATGTGAGTTTTAGATGAATCGTGTTAAAAAATGCTTAACTTAAATCCTTGAAAAGTAAAAAAAAAAAAAAATGAATATAAGTAGGCTATTCTTACGTATATATTATTAGTATATATTTAGTTGTGTCATGCACAAGTTATATTTCAAAATGCTAAATAATACTTAATATTAAACTAATGAGTTTCAAGTATTAATTTATTTTTGACGTCCTTGCAATACTATAATTTCAATAAACCTCATAAATTTGTTCATAATTATAGATAAATATTTTTATGTATTTTCATCGGAAACGATTACATTTTTATTTTAGTTATTAGTTAATCCTAAAGGAAAATACTGAATAGTTTTTACTTCAATTTTTTTAATAATTGTATGATATTTAGTTGTTCGATACATATAAAGTAAATGAAATTTTAATAAGTATTTATAATCCTAATTAAATTACAAAATAAGAAGACAAAATAGAATCCAAACTCCAAGCTAAAATTCGGTTCAGAAAATAAATTTGAAATACTGTCGGGCGTCCGAATAGAATATACTAAAGATAAAAGGACTAGACTGAAATTATCCATTTAAAACCTCTTATCTTCCCAACTGAACTGCAGAGGAGAAAACACACACAGATAAATGGCGTCTGCTTCTACATGGAATTTCTCTACACTTCGGGCCGCCCTCCCTTCCCCTTCTCGCCTCAGGCTCTCTCAGCCCAAGCCCGGGCCTAAATTTCTCAATTCTTTTGTGGGTTTAGCTCCTTTGAACCCGCTTCTCTCTTCTCAAGGTGTAATCTATTTCTCTCATTTATGTTTTAATATCTCATTTAATTATATTCGATATAGAACTATTATGCTTTTGCATTGTTAAATTGAGTTAAGAATAGCTAAAAGATTTGATTTTGTTTATTTATATTTTGAACGGTTGTCTTGCTACTGAATTTTATTGAAAAAAGTTCCACTACAGTTCTTTGTGGATGATTTATTTTAATCTGTGTTTGGATGAGTAAATGTAGAATTACTAGTTTGTTCTACTTCTTTGTGATCATTATTTTATACTATAATTCATTTTAAATGCTAAAATAAGCTATTGGCTCCAGAACAGTTGTACTGTTTAGGAATTATAAGTAAGCATTATTAATACTGTAAAAAAAAAAAAGAAGGTCAGCATTATTAAGAAATCAAGAACTGAATGTGTGAGTGACTTTTGTAAGAAACAAAAAATCAAAAAAAAAAAAAAAAATTGTGTTTGCATGTTTCACGGAATTAAACCAAGTTTACCTTTTTCGGTATATGGCAAGCACAAGGTTTTTAGTAATTCAATTTAGACTTTAACTTAAGTTGTATATTTTGTTCCCTTTTTCTGTTCTTGCTGATATTCTTTAATTTTTCTGAGATTAGCTAAAACTTGCTATAACATTGAGCTAGTAACCAAGAAGGTCCTATGTTTCTCCCCGTTATCAATCCCGATTCCTTATTTTGTGTTATCGTGTGACTGTGTGTAAAGAGAGGATTCAAATCCAGGGTATGAACTAAAGTAAGCTCGTTTGACTTATTTTAACTTGTCAGATTCAACAAGTTTTGAGCATTGCTTCACCATAATCGACAATGGTGGTCGAGTTTCTGCCATGAGACATGGAAGAAAGGTCCCAAAACTCAATCGACCTCCAGACCAGCGTAAGGCTCTCTTACGCGGACTCACAACTCAACTTCTAAAGTATGGCCGCATAAAAACCACACGAGCCAGAGCCAGTGCACTGAGAAAATATATTGACAAAATGATCACACTTGCTAAAGATGGCACCTTACACAAGAGAAGACAAGCTCTTGGCTTTATTTACGAGAAGCAAATTGTTCATGCATTGTTTGCTGAGGTGGATGAGAGATATGGAAGCAGAGAAGGAGGGTATACTAGGATAATACGAACCCTACCTAGGCGAGGAGACAATGCACCTATGGCTTACATTGAACTCGTCTAATTTCTTAGTTGAGTAAGCTTTTGGAATTTTGTAACAAAAACCTTCTATTTATTTCCGTTGATGCAAACTTTAGAATTCTCGATTGCATTTTCTGGATATATAACCTTCTATTTTGTAAAAGTGCTTCGTTTGTACGGCTGCAAAGGAAATACATGTCCTAAATAATGAAGTGATTATTACATAAATTCTGGTACATTATTAACTTAATATTAAAATAAGAAATGCAAAAGACGGGATCACTTGTCCTAAAACACGTAAATAAATTCTTGATCTTCTTCATCAGTGCTGCTTATTGTCTGTTACAAAAGGAACTTTTGGTAATTTCTGAAGAACTTTTTCATCCAATGTGCTGTATTGCCTCTTGAGTTTGGCTTTTGCTTTCAGAGCATAAGTATCTACCTTATCTTCATGCTTCTCGTACAGTGGTGGCATTGTCAATAGCACCACAAACACTGCCACCAAACAGCAAAAGGTACACTATAATTACTCGTCTATTTTCCATGAAACGATTAATTAGTATTCAATACTCACTGATGTATACGAGGGTCAAGAAGTCGAAGCAGCTTCCAACAATAGAGACGATCCACAAGCCCAGAATTGCCTGCAGTTTTTTTGCAGTTTAAACATAAACTGATATATCTTCAGTCACTAGATTATTTAGTATGGAGGAGATAAAAAGATTACACAGAGGAACTTCTTCACATCCTTTCCTGTAGCCACTTCTCTGAAGATACCGAATGCCTTGTTGAATCTGTCCCTAAGTAAGAGAGCTATACTCGTGCAGATATCCTCTGGCAACGCTATCTCTGGGAAGTCGTAAGGAGACCTATCCAAGAAACGAAAAAGCCTCATGAACTACTTGTAAAACGATTCTAGGAAGAACAGAAGAAGGTAATATACAGACTTGTTAACGAAGAAGGAGAGGTTGGACCACAAGAACAAAGTTGCCAAAGAGAGTATTAGAGAATGGCAGAGAAAAGGTATCAAATGATAGCCTTTCCATTCGAACAGGAGCCATATCACAGTAGCTCCGGCTAGCAAAGCTCCGGAAATTTGCTTGTTCCTCCACAGTAGAACGTCCGCAGCTGCAAGTATTAAGTGATTTTTGCAGCAACCAAACAAAAGAAGATATTATAAATACCCAACAAATTTTTGACTCTATCTGTTTTTTACTTGAGATCAACAACAAATCTGAAAAACGATAATGGAAGAATGAGACTAGCTAGGCATCGAATGCAAGATCAATGGAAATAAGGGAAGTATATATATAGATCGCGTAATGAAGAAACATTGTAGTCGAATAATAATAGTAATAGATTGTCTACATACGTTTTCCACCACCAAGGGCGGAGTGGACCGGTTTCTGGCGGCCAAAGAGATGAAACTTCTCCTGATTTAGATCTTCATTTTGAACCATTTCCTCTGATGATTCAGAATATTCAGCCTCAGACATATTTGGTTATCCAATTTTCTCTGCATTACGTTAATCGTCACATTTTATCATTGAACATAATATGAAAGTCAAGAAGAAATCCATCATGTTTAGACACGCATGATCATTATCATCAGGAAAACAAATGATCAGGAAATCATACCTTAGAACTTCTGACAGCAGTGTTTTGTTTTTGTGGAAGAAGATTTATTTTAATTAGTTTTCTTAAAGAAGTTGGTGTTTTGTAATTTGGGTAACTGAAATATTCAAAGAGTGTAACCAACTGTGAGTATATTATGTTGAGAGAAATCAACTTAACCATATGTTCTCCCTGTTTCTCGGGCTACCTTTTTTTTTCTAATTTTTTTTCTCCTTTTGCTTATTATTTCCTTTTAATTTTGCCCTTGACATTGGAGAATTATGTGACATTAAGAAGTTTGCAATTTTCATATTAAATGATGATATTTTGTAATTAAGAAGTTTGTGACGAATAATGCATTATCTTGTTTGATATTTTTTTCATCTTCGATTGAGTTTAAAATTGTGTTTTGAAGTTAGTTTCATCTTCAAAATCATAATTAAACAACTTTGATCCAATCGAACTAAAGTTGTCTCGTTCAAATACTAATTATGCATTCCTTACAAACATCCAATTAATAAAATAAACACAAGACAGAGAAAATTAAACATGGTTCCTACATCAACATACATACATACATACATGTGGATGTGGCTCTTATTTTCTCTTTCTTTTTATATATATATATATATATATATATATATATATATATAGTATAATATTAGAGTTGGACTTATGTCTGCAACTTCTTGACATACAAATTAACCCCATTGCCAGGTTCTACAACCAAACTTAGAGCTGGTGAGTGGATATAAGAAGGAGACAATGTAAAACTAAAGTTTGAAATTAGGACAGCAATCAACATTTTGAGTTCAACCAAAGCCAAGTTTTGTCCGAGGCATACTCTAGGGCCAACTCCAAATGGCATGTAGAAGTGCGGAAACTTGCACGCACCCGTGATCCCATTTGCAAATCTATCGGGATTGAACTCATAAGCATCCGGTCCCCAAACCTCGGGATCCGTGTGCAACCTTAACACGAAAGTCCATAGATTTGTGCCCTTTGGCACGTTTATGTTTCCGAATTTCATGTCCTTGTAGGCCTCTCTTGACACTATACTCACCGGAGGGTAAAGGCGCAGCGACTCATTGATCACCATCGCCACCTGTTAATGATCATGATCATGAGTGTAATTTAATTATTTAATTATACATGCTCAAGGACAAGTAAGAGAATAAATCTTAGATTTGACCTGTTTCAGCTTCGGGATCATGTCATAATTTGGGATATTTTGGCCAGAGCAAACTTGAAGAATTTCAGCTCGAACGCGTTCTTGCCAAATTGGGTTTGAGGCTAAAAGCATGAGACACCATGTAGCTGCAACAGCAGTGGTTTCATATCCAGCTAAATATATGTTCTTGCAATTATCTACTATGAATTTGTCTATTAAATCCGAGCTGAGATCACTGTTTCTGGCTCCTTGAAGAATCGTTTGTAATAAATCTTTTTCATAACCAACTTCGTTTCTTTCTTTTATTACATCTAATATCAATGAGCGTATGTCCTTCTCCAGTGCCCATGTCTCCCTATTGCTCTTTGTGGGAAGATGTCTGTCACAAATTAAATATCGAATCAAATAAGCCAATGCATTGATATACTTAAAGGGAAAATTGCTTTTTTGGTACCATAGGATAGGCTGACTTGCACTTTTGGTACCATTGGATATGAAAATGCAAATTTGGTACCATAGGATAGGTTTTTATTGCACTTTTGGTACCATTGGATATGAAAATGCAAATTTGGTACCATAGGATAGGTTCTCATTGCACTTTTGGTACCATTGGATATGAAAATGCAAATTTGGTACCATAGGATATGTTTTCATTGCAATTTTGGTACCAAACCCAATTTTTCTAGAAAATTAATGGCAATTTACCCCCTATTAAATGCATAATGTTCAATTTAACCCCTCGTGGTTTAAAAAAGAGCATTTTACCCCCTGAAATTTTGTAAAAATTTCACATCGCCTCCCTGATATTTTTATAGGCGGCACTTAATCCACTTTTATTATGATAATGTGATATTTTACCAATTGTGTTATGATAAATGTGGCAATTTACCCCCTATGTTAAATAAAATAGTTTGCATGCATACTCTCAATTTCGGCAAGTGAGTTACAATCTCCGGCTAAAGGGGGTAAATTACTTCATTAAAATTTTACAGGGGGTAAATTGATTTCTTTCAAATTATAGAGTGATAAATTGAACATTATGCATTTAATAGGGGATAAATTGCCATTAATTTTGTAGAAAAATTGGGTTTGGTACCAAAATTGCAATGAAAACCTATCCTATGGTACCAAATTTGGATTTGCATATCCAATGGTACCAAAAGTGCAATGAAAACCTATCTTATGGTACCAAATTTGCATTTTCATATCCAATGGTACCAAAAGTGCAATGAAAACCTATCCTATGGTACCAAATTTGCATTTTCATATCCAATGGTACCAAAAGTGCAAGTCAGCCTATCCTATGGTACCAAAAAAGCAATTTTCCCTATACTTAAATATAAATAAAATATATATACTGTACGTAATACATATACAGACAAATAATAGGAGTAATTTATTTACTCTTCATAGTGCAACAACCTCTTTTCCAAAATAAATAAATAAATACCTCAACCAAGGAAAGCCAATAGCCAAAGATTTCTTGGAAGCGGCTTCTTGAAGGGCACTAAGCTTGAAGAAGATTTCCTCCCCTTTAGAATAATTGCTCCCAAAACACGCTTTTGATATTACATCTCCAGAAAAACTTCTCATGTGCTGATCAATTTTAATGTCGGCAATTCCACACGTGGTCTCATCTATCACACTTTTCCATGAATTTACCAATCTAACTATAGACTCTTCAATTATCTTCACCATTCCCTGCAATTACACAACTTCATGTTTATGTATGTACCATCATCAATCAAGACTTAATTAATTAGTAATTAAGTAGTAAATAGTACTCCTATTTAATTACTTTAACTTTGTCCATGTACAATTCAGGTGCAATGATTTTGCGTTGGTGAGCCCAATAAGGCCCATTAGATGTTAGAATGCCTTGGCCCAACAAAGAGCCTCTTTCTCTGGCTTGGTACAATGGTTTCCCCAAATCCAAAGATGTGCATGTCGTTATCTCTCGTACCATGTCCGGTTGCGTTACGTATAATATTTGCGTGGTGCCTAGTGAAAACATGAAAACCTCGCCTGCACCCAATCAACAAAATAATACTTCATAAAAATAATAAAGGGTCATCTTTTCTAATACTACAAATTAATTAAGTCATAAATGTTAGAAAATATTTCACAGTTCAGATTCCTTGGGGTTTCTAGGGACAGTTCAGCATGTGGAAAACTATTGACAGTTCAGCCTTCCCAGCCAATCATTAATATTTTTTATTTAGTGGCAACCTGAAGAATAGGTCATATAATCCGGTCATATTTTTTGTTGATTTAGGCGATATTACCGTAATACCCTTGGCTTAAAAAAAAGAAAAAAAAAAGTTCAGCCCCTATAGGTCGCGATTCTGATTAACAGGTTTCTGCTATGGTTTCTGGGTTCGGAATTTAAGAAACCTAAAAATAATTTAAGAAACCAAGAAAATCAAGATAAATTCATGAAAATAAAGACGAATTCAATGAAAAAATTATATATATATACATATATATATATATATATATATATATATATATATATATATATGTATATATATATATATATATCGACCTTGATGGTTTCTGCTATGGTGATTAGTTTCAAGTTTCTCTATGTAGTTTCTCTGATTCTCTCTGTAAAGAAGAATATAACAATTTTTATGTTCGATTGCTGCTTGTTTCTACTTCTATAGGGGCTGGGTAGTGTGTTGCTGTGTTCAATTTTGCGATTCATTGCTTGATTGAGGTCGATTGAGGTTAATTTCATATTTGGGGAAACTTCAATTCCGCGATTCCCTTGCGGTTTTTTCGTTTGGTGCTTAATTTCTTTTCGGTTTTCAGTTGTTTGTGGTCGTAGAGCTTAATTTCAGTCTGCTGGGTTCAATTTTGCGATCTGCTGTTTCGGGCCGCCAAGAACATGTTCGGGCCTGGTTGATTTCGCGAATTTGGTTGCTTGGTTTGCTGTTTTTGCGGTTGTTTGTTGTTCCTTGGGGCTGTTTGCGGTTAATTGTGGCTTTATTTTGGTAAGAGTATTATTTGAGTTTAAGTTCTCAAGTGGGATTTTTGTTCTTTCTAATAATAACATCAATGGAAGGTGAAGAAGAGTAGGGAAGAAGATGGCTGAACTGCCCTTAGCTAGCCCGAAATTACTTTTACTTGAGTGAGTAAGAGTTGGACATTCAATTGAATACAAGTAATAATTAAACTACAGTTACTTAATTGCACGTTACCGTATTTCTTCTGCCATTGTTCAAAGAAAGGAAAAAGGAGCCTAGCACAGTTATGGGTTGCCGGAGCACCACAAGTAGGGGCGGCAACCACCGCAGCTTTTGACGATTTGATCTCCAAAATGTTTCCGAGCAAGAGCTTTGGTGGGGGCCCACCTATTCCTTGCTTCCTTAGGATCCATCTAAGCCTCTCCGGTTTCTTCACCAATGCATTGTACAAATGCACAGACATTAATCCTACAATCATAACAAGCACAAAGTGGGCAAACAATTTTAGTGAAAATTGAATCTCCATACCAAATTAATTTAAACCACTCCTTTTCTTTTATGATGAAATGTGTACACTCTTTACTTTTATGTACGTGATGTGTCAAACTTCGGTGGATGGTTCAATTTATAGTATGAAGGCAATAATTTATGGAGTAATTAAGAAATGTTGACTTTAGTTAGGCAATTAATTATCGGGATAAAAAATTCAACTTTCAACTTTTAGACTTGTATTTACTATCGAACTCTATAACTTAGGGGATTATTGATATATTAGGAATCTAAAAGGTCAAATTTATAATTTTTAGATTTCGATGAACTCTAGGGACTATTGATATACTAATTACATGACACCTTTTCTTTTTCTTTTTGGAAATATACTTTACAATGAGTAAGCTTCACTTTAATTAGGAGAGAACGATATTATTGTGGTGTTATTTTAAATTTTGATATCAGGACGTCACGTTAGATATTTGTATATTTCGATAAATAAGCTAATTAACTAAAATGTGTTTGTTGCTAAACAACCAAAAATGTAGAAAAATGGCCTTTTTAGCATATGGAACGACAATGATATAGACATGGTTTCATTTTATTTCTTGTAAAATTTTATTATGTTAAATGTCAATTTTTCTTTTTTGAAAAACGATGGATATATCAATAAAAAAATATATCGACTGTAACAATCTAACATATATGTGAAGTGTCAATTTGATCACCCCTAAGATTTTTTCTAGTTGAAGCTTAATTATCAAGAAGTGACGGGATCAACTACAATTAGTGTGGATATTTTTTTTAGTTTACTAGTAGTTTTTATATTTAGTTTATTTTTCTATTTTAATACCAATTAAATAGATTCGATATAGTGATTTAACGTCACAATATATTCACAGTTTGAGGAAAAAAAAAAAAAGAAGATATTTTTCTCACATAAACCATATAATGGATTCTGATTTTCGCGTTAGATAAATTTCACTTTATACTGTTGAATTGAAGAAAGTGTTTCCACTTTCTTTTTGACATTTCCAACATAATTATTAGTCTATATTTGGTCCCTTGCAAAATTTGCTGCTTTTTATTTTCTCTTCAGACATTGGAAAAAGGTGCTATTAATTTTTTATTACTATTACAGTCAAATTGGCCGACATTTTCATTTTTGTGTAAAAGACATTATCAATTAATAAGGTTATCTACCGTCCATATGACTAAACAGCACAGGTGAATTAAATTCAAAAATTGACATTTGACGCTGAAACTTATATTGCTTTTCCAAGGTACGGTAAATTTTCCATTATGAGTACTACACCCAACAAGCAATAGATCAATTCATGACTTGCTTAAGTCAATATATAAAATGTCATGTGGTGTTTCTGTATCGATCATACTTTAAATTAAAATACCTTTCTCCTCCTCTTAATTTTGTAATAGTTTTTACATACTCTAGTAAGTTTTTATATTATGTAGAATGAAAGCAATTTTCAGAATATATTCTTTATTCTACTTAATTATTTAGCTAGGGAGAATATTCCATTTGGTTTAGTGTTCTCGGGATTTCGAATTTTGTTCCATTTTTTTTACTTATAAATTTCTAATTTCCAACTTTAGATGATCTTAAATTTTGAGACTGTTTGCATATGTAGCAAATATCCTCTCAAAAAAATTAATATTAGAAACATGTTTGCATATATTTTTAAAGAATTTCACTTTAATTGATAGTATTCATATATGTATATATATACAACATCGAAAGCGAAACAGTAATTTTTTTATTATTAGTTTCAAGCCTACAAAATTCTAGCTGGACTTACATGGAATTTGATGCATTAATGTGAGAAACGATTAATGTTACTACTCAAGACTTTTTTTTATGAGAATTAGTGAGAAAATAATCATTCTATTAAGTTGATCGAGAAAGCTCTAGAAGTAAATTGGATCTTGGCACGTCACGCAATTTGCTGGTAAGAAACACGAATGATGTACATTAGTCCATATATGTGAATCCTTAAATTATTCTTATTCATCAAATTTGCAAATGTTCTTGGCCTCCTAGCTAATATTTTCCATTAAGTTAATTTGTTAGGTCTGACCTAAATATAAATTCGTGCAAGGACTTTAACTATGTTACTTTTATTTTTTGAATTCAATAAATAGTTTAATTTGCAATTCATCCTAACTTTTGTACATGGATTTATGCAAATAACCTAAATTTAATATGATTGTAAAAGAAAAAGTTCTACCAACAACATATAATTATACTTTGGCTTCCTCAACCCTGATCCCCATTTCTAGAATTTAAAGAAATTATTTTGTGCAATTGCTGCATGAATTATATATGTGATAGAACAAATGATTAAGATTGTATTTGAGCTCCTACATTTAAAGAGAAGTTATCTTGAAGTTTTTGATCCAACTGTATATTGATATGCAGAACAACTTTAAATAAATCACAACCGTTTGTTGCACTAAATCATCATATTCATGCACCAATTTAGATATATGTAGATTTGTGTTTGCTTAAATCCAAATGAAGCCTTTGAATTGGAGTTTTGTCGTAGTTTAATTATCTAAAAATGTTCCATTTGGACGACCCTAATTAGACATTTCAATTGGTATAGAGCATTTCCTAGCCCTTTCATGAATTGGGCCAGTGGTCCAGTAGAATTATATTTGGGTAAAAGAAAATTATGGGCCTATTTTATAGTTGAATGATATCCCATTTTGCAGTGAATTTTTGCCCGTGACCCATCTCAGAAAAATGTTTAGCGGGCAACATTTATATATTATTATTAGAAATGGTATTAATAAGTGAAATGTCTATTTGCAAATAACATGAATGTAAATTATCTGTTAGACATATATTACAGGGAGGGAGAGAGGGAGGTAAGTAGTAAGCTGCCAAAAATTAAAATTTATATGACACAATTGTTTGAAGAATTGAATAGCAATCACACTATATATTTACTCATAGGCTTATAGTCGAGTCGAGTAGTATATAATATATTATTATACTGTCCTCCGATCCGATCGTATCTCTTGGAACCCATACTAGCTAGCTAAGCTAGTTTATACTATAGTTCTCCTGCTGCAGGTGTAGGTAATTCTGCAGCTTCTTTCAATGGTCTCCACATAAACTTTCTCCTGCATGCCAAAGTGAAATTCTTTCTGCTCAAATTTCCATCATAAAATACAATTTTAAAATCAAATAAGAATATATATATATATATATACATACCAGTTACCACATTCTGCAATTACTCTGACTTTTGGCCTTAGTGAAGGAAGGATGGAAAGAAACTGAAGTTCTGCCTTTGATAAAACCTGCAGCCACAAACATATTACAGTATATTACAAAAGACATACTAGCTAGTACTAATTTCTCAATAATTAAAGTCCGTCTTAAGGAAATTAAACAGATATGCAAGCAAGCTAGCAACCTTAGCTTCCATAATCCAAAGCACTAGGCCTTTAGCATTAGGAGGTAGCAGTGAAAGCCTGTAATCAACTTCTGGAGGAAAGTACCACCTAGCTATTGGTTGCTTTCCCAGATGAGCCTGAAAATTATTAATTCAATTCAGTTACAAAATCTATCTAAAATACCTATATATTAATTGGTTGCATCGATACTTACAGGGCAGACCGGATGAAACTTGGTGAGGGTTGTTTCAGGATCACCAAGTCCGCGTGCAGAAATGTCCAAGAAACGATACCCTTGGTAGCGGAGGCGATTCAGGTATCGACCCTCGTACCCCCCTTCGTGCGGAGAGTATATAGCCAATGCCTTGTGCTCCTCCACGTCAGACAACCACTTCCCTAAATCTAATTTTACTAGGTCTCCCCCAATGAAATCTTCTAAACTTCTACTACCAGCACCAGCACCAGCTACTACTTTTGCACTCATCTTTTTTAATCTCACTCTCCTCCACCTATTATTAACTTTGTTCATGCTGTACTCCCCCTGCACAAATTGGACCTTATTTGGCAGATGATTAAGTAGTGACGACGTTCCTTGTAATGACCAGCTTCTACCTGCCATTTCTCTTTCTCTCTCTTTTCAAACTTATATTAATGGGGAAGATATAGAATTAAAGATGAAAATGAAGGAAAGAAATATAAATGAATATATATATAGGAAGATTGATTGAAGGTTTTCATATTCATATATAGTACTCCTATATTATATGGTGGAGAAACAAGATAAGAAACTGCAGGATGTATATTTATCAAAGTTATTTTCATGCCATGTAAATATTGGTTCATGTCCAAATTTAGTACACGTAGGATTATGAAATATGAATCTTATATTCCCAACTTTCATGTACATCAAAAAAACATTTATATATTTATAATAAATGTTTAAAACTAGCTAGATTGATTTTAATCAAGAGTAGTGTCTCTGCCTAACTAATTAAGTTAGTCAAAGCCAAATTTCTTTTTCTTGTTAAGGTCAATACTCCAAACTGAACATAAATCTTTAGATCTTCAAATGGAACATGATCACTAATTCGAACTTTAAGTTGATCCCAACAAGCACATCACCTTCTAATTCCTAAGTTAAATCAAATGCAAACAGGCGAGAAATAAACATGTTTACTACGATATTATGAAATGATATTTATTACTTAGTCAGTAGAATTCTTTTGACTAATTTCAATCCATTTCTAAGATTTGAAGCTACATTCTAAAAAAAAAAAAAAAAAAAAAAAAAAAAGAAAAGGAGTTGGATCTACATGATTATTAAGCTAAACATAAGATATTTCTTCGTCTCTAATTTACTTTTCAATCATGTAATGTTACCGGGAAATGGCAAGCATGTCTGGATCCCCAAGCGAAATAAATCTCATTTGAGTCAACTATCTCAAGATTTTCATCAAACATCTAATGAACTTTTCTCTTCAAAATTAGAGAAAAAATGCAGTCGGCATTCGCTTCCAGATGTTTGAGGAAGATGATAAATCACTCCATCGTTCCTTCTCGCTGTTTGTGGAGCTCCTCAAGAACGACGCCGTTTCTGCTCAACCGCATCAACTCTTTTCTGTCCCATATCCCATCCAAACCCCCTCAACCTCAACACCCCCCCGTAAGTACATTTCCTATTTCCTCCTTTTCTCATAATTTCCCTTTTTGTTTTTTCGATTTTGAGTTGGGGCATATTGGGGAACAGGTAAATAGCCATGCTCTCTTCTCAACAGCATCAAAGCAGGAGGAAACGACGTCGTTGAAGAGAAATGGGGTTTCAACTGAGAATGTCCCTGACACTAGAATCATTTCCACTCTCTCCAAATACTTATGGATGAAAGATAATCTTGAATTTCGGCTTCGAGTGGTTGCTGCATTGGGCCTTCTAATTGGCGCCAAAGTAAATTTCTGTCATTTTTAATTAAAATTACTTCATGTTTGTGTTTACAATGTGTTTGATTAAATGATTTTATGAGTTTTGTTTGTTTAGGTGGTGAATGTTCAGGTGCCATTCTTGTTTAAGCTTGCTGTCGATTGGTTAACAACAGCCTCGGGGAATGCTGGATCCCTTGCAGAGTTTACATCTTCTAATGCTACTGCATTAGCTCTTTTTGCTAGCCCGACTGCTATTTTGATTGGGTATGGTATAGCACGGACAGGGGCATCTGCTTTTAATGGTATTTTGTTTCTGTGAAATTATTTGAGTGTACTGTGGAATGGTGTTTTTAAAATTAAATATTACTATATATATATATTTTGCTTTTCGTTGTTGTGGAATTGACTGCAATTCTTTTGTTGTAGAACTGAGGACTGCAATATTCTCTAAGGTGGCATTAAGAACAATTCGGCAGGTTTCAAGGAAGGTAATACTGAAATTTCCTTATTGGCTTAAAAATTTGTGTGCCGACAATAAATTGTAATGCTCTTTGGAGCTAATGACCTATTGCTGATATTTGTCTGAAATTAATGTGGTAATGTTGTGACCACACAAATTGTCTCTGAATACGTATAACAGTATGACTAGAAATATTTTGGTACTGACGTAGTGACATACACTATGAACTATTTCTACAGGTCTTTTCACATTTGCATGAGCTTGACTTACGATATCACCTTAGGTATTTTATAAACATTCCCCTTGTAAAGCTTTATTCTTGAGCTTCGCTGAGTTGGTTCTTGATACGTTTTGGCTATGTAAATAAACAATAATTGTTGTATGTTAGTAGTTTTAAATGCTGCATTTAGTTCATGCTCGAACTTAATATTTCTCCTATTTAATTTTGACTTTAGCATCTTTTTCTCTATTTTAGTCGAGAGACAGGGGCCCTTAATCGAACTATTGATCGTGGTAGCCGTGCTATAAATTTTATTCTTTCATCCATGGTGTTCAATGTTGTACCAACTATATTGGAGGTACAGTCCTATGTTTCCTAGTAAATATTTCGGCGTACTAGTCTATTTTATTGAAACAAAAACAAGTCTTCAACTTGCTCCATAGTTGATATATAATATTGTAGATTTCAATTTCATGTTACTAGATATACTTCCTCACATATTCAACTTGTTTTTCAGATATCAATGGTATCTGGTATTCTTGCATATAAATTTGGAGCACCATTTGCATTGATTACTTCCTTGTCTATGGCTGCATATATAGCTTTCACATTGACCATGACACAGGTAATCATTATTCCTCCATCTTATATGGAATGTTCACCTCATATTCATATGATGCTTGGCTCTTTGTTTTATTTTTTTAGAAATTTGATCCAAGTTATCAGATATTTTGTAATTAAGGTGTCGCTGCTGAATTGTCTTTTGTAGTGGAGAACCAAGTTTAGAAAGGAAATGAATAAAGCCGATAATGATGCTAGTACACGGGCAATTGATTCCATAATTAACTATGAGGCAAGTCCAAAACTTCTCTAAAAAACTTAAAAGTTGTTTTAACTCAATATGAATGACTTAGAACTCAATGCATGTTTATTATTTCAGACTGTCAAGTATTTCAACAACGAGACTTTCGAAGCTGATAAATATGATGAGTTCCTCGAGAGTAAGTCGTTTCCCATTAAGAAGTCTACCCTTGGCTAATTAAGCATTTTTCAACCTTTACACAGGTTATTGACACTTAATGTTTTTTGTGTTGTTCAATAGTATATATTTTACAAAATAAATGTTTGCTGCTAAATAATTGTATGCATGTATAAGTTGATTATTACTAATATAGAGTGGAGTTCATTAAATTTGTAGATGATATAACTTTTTTCAGAATATGAGGATGCTGCCTTAAAAACTCAAAGAAGTCTTGCCTCTTTAAACTTCGGCCAGAATTTGATATTTAGCTCAGCTATCTCAGCAGCTATGGTGTTGTGTTCAAATGGAATCATGAATGGCAATATGACTGTTGGAGACTTGGTAAAATTGTTTCCGTTCACAATTATAGTGTGTTAGAATCAATTATATAGGGGATAGTTTGATCTTTTATGTGTATCATGACGAATCATCTTTCTTTGTAGGTTATGGTAAATGGGTTACTCTTTCAGCTGTCCCTTCCACTCAACTTCCTTGGAAGTGTATACAGAGAAACCGTTCAAAGTTTGGTAGACTTGAAATCCATGTTCCAATTGCTTGAGGTATTATCTTATTTCCTATACTATCTCGCCTTACATTTTCTATATATTTGAGGATTTTATCTCCGTCTTTCTTTCTCCTTTCTGACTCTCTTTTTTTTTGTGTGTGTGTTGGGGGTTTGGGGGGGGGGGGGGGGGGGGTTTTCTTGTTGTAATTATATTTATCAACATAATTGGTTTCCTTAAGTTTTATATCTATAAAACTCGTGAGATATTATTTATGAAGATGACTTCATGTTACCCTTTAGCGTTAGTTTGTGATACAATATGTCGGAAATTGTCAGGGCATTGTGTATCTAATTATCTTGTTATGCTAATGATCTGCTTTCTTCTATTCATATCTCCAGGAAAAATCAGAAATTGTGGATGCTGATTGTGCCAAGCCTTTAAAATTAAATGGTGGAGCCATTGAATTTAACAATGTTAGCTTCAGGTACCCTCAAATTCTCCATCTAAAATTTTACTGTAGCATGTTTTCACGAATACAACCTTGGATAAAACTTCTATTATTGTGCCTTCTATAGTTTAAATGGAGGACTAATTCCTACTGCATTCAGTAACCCTTTTTGCCAAAAGATTTTCAAGAATATTATGTTGTAATTCTATAAAACTGTTTATATGATTCAAATCGCAAATTTGGTCACCTGTTCAATTGCAACCTTAATCTATCTTAGCTTTTTGTTGTCTCTACACATAATGTTGAATGTTGCTATATCCACAATCTAAAATATTGCGATTAACTATGTATGCAAAGTAGGAACACATGTGTTGCTCTCTGATGCTCAATCTGTTTTCTGCTTATGAAGTTATATGTCAGAAAGGAAGATCCTTGATGGGATATCATTTGTTGTGCCAGCTGGGAAAAGTGTAGCTATAGTTGGAACAAGTGGCAGTGGTAATTAACCCTTCACTATTTTCTTGTAATCGGTATTTTGATTATGGTTATCTTATGTGGTTTGTGCTAGAATTTACTGTTTAACTGGATAATGGGCTTTTCTTAGTTTTCCTTATTTCCTTTTTTATTATTAATTTCATGTTCTTGTTAAGTTGTGCTTTCATGTAATTTCTCAAAAATGGTGTGCAGGGAAGTCAACAATTCTTAGATTGCTCTTCAGGTTTTTTGACGCCCACTCGGGAAGTGTAATACCCAAAACTCTCTCTTAAATACAACACGTTGACGGCTATTATATATTAAACGCCACTGGCACCTTGATATTTCACAGATTAAAATTGACGGTCAAGATATACGAGAAGTAACACTTGAAAGCCTTAGAAAGTCTATCGGTGTTGTTCCTCAAGAT
Source organism: Penstemon barbatus (assembly GCA_003313485.2). Taxonomy (NCBI): domain Eukaryota; kingdom Viridiplantae; phylum Streptophyta; class Magnoliopsida; order Lamiales; family Plantaginaceae; genus Penstemon; species Penstemon barbatus. The sequence continues at coordinate 8,132,379 of CM064877.1, read as the reverse complement.
ACTGTGAGTATGCTTCACTAATAATGTTATTTTCCTACAAGCATTTACATTTAAATTTACATTATGAGAAACTTATACTTTATTGACAGGTGCTGTTCAATGATACTATATATCACAACATACACTATGGTCGTCTTTCAGCCACAGAAGACGAGGTTTTATATTGAATTTGATGTTATTTTTTCAACTTAGCTAATTGCATACTTTAATGGTTTTCATTGGTTATGGTATTAGGTATATGATGCAGCTCGTCGGGCTGCAATCCATGATACCATCTTGAATTTCCCAGAGAAATATTCTACTGCAGTGGGGGAAAGAGGACTTAAGGTGTATTGTTAATGTTTTCCATTACAAATTTAATGTTGTCTACAAATTTTTTGTAACGACAAACTTGGTAAAAATAGTTGAATATTTAGCATTTGCTAGTTACTCGTGCATGATCTTTATTTTCTTGGGGAGCATGCGTTTAGAAATGATGTATTTTCTTCATTGTGTAGTTAAGTGGCGGAGAAAAGCAACGAGTGGCACTTGCTCGTGCTTTCTTGAAAGCACCTCCGATTATGTAAGAATCCTTTTCTCTTACAATCAAGTTAATGTTCAAATTATGTCATATATGCATCCATCCATTTAAGTTTCTTGTATTCTATGACCTAACTTATAGATCTTTCCAATAAATATGATCAAAATCCCAAAAAGTATCATTCCTGAAGAAGAATAAGTCGTCATTGATTTGGGAATTGGATTGATTATCTCGCTTCATGATTATTCACTAACTTTCAAGGGCTATACATGCATTTATTTAAAATATTTGCAACTTGAATTACAAAAATTAAGTGATAAGCAAACAATAAAATCTCATATTTGATCTTTAATGTTATATATGACAACATTGCACTGCCATATTTTTTTTAATTAATTTTTATGTGTTTAGGTTCTGTGATGAAGCTACAAGTGCTCTTGACAGCACAACGGAGGCAGAGATTTTAAGTGCATTAAAATACCTTGCAACTAATCGCACTTCTATATTTATTGCTCACAGACTTACAACAGCAATGCAGTGTGATGAGGTATGCAATTTATAAACAACTATCTTGGTTGCTGCATTTTGAAGCCGGGTAGAATAGTAATTATTTGCAGCAAGTTCCATCAAATAAATTTGCTACAAGAACACGAGAAATAGGCACCCATGAACCTTTGAGAGAATAAAACTCTTCTTTTTCAAAAACTCATAATCATCAATATGTGAAAATACTAAAGATTACAACTTCTTTTACAAGACTCTAATCCTAGGTAACTAAAATGAAGTAAAACTCTTAAGGAAACTGAATAACTCATATACCCCTATAGAAACTAAATCACCAAAAATAAGGAAACTAAATAACTAACTAATAAAAAGATAGATTGTCTTGGATGCTCCTGCATCAGTCGCTCTGGGTTGGAAAGAACTCGTCCTCGAGTTCACAGCAGTGTTATCAAGATCCACAAAACCAGGACAAACTAACGATGATGGTCGATCAAGCCTTGTACTTGGGTTTGTCCCTCCTGTGAATGCCTTAGCTGTGTCCACCATGTCGTCCAATGTTGATTAAATCCTCGACTAGCATCTGCAAATCCTCAATCTTTACTTCCTTGGAATGAACTCTTCGATCACGGTGTGGACTCCTCAACATCACCATGACTCAGTCATTCAAGTTTTTGAGAATTTTGCCCCAGGAAGAAAGAAATCGAGTATTAGCCAGAGGTTGGGTAAATGTGCGACTTGCTTGGCAAAATCTCGATCTTCGAATCCTAAACGTTGTGATCACTGTGCTAGACCTCCTCAGCCGGAACCCGCCCACGACAACCATGCTCACGACCACCAGGAAAATTCTGAAGCTCTGATACCAACTGAAGTCGGGCAGGCAAGTTCCATCAGATAAATTTGCTACAAGAACACGAGAAATAGGCACCCATGAACCTTTGAGAGAACAAAACTCTTCTTTTTCAAAAACTCATAATCATCAATATCTGAAAATAGTGAAGATTACAACTTCTTTTATAATAATCCTAGGTAACTGAAATGAAATAAAACTCTTAAGGAAACTGAATAACTCCTAGACTCCTATAGAAACTAAATCACCAAAAATAAGAAAACTAAATAACCAACTAATAAAAAGATAGATTGTCTTGGATTCTCCTGCATCAATTTTAACAAAAATGAAAGAGAAATTCCCTTCAGTATGTAATAACATATGCTACATACCACGATTCCAGACTACCACTCTGGTCTGCATGTAACAGAATTTGGACCAAAATGGCTCCAGGTTCTTGATGCGTTTGGGAATAAATTAATGTGTATACTAGGACTTAATGAGGAGAATGTATGTCTTTCTCGTGGATTGAGATGTCACAGTCCTCGTACTTGAGAATCATGTCTCTCACTTGTTTCTTGGGTAATAAACAAGTCAAGTTGCGTCCTCTACTAATCAAAATATATTGGGAACATTGAAAAGAAAAATCACAATAGAATAAAACTGATATTAGTTTAGGTTAAACAGTTTTAGGGATAACTCTAAATGTGCTTGTCAAAAACAAAACTCTAAATGTGATTTTGTGAGCTGACCAATTTGCCAAACTCAATCAAGCAATAATTAGAGCATTGATTTATCTTGAAATCATCATATGTCTTATGGAAGTAGGCAAACTCCATGTCCGAGGTTCACAGTGCCTGCACGAACAATATGTTGGTGAATGAAGCTTGATTTGATTTTCTTATCTAAATTTTAATTATATTTGAACTTGGTTCGACTTTAAGAGGACAAGCTCAACGAGCTTTTTAACTGAGTCGAACACGAGTCAAGTTCTAATAACCTTCTATATATTTTGTTGCTTTGTAACTTGTCGAGTTGAGCTAACATTCGGTAAATAATGTTTAAGCTTTGTTTGATATGTATAATGAATATGCTATGTGCATTGGCCTTGGGTGGCAGATCATAGTTTTGGAGGATGGAAGAGTCGTGGAGCAGGGACCTCATGAAGTTCTATTATCGAAGTCGGGAAGATACTCGCAACTTTGGACAAAGCAAAATTCCAATGTTTGATACCCATTGATGCATCCAAAAAATTGGAGACATGATTCTTTTGTCAAATTATAAATACTTACATGATGAGGAAGCAAGCAAGTACATATTCTTTTGCAATGTAACTTCTGCAAGTCTAGAGCAGGCTGCTTTTCGCCCTTATCCGGATGTATCGTATCATGCATCTTCAAAAATTATGGTAACTACATAGAAAATAATTTTTGTAAAGTTGTTGTGGCACACATATACATATGTAGAGCAACGTACTGGTAAATTTAGCTCTAGCTACTATATTTTCTGGATTATGAGGATTGTAATGCCTTCATGATGGCATTAATTAATTGATCTGGCCACTCTCCCTTAATCTTGCCCCACCAAACACGACCAAAATGTAGATTATTAGCCCATATTGACAAATGACAATCAATACGGGTCTGGTAAGCCCAGTAAACGAATCGAGTATATGGAGTATGAAAATGGGATACATTATACTTATATAGGTGTTTACATAGGCACCCTATACACTACGGGCCGTTTGATATGATGTATGAGATTAAGGTGAATTAAATCGGAGCCGGATTGAAAGACATATTAAAAAAAAAGTTTGGTAGATTTGATTCAGTCATATTACATTAAACCAATCAACTCTAATATATTTGGAAAAGTTATGAGTTCAGGCATATATTATTTATTATATTTTTACTACTTAATTGAACATATTATGTTATTAAGATATATCAATTTATCGAAAATCATTTGTATAATAAGTATAAGAGTATGAGTAGAATGGCACATCATTATATGTAGGCATGGCAAGATGGGTCTGGACCCGTGGGCCGGCCCGTGACCCGTCCAGACCCAATCCATTAATTTTTATGTTTATTGGGTTGGGTTGATCTTGAGTCAGCTTTATTATTAATGAGTCTTTAATGGGTCTCCTAGTGGGTCTGTTAATGGGTCTTGTAAAAACAAAAAACAAAAAAGTATTTGGCCCAATTTAAAAGCAACTTTGCTACTATCTTTAATTCCAAAAAGAAAATTATATTATATCTTGTTTCCTATCATAAAAGTGAAGGCCTAGACTCAACTTTTATTATTTTGTAATTACTAACTCATTATTTCGAAGAAAAAAAATTAAATTATTAAAATATCTTAAAATTGTTGGTCTTTTCTGTACCAATTTCATGGCCACTTTTGACTAATAAAATATTAGTATCGACTTTCGAAAGGGTGTTTTTATTTATTTTTACGCAATATATTTCTTATATTTATATTCCTTTATATTTCTTAGATATAAGAGAATAATAAAAATTATATTTTCAAATTATATAATTAATGTTTCATAATTTGCATATTAACTTTATTCTTTCAAATCTTGGCATCAATTACTCCCATTTTTCAACCCATGTTACAACAATTTTTATGGATTTTTAAAGGAAAAAAAAAAAAGATAAAGATTAATGGGCCGACCCCGACCCAGGCCCGTTAAAGATTTGACCCGTTTACGACCCGACCCATTCACGGCCAGCTACCACAGACCCATTAATGACCCGACCCGTTTTGACCAGACCCAAACCTGGCCCTACCCGCCCATTTGCCAAGCCTAATTACATGCATGTGGGTGAGTGGTTTAAGCTTTTTAAATAATTGACATATAATCTATTTTTTTAATATATATAGTAGAATAAAAAATGTAAACTAGAGTAATTTATAACGTATTGTCCAAGTTTTTTTGATTTTTTATCTTGTTGAAGATCGGGTCTGAACATGATATTTGAAGAAGCTTAGGGTCTGTTTGTTTGGTGTTTGGGAAAATAGTTTGGGAAAGTTTCGATTTGCGTAATGTTGTTTGTTTGAGTTTTGAGAAAGTGGTTTGAGAAAAAAGTAGGTGTAGGTTATTTTCGGAAGAGTTAGATTGTATGTGTAACATGTGTAAGACTTTATGTCAAATTATATTTGTTATGTGAGATAAATTGTGTAAGAGATAGGTTACTTTATATCAAATCAAATTAGAGTTTGTGTATGTTTTGTTTAGAGATTAAAAAAAATTGTTGTTTGTTTGACTTTTGAAAGAGTAATTTAAGAAAATTGAGAGTTAAAAAATTTATTTCAAAAATGAAAAACTATGTGTGTTTGGCATTGTTGCGTTCCAAATACTAATACGCAAACACACAAGTATACAGTCGTTACAAGTAATAAAGTGATAAGGAGTGTCGAACCCACGATGAATTGTTCAATTAATTACCAACTAACGTCTTGTTACTTCGACTTAGATTTGTAAGTTGAGTACGGTAAAGTGGTGGTGGTTTTGATACTACAACTAAATGAGGTGATTAAGAAACTAACACTTGACTTAATATATGTAAAGGCTTCTACGATTTTACGTCACCTAGTTCAATTAAAGACAAACGACTCAACAATTGACAATCACACTCATGTTTGTTGTTCAAGATTTTATAAAATATTCATACGTATCTTCCGAATAGCGTACGAACCTACCAAGGTAGACTAATCCAATTTATGTCTAAAAGGATTAAGCCTAAGTGATGCATTAATTCGAAACCTTATTAGAACATGAAATGACCTAGGTATATTCCTATCCTAAAATCAAATCACAACCTAGTTTTACAATCTAATCTTTAATCCAATATGCCTAGCAATTAAAGATCAATTCATTTCATCACATGGTTGATCAAACCACAAGTTGACAAAAGCTCAAACTAGTTTAACAAACACTTGTATACAAGCATAACAACAACCATTAACTCATCATTTAATCAAGAATCAAGAACCAAACATAGGATCAATAAAAACATAGAATAAAGGAGATTAGCTTCTCATAACATTAAATAAATCATTCATTACATTAATGAAAACCATAAATGTAAATGAACAAAACAAGAAAGATAGAGTTAGAGCAAGCTTAGGTGATGAGGTCTTCAACAACTTCTCCCTCAATGCCTTGTTATCTTCTTTGGGGAGTCCAAGTGAGAGTTCTTCTTTCAAAAGTGCCAACCAAAGCTTTTTCTCCAAGGGAGACAAGATGAAAGTAAAAGTGAGATGTGTGGTATGTAAGTTGTCAATGATTTCTTCCTCACCTTCAAACCTAGCAAGAACTACCAACTTCCAGTGCCTAAGTTACCCTCCAAACTAAGGCAACTAAGGCCAAAAAGTCCCCCAAGATGCCTAAAAATACAAGTGGGATCAAAGGGGAAAATACAAGAAACCCCCTGCCTTTCCCGCAGCAGAAATCTGCTGGTAGCAGGGACCTCGCCGCGGCGAGCTTTAGGCCATAGGTTTCCTGCAGATTTTCAGCTCTACCGCACTTTCTTCCGAGCAGCATATCTTTTGATTCCGAACTCCGATTGCGGATCCGTAAAGTCCGTAGCGTAGCTAACTTACTTATCTATGACATATCCAAAATTCAGCTCATTTGGATCATCCATGAAATATTTATGCATGTTCTAGTGAGCAGCTATCTACATTCTTGTACAATTCGCTCCGGGTTCTAATTCCTTTGAAGCTCAAGCTTCACTCGCGGGATGGGTAGAGCGACTCGCATCATTGATACACAACTCCTAATCTCTCTAATATGTCAATACCTACAAACCACGGAGAAAACGATCAAAACGAGAACAAAAACACAAAAACCAAACAAAGGCCGAACAAAAGGGCCAAAAAGCACAAAAGACACGAACACACACAAAGACAAACAAAATTCGGATCAAAACAAGATGTTTTGGGCTTAAAGAGATAGATAATAACGACGTTTTAATGGCGTTATCATGCATTTCCCAGATATTAAAGTTTTTCGGGAAATGCCAAACAAACAAGCCTTTAGTTTTTACTTTTTATGTTTTCTGATCACAAATTAGAGCATACCAAACATTTACAACTGGCATCTCACAAACTAAAAACCACTTGTAAAAGACTTTTGTCGACGAGGCCTTATATGAAGATGATAAAACAGTAAAAAGTATATATATGAAGAATTAATGACATAAGATTATAATTAATACTAACTACTCGTATAAAATATACTGTATTAAGTCTTTTACATGTTCTAATTATGAAAATGCTATTGATTGCTTACACGATAAACAATCTAAAAATATACACTAATTACATGTTAAAATATATAGCTAATTAAACTAATTAACTAATGTGGTTCACAGCACCAAATGCAAGAAGACAATAAGTATGAGATGTGGGTATGATTTGATCGAAGAGATAGTACCTCTCATGATATCAATAATTGCTGATAAAACTACATTTATATGCTCAGATAATTAATAGCTTTTAAAGTTGAGTAAACTAATGTTGCTCCAATTTCATGGTCTTCGATTAAAATTGTGCAACTATTCTTTATAATATTGAGATATTTGTTGAAAACAATAATTAAGTCTATCTTATAAGGTATTGAACAATCCTCACCTTACAAGTTAGCTTTTGAGGTTGAGTTAGGTCCAAGTCAAGTAGGTGGACTTAGCTCAATCCATGTGATGAATTCTAATATGGTATCAGAGCCCATGTTAAAGTGGGCTACCTCCTTCCGTGATGGACCTTATAAGGTCTTGAGCAATCCTCACTTTATAAGTTAGCTTTTGAGGTTGAGTTGGGTTCAAGCCATGTAAGTGGACTTAGCCCAAGCCATGTGGTGAATTCTAATATGATATCAGAGCCCAGGTTGAAGTGGACTACCTCCTTCTGTGATAGACTCTTCCTTACGCGCATGATGGGATTTATTCTTCACCCGGTCTTGGAAATCCGCGTGTTGGGATCCACATGGTCTGGACAAATTCGCGTGTTGGACTCTTACTCAAATGTTAATAATTCGCAAATATTGGGCTTTAATATGTCACGTGTTGGGCCTGTTCACCCATACATTCAGCCCGCCCACACGTGAGGGGAGTATTGAGACTAAATGTCTTACATTGGTTGAAAACAATAGTTAAGTCCACCTTATAAGGCCTTGGACAATCCTCACTTAATAAGCTAGCTTTTGAGGTTGAGTTAGATCCAAGCCAAGTAAGTGGACTTAGCCCAGGTTGAAGTGGATCAACTCCTTTCGTGATAAGCTCCTCCTTGTTCGCATGATGGACTTCATTATCTACCAACACACTTTATCCAGCTAACAAAGGCATGTCATTATTCCTCCGGTTAACAAATGTCTGAAGTGTCATTATTCGTGTGTTGGATCTTCACCCACATGTCGTAAATTCACAAGGATGGGCTTTCATATGTCACGTGTTGGACTTGTTTCACCCACACATTATGCCCGCCTACACGTGAAGGGAGAGTATTGAGACTAAATATCCCACATTGGTTGAAAACAATAGTTAAGTCCACCTTATAAGGCCTTGGGAAATCATCATCTTACAAGCTAGCTTTTGAGGTTGAGTTAGGTCCAAACCAAGTAAGTGGACTTAGTCCAATCCATGTGGTGAGTTCTAAAAAAATTGCAAATTTGATACTATACAATAGAACATTTTGCAACATGAATTGATATCATTGAATACGTAAACGTAAATGAACACTTAATATATACCACAATTTGAATATTGGTTGCAATATATGTTCATACCACCGTCCTAATTATCACTTGATAATGTGAAAATGAGAGGGGAACATTATAATTTTCCCTTTCAAAGATAAAATAATGTGATAATTTTTCCTTAGAAAGTGAGGTCAATGTGATTATTTTTCCTCCACAAGATGACATAATGACCACGTGCATTGTGCATGAACAATTCCATCTATTTTCGTCCAATTATTTGATGGTGGTATGAACATTACAATCAATATTTAAATTGTGGTACTAAATATGCATTTACGTATACAGTAATACCAATGTTGTAAATTGCCCTAATATATGGTACCAAATATGCAATTTTCCCATATAACATATGTGGAACTATTGTTGTTTCGTGAATTGGACTTCATTAATACAGATTAATAATAATTTAAGAACATAAGCTAGTTACATCATACATGAACTTGTATCATATTTATCTCAGACTTTTTTACTTGTTATGGCTTTAAATTCAATCAAATTTCGTCTAGGCAATAACTAGTACCCCAACCAAACACAATCGTCCGGCCTAATCATATTTTTGAAATTATTTTGTATAAACGTTAAAATCACATGAGTTGATCAGATGATCTGGCACTAATATACATTTAGGTGGAATATACAACATTTGAAAATGACACAGATCTACTAGTACAAACCACAGACAATTCTTTTTTGTTTTTTGCTTTTGGTTTTGAGGAAATTGCACTTTTCATACTACATTTTTTAAAATTTTATATTATACATTTCAAAATGATACATTTGATTCTAAAATTGACCAACATTTTTTACATTTGGTTTGACCGTTAATTTTTTGAAGGAAAATGTCACGGGCGTGGCATATGTCAGTTAAGTCAAAAGGGGGGGGGGGGGGGGGGGTTATAATTATTTAAAAATTGGGTGGGATATTTGCAATTTTTGCCTTCTTCTTCCTACTCCCATATGGCTGTCAGCTTCCCATGGCCGTTGGTTGAAAATGGTTGAGGGATTTTGTTCGGAGAACTCGTACATGTAAAGATCTCTTCAATCCATTGAATAATTTGTTCGAATTTTGAGTTCTAATTTTCAAATCACATAGGGCCAAAGACCCGAATCTTCAATCATTAATTACTCAACCAATTTGCTTAATTTTTTAATCAATATAACCCTACGATCGTGGGCAACATTTCCTATGGGGTAATTGCAATGGCCATTGACGGTGGAGCTCCACCCAAGGGGAGGCGTATTTTTTCTGCGCCTCTCCTTGGGCGGAGCTCCATCGTCGACGACAGCTACAATTCCTCCATGAAAAATGTTGCCCACGGTTATAGGGTTCTATTAGTTCAAGAATCAAACAAATTGGTTGAGTATTAAAGGATTAATCTAGGGTTTTAGGGAGGAAGGAGGAGGAATAATTGCAATATACCTACCTAATTCACGCACGTAATATTTTTCGTCAAAAAATTAATGGCAAAAACAAATGTGAAAAAGATTGGTCAATTTTGATATCATATGTGTCATTTTAAAAGACATAATATGAAATGTATAAAGGTACCAGAATTTTGATATGAAAATAAATGTTGCCCACGTTTATAGGGTTCTATTGGTTCAAGAATCAAATAAATTGGTTGAGTATTAAAGGAGTAATTAGAGTTTGAATATTTAAGTTTTAGGGAGGAAGGATGATGAATAATTGCAATATACCTACCCAATTTTAGATAATTACATTTCTCCCTTTTTTTTGTTTGACTTAACGGATATATGTCACGCACGTGATATTTTTCATTCAAAAATTAACACTCAAACCAAATGTGAAAAAATGTTGGTCGATTTTTGTATCAAATGTGTCATTTTAAAAGGTATAACATAAAATATATAAAGGGCCATGGTTTCTTGTGACAATAAGAACGTACAGATATCCAGTTCTTCCTACGTAATGAATGCAATAAATTAAATAAGAGATGGTTTTTGTGATACTGTTTTTTTTTTTTATTATTTATTTAAACTTTGTGTGATTTTTGTTTTATATATGTATGTGTAATAATGGAATAATCTAAATGTTGAATTTGACATAAAAGCCTGGACTTTATTACCAAACAACGAACATGGGGGCAGCTCTTGGCTTGTCATTTCAGTATTATTTTTGTGAATTTTAGGTCAAGACACATAAAACTAATTAAAGTTTCATGTATATTATATATAGTCCAAGCAACATGAACACATGGCCTGTCTGATTAGTTCATTTTTAGGGTTTTGGGGACATTGAAATGAATTATGGAAAAAGAGTGATCCAACTTAATTAATTATATAAAAAAATGTCCAAATTAAATGACTCAGCGATATCCAATAAGAATTCAAGAGACATAATCATCAGATTCCACAAATGTTTTTTAGACAATATTCCTCGATGACTCGGCATGGGAAAATATATTTTATCAGCTTCCAGTAATTAATTAGAATGATGAGTTCTTACGACATTCTTGTTGTGGTTAATTAAAACTTCACCCTTTGTCTTTTTACCGAGGGTTTTAACCTCTTACCTGGGAAATTCGAACTAAGGTCGTCATTTTAGAGTATTAATATTTTTCGGAAAATTCTAGGGTGCCGCTACGTTAGGTGCAACTAATACCACATTAGGTGGTATTACCACACAATGTATATCACATTGTATGGTATGACCCCCACATGCGACAGTACATGATCACATTACATAATATTAATCTCATATATTTAATATGACCCCCACATCATGTAGTATTTATTCTAAATTACGTGGTATTACCACGCAATGTGTGTCACATTCTATGGTATAAATTATACTCCTTATACCATACAATGTGATACACATTGTGTGGTAATACCACATAATGTGGTATTAGCGGCACCTAACGTAGCGGCACCCAACGTAGCGGCACCCTAGAATTCTCCATATTTTTCACTAGACCAATCACATGTCATGTAATTTCTTCTATGTTTAAATTCTGACAAGGAGACAAAAAGAATCAAGAAAAGCAATCTTGATTTTTTGGTACAAAAAAAAAGCAACCTTGTGAAAATTTTCTTTTGGAAGTCGTCAAACATGTCTATGATTTTCATACTTTGTGATCGAATTGTTCATGACCCCAAAACTATCAATGTGAAAACAGAGAATAAAGTTAGTTGGCATTAATTTAAAACGGCGAAACTGCATCTTCTAGTTCAATAGAATTGAACACTTGACATTTTATGTTACCATATTACAAAATTGCATTTTTTATTTCAATATATTAAAATAGAGTTAGATGTAGGGGTGCCCATGGTTTTCAAAACCGTAGCGGACCGTCCCGTACCGTATCGAATGTTAGGTTTTTTTTCTCAAAATCGAAGGTCTTGGTATGGATGAAAATCGTACCGAGTATTTTGGTACGGTATGGTTTTGGTTTTAGACTTCTCATACCGAAAAAAACCGTACCGTACCGAAACTAAAAAGAAACATGAATTAACTATTCATTTTTTTATATTTACAACTAAATTTTATAAATTTATAATTCAAATATTATTGAATACTATATTATTTATAATTTATATTACAGTCCATCATAGTTTATAATTACTACATTGTTAGCGTTCAATTAAAAAAAAAGATATGCTCTAATTTAGTACAAATTAAACTTGTTATATGTTGAAAACTTAATATGCAAAAATTCTAGACAACAAATATCAAATAGTAAGTTTCTTCACATAATAAAAATAATAATCAAATAATTAACCAATTAATTTTATTCAAATAGGTCAAACTATAGCGTCAAATTTGTGAAAATTTCTTTCCAATGCTTTATTTAATGTAAAAAAATAGTTTGTAAGATATTATATTTTTAATTATTGTATAATTGTCAAGTATGTAATCAATTATATAAGAAAAATTGCACGAAAAAAGTTTGTTCGAAAAAACCGCAAAACCGCACGGTACCATACCGGAACCGCAAAAAACCGAGTTTGTTGGTATGGTTCATAAAACTCTAGTTTGGTTTTGAGTTTAAAAACCGCACTAATTGATACGGTACACATTTTGTTAAAAATACAGCAGAACCGTACCATGTGCACCCCTAGTTAGATGCACAAAATTGTGCTGTCTAATTGGCAAAATAAACTTCTGTGTTTTATAATTATATCAGAATCCTTTTTTTTTTTTCAACAAAAAATTTCATTTGAATTTTTTTCATAAGTCAGCGTTATTGTCAATATTTTTAAGTAAACATGAGTGTTATTACTTATTTAAGTTAACAAAGAGATTATTATCAATTTTTTAGGTGAACATGAAGTTAATGACAATTTATCCTCATGTGATTTTAAAAAAAAAATATATTTTACCCCCTATAATCTTAAAAAAGTTTCACGCTGTCTCCCTGACATTTTTATACTTAAAAATATATGAATTGAAAAAACTATCCCTCTTAGGGCATCTCCAGTGATGCCCTCAGCCTAAGTCCAGCTTCCCCTCAGCTCAGTCCAGCTTTCCCTCAGATTCCAAGTCCAGCTTCCCCTTTCTTTTTCATAGTCATCTCCAATGACTCAATCTATCAATTTCATTTAATTTCAATCCTCATTTTTTTCCACTATCACTTAATAATAATAAATTATATTTAAGTTTCTTACAATGTTATTAAATTTATAAATAATTAATGTTAGATTTCATAAATCAAAGTTACGTTATTTTAATGTTTAATTTTTTAAAATTAAATTTTCTTTAAGTTTCCTAATTTAAAGTTTACATTTTTTAAATTCAAATTAACCTTTTTAAAATTAATCATAAATTAAAGAAATTTTTTATTTAAAAAAAAGAAAGAATTTTATTAACTAAGAATAAATAAAAACAAAAAACAAAAAATCATTGCATTCAAGATTCAAGGGATGAGGCAAACCAACATTGGCTTACACCACCCCTTTGAGCCATGGGTGGTTGGATTCAAGGGAACCTCCCCTTGAATCGATGGAGATGACCATCTTCCCCCTTGATCATTAGAGATGGTCTTATATCTTACACTTTATCCCCTTTTTTTGGATAAATGTGACACTTTACCCCCATTTGTTATGAGAAATGTGCTCACACTGTGTCCCTGATTTTTAAACTTTAAAATATATGAATTGAAAAAACTAACCATCTTATATCTGCCCCTTTATCCCCTTGTTATGACAAATGTGGCACTTTAATCCCTTGGTGTTATGAGAAATGTGACATTTTATCCATGTGTTAGGCCATCTCCAGTGAGTATGGACTCCCCTCCCCTCAGACTCCCATTTCCCTCAGACTCCCCTTTCCCTTCAGACTCCTCCTTTTATAGTCATATATCTTCAATGATTCAATCTTTCCATTTTATTTAAATTGAATTCTCATAATTCTCCACTCTCACTTAATTTAATGAAAATAAATATATAATAATTATACTAATAGTAAATTGAACACTAACATTAATAATAAATAATTTAACATTGACATTAATAATAGCATTACAAGTAATAAAATAAATTAATATTAAGTTTAAGTTTAAAATTTTAAAAAAATATTTTATATAAATATTCTTAATTTAACTAAAAGAATTTTTTTTAATAAAAAAAAGAAAAGTATGTACAGGGCAACGACAAAGGTAGGTGGGGAGGTCTGGCCACCCACCTCCCCACCCCCCAGGAGGTGGTTATCCACCTCCAAAAGACTCCCCCTTCTCCCTCCTCACCAAAGTTCATTTCTTCACCCCTTCCCCCTCCTCAATGGAGATGCTCTTATGATAAATGTTGCACTTTACCTCCCCTCCCCTGTCACAAAAGCACTTTCCAAGCTCATTCTCTATTTCAGCGAGTTAGTTATACTCTCCGATTGAAGAAAGTATATTGCTCCATTAAATTTTTCACAAGGGGGTAAACTATTTTTTTTTCAAATTACAGGGGATAATTGAACATTATGTACATCCCATTAAGTAAATTGACATTATCTCGATGAATATGGGTATTTTAGTATATTATGGTGGGAGTATAATTGTCATTTTTTCTTCAAAATATGTGCTCCGATTTGAGTGAGATTTTTTTTCTAATAAGAAATAGCATGGGGGGTTTTGTCGCTAAATATAATATAAGAGGATTTTTACCAATTAGACAAAATCTTGGGAATATTTTTCCATTTCAATCTTTTTAAAACATTTTGTATTTTTTTAATCTCAACATTATGAAACAATTTCCATATATTACCTAAATTGAATTGTCAACTACGGTTACAATAAGTTGGACCAATTAGGCGAGACGGCTGGGCTTGGGGTGGGGTGGGGTGGGGCGGGAAAGTGAAAATTAATGGTAGGAGGGCAGAGGCGGGAACGGGACGGGAGGAGGGGTGGAGCGGCCACTGCTCAAGCCTTTGGACTGCGTGGAAAGAGGGAGGAATAAGAGAGGTGCGTGCTTTTTAAGTCACGTGGCGTTAATTGGCACCACTTGATTGTGTTTTTTTATTTCTTATTTATTTTATTTTATTCATTTCTTTTGAAGATTTATTTAATTATTTAATAATATTTGTTAGATATTTGCTAGTATTATATAAAAATATATAGTCATCAACTTTTAACTTAATTATATAATATTTGAAATTTCATCGAACGAAGGAATCGACTTGTTTGTATTTCACATTGTAAGGTTTTTGACAAGGTTGAATTATACCTAATTCATGTAAATGATGAATTCTAACAATAAATGAACATTAATCTCTTCATAGATGAGATGCAGCTTGAGTGACTCTTTCTCCCATCTTATCTATATGTGAGCCATCTCTTTTAAGACGTCTCATTAGCTAAAAAAACCCCAAATTAAAATCTTTATTATAACTACTAAGGGACCTTACGTTATTATTTACGTTTGAGAGATTATAGCAAATGTCTCTTTTAAAGGAGGGTTTTTTGCACTTTGCACCCCCGAAACATGTGAAATAGATATTTTGTACCCCCGAAACTTAGATTTAGCACTTTGCACCCTCAAAATATGAAAAATACAGTACTTTGCACCCTCTTTTATTTTCAAGCAAAATCTCAAGGGCAAAATAGGTAATTCTTTTGTAGGTCTTTGACACTTCCCCCCCCCCCCCCCCCCCCCCCCAAACAAAAAAAAATAAAGTTTGCATTTAACACTTCCCTAATTAAGATTAAATTAACAACTTGCACCCCCGAAACACAATAAATGGACATTTTGCACCCAAAAATACAAAATTAACACTTAACACCCTCAAATTAAAAAAAAAAAAAAAAAACTCAAATCCCTCATTTTTTCCGGCAAAGTTGACCATTAAGGTGAAACGGCAAAATAGGTAATTATTTATGGGTCTTTGATATGTTGAAGTAGACAATGGGTCTTCGAAAAGTTTACTTGTACTTTATTTAGATATTTATGATTATATTATTGAAAAGAAAGATTGAGAGAGAAATGAGTATTCGAGTATTTATAATTGTATTTTGAGTTAGATTTTTTTCACTCCGATTGTCAACTTTGACGAAAAAAACGAGGGGTTTGGGTTTTTTAAATTTGAGGGTGTTAAGTGTTAATTTTGTGTTTTGGGGTGCAAAGTGCCCATTTATTGTGTTTTGGGGGTGGAAGTTGGTGATTTGTTCTTAATTTAGAGGGTAGTGCTAATTTTATTTTGGGGGTACAAAGTGCGAAATTCTCAAGTTTTGAGGGTGCAAAGTGCCAATGCTATTGAATTACCTATTTTGCCCTTGAATTTTTGCTTGAAAATAAAAGAGGGTGCAAAGTGTTGCATTTTTCATATTTCGAGGGTGCAAAGTGCTAAATCTAAGTTTCGGGGGTGCAAAGTGTCTATTTACCGTGTTTCGGGGATTCAAAGTGCAGAAAACCCTTTAAAGGAGTATGTGAAAGAGATAATCCGGTAGGTGTAAAAATAAGATAATATTTAGGTTTTATTAAAGATAAGAGATGATAAGTTTATTAGTAAAAGAAAAATATATTCCTTGTTGTTTGACTGCTTAAAGAACACTAAAATGTTATCTGAATAGTGAGACAAAGAACCTTCTTTCCATTATATTTAATTTTATAGTTAGGACTACAATCGACCATTATTAGTGTATTTATGAAGGATACATACCTTTGTAAACACTCATATATATATATTAGTCGTGCCTTTTCAACAATTTTGGGGCAATTATGTCATTTGAGCAAATCACATAATATTCTTGAACCCTAGCAATACAAATCAGACTTGTTTCTTCTTAATTCTCTTCTAGAAATTTAAAACGAAAAGTATTAGCTGGTAGTACTACATACAATATTTTAATTTTCTCTCTCACAATTTCTGTTTGACTTTACGACATAGTTAAATAATACTTAGAGCATCTCCAGCAGACAACATTAAAAAACAACATCAAATTATTCTTTAATACTTGCTATAGTGTTTTGATACTTGCATTAAAGTTTTTTACTCCAGCAATAAGCATTAAAAATGGAGCATCATTTTAAATTAATTTAAATTTTAATTTATCTAAATTAGGTTAAATTCAAATTAAATTCAATCTAAAAAATATTAAGTAATCGTGCCTTGCGTTAAATTATTTAAATAAGATTATTGACAATAATTTTATCATCATGTCAGTGTCTGATTCAATGTTGAGATATTTGATAATGATTTTCATCCACAATTTTTTTATCAACTTGTTAACTTGTGATTCCACGTTAGATATCATATAAGGACTTTTATAGATAAAATTTTATATCAAGGTGTCAATTTGTGATTTAACTTTGAAATATATGATGATGATTTTAATCGATAAGATTTTTTTTATCGAAAATTAACTTTATCTAATTTTTTGCTCGTGATTATTGAACTTGTGTATTTTAATTAAAATATGTGGCCATTTTAATAGTTGAATTTTTTGTAATATTGCAAAATTTGAAAATATAAGTTGTTCGAGAGAATTGGGAATCACAAATAGCAGTTTTTTAATTCCAGGCAATAAGTAATGCCCCTTGTGTGGGCATCACTTTTGATGCCAAAAAGTGTTGGACTTAAATTTAAGTTCAGTGATAGTGCCTCTGCTAGAGCAGATTTTGGCATCATTTTCACACTTAAAGCACCATATTTAACTTTGATTCTCGTTGTTGGAGTTGCTCTTACTTCATTTTTTCTATTCTTGTACTTTTTGCACCGAGTTTAACGTAAATATTAAAAAAGTAAAACTTTTATATATTTTTACATAAATATCTTTGGAAGTAGTGATTGAGAATCAATAATGTCAACTCATTACTATTTTGAAACATCTAAAGAAAAAAATAGTGGTGAAATTATAGAAACATCAAGAGAAGTATTTATAATATCCAACGTACCACAACCACAAATATATATGTATGTTTCTTTTTTTTTTTCTTGCAATTCCAATTTTCCTCTCTTTGGGGGTGGTGGGATTGGGGTAATGGAACAGCAGCCCCCCTTATATTGCTGTATGTATGTATGTATAAATATACAATACTAATAAAAGTTGTACATAAAATTATGTCATGATCATCATCATAACCTTTCCGAATTATCGAGCTAACATGTGTTAAGTGAAGAATCAGTAATCTTCAAGGTATTAGACCAACAGTCTAGAAGACATCACCTAAAAGTCTTTTAGATTCGAATAATTCCACCTCTCCTATTTCTCTCGAGGAAAAAGAAAGCAGAGGAAGGGCCTTTTCCTAAATATTTGATTTTATTAGTAATTTAATTTTTCCAGATTTTGTGAAGATCTTTGAAATCGCTTTCTCTATTCTCTTTTTTACTCTTGTACATATGTGTATGATACATCATATCATATCATATCATATCCCCCTAAAATCAGCTTTCTCTTCCGTGATTTCTGCGTAGCGTCTTTCTTTTAATAGGCCGACTACTTCTCCTACTTTTTTATTTTATTTTCCTTTCCTTCTCTCTATTAGATTCTATTTCTACTGTTATGTTAAATCACTTCTCTCTTTCTCTTTCTCTCTCTAACCCTGTTAAATTTAATCAATCACTTCTCTCTCTATCTCTCTCTGTTAATTTTTTTTAATTATCATTATTCCTTTCTGAAGATCGGTGAAAGAAAGGTTCTATTGGTAGATTAGATTAAAGATTGCTTATTTTTTAACCATCTTTCAGTAATTCATTTTATGAAATATCTCTTCTTCGATCTCTTGTTTGACCGGTCGGGTATGTTAATTTTTGTATTCTGCATATACTGATATTCTTTTTTTTTTTTAATTTAATTTTTGTATGTGCATACTACATATATACTTCAAATGATCAGACAATCTGCCAATGTTTTTTTTAAGCTTTCCCCAGGTTTAGGGTTAGGGTTCATGCAAAGACATTTTATTTTGTAAGATTTCCTAGATATGTTTGACCTCTTTGCCTTTCTCCATCTTCAAATCTTATTAATCTCAAGTTCAAGTTTGGAATGAAATTCTTTTCAGTGCTTCCACCCAGCTACACTACTTTCTCTTTTCAGCTTTGTATATAACACACACACACATACATATATGTATATATATATACTCCTGTTTTTGTTATTTAAAGATTTGATCCAAATTGTGGATATATATGTATATATAGTATAATGGTTTGAGAGAGCTTCCTTCAGTCCACTCATGGATGGGTCAAGGATTTGAATTTGCTGCCGACTCATTCATTCAAATGCATTAGTAGAATATTATATATTTATGTATATAGCTAATGTGAATGAGTGAATGATGCGGGAGATAAATTTCTTCCTATTGATCTTGTCTTTGCTTGGACTGAAGGGAGCTCCCTTTTACCCAAATATAATTTTCTGCTTCTTATATATATATATATATATATATATATATATGTTATGTAATGTTATGTTGTCTATTTACAATAAAATAAAACAAATAAGTTGCTATATATATATATTAACAAGGGTACGTATTGAAATGCATTATATACTTCAGTGGCTAGTATTTATTTGTTTGAAGAATTATTCTCATCACAGGTACGCCTTTCCTTAGATCTCATTATTTCACGAAAAATATACTTGTATATATTATCGAATATCAATTGATTACTTAATGTCTTCTGTTGCTAAATTATCTTCTTATTGCCTTATTTATATATATTGATGATCCAATGATGTACGTATAGTACTAGCTAGCTGTTTAATTTACTTAATTCTCTTCCTTTCATTTTCACACAGTTTCTTGGGGGTTTTGTTTAATTGATAAAATGGTCTGAATCTGAAATATAAATGGCTAACTTTTGCAAGTGTATTTGTTTTTATAATTTTATTATGAATTGCATATACTTATGCACAATATGTCATGTGTGTTCTTCACCAGATAATTACCTTCATGTATATAATCAATACTGACTACTATATATATATAATCCCATAATTTGGCCTTAAATTATCATGAGCATATGAATTACAGTATTTATGAATAATATTCAGGATCTCTTTTTCAGTAATTTTTTGGTAGAATTAATTTACAAACTCAAGACTAGTATTGGAAACTTGCAATATTAATCTTTAAATATTTAAAATGAAAAATACTCCTTACTAGTAACTCCAAATGGCTTTGATCCATGCATTGATTTTGAGCAGCTTCCCAATTAATGGAGATAAATTTGATTCTTGCAAGATTTCATTTCATTTCATTGTCTCTGTCTCTGTCTTTGTCTTTGTCTTTGTTTGTTTTCTTCCTGCAGTTTCAGATTATGCAAGTGCACTATATATCATGAAAGATATATATGGAGGGAGCGGCAAATTAAATAACAGTTAGCTTCTGGAGTTGCTTTAAGTACAAACCCTTGCCGAAGCAAGATTTATATATAAGAGTAAAGGTGGGATTTTAAATCATCCAAGTCAAGAATTAGAGACTCATTTCATTGTAATTGATTCAATTCACTCATTGTCAATGGTTTTTATTATTGCTCTTTTAATTTATATATATATATATATATATATATTGAATTGGGTTCCGTTGTTGTAATTACATATTTACATTTTATTCCACTGCTTAGCTCAATATATTATAGGGCATGTTTTTGTGTTTTGGAAAAGGGATGTTTTCTAATTTGTTAAATAAATTTATTCTATTTTCTTTTAATTTTCTCAAAAGCCAAACAAACAAAAATATTATTTTCAAAAAAATCTATACAAACTTTATTTTGAATTGGCATATATAAAAGAAATACTCTTATAATCTCTTGCAAAACTTAATTTTTGTATTAAAAATGATTAGACATAAAAATTTTACTCTTTAAGAATTTAGATAAACAATATTATACAAATCAAGACTGTTTTATAAACATTGTGTAGGTATTCTGTCAAACTACTCTTCCAAACAAACAAGCTCATAGCAGCCGAAGCTAGCTAGGTTTTCATTAAAGTGGGAAATCAAATTATAGCCAATAGTTGGTAGTATTATATACTCTATTAATTTAACATAACACATGTAGCTTTCTACTTCATAAACTCCACTCCACTCATGCCGAAGACCTATGCTAAATATATTGGAACTTGAAGCTAAATAATAATTTATTCCTTAGCATTTGTTTGACATTAATTTAAAATATTTTGTGTTTGAAAATGGGTTAATTAATATGCATGGAGTGGTGACCACATTCACAATTTCAGATGAGACGCACGCTTAGTTTTCTTAAAGTTACTATTAATTAAATTAATTACTAGTTTTGTTGCAGTCCTAAAAATAGATTAGTGATGCCAACCTATTCAACAAATCAGAGGCCTATTAGTTTACCTCGTTCTGTGTTTCTTTTGCCCAAAACCTAACTTCTTTTGTCGAGTGGTATTATAAGTTAACTATTATTATTATTATTTAATTCCACACACCATGGGGGTGACTGTGTGTGCCTTGTTTGGAAAGTACACTTGTCTGGGGATTCTATGAATTTCAAGTTATAAAATATGCACTTCCTTGAGCTCTTCGAGAATCAAAGTACAACGCCTTCTTGTTTTCTTTCTTCAATGTATATTCTCTCTTCTCTTCCATATATATACTACTCCATGTATGTATGTATTTCCATCATTTTTACATAATATATATATATAAATATAGGACGTACATGCAATTCTTATAAAAGTTGCGTTGTCATTGTCAATGTGCGAGACCGACCTAACGTAGCTTAATGATCTCACAAAACATAATTCATGACTTCAAATTAATCTTCCTAATTATAAAAATTAATCTTCAAATTAATCTTTAATTTGATATTAAAAATTGTTAATTTATCTTTGTATTTCTCGAATAAATTTTCAATGTAGAGATTGATGCATTCACCATTCCACCAAAAAAAGGAGCTGAGTTGGCTGCTGAGGTTACGATTTACTGTACAAAAATAAATGAGCTAGCTAGAGGTGATTAATCCTTATTAGCTTTTAAAAATTTCGATTTACTGTACCAACTTTTTATTGAATACAATACATTCGATTTCTCTTTTAATTTGTGTTATACTATATTGTTAACATTGATGTCTAAAGGAGCCCGGATGTGGACCATGTGGTTATGTCGGGTTGGGAGAATAGCCAAAAACATGTGATACATCTAAAGATCAAACATTGACAATTGCACCATGTGAACATTTTTTTAAATATAGGCACCAAGTGAAACATTTAAAACAATCGAATGCAAGGCTGGCTCAAGGCAAGTTTGGGCCCAAAATTTATATATAGGCCTTTAGAAAAAATAAAAAATTAATTTTATGTGTATAACATGTATTTTGACTCAACTGGTAAGATTTTCTATTGATGAATGTGAGGTCTATGATTCAAATCCCAATATTGAGTTTTTTCTTATATTTAATTGTTTTATGGTATTTTTTTTTCTTTTGTAATAATTGTTCACCTTTTTTATTTTTTTTCGTAGTAATTATTCTTTTAATTAATCCCTTTCCTTACTTAATGATTTCTTGTTAATTTTTTTTTAATAAGTACTTTAAAAAAAATTCTTTCTTACTTATTATAAAAAGAATATGGTTTTTTTTTTTATAATATGATTTTTCTGCTTATTACTTTTTCACTTAGTACATTGCAAAAAAAAATTTCGCCCCCAATAAAATTGGTCTGGCCCCATCCATAATTTTATATGTATGTGTATATTTTTCTTTGTTTTTTATAAGATGTATAACTTTTTCTATACATGATGATATATAATTAATAGAGTTAAGAATGTCACGATAAAATAAAGTCAAGCGATTAATTATGATATTTGTAAAAGAATGAAATAGAATTAAGGATGTATATATACTTGTAAAATTTGCTATGACTAAAATAATATTTTTAATGTTAAAAGTTATACAAAAAATTCATGGTTGAATCTTTTAAAAATTAAATAAGTTTTGTTATTTAATTATCTGTCTAAAAATAATATGTTAATATTTAATTAATATTTTTGCCCTTAAAGAATAAATTGATTATATATATTTTTTTTATAACAAACGACCTCAAATTTGAATTTCGTTTAGGGTCCCCGAATGTCTAGGACCGGCCCTGATCGAATGAATATTCTGGGTTATATTTATTTTACATCGGTTGATTATATCCATAAGGGTTGGATGATAAAGACATGTATATAAGAGAACAAGAAATTATTCCCTCATACACACTTGTCGCTCATCCAGCTCCCCGCACAAAATTTTTGAATACTTTGAAGTGCAATGGTTATATATAACTTATATTAAGGAAATTTTAGCCCCTAAATTAATTAATAAACCATATTCATATAAATTTGCCCGGGAGAGAGTTTTTAAAAGCTTATCTTCCGCAAGGTAGAATTTGGTTCACCTTAACTTTGTGAAATCATGTTGTTTCCACAATATATTTTTCAATGAAAAAGCTTTCAAATATCTTTAATTGTTTTTTTTTTTTCTTTTCTAGGTGGTATTTTACTTTGTATAGCTATGTAGAGTCAAAACTCTAAAAGAACAAAACTTGAGTTCGGCATAATAGTAATAGACTTTAGTGTAAAATAAACTTCGGTTATAGAATACTAAATCAATTTTGTTGCTTTTATAAAATACTGTATTTATTTTATGTGTAACTTCATGAAAAATCAGAGTCACAGTTAATATTTTGTTATTTAAAATGTAAGCAGCTCTTCATTTAAAAAATTAATAAAAAATGTAGGAAGCTCTTGGAATTATCCAATGGCAACTTTTGAAATCTTTTCACCACATAGTCACTCACTCACGTATAACAACTTGTTATGTCTGAATTTTAAATGATGGATCCATCCCAAAAGAATGTAAATTATATTGATGGTTGAGCCCAATGGTGTGGTTCTGACTGCAGGCCGGGTTTTGTACAAGTTGGGTCTTGGATATTGATCGACATAGTGTTTATAAGCCCAATTCAGAAAGGAACAAGTTCAAAATTCTGTTAAAGTAAAAGACTTTGTGACTAGGGATTATAACAGCCCAGTTAAGAAATTCAGAGTTTCAATATTTAAAGGCCAAGGGCCCGTTTGTTTGGTGTTTGGGGAAGTAGTTTGAGAGAGTAGTGGAGGTTTGTGAAATAATCTCGATTTGCGTATTGTTGTTTGTTTGGGTTTTGGGAGAGTGGTTTGAGAAGTAAAGTAGATGTAGATTTTTTTGGGAAGAATTAAGTTATAGTGTAAGATGTGTAAGACTTTATGTCAAATCATATTTGTTTGAGATAAATTGTGTAGGAGATAGATTACTTTATGTCAAATCAGAGTAGAGTTTGTATATGTTTTGTTTAGAGATAAAAAAATTGTTGTTTGTTTGGGTTTTGAGAAAGTAATTTGAGAAAATTGAGAGATGAAAATTTTATTTCAGAAAATAGAAAACATGTTTGTTTGGCATTTCTCAAATACGAATTTTTTTTGAGAAACGCCAAACAAACAGCCCAATATTATTATACACATAATGAGAGTACAAAACTACAAATTAGCTTTGCTTGACATCGAGTATAGTAAATAGAACCCAAATTATAAGACAAGGTAAACATATGATGGATGGACTTCATCCAGACATGACTAACCCATTTTTTACTCAAGTCGACTTGACTAAGGTCGAATTTTGACAGAAAATATATTTTTCATATTTATTTACATATGCTTGAGCGCAAAAGTAATATTTTATTGTAATTAAGGTGTACAACATTTCCTTTGTTTAATCAAACAAATTTGTTATCACAAGTAAATATAAAAAGATAAAGATAATTTTATGGTGGTACCAACTCTAATTAGATTTTTATTTTGGAATAATGTATTTTTAACGATTCATTTTTTAATTCTGAGTGATAATAAATTTTCCAACATATTTGATTCCCAATGCAATTTTAAGTTTTCTTACTTCTAGGCTTACACGTTTATTAATTTAAACAAAGATTAATAACATTGACTAAAACAAGCATTAAAATTAAAATGATGGTTGTGCGTGTAATATCTTTTAAATATTTTCTTCGAAACTTAAAAATAAAATAAAATAAATATGTAAATTAATTCGATATGTACTACATAGTATATTGCCATGACTGTAATGTACCTTGAGCAAAATTTCCACAATTATTATCAATAATACTATCATTTTAATTATAATATTCATTTATATTTTCCCCAAAAAAAAAAAAAAAAGAAAGAAAGAAAAGGAATCAGATCTTGATTCTCTGGGCATGTACCACCAACGTGAAGTAATGATGCGGAAGTCAGTTTCTGCGTTGACACTCATAATTTCTCGGGAAAGGAAATAAGAAGAAACGCAAATCTCAATCCAAACAGAAAAAATGAGAATGAGAGATTGAGTGAAGGGGAAAAGGAAAAGGAAAACGAAAAGGAAAAGGCGAATTTTGATTTCATTGGTTTCTTTTTCTCCAAAAACCCCTAAACTGACAAGAAACACAAAAAGGAGAAAAAGAAATTTATTTTCAAAAAAATTGAATTAATTTTGGTGATTAAATGGCTTACAGGAGGAGGCAACAAGTAGGAAATTACGATTTTGCCCCTCCGCCGCCCGCCGACATATCCTCCTCTTCATCTTCCGCCTCTTCTCTTGCCACCAAAGCCATCAGAGCTTCGTCGGCGTACAGAGATTCTTCGCTTTCTTCCGCTTATGAACAGTCCGCTCTCTCTTCTCCTCGTCACTCCACTCCTCCCTCTGATAAGGTATATTTTTGAGTCTTCGTTATCCTTGATCTTTGTTCTGGTTTTGGTTGTAGAAATTGATTAGGTAACATTCATATGAGGTTACACTCGTATTCTGGAAGTATTCGGATTTGTTGATGAATATTTGGCGTTGACTGCTGCATTATGTTTATGTGGATTTATGTAATAAAAAAAATCCAATGACTGTTATTGACTGTGTGGTGATAGTGTGCTGTATGATCCAGACATGGTAAATATCGATACGAAAAAGCTGTTAAAACTAAACTACATGTGTAGAGGACATTAGGAAATGAATTAGAACTTCGAGGAAAGTTTATCTGAGGATAGAGTGTCCATTTCTATTCAAGGTTTTAAAGACATCGGTGTGTGACTTGAAGATTGAGACATGGAAGATTACCTTGAAAATTCTTTCAGTGTAACTAAGATCCACGGCGAGATGATTGATTATGACGAGGCCCACAAAAGAACAAAGGAAAAGAAAATAGTTGAGCTTACTCATCAAGCATTTATGGATTTAAGAAGATAAATGAAGTTATTATCTAATCATTCTCATAGCATTCTACAGTTTTTCATTTTTTTTAATTAGTATGTGGATTTGAAACAAGTAATTTCACTACAGTCATCAAGATAAGTGTTACATATGAAGACCTTGTGCTTCGTCCTTAGACAGACCATAGAGAGCTCTCAGAACAGCTTTTAGTAGGCTTTCTTTCAGTTTTTATATTTTTCTATCTTATAAGTTATACTTGGCAGCACTCCTCTGTGATATAATACATCCATCATGTATATGCACCTCTTCTGCCTAAACATATCTGTAAACAGTGGTGGTTTTTCAAAAGATATAACTTATAAGCATAAACCAGGTCTTCTAAAAGAAGAAGCCCCAAACAACTTTTCCTTTTAGGCCTACATGTATCAATGGATAACCTATTTGTAAGAATTGTGGTATACTGATTGTTGTTCTAACAAACTACTTAGGGATGAACTTGTTTAAGAAGGGTTAAGACAACAACTTCTTACATCTAATAGTTGAAACATATAGGATCGATAGATTAATCAGATTGATACTTCTTCTTTTTCTTCGGGGGAGGAGAGTGATTATTGTTTTAATCCAGTGATGACAAGGGATGGAGGTGAAGAGAGTAATCACTAGATTATTGTAGTGTTTGCAAGCTTTGAATTGGAATTATCTGATGTATAATAAGTTGTTACATACTTGTGTTCTTAGTTCTTACTTTTAGTGCACAGTGCACCATATGATTATAATCAAGGTAGTACCAACACAACCACCACTCACTAGGGTAAAATGTCATGGTTCCGATTCCACACACAGAGGGATCAAATAGGTCAACTAGAAACATTGCTTCTGTGACAATCCATATTGGGCACTTTGATTATTTTTATTGATCCATTATGTAGAGTAATATTGATAACTGAGAACTAGGGCTTACTGTAGGTTCCTGCATGTAGTCAATTCTGCATTTGCTTACTTTTTGTGGAACTATTGTCAGAAATTTGTGGAAAACAAGTGTGCTATGTTGTGGTTGATATGCATGTGATTAGATTGTTGTCATCCCTAAAACACATGGACCATGATGATTCTCTAGGTCTTTGTTTATATACTTTTCTAATATATAAAAGATATTGTCATTGTGGATTATAGGATTCATCTATCTATGAGCATGCGTCAAAGAAGAACTTGGATGAATCGAAGCAAGGATTCTGGGGAGTGCTAGCTCGGAAAGCTAAAGCGATTATAGATGATGATGATATTGTAGCTCAGCCACGTGATTTACCAGGAGGCCCGACGCCTCAGACATCTGATAAAGCCAACAAGGGTCAGGTAAGAAATCGTTGGATCATTTGGTAAGGTTTCTGTTATATGAGAACAGGGACTGGGGTAACTGTTTAAATCTTATGTTCTGAAAAATTAAGCATGTCATATAGATACTATGACACTTTATAAATTGCTTCATTTATTCTTTGTTTTCTTCTAGGTGGTATAAGCCATCTCTGATGTCAAAAGTACTAATAGTACACTGACTTGATTTACTTTTATTTTTCTTCTTTCGTTTGCAGTACCATAACACATACAGCTCCTCGGAAAGCCGTCAAAAAACAGACAACCCACCATTACAAAAGGGACTACATGCAATTGCGAATTCACTTAATTATATTGGTGGCACCATTGGTAATGCTCTTGAGGTAAGGCCACCATATTTTTAGTCTTTCATTCTGAAGCGGGGGGAGTGGGTTGTTGTAAATCTGTTCTGCTGTTAAATCTTTTGAATCTAGCTATATTTCTTCTTGCTGAAGATCTTTTCTCTACCAAATCAACATAAATAATCAGGATTAGGTATTGTTTTACTAAGTTAAGCAGCTTGCTATACAGCAGCTGCTGGTGTTTTCACAAGTTAGTGACTTTTGCTAATGCAAGTGATAGAATTGCAGCTATGTTCCCTTTTCCACTATCCTAACTGGTTTCTGCCAAGCCTGATCACATGAGCAGTATTACAGAAGATCTGTTGGCTGATGAGAAACTCATCCTTACTTGAATGCTCATTGATATAGGGCAAAATGTTAATAATGCTACAGAAAGAGTGGCCACTTGCTGTGCCGTCTTCACCACTTCTCGGATGAGAAATAGTGTATAGTTTGCAGCTACTAAGAGCTGCAAAATACTTACTGAATGTGATTGAGAGAGAATATATCCAAGCAATCTTGTGGAATGTGGATGGACTGTTTCTAAGTGCAAGAGGGAGGTACATTTATTTAATATAGGGGAACTCTTACGCAATTATTATGGGCCACTGGATGCTGTATATTGTTAATTATTTGTAATGATATTTAATATCAGACCTATAAGAGGTGTTATATTATTTTATTTTTCATTTTTGGTAGCCATCTAGAAATTATATAAGTACTTGAGTTTAGCACGTTCCTTGAAAGAAAGTCCCCAAAGCTATGGCCATAATAATAATTTTGTGTGTGTGTGTGGTGGGTGGGGGTGGGGGTGGGAACTATTTCTTGAAACTTTTTCCCTCTTGTGTGAAAGTATCTAGAATAGCTCTACCTTTTAGTAATATACACCGTCATTGCTTCACACACCTTTTGCAGGAGGGTATTACAGCGGTGGAGAACCGTACTGCTGACATAATTCAAGAAACTCGCAAGATTCAAATAAGAAGGAAGGGTGGTGGCTCTGTATCAGAGAACCAAGCTTCAAATCTGGATAGTTGGCGACAACAGCCTATGACGCAGTCTCGTGTACAGCCACAGACACACACTGATTCAGAAATGCAATTGAAGGCATCTCGCGACGTAAGGTGGCAACTCTGTTGCAGTGGTGTTAAAACATTTTATTTTCCGTGTGGTGGCTTGGTCCTTGTACTTCATATGCTTTATTTAATTCGTATCTAAGATTATGAAACCCATAATTCTGACTACCACTAAAGTTCCTCGTGGCTTAAGATGACAACACGGTTGCACTGCCGATAATTCTTAATTATTTTGTGCACGGTAACTTGGATTTTGTCTTTCTTTTGGTATGTCCGCACCTAATTATATGAAACCCACAATTTTCACTACAGCGTCTGTGCAATCAATGAATCTAGGTCTTAGTTAATGTACAAAATATACTAACACTCATTTTATATTAGGTGAAACAAGCAAAATATAATTTTTTTATTACAAAGAGATCAGTTATGACTAACCTAATTTTAAAAGTTTACAGACAAGGAATTTTTCATAGTCTATTAGGCATTTTATAACGAGTTAGATGGTTTGAAAAGTAAGGAAGAGTGAAAATACTGCTAAGGGACCCTGCAAGAGTTTAATTTTCTTAGGCTCGGTGCTAGAAAGCTCTTGTTGGATATATCTTTGATTGGCTTGCACCAATACATGGCTACTGATGGAGTTAATAAGGCTACTATGCAGTCTGTGTTATGGGATCTTTTTGCTGATATAATTTTGATCGAATTTGCATCTATTGCATGGATGACGTAAGATAACAAACCAATAACTATACATTACTCCCTAAATTTTGGGAGTAGTGAGTGATACTCCAATACCTCATCTCCATCGTGTAGTATCAGCAATAACCAAATTGGTTGCACCACGCCAGCCGCTACACAGCATAATCTCATTGTACTATTTGCCACAGTTGTAATTCATTGGTATATACACAGGGATACAGTTTCCTTTGTGTTTGTTAAGCCTCAGAAGATTACTTTTTTTAATGGTAACCCAAAGAAGTTAGTAGTAGATTGCTATTGATATAGATAGCATTTAAGCTGACATATAAAATGCTTGAGATGTAGCTGTATATCTCAATGTTTTGTCATCAGATTTTTAGTCATGTTTGTGAGATTCCTGATAAATTGGATTGTTTATCTCAGGTTGCAATGGCAATGGCTGCAAAAGCTAAACTTCTTCTTCGAGAGTTGAAGACAGTCAAAGCTGACTTGGCTTTTGCAAAGGAGCGTTGTTCTCAACTGGAAGAAGAAAACAGAATCCTCAGGGAGAGTCGAGAAAAAGGGGACAATCCAGAAGATGATGATTTGGTAAATAAACCCCCCCCCCCCCAACCCCCCCCCCCCCCCAACCCAAAAAATAAAGAGAAAAGAAAAGAAAAAATTAATCTGCTGATCTCTGTTTTCCATCATAACAAAGACTTTCCCTATCTACTATGGTCAATGTTGTGGCTTCCTCACTACTTAGATGAAGGGTCAGCTCTCCAGTTACTTCAAAAACTTGGACTTCTGCATGCCCTCAGTCTCTGTATTTCCATGTTGGTTCACTCTAAATATTAATTTCAACAATTTTCCGAAAATAAATTAGAAAAACAAATCGAAACCTTCTCAATTGATTGTCCTGTGATTTTTGGAATGATGGCTGCCAAACATGTTAAATATGCTCAATTTTATTCAAGTATCCGGTTTTAACACGCATGTATCTTGTTAAATCATATTTCAACATAATTAAATGTATTACTACATGTTTGCCCTAATGTCCCTAATAGGGTCATGTTTATCTATATTTTCCATTGATTTCTTCATATGGAAAACCTAAATTGCATGTAAATAGTTTCTCTGATCTAATTTGAATCCATGTTGACTCTTTTTATCCCACTTCCAGCATCACCCAAATCCGTGTAATAACCAACTTCTCGATATACAAATGTGTATTAATCTGCATCTATTCCATGTCCATGTAGTCCCAAACCGAAAAACCAAAAGAATTCTACTTGGTTATCGAGAATGTTCTGTATAGAAGGGGAAAAAACAAACTTCTATTAAAACAGAAATATCATGGAGGAAGCGCTGTTTGGATGTATTTTGATACACGTGATTATTGATTCAGGGTTTTGAACAAGAATAAGCACTGAAACATGTTTGTATGGAAAAATAAAAATATTGTAGTATTTTGGAAACCATGTGGTCAAATGATCTCATTGTACTACGTGTATTATCATTAGAGTTTCTTGAAGTTTAAAAAAATGAAAGGTGTTGAAATTTGTTTTAAGATGGTGGTTTTATGAGCAGCATGTGGGGCCATATGTTCTTATATGTAGAGTTTAAAGTTTTTTTGAAAACTTGAAAACTCGAAACTGGCAATGCTGAACTTTTCATGTTATCCTACTTTATGATTTTGAGAAATGTTATCAAAGAACAATGGTTTGGTTCTTAGTGAGGTATTAACTCATCATATTTGCATTTATAGACTGGGCACATGCACTTTTTTCCTGGTATTGGTTACAAAATCCAATATTTAACCGAAAATTTCTTTTCTCATCTGATCTGATTTTTTTATTTTATTTTCATTAATACGTTTTTTAATAAGTCTTGTGGCAATATTTGCTCATCAGATAAGACTTCAGCTGGAGTCTCTTTTGGCTGAGAAAGCTCGACTTGCACAAGAGAATTCAGTGTATGCAAGGGAAAACCGTTTCCTAAGGGAGATTGTTGAGTATCATCAGCTCACAATGCAGGATGTAGTGTACTTGGACGAAGGCAATGAAGAGGTCACTGAAGTTTACCCCATCAAGATATCTGCAGTCACTAATGCACAATCATTTGGCACAATTATGCCTTCTTCACTCTCTCCAACTCCAACGACTCCCCGAGGTGCGTTCTCACAAGTAACAGAGAATGTCAATTCTGGTTCTGTTCCATCCCTAGAGCTCAAACAAGGTCTCAAAGCTGTTGACTCTGTGAACCCGTATGTCCAATCCCAGCAAAAGATTTAAGAAGACATCATTAGTCTCTGTTGCTTTTTATTTAATTTTTTTTTTTTTTTTTTTTTGGGTTCTTATGTTGTATAATTTTTTTATGTTTTGCTGATAATCATCACCTCTTTCAAGCTATAAGATACAGGTGCAAAAAGGGGTGTTTGGGTGCTCGATCGTGTTGTAAAATATTTTCTGTTTTTTTGCCTTTTCCTTGGTCGAATTATGAAATTGTCGATTGGAACAGTATATTAATCACAGAATTACTGCTTTGATATTTGCAACAGTAATGGAGATATGTATTACTAGTATAGTAGACAAAGAGACTTGATATATATATATATATACTGCTTTTCCTGAATAGCTAACGAAGATATATTACTGGTACTGAATGTGCTATTGGTAGTAATAATTTTCATGGTATTGAGGTAATTTAGATCTACTTTGGTCATGTTTGATAATTTGTGTGGCCACCCTGCCGATGAAAAATGGGATTTCCTGAAATTATATAGTCATTATTATTTTTTTAATTCTTTCTCTTCATTTGTCCTCAAAATTCATCTCAATCAATGATTTTCCTTTTTTTAAATAAATTCACTTATACATAAAAGTTGTAGCTGCTAACTAATAATATTATCATTTCTCTGCACTCTTCTCTCTTTCTAATTTGGTTTGAGACTTTTATTCATGTAAGGAGTATATATTTATCGAAACTAAAAATATGAAGGGTTTATATTTATATCTAAATCTTATTCAAATTCTGCTTTCCTTTTACATAAGATTGAAAGTTATTATACTTGTATATTTCAAAAATCAAATCTTAAAATAATTTCTCATACGCAAGGATATATAAGGCATCTTGGCAACTTCCTTCTATCTTTATATATAATAGAATAAGAAAATAGAACAGTGTTAAAAAATTTGAAATCAAGACAGTAATTACTTATTAGGTATATATATATTCTTTGTTTTTATTAGGTATATATATATATTCTTATTGATGCATATGTGTGAGTTGTAACATAAGATTTTTTGCAATAAATTGCAGGATAATTTTTTTTTATTTCATTTTTATGTCATAATTTGGTGTTACGTATGCATTATTATAATTTTTGGGTTATGGACTCATGCATACATTTGTTAAAACTTACTGTAATAGATAAATAATGGATTTAAAAGCAAAATATTTAGTTCAATTTTCTCTTTTTCCAAAAATTGTCCATAGTAAAATTTTGGTCGAATAAATGACGTAATGTTGAATTGTTGGCATGTTTTCTAAAAACCGTCAAAATACTCCAAAGACACTGAAACTATATTTACTTGTATTTTTCTGGAGATTGGAGTTTGCAGATTCCCCCATAACCAGTGGTCCCTTCTTTTGCAGTTTATATGGTCTCATCTCTATCTTACGTGTCAGCTTCTCATTGGCTACTCCCCAGAAGAATTTACACCAGCGGTGGAATCTGCTCTGTCGCAGCAATACACAGCTGTGTGTGTAGTTAGTTGCTCCCCATTCATTTATTTCCCTTTCCAGTTGTAAATGCAATTTTCCTCTTGATTTTATTTCCTTAGTTCTTGATAGGTAAAATAAAAATTAAATCCCTTTTACTATTCCATATGAAAAAAAGAATCATGGGTTTGTATTTCTTCTGTTTCTTTAGATAGATTTTTCCATAGATTCTGCACGAAACAAAAAAATGGCCATACCCATTACTCTGTTTACACTAATTTTCAGTTGCAAAAAGCAATCCACATTCTTGATTTCCTGCCCTTTACATTGTTGTTTAACTTTAACCCATCATCTCAAAAGGGTTCTTTGAATCTTGATTTGATTCTCAATGCTTCTTGCATACTTTTGCACATTTCTCATTGGATTGAATTTGGTGGGTGCTCAATCAAGTAGAGAACTTGATTCTCTGCTTCAAGATTATGCCTTTAGGGCATTTGTAAATCCAAGAACCGGCGTCGTATACGATGGTGGTGTTCCGGCCAACTTGACAGGCGTTCGGGTGGCGGCGCTGCGGCTGAGGAGCGGCAGTTTACGGCGGAAAGGGGTAAGGAGTTATAAAGAGTTTAACATCCCAGTTGGGTTAATTGAGCAACCTTATGTTGAGAGGGTAGTTTTGGTATATCATAATTTGGGTAATTGGTCGTCTTTTTACTATCCCTTGCCCGGTTACAATTTTTTATCCCCTGTTCTAGGCCTTTTAGCTTATGATGCAACTGATTTATCTGCTGCAAGTTTATCGGAACTCGATGTTCGGGCCTCGGGCTCTCCCATTTCAATAGAGTTTCAAAATGTGGGATTCGGGCCTAAAGGCTCCTCACCTAAATGTGTTTACTTTGGTTTGGATGGTTCTGTAGGATTTGACAATGTAGTGAAGGAAAACACTTGTTTGACAACTAATCAAGGACATTTTTCGATTGTTGTTGAGTCATTAGTTGCTCCAGCACCTTCTCCTGCCGGAGGAACAGGCGGCACCATCGGCATTGGTGGTGGAGAGGGGAGGAGGAGCAAAAGGGTGTGGATTATTGGTGGTTGTGTGGTTGGAGGAGTTCTGTTGTTGGTTCTATTGGCTTTGTTATTTTGTTACGTGAGAAAGTGTAGGCAACGGAAAAAGATGAGACGAATGGAAGAGGCCGCGGAATTGGGTGTGGTGTTGCCGATGACGAGGGTTGGGAACACTATGGCGCCCATGGCATTAGAGACTCGGACAAGACCGGTTTTGGAGAATGAATTTGTGCCTTAGTTTTTGGTTAGGAATTGTATGGTAAAGTACATTTTTCTTGGATTTTATCATCTAACATTTCTCATTCAATTCAATTCAATTCTTTCCTATATGGGATTTGATCTTGCTTCATGTTTCTTGTTTTATCTTGTCTTGATAAATGAAAAGTGTGTTTTGGATGATGCTTATTATTTGAGTATGATATTGTATATACTAGTTCTTTGTCCCCTTGAATTCAAAATATTGGAGTATTATGCTTCAATACCTTGAACGGTTAAGTAGAGGTCAAAGGAACATAAGGGTCTATTTGGATGGGTTTTGGCTCGGTTTCGCGGGTCTCGGTTTAAAAAAATTGGTTTGGGTGGTTTCGATGAAACCTTTGAGACCTCACTTGGATTGAGTTTGGATGTTGGAGTTTAGGGAAAAAAGTAGGTTATAGGTGTCAAATCAATATCTTTTTTAGTGAAATTTGAGGAAAAAATAGATGGCATGTGTCAAATCAATGTTTTATAGGTTTTTAATGGTTTTATGGGTTTTGCGAAAACTCATTTGGATGGGTTTTGGCTCGGTCTCGCGAAACCCACGAGACCGGGCCAAAACCCATCCAAATACAGCCTAAGAGTTTGTCTTGGCAAGAATCAAATTTCAAGTCCTAAAGTTCGAGTTTCTGGTAGGTAATTTGTAGTCAACGTACAATTTGCAAAATGCTTTGTGCAATATACTTATTTTGTGGTTGGATAATACACGATGGAGATGGGGTCTGGTTAATTTAGATTTGTGCTAGGATTTTTCAACTTATTACATTGTTGTATTGCCCTCCTAAATTAAAAAAGGTTTGGTTCAATCCCCATAATCCATCAACCTTATATGATTTGGTACTGAAAGGAAAAAAAAATGCCCGGGTAAAAAGAATTTTCCACTTGAGGTTTCTATACAAATGAAAGTAAATGTGTCTTGGACTTGGAGTTTTATGTCACAAGAATCTGAAAGTGAGAAAGAAAAATTATTGAGTTAAATGAATCCAAAAGACAGCTATTGCATGAGATATAGTACGTACAATATTAAATATTTTGCTACAAAAATTTGAGCTGCAGACAAAAAACTAATTGATAAATATGAGAAAAAACCACTAGGCTAGAATTCTAGACCAGACTATATTCTTGGACAAGAGCTTACGAGATCGAATTGCACGTGAAATAAATTAATATTTTTTTTTATCATTAATGCTAAGATTATTTGATTAAAATGTTCTTTTGAAATTTTTGCTTCAAAAAATGATTATTTAAGATTTTTCTTAATTCGTATGCAATCCTCCAAAACTACAGGAATAAAAAAAGGAGGGAATATTTTTCTCTTGCATGAATTTCAGTTTTTTCTTCTTTCTTTATAGATTGCACCAAATAAAACAATGGGATGTGGTTAATTTTTGTTCTCTCAATTTTAATAACAAGGGGTGCTTTTGCTCTATTTCAAAATTAGGTACAAATTTTAAAACGTATTGGTGTGACACCAACTGATAGAAAATTCGATTTTGTAATTTCGACATAGATGTTTAATTATTTCATCTTTTTTTCACGAATGACTATCTACAATCAATTGAAATTGAAGTTGAAGTATGATAGAATGATCATGACGAATAATGAAAACATGAATAAAATGAAACTAATATTCGAAAGATTTTTTTTTTCCTCCCACGTATAATCAATGAGACTTGTATCAAGTATTAATTAGTATCACTGGCAATGTTGAGGGTCCATGATCAAGATATAATGAGTTCAACTATTATTGATATGAGTTTTTCGTATAGTATAGTACTAGTGTTTGATAGTAGTTTATTATTTATACTTGAACAAAAATTGAAATGATTTCTGATATAAAGATTGATGATGAATGTATTCTAAAAAAAACTAGTAATTTTAAGGTTTAAATACAATTTGATTCCCCTAAATTACAAGGTGTGTATTAATTACCACTTAAATATTACTTATAACACTTACCCTGTAATATCAATTGTAAAAAAAATGATATAAAAACGAAGTCCTTCAGTTTAGTGGGCTTGAAAATTATTTTGGTGATATGTTATATGTTAAAATATTAAAGTGAGTTTGTAAACCTTTTATGTAGACAAAGAAATTTTTTACCCAATTACTGTAGGTTCCAATCATTTCATAAAATTGCATTTAAATGATTAGTTTACATAGAGCAATAACTAAAGACCCATCTCAAGCCATTTGTCAAAATTTGAGGCTCCAACCATTCGATAAAATTGCATCCATTTGTCTTCTGCAATTCAATATTATATATATTCAAATTCACTTGGTAAAATCAGGAAAAAAAATATTCAGATCAAAATTTTATGAATAAAAATTGAGATACAATTTTCATTCCAATTATTACAGCCAAGAAATTTACCAACAATTCTTTTTATCGTCCATGTCATACGAATTGGTGCAGATTCAACTATTACAGTAAAAACATGAAAATTAGACGTGTAATGATTAGAATGACGATTTGAATCTCGTATCAATTAAAACTTAAAAAAACTACCATAAATTCTAAATAGCACCGACAAAAGATGACAATTATTCAAATAATAATGGAGGTAAAGGTATAATAACCGATTGAACAATAACATATATAACTATACTAACCGGTTAAAAATAACGGATTAAAAATTATTTAAATAAGAATGAGAACCTTTTTTTTTTTTCAAAGTATAAAAAAACAAGATAAATAGAACTGGATGTTATATGAGGTTAAAACTTAAAACTTGTTATGAAATTATTCTAAAATAATAAGACAACTAACAATGTAGAGAATAAAGTAGGAGATAAAGTATTTCTCATTCATACGAAAATAGGATTTACAAGCATCATACATAGGCACTATTTATAGGCCTTAAATTTCAAATACAAAGTGTAGGTTACACAAATAACATAAATGAGAATATACAATTTATTAGGGGGTTACAAAGTTGGGGGTTACAAGATTATGCTTAATTGTAAGAATATTATTTGGGAGTTATGGACATCCATATAATTTTGAATTATTTACAACACTCCCCCTTGGATGTCCATAAAATAGTTATGTGCCTCGTTAAAAACCTTACTAGGAAAAACCCAGTGGGACAAAAACCTAGTCAAGGAAAAAAGAGTGCAACATGTATTTACTCCCCCTGATAACAAAATCACTTAATGGATTTAAGTCGACACATCCCAATTCTATTAATCAATTTCTCAAATGTCGCAGTTGGCAATGCCTTGGTTAACAAATCTGCTAGATTTTCAGATGAACGAATTTGTTGAACATCTATGTCACCATTTTTCTGAAGATCATGAGTGAAGAAGAATTTTGGTGAAATATGTTTCGTTCTATCTCATTTAATGTATCCTTCTTTTAGTTGAGCTATGCAGGCTGTGTTATCTTCATATAAAATTGTTGGGGTATTTTTCTCAAATAATACCACACATCCCTTAGCCAAACATACTCTCGACTTGCCTCATGCATTGCGATTATTTCTGCATGATTTGATGAAGTGGCAACAAAAGTTTGTTTAGTAGAACGCCATGAAATGGCCGTTCCTCCATTTGTGAACACATAACCTGTTTGAGAGCGGGCTTTATGTGGATCAGATAAGTATCCCGCATCAGCATAGCCAACTAATTGTGATTTTGAATTATTGGTATAAAGTAACCCCATATCAATTGTTCCTCGGAGGTATCGAAATATATGCTTCACTCCATTCCAATGTCGACGAGTAGGATAAGAACTAAATCTTGCTAATAAACTTACAGCAAAAGATATATCAGGACGTGTACTATTAGCAAGATACATCAATGCTCCTATAGCGCTAAGATATGGTACTTCAGGACCAAGGAGTTCTTCATTATCCTCACGAGGACGAAAAGGGTCTTTTTTCACATGTAGCGATCTTACAACCATTGGGGTACTTAGCGGATGTGCTTTATCCATATAGAATCGTCTTAAAATCTTTTCTATATAAATTGATTGATGAAGAAGAATTCCGTTTGATAAGTGCTCGATCTGCAGACCGAGACAAAACTTTGTTTTTCCAAGATCTTTCATCTTGAATTCTTTCTTTAAATAATCAACTGCTTTTTGAAGCTCTTCTGGAGTTCCAATAATATTCAAATCATAAACACATAAAACAATAATAATAAGCGCTGATACTAAATCTTTTTATACAAACAATGGGCAAATTGGATCACTTTCATAACTTTCTTTGACAATATTCAGTGAGTCAGTTCTACCAGATATACTCAGATACTTTTAATTCAAATAAAAATCTACACATGCGTATTGAACAATTTTTTCGGGAATTTATGAGTGTATTTAAGATTTTAAATCCTTCAGGGACTTTTATATAAATTTCATATCAAGCGAGCCATATAAATAAGTTGTGACAATATCTATTAGCGAGCCATGATCTTTAAGACGCATATCGAGTTTTATCATACTGCCAGACTAATAAGGTATCTAAACATAATTGCATCCACCACTGGAGAATATGTCTCCTTATAATCAGTTTCAGGTCTCTGCGAAAAACCTTGTAGCACTAGACGTGTTTCATATCTTTCAATTTATTTTTCTCATTTTCGTTTTCGCATAAATACTCATTAATACCCAAGGACTTTACTTAGGTATTTGGACTTCTGGTCCAAAAACTTCATGTTTTGAACATGAACTTAGTTTTGCTTGAATTGCGTCTTTTCATATTTTGGCCAATCATTTCTATGTTTTTATTCTTTAACAAATTTAGTTTCAAGATCCTCATTTAATTTTATAATTATATGCAAAATTGTTGTCGACAACTATTTTATTTCGGTTCCATCCGTTTATCACAGTGACATAACTAATTGAGATCTCTTCATTTTCATTGTTTTCAGGTACCTGAACCTCTTCTGGGTTTTATCATTAGTTATGTCTTGCAACTCTTCAGGAGTGCTTGCCTCCATAATATGACCATCTGCATTGTTTGCTCCTTTTGTTTTACAATGATTATTATCATTGGAACCGATTGGTCTACCACGTGGC
Organism: Penstemon barbatus; assembly: GCA_003313485.2. Classification (NCBI taxonomy): domain Eukaryota; kingdom Viridiplantae; phylum Streptophyta; class Magnoliopsida; order Lamiales; family Plantaginaceae; genus Penstemon; species Penstemon barbatus. Next base: position 8,092,617 of record CM064877.1, on the reverse strand, counting down.
TTTCTTTTTCACTAGAAGATTGTCCTAATGGGACATCAATCTGAATTGGAGCATTTTCAGCTGTTATATGATATTTAGTAACTCATTTTAGATCAGTAAATGCATCTGGCAGTTGATTTACCATATTTTGTAAATGGATTATCGTTTGAACTATTAGTGTACACTTGTTTGTTCGAGGATCTAAATAAGATAATGATAATGCATACCATATAATTTATGTTTACCAGCTCTTTATTCTCTCCCCCTAATGTCGAGAACATTATTTCATCATATATACTCTCCCCCTAATGTCGAGAACATTAGTTCAAAATAATTAATTATAGAAGGGGATTCATAACAAATATATATTATCAATCTTCTTTAAGAACCCATCTTTCTGCATAGTGGTGGAGCAATTGTAACATATGTCGCACATCCTTGATTTCTAAGATGGGAAATGTTTGTCTCCAGACCAAACGTTAATTTCAACGGGGAGAAATTATGATAACTTATTGGCATGATGCACACAAGTGCTGCTGCATCGAAAACAACATATATACATACTGAAACAAGAAGTTTTGTTCTCATTTAAATAGTCTAGCAATGAATAGGAGGCGTATACTAAATGATTCTGCTAAACCATTTTGTTTATGAATATGAGATACATAACTTTCAATTACTATTCAGCAGTCATTGAAAGCCTCATATCTGAAATCACCATCATTATCAAGGTACATTATAAATAAAGCATAATATGAAATTGTGTTTTTAACTTAACTATTTGCGCAAATAGTCTCGCAAACATCAGGTTGCAGATTGATAATAAACACACATGTGACCATTTGTTGTAGATGCATCTATTAAATTCATAAAATATCGAAATAGTCCACATGGTGGATGATTGGGCCCACATATATCACCTTGAATGTGTTTCAAAAATGCTGGAGATTATAACCAGTTTTCTAGTAATCTTGAGAACAAGCAGCACAAAATGATTATTTGAATTGAAGAATCTTCTAGTTCTTCAATGAACATCCATGTGAACTCTCAATGTTTTTTTTTTCTTTCCGGGATGGTCTAACCGGTCATGCCAGATAATGGATGTATTTTGATCAGTAAACTTCTGGTTACTATATGTGTTTCAGCTGTACAAAGTACAAACACATTTCTTACTAATAAAATTCCAACATTTGAAGTCTTAAAAGAAACGTGGTTGGTTAAGATAATAAGTTTTTTTTTTTTTTTTTTACCTATTATGAGAAATTCATGAGCTCAAAGATCTCATCAAAATAATCTCACATGACTCTTAACATGGTGAATAATTTAATCAAGATAAAATAATTATCACGCTACTTAGTACTCATTTTACTTTCAATCAAGACATGAGATAGGACAAATTGATACCAATGAAGACATACAGAAAATAATATATATCATATACATGTCAATTATATTTAGTGATTGCTTCATATGTACTTCTTATTTTTTTTTTTTTTTCATTTTATAAAACAAATAATTTCTTTATGCTCAAAGTAGAGACAACACAAAAACATAACATTTGCATATCAGTATAGCTTTAATTAAATATATTTAAATATAAATTCCATGTAATTCTACATTCACTTCTGGAAATGGAGCAGAAAATGTGAGTTGAATTTCATTATTTTCATCAACAACTCATTACTTCGCTTAGCCACCAAAAAGGCTTGAGATCAATTTCTAAAATCATTTCACGGTATTGCTTTTGTAGGAGCACATTAAATGCGTGAAATGTTGAGAAAATTTTCTCTTATAAGTTCTCAACATTAATTTCATGTCCACCAAAAGAATTGGACAAATCCATATATATATATATATATATATATATATATATATATATATATATATATATATATATATATATATATATATATATATATATTTAGTGGGACTATGCATCAAGAGGGTCACCTTGAATCAAGTAAAATTTCATGTTTAGAGAAATCATCTACTCTTGTTCTATTTTCGTTTTCTGAAAATCATTTTTATAACATATTAACATCATTTTAATATAAAGAGTTAATAATGCCCCTAAGAACCTTAAAACATGTAACTGCTATATAAAGAGAACTTAATAGTTACACATAATTTAGAAGAATTATTATGGTTCTCAAGTCATCAATTTAACACAATTTATCAACAAATTTCTACCCATGATAAACAAATATTAATGTCACCTTATTAAAGTAATTCCCGTGAGAGGATTGTAAAGTAGTAACTTCCCACTAAACATTTAATACATATAATAATATAAAAGTAACTTCCAATGATAAGATTTCACTAATTGCCAATTCAGATAGAAAGTTTTAGTATAATTTGCAGAATGCAATTTCATTTTCTTTAAGGTAATTTCAAACATTGAAATAATCCTAAATTTTCATGAATAACATATTATCTGACATTTTAACACTTTACTTAAATATGAAATTTAGATCACGCTCATCGGAGTACAAGTAACAATTTAAGAATTACTCACTAATAATATATTTGACCAATAAAGTATTTTAGAATTGCATTCAACATGAAAAAACAATTTTCGGAATATAATGTATTGTGTGGTGTATAAGTCTCTTACAAATCAGATAAACTAGAATTAATTTTAGTACTTAAGATAGGACTCAAACCACCCAGGCAGGAACACATTTATTTTTCATAAATTGCAAAACTCAAATAACAAAGTAAAATATCATGAGTCATTAAACTAATAGTGGGTTGAATATAAACAATCAATTTTATTGCGTTTCACTTTGAGAATAAAATGGTCAAATTTCTAATGTTTTAGAAGTGCTATCTTGATCATTTTCAGAAGCTGTATTTCAAGTTTGAAAGGATACCAAATAAAATGAATGTAATAAATTAAACAACAATTCAATTAATTTCTTTTGTGAATTGCATAGAAAGAGTTAAGTATATGTAAATGAGATGCCACTTAGTCACTTACTTTATACAAGAAGGCCACTTGTCTGCTGTAAGAGATAATAAGTATGTGAAACATATTTTCTTTTGCAAAAGCTCTCATTTTATTGATTAAACTAATGAATAGTTTTTGTTCTTAGCAATTCAGAAATTCTTTCACAGGGAATAAGAAAACTGAAACTAGTTCGTGCACACAAAGCATCGGTGTTTCTTGCAAAATAGAAAATTATTGATTAGGGATCTGAAATATAGAATCAAGATTACCTTTGCTTTACAGAGCACCCGAAATGGAACAAGAACTTTAAGCGAAATCGTGCTGATAACGTGTTATGAAATTATTCTAAAATAATAAGACAACTAACAATGTAGAGAATAAAGTAGGAGATAAAGTATTTCTCATTCATACGAAAATAGGATTTACAAGCATCATACATAGGCACTATTTATAGGCCTTAAATTTCAAATACAAAGTGTAGGTTACACAAATAACATAAATGAGAATATACAATTTATTAGGGGGTTACAAAGTTGGGGGTTACAAGATTATGCTTAATTGTAAGAATATTATTTGGGAGTTATGGACATCCATATAATTTTGAATTATTTACAACAAAACTAACACTTTGCAAATCATATTTTAAAGGCTAGCGATATTTCCAGAGCAATAATTATTGCATCCAGAGCAACTTTTATGAATTACCTAATTTACCTTGCTATTAATATAGACTTGGTTGACCCATTAAATGCAACTGCCATTTGCAAGCTTCTATACAAATGTTATATTTTCCGGTAGACAGGCTTCTTTACAATTTACTCTCTTCTTAGGCAAAATTACAAAAATGGCCCCAAACTAATCACTGATTTTAGATTTTCGTCCGAAATTATTCAACTTGGGGGAATTTCATCCCATAATTTAATATATTTTTGGAATATCGTCCCACTGTTAATTATAAGACGGAAATTGCGCATTTGCCGTTAAATGACCACATGACTGCTTACGTGTCATGACATGGTAAATTTTAACATGAATAATTATATAATATTGAAGAATTCGTCCCAAACTAATTACAAGGTTGAACCGTATTTCCATTAAATTAGAAATTTAATATTGGGACTAAATTCATACAAAATGGTAAATTATGGGACGAAATTCGCCGAGTTGATATAGTTTGGGATGAAAAATTATAGTTATTAATTAATTTGGGACGATATTTCAAATAAATATTAAATTGCGGGACGAAATTCGGTGAAGTAATATAGTTTGGGACGAAAATCCAAAATACTAATTAGTTTGTAACGTTTTCTACAATTTTACCCTATTCTTATATTACAACTTACACCCCTTTTCATCTTTTTTCCAGAATTCATTTGCTAACGTAATTTTTCGGCCTCCAACTCTATTTCGACTTGATCCATTATGTAAACTTTCAAATAGTGTTCTTGATTTTCTCTTATCCCACAATAAAAACAATTTTATTTCTTCTTCAAAAATTAAATGGAGATCTTTCGTAATTAGTCCGATTTAAAAATCTTTTAATCTGAACCAGTTAAATTAAAAAAATTCAAAGACTCTGATGTTGGAAGCAATACCCAAAATATATTTCTCCATCGACCAACCAATTGCACCTTGCTTTTGGATTGTAATGCGTTATATGGCCATTGTCTTTTGATATTATCTCAAAATTGATTTACACTATAATCGATGTTGTAATTTTAGAGTGAATAGCAAATTAACTTTCTGTGTTATTTTAAATAGGCAATTTAACTCTCTGTGATAAATAAAATGGCAAAATACCTCCATGTGATATCCTAAATAGGCAATTTAACTCCCTGTGATAAGAAAAGGGCAAAATGCCTCCCTGTGTTTTTACAAAAGAAGCACAGTGCCTCCCTCTAAATTGCTCATTTATTCATATCACATGGAGGTAAATTGCTCATTATTTCATTTTACAGGGAGGTAAATTGCCTATTTTTATATCACAAGGAGGTAAATTGCTCATTATTCATTTCACAATTCACAGGGAGTTAAATTGCCTATTTTTATTTCACAGGGTAAATTGCATATTAGACATATCACAGAGAGATAACTTGCAAAAAAACCCTGTAATTTTATACTATTACATGATTACATGGTTATGTATATGACTACAGATCTGAAAAAATATATCCTATCAATTAGTATATTTATATACAAATAATATAAGAATCAGTTTAACAAAAAAAAAAAAATCTTGGGCGGAAATCACATTTTCTCTGTTCAGAGTAAGTAATGGCGATTGATAGAGAAAATGAATTTTCATTTTTTTTTTGGTTTAGAGTGAAGAGAGTCTCGTGATAAAGAAAATAGAGCAATAATAAATGTATTGATTTGGGAAGGGTAAATTAGGCAATAAAAGTTTCTTGCTCAGGCAATATCGCTAGCCGGTTTTATATTACTGTAAATAACATTGAAACTTGATTTTTTGAAAAGAAAAAAACAAATAAATAGGATTTAAGATTTTAGGAAATTGTGTGGCCAATTAATGTGAAATATATCATTTGTTTTTCCTCGATGTTGATGTTGGGTCTTTGGAGTTTGGAGACGCATGATGATCTCAAACTAAAGTTTCGTGAAACATTTGAGGTCATAATATAATACTAATATTTTTTGATAAAGTGACAAATTAACTTGCAGTGTTCAATTTGAAAACGAAAATTTGAAACTTCAGCTCAAATAGGATCATAAAAATATTTACACTGTCACAGACATTTTCAATTTTGCCACAAAGTAAAAAAAAAATTACTCAAATGCCAAACCAAAAATTCAAAATTACTCAAATGCCAAAAACTTAATTAACCAACTAATCTAATTTAATTAACTCTTCCTAATTAAATCAAATTTTAACAAATATACCCAAAAATTTTAAAAACTTCAAAATCAACCCACCCCAAAATCAAATTTTCTCTCCAAAAATTCCTCCAAACCCTAACCCAATTTACACAAATTTCACTCAAATTAAGGAAGCAAAGGAGGAAAAACAACATAAAAGGTAAGCATTTGCAAGTTAATTGATATTTTGATGTATTATTGAGCAATTTAGTTAACAAAAATGGAGAATTCGAATCGAACTGAAGTTCGCGTTTTTTGGCGTGTGGCGTGTTCCATGAAGACACGCCAACACGCCATGAACGTTGTTTGGCGTGTTGGCGTGTCTTCATGACACACGCCACATGCCAAAAAAGTTCATGAACTGAAGTTCGCTTTTTTGGCGTGTGGCGTGTGTCATGAGGACACGCCAACACGCCATGAACGTTTTTTGGCGTGTTGGCGTGTGACATTAAGACACGCCAACACGCCAAAAAACGTTCATGGCGTGTTGGCGTGTCCTCATGACACACGCCACACGCCAACCTGGCAGTATGTAACTTATTGACGCATTTTTTTTATTTAGATAGCTTGTGTATTAATTTTTGTTTTTACTTGTAGGAATGGACAAACTTATGGTAGTTCTTCTATATAACGGTGAATTTACACTCCAAATCGATAATAAATTGCATTGGCGTGGAGATTCGAATAAACCAATATTGGTGGATAGGGCAATTTCGTTTGAGGAACTACTCGACAAAATTTGCAAGAAGTTGAAGTTGGATCGGCACACCGATATTTTTGAGGTTAAGTACCAAGAAATTGATGACTTGATAACGACAATATCAGATGAAGAAGATTGGGAGTTAGCGAAGCACCTTGTCTGCAATTCTGCTAAATTAAAATTGTACGTGATTTTTTCTCCGAGAGAAGAAATTTTGAGGATAGAGGCATCTCCGGGTGGAAAAGAGAAAGCGAAGAAACTTATGACCCGAGGTAAAGGAAAAAAACTCATGGACAAAGCTAGTTTCAGTTACCAACCTGAAGGATGTGTTATAGGAGGATCAAGTGCACAAGATGATGTTAACGAGGAGATCATTGCCTCTAATCCAACTTTATGTATAGTGGAGGAAATTGAACCACTATGTTGTTCTCCTCCGTATAGTCAGTGGCATCTGGATGACAACGAAGGTCATAATGACTTCCGTAACTTTGACGGCGGAGATGATTATGGTGGTGCTGATGTAAATGGTGAACACTGTAACGTTGACAACGAGTGTGGTGATGTGGGTGGCGATGTGGGTGACGATGTAGATGGTCATGTTGGTGGTGATGTGGGTGGTGGTGGTGGTGGTGGTGGTTATGGTGATGTCGATGGTGGTAATGGTTATGGTGATGGTGATGTTGGTGGTGGTGGTTACGAACCACCTAGTCACGAAGGCTTTGATAACGCTGATTCGGTTGAAATAGATTATTCTCAGGGGAGGAGTGATGAAACGGGATGGATAGTTGGTCAGCGGTGGCCAAACAGTGAAGATTTCAGGGATGAACTTCGTAGAGTTGCTGTAGATAAAAAATGGGAACTTACAGGTAAGTCTGACACAAAGAGGAGGATAGCTAGGTGTACGACTCCTGGTTGTCCATGGCGTATATATGCAACTAAGGAAGCAAACACCCCAGAATTTGTTATTCGAACATATACAAACGTTCACACTTGTGGGATAGCAAATAGAGGTGCCCGTCATAGACAAGCAACAAGTCGGATGGTTGGTTTACGGACAAAGGGGTTATATATCAACCCCAATGAAGTCCCAACACCAAATGCACTGATAAACTTCATGCAAGCCGAAGCTGGTGTTAACATTAGCTATATGACAGCTTGGAGGGGGAAACAAATTGCTCAAGCTGACATTATGGGTACATTTGACGAAAACTTTGCCAATCTACCCTCCTTTGCTTACATGATTGAGCAAAACAATCCTGGTACGCTCACTCGCATCCATACGAACTCCGAGAACCAGTTTATGTATTTCTTCATGTCTTTCGGAGCTGCTACTCGAGGATTCCAGTTCCTAAGAAATGTAATTGTAATTGATGCAACATTTATGGGGCATAGATATAAAGGAACCGTTCTAATTGCAACTGCGACGGACGGTGAAAATCGTTGTTATCCAATTGCATGGGGGGTAGCTAATGGCAGCGAGAATGCGGCATGTTGGACTTATTTTCTCGAGGGCTTGAAAGTGGGTGTACCAGACAGAGCCGATCTGGTTATTGTATCAGACAGGGGCAATGGTCTTACTAAAGCGGTAAAAGAAGTTTACCCTTTAGCTGAACATGGGGCATGTTACTTTCACCTCAAAGGCAACTTGACGAAAAGGTTTGGGAAAGGGAAAGAGAAAGATACGATAGTCGAGTCCTTTTACAAAGCTGCTTACGCGTACAGCGAGAGTAAGTTTGAAAAATATTGGGGTGTCTTGAAAACCCAGAACCCGAGATGTGCAGATTGGCTACAAAACGAGGTAACGTTTCAGAAATGGGCGAGAATCCACCATCGCGTGAACAGATATGAGATAAAGACGTCTAACCATGTTGAGGTCCTTAATAGTCGTATAAAAAATGTCAAAGATTTTCCCATATGTTACTTTCTCGGATTTGTTGTTAATTTGATGTCAAAGTGGTTTGGAGAGCGTCGTGCTGAGGCTGATCGATGGTCCCGGTCGGGTGTATTGATCCCATCGAAGAATAAGTTGATAAATGAGCGATACGAAAAGGCGTATCGGTGGCGCAAATTTGAAATAGGGCAAGATATATGGAGAGTGGAATCTACCGACTGGAATGGAATTGTGGATTTAGCTGGAATAACTTGTTCATGTGGCGTCTTTCAGGTTGAGCAAATACCGTGTGAGCACGCAATTGCAGCTGCCATGGGCAAACGACCAGTAGATAGTGGGGCATATGTGTTGGAGCTTGTTAGCGAATACTACTCGATCGATAATATGCGTCAAGCATACTTTGAGCTCATACAACCCGTTCCATCGAAAGACCAATGGATTAACATTCCCGATCATGTTATGGCGAGAGTAGTGCTACCTCCAACCGAAGAAATAACCCGTGGAAGGCCTAAAAAGACACGACATTTATCATGCCTTGAAAAATCGAAGAAAAAATACAAGTGCGGAATTTGCGGAAATACCGATCACAACGCCAGTAGATGTCCCCAACGCGGCCAAAGTTCGGGCAACCACGAAAGTGAATCTTAGATGTTTAGTGAATTTGTAAGTTGTATTTGATGTTTATTGAACAACGTTTGATGTAATGGATGTTTTATGAAATTTCGTGTTCTATGCAAATTATGGATTGAATTGCAATTATGAATTTTTTATAAGTTTTGGGGGTAAAATTGTAATTTTTGAAAAGTCAGGGACCAAACTGCAAATATGTGTTAAATGCAAATTCGAATTAAGTGAACATTTCAATTTTGTCCGAATTATGGATTGAATTGCAATTATGAATTTTTTATAAAATTTGGGGGTAAATTTGTAATTTTTTAAAAGTTAGGGACCAAACTGCAAATAGTTGTTAAATGCAAGTTCGTAGTGACTGAACAATTTAATTTTGTGCAAATTATGGATTGAATTGCAATTATGGGGGTAAAATTGTAATTTTTGAAAAGTTAGGGACCAAACTGCAATTTTTCGTTCTATGCAATTCGAATTGAGTGAACATTTTAATTTTGAGCAAATTATGGATTGAATTGCAATTATGAATGTTTTATAAATTTTTGGGGTAAAATTGTAATTTTTGAAAAGTCAGGGACCAAACTGCAATTTTGAGTTAATTATGAGTTCGTAGGGACCAAACTAAAACTGCAAAATGTTAAATGCAAGTTCGTAAGAACCAAACTTTATGGCGCAAATGGGGAAAAACCCTAAACCCTAAACCCTAAACCCTAACCCTAAACCCTAAACCCTAACCCTAACCCTAAACCCTAAACCCTAAACCCTAACCCTAAACACTTATAGGAACATTATGTCCTCCGTAAATCATAACTTCGTACATATTGATCAATTTTATAAGTTTTTGTCAATTTATCAACCAAATGGAGAAGTAACACTTATAGGAACATTATGTCCTCCGTAAATCATAACTTCGTACATATTGATCAATTTTATAAGTTTTTGTCAATTTATCAACCAAATGGATAAGTAACACTTATAGGAACATTATGTCCTCCGTAAATCATAACTTCGTACATATTGATCAATTTTATAAGTTTTTGTCAATTTATCAACCAAATGGAGAAGTAACACTTATAGGAACATTATGTCCTCCGTAAATCATAACTTCGTACATTAATATTTAAAGTTATAAGTTTTTGTAAAATAACGGCGTGTAGCGTGTGGCGTGTGGCACAACCACACGCCATTTCTTTGTACATGGCGTGTGGCGTGTATAAAGTACACACGCCACACGCCATGTACAAAGAAATGGCGTGTGGTTGTGCCACACGCCACACGCTACACGCCAGCTGCCATGAACAACTTTTTTAACTCTTAACTCATTTTTACACAATTAATTTGCACTTTGGTCCCTAACTTCTCAAAAAATACAGTTTTATGGATTAAATTGCAACTCTACTTCATAATTGCAATTCAATCCATGTTTGCACAAAATTAAATTGCAACTCTACTTCTCAAAAAATACAGTTTTATGGTCCCTAACTTCTCAAAAAATTTATACCATTTAGATGAATTTGCAGTTTGGTCCCTAACTTCTCACAAAATTAATTGTTCACTCACTCACCCCCAAAATTTATAAAAAATTAATAGTTTCGATTCAGTAACATTGGATGCACAAAATTAAAATGTTCACTCACTAGAGCTTGCATTTAACACGAAATTGCACTTTGGTCCCTAACTTCTCAAAAATTACATTTTTACCCCCAAAATTTATAAAAAATTAATAGTTTCGATTCAGTAACATTGGATGCACAAAATTAAAATGTTCACTCACTAGAGCTTGCATTTAACACGAAATTGCACTTTGGTTCCCAAAATTTATAAAAAATTAATAGTTTCGATTCAGTAACATTGGATGCACAAAATTAAAATGTTCACTCACTAGAGCTTGCATTTAACACGAAATTGCACTTTGGTCCCTAACTTCTCAAAAATTACATTTTTACCCCCAAAATTTATAAAAAATTAATAGTTTCGATTCAGTAACATTGGATGCACAAAATTAAAATGTTCACTCACTAGAGCTTGCATTTAACACGAAATTGCACTTTGGTCCCTAACTTCTCAAAAATTACATTTTTACCCCCAAAATTTATAAAAAATTATATACAAATGGTCCCTAACCGAATTAAATATTACAAAAAAAATAAAAATAAATTAATTACTTAGTGGATTTTTTTTTCCGAATATTAGCGGTAAAAGGAGATGTAATAAGCCTACCAGGATTTCTTATCCTCTGTACTCTTCTTTCTTGCCTTGGTTCTTCGGCATTATTACCCTGTGAATGCATAGGTGAACTACCATTTAGATGAACACAACTCCAAAACCAATCTAATAAATAAAATAGTCTAAAAACAATTTAGATAAAATTCAATAATCCTTTAAATAAATTCCAATAATATCTCTAAAAAAAATCCACAAACAAAAATAAAATTCAATACAACAACTAAACCTGATCATCATCATTATCATCAGCATTAACAGCATCACCAGCATTATCAGCATCAACAGCATCACCAGCATCATTGTTGTCGCCCCCTTCATCGTCGCCTTCTTTATCATGGCCCCCTTCATTGTCGCCCGTCAGCATTCGAGTGAGGTTCTCCATCGTTGCTGTCAGATGGTTGAGCTGCCCAGTAAATTTATTTTCGACCTCGCCAATCCGACCAAGAACTCTCTCCTCCATTGCAACAACTCTCTCATCCAATGAAACAACTCTCTCATCCAATGCAAGTGCCCAAGCAGGTAATCCAGAAGATGATGGTTGATCTTGAGAAGTAGAGGCACCATCTTGGCTTATTCGCAAACGCTTCTGACGTCGAGCCACATGACTAGAAGCAGGAGCACCTTCTGCTGGAGCAGGAGCACCTTCTGCTGGAGCAGAATCAGCTCGGGCGGATGGCCGGTTGGGGAATTCGGGAACTCCCTCATCATCCCGAATAACCACATACTGCCGTGTCAAAAATAAACTTAATTGTTTATAACATGGAAGGCGGCTACCACGAGTGGCACGTCGTACCACTATAGTTGATTGGTAAGACGGAGTCTCCACCTCCGAGCTATCCGGCATTAGCCGTGGGATCACAGCCTGAAAAAATAAATATATACAAGTTATTTATAATAAATTTTTCAAGTGATATGTCGGAAAAAAATTATTAATAAAAACGATTAACATACATGAACATTCCGAAAGTACTCGTCCATATCATCAGCGCTGGGATTAGGGTTCCTGAAATCCCAACGTAACATTCGCGGATATCTCGGAACAGTTGGGCCGACCCTTGCAACAAAATTGGCCGCATCGGCCATGCCTTCAATGGCTTCCACCATCCAAAACTGTTCACATTCAAAACATTAGTCAAAACATCCAACATTTACGAAAAAATAACTAAAAAAAACATGGAAATCAACAATTGATTTTACAAACATACCAGAAAAATGTGCGGGAAGCCATATGCATTCCATTTACGGAGAGGGACGTCCTCATTGCCAGTGCCCAAATTTTTTACAATATCAAAAAAAGTCGCTCTCCATATCTTATCTCCCCACGGATATCTCTCGCACATCGCGAGATCGTCACATATCTTCAATATATACAAATTTAAATCAGAATTGTTATTTTAAAAACTTTAACGAAATAATAAAAATTAAAATTAAGTTTACTTACCGCGAATGTTTTGTTTTCAACATGTTTTATGGGCCTACTTGGCATCAACACGGACGATATCACCCACGCGTATATCAACTTGCATACGTCCTCGGGATTCGACCCACGCCGAGACAACAAGTCCGTGATACTCGTTTTCAGAGCAGCAACAGAAACCACAGACCGCCCCCAGCCCGGAAAGTATTGCTCCTTCAACTGACCCTGTTCCTCGATTCTTTCTTTGTCATCCTCACTCACTGCCCCAAATCGCATCCCTGATACGAGGGCAAACTCCTCGATCCCGAACCTAACTGGCTTTCCATTTACCAAAAACCAGTGTTCGTAATTACTTTGATTTTGCACGCGTGTGCATACTCGAAGGTACATTGCGTGCAACACCGACGCCTTGAATTTGCCGATGCCGGTTAAGTAAAAAAAACTCCCGATCTGGGGATACGCATTTATAATATCCCAATGCACAGGTTTTAGGCAACTTACTATACTGCTAATATCGCTCCACGCACAACGCTGGGTTGCCTCTCCTTTTACGATCACATTACTGTAGTGAAAGGGCGGTAGTATTTCTCTCCGTAGGGTCGAGGTGAGTAATGTTTTGTATCCCTACAAAACAAACAACAAAAGCAAGATAAGTTTTCTGCCTGTCTGGCGTGTGGCGTGTGGCGTGTGAGGAGAGCCACACGCCAGGCATTTACGCTTGGCGTGTGGCGTGTGTGAGTTCCACACGCCACATGCCACCAATGTAAAATATGCATACTATTAACGTGTGGCGTGTAGCTAACCCACTCGCCAAGAACCATAGCGAGTGGCGTGTAGATAACCCACTCGCCAAGAACCATAGCGAGTGGCGTGTACCTAACCCACTCGCCAAGAACCCTAAACCTATTGTTCTTGGCGTGTGGCGTGTGGAAATCCCACACGCCACACGCCAAGAACAGACGCACGCAAATACGCGGAAATTTGCGAAAATAACACCAAAAATCTTACCTCAAATGGCCATTGTTGTAGGTTTCTGTCATCATCGATAATTTGTGCGGTTTCCATGCTTCAATTTGCTTCAATTTGAAAGATTTTTTTTTTTCTTCAGATCGACTCTTTCTTTCTCTCTGCTGCTGAGTTTGGTGTGTGTGTGTGAGTGTGTGTTTTTTGTTTGTTTTAATTTTAATTGATTTAAGTTGGATTGGGGTTTTTTTTAAAGGTTTATAAAGTGTGAGGGGGGTTTTTGATATTATTAGATAAAATTAAGAGTTTTAATAATTTTTACTTTTTTTTTTTTAAATGAGAGAAATGGTTTTGGCAATTTTGTAAAATCTATTTTTGCCTTTGGCAAAATTGAAAATCCCTCTACACTGTCATGTCAAGTGTCGGTTTGCTAGAGCTTCAATTTTCCTTGGTGGAACCTGTTTCTCAAGTGGTGAAAGATAGTTTAGAGGAATAATCGATGTGGACATAACTAATTATTTATTTAAATTACGTTATGTCGATCAGATGATTAAAAGTTAAGGTTTCATATGTTTGAACATACTTCAATGAGAAACTTGAGGAATTGGTGTTCTTTTCAAGATATATATATATATGATGAAAAGGTATTTTTCATAAAAAAAAAATGAAAAGGAAAAAGAGGATGAAAGTAACTTTTGATATTAGATTTATTAGATTATATTTGATCCAATTAAAGTACTTTCAACACCCAATATATTTCTTTTCTCAACAAGAAAAAGAAAAGGGGAAAGAAAAGGAGCCCAATATACTGCCATGTTTTCCAATTAATTTTAATTCAAATGGATAATTGAATAAATTCATGTTTTTTCATTTTCGATTATGATTACAAAAAAAAAATTATAATTATCTATTATTATAATAAATCATAATCACAAAAGTTACTATTTTAACAATTAGTTTTCACTAAATGTAAAAGTATAAAGAAAGGTCATCTTCAAAGATCAAATTGGGCTTGTTGACTTGAAATGGGCTCTGAAAGCCCATTAATTTGTTCCATTTCGCAATTAATAAGTTTTGCTGGAAGCCTGGAATCTCACCTAGTGGGTCGGGTTGCCACATATTCGGGGTAAACCTCAACCCGTTTCCATTCTTCAATATTTGTGGTTTTAGTTTGAACTAATTGAAAATATATATTGTGAAGGTTTTACATAAACGGGTAATAAGTCTAAGTAATTTAAGTAGTTATTAACCATGTATGCTTGTGATTCAATATTGTATTATTATTAACCTCTTTCCGCGACTCTTATTTAATTAATGAAAAATTAGTACCTACACCGGTGGATTTAATCCACCCGGCTTAATGAATTATGTCGTCAACATATATAAAAAATGTTTTCCCCATTCTCCCGACTTTATTTTACTAGTTAGACATTGCAAAAGTATATATAATTGATTATTGCTGGTGTTGTGATTAATTACTTTTATATTATAATAACCAAACAAGAATATTAAAAATATGTTTAGTGTCATCTACAGTTTCTTTTTGGGGATAAATAATGGCATCTACATGTGAACAAATGATGTTTGGATTGGACAAAAAGGAACATAACAAGAAATTCCTACTTGTATTCCTTGTCAAAATATGAGTATATGTAATGGACAGAACAGAACAGAGCAGATGAGTTTGTATTTGTTTTTATGGGATTTGCCTTTTGACATATATAATAAAAACAGAGGAAAGGGGTTTCTCATGATCCCTAGATCTTGTGTGTGTGTGTGATATTAATACATACATTTATATATATATATATATATATATATATATATATATATATATATATATATATATATATATATATATATATATATGATATATATTGTGAGATTTATTGCGATCCACACATTGTTGTCTCCGGCCCAACGTGCACTGCCATCTACTTTCAACCAGGACCTCTTGGGAATCCTATGCATACATATATCTAATACATATATATAGCTACGCTTACCAAGTTAAAGGTAGATTAATTCCCTATATATTATTAATGGTAAACGTGGATATTTTTTTTAAATGGGTCGAATAAAGGTCCGACTAGTTTGAATCCACGAATATATTATTATGTTGTCATGATTGTCTCTTCTGCTGGGATAAAGTCCTGTACCAGGTGAACTAGTTTGCTCGGGGTGATTCCGGCATGCTTAAATTAGAAAAAGTAAATATAAGAGCATAAATAAAACGAGAGATTTAAATGGAAAGACACACCGATAACTATCATATTTTATTGTAAAGGTCGTAGTCCAGTGATAATCACTTACAAATCTGATGGTCCAGGACCAAGAGATTATGAATTTACTCTAGTTTAATATTAGTGTTTGATAGTGATTTATTATTTATAATTTTTTATACTTTGCAATTATTAAAATGATTTTGAATAGAATGATTTATGATAAATGTATTTAAAAAAAAAAAACAATCATACCTTGATGGAGCATATATTTATATAGAGCTAGTAGGAGAATCTTTTGATATTTACGTGATTTATTTGTCATGATTGGAAACGTACTTATCCCTTGATTTCTTACGTGAACATTGGCGGAGCTACGCCTAGTGTGTGTGGTGGGGGATGGACCCTCTGATCCTTAACCTTTCTTTAGAACTTTAGCTAGCTACAATTTAAATTTATGTTAACTTTCGTGTTAAAATTAAAAGTACTCTTAATATAATTTAAGTTTGCCTTCTAATGGACCCGCTAATTAAGATTAAAAATTTACATCAAAGGGGTTCGCTTCAACTTTTAACTATAATGTGATGATAAAACTTTACTCTTCGCTCACTTATAAAATGCTAAAAAAATGCACGTACGATGTACCTGTATAGTTTATATTTCATGTGTATTTTTCTTATATTTGAGAAAAAATAATATTCTATGTCCTTAATTATCATATATTTATGAGTGATATTCAATTTATGTATATTAATTATTATTGTTTTACCAAAAAAATTGATGGCTTTAAATAGTTCTAATAAAATATAAAATGATGACTGATTTAGTCTAGACATCTTATGAAATTTGTTCTAAAATAAAATCGTAAAAATATTATTTAGTTTATTCCATAATATTAGTTTTCATGTTAAGTTTATACGTTATTCACTGATGACACATGTTTCATCCGTTTCTTCACAAAATTCACCTGAATTTTCATCGATTGAGTGAGCATTTTTTCTTTCTGGTTTCACCAATTTCAGCAGAAGATTCATATGTTTCCACTGTTTAATTTTTTGACCAATTAATATATTTATTCGATTATAAACTTTTTTATTGTTTTTTCATTTTTCGTTGATTTTTTTCTAATGTAAACCATTTTTACCTTGTTTTTTGTCGGTTAAAGTTTAACCCGTTTTCACCTATTTCACTAATTTCACAAGTTATTCACCTGAATTTTTCATTGATCAAACATGTTTTCACCGACTTTAATTTTTTTTTTTAACTTTAATTTACCCTTTTTTCACTGATTTTATCCGTTTCTTTACAAATTTCACCCAAATTACATCAATTCATATGTTCTCATTGTTAACTTTTTTTTTACTTGTTTATATTTTTTTTCCCTTTTTTTTTTTTTGTAGATAATAATATTTTTCATTGTTTTCCCATTTGTGGTTGATTTATTTTATTTTTTGGGTTTAAACCATTTGCCTACCAATTTCACCTCATTTTTGTTAAACTATTATATAACCGATTTCACTCGTTTTACTATTTGAACCCGTTTTTACCTATTTTACAAGTTTGTTCACTGCACATGTTATTCACATAAACTTTTCATTGATTAAATATGTTTTTATTGACTTTATGTTTTTTTTACCGATTTGACCTTTTTTCATCAACTTTACCCATTTTTAAAGGATTTCCATCGGTTTCATCATTTTTCTTATAAATTTCAGTCGAATTAATTTTCATCAATTTTTTCTTTTTTTTAAATCGATTGTACCCGTTTTCATCCATTTTACCCGTTTTTTTTTATCGATTTCAAATGTATTTACAATGTCACGTGCACTTTTTTTTTTACCAATTTCCCTTTTTTTTAACCAACTTCACCAATTCACCCGGACATTCATCGATTTCACATGTTTTCATATATTATTATTTTTATTTAAGCAATTTCATCAATTTCACGAAAACAAATTCCATGAAAATACGATGTTATGCATGCCTTAATATTCTTGATACTCCCTCCATTTTTTTATTTGTCGCTTAGGCAAAAAAATTGTTTACTTTTATTTGTCTTTTTAGGAGTTCAATTCAAAATTAATTATTTTCTACCAATTTTACCCTTCTTATTAATGTTTATAATTAATGCTAATTAATACAGTGATTTTTTTTAAAAGAGTATTTTGAAATTTTTGCTTCAAAAAAGTGACTATTCATTATATTTTATAATCCGTATACAATCTTAAGGTAGTATTTTGCTTCTCTAGCCAGATAAACTTTAAGTACGTAGCTAGGTCATAAGAATTTTTTGTTCATTTATAAGTGAGATGTCATGCTATTTTAACTTTTCAATTTTTTTTTTTCTGTATAGCAGAATGATATTTAAGAGAATTTGATTTTAAGAATTTTCTTTTAGAGATTTGTATAAGACTTATATATATTGTACTAAATCTTTCAATGATACAAATAACATATATTTACTTAAAATATATTGTTGCTAAATTAAAATAATTTTACACATATATATATATATATATATATATATATATATATATATATATATTATAGGAGCTATTTAAAACAGCATTGTTTTTTTGTGTTTATTTTTTATTTTTTTATGTGTTATATGAGAAGAAGATTGAAATTATAAAAGTTGATGTAAAAGATAATTTATAAATTTTAGGAGTTAATGTAGGAAATAAATATAATAAGACTCCATGTCAAATTATACCTTTACCATAATTAATATAAAAATATTTCATTGATTTATCTTCTTCAACTATTTTTATGTATTTATCGTTGATTTAAATATCACTTTTCAACTCAAATAAGGGTATATTAGTCTTCATAAAAAAGAAAAAACTTAAATTATTCATACTTTTATCATAAAAAAAAAAAATTATACCTTTACCATAATTAATTTAAAAAAATTCCATGTCTAATTATTCTTGTTCAACTATGTTTACATATTTATCATTGATTTAAGTATCACTTTTCAACTCAAATAAGGCCATAAGGGTATATTTAGCTTCAAAAAGAAAGAAAAAAACTTATATGATTAATACTTTTATAATAAGAATAGATATAAATCGATAAATTGTTTTTGTATCATTAGGTAAAGATCAACACAGATGAAAGTGTATATGTGGAGAAGAAGTGTATGGTTGTAGGCGGTCTGATTAGAGACGAACACGGAGGCTGGATCACGGGCTTTGCGAGATCACCTGGGGATGCTAGAGAAGGATTGACACTTGCTTGGGAAAGAAGGGTTCCAAGGGTGATCCAGTAACTTGACTTCGTAGTGGTTATCCAGTTTATTCACAAGGCAGATATTGAGTGTCAACCTCTTGGCGTGATTATTGAAGATTGTAGGAGTCTTGTGGGAAGGTCGTGAGAATGTCATATTCCTCACGGGCGAAGAGATGGTAATAAATGTGCCGATGTATTAAGACTATAGGTCATGAGGTCTAGAGAGTTTGGGAGGCGGCTGGGATAGAGGATAGTTTTGAGCCTTTTGGAAGAAGATATAATGTAGTTGTGTTTGTTTGCTTTTTGTAACCAAAAAAAGAACATAAGAAATGAAATATTTGATAAAGCCATCATTATATTTGTATGAAATTAAATTTAATAAAGCAAATGACACAAATTGAGCTTCAAATAGACTTCAACGTATCCTTTAATTATATTATACTATTTTATGTGATTGATACACACTTTTTCTATATCAAAACCAAGCAATTTTTTCATTAGAGTTTTCTAATCTGGACATATTAGCACTTGATATGCAAACTAACATTGACGACATGAGGTTGAACGAAGAGTTCCCAAAAAAAAATTAGGAGAAATTAAAAAAAATAAAATAAATAGGAATGTTATGTAACCCTTGTATAAATTCACTTTTAAAATTTGCAATGATTTTGTTAGTTGCTATAACAAACATGGATAATTGCGAAGTGAGTCTTTTTCCGCTGTGAAGCATAGCCAAAATTGACTTGAGAATCAGATGATCGAGAAATATATAAAAGGTTAAATGGCTCCATGATTACCTGTATAAAGAAAAATGATCGATAAATTAAAAAGGTTGCATATAGCAATTAGGCCCTCATTAGCTGTCTCGGATCGTTCTCGAGCTCATAGATGGATATTCCCATATATCAAATTGTTCAATTCAAAATTATTTTATTAGTTTACTAATGATTGCATGAGTGCAATGTATGTGTTCTTGATTTATTAAACTCTCAATTAGAAATAAAATTAACATGACGAATCAAAAACAAGAGAATCAACTTCTATCCATGAAAACAATGTGCAACTTTCAGTGGTTAGCTAATTAATAAGTTACCATTATGTATTTCAATTAGCATATATTTTTAAGTATTTGTTTTTATTGGCACAACATTTACCATAATATAAAACTAAGATAGAACAAATTAATCATCCTTTTATTATTAAAGCAACCAATTAACTGAGACAATTACATAAGAAATAGAAGTCGTTAAGAGGAAATATTAACATGGTGTAGGTACGTAATGTCACAATTAAAGGGTGACAACTCACTATTCGAGTTTAATTGACAACATTCTACTATGATGTAAACATTTAGCTTTTAAGTAGGTGCAGTTGTGAGTTGTGATATAAATAACTTCAACCAGTGAAAAGAACTAATGAATCTCATTAAAAATGGGAGAATCACTAGATGTGTATATAGATGGAACTAATTTATTTTCATACTTTTAAATATTTCAAACAAAGATTCTGAAGTGAACCTATATATAACAGCAAGGAGATGGCCCACTTAGGCCATTTTCAATGGTGGGGATTCAGGACTCGGAGCACGGAGGTTGCCCCTGTTCCCACCTCGAGCTCTGTCCGGTCGTTTTCAATGTCAGGGCTTCGAAATTAATTTTTTATTCAATGTTCAACTCTTGCCCACTCTTAGTTATAATTATAGTTTTAATTTTGTTTTTAATATTACGAGTAATAATACATTAACTATTTTAATATAATTCAATTATAAAATAATATTTAAAATTAAAGAGAGTAAATAATCATAAAATTAAAAATTGACACATAATAGGAAATACAACAAACAAGAAAGAAAATACAATAAATTATTAAGATTTTAATTTAAGAAAATTTTATTAAATTAAATAATTCAATTAAAAAATGGTGACTACATATATTTATTAAATACTAGTGAATATACAATTAATATACTAACAAATTTTATTAAATAATTCAATTCTACAAATTTTATTTAGTGTAGGAGGAAACTAAATTTTATTGTCTAGTTCTTTAAATGATTAAAATTTCCTATTTAAAAACATAAAAAAAATTAATTAAGAAATTAAAAAAAATGATCTAATCAGGTGGCGCCACCTGACTTAAAGAGGGGGGTGTGGTTTTTCTTCCTCTTGCTCAAGCGAGAATGGGCAGCAGTCAAGGCTCGCGCCAGCCCTGACCCCAGCCCCGACCCGTTCCCGTCCCAGTTCCAACCCCGCCTTCGCACCCAACCGCTAGAGACGGCTTTCCTCTCGACCCCCGAGCATGCCACGTCCCCGGCCCCTCCAAGTACCATTGGAGATGGCCTGAGTGAAAAATTTTGCGCTTTTGTCATGTTCCGTGTTTAAGTTTCAAACTAATTTTAAAGAAAAGACTTGGTAACGAATAAGTTATATTTGCTATTGTGCAAGTAAAATAAAACAAGGTAAAAAGGAAAATTCTTACCCAAACCGGGTTTGGCCGCACCCAAAGCAACTACATGGCAAGTGTAATACAATTGCTTTGGGATTGGATGTAACTCCCAGGAGAGTGATCAATCACAAAGCAAGTGCAATACACTTGCTTGGTGGTTAGATGTGTTTGGCCAAGCACTTGGACAAGAATTTTCCGGTAAAAAGAGAGTTGTCAATGGTGAAACTGATTTAGCAATAGAACAAACATATTAGGACTTAGGTGAAAAGATATTGTATTTATATCATCAATAACAACAATTCCTTGAATATCTCGTCTTTATATAATAATAGCTACTATAGCAATGCTACTTGCGACCATAAAATTTTCCATATAATTAATTGCATAAGACTTTGTTCAATAGGATATGTACTAGAGTATATATAAATTTCAGAGTTGTATTGTATTATTTTATCATATCAATTAAAACTATCATTTTATAAATAAAATATGCCATTTCTATTAGTTTAAAAATTTAACAGACATTCACCATTTGTTTGTAAAGAAAGACAAAATTGAAGTAATATTGAATCTCCTTGATAATCAATGTGTTACAGTACAAAAAGGAAACACTTATAATTTAAATAGAACACTACACTTTCTCTCAAACTTTAACCAATATTCTTAGAGTTGGACCGGATAGTGAACCGGTGAATTAACTGGCCACTGGTTTTACTGATCGAATCGCTCGAGCCACTGGTTACATCGGATAACGTCATAATGATATGATAAATATATTTAATTTTAAAGTATATACAATATGCATAAAATTTAAAACTTTATCCTTCAATTGATTAAAAATATACAAAAACTTAGAATATATATATATATATATATATATATTGGTTACAAACAATATATTTAAATTAAATCATATTATATTTATTTAACTTATATCATAATGGTAATACGATACTAATTAGTAAGCTCATATAAATATTCTATTATTATATTTATTTACTTAAAATATAAAATTGTAAGTTAGAAATACAATAAACTAAGAGAGTAATACATTTTAAAATATGATTATGTATACAAGTCTAATATTCAAAATTAAATTTAAATAGTATATCGATTTGATTTTTAAACTTTGACACTCTTTATCCTATAAATAATATAGTTGAAAATAAATATCTTATATAAAAACTTTTAATAAGAAATTATGTCAGAAAGTAAAATTAGTTTTAATTTTTATTAATAATGTGTAAAATATTAAATTGAGTTAATTATCATAGTATTAATTTATAAATGTGTAAAATTTGAGTTAAAATATTAATTTGGTTATAAGTTTTCTATAATATATATATTTATTTACCAAAAGTTTAACAAAAATGATGTCGCTCAAATGATAAAGATGTTATGTTATATTTAAGAGGTCATGTGATCAAATCCCTCATTCTACAAAAAAATTCAGTTTATTTTTAATATAAAAAAAAAATTTGAAAAAAGAACTAAAGAAAGAAAGGAAAATCAGAATCGGTTCAAACAGGTTCATGCTGGTTTTCAAATTTATTCATCATCAATCATGATACTAGTCGGTTCGACCGCGAATCGGAGGTATGTCCGATCCGGTGAACTCCCTAAAACCAATAAACTTAAAAATCAGTATGAACCGATCCAATGCCGGTGAACTGACGAAACGGTTTGGACCGGTTCAATCTTGAGTTTCTTTTTCTTTTCGATTTTTTTTAATATTAAAAATAGGTAAAATTGCAGAAACGTCCCAAACTAATTAGCGATTTTGAATTTTCGTCCCAAACTGTGTTACCTCACCGAATTTCGTCCTGCAATTTAATATTCTTTTGAAATATCGTCCCAAACTAATTACTAATTTTGATTTTTCGTCCCAAACTATATAAACTCACCGAATTTCATCCTGTAATTTACCGTTTTGTATGAATTAGTCCCAATATTAAATTTCTAATTTAATGGAAATGACGTTTCAATCTTGTAATTAGTTTGTAACGAATTCTGCAATATTATATAATTATTCATGTTAAAATTTACCATGTTATGATGTAAGCAGCCATGTTGTAATTTAACGGACAAATGCGCAATTTCCGTCTCATAATTAACGGTGGGACGATATTCCAGAAAAATATTAAAATACGGGACGAAATTCGCTAAGTTGATATAGTTTGGGATGAAAATCCAAAATCAGTGATTAAGTTTGGGACCATTTTTGCAACTTTGCCTTAAAAATAATTTGAAAACTTTTGTAAAAGGTGGAATTTGAATACCTGACATTTTGAATAATATCTTTACCATTTGAGCTACAACATTTCTATTGAACTTTAGTATAGAAGTTTATAAATAATAGAAAATTAGTAACCAAATTTATTTATAAATTAGATTATGATAATTAACTCAAATTAATATTTTACACATTATCATTGAAAATAAAAACCAATTTTATAGTTTTATGACAAAATATCTTATTAAAAGTTTTTCTGTAAGATATTTCTTTCCATCTATATATTTCTAGGATAAAAAGTATCAAAGTTTGAAAGTCAAATAGATATATTATGCAAATTTGATTTTGAATATTAGACTTGTATACATATTCATATTTTAAAATTTATTAATCTCTTAGTTTGTTGTATTTTAACTTACACTTTTATATTTTTAATTAAATAAATATAATCATAATATATTTATATGAGCTTACTAATTAGTATCATATTACCATTATGATATAAATTAGATAAATATTATATGGTTTAATTTAAATATATTCTAACTTTTTTGCATATTTTTAATCAATTGTAGAATAATGTTTAATTTTTATGCATATTGTATATACTTTAAAATTAAATATATTTGTTATATCATTATGGCGTCGTTCGGTCCGACCAATGATATGATCTATTCGATTAGTAGATGCAATGGCCAATCAATCAACCGGTTTATTGTCCGATCCGATTTTGAAAACATCGAGAAAAATATACGTTAATTGCAGTTGAGGGATGGGGGTAAACAATTTTCATCGATAGAAATGACTCCACAAATCTTTTTTATTAATAATTTATCAGCGAAAAATGCTAATGTGCTGGGTAGATGTTGAGTCATTAATTGATAGGTGGTAACTGGTAACTTAAAAATTTCGAGTTACAAACCAACCTTTAGTCCAAGTTTTGACAAAGGCAAACTGGTAAAAGAATACTTTTGCTACATGAAATTTCATATGATATAATTGCTAATAAAATAATCACATGTAAACATGTTTGTTTGGTGTTTGGGAGAATAGTGAAAGTTTGTAAAATAATTTTGATTTGTGTAAAATATTGTTCGAATTTTCGGAGAGTGGTTTGAGTACGGTAAATGTAGGTTTCTTGAAAGATTTTAGGTTATAGGTATAAGAATTAAGATGTGTAAGACTTTATTCCAAATCAAATTAGAGTTTGTGTAGGGTTTTTTTTAGAAATGAACAAATTAATAAAATTATTGTTTTGCTTGAATTTTAGGAAACTAGTTTTAAAAAAAGGAGAAATGATTAATTTATTTCAAAAAATAAAAACATAGTTATTTCGTTTTTTTTAAACGTAAAACAATTTTGAAAAATGCGACACAAAGTATTGGAAGCACACCAATTTGCATAAGAATTGTTTAGCCTCAATTTGCTCGAGTTATTTACATTTTGTTTATTTTAAATATATTAGACATTCACAGTACAAATGCAAAATTAAAATCTTAAAGTTATTTAAAAATAAAGAAAAAATAATATTAGTATTTTCATATTATATGATGTCATCTTCTTAAATAAAATTCGACCTAGTAATTAGATGCTGTTTTACAAAAGTTTGCTGCATTATTCAATTTTAGTAAAAGAAACATTGTGATATTATTAAAGCACAAACAATGTAGGTAAGAATATATATATATATATATATATATATATATATATATATATATATATATATATATATATATATATATATATAAGTTTGTTACTTTGTACTGCTCTTCCATTAGACAGCAATTATGTGTTGATTGAGAATTAGTGTCAAATTTTATATATGAAGATATTAATTAGAAGAACTATTCATTTAAGGAAAGAGAATTTTGTTCGGTTGGAGTAATTAAATTGCAATTAAAATTAAGAAAGAATAAACCAGTTAAACTAAGTTACCACCGGAAGAAAGGTAAAGGTAAAAGTAAAACAAAATCATTGGTAAAAGAATTTTCTGAGAAAAGAAAGAAATAATTGGTAAAATCACGCGCGAATTTGGCGCGTATACTACAAAAATTAACCTCCACGGAGACATTGATGACACTATTCTGACAAATGCATTCAAAGCCTTAACCTACACACACACACACACACACAAAATCTTTTCTTACAGCACACCAGTCCACCACTAATACTACTAAACACACTCTCACTCTCACTCTCATCTCTGCTGTAAAATAAATAAATAAATAAACAAAATAAGAATATATTACTACAATGAAATCTACTGTATTTATTTTATTTACAGCTTTCTCCAATTTTTCACATTAAATAAAATTCCACCCCACAAACGTGTGCATATATATACCCCACACACCTATTTAAGCCCCCAACTCAATTCCTCTTATTTACTGCTTTTCCTCCATTTTTCTCCTCTCCTCTCCTCAGGGTTTCTCATTTCACTCTCTACAAACACCCTTCATACAACTTTTTTTCTTCTTTCTTATTTGGAAAAAAAAAAAAAAAAAACATATTTTTCTTATTCTTCTTGTTTCTGTAGTTAAATTACTAAAGAAAAAAAAAAGTTATGTCTAGTTTGTACCCTCAAAATTTGAACTTCTCACCTGCTAGGAATATTCCTTCTCCACATCTAAGGAGCAACTCAGATGTTGAAAGGTAAAGAATATAAGATTCTTGATTATTATTATTATGTTTAATTTTGGGTGTGAATTTTTATTCATTTTTTGCTTTTTTTTTATTGCTTCAGCCAGTATTTGACAGAGCTATTGGCAGAAAGGCAAAAGCTTGGACCTTTTATGGCAGTTCTTCCTATTTGTAGCCGACTCTTGGATCAAGGTTTGCCTTTTTGATCAACTTTTGGATCTGGTTTTAGTGTTTCTAGCATTTCATTTATGCATTTCGTTGTGATTTCTTGTGTTTATACATGTTTATGTATGATTAGTTGATGTTGGTTAATGTGCAGATACCAAGAATTTGTCTTGTAAGTGATTCTGTTTTCGTTCATTTTTAGTTCTCAATCTTGGAAATTGAGTTAGAATTGATTATGATTGTTCTGAGATTCTCTGGATTATTGCATTCGTGATTGTTGAATTTTGAAATGCTTCAAGATTCATCTGTATCGTCTATGGATAGGATCAATTGATTTGGTAATTTATTGAGTCCCTTGTATTTACTAACATGGAATATATCAGTGGTGGTTGGCATTAGGCGGTGGGATTAGTTGTCATATATACTAACACGTTACACGTTTGTATTACGACAAAAGCATTTCTCCATTAGGTGGTGGGATTTGTTGTCATATATACTAATGCGTTACACGTTTGTATTACGACAAAAGTGCGTTCGAGTGCAATGAATGTGTTTAAAGAAATATATTGCCATGCGTTAAAGCACCTCGCATACTTGGTGACGAGGAGATGTAGCAATCGGAAAGGATATCTTTCACAATGAATGAAATTTTCTCGTGCTTTTGATTTAGCATAAAATTTTGAGTATCTTTATGAATCAAGTTTTGTGATAGATGGATATAATTGATTTTATTTTTAATTATTGAAATTTGCTTAATGCGGTGAATTTCTAATTTTACTTCAAAATATATTAACTAGCTTAGTCAATTTGCGTGGCAGTATATACTAGACTCGTTTCTCTTGCTTTTGAGAACATGAAAACTATTGATGGTGGTGGTTGAGATTTGGCGGTGTGTGCTTTATTTGCAACTTTTCATACGTCGTGTTTGAAAATACGACAAACCAATTTCTCAAAAAGATACTTTCGCTTTGTGTTAAAAGTACATAAATAATATTTTTTTAGGGGAATTATGGAAAATGTTTAAGCACCCCCATTCTATGTGATCGAGCAATGTGTAAGCTATTCTACCCTAGGTAGTGTAATGCACATTTAATGACACGACGTCGTAGAAAATGGATACAACATCTTTAGTGATGCAATTTGCTTTGTTCGCATGGAAATATTGGTGGTGGGCTTTGTTTCATATATTACAAAAGCATTTACAGAAAATTACTTTTCTTATGTGTCAAATTACATAAAATTGTTCTTTGGGGAAAAAGAAGTGATGCTACGCGTGAAACGCTCGTCTCTGCACGTGTAGAGAAATGTGTTAGCAATTCCATTCTTTTCTAACAATGATTTGTTGGGTATCACATATTTAATGCATCGAGTTTGAGAAAATGAAAATGACGTTATGTAATAAGTTGTCTCGATTGTGACTCTAATTTACATTTTAGATTATGTAAAAGTATCACTTTTGGACAGAAAAATAACATTGATTAACTTTGCTTATGCTTTGAATCTCTAATGATACTTCAAGAAACATTTATAAATCGTAGCTTAAATGATTAAGTATTTTGCTTAGCATTGGCTTTAGTTGCCATGGAAAATGATTTGCAGTTTCTAGAATAAGATTATTTTGTTACATGATCATTATAAGTGATTGGATACGGGCTGCTGTATTTTATTTTATTTAAAAAAAAAAAAAAAAACTTGACTATATTATTGTCATATTCACTCGCGTATAAGATTATGCATATGTAATAGTTTTTTTTCTTCTAATGACAGAAATATTAAAAATTTCGGGAAGGATGTCGAACCATGGATTTAGCGACTATGACAGACTACAGCGTGGTAGTCCAAGTCCTGTCCAATCTTTAGATGTGATACCCGATGTGGGAGGAAAAGCTCTAAGTAACTGGGACGGGAATTGCTGGAGCATCATTCAACAGGAGGTTTTATAATTGGATCATAACTAATTTTATTATGTATTTTTGGTACCGTTTGATATACTAAAATTAAGAATTGGTTTATTTGTGCAATAGAGGTTAGGTGGTCCGCAGGGCATGACAATCGACTGGCAATCTGTGCCTGGAAGTCCAAGTTCTTTCATGGCAAAAAGGGTAATGCGCTTAGAC
Organism: Penstemon barbatus; assembly: GCA_003313485.2. NCBI lineage: Eukaryota > Viridiplantae > Streptophyta > Magnoliopsida > Lamiales > Plantaginaceae > Penstemon > Penstemon barbatus. The sequence continues at coordinate 8,063,937 of CM064877.1, read as the reverse complement.
ATTCCAGTCGATAGGTATCCCAACGTAAGTCATTTCCAGAATTTAAATTTAACTAAGTTTTTTATTTGATTTATTTAGAATAAAAATTTCTGAAATACAATTTTGGAACAGTTCAACTTTGTGGGAAGACTTTTAGGTCCTAGAGGCAATTCCCTGAAGCGCGTGGAGGCTTCCACCGGTTGTCGTGTCTTCATTAGAGGGAAAGGTTCGATTAAGGATCCGGACAAGGTATATAATATATAATATGTAATAAAATGCTTGTATTAGTATAATTTGTTGATCATTAATTATTAATTTTGATGATGATATGATATGATATGATATAAATGAAGGAGGATAGTCTGAGGGGAAGACCAGGGTACGAGCATTTGAGTGATCCATTGCATATTTTGATTGAGGCTGATTTACCTGCTAATATTGTTGATGTACGTCTCAAACAAGCCAGGGAGATCATTGAAGAGCTGCTCAAACCTGTGGTAATATATATATATATATATATATATATATATATATGTTCATATGCTCATATATTCTTCTCTTATAAGAAATATAAGAGAAATGAATTAATTTCGTGTTTGTTGATGTACAGGAAGAGTCGCATGATATGTACAAGAGACAACAGCTTAGAGAACTGGCTATGCTTAATAATATCAGGGAGGAGAGCCCCCAACCGCAACCGCAACCACAACCACAACCAAGGGGGAGTGTGTCTCCATTTTCTTCAAGTGGATTGAAACGTCCCAAAACCGGTTGGCAATAATACTATGATGCGACTCCAAGATGCATCATCTTTATCTTGTTATGCCCAACCCCAATCTAAGGAACCTACCTGCAAATGAACAAGTGATAATGTAAAAAGGAGACTATTGCGCTACTGCTTCAGTTTTTTTTTTTTTTTTCCTTCTTTCTTTTTCTTTTCTATTGTTGTAATGAGTAGTTAAATTTCTAGGATTTAATATTAAATTTATTTGTTATTCAACTCTTTTTTCTTTTCCTTTTATTATTATTACTCCCTACTTTAAGTGCATCTGTTTTCTGGTTTGTGACACTCCTACTGGTGTATTAATTTAATAGAGTATATATATAACCTCAAAAGTCAAAACCTTTGTTTTTAGAACTACTCATTTATGCAATTATGCCATGTTAATAGGTATTTTACCCTTCCCCTAAACATTGAGGACATGTTTGTTTGGTGTTTCGGAAAGTAGTTTGAGAGAGTAGTGGAGCTTTGTGAAATAATTTCGATTTGTGTAATGTTGTTTGTTTGGGTTTTGAGAGGGTGGTTTGAGAAATAAAGTAGATATAGGTTATTTTTGGAAGAGTTTGATTGTAGGTGTACGATGAGTAAGACTTTATGTCAAATCATGTTTGTTATATGATATAAATTGTGTAAGAGATAATTTTTTTTATGTCATATCAGAGTAGAGTTTGTATATGTTTTGTTTAGAAATAAGAAAATTGTTGTTTGTTTGGCTTGTAAGAGAATAGATTGAGAAAATTGAGAGATCAAAAATTTATTTCAAAAAGTAGAAATCATGTTTGTTTGATATTCCTCAAACACGAGTTTTTTTTAGAAAATGCCAAACAAACAGGCCATGATACTTTTGATTCGTTAGGGCAGAAAGACATTGGGTTCGATTAATTACTTAATGTGGTTATTTATCTAATTTAATAATATTCTTGGTACTTTATTTATTTTTGTAATTTGATAACAATTGAATTGACTTAGAGTTATTTGCACTTACACCCCCTGAACTATTGTTATTTAGCAGTTATCTTCAAAAAAAATTATTTATTTGATAATCACACTCCTTCTACTAACAAACGATCAATTCCTCCGTGCATAACTTATTAAATGTCCATTTTACCCTCCCCTTAACAACTACGTGAATCATTTTCCCCCTTCAGAATTACTTGAATAAATTATAGTAATATGAACTTAGGAACATTTTCAATTGCTTTATTTATATCGCAATTTTGTCTAAAAAATCGTACTAAACTTAAAACTAGTTTCTTCCATGATTCTAACCTAAAAACTCGGACAATGTCGTTGACAAGTCTACAGATGAAAGTTATAACCAAGGCATCAAAATAAACATATATGTTTTGCACTTGGAAATATTAACTATTGCATAATTCCAAGTGCATAAACATATATGTCTTTATTTTGATACCTCGGTTATAATTTTCATATATATATTTTCCAACACCATTGTTTGAGTTTTTTAGATTAGAATCGTAGAAGAAACTAGCTTATTTTGTGTGTGATTTTTTTAAGCAAAATTACAATATAAATAAACAACATTAAATGTTCTCAAGTTCATATTAATAGAATCAGTTCAAGCAATTCTCAAAACAATAATCGATTCAAGTAGTTGTTAAGGAAGGAGGGTAAAATCGACATTTAATAGGTTATTAATGGTGGTTTGTTACCATATCGTGATTGCCAAAAAATAATTAAATTTTGGTGGTAACTATCAAATAGCAATAGTTCAGGGGGTGTAAGTGCAAATAACCCATATATTTTGGTACTTGACTTATAGTCCCAAATCCGTCTTAGTATTAATTTGGAAACCCGAATAATTGTAGGATATGACGGGACGGGACGGATGCGGGTACCCAAAAAAAATTGTCATAATATATACTTGCAAAGATGGAGACAATTAATTACTGTTACATTCATCCTACACTGGTGGATTATGTTGGATGATAAATACTTGTGCATAAGAGGACAAAAAATTGTCATCTCGTACACACTTATTGCTCATCTAGTACCCAATAGATTGAATCCACTAGGGTAGACACATAATTTGGCTGAAGGATAAGTGCAAAATTGAGTTGGTCAATTAGTTAACTTATATCCATTTCGCAAATATTGTGGGCACACACACTTCCTATGACTATGAGGCCATGATTTTAAGCAACATCAACTATAATATATAGATATTTTATTTATATATCATATATTAATACTTGGGCTGGACTCACGGGTTGAACTTGGGGGCCAAGATGGATTGGACTATAAAAAGAGCTAAGGGGTTCGGGTTGGAGAGGTCGATTTCAAACTCATTGCGTATTTTCATAAGAAAGTATTAATTTTTTAAATTTGGGTATCCAAACCCAAAATACTCATCCCATTCGAGTATTTAATTTTTAAGTAAATGGGATTGGACGGGTTTGAGTTACTGAAGCCAATGCCCTCCCCTACACTTAAACTTAGTTTTGGATAACCATCAAAATACATTTATAATAATAAAAAAAGTATTTTTCGTAAAACAAAAAAAAAAGTAATCTTTTGAATGCATGAAAGGGAACTAAAAGCCCAATTATGGTCCAATGCAAACTCATAAAAGCCCATTATCAGCCCAGCATGTTATTATTATTATTATATTTAAAACAACAGATGAGCATCCTACGTAAACAGAAACTTCTCGAAATCGGATCGATTCTACAGAGAACAAAAAAGAAAGAGAAATGGGGAAGCAGCCGGTGAGGATGAAGGCGGTGGTGTACGCTTTATCTCCGTTCCAGCAGAAAGTTATGCCTGGCCTCTGGAAAGATCTCCCCGGAAAAATCTCACATAAGATCTCCGACAGTTGGCTCAACGCCACTCTCTTACTCACCCCTCTCATCGGCACCTACTCGTAAGATTTTTTCCTTTCTATATATTTATTGATTTTTATCTGTTAGATCGGATTTAGATATGTTTAATTTTGTAATTGAGGAAGAATTATGAATCACAATGCAATTTCACGATGCTGAATTTGAGCTCATTTCCTACGTCGTTGATGAGACTAATAGTATAACTATGAGTTTTATGTAGATAATTTTATGATCTCATACATAATTATGTAACTATGAGTTTTCTTTAGGTAGTGCTCCCCACTCGAAAATTGTGAATCACAATGCAACAATGTATGAGTATTCTGTAGATAATGTTATAGAGCATACAAGAAGAATCTAATCCATAACATCACGAGCCATTGTTATTTGACTCGACTTACTTGATGCTGATTAGATTATCATTAACCAATCTCTAGATTGTAATTCCTCAATGCAGACTTTATTTGATATTTTTCCTGACTTACTGGGAGTGCATTAACTCATGGTATTAGAGTGTCATTAGCAAAATGCATGATCTGTTTAAGTATTATACTACAAGGCTATTTAATTTCAAGTTCAACTCAATTTTATTCAAATTATTGAAAAGTTTGGACAGTAGTCAGTTGATTAGATGTGATCTAAATGTTGTGTATTTGAGTGGGGAACCATCAATTAGATTTGGCTTGGAGTTAGGAAATTTGAATTGGAGACTTTGTAACACTTCATGCGTACTCCGTGAGAGCCCTCTTGCTTCATTAGACCATGTTCAATTACTTTTGGCCAGTGAGTATAACAAGCCGAGGAGTCTATCCCATGCGCAATAAGATCCACAGGTTTATAGTTAGGCAACTGTGGATGTTGGACAGATCAATGGATGGTTTAAAGCTACACAATGGGTAATAAAGGTCAAACAAGAATAGATTCAAGCATGAATGGCTCCTCAATTGTAAGAGTTATTCCAAAAATTTTAGCTTATCTTCTTTACATATTCTGAGTTACTCCCAAGTGCTATTTGATCAAGTTTTAAGGCGTTCATGCACCTATACATATGAGAAGATAAAAGTTTTCTAAAGTGGCGCAATATTGAAGAAGTTTGGGTTTAAAAGAGTTGATCTTTAAAAGATAGCCAGAGATGCTGATTGGTGCTAGGTTTAAGTATCATTTGTGTACTAGTGGACTGGACTTGGGCTACAGAGTGGCAACATTATAAATATAATTTTGTTGATCTGATCATGTTATCTTTTGAAAGTGCACTGGAACTGGACGTAATATTTTTGTTGTTTGAGTTTACTTTTGCATTTTTCTTTTTATGAACTGGGGATTAAATTGATCACTGATGTAAATATAAAATATACACGGATGCGAATGCATGTGAAAGTTTTGACTTTTAATTGTTTGTTATCTTTCTTTTATGTCTGATAATCAATCCCTCTTTTGCTGAATTCTTTGAAAGTAGAGATTGGTTGCATCGTTGTGATCTTATTCCACAATTTCAATTACTTGGCTTGTGAAAAGCTTTATCTGCATCATGAACTCGTCCTTTTTTCCCACTTAGCGAGTAATATAAAGAAGTGTTTCACTCTTCCTCTTGTATGTGCTTGTAGGTATGTGAATTGGTACCAGGAAAAGGAGAAGATGGCGCACAGATACTGAAGTTATTAACACCATCGAAATTATTTGTGAAAAACTCTCTAGTTTCTAGTTTCTAGTCTAGTTTACCAGTCAATAAGCTAATTGTCCCGATGTGAAGGTCATGAACCCCCAAGTCATTTCCATTTGCAAATATAAGTTCTTTTCGTGTTTGTTACTATGATGTCCCTGAGGAGACTGCTTGTTTGTTAATTTATGATAAATTAAAAATGTGCGGTTTATCTATGAATTCACTGATTTCCATGCACGACATAGAATATATGCGTTGTTTCTTGAATTGAGTAAGAAAAATATTTGGATTTTGTCTCGATTTGAACTTGTTCAATATATAACGTATGAGTATTAACAATTTGAAAAGTAAAAATTGAAGACAAATAGTATTACATTTGAATCATCCACTTTGGAGGCCCAACTTGCAAACGTGAATATGCAGCTGCACCGGGCACAAAATGTGTTGTTCCGTCTCCTTTTACATAAATAAGGGGTAGCGGTGAATGTTTTTTCGTAAATATATAAACAAGAAAAGTTGTAATCAAACAAAAAGTCGTAAAGGAGTTCAATCCAAAGATAAGTAAACATAGCTCAAAAGAGAAGTTGTCTAAATTTCATGACTGGTGTGGAATTGAATTTCAAATTTGTGATTTTTCTATTTTTGGGTTACTCATACTCTTCACATATTCTTAGTCAATTAAGTATGGCCTTTCTAAAATAAGATTTCATGGGAAAGAGGTGTACATGAGATATTCAATCTCAATCACTAAAAATGGCAACGATAAATCTGAACCACAATTTTTGATCAAAATATCCGACGATGATGTGGCATCGAACATTTGAAATAAATTAGAATTTGTTAAATTACATATAACCCTTTAATAAAAATAAAAAACAACATTAATAAAAAATGGTCATGATCCAATTCTCTTCGCCATGATTCGGTAGCATTCCGACCTTTGTTCATCGGGTCCTTTTGAATGAAGCGCTGGCATTGTGATTCATCTCCACCGAACGATTTTCACCTGAGATCGTTTAGTCTCATCGCTTTGGGAACCATCGGATTGGCGACAATATGCTCTTCCTTCAATATATTTTCATTTTATAGTTTGCATACCTACCACCATAAATATGCTTGCACTATCGTCTTATACCCAATCCGAAACGAAACCGTCGAAATCTTCTCCGTATTTGTTGTCTACAATGACAGAAACATCCACTCATATGCCAACCTAGAACACAAAAAGGCCTTATATTTGATAAACTAAAGACAAATTTCATACACTCTTAATGATAACCAGAATGAAGATAATATTCTAAATAGATTTGAAGCTACAACAATTATTTTCTGAAAACTCAAGAATTACCAATTAGTCATTCATGTTGTCTCTCGATTAAAATTTAAATTAGTATAAATTGCATTTTTGGATGGATAATTATTGTTTTCATTTTCAATTTTTTCAAGTGTTGCAGCAAGCTCTTTGCCGTCAATGACAACTAGTGGGTGGGGGGAGGGGGTGTTTGCAATGTTTTAGCTGGATTTATGAAAGAAAGAGACATAAATTATTGGACAAAAGGGTAAATTTGTCTTTGAAAAAATAAATTATTTTGACCTATTTTTTAAGGGGCAAGTGGAGGAAGGACTATCTTATATCTCATTTTAGACAATACCTTTTAACTAAGTAAGTACATTTAAATCGACTTGTAGAATTTCTTTTCACATTGTATTTCTTTAATTTGAGTCTGTCTATTCTATATTTAATTGTGGGAAAATTAGTACCGATTTAATCCACTCGGGTGTTGGATGAATGCCACATTGACATGAAAGGACAATTTTGTCCTTTCATGTCAATGTGGCATTCATCCAACCCCAATGGATTAAATCCACTAGTGTAGGATCTAAGTATCTTTATCAAAATAGCCCAAAATCTTTTTTATATAGTAAGACTGGGGTCCTTTTTGATTGATATCTTTCACGATCTTGGCGTAGATCCTGATTTCTGCCCTGTCTGTATCCGCAGGGCTCAACACTTCTTCGGTTTCGAGCTCTTCTCTCGTATTTTCAAAATACGAAATAATGGCCTCCGTTGGAGAAGTATATTGTGCATTTTCGAGCAAGTCGGATAGTTCTTTGTGGCTCCGGTGGCGACTAGATCAACGAGTTATTGCTTTGCGAGAAACTTCCATCGAAGTTCGCTATGAATCTTTAGGCACTTATTATGAGATTTATGGACACTATCTAATAGTAAGAAGTATAAAAAAAAAAAATTCCTTAATTGTGTATAAGCTTAAAAAGAAAAGTGTTTATAATTGATGGTTGATTCATATCCGATTGAAAAGACTAGTGGGCCCCAGTAAAAAAAAATGTTTATGTTTTTAAGACAAGACAACAACCCTAAGAAAGAGGAGAAATCTTTTGAAATTAAAGTTGGGGCGCTTTCTCTTTGTCTTTCACATTTTCAAATTCCATCCCCAGCTCAAACAATACTCTCTAGTGTCTACTCGTAAGTAATAAGTCCTTCTCCTTCACATTCTATTAATTTTAATTTCACTCATCGATCGATCTCACTGCTTTCCTTATCGTTATGCTACTATATGTTATGTTTGATTTTTATACTCGCTCCATTTCTTGTGTGTGTGTGAAAAATGTGAAGCGAGATTTACCTTCTCGTGTTAAATGTTGATCACATATGCATCTGGATTTTATGATTTCATGCATATTTGTTACAAAGATTGTATTTTGACAAGGTTTCCTTAATCCCTATTTGTAAAATTTATAATATGGTAAAACACCACTTCTTCCCACTCGATTACAAAAAAAATTAAAAATAAATAAAAAATTTGTCCTCTGACTCTGAGTAGTTTAAGATTATTGCCAGTATATTGGGCAGAAGAGTTAGGTTGAATAAGACTGCACTATAGAAGAATTTTTTATTATTCTGTTTCTGTTACACAAATTTAATTGCAAAACTTCTGTTGATTGTCACTTAATTTTTCTTCCCAGTGAAAGAACTTTTCAAGAGGAAGAATATATTGTGAGAACAAGTTAGACAGAGACTCAATATGCGGTGTATTACCAATGATTATATGTTCACTATGCTTTTACTGAATTAGACTTGAAAATATATTTATATGAATATTAATTTGGCATTCTAATGGTAGAAGCTATTAAAAACTGCAGTGGGCTTATTAGTTACATCATACTTTATGTTCTTCTCTCTATTGAAAACTCATTCTACTGGATAGTTGCAACTGTGGATGGAAGAGGCACAAAAAGATCTGAATTAAACATATGGTGCATGTTCCTTGTGTTTCATTTGTAATTTGGCAATAAAAATATTGGTCTGCATAAATTCAGTAGGCTTTGAAGTCATCAATGGCAAAAGAAGACAACGTCGTCAATAGTTATGAAGATGCTCGCAAGCAGAGGCTTTTAGACAACAAACAAAGATTTGAGGTAATATGAAAATCTAGTCTTTTTGTGACCATGTGTGCTTTCAGTCGACTTTTTCATAAGTGTCCAAGTTTATCGTTTTCCATGTTTTTTTTAAGGAATTGGGGCTCCTAAAGTTATCGAAAAGCCTATCAGATGTTACAAAATCTGAGAAGAAGTCGCAGGTAATTGACGTTCTAATACTTTTTGTATGTAAGCAGAAATTGTATTGCTTCTTAATACATAGCTCTTCATTATTGTTCTTCTCCACATTTATTTCCTTTCAGCAACGTCGTTTTAGGCCAAAACCAACTAATAATCTCATGATGGAGCCAAGGCGCTCATCTCGTGCACGCAATCCAGTTACTTCATACCGTGACGATGTAAGTCTTCACATTTTCTTTTTTTCATGCTGCTTCTAAACGACTAAAACTTGTCGACTGGTATAATTGAGTTCCTGAAATACTATTGTGAGAAAATGTGATTTAATTAGTTCACTGCATTTAATTGCTTATGTTGAAAAGTGGTCATCGCAAGTTGATGTTGAGCTTCCTCGACTGCGTAAGCGATCAAGGTTTGATTCTTCATGGACAAGGTAAATATTTCTGATGATTTATTCAGACTTCCATCTATAAATCAAGTCTAGCAGTTAATGTTGCCAATTCCTGAAATTGCAGTTATCTTGCAAGACCAGTTGAAGAAGTTAAATCTGCCACGTATGAGGAAAGAGCTAAAGCTTTCAAGTCTGCGGAGAAGCTCCAAAGCAATTTACAATCTGGGAATCCATCTTTCGTCAAATCAATGGTTCGATCTCATGTTTATAGTTGTTTCTGGTTGGTAAGTTTCTTCACGTTTCTCATTTATATGCTGCACAATCATTTTTCTAAATACTATTATGAATTTTGCTATCTCAATTCGAGTAGGGGCTTCCAACTAAATTTTGTGTTGACCACCTACCCAAGTCCACAGTAGATATGGTGTTAGAGAATGAAAAAGGTATGGAATATGATGCTGTTTTCATTAGCAAGAGAACTGGACTTAGTGGTGGATGGAGAGCATTCGCATTGGATCATAAACTAGATGATGGTGATGCTTTAGTCTTCGAACTAATCGAGCCCACAAAATTTAAGGTTTGTTTACTTAATACCATGTGAATTATAATCATAACATGGATAAATTAATTCATTCTTGATTGATTTCTGATTTGGCAGTAACAATTGTCTAGAACAAAGTGTTCTTTTCTTTTTTTGTTAAAGTTATATTTGGCCTTTATAAATACTACTTATTGATAATTGAATGAACATTGAGCAGGTTTACATAGTTAGGGCATTTGATTGTGAGGATGAAGACGACAATGTTCCAGTCGAAGCAGTTGAGGGTGAAGCTGAGGACGAGACAGCCAAGATGGTGGCAAAAAAGGGAAAGAAGAGTGACAACGGACAATCAAAAAATTCGACGGAGTCCAAGAAAGAGAAGTCCCCACAGGTTTCAGCAAGCAGGAGGAGTTTGAGAAATAAGTAAGTTGGATATGTGACTGACATAGAATACAAGGGGTAGTAGGCTTTTGGGAGATGGTACCTTAAGGGAATGGGATTAACTCTTTCCATTTTGATGAAAACTTAACTAAGATTGGCTGTTGGCTTGTACTCCCCCTCTTCAGAAATGAATCTGTTCAGATTAATTCTTGTCATTGTAGATTTACTTCATGTGCTGGTCGTAGAAACTTTATTCCAAAATACCATGATGTAGAACACAAGAGAAGAAGAGATTTTTAGTTCTTTTTGTTTGTTGATCAGGCTGACACCTGTTACCAACTCGACCATGCTGCCAAAATGATATAAAAAGAAAATAAATATCCTGGTTACTAATTTTGGATGAATACCACGTGAGTATATGATAATTATTTGTCCTCTCATTCTCATTCTTATCTGTAGGGTATTCAATCTCAATGGATTAAATTCACTGACGTAAGATCTAAGTAACCGTAGTCTCAGTAATAAATTAAAATTTCTAAAAATAAATTTATAATGTTGATTTTGTAAAAATGGTTTCAGAAATAAAATTTAAGAATTTTTTCTAGAAATTATGGAAATGAGATAAATAATATGATAGTATTTTATGTCAAATTATGTTTAGAAATAAAATATATAAGAAATATCATTTAACACCAAATCAAAGTAGAGTTCATTTATGTTTTTTAAGAAAGAATATATTTTTCTTCAAACATATTTGCTTGTGAAAATTTAATAAATTATAAGTTTAATTTTAAAAGTAAAAAATAACATTATTTCACTTTTCAAAGAGTACCAAAATGCGGTAATGGTAATAATAATAATAATAATACGCCCAAAGGCTTCGAGTGGGGAACATGTTTCAATCCTACAGAAGTGTATAAAACATTAAAAGAAATATATATATATATATATATATATATATATATATATATATATATATATATATATATATATATATATATATATATATATATATATATATATATTTTTTTTTTTTTTTTATACATGTAACATTTCAAAGTTTTGGGTTAAAATGAATACCTCATTCTACTTCAATAACTTTTAATGTGTTTGCGTGTTATTAAGTAATATTGGCACACTGAAATTCTATATTCAAAGTTCAGGAAAATAATGCCATTTGATTAAATAAGTATCTGGCAGTTGGAGTTTACTTTATTCACTACTCAGTAGCAATTATATCAATTGTACCCCTTAATTAAAATATCAATTGACCCATAGTGAATCACCATTACATTCAAATCAGAAACTAATCCACAAAGAATGTAAAGTGATTATGACGTAATTTAAACAGAACTTCATTCAGCCACGTAAAAAACAAACTATGTATATATCATAAAAAGGCAAAAGTTTTTCATAAATAAGCAGGCCAACAAAGATATATCGAGTAACTTCAAAACACAATCTTCTGGCAATTTTGTAGTCCAATGAGTAAAATACTAGATGTGAAAACATAAAACAATATCCAAAAACCAAAGCAATGGTCCTGATGGAACTAAATATCTTCTAAGCAGTTGCACCTTCAGATAAAAATGCTCTTCCTGATGGACGGTTGGCCAAAGGTCCATGACATCCCCAAAGCTTCAAAAAACATAACCATTCAATAAGTTTCTCATGCAATTGTAAGATTGCATCAATCATCACAACACTCAGCCGTTACTATAAGAAACTCAATTTGATGCAAAATTGAAGGAAACTATATGAAATCATTTTTAAAAGTTATGAACAAACCTTGGCGTTGACACCATCTGGTTGAATCTTGTTTTCTGATTTCCATTTCACGTAATCGGAGCGGTTGAATTTGGTAAATCCCCTGACATTCAAAATGAAAAGCATTACTACATACTGTAAATTTATGAAAATGAAAGGAAGTCGATTAAAACTACATAGTGTCACAAGTTAACAGAATAAGACACAAAATTACTAGAAGTTTTAGTAAATTAAAATACCACTTCCTGCTGACAATAATCTTTTGACGACCAGGGAACTTGAACTTAGCACGACGAAGAGCCTCCTGAGCGTGGTGGCTATTGCCATCCTTGCAACGGACAGAGAGAAGAACCTGGCCGATAGCCACACGAGCACAAACACCCTGAGGCTTTCCAAAAGCACCCCTCATACCAGTTTGAAGCCTATCAGCACCAGCACACGACAACATCTTGTTAATACGCAAGACATGGAAGGGGTGGACTCTGACCCTCAAATGGAAGGCATCTTTTCCTGCAAACTTAGTCATGTACTTGTTGCATGCAATACGCGCAGCCTCAAGTGCTTCACTGGACACATTCTCCTTCTCCCAACTGACCAAGTGAACACAGAATGGGAATTCATCCACTCCCTTCTTCTTCATTCCAACATCATAGATCCTGATCTTGGGATCAGGAACACCACGACAATATCGTGATTTTGGGTATGGCTTATTCTTAATTTGGCGGTAACACCTTGCAGGTCCTACATACATAATTATGCACATATGAGTTAAGGCAACTACACCACACAATAATAAATTATCTCGAGACAACTCAATAGAACATACATGGGAAAAAAAATCCTGCACATATTACAATAATCCACTTTTACAGATGAATCAAGTTAACCCCCGCATTAATAAATCAAACTTCAACAATTTAAACAATGAAAAACTAGGTAAATGGTCCTTACACCTACGTATTCACATATATCTATATCATTTGATTCAATAATCATAATGTAAAACCATCAATATTATGTTTAGATCATGGATTTTACAATGGAGAACAACAAGTAAACTCATTCCATAATTCAAATGATAAAAAACTAAGAGCTTTAAATTTTTTTTACCTAATCCTTCCTTCAACAAATTCAAAATCGAAACATAGCTTTAGGGTCTAATAAGCTCAAATCCTTTCTATGATAGTTTCCCATATATATCAAAGTTCCTCAAAACCGAAAAGTGAAAAATAAGCCAAAACATTTAACATTTCTAATTAACACTGCATCACAATCCTAATAATTAAACCAATTTCTGCAGTATCCTAAATTTAACAAACAAAATGATATTCCTAAATGACAAAACCAAGGATCTAACTGAATCTAGCTGGATTAAGCATCAATACCGAACTCAATGTACAGATATGCGTAAGAGAAACTTACTTCTCCCCATGGCGAATCTCTGTTGTTGATCTGCGGCCAAGACAGAAAAAACCCTAACCTAAAAGCATGGGGAGAAATGCTGTTTATATAAGAATAAATTACAGCGCATGGGTTTGCGTATGGGCTTGCGTCATGTAATTTAGATGGGCCACTTTTATTGAATATAGTCCAGAATCTTCCTGGACTGGACGTTTCATTTGAAGGGCCGACAAGGCACATCCGCCCGCACAGATTAGTCCATTGAATTAAAAATAAAATATCAATAAAAATTGAATAAAATAAAACAAAAATGAGATACTCATTCTATTGATAATAATATTTGTTACTTCATGTTAAGTTCTTTTGGATTATAAATAAAAAGTGTAAGTGATTATCGATACTAGTATTTTTTTTTTATTTGGTTAGTAATCAAATAAATTTTATGATATAACGATACACTGTTGTAATAGAAAAATGAAATTGTATTTATCCAAAGAAAATATTCTAAATCAAATCAGATTAAATTTCGACTAACAAAAAGTAATTTATAATATAATGATACACTGTTGTTAATCCACATTTTTGTTTCGATTAATTAATTCAGTTTGGTTAATGTGGATTAACAAATCGAAGTCAATCTCCAACAATATAATGTTGTCAAAGAAAATATTTTATTGTTGCAGTGTTAAATTATTATTTTATGGGACATAACAATTTTTGAGAAAAAAAAATAAATATTAAAGAAAATAAGTTGCTTTGCTTTGCTTTGGAATTTGGATATCCGAAAGATAAGAATAATAAGAGAAAAAGTGAGGATACAAGATTTATCCTGCAAAAATTCCAAGTTTGCTCAAATTGTTGAATGCAATCTTTCGAAAAGGAAAAAAGAACATACATACTGCATAGTGTATTTTATTTTTATTTTTTTGGTTTCTCAAGGGTTTAAATGGTATTCTGTATTTGCATTCAAACTACCAAATAATTATTGCATTCAATCTGTTAATGATGTACAGTACAAATCCTACTCAAATAATCACTATACAAAAAAACTATGCGAATCATTCAATGCCAAAAAATATCACCTTGGTGTAACCGTGGGAACGACTCCACTTACAAGATCGCTTCCCGAAACATCTAAAGAAGAATACTGATTTCTTAGGGAAGAAGATGAAGACTGTGGGGTCACAACTCCACGATCGGTGACCAAAGAATCGGATGTCATATTGGTGTCGGATTCAGGCATCATTAGCCATATATTTTCGAGTTCTCTATATACTTCTGACATTGATGGTCGGGTGTCTGTCTCGTCTTGGCAACATTTAATGGCTAGATTTATGAACTTCTCTACACATTCCGAAGGATAAGATCCCATCCGTTCATCCACAACCGAGAATACCATACCAGAGCGATATGCTATGTTTACCTGAAAATAGTTTCATCAACATTAATTATAACGACCAAAATATGAAGAAAATGGCTTTTGCAAAAAATTGGTCGAAACTATATATTCATGAATGATCAGGGTAGGTCCTACTCTTTTGGGGGACTTAAAAGTAAAAAAGAATATGTCCTACGTCATGAAGAATTGTATTTATTACTCCTTTAAACTGTATTTTTTTCTAGCATATATCTTCTGTAGATAAAACGCAAACTCACTTGATCCTTTTTGGAACATAGTCAGATATGTTTTTATTAATTATAATTGAAGAAAAATACACCTAAAGCAACTGGTACAAGAAAATGTACATGCCATTTACTAAAGATAAAAAGACTAAGATACCCTCACACCTATAAATATGGAACCCTTCTAGAGCGAGGGTCTAGGCAAGAACCTAATGTGCCTAGTCTCTGGACCGGCTTAGATGGTCAGTTAATGCAAGAGTAAATAGTGAAAGAGTGGGCGGATAATATACGAGGAAACCTCAAAGACATGACATGACATGACATGATCACTTAATTCAAATGCCTCAAACTACAAAAGGAAAAGGGACATTACCTCCCTAACAATGTTTTTGCCGTGTGAAATAGGGTGCATTCCTGTCAACAGCTCCAAAAACACGACTCCAAGGCTGTATACATCACTTTTGTCTGTCAGCTTGTGTGTTAAAAAATACTCTGGATCAAGATATCCCTGCAGGAATCATAAACCATTGTTATCGAGCAATACAAAAGATGTTACTGAAAAGGGGCGAAATTGGAATTTGAACTTGAATTGGCTTCTTTAATTGTTCTTACCGGTGTCCCTCTAACTACTGTAGATACATGAGCAGGCAACCCTCCTTCAAGTTCCGGAACCGGTGCTAGACGTGATAGTCCAAAATCGGCAACCTTGGCTGTAAACTTGGAGTCCAATAATATGTTGCTTGCCTTTATATCCCGATGAAAAATTGGAGGATTGGCTTCTGTATGGAGGTAAAGAATGCCTCTAGCTGAACCCATTGCAATTTTTATCCTCATTGCAAAAGAGAGTGGCACTTTAGATGTCCCTGTTAATTAAGTAAAACATAAAATTGGTTAACCAATATAATTGAGAAATTAAAGAAGGGTGAAATTGGAAACTTACTAAATAAGTGATCCCTCAAGGTACCATTAGGCATGAATTCATAAATCAACATCTGCATTACAAAAAGCAAGATGAACATATGTGCATCCAGCTTTCATACCCAGAATATAAAGAAAAATAAATATAAGCAAACGACTGGGATACCTGTTCACCTTCTTCATCACAATATCCAATCAATGACACGAGATTCCTATGATGCAACCTTGACAATAGTTCTATTTCCGTAAGAAACTCCTTTTCACCTTGTAATGATCCTTCTTGAGCGCGCTTTATGGCAACCACAGTTCCATCAGCAAGAATACCTCTATAAACTTTTCCATAACCACCTTGCCCAACCACAATTGAGCTACTAAAATCATCTGTTGCTTGTGCCATTTCACGATAAGTGAAGTCTTTTACACCATCAACTTTGATGGAGATTCTTGACACTGAAATACAACATAAACGATAATCTCAAGTAATATATCCAATCTAATGACGAAATATAATTCAGTCTACGATTATAAAAACAAGATTAAAATAAAGAGAAATTATTGGAACTACTCAGATAAGTGGATATTGATGGAACTTACATTGACGTCTTTTTGCAGATGCATGGTTTTTCCGAATATGACGCCTTAAGATAAGAAGTGACACAAATGCAGTTAATGTAACTGATCCAGCTATAGTTCCCAGTATAATTCCTGCTAGTGCTCCTTTGCTTATACCAGAAGGTTGATTCAAAGGAAATTCTGCAACAAAAAAAGAATTAAATGCATCATTTAACTAAAACAAAAAAGTATTATTTATTTTATTTACTAGGAGTATATTTTATTAAAAAAATTAAGTATAAAGTTTTAAAGAAAAACAAAGAAAAGGCGCACGAGTTTTCAATGGCATCCACTAATAAATAGCCCCAAAACAAATTTCTGAGATTGGAATTTGGATTTTAGTGAGGAAAATGAAAACCGATAAAAAGATAAATTAACGTTTGTCATGCAAGAAAAACATTTTCTTTAATGAAAACCGATAAAAAGATAAATTAACGTTTGTCATGCAAGAAAAACATTTTCTTTAGTGTTTTACTCACTAAAATCAAAGAACCAAACATATCCAAAAACAGAGAAAATGAAAAAAGACGAAATAAAGATTATCCAGGCTAGATCTCTTTAATTAGGAAAAAGTAATGTTCAAAGCAAATGCTTAGCAGAGATGATTTTCACCAATTTGTCCTCAATTTATATATGGAGTATTAAACACAATGTAAGTTTACAAGACACAACACCGATCCATGTATCCTTTGTTTTCTCAAATATTGTATGCAAGGATCAATAGGCACATTGCCATAATAAACAAATCATTCTTATCATATGGCACCACAATATCATATTTCCTTCAAAATTTTGTGGGTACACAAAAAAGTTTTTCCTTTGCAAAACAATATTCAGAAAGATTAAGAAACCTATCAACTGAAGACATATGATCTAACTTTCATGATTAATTTGATTAATGTAAACCATGCATATTAGCATAGGTATAACATACCACGTCTATAAGGCTCTGGAAGAGTGAAGTTGAGAAGCTCAAAAGGTCCAAACACGTGGCTCTCAGGAATCCCCCATCCACTAAACATTTCACGGATCCAAAAGATCTCGCTCCTGTTAAATAACCGAACACTATCATTGACATACATTGGGAAAATCTTCAAGTACATCCTAAGACGAGGTCCCTTCTGCCATTCCACTGAATCAATTTCAAGCTGAGAAATATTCACTTGCAGACCAGAACTAAGGTATTCTATGAAAGGATTAAGATATGGTCGAAAATCCGAGAATCCAGGACTCTTCAAACGATATCCCACAAACAATGGAGCAGCACAAAAACACCGTACAGTAGGAGACCATGGGGCGTACTCATAAGGAGGTGGGCATGATTGTGGAGGACAATCATTGACAATTGTAGTGTTTACAGTATTACCAAAATCTTCTTCATTTGACACACAAAACCCATTTGGGTTGTTGTTCGTGCAAATGGGATTTCCTTGAAGCCTGAAATAATTTATAAATGAAACTTTAAAAGTAAGTCAATATTGAGGGAAATGCTTAATTAAGGTGGTGGTGTTTTCAAAAACTTATAAAATCACTTTTCTACTTTTTTTCATTTTAAAATACTTAATGGTGTGTTTTCGATTTCAATTTCTCCATTAGATTCTCTTAAAAAAAACTAGAAAGGACATAAAAGTATAAGCAGCAAAGGGGCTGCTTTTAGCTTTTGGTGGTCTTTTTTTCCTATTAATTTGCAAACACTATCCAATAAAGCAATTTTCCTCTTAAAATGCAAACACCTCCCACTTTTTATTCATAACTACTTTTAAGTGTTTTTTCAAAAAACTCTAAATTAAGTAAAAGCTCAAGCATTTGAAAACACCACTTAAGAAAGGGTAAATATTGTAATAAAAATCTGTAGAAATGACGGACCCAATGGTGACGTTCTGAGGGACGAGAAAGATGCCGGAAATATTTGAAAACATATTATTCTCAAAATCCCTGCAAAGTTAAGAAAAAATAACAGTAAAAAATATATTAACAAAGGAGAGTCGTGAATAGAGGAAAGGTATATTTCAAAAAGAAATTTCAAAACACTTACAGAAATAGTCTCTCAGTTGAATTTAAAGTCCTATTTTGCCAGATGGTGGATGGGATTGAACCACTCAAGGAATTATTAGCGACTGACCTGCGCAAATAAAGGAAAAAAAATTAATCTACTTAATTCGTCTCAAAGCTTGGAAGAATCAAGAAGCCAAATGAACATCTATATATAAACCCACCAACTCGAGAATATAAAAATTAATTGGAGTTTGATAAATACTCACAATTTTTGTAAAAGAGGAAGCCTTGAGAAGCTAGCAGGAAGAGTTCCAGTTAGATTGTTGTTTGATAGATCACTGCATTTAACAAAATTCATATTTCTCAAAGCAAACTCTTGAACAAATAGAGGTTCATAGCATTATATCAAAGTCGAAATCAATTGCTTACATAGTTGTGATATTCTCAGAAAGTGCACCTGTTGGAATTGATCCATTAAGCTGGTTAAGGCTCAAATCTCTGAAATCAACATCATGAGTCAATTACGACAAGCCAAAATGAAGAACATAGAAATCTGAATTATTTTGACTTACATGTAAGCAATACTAGGCATATTGCTCCAGTTGGGAATCGGCCCTTGTAAACTGCAGTTCCTTAGACTCCTGATACACAGCTATAAATTATTAGAAGAATTCATCTTTCTTTTTAAGAATATGTGTAAGGATTCTGAGTCTACTTATACAAGAAGAAGGATCTATGCAATTGATACTTTCTCATTATAAGCACAACCAAAAGACAAATCAGTATACCATAACGCAAGAGAAGACTGCAAGAACTCACAATTTCAATAGACGAGACATGTTGCCATATGAAGACGGTATTATGCTCCCACCTAAGTTGTTGTTATCAAGTTGACTGCCAAGGAACAATTTAAAGTAAGTCTTGAAATGGATCAAATTGAGGATCCGAGGTGTATAAACTGAATCTTTCTATAATAAAATGTTGAATAATTTTTTTAAATGCTTTAAATGAAAAGTAAGTTTTGTAAGTACATTATAGATGACATACAGTATGAGTAATTTTGGCATTGCATACAGTTCTGGTGGAAGATACCCTGATAAGTTGTTATTATCTAGCAACCTGCAAAAGAAAAATATATAAGTCGAATACTATGATGCCAAGAAAGTAACAAAATAAAAGGATGTCCAACTCACAAGTGGACAAGTTCTGGAAGTCTAGACAGCTCTGCTGGTATTTGCCCACTGAGTGAATTATTATTCATGTGGCTGCTCAGAATACAAAATAAGAATTCGAATTAATGTCTAAATAAATCGAGATTTATCTCTGAAATCTAAACTTCAGGACATAACAAGAAATAAATAATGAAAAATATTTACAAGTGTTTTCCTTTGCGCAAGTTCGCAAATGACACAGGTATTGGTCCCGATATTTGGTTCTGATCAATTTGAATCCTGTCTAAATTTGGAAGGTTACCAAGCTCATCAGGCAAGGAACCTGTCAGATGATTTCCATTCAGAAGCCTGAAACCAAGGAAAGGAACTACAGGTGAAAATGTGATTATGAATGAGTTTCTGCAAATTAATATAAAGAAAAGACCGAAGATTTATTTTTCTTATCAATTGACATTACCTTCTATCAAAGACGAGAGAAAGTGGATTTAAAGTATCCAGAAATAGAATAGGAAAAGAGAATATTGAACTCACAATAGTTCTAATGTTGTAATGCTGCCTATCTCCCTCGGTATATTTCCGGTAATGTTGTTCCACATAAAATCCCTACCAAAAGAACAAAAAGGAAGTGATTATAAGTAAAAACAAAACACCACGTCGCAATCAACAATTTATCAAAAGTATATAGGACTTAGGTATTTTTATATAAAGAATATAATGGAATCACTCACAATATCGTCATATATGATAAGCGGCCAAGTTCAGGAGATAATGTTCCTGAAAGATTCCTATTTAACATTAACCTGTCGAGAAAAGATAAAATAAGCATTATTTGCACTGCAAGTTACATAGTCTGATGCAATAAAATCTCTTAACCATTTTCCATTTATACTTGAAAACCAGCAAAAAGTAAGCAGGCAAACTGCGATTTTCTCTCATTTTTACTTTAACAAGTTTACAAAATACAAGACAAGGTAAAAAAGTTATGTAATCGTACAGTTCTTTAACATGAAGGTGACCATCATCCAGTGTACGATTATGGCAGATAACCCCAGTCCAATTTGAAGTGCAAGGATCCCCTCGGTTCCATCGAGCAAGAGTCCTATATGGGTCAACCAAACTTTTCCTGATCGATTGCAATGCGCTAACTGCAGACAACATAAAAAGTTCATCGTGATTGTATTGAAAAAATAAATTACCCCAGCTTAGGTTCCTGCATTAGTGCTGTTCACAAAAGTCAACAACAACAATCATAAGTTCCCTTTTATCGAATTAGTACAAACCTTAACAAATGAAGAAATCATCTCGATCATTGGGTAATGACACATCAGATGACGAAATGAAGACAATATATCTATCTAGGTATATGTAATTTCTCAATAAACTATGAGTCTCAATGCTTTCTCTTAAAACGGTGCGTGAAGATTGGTATATGGTACAATTCTACAGTTTCTGATTTCAAAAAGTATGATATCTTCTGCAGTACATAGACATTTTAAAAGAACACAAAGCCTACCTTCTCTTGGATCAGTTTTTTGACCATCTGCACCCATAAGAAGCAAAGACCAACAGAGACACAAAATCAAACTCATCCCAAGCTTTAGCCTGTACATCCCAAGAATATCCATTTTCCCAAGCTTGTCAATCATTTCTAGTACTCACCATCCACCTATAACAATTATCACCATAAAATCACGATCTCCAATATGATCAAAACCAAAAAAAAAAAAAACTCTCTTCGTAGATGAACCAACTTAACCAAATAGACAAGAAACTAAAAGAATCAAGCACAATCCCATAATTCCCCACAAACCAAATAAGACAAAAAAAAAAAAAAAAAGCTTAAAACAAGCAATAAAACAAAAAAGGTGCTCCAAAAGTACCCATCTTTACATATAATGATATATAAAAATCAACAAATAAAACTATGAAAAACATACCACAGGAGATAAAGAGTTTGTTGCCCAAAAAAATGTGGTTTGAAAATTTCGAAAGATAAAGGGAAAAGAGAACCCGGGTTGAATTGACCGAGTCGCCATTGAAGGGTAACTACATAGTTGAGTATTGGTGATGAATAAGATGACGGTGAAGGCAGCAGACATTTTCAATTGTTTACTCATAATTTCTACCAATAGTGGCTGGCGCCTTATACTTTATTCAATTATCAATTTTTTTTTAAGGAATTGGTTATTTTGACTTTTGGGAAGGAGTTGTTGTTGAACAAACATGTGGGTTTGGTGTGTATGTACACAACTGTTATAAAAAAAAGTCTGAATTATCATTAGATAATGATAATGATTATGATTTTAATTTTAGGAAAATGAGAACAGATAGAGAGATGGTGAAATATTTATAAATATAAAGAAGAATCTTTTCCAGTTCACATTTCACTGATTGTTCAAACATACGGTGATGTAATGGCAGTCAGGCAGTGTTAGCAAAGCTAGCCAACTATATATAAAGATTGACCTTCTATAGAGATTAAGGAGCGATTGGAATTTTGCACTACCAAAACATATTATTTAAGCACTCTGCATTTAAAATTAAAATTCTAACTTTATTTTTATCTACTAGACTTTGTATATACAGCTCGGACCAAATAATGCAGAACTTTTTTTTTCTTTACGTACTCACGAATTGCATATTTTTTAAGAAATGCACCTTATTTAAACGTGCAAAATGACCCTAATACACAATTCAAGGTTTTAATTTCAATGTACAAAGTGTCAAAATAAAATATTTCTATGATGCTACGTATCATTTATTCGAGATTAAGAAAAAAGGATTGGAATATAAAATAATAGGCCAAATTTCATTTTTGTTCTCTAACGTGGCCTCGTTTTGAATATCGTCATTTAATGTGTCACCACCAATTTTACGTTATTTGTGTTTGCATCATTGTCAATTTTAAGGGTTTTTTGCACTTTACACCCCCAGAATATGGAAAATAGGCACTTTGCACCCCCGAAACTTAGATTTAGCACTTTGCATCCTCAAAATATGAAAAATACAGCACTTTGCACCCTCTTTTATTTTGAGGCAAAAACTCAAGGGCAAAATAGGTAATTCAATTATAAATATTTGGCACTTTGAACCCCCAAAATAAAATTAGCACTTATCACCCTCAAATTAAGAACAAATTAGCAACTTGCACCCTCGAAACACATAGTTAACACTTAACACCCTCAAATTATAAAAAAAAAAACTCAAACCCCTCATTTTCTCCGACAAAGTTGACCATCGGGGTGAAAATAAAGGCAAAGTTGACTTACCAATTTTAACTCATTCAATTGTTGTGCATAACACGTTTAATTTATACAAGTTATAATTCATGGCTTTTTAATTTATATATGTATATAAATGTAGGTTGTTCAATCGGATCGAAAATTTACCTATTTTGCCTTAGATTTTTTTCACCCCGATGGTCAACTTCGGAGAAAATGAGGGTTTTTAATTTTTTAATTTTAATTTGAGGGTGTTAAATGTTAATTTTGTGTTTCGAGGTGCAAAGTGTCCATTATTTGTGTTTCGGGGATGCAAGTTGCTGATTTGTTCTTAATTCGAGGGTGATAAGCGCTAATTTTATTTTGGAGTGCAAAGTGCCAAATATTTATAATTGAATTACCTCTTTTGCCCTTGAGTTTTGCTTGAAAATAAAAGAGGGTGCAAAGTGCTGTATTTTTCATATTTTGAGGGTGCGAAGTGCTAAATCTAAGTTTCGAGGGTGCAAAGTGCCTATTTCCCATGTTTCGAGGGTGCAAAGTGCAAAAAATCCCAATTTTAATCTTTTTTTTTTTTGTCAAAATTCCTTAATTCGGCAGTGGCCATCAAGTGACACTTAAAATTGGTTTGGGTTATTTAAATTTTAAATAGATACATTCAAAAGAATTTTGTTTCACTTACTTTGCATTATTATTTAAAAGAATTCCATAATATTCAATCAAAATTTGAATACTAAAATCAATTCAAATCAGCTCTTGAATCATGGTTCGACTTAGGATTTTTTGGCTGAAATTTTCAAAGAAACAGCGAACGTGACAAATGATTTGGATGGATAGGGTAGATTAGTCAAAAGAATTGTGAGATAATAGTACAATACTATACCACAGGGCTAGTAATATGTTCAAATGAAAAAGTAATTGTGTATTTTAAAAATTCATTCATCTCACTTGATCTCATACATTTAAAATGGTTAAAAATGACACAAATGATATTTTAATATTTTAATGTCCCAAAAAAATAGACCAAAAGAGATCGAGTTGGTAAAATAGGTATATTTTTTTTTATTTGTCGTTTTAGAGTATTGCACATATATTAAGAAATATAATAAATAATCATTTTTTTTCAGGTAAAAATTTTTAAATACCCTTTTACTTTTAACCAAATAATTATATTATTAATTGGTATTAATTACAAGCATTAACAATAAAGATAAAATTGATAGAAAATAATTAATTTTACATTGAACTGTTAAAGCAACAAATAAAAGCAAACAAAATTATTTTGTCAAAACAGCAAATAAGAAAACGAGGGGAGTAGTTAAAATATTTGAAATAGTAACTTGTGGGGGAAATTCAGCTTAAAGAAAGAAGAATAATAAGGTGTTGTGTGAGAAGCAAAAGTTAGTAAAAAGGATTTATTAAATTATTTTACTTAATCTAACTTTGCAAGGATATTAGTATATAATTTGGAGTTTGGAAATAGAATAGAAATGATTCAAATAGGGACGCCCACTAGGCAAGTATATTACTACTCGGGCACTCTGGAGGATCTACTTCACCATTGAAAAGCTACTCGTGTAATCAAAAGAGATTGTCTCCTCCTCCTATAATTCAGTTCATATTTCAGTTTAATATTTTTCATTTCATTTCTTATAAATCAACATGACTTTAAAACTTAAAGTGACAAGTATACAACTACACAATTTTGTCACTGGCTATGTTCATAGCTTGGATTTAAGGGAGATGATATATCAGGCAGAATCAAATATAAGTTGAATAAGACATATAGAACTGTCAATTGAGTCGAACCTATCAGAAGCCTGATGGTCTGGCCCGATCATCCGAGCTTGAGCCTTAGGCCATCTCCAGCGGTGGTGTGCGGGGTCGGGCTCGGGGCCGGGCTGGGGAGGAGAACCGCTGGAGACGGCGCGGGGCGGGGGCCGGGGTGGGAAACGGGGCGGAACGGGCTGGGCGCAGGGCTCGGCGGAGCCCTGCGCCCAGCCCGGGCCGCGATTGAAGAAGGAGGGGCGCGTGTAAACACGCGCCCCTCTTTAAAACAGGTGCCGCCAAGTGGCGGCACCTGATTGGTCTTTCTTTCTTTTTTTTTTTTGCTTTTCTTTAATGAATTAATTGGTGTATTAATTGGTGTATGGTTTATTTAATGTGTGTATGGTTAATTTTGTATAATTAATGTGTTGTATGTAATTTTAATTAATGTGTTGTATTTTAATTAATGTGTTATTGTAATTAATGTGATTTTAATTAATGTGTTGTATTTTAATTAATGTGTTATTGTAATTAATGTGTTATTTTAATTAATGTGTTATTTTAATTAGTGTTTTATTTTAATAAATGTGTTATAGTAATTAATGTATTATTTTAATTAATGTGTTGTTTTAATTATATAGATATAATATGATTAATTATTTAATGATATTTTAAATAAAATTATGATATACTATTTAATATTAGAATAGTCCATTTAATTTAACACTCATACAAATAATTTTTTTTAAAATACCAAATTAGTTAAAAATACAAAATAAACACGTCATAAGCATAAAATTTAGATTAATACTTAATCTAAATTAAAAATTTAAATACATACTAAAATAGATAAGAAAATTAAATTTAAACACTCGTTTTTAACCGTATTTTGCATAAACATGTTCTATTAAGTCTTTTTGGAGTCTACGGTTGGTCATCTTGGAACGAATTGCTTCATGACGCAGCATATAATTATCCAACGTTTGTCTTCTCCGTCCAACATTTTGAAACTCTTTCTGATTTTGAAAGCCAAAGATTGATAGCCATGGAGTTGTCCAGACAAAGTCAAATTGAATTCGAGGCTGGACGAGAGAGAAGGCATGCGGAGAGTCTTCAACGTCAACGGGAAGAAAAAGCAACGAGAGTGGGAATCACAGAAAAGTTGCAAGAGGAACGGATTATGTCGATGGACTGCTCATCATTCACTCCAATTACAAAGGCGTATTGGAGTCACAAAAGAAGAGAAATAACAAGAAAAAATCTTCCAACAAACTTATTTGGAGATGCATCGAATGAAGGTCCCGACTGGTTTCAGGGGGGTAATCAGTAAAATGTAATATTTTTATGTGTTTCCTTTCTTGTATTTCCCGTATTTTTGATTTCTTGTATTTCCGTTGTTGTTTCTTGTATTTCCTTTGTTGTTTGTTGTATTTCATTTCTTGTATTTTCTTCCGTGTTATAAAAATATTTGTTTGCGTATTAATTTTCTGTATTAATTTTAAATTACTTTTATTAAATATTCTATTTAATATTAATATTTTTAATATAATTAATAATTAAATTACGAGTATTAATATAATTACTATTATTAATATTAATATTAAAAAAATTTAAAACTATAATATTAATAGGTGAGAGTGGGCAAAGTTTCAAAATGGAATTAATTCCCCCACGGAGCCCCAACCACTGGAGACGACGACAGGGCTCAGGGCTAGCCCTGGGGCTGCCCCGGGGGGGCAGCCCCAGGGCTAGCCCTGAACCATTGGAGATGGCCTTACTAGGCTAAGGCATGAATATATAATTATATTTTAGATATTACTACTATAAATTATTGGTACTGCAGTTATAGCATACTTATTACTAATAATCCACCACATATCAATTGTGACTTTCTAAACTAATTGCCAACATATGAATTATAACTAAATGTTTTGCAGGTCAAAGGGAAAAATAATCAACAAAAAAGATAAAACGTTAAAAAAAATGGTGAAAAAAATGGGAGTCTTGGCCCATGACTTTCAATTTTTTTGGCCAAATCTTGTTGGATGTAGTTTTCAGCGATTTAAAATTTGAAAATATGAAACACAACTTGTCTTTTCAAATTTCGGCCCAATTCTCTAGAATATGCCCTGTATATTTACTATAGAATTATTATTTTATATATATTCAATTATCTTCTAATCATCTTTTACCATAAAATATTACTCGAGTATATTTTTAATCACTACTATAATTAATATACAATATAATATTAATTATTTCAATATGAAAAGACATGATATGACATCTACCGACTAATTATTTTCCTTAAACTCCAACATCCAAAATATATTCAATCCATAATTTACAATTTTCAAACTCAAATACTCCTTCAATTGATATTATCTTACATCTACATGCAAAAGATTTCAACCAATATACATTCAAGTCTATTCTCAATAATTTCACACAACTTTCAAAAGAATCTTAAACACTCTCCATCAAAATAATTTTCATCCAAAGTTGATGAAACTGAACCAAACTACATGCAAACAGGGTCTCGGCAGTTGGCACTTCACAAAATTATTTAATGTTTTTTTATGGATTACAAGTATAAAATTTGTATATTTTTGTGCATTAAATAAAATTAGTTTATATATTGCGTTTAAAGACTGCGCAATTTTTTTATTTATCAGGTAAAATTCGCTAGAGGGAGCAAATCCGATATTAATTCGAAGCCCAAAAAATTACATGAACCGAGTTTGATTTTGAATTTGATCTATAAACATGAAATCAACGATATTCGAGTTTGGACAATTAAATATTCGGCTCACATAACTCGATTGACAGGCCGACAGAGATATGCTCGAATAAAGTTCTATCTTATAAGTTGGGGATCGTCCCCACATGCAAGAATTACCTTGTTAGTACTATATTTTTAATTAGTAACTCATTATTGGCTCAAACTAAATTTATACTTTCAATTATTAATTCTAATCCAGCAAAAAAAGGAAAAGGAAAATATTAATCATAATTGACCCAGTGTGTGTGTGTCTGGAATATAATGACCGGAGGTGGGCCAATTTGGCAATGTTTGATTGCTTTTTAAAACTGTTAACCAACGACTCTTGAGTCTTGAGTTGCATTCAAATGTGACGGGATAGTTTATTTGTAATTAGGTTCAACTCTTGTGATAAACTTCAAGATCCATATCTGAAAAAATAATAAAAGTACTAATTTTGGGAAAATGGAAGATACTCTCCATCTCCATGTATTATGTTAAACTTGTAAGAAATCATCCTATAAAATTTTATTATACAAAATTTTCTTGTATTTTTAATAATCTTGCAAAAAACATTCAATTTGTAAAAAAATAGGTAGTTTTGAATCGACATATTTCATAAAATACTTCAAGTGGATCCCTATAACTTCACGTGATATATTTTAAACTTATTTCTTGAAATATATCGATCAAAAACAACATATTCTTTACAAATTGAGTATTTTTTTGCAGGGTTTTTGAAACACAAGAAAGTTTGACGCAATAAAAATTTCACATGATAGTTTCTTGCAGGTTTATCATATCACATGAGAGTACTTTGCATTTACCCAACTTTTTGTCAGCTTATTTACACTGATTTTACTTTGAAATATCCCGAGTAAGGTCTGTTTTACTAAACTGCTTTATTTATTTATTTATTCCAAAAACAAAAGATACCTAATTAAAAGGCTTAAATACAATGGTAAAAATAATGAAGTCAAATAAATAAGAGGAAACGAACTAAAATTACTAATAGGCCGAAGCATCAAGTTAAGAAATTAATTACTGTCTACACAACTATTTCTTATATTATACTTTGCATGCAGAAAGGAAGAAAAATATTTAGGTTTATCAGATATAATTATGATTTGGTGATTAGTTTGAATATTATGATGTGGTTTTAGTCTTGTTTTAATCCTTGTAATTGTCCAAAATTGTTATAACTATGTAAAAGCCCAGGCGCTAATGCTATCATCCAAGCATGTGAATGGAGTCAACATACTTTTCTTCCTTCATATTGACCGTCTTTTGTATATTCATCCTTCATTTTTCGTAGCAAATGCATTCATCTTATCAATGTAGGGTATTACCGATTCATTTTTAGGCTATTACATGGGGGAAACGGCCTCACGTGCAAAGCAGGAGCATTACTTGGAGGGCATTTTTGTCCCTTCACCTAATCTTTGACTGTGAAGGGACGAAAATGCCCTCCAAGTAATGCACCTGCTTTGCACGTGAGGTCATTTCCGTCATGAAATAGCCGAAAAATGAATATGTTCACTACATTGATAAGAGGGATCATCTCCTACAAAAAATTTAAGAGGGACAAATGTGCAAAAACCGACCTATAAGGAGGACGAAAATTGCGAATCACTCTATCGAATAAATAGTTCAATATATATTTATTCCATTGATACAAGCAGGACACATTATTAGTTTGACTTTTAATAAATGAAATTATCATCACCCTAACATTAGTCCAAATTAATAGAAAGTTTTTATTGCTAAAATATATTTTAATCTATTTCGATATGATAAAATATGAAGCAGGAAAATTAGTGAGTGTCACGAAAATATATATATATATATTTGAAAGCATGAAAAAGAACTCTCTAAATTTTTAAATAGATAAATTTTCTTCAAAATTTCAAAATATACCAAATATAAAATAAGTCAATAGGCCGAATTTTTATAACAAAAAAGATATAACTTCAAGAAAATAACTAAGACATATTTAATCCTCGATATCATGGTAAAATCAAAGAAGAGGGATCTAGAAACTTTTGTCCCCAAACCTGCAAAAGCGAGAGAAAGCTCGTTATCCTTTACCAAACAAAACCCATTCCAAGAGCAAGCCCATTTGGTAAGGCCCATATGTTACTATACAGAATATTATTCTTTATTATATAGAAATGTTATTAGGCTAATAAGGCCCCTTAAATAATGCAGATGTGATCCGTTTCGGAGAGAAAAACTTGAACTAAACTACATCCACAAATTTATAACATTATGGTCCCAACTCCCAACATACTAAACTCAGGCCCACAAATCCTAAAAAGAGGCCCACAGAGCACTTCCAAAACTGGACCAGAAACTAATTGCAATTAATTATTCTTTCGTTTCCTAGGTTGTTTTATCCTAGTTTGGGAAATAGAATTAGACTCTCTTTCAAATAATGGAATATAATTCCGAAGCCTGGGTTATATTTTTAATTTAATAACAAGGGTCTGTTTGTTTGGAGTTTCCTAAAATTATTTCATGTTTGAGAAATGTTAAGCAAATATGTTTTCTAATTTTTGAAATAAAATTTTCATCTCTCAATTTTTGATCTATTAGACTGTGTATATACAGTTCGGACGAAGAGTGCAAAGGGTATAAGTCTTTCCCCGTGTGGTGTCTTCAGTAGGATTCGAACTTGAGTCTCACCTCTGGGGGTCGCAAGTCACTACCACTTGACCCAACCACCTTGGGTCAATTTTCATCTCTCAATATTCTCAAGCTACTCTCTCAAAAGTTAAAAAAACAACAATTTTCTTATTTCTAAACAAACCTAAACTAACTTTACTCTTATTTGACGTAAAGTATTATACATCTTAAAACTACAGCCTAACTCTTTCAAAAAGGCCGATGCCTACTTTATTTCTCAAACCACTTTCTCAAAACCTAAACAAATAAATTATGCAAATCACGATTATTTCATAAACATTCACTACTCTCCCGAACTAGTTTCCCAAACACCAAACAAATATTTCCTAATATTTTCTTTTTATTTTGTCGGTTGAACAATTTTTGTATTTAATTAAATAATAATCGAATATGTTTGATCACATAATGATGTAGTTATCGTTTCATTTAGAAAAAGCCATAGCTAGTTTGAGATTATTTTAGTTGTATTTTTTTTACCATATGGTAAGATTGGTATGCCCGTTATATAATTTTAATTTGGTTTTATAAGAGTTTTTGAACTCGTCCACTGCCCACTAGAACAATCGTGTGTCTTGGAATTGTTAGATTATAATTTCATGATTCGAAAAAAATCACTAATGAATAATTTATTAAAATATTCGAGTATGACGATCTTTAAATTTGAGCTATTTGAATTCGTAACTGATCATTTGTTAATGAGTAAAATACAAAAACATCTAATATGCTTTGTTTAAGTCTAAAAAAATTATGTGTTATTTAACTTTCAAATTCTTTTTCTATTTGATTTTAATTACCATAATCAATTCAAAATAGAATTTGATTTTTGAAGAAATGACAAAATTACTGCTATGAATTTTTTTCTTTTTTTGAGCTATTTGAATTCTTAAATGATACTAATTTGTTATTCGATGAAACAATTTTGATTATGATAAAATATAGTAATATAAAAGCACTACTTAATCTCCAATAATTGGTCTCTTGACTAAGATATTTACGAGGAGAAAATTTCTCCTTGGATGTTATACAGTGAGGAGAAATTATTTAGTACAATCGCTCCACCACGTCGGTTATCTTTGTTCGATTTAAAATTTTGTTTATTTGTAGTAGACTTTTCTTTGCAATCACGTGACGTGCTCCTCCATCCTTGATTCTACAAAAGTGTACTCCTATCTATTATCCCCCCCTTTATTGGTTGGTATGTGTTCCTCTCTCTCGGGGAGGGAATGAATTGAAAAATTAAAATCAATTTGAAATGGACTTAATTAGTATATTATACGTGTAATGGATATTAGCCACACCTGATTGCGGCAATATTATATGGTGGTGGGCCTTTATTATTATTATTATTTTTTTTTTTGGTGCAAGTGGGCCTTTATTATTAAGTCTAAATAAATAATCCAGTCTGAAAACTGAAAATGGTTGATGTTGGAACTTGGAATTACTATTTATTAGTGGGAGTGGTGCCCAAATTACATTGAAATCAAACCCCAAAGACTTTTGCTCGGAAAATGTTAGCCACACTTTCTTTTCTTTTAGGAGCCACATATTTATTTGAGTGGCACAAAATCTCCGCTTCCCTTCACCCTATCATCCCACATGACTTGCAACTCAACTACATTGTCCTTTTTTCTTTTTCTTTTTTAGGAAAATTTTAGGGTGCCGCTACGTTAGGTGCCGTTAATACCACATTAGGTAATATTATCACACAATGTGTATCACATTGTATGGTATGATCTCCACATGTGACAGTACATGATCACATTACATAGTATTAACTCCATTTATTTAATATGACCCCCACATCAGGTAGTATTTATTTCAAATTAGGTGGTATTACCACACAATGTGTGTCACATTCTATGGTATAAGTACCATAGAATGTGACACACATTGTGTGGTAATACCACAAAATATGATATTAGCGGCACCTAACGCAGCGGCACCCTAGAATTCCCCTTTTTTTTATCATGCGTAAATCAATACTAAAATTGCTTCCAAAAGCAATCTCATAATTGCATTCTGAAATAGACTATTATATGATATCTATTACTACGATCTATAAAAGCAAAATATCTTGATTTTATTGAAACTGCATACTACTAAAAATATTTATCTTATCTTCACCCAAAAGGATATATAATAATTACTCTGAAATTCTTATAATAATAATATCATCTTTAATTTGAACAATCACGTTAGAAAGGAATTCATAAATCACAAACAAAGATGACGTTAGAAAGGAAAGGATAGATGTTAAGTGTCTGTCCATTTCTGACACAAATTGTCATTTTCCGTAATTAAGGAAACTAGGAACATGCATGCAACTAGCTAGAAATAGAATAGCCTACAATTTATTTATTTATGAAAACAAATGCACCAACTGGGTCACAAATATAAAAATTGCCAAGAGTTATTGATTGTACGGAAGCAGAAAGAATATTAAATCAAACCCGTGAAGTGAGTATAGTATAATATTATATAAATATATAAATAAATTACCCTTAAAATTAATTTTAGAATCTGAAAATCTCTCTATATAAGTAAGCTGCCTAAACATACATGGCTTCTCCAATCAAAAGCAACAGCAGAATCTCTCTAGCCATGGAACGAACTGGGCAGTGGTAATCAAAATCAGAAAGACTTTCTCTCTCTCCCTCTCTTAAATTTCATAAATATCTAATCTTTAATTTTCCAGCTTACTTAACTATC
The DNA here is from genome assembly GCA_003313485.2 of Penstemon barbatus. Taxonomy (NCBI): domain Eukaryota; kingdom Viridiplantae; phylum Streptophyta; class Magnoliopsida; order Lamiales; family Plantaginaceae; genus Penstemon; species Penstemon barbatus. Next base: position 8,031,157 of record CM064877.1, on the reverse strand, counting down.
TTTCATATTAAATTTTAAATACAGGGTCTCATCTCTAGAAATTCCAACTGATCTTATTGTTGAAGTAGGGGAAGCAAAATTTTCTCTTCACAAGGTATTTTTGCATAAAAACTAAAGCACCCAAGTTAGGAAATGTTATTCTTGAATTTTTTTATTGAATTTTTTTTTTTTTAAAATTTTTTCGGCAGTTTATGCTTTTGGCAAAGAGCAACCGCATGAGAAAGCTGATTCTTGAAACAAAAGAAGTTGATTTATCAAGAATAGATCTATCAGATATACCTGGAGGGGCAGAAACTTTTGAAAAAGCTGCTAAATTTTGTTATGGTGTTAATTTTGAAATTACAGTACATAATGTGGCTGCAATTAGGTGTAGTGCTGAATATCTTGAAATGACAGATATGTATTGTGATAATAATCTTGCTGGAAGGAGTGAAGATTTTTTGTCACAAGTGGCTTTAACAAGTTTATCTGGTGCACTTGTGGTGCTTAAATCTTGTGAAAATCTTCTTCCAATGGCAGAGGAGCTTAATATTGTTCAAAGATGTGTTGAAATTGCAAGTGCAAAGGTACTTTTTTACTAATGCCAAATGAGATTCATAGTTTTTTTTATTTGGTTTTATATGATTGGATCATGGGTTAAAGTTTCTATATGTTTTAATTAGATGGAGATATGATTTATAAACTTTTTGTTTTCTTGATTCTTATAGGATTTTCTTCTTTTGTTTCTTTCTCAACTTTTCAATTGAACTTAATATTTCTTTATAGTTACAAACACATGGTTTCTTTTTTGTCAATGCTTTTACAAAGATTTTGTCATGTTGTTTTAGTCCAGAAATTCGAAATCTATATAAATTGAATTATTTTTAGAAACTAATAGATAATTTATTGTTAGGCTTGTGTTGAGGCAAATTTTCCAAGTCGTTCGCCTCCAAATTGGTGGACAGAAGAGCTAACAATCTTAGACATAACATTCTTTGAAAAGATCATTGCTTCAATGAAGTTAAGATGCGCAAAGGGCCTAACTCAAGCTAGTGCTATTATCACTTATACTGAGAGATCACTCGGTCATCTCATGCGTGACCACTCAGGAAACGGTGTAAAATCATTAGACTTGTTAGAATACAATATCAAAATCCAAAAAAGGGAACTTCTCGAGTCAATAGTAGCTTTACTACCCTCTGAAAAATCGGCATTTCCCATAAATTTCTTGTGTTGTCTCTTAAGGACCGCGATTTTCTTGGGCGCGGATAGTGTTTGCATAACGGAGTTAGAGAAGAGGATATCGGGGATCTTAGAGTATGTGACAGTTGATGATCTTTTGGTGTTATCATTTGCTTATGAAGCTGAGAGGCTTTTTGACCTAGATAGTGTGAGGAGGATTTTATGCGGATTCATGGAGAAAGAAAAGGGCGTGCCGGTTTTTAACCCGGGTGAATTTAAAGATGTTTGTTCTACAGCTATACAAAGAGTTGCCAAGACTATTGATGCTTATCTTGGGGAGATTGCTTGTTATGATGAACTTAGCATTTCCAAGTTTAATGGGGTCGCGGTTCTGGTGCCTAAGAAGGCTAGGAAGGTCGATGATGATCTTTATCGGGCCATTGATCTCTACTTGAAGGTTAGTAGTTGATTTGATTTGTTTTTGATTATTTGAAGATGTTTAATTAAAATGATGTTTTACAATTTTTTTCTTTTTGGCTTTCCCAAGTGTATTCAATTCTTAGACATGGGCGTCGGTCATTATTATATGAGAACATCTCCCAACCCACACTTTGTGGGGGTTATTCAACTTGGTTGTATGTTTAGTTGAGTTCTTGTTTGTTAGATCAAATATGATTAACAAAAAAAAGTTATATATTATATATATGTTGCTTATTTTACTAATTTATCACTGATTTCTGACTTAGATATTATAACAAATCAAGTTCATCAATTGTTTAACATAATTAATATTTCCACCATTTTTCTATATAGTTGTTGCCAAACAAGCTCGTGATCTTCGATCTATTATTACTCACTAGATCTCGTTATGATTGCAGGCTCATCCAGATCTCGATGAAATTGAACGCGAGAAAGTATGCAGTGTGATGGATCCACTCAAGCTATCACACGAAGCTAGAGTTCATGCTTCACAAAACAAACGGTTACCAGTACACACGGTGCTTCACGCTCTATACTACGATCAGCTCAAGATCAGAAGTGGTGTTGATGATGACACGGTCCCTGATGCCCTGACCACAAGAAACCAGCAACAGGCTGATGTTTCACTTGTCAAAGAAAACGATGCGTTAAGAAAGGAGTTAGTGAAGATGAAAATGTGCATGGCAGATATGCAGCAGAAAACTCAAGCGACTACGTCTAAGAGTAGTGTGAATAAAAAGGGTACGTTCTTCTCATCTGTGTCGAAGAAATTGGGGAAATTGAATCCGTTTAAGCATGGATCAAAAGATACTATGAATATGGATGATGGAAGTGTAGATTTAACCAAGCCTAGAAGAAGGAGGTTTTCTATTTCTTAGACTCTTGTATTATTATTAAGAAATAAAATTATAAGTTTGTGTAATAATTGTGTCTTTGTGTTTGTTTTAGGCTTGAGAAATTACTATAGGCTTATTTCAGTTTTTTAAAGTTGGTTATTTCTGGTCTTTGGATCCCAATTTCATCATATTGTTATAATTAGTTTGTCATTATTTATGATGACTTTGTCCTTCATCCATTATGTATTCTTCTGATCAATTAGTCAAATGTAAATTTAAAGGTTATTATCTACGTATATAAAATGTTACATACAGATGGAATGAATTAGTAATATGACGTGCTAACAGAGATCTCCATGTAAATGAAATGCATTCAACCGCGTATCAAAAGGAATTAAAACATGTTTAAGATTTGACCACCCTTTGAGAAATTAAGATAATATAATGTTACACTTATGTTACCTTTGGGAAAATAAGAAATATATTGGAATATTCGTCGCTACCCTCTGGAAAGCCACCATATGTTATGTTAGGTCACTTTTAACCCCCCTAACATGTCGGATGGTGGCTACCTCAAAGGGTAGCCATGAAAATTCCATATTTGAGTATATATAAATCAGAATTACTCAGTTATTTGTAACCGGCAAAAAATTCGCTGTTTATTCATATTGACAAAAGACCCGTTCACCGAGCATGACTTGACTTAAATAGCCTAGTTTTTCACTTTTTAAGCAACTAGGAAAGTGCACGTACGGTGTAAGTCTAGTTAATTTCATTGTTATTTTTTGTAAATTAGATTAAAATTAATTTGATTCTGTCATAAATTAGAGAAATTAATCCATTTTTACCTATTTAATTCATTATTCACCGGTTTAACCTTTTTTTTAGTCAATTTTATTTATTTTTACTATTAATATTTTTTTGAACTATCGTACCCTTTTCTTTATCCTTTATCAGTTATAACATATTTTTCACAATTTTTACGATGTTGTCCTTTTCTATTTTTCCGTCTAAAACTATTTTCTACCAGTTTCACCTTCTTTTGTCGGTTAATTTTTTTTTACTGATTTCACACGCTTTTAGCATACTAACCCGCTTTTAAACGTTTTTTATCATATTAATTCGTATTCGCCTACTTCACACATTTTTTCACTGATTTCACATGTTCTTTTCACAATTTTACCTGAATTTTCATTGATTTGACACGTTCACATACCTTATTAGTTTTTCACCAGTTTTATATGTTGTTGTTTCACCAGTTTCATCATTTTCACGAATTTCACCCAAAATTTCATCAATTTCACATGAAATTATCGATTTCAATGGAATTTTTTTTATCGATTTCACCCGAATTTTCATCGATTTCACAATTTTTCACCAATTTCACCCGTTTTTCACAAAAAGAATTCCATGAATTTTCAAGGTTATGCATGTCTTGATATTATTGAATATTCTTTATATTTATCTATTCTAGCCAAAGTAAAATTACGTTATTAGCTAAGTAATAAGTATTTTTAATTCTTCATAGTAAGATGTGATTTAATCTTAATTTTTTTTGGTAACATAATGATAATTAAGAGAATTTCATTTTGAATTTTATATTTAGAGTGTTTATGGTGTACTAAATCTTTAAATTAATATTTTCTTACTCCAATAATTACTGATGCTAAAATATAATAATTTATATATATATTTAGGTGTTACTTAAAATAATAGTATTTTTTAATAGTTCGTTTTTATCTATAAGTGAAGGAAATTAAAATTACAAAAATTGATGTAATAGAGAAGTAATAATTTTAGAAGTTTATGTAGGAGATAAATTAAATATAACAAGACTCCATGTCCAACTATACATCTTTAACTACTTTTACATATTTACCAATGATATCACTTTACAATTTAAATAAGGACATTTTAGTCCGCACAAAAAGTTAAAAAATATTCATGCTTTTATAATTAAAATAAAAACAAAGATAGAGATAGAGATAGAGATAAAGATAAAGATAAGGGGTATTGAAAACTTTTAAATAATAAGAGAGTTATTGTCAATTTCACAACTCATCTAGGAAATCATAGTTAATTTTTAAATATAAAAGAAATTAATACACTAATCCATATTGGATTTTCACTTTTTAAGCAACAAGGGGTATTGAAAACTTTTAAATAATAAGGGGTTATTGTCAATTTTACAAGTCAACAAGAAAATCATAGTCAATTTTTAAATATAAAGAGGGTTTATACACTGATCCATATTATTAGATAAAACTATGCAAAAAATAACACCATAAATTAAATATTAAGTTGTGTTGTGTTAAATTAACTGTAATATATATATATATATATATATATAAGGGTAAATTATGATTACCGCCCTCAGGTGAGGTCTAATTACAAAAAAAACTTCACATATTATGTATTATAAAAATTCCCCTCAGATTTGTCACCTTCTTACAATTAATTCATTGTCCCTAAAATGTTCCAATTTTACTCTTGGAAGTTATTTGCAATGTTTATAATATGTTATAAATTTTAAATTTTGGTTGTTAATTATTATATCTGGTAAATTATAAAAATAATAATCATATATTTACCATCAAAATAATTGATATAATTTATTATTTCCCATAAACTTCAATAAATATTGCAAAAAAAAAAAAAAGTATTTATACATTTATTAGCAATTTAAATTGTAAAATATTAAATTAAATATAATTTATAAATATGAATTGTTTATACATTAGTTAAATGAATTTATTTTATAAATTAGTAAATTTAATAAATTATACTGTATTATAAATAAGATATTTTAATTTATTAAAGTTTTTATATTGTTATATAAATTGAAATTTATGGAAATTTATAAATTATATCAATTATTTTGGTGGTAAATATATATATATTTTTTGATAATTTATAAGATAAAACAATTAACACCCAAATTTTAGAATTTATAACATATTATAAATATTACAAATAACTTTTAAGGGCAAAATTGAAATATTTTATAGACAGTGGGTTAATTGTAAGAATGTGATAAATTTGAGGAAAATTATTGTAATACCTAATACGTGAAGAGAATTTTTGTAATTAAACCTTTGCTAAGGGGTATTCATAATTTACCATATAATTTATTTATTTATTTTTGAATTCCGATAGCTAATGGATTAGATCGACATAAATTTATATTCAGATTCTTATATTTCTTGAGTATCATATCTATAGAATATTTAATAAAATGAAAATCCCAATATGTTGGATTCGGACCCAAATGGGCCATACTCATGTTAATATCCGCCCCATCGACAAGATTAATAATTTGAGCCGTTCGGAGAATTTTCTCTGGTTTGCTTATATGAAATTCTAAGCCGTAGCGGCCCACTGGACTCCAACAATGACCCAGAAATTAAAGAGGACGAAAAAGGAGACCGTGAGTCGGTGCAGCTGAGACGTCGTTTGGACTACATTCCTCCCAAATTAGACCAACATCAAATATCCCAATTCCATTCCCCTGTCATTCTCTCTCCAAGCCCTCGGATAATTTCAGACTCATCAATCAATGGCCACCGCCATGGTTCTCGACCCGAAACCCTCACACTCCGACCCGCCTCCCACAATACGTCCACCAGAATCCGGCCCTCCCTCCTCCTCCGACCCGGAAGACGACCTCTACTCCCGCCTCAAAACCCTACAGCGGCAGCTCGAATTCGTCGAAATCCAAGAGGAATACGTCAAGGACGAGCTCAAAAACCTTAGGCGGGAGCATCTTCGAGCTCAGGAGGAAGTGAAGCGGATCCAATCAGTTCCCCTCGTCATTGGCCAGTTCATGGAAATGATCGATCAAAATAATGCAATTGTGGGGTCGACTACCGGGTCGAATTACTACGTACGAATACTCAGCACCATCAACCGTGAGCTTCTTAAGCCCTCCGCTTCTGTAGCTTTGCATCGCCACTCGAACGCACTTGTTGACGTGCTTCCTCCCGAGGCTGATTCCAGTATTTCTCTACTCAGCCAGTCCGAGAAGCCTGACGTTACCTACAATGTAAGTTCTCTCTCTTTTTAACTCTGATGTTACGTTTGTTCTGTATTATTGTGTGGATTGATTTTTTTATTTATTAAGATGATAGTTACAGTGTTCTACTATGTAATTTTCCTATCAAATTATTGTTTTATCGAAACTAGGCCTTGTATCAGTGGCAAAGCTGAGGTACCAAAAGGCCCATGGGGTCTTAGTTTAAGTCGTACAAGAAGTCCAGGTATCTTATGTTAGGTGTATTTTTCCTTGCAGATTCTTTGCTTTTATTTAATAATTCTATGTGCTATCGTAAATGTAGTGACTTGATGTATCAAATTAGAACTGCTATTTTTAGCTAAGTAAAAGTGCTTAATTTTAATGGGAGGTTAACCCTAAGAATTTTCATGATTTATATTATGTTCGCATTGTTGAGAATCAACTGTTAAGTTGGACTTGAAATTGCAGAACCTGTGTGTCATGCAAGAACTTGACATGGAAGTACCACTTGGTTGTTGGGGTACTTTGGGATGCCCTATTTCTTATCAAGGCATATATTTTGAAAAATTATGTATTTACTACTTCAATATGAAGTTCTCACATCACATTGGGTCAATACTGGTGCTTGACTTAAGGTGCAAGTTATTTTCATATACTAAATAACTCTCAAATTCCAGAAGGAACCTTGTTATAGCCTCATTTATTAAGAGTAAACTTGATATTTTTTACTGGTGTTTCTTCAGTTAGTTATCTTTTGCCTGGTTAATACTTGTGGTGAAAAGTGTGACATTTGATCTTTCTTCCGTCATCAATGAGATATATTTCCTTATCGATATATTTTTGAAGTATGAGTTTAAGCATCTGAAGTATGAGTTTAAGCATCTTTAACACCTTGTGAACCCTTCAAAGCCCTGCTTTGCCAGCTTTTGTTTGCTTTCTTCCTATTGCCAGCCTTATTGTCTTGCTGGTAGCATACCTTTGACACTATATATCGTTCACCAATCTGTGCCTACAAAACTTGTCCCTGTGAGTCTACTTAGTTTTGTTCCTTTTGATGATGTGATGCTCTATATCACAAATTTCTGGGATTTTATTTCTTTCAGTGATCCATTAACTGTTTAGGTGGTTTTTTTACTTTTGTCCGACGTGTCATCACACTGTAACATTGGGAACATAGTCATAACCCCCACAAATAAATAGAAAAATTAAATTCATATTGTCCGTATCCATACTATTACTTATTTCATATTTTCCTATTAATTTATATATTTTTGGTGATTCAATTAGGATATTGGAGGATGCGACATTCAGAAGCAAGAAATCCGTGAAGCTGTGGAGTTACCTTTGACTCACCATGAGTTGTACCAACAGATTGGCATAGATCCTCCTCGTGGTGTCTTGCTCTATGGTCCTCCTGGCACGGGGAAAACCATGCTTGCGAAAGCTGTTGCTCACCACACTACTGCATCCTTCATCAGAGTTGTTGGTTCAGAATTTGTGCAGAAGTATTTGGGAGAGGTATGCTTTAGAATCTGTGTTGGGCTTCAGTTTTTCACTGAACACTCAGATTTTTCATGACTGATAATATTCTCCTTTCCAAATTTATGCTGGAAAACCCTCTTCATCATGTTGGCATAAGATATTCTGTCTTTTTTGCCCGCAATGGGAAACTATGGATCGGAATAGGACAAGCAAATACTCCTTGATGGATTTGAATCATACTTTGGAGTCTGCTGTATTTATGTTTTAGATATAATTTGTATCTTTTAACAAATTGCCATATGATGATTGCATTTTCTTATTCTATAGCAGAACTCTTTGGCAGTGAATTTTGATGCTGTTACTTTGTCCTTATAATAGATTAGACACTTCAACTGATTACCTTTGAAGTAAATGTTTCTTTGTTTCATCAATATGTGCAGGGTCCACGAATGGTTCGTGATGTATTTCGGCTTGCGAAAGAAAATGCACCTGCTATAATTTTCATCGATGAGGTTGATGCAATCGCTACAGCTAGGTTTGATGCTCAAACTGGAGCTGATAGAGAGGTCCAGCGAATTCTCATGGAATTGTTGAATCAGGTAGAGTTTGAAACATGGGTCTAACTGAAACAATAGAAAAAAGATGTCAGAGAATCACCTTCTGTTTTGTCAAATTTATAGTTGATTATAATTAAGAATTGTGCTTGTTCCTGCTTTAGAAAAGAGAGATCCAAATTATTGACTCGTCCACTCGAGCAATTTATTCATTTTTCTCCTTTTTACAGATGGATGGATTTGACCAGACAGTTAATGTGAAGGTTATCATGGCAACCAATCGAGCTGACACATTAGATCCTGCTTTGCTTCGTCCAGGAAGACTTGATCGTAAAATTGAGTTTCCTTTGCCAGATAGACGTCAAAAAAGGCTTGTCTTTCAGGTGAATAAACTTGTACTTGGTGCTTTTCATTACTTGTCATAGGTTAGAACCAGCCCCTTCCCCAACCTGAAAAAAAAAATGGCCCCGAGTGCAAAACCAAATTCCTTATGCGAAACGGGTGTAAGAAAGATATTAGAGCAAAAATATTGAAAAGAATGCTTGAGCTTGTAGTTCTATTTGGATGGTTATCTTGGATTTGTGTTAATCATTTTGGTGAATAAAAATGGTGTCGTGTACAGGTTTGCACTGCTAAAATGAACTTGGGCGATGAGGTTGATTTGGAAGACTATGTATCTCGGCCAGATAAAATTAGTGCTGCTGAGGTCAGTGTTTCTCCTCACTTGGAAACAATGAGTAGCCTAATTTTGATGTTTACTATGCATAGTAGATGTGAAATTTAATATGATTGAGATCTCATTGATGACTAATGTGGTCTTATTTTTTTAATGTTGCAGATTTCTGCTATATGCCAAGAAGCAGGTATGCAAGCAGTAAGAAAGAATCGTTATGTTATACTCCCCAAAGATTTTGAAAAGGGTTACAGATCCAACGTTAAGAAGCCTGACACTGATTTTGAGTTCTACAAGTGATCTATCTATCTGTATGAGTTCTGGAGTAACAATTTAAACTTGTGCAGTTTTATCCACGCACTGGCTTGAATCCATCTGAAAAACAGTGACAGCTACTTATCTAGCTCGATAACTAAATTTGAGAGCTTTGAGTGTTGTCTACTCGCTGAACTACTTGTTATCCATCCAATGGCACTTGTGGTAATTGCTAGCAAGAAGTTATTAAAGGAGAAACATATTTCTATAGTTTTTATTCAAAAAATTCGATTGAGCCTATAAACATTATTTCTAAAACTTTACATTTTTCCTTTATACATTAGCGTTATATTTTGAGCTGTCGCCAAAGTACGTTAAATGTGAATTAAGATACTACCAGCCTAAAGAAAGTGGAAAATCTCACTTGAAATAACAAATCCGCCCTCAATTCTATTTTTACGTCAGATATTTCCTCTATATTATTTCCCTAAAAAAATAAATTATATTGGTTTGGAGTTTGCTATAGTTATTGTAACATACACCAGTAAATAATAAAATTGTCACATGTTCACGTTAATTAGATAGATCCTTAATAATTTGCAAATAACTCGGAGTTGACTCAGTGAGAAGTCCAGAATTCATGATTATTCCCCACCATTGAAAAAAAAACACAGTTTAGACAATCTGTGGTCTTCCTCAAATTCAGAATTAATCCAAAGAAAATAGAAGAATCACGACTCATGAAATCCAAAACTGCCATTCTCCCTCTCTTTCTCAAGGAGGGTAATTATCATCCAAGTATTCAGGTTCTCTTGCAATGGCGACGGGTAAAGCCGCTAACAGCACCCCGTTGCAAAAGAGCCTTAGCCGTCGTGTTTCCTTCAACGAAGCCACCCTAGCCAAGCCCCCAGCAAAGCCACCCTCTGAAACTAATAGCGACATTGAAGCTCAGCCAACCCGACGCCCCCGCCGTGGATGCACCGCACTCTGCAACGACTGTTGCGCATGGGTCTCACTGCTTATTGGCGTTCTCATAATCCTAGCCCTTCTCATTGGTGGCATTTATTTTGCTTTCCTCCAATCAAACCTACCCGAATTCCGTCTCCAGAGGCTCGACGTCAATAAGCTCTATGTCAATAACACAAGGGACGACACTCTACTAACAACGGATTTTGAAGTCCGCCTCAACGCCACAAACAAAAACTCGAATGTTGAGTTATCTTATGGTGCATTGTCGGCTAATATAATGTCGGAAGGACTTAACCTCGGATCTGTGAAATTACCCGCACTGCGCCAGAGGGCTCAGACAATGTCGGAAGTCAGGGTGCGAACATCGGTTAATAGAATGCCCGTGGAAGAGGCTGCGGCGAAAGACTTGAACGATAAATCGAAGGATCATTTAATGGTTATTGATGTAGTGCTTAAAGGACACATTAATTTTTTGTCGAATGGGAATAAGATGAATGGTTTCCCCTTCACGGTTGCTTGCAGGAGTATTGATCAATCCGTAATCGACAATGGACGTGCTCCTAGATGTTCTGTCAATATGAACCCTTTTAATTAATCAAGTCATACAATTGACTTCTTTGAATTCAAAACGAAATGGAATTTACAGTTGGAGGATAGATTCTAGTAATTAACACATGTACCGCTTTTAATTGAGTCTAAATTATCTGAAACGTTATTTAGTTTGATTCTATTTTAAATATAATATGACCATCTTTAGTAGGTTTAATGAACTTCTGGATCGAATTTGCCTGGTAGATGAAGTTGATGTTGTTTTGAAGTTTAACAAGTGAAGTTGTGCATAGCTTCAAGTTAAACTTGAAATGTCACTTAATGCTTTATGTTATAGACACATGCACGAAGTTTGTATATTTTGTATATTATGTAAGATTATCCATTTCTACGAATTTTAGTAATGTGTATCTTTTTACTTTTGAGAAACTAATTTGAATAAAGTGTGCTTTTTATTATGTGAGATTATTCACTTCTAAGTAGTAATGTGTGTTTTTTTACTTTTGAGAAATTAATTTGAACTAATTCAATATATCGATACATGCCTTAAATAAATAATAGTAATTAAATAGTAGTAAAATGTCAACCGAGAACAAACAAAGAGATTTTGAACTTAGTTTGAAACTAGATTCATTAGATCAACTCAAACCATGGGTACCTAACCCAAGTTTGATACCGCAACTGCTATTTTGATACTTAATTTATAAAAAAGAAAAGGAGCTTCAACCCAGTAGTGTATCATTTGTGAATCGCTAAGTAGACAATATAATTAACAATAAGAAGTTGAACGTGGTTTGAAGTTTAATTTTGTGCTTAATTCTTCAAATTTATTTGTGTAACTTATTTCAAATCAAGTTGAAATTATAGTGTATAAATGTACAGCCTTTTGAATTTTTTTTTTATTAATTGCATTTCCAAATAGGCTTTAAATTTAATTTGAAGTTATTTGATTAATATAAATTAAACTAAACTAAATTTAGAAATGATACCCAAATTTGATACTTTGATTTGAGTGAAATGATTTTGTATGGGTATCAAAACACTGTAGTATGTTATAAATTAATATTTTGATATCGGATTTTAAGATCTAACAGGCTAGCTCTTACTAGTTCTTAACAGTGTTCGTTGCAATTGTTTCGTGCAGTTGATAAGTAATAAAGCAAAAATTTAAAGATGCGAGACTAACTGATAATATTATAAGACTAACTGATAATATTATAATAATGCGATTTTAATTAAGTTTTTATAAGTTATGCTATTTTAATTTTCAATACTTGAAATGATTGTGTGTTTATGATTGTCAATCTATCTTTAAAGCTAATGCACAGTATTCAGATAGATTTTCAGAATATTTCTTTTTACCACATTATGACTGTCAAATGATACAAATTTAGTCCAATTTATTAAAGTATTTAGGCGACTAGGAATTGATGAATTTTATCCAATTAATAAGATTGATGATACAAAATATATTAAGCAAATATAAATCTTAACTGACTTGATCCATTAAAATTTTGCATCCTAAAATAAATGAATGATCTCCCTATCTCGATTATTAATTGTATATGAATCAATTTTATTTTTATATGAATAATTTGATCTAATATCAACACTGAAATTTGATAAGCGTATAAATAGAAGGTTAAACTAGGTTTTTCTTTCTCTTTTTTTTTTTTTTTTCTTTTTTTTTTTCTATTTTAAAGTTCAATACAATGATGAAAACTTGAGCTCTTAAATTTAACAAATTAATATACCATATTGATGGAAATTTTGATGATAAAATTCCAATGGATCCTATTAATATAAAATATACGACTTGAGATGGACATCAATATTTAAACTTTAGAGAAAATTTGTTAAAGTTTTAATTTTTTTATTCGAACTTGAATTTTTTTATACGCAAGTTACTGTCATTAGATCCGATAACCTTAACCAACATGTGATTGGTTTAGTGGAAGAAACTAGTCACTACAAAGTAGCGAACTCAAGTTCGAATTCCTGTTGGGAGAGGTTCCCACTTTATGTGCCCGACGCGCCTCGAAAGAGATTAAATCCTTGAAAAACAGAAAAAAAAAAAATCTGATAACCTTAAATATTTATTAAAGTATTATAACATTTGTATCTTCTTTCTAAACTTAACATCAAAATTAAGACAACAAATAAAATTGATCCCAATTTGACTGCCACAGATTTCATAAATCAGATCAAGACGCGGCAAAGAATGGGTCTGAACTTTGATCCGAGTCCAAAACGGTGTGCCCCAGACTCCCAGTACAGGGAAACGTATAAAGGTCAAATGGCGTTGATTGTACGCCGAATCTAATAAAATATATTTACGGCTGCCACTCCGAATTTTCTAGAATACCGCCTGGACCCCCACTAAAATCATTCTATAAAAGTCTCGCCCTATTTTTATTTTTAAAAAAAAAAATCCTAATTTTCGATCCCAATTTTTCAATCAGGTATTCTCTCATTCTCTGTTTAGATCTTGATATCTTAATTTTCTGTTTCATTTTATGTATTTTATTTATGTGTTGATGAGGTTATATGGATGAATTTCTTATTGGTCGTTTCGTATGTTAGGGCTTTTCTTGAAGGTTAAGAGGTTCCTTTAATGGCGTCGAAACGGATACTGAAGGAGCTCAAGGATTTGCAGAAGGATCCTCCGACGTCGTGCAGTGCCGGTATACTTTATTGTCTTTATCTTATTTTATCAGTTTGCTTAATTTTCAGGTACTCGTTAGTTGATTTAGCTGCTGAATAATCTTATTTAGCTTGCAAACGTTTACTGAGCTGTTACGCTAGCTGATTTAGGAAAATTGGAGCTTGTAGTGGTATAATCCATAATTTTTACGGTTATACCTGATGCGTGACATAGCTGTGTTTGTAGTTTAGTTGGAACCCTAGATTCCAATCTTCTGTTCGTAGGGTGTCTGCTCTGAGCATTAGCACTTGGTCAAGTAATATAGAGATCAGCAGAAATTTTATATTATTATGAATATTCCATATAACTCTTTGTTGGTATGACAAAACTCTGTATCTATCACATGTTGTTGCTTTCTTTGGACCAAATATGATACTTACTATCAAGCCCTGTGTACATCGGTGGCATGATTTGAACTTTGACTGACCTGAGTATGATCTATCTAGTATCAAGGCATTTAACATTCGTTGCATTATGGAATGTAGGTCCTGTAGCAGAAGATATGTTTCATTGGCAAGCCACAATTATGGGGCCTTCGGATAGCCCGTACTCTGGAGGTGTATTTTTGGTTTCGATTCATTTTCCACCTGATTATCCCTTTAAACCTCCTAAGGTATGGTTGCACTGTTTATGATTATTTTTACATGCTTTCTGTTTCAGTTTTGAACTGTTAAGGCACTGTATGAAAGCCCTGTAAAAGCACCAATATTCAATAGCATTATCATTCCACACACTTCACAGAAAAATGTGTTTAGCATGTAACTAGTCCTGCATTTTTGCTCGATTCTTGTTCACTTTTTTACTGACATTGTATGTCCTATTCTGTTATGCCTTGCTAATTATTTTATCCAATAGGTTCATACACATATTCGTCTATTTTAAATGTCACTTCATTTCATGAAGTGAACTAGTCAATTTTTCAGTTTTTGACTGTATATTTGATGTTGGCCACAACTCCTCAATCGCTGGGATCTTTTATACTTGAAGGAAGAAATGTTGTATAGTTTAATCCTGGTTTCTTAGTGTAGAATGTTATCCTTTGATTCACATGGAAAGCATATAGGTGCTACTTAATTCAGATGGTAATCTCAAAATTATGATTTTGTTGTTGCAGGTTGCATTTAGGACCAAGGTATTTCACCCCAACATTAACAGCAATGGAAGCATTTGCCTTGATATCCTGAAAGAACAATGGAGTCCAGCATTGACCATATCCAAGGTATTGAGACATAAGAAAGTTTACTAAGCAAATTGCAGATTACCCATGTAAAAATATGCTCCGCAAAGTTTGGAAGCATAACTACCCTAGTATGTGTTAACGTATTTTTAGAAAATTTTGTAGATTTTTGCAATAATAGGGTCTCATCTTTACATGGTCGGACATTTTTTTTTCTTTTTTGAAATTAAGAACATTTCTGGAGCTCTGCAAAGAATTGCATAAAAAATTAGCTGATAACTTTATCAATTTCTGTATTACTTACTCTCTCCATAGTCATCTTTTATCTGACATACGTTTCGATACTTATGTTCGTCCCCGGGAAATTATAATGCCAGGTTCTGCTGTCTATTTGCTCCTTGTTGACCGATCCAAATCCTGATGATCCTCTGGTGCCAGAAATTGCTCATATGTACAAGACTGACCGGGCCAAATATGAGTCCACCGCTCGCAGCTGGACGCAGAAGTATTCTATGGGATAATGCCGATGGTACCTTGCATTTCTGAAAAACTTGCAACTCTCAGTGTTTTTCATTTGTGCTTGGATAATAAAAAGTACTTTTGGTTAATATTAACCCTCAATCTGAAGCTGGGAATTTATTCAATCTCTCAATTTGTGTATATACTTGAAATTATAATTAGGATGGGAAGAACTGCGACCATGTATCTCTTTACTTTGAAGTTTTCAATTGTCTTGTTGGTCAGAGCAATTTTATTGCTCTGATGTGAAACTCATACCAATGATCTAGGTATGTGTTAGTTTGTTTATTTTTCTATTTTATCTTTTATATCTTCTCTTTCTCTTATTCTTTTTCTTGTGTTTTTGAATCATTACTATATAGGTATTGTACCAAAAAAAAAAAAATTACTATATAGGTATTAACTTTATAGTATTATTGAGTAGCAGGATGGTTCAGTAGAGCTGATTTACTTGGTTAAATGTGTAAGTATCATAATTTTGACTATTTTCCAGAAAACTCGTAGGTAGTAGATGATGTAAGTTTAGATGGAATATAAGAATCAAATGATATACACAGGGGTTGGATGAGAAACACACGTACATAAAAGGATAAAAAATTGTTTTATCATATGCACTTGTAACTCATTCACTATCCCATTGTATTGAATCCATCGGGTGAGACACATACTTTTCCAAATGATAAATGATGTAGGGGGTGTATTTGTTTGAGCGAAGCACCAAAGCTACAAGTAGTATGAGCAATACGAGTCTTGGCCTTTAAATCAAATGAAAGTTTTGGCGGTCTTTTTTTATTTTTTTAAATAATCACCTTTTTCCTCTTGAACTTACGATCAAGTTATTCGAATTATTGCGGGTCGAGATTATGGGTCCAATATTATTTTAAATCATCAGTTCTTTATGAACCTAACAAAATTAAATTAAAATCTTTCGTATAAATTTTTTATATAATAGACTAGTAGTAGTAATTTAATTTGTGGAGAAAAAAATCAAAAAAAAATTATTGTATGCCATGGCATGGGTGGGATAAAAAAAAGTGGAAAAGCTGTAGAGACTACTATAGTTAAAAGAATTGAGACAAATTTAATGTATTAATAACTAATTTACGATTTAAAAAATATTAGTGTAAAGTAAAAAATATATTTATTAGATGATGTTAATTAATTAATTAAATGATATAGAGAGTATAAGTAAAGTGTATAATAATATAATAATGATAAAAAGATATAGACGGGTTCGGGTATTTGAAGTTGAAGAGGTTAATCGTAAACTCGTCCTGTATTCTAGTAAAAAAAATAAGGGTTTTCAAGTTCGGGTAGCCAAACTCAAAAAATACTCGTTTCATTCGGATATTTTAAAAACGAGATGAGACGGGTTTGGGTTACCCGAACCCAACGTCCACTCCTACGTGCAACATAAAAATTTAGGTCGCAAATTGCAACAATGATGTAAGTTTATGGGGAAAGTGTAACTTTGATGTAAGTTTAAGGGGTAAAACTCGAAATTTTGCAACCAATTATAATTCAAATTGCAAAAAATGGTAATTTAAAAACTATACATAATTTTAATAAAATATATGATAAAAAAAAAGCTTTAATACAAAATTAACAACTATAAAATATATACAAGTATATTATTATTTAAACGAGCATATGATATAATTTTACACTTCATTTAAGTTCATATTGTAGGTTTCGCGCTTAAGTTGTTAAAATTTAGCATAGACTATAAATTATTGGACAAGACCTAAATTTTCATTAAAAATTTAATGCTTAGCTTTTTTATTGCATCAGAATTCATAAAAAGTTGTTCGTTGCTTCCACATTTTATTCGGACAACAGCACACACATAAACTTTTTCTTATCAAATTACACTCATTGATTTTTCTTCAGAGACTTTTGCAAATATTTAAGGTGAGTTTTTAAAAAAATAAATAAACTCATAGCTTTTTCTATCATTTTATATTGAGTATTTTTCTAATTTCTAATGAATATTAGCATAATTTGTTTTAATGAATTTATCAAATCTATTTTATAATTTTTATTGTGCAATTGAACGAGCAAATAGTATTCAAATATTATTTTTGGTTATTAATTTTTCTTTTTGCTTCTAACTCAATGATTAGTATTCTATTTGGTTTTATCCAATTTTAATTTGGTAAAAGAAGAAGATATCCAATTTTAATTTGATAAAAGAAGAAGAATTTGAGATGAAAAATTATTAAAGAAAATCACAAAATCGTATCGCACCGTTTGCAATCGTATGGTTCTCAAAAGTCTAGCGTGGTATTAAAAATTTTAAAACCGAATTAATTTATATGATACAAAATTTATAAAAAGAACTGCAAAATTGTACCATGCAACCCCTAGTAAGGATAAGTATCAGCACAAAATTGATAGCGGTATCCAAAGTGACAAATTAAATACACTTCAGCTCTCTACAGAACGGTCCATATAGCAAAATATACGATCGATTATAAGTTGATTATTAAGTTCCTTTAAATATTAGTCAATAGCAATAATTATGTTAGGTTCAAATTATATATATTATACACTAATAATTAGTTATCCTTTGGTTTACCAGCAATTTATGGGGTCTACATATGATTGCTCACGTGCCGGCCCATGGGCCAGCCTTTGCTTCTTCTTCAAGTAGTGGGCTATAAACTAATTCAATCTTTTAAGCACATCCAGATTGACCTTTTCTTCTACCAACCAAAAAAAAAAAAAAGAAAAAATTGACCTTTTCGGTTTTATATATGCATGATAAACCAACATGATTATTTTACTTATCCGAGTTTTGTACTTATTGCCTTCCTTTTTGTCTCTACATGTTTTTTAGTAGAAGAGACTAGTCGCTACAAAGTAACGAATCGAAATTCAAATCTCTATTTAAAGAACTTCTCATATAACACGGTTCATAATTAAAACAATTTGTGGCATGTCATCATTTGCATGCACGTATTGTTGCATGAGTGTAACATAAGAGCGTCAATCAAATTTTAACACCGAATAAAAAAATAAAAAAAGGAATTGTTTTTTTTTTTTTTGACAATTTAGTGGGTTTGAAAATAGCTCGAGTCATTAAATCAAAATATTCCTCATATTGTGAATAAGTTACATCAGGTTGATTCAATTAACCTAAATTTGAAAAATTCTTACTTAACTCCGAATTGATCAAACTCAAAGTACCTACTTGGCAAATGCATTATACTTGTCTTGAGATTGAATATCCAAGAGATTGATCATTCATAAAGAAAGTGCAATACACTCGCTTTGTGGTTGATCAAATTTAACCAAGTCAGACTTGGACAAAAATAGTCAATATTTAATTTAAATTAAATTAATTAGTTAATCAGTTAATGTTTCTCATATAGGATATCAGTTAGAAAATAATGATTTTTCTTTTTGGTTTCTCCTTAATTCATTTTGGGATTTGTTTGACACATTATGTATATGAACCTCTTTTAACATGAATTTTAATATGAGTTTGCTACATTAATGGGACAAATATTTTCAGACCAATACTTGTTGGTGATATAATGACTTATTGAAGCTGATGTGCGAAGTATAATTTTTTTTAACCAATTATACTCTTGTGTATTAATTCATGAGCTTTAATTATTTTTTTAATGTATTACACGTTAGTTTTCACATTGTTTAGGTTTCTAAAAATTGATATAATTAAGAAAGCTAAGAGAAGAGCCAGCCCGAGACTAAATTGTTTAATATTATAATTAAAAAATAGTACAATAGTATATTAATAAAAGAAATAGTTGATGATGAGACACGTAAAATCGTAGAATTATTAGCCATTCACCGCCCATACGTAATAATGAATGAAAAGCATAGGAAATGCAGAGTTTTGACTCAGTTAGCTTTACTAAGATTTGTCGGAAATTAAGGTAGAAATTCTCAATGAAAATAATGGAGGTAGCAGTAGTGATTTTTCTTTTACTACATGTACACTAAATTACAATTATTTGTGAGAGTAGAATTTTATTTTCTCTGCTATTCAAAGGAGTATTAATTAATTTCGTTATATATATACAATATATTAAATTTCATTAAAAGAACTAAGTCGTTATATATATAATAAAAAATATTAGATCAACCCATATCATGAAAACAGTAGTCCACGCATATATATATATAAAATAAAATATATGCGTGCGTGTCACTTCAGTGCTCCAACAGGCAAGTGTGTGTGTGAGCTGGATCATGTACTAATAAATTCATGTGTAGTGTGTACTAATTAACACTATTCGCATTCTTCTCTTCTTTCAACGTATACAAATATAGTAGTATTATTATTAGT
This sequence comes from Penstemon barbatus, assembly GCA_003313485.2. Classification (NCBI taxonomy): domain Eukaryota; kingdom Viridiplantae; phylum Streptophyta; class Magnoliopsida; order Lamiales; family Plantaginaceae; genus Penstemon; species Penstemon barbatus. The sequence goes on along the minus strand of CM064877.1, from coordinate 8,011,471 downwards.
ATATTTTAATGAAACAATTAATTTTCACTAAAAGTAGGAATTTTTACTATCTACGGAGTATCTATCATCAGATATTCATTCATATATACTGTACTACAGAGCTCAAACCGACAGTCCCAAATCTGGTTTGGATTTCATTAAATATAATTAGCTGGCTTTTACTTTTCCCCATCCACTAATTAAGATGTTTTGTGTAAATCCATAAGTATTAAAGAGAATTTCCATATGATTTGCGATAATTATATATAATAAAGCCATAGCTCAAAAACAAAAATGGTTTTAGGCAGGGGCGGACCTAGGCGGTGTTTGTTGAGGGGGCCGAATTTTTTTGGTAGCAAATTCGATATTTTTTTCGATGTTTTAATAAAATAACATAAATTAAATTACAATAAAGTAATAGTAAATATGATTTTATCTAACAAAAAGTGAAAAAAATATAATAATAAGGATTCTTAAATAGTCAATATGCAATAAAAATTGAAAGCAAACTAATGTTGCTAAGAGAAGATATGAAAAAGTTCAATGGACCATTAATATGGAAATATAAAGGTAATATTATAACATTAATATAAAGGTAAAAGGCCAACGAAGAAATCATGAAAAACATTGATTAACGAACACAACATAAATGAGGAGTTCAATGAACCCGATGGTACGTGAAATGGAGAAAATAAATAAAATAATCTTGGTTTTTTAATTCGAGAATGAACTTTAAAGTAAACTCCAATTTTTTTTAGTAAATCATACACGAAGATCTAATTACACAATTAATGCTTTAAGAAATTGATAAATCCAGAAAGCACAAAGACAATTTACAATATATAATTTAGTTATTGTAAAGTTGTAAATAATACAAGGTAATACTAGAAGGAGTATAACATCCAAAAATAATTAAATGTTCATTCATAAGGAAGAAAATCATCCCGCGCATAAGGAAAAAAATAAAAATAGCTTATAAGGAGAAAATTAATACTAAAAATATATATGCTATTTATTTATTTTATAAAAATTAATAATAAAAATAGCATTTGAAAACGGGACAAAAGACTCTTCTCAACACTTACCACTCAGCCACGTTCTTTTCTTGTAATTATCTTCATATATATGCTATTTATTTATTTTATCAATTAATACTAAAAGTACAAAACATTTTCGAGCATCTGAGGATTCGAACACGGGACGAGAGACTCGTCTCAGCACTTACCATTCGGCCACGTTCTTTTTTTGTAATTATTTACATATATATGGTATTTACTTATTTTATTCTGGGGGGACCATGGCCCCCCCCCCCCCCCCCAGTCCCCAAAGAGGTCCGCCCCTGGTTTTAGGGAGTGGGACAGACAGACCTTAATCAAATGTATCCCACTGTATGTATCCGTATCCCCACTCTTTTCGAAACTTTAGGGTCTATTTGGATGGGTTTTGGCTCGGTTTCGCAGGTCTCGATTTAAAAAAATTGGTTTGGGTGGTTTCGATGAAACCTTTGAGGCCTCACTTGGATTGAGTTTGGATGTTGGAGTTTAGGGGAAAAAGTAGGTTATATGTGTCAAATCAATATCTTTTTTAGTGAAATTTGAGGAAAAAAGTAGATGGCATGTGTCAAATCAATGTTTTATAGGTTTTTAATGGTTTTATGGGTTTGGCGAAAACTCATTTGGATGGGTTTTGGCTCGGTCTCGCGAAACCCACGAGACCGGGCCAAAACCCATCCAAATACAGCCTTAATAATTATACGTACATACTAATATACTATACAATAGTATAGTATAGGGAAAATATATATATATCTACATCTAGACTATATATACAAAAACTAATATGGATAGAGATCTAATATTTATATTTACAAATATATATATATATATATATATATATATTATATATAAAAATATCTGCACCTGCAAAACACAGACAGACGACGACAAATTAAAGAGTGGGGGGAAAGAAATTAATTAAAACCTGTAGACTGAGTGTAGTGGAGTGGAGTTGAGTACTAATAATATAATAATATATAGTATAAGAGTAATTGTTCATTATTCATTCTGTTTCCCGCCAAAACAAAGAAGAAAGAAACTTCTCCATACCTCCTACCAAGTAAAAGTAGTACCATATACTATATATATATATATATGCATCTACTCAACTCAACTCTAGTCTATTCTATTCTACTTAATTAATTATATAAATATACATACATACATACATACAAATTTCCCACAATAACAAAAAAAAAAGAGAGAGAGAGAGAGAGAGAGAGAGAGAGAGAGAGAGAGAGGAGGTCCGATCGATCCTCTCATCAACATCATCATCATGGAAGAAGAAGTAGTAGTCCAACTCCAACAGCAAGTCAAGTTCAGAGAAAACGTCGTCGTAACAAACAAGCCCATCAAATCCAATCTCCTTCGCAAAGTCGTCAGGATTGTCTCCACCGACGCCGACGCCACAGACTCCTCTTCCGACGACGAAGGCTTCTCTCTCGTCATCAAACGACACGTGCACGAAATCAACTTCCACCCGCATGCAAAACCAAATCAGCAAAAGCAAAAGCAAAAGCCTACACGGAAGAAGTTTCGGGGCGTCCGACAGCGCCCGTGGGGGAAGTGGGCCGCAGAGATCCGGGACCGGGCCCGAGGGAAACGGATCTGGCTCGGTACTTACGATACACCCGAAGAAGCAGCATCCGTTTACGATAGGGCGGCGGTAAGGCTGAAAGGGTCAGACGCCGTTACTAATTTCCCTAGTGAGGGTGGCGTTTTGTCTCCAACGTCGGTGCTCGTTTTCACGCCCCCGTTTGATGATTTTGAATGGCCGTTGTTGGATTTGCTGCCGGCTTTTGGTTTTGGATTGTCACACTGTACCCAGGAATTCGACGACTTTGACTTCAATGACTTTCTTGATGATGTCACGTCATGACGTACGTGTCATACGTGGAATTGTGAATAGTATGTAATAGTACTAGCTAGCCGAATCTATACGGCGTCCAATACTATTTTTGTTAAGTAAATGATATGTGTTTTATTGTTGGGATTTCTTAAATATTAAAAATATCTACTTAGTAATGTAATCTTATAATTTCATCGAATACAAACATGAAAATATGGAATATCCTTTTACATATTTTTTGTTCTACTAACTAAAACTATTGAGGATATTTCTTAATTATCTTTATACGTTTGACTACTTTCTTAGCGTACGTCTCAAGCTACTGATCATTTATTTAATTAACTTAAATTAAATTATTCCTTTCCTTTTTTTTCATTTTAAATCTTCTTCTTTCGCAGCTCCTTTTATTTCTCTCAACTCTCTATCTCCACAAAAGAATTAAGCCAATAAAAGTAAATGAACTTGAATGTTATGTTATGTGACACAGCTCATACCTCCTCTCAAATGAAAAGGAGTGCTGCATCTTTTTTTTAGTTTAGAAACATATTCATGCAAGTGACGCTGCGCCTGTGGCAAGGTGTTCAAATGTGGATGATATATTAATTATATTATAAAAAGAATGCTACAGATTCAGAAAATATCCAAGTCCCATTGAGAAATCTCGTGGATAAATTAATATTAATGGGTCATATTCCTATATATATATATGACCTTATTTAACAAGTAGTCAAGTACATGATGAAAGGGGTATAACTGGTATTGTACAATTTCCTTTATTTTAGTAGTATTTATATGCCGTTATGTTGTGAACACGTGTTTGGAAACAGAACCACGGCATGGGGAGCCTCCACCTAGTTTAGGGTCCCACTATATTGTTATTGTTCTTATTAACTATGATATTGAGAGAATTTCACTTTTGATACCGTAACTCAACCTACTTTAGGGATTTGATACCATAACTTTTTCTCCCGACACATTTGATACCATAACTCAACCTACTTTAGGGATTTGATACCACAACTTTTTCTCCCGACACATTTGATACCATAACTCAAATCAACTCGACACATTTGATACTTCCGTCAAATTGGAAACGGAATTGTCACGTGATTGTCACGTGACCGTTAAAACTTTGCACATTTGATACCATAACTTATCTTGACTGATCATTTTACCCCATAACATTTCAGGTTATCAAAAAAGCCCCACATCTCCAAATTTAGTGACGATTTTAGTCCACATTGTTGCAAAATTTCCAAATTGACTCGAATAAGACCACGTACTGACCAATTTAGAACTTTACACATTTGATACCATTACTTATGTTGACTGATAATTTTACCCCATAACATTTTAGGTTACCAAAAAAGCCCCACATCTCCAAATTTAGTGACGATTTTAGTCCTCATTGTTGCCAAATTTCCAAATTGACTCGAATAAGATTACGTGCTGACCAATTTAAAAAATTTTGCTTATTTTATTTAAATAACTAATTTAATTTATAAACAATATTAATAAATTAAATAATACAATAACATAAATATCACCAAAATTAAGAAAATATATTCTTTTTAAATATAAAATTTATATAATAGAATTAATGTATTTAATATATATTAAAATAATAAATTATATAATTTAAAATTAAACTATTTAATATTTATTAAAATATTAAATAATAAATAATTATAATTTTAAAAAAAAAAATCCCCACCCCACCCACCCAACCCAACCCGACCCACCCCTCCCCGACCCACCCCTCCCCGACCCCCAGATTCCCAGGCCGTCGGCGGCCTGGGTCTTCTGTCCCAGGCCAACGCCGGCCTGGGACCGAAGATCCCAGGCCGGCAGTGGCTTGGGATCGAAGAACCCAGGCCGGCAGTGGCCTGGGACAGAAGACCCAGGCCGCCGACGGCCTGGGAATCGGGGGGTAGGGGGGAAGGGTGGGGAGGTGGTGGGTGGGGTGGGGATTTTTTTTTAAAATTAAATTTATTTATTATTTAATATTTTAATAAATATTAAATAGTTTTAAATTATATAATTTATTATTTTAATATATATTAAATATATTAATTCTATTATATAAATTTTATATTTAAAAATAATATGTTTTCTTAATTTTGGTGATATTTATGTTAATGTATTATTTAATTTATTAATATTGTTTATAAATTAAATTAGTTATTTAAATAAAATAAGTAAAATTTTCTAAATTGGTCAGCACGTGGTCTTATTCAAGTCAATTTGGAAATTTGGCAACAATGTGGACTAAAATCGTCCCTAAATTTGGAGATGTGGGGCTTTTTTGGTAACATGAAATGTTATGGGGTAAAATTATCAGTCAACATAAATAATGATATCAAATGTGTAAAGTTCTAAATTGGTCAGCACGTGGTCTTATTCGAGTCAATTTGGAAATTTTGCAACAATGTGGACTAAAATCGTCACTAAATTTGGAGATGTGGGGTTTTTTTGGTAACCTGAAATGTTATGGGGTAAAATTATCAGTCAAGATAAGTTATGGTATCAAATGTGCAAAGTTTTAACGGCCACGTGACAATTCCGTTTCCAATTTGACGGAAGTATCAAATGTGTCGAGTTGATTTGAGTTATGGTATCAAATGTGTCGGGAGAAAAAGTTATGGTATCAAATCCCTAAAGTATGTTGAGTTATGGTATCAAATGTGTCGGAAGAAAAAATTGTGGTATCAAATCCCTAAAGTAGGTTGAGTTATGGTATCAAAAGTGAAATTCTCTCCTATGATATTACTTGTTCCAAAGGTGAAATCGCTCACCCCAGGCGCTCCTCACCTCCCTGTACGACGAGATTGTGAGAGGAGGTAAATCATGGTGACTCAACTGGCACGACAGAGGCTGAGACCAGTACTCACTGCGCACAAGGAGCCCCCCTCATTTTTTGAGAGATTGCTCCCACACTGTCGCTGGTGACACTATTAATTAGTGAGTATTTGTATTGTGATTGTGATTGGCCCTCTTTTCCGAAGATATGTGTGTGCCACTAATAAGTAAATGCTACATGTATATGTAATACTTGTTATATGTATATGTCGCAATTACTTATTAATGGTACACAAATATGATACACTAAACAGTGGTATAAATGATCTCACCAGTGTATTTGTCATGTAAATACTTTGATTACGGTTAAATCCGATCTCGGAAAAAAATTCTTAAAGTAAATACTCCCTTTGTCCTTGAATTATTACTTTTTTTTTTGTTACGTCTCAAAATAAGACTTAATTTCCTAAAATAAATATATTTTTTTCAAATTTATTCTCTCACATAAAGTAATGGTTTGACTCCACTAATTTTCAATCATTATTTTTAGGGATTCAAATGTAAAATTATCAAAAAAAATTCATTTTTTAATTATTACATAAAGCTCCGTGTTAAAAGGGAAGTGACCAAAAACTAAAGACGAATGGTGTGTAAAACTTTGATCTCTTTTCCTGAAGGGAAATTATGACTTATATTGGTGAATCTAATTCACTGATGTGTCGAATAAGCGATAAGTGTGTATAAAAAAATAACTTTTAATTATTTTATGCACGTATTTATTATTTAACCCCTATGAATATAATTAACAGATATATGATGAATGTAATCGGTTTGAATTACAATTAAAAGTTAAAATGTTTAATTAAATAAAACAATAATTCCTACCACAAGTACTACCGACATGAGTCACATGATCACTAAATTGAGACTGTCTTCAATGTGAGCTGCCAATTTTGACAATCAGTACGAGAGACAATTGACACTACTTTCTTCTTTTCCATTTTTTTTTTCCTTCTGTGAGAGGACACTAATTTCTTATTCAAACGGTAAACTCTTAGGCATATAACATATTATGTGAATTATATTAATTAAAAAAACATATAAGTGAATTATATATTAGTGATTTATCTAAAGCAATTATATCTAGAAAATAAAAACTGTAAAGAGAATTATAAAATACTTTGTCTATTGAAGTTTCAGTGATTTTCTTCCATATAAGAATTTTGGGCATACTAAGTTATTAACTAGTCAAATTCAGGTGATGGATCAACTATCTTTTCTACTAGCTCTTTTAGTTCAATCTTTTAAATACTTAAATTAAAATGTACTCCGTATTAGGAATTCTATAAGATTCAAAATCGATCAATTTAAGTGATATTTGATTAAAACTATTCAATAAAACTTCGCTTAAGTTTGATCTTATGAATATACTTGTTAGTTAATTAGTAAATAGAATATTAAGACTAATTGTCCCACATTGGTTGAAAACAATAGTTAAGTCCACCTTATGAGGTCTTGGGCAATTCTCACCTTACAAGCTAGCTTTTGAGGTTGAGTTAGACCCAAGCCAAGTAAGTGGACTTAACCCAATCCATGTGGTGAATTCTAATATAGAATTAAATTCGAATAAATAAAATTTAAAAATGATATATTATTTTGAATGATATCAAACTAGTAATTATAAAGTCATTGGACCAGCTTGTTTCACTCTTTTACATCCTTTCTCGTATTTGCTTTAAAATTTGAATGATGAATAGATATTTACTTTTAAAAGGGATACCGGCGGCTGCGGTGCGCATTCCAAAATAATTGGTAGAGAAGAAAAAGGGTCCCCGACAAAATCTTGGAACGACATGGAATTAAAATAATTAAGGGATAAGCATTAGATCGAAGTATTTGATGGGTCCTATGGTTGGTGACCAAATTGATTTGATGAATCAAAGAATAGGAGTCTCCCACTAAAAAAAATCAATAGGTAAATGTAACTTGCACCTTGAAAATAAAGCACAAACAAAAAAATAAGATTCATGTATTGGAATTCAAATGACTTATCTAGACTTGTGAGGGGACATCACTTGATGTTGAGGGCAAAATAATACGTGCCATACAAAATGGATATTTATATTGATCACCTTTTACCTTTGTTTAAAAAACATTAGCTGTCTTTTCTCTAATAATATGAAGAATCAGATATTGTCTTTAAGGTAGATTATGCACTCAAATTGTTTTGGCCACGGAAGAAGTATTGTTTGAAAGTGGCAGAAGAAGGCTATGGACAACTCAAATTCACTAAAAAGAGGAAGTGTGGGTAGGTCACTAGGCTTTATTTCTTAGACGAAATTAAGGATACTTACGGACTAGATTGCACGGATACGGATACGTCGATACGGTATAATACGATATGAGTACGGCGATACGGATTTTTAAAATTTATAGGATTCGACACGGCAAAAATACGTGTCTGTATATTTAAAAATATATTATAATAAGAAATCATTGTTTTAAAAATGTATTAAAAAATTATTAAAAAATTATGTAATATATATTTAGTTCACTTTTTATTCCATATTAAAATAAATAATGCTATCTACCTCTTATATAAATGTTCAAGTAAAACCATAGTATTAATATCCTAGGCAAATCTTTGGCCCTATACAGATTTTCAAGCGTTTTATGTAGATTTACTTTGATATTATACATAATCTAGAAATTATTTGTAGAAATACATGCTCTCAAGTATTTTGGGTGTTTCCGATATACCTTCATTTGTATCCGATACGTATCTTTTTTATTTTTTATTTTCTTATTATTGAAATCGACACGGTGGAGTATTTTATAAGTATCGTACGAGTATCTAAGTATCCAGGTATCCAGTACGCATACGATATTGCACGGTGTATAATTTCGGAGTATCCGTGCAACCTAGATTACGGATTTATTTGTTTTGGTCCAAATCTTAATTTATTAAGAATAAGTCAAAATCGATATAATTATATATTTAGACTAATTATAATTATAAATAAGAAGATATGTATTTAGGCTCTAACGTAAAATAGTCCAAATTTGTATGTCTCAGATCAATCAATGACAAATACACCCAAACCTAATATTTTGTATATCAATTTTTCTATTGGTCCAGTGGTCCTCCCAGTCTAGTATGGTATGTATTTTCTTTTATTTTCTCGAAAATAGGATATCGGTTAATATCGCGACTACAATAGATCCACAAACCCATTAATAGCCTTAATAATTTCACCTACAATTTTGTTTAGGTCTAAGATTTGAGTTGAACACCGAAGCCCAATCCATTATCCCTTAAAGCCCAGTCCAAAAGTGGTGGAGTTCAATTTCAATACTGCTTCAGCAGTAAATCCACAAAACTCCGGCCGCAAATCAACAATTCTAATCAGGAAACAAAAAGATTGAAAAGTAATTTCTCCATTAGTGCTGCAGCTAAGAATTGAAGGTATTACTATTTCCGATTTGCTTGGTTTATCACTTAGCTTGGAGTTGAAATTCGGAAACTAATATATCTGTTATTTCTAGTAAATTTGGGGATTCCTCCATCTCGTTTCTGTCTGAGAATCTGGGCAGTAACTTTGTTTGATTAGTTATAATATTTTACTTTATTGTACGTGCACTTGGGTTTAGGGTTTAGATTTCAGAATTAAGGTTTGTGTTTACCATGGATTCGATTTGATTAGTTATAATATTTAGATTTCAGAATTAAGGTTTGTGTTTACCATGGACTCGATTTGTTGCTATTTTTTTTCTCGTTTAAAGGGTGTTGATTATTTATTTTGCAGATCTAAACACAATCATGGCAGATGAGATGAAGAATGAGGTTAAGGATGATGTGGGAGATGTAAGTCTTACCAAAAATTGTTTTCTGTTAATGGTTTGAATTGGAATATGAAATCACACTTTCTCTTTATCCATTGTGTGTATGTTACATACACAGTGACAGTGGGTCTAATAAAGTTGAGTCACATTAGCAGCTTTTATTTATCAAACTATGAAGCTGACATGTGAGTGCGACTTGATAAATGAATAGCTTATATGGATATTTTAGAGCTAAACAGCACCCTTTAGCTCAAAATTTACCAAGGAAAATAGGATGTTGACTCTGGTGATGCATTACATTTAATTTCCTAGGTTTGCTGGCACGTACGCCCAAAATACTGAGATTTTTATTGGTTTTATTGTTAGAAATGTTAATTTACCTTTAAAAACTCAAAGGAAATGATGGACCTTTTAACCCCTTCGTACTTTGTCTCTTGTAAATATAAGAGATATTTCTCCCATACCATTTGGTTAAGCTAAGGTTTTAGCCAAACACACTATTGCTTATGCAAATTGAGCTGACAAACTATTGTTGATGATTTTATCTGTTCACTGAACAGATAGCTCCTTTTGATCCATCAAAAAAGAAGAAAAAGAAGAAGCCTGTAGCGCTAGATATAGCTGAAGATGAGGCTGTCGATGCTGTGGTTGAGAAAACTGAGAGCTTAACGGGTACATATCTTGACATGTTTTGCAATCAGTTATATTTTGCTTAAATATTTGGGCTCTCTTTAACTTGGGCAGTATTTTCTTATATGTATCGCATTTTCTTGCAGTTTCTGATAGCAATGAAACTTCATTTGCTGGTATGAAAAAGAAAAAGAAGAAAGCGGTAAGTGATTGCGTCATTACTACGTCAATAATGCTGCTTGAAATCTTTTATCAACGATTTTCCTTATATGTCGCATTGTGCTAAACCACTGCAGGCACATTCTGATCTTCTAAATGATGAAAAAGAGATTGTTGGGGAAGACTTGGATGGTAAGGATTGTGTTTGGTCCTTTTATTTTATTTGATGCTGCAGTAGATGTTTGCCTTTTCTTGACTTAGTTTGTTTTCTATTTTGCAATTTTGTGGATAATATTATTTCTCGAAATTTCTAGATATTGATGGAGAAGATGAGGAAGGTGAAGGAATTGTCCTCCAACAGTATCCATGGGAGGGAAGTGATCGGGATTATGAATATGAGGAGGTAAGTGCTTTTCACCTTGACGAGTGTAAAGGTAATAGGCTTATATAAATATTTTTGGATATATGCTTTATGATTTGATACTTTTTTTTCATGATTTTATAACCTCACTGTACAATCTCACAATTGCAAATAACTATATGTTAGGTATAACCTCCACTAGCCTCAATTTTAGCCTAGCATGTTAGTAGGCGGTAGCAGTTAATGCAAAACAAAATGTTTTGAAAACAATGGCTATCGTTTAGAAAATCTGGTTTCTCATTGTTTGTATGTATGAATCTCCTCAGCAGAACACTATAGAGCATCTCACAATTAGCAGTTTCCTTGAAATTCTATTCTGATTCGTAAATTCATGGAGTCATTTATGTTTATGTGCTTGTGTTATTCCAAAACATCGTCTTTCCAATGTATATATATTTTTGGTAGTACAAAAAAAATTGTCTCGCACCATATCAGTAATTATTTGTTAAACTGCGATAAACTGAGATGCTGATATTTTGTTCATCATGTATAGCTTCTTGGTCGAGTCTTCAACATCCTCCGTGAGAATAATCCGGAGCTTGCTGGGGATCGGCGCAGGACAGTTATGAGACCTCCTCAAGTTCTTCGTGAAGGCACAAAGAAAACAGTATTTGTCAACTTCATGGATCTCTGCAAAACGTACGCTATTCCTTAATTAGTTAAAAAAAAAAAGATTTCAGATGCTTGATCTTAGCTCCTTGTGACATAAAAAGATGTTGATATGTAACTTTTTCATTGTGTTTTCTTCTATTCAGGATGCATAGACAACCGGAGCATGTCATGACTTTCTTGCTGGCTGAAATGGGAACAAGTGGTTCTCTGGACGGACAACAAAGATTAGTAATTAAGGGGAGGTTTGCACCCAAAAATTTTGAGGGAATTTTGAGACGTTATATTAGTAAGTTCTTATCATACTTTTCAAATTTGTGGTGAAGAAGTTCATTAATGCAGATTTCCTTATTATTGGAGATTTAGTTCATTTCTAATGCTTTGTCTAAAATCATTAATCTTGTCCAGATGAGTATGTCATATGCAATGGCTGCAAAAGTCCAGATACAATTCTCTCAAAGGAGAATCGGCTCTTCTTTCTCAGATGTGAGAAGGTATTATTACTTTCTATTTGTGGGTTTATGTGGTAAAACTCCTATGATATTCAAGGAGCTCTAACCACTTTCCTGTTAAATATGGCATATTTTGTGGTTAATTATACGAGTAGCTTTAAATTGTTGCAGTCGCTTGTTTATTTTTCCTGGGCCTGTGATGATTGAACAATTTGCCTACATTGTCTGACTTCTTTACCTGAAGGAGACTTCCAAAATAATTCTGAGGCCTTAGGTGTAATCTACTATGCTGGAACACTTTATTACCTTAGGTTTCATTTGGCTTGTATTTCAAATTCATTGCACTTGTTTGGGTATTTTGGTATTATATGGATTTGAAATCCCCATTTATTCATTGTCAACTACTCTTTTAACCAAAATAGTCAATTTGAAATCCATCTCTTGAAATCCTTGGCCATATCCAAATTAAGCCTCAGGTTTTAGCATATATTCAAAACCTTTTGCTTCTTTTTTGAAAGATTAAACTGATAAACTCTTTTACTTGAATAGTGTGGTTCGGGGAGATCGGTTGCTCCAATCAAGGCTGGTTTTGTTGCTCGTGTTGGTCGCCGGAAAGCTGGAACATGATAGAAATACCTACTAAGGGGCTTTTAATTTGGATAATTACATACAAACTTGTGGATTCATAGTACTAACTTTATTGTGTTTTTGCCAACAAGAGCACGTCTTGTACTTTCAATTCTTCATTAAGATTTTACCTAGATTCTGCCAGTAATAAAAATGTTAATTTAACTTTGCTTTAGTACACACTCTCTCTCTCTCTCTCTCACACACACACACATAAACATGCACTCATTTTCATTAAAAAAAATTATGTCGGAAATTATTTTCAGAATTCATACACGTATACATGTATAAACATCTGGTAGGACACGGGTAAAATATTATTTTCTAATGCATATTTTGATTTTATATGCATGTATAGGTGATTTTGTTTTGCATTTTTTTTTACATGGGTGAAATTTAAATTACAATTGTGACCCAGCACTGATTAACGATACATTATAAGCTCCAAGTGTTTTGTTAGATAAACTTGGACTGGACTGATATGATAACAAGTCCATTCGCCAACGCGTGGGCCAAGTTGATCAAATTCCTGGGCCAAAAATATAAATTTAGAAATTCCTCATTCAACTAATGGACTGGGACCGGTACGCTAAAAAGTAAATAGAAATAGAATTTCCATCCTGTTGAAGATTTTAATCCAATATCTTTGTATTGAATGTTATCAAAGTAATTTTAAATCCAAAATTCTACTATTAATGTAAGATTTCACAGTATTGAACTTTCTAATTGTTTGGATATTTGAATCCTTCAGTTGATTTATTCTGTTGCATAGATATTGAACATTATCTCTATTAAATTTTACTAACAACGTATAATATAATTTCATTGATTGAAAATTTAAAATCTAAGAATTCGCATCAATATCAATAGTATATGTAATCAATGATGTATATCCCTAAATTTCCATCTTCATGGATATCCTTCTTTCACGTGTCCCACGATATTGATTGGTGATCAATTGATAAAAAAATGATCAACATGAATTTCAATTATTATTTCCAAGTGATATAATTCATTATTTACGACTATGGGTGGACCAATATATTATATACATATATATAATTCGTAGGAAATATTTTATTTAGCTAAAATACTATAAAACAATGTTTACTTGGAGAATTCAAATATCGGAACACGAAGAAGAGTTAGGCTATTTTTGGTTTTTGGATTTTGGTGAGTAAAAAATTAAGAAATATGTCTTTTTATTTTTTATTTTTTTTTTATCAAACGATAGTAAGTTGAGCTCCATTTGTTGTTCATTGTCACTCTCTTTATCAATTTCCTCATTGAAATTCACATTGAGTTTTATTTGTTATTCATTATCACTTTCTTTATCAATTTTCTCAGTGAAATTCAGGATAAAACATTATCTTAAAGTCAATTAATGTTGGACAAGAATGTATTATCTGGCAAGCATTAGCCCACACGATAAACACGTGTCCATCTCATGAATGCAATAATAAAATAAAACTATTTTTTATTCAAAATAAAGTCTCGGAGTGCATATATGTTATCCGGCAAACATTAGCCCCCGCGGTAAACACATGTCCCTGATAATAAAATAAAACTATTTTTTATTCAAAATAATGTCTCGGAGTGCATATATGTTATTGCCTTATCTATTTTGAACTTCCTTTTAAAAATAATATAAAAAGATAAACCGATATTTATGCACCTTAATGCTATATATATATATATATATATATATATATATATATATATATATATATATATATATATATATATATATATATATATATATATATATGTTGCTCAAAATTTTGATTTATTGAATAGAACCTAGTTCTAAAAAAAAGATGAATAGAACCTAAATAAACATATATTGATCACATTCACACCAATTTATTAGGTTTTATTTTCGGTGAGGAGCCTTTTAAGCAAACTTGAATAAGGACTTAATCTCAGAATCTTCCACTAGTAAGTTTTACCTCAACGATATGGTTTGAAAGATTACAGCTTTCAACGACTTTTATTAACATTATTACCTTAATTGAGATAATAATAACACTAAAAGCAAACATTGAAAAATTATTTCAAATAATTCAAATATTACAATCAGACATTTTTTTTTAACTGATCTTGAGCTCCAATTTCAACATATAGAGAGAACTAAATAATTTTTACAATAAACTCGAACAAAATTTAGGTCTCATTAGCTTCTATTTTCACTTGTATTATTCAGATTTTCAAATTATTAAATTCACAACTTCAAACCTAAATTTTTATTTAACAGAAAACTTACTAATAAAAGACATTTGGCCTCGTGTGTCTTGTAATGCCTATCATAGAACAAGCTCAGATTTTCACATTTTAATTTATTCGATAAAACAATACATGTTTCCCCAAAAATCAATGCCAGAAAATAAAAATATATACCAAATTGTATAAAAAACTTAATCTGATCTCATATATTTGATCAAAGTTCTATATTCACCTCTTTTCAATTTAAACAATTTTTAAAATATTTTTTCTTTATTTTCAAATCTCCAAAGGTTAAGACTTTGATCCAAAGCATTCACAGGAGAACTCTACTAGATTTAAACTCAAATCTGAGATCTCAAAAGATTGCCTCTCTTTTTATTACAAAAAAAATAGCATAGTGCGATATATTGTGAAAATTTTGAAATTAACTATTTTTTAAATATATGAACTAGATATAAATATTATCCGTGCATGATGCACAAAATAATCTCCATGATTTGAGGGACTCATATCCAGCCAAATATCCAAACAAAATTACAATGGCAACCAAATTCAGAAGGGGCCGAAATGAATAAGAAACCCAACAATCCAAGAATATCAATTCGGCATAATGATAATCATGAAGAAACAAATGAACATAATCATCAAAAAAAGAAAAGAAACAAATGAACATGGAAGTAAGCAAAGACCTTAACAACGTGGTGAGATTAATTGTCTCTTCTCATATTTTACTTTATTATCCCCACTCTCTGTCCCTTTCAACCAGAATCTTCGCACTTATTTTAGGTTAATTACAGGGACCTTCCCAGATGTTTGATGTAATTTGTATTCAATCTCTTCCAAGAATTATAATTACAATGACCTCCCCTAAGGTTTCAAAAACCTTACAAAATCCTAACCGACATTAATGGAACTGGATAAAATCTGTGAAATAACTTAATTGTGTCAATTTAAATTATAAGAAAAAGAAAAAAAATTATTAACAAAATGTCTTCTTTACCCTTGCTCTGATGCACAAAATTACAAGGACCTCTCCCGAGATTTGTTGTAATTCGTGTCCAATCCCCTTCAAGAATCATAATTACAATGACCTCCCCTCAGGTGGTTTCAAAAACCTTACAAAATTCTAACGGACGCTGGCGGAGTTAGATGAAATATGTGAAACGACTTCATTGCACTCGTCAATTTTAATTAAAAAAAGACAAAAAATACAATTACAATTCCAGGCTAGTGATAAATTGACAGGAGAAGCCAAGCCATTGGCACGGTCTGAGAGGAGAATTGCCAATAAGGTAAGCAAGTCGGGTGGATGGGGGTAGGGATGGCGATTTTTTTTATCTTCTTTATGAATAATATGTATTATAATTATTTATTGATTCACTAATATTAGTATATATATGTATATAAGGTATTATTTCCTATTTTATAGTAAAATATTTTATTAATTCTTAATATTATTGATTTTTATATAACAACATTTAATACTATTGTACAAGTAAGAAATTTTTAAAAAATAATGATGATTTTACTAAATTGGTTATTTGAGTGAGTATTTTTAATTTTTGTAAACATAATGGTTAAAATTTTACGATTTTTTAGTAAGGGTTAATTATAAACATGATCATTTTTATAATGTCTAATAATTTTTGTCCAAGTTTTTTACTTCTCATGATTAAACACAATTCATTCATTTATTTTTGTACTTAAATTATGAATTTTTTAAAATTATTAAAATTGTGGGTTAAATGTGAAAGTTGAATGTATTTACATTTTTATTTATGTTCTACAATTTTTTCTTATAATTACCAATAATTTATTTACTTTAATTGTAAAAGCATTATGAAAAAAATTTGATATGTTATTATTTTTTTATTTTAAGAATAAATTTACATTAATAAACTGATTATAAGTTTCATGTAACTATACAACATTTTCATTCATTCATAATCATAAAACTTACAATGAACACCCTCTCATATATAAAACATAACCAAGGTTATATTGTCCACAAAAATCGCTACAGTAATATCAAGGGTAAAATAGGATTTTCAATAAAATTAGGGGGATGACGTTAGCAAAAACTAACGGATGTAAGAGGTCATTAGTTATGATTCTTGGAAGGGATTGTACGCGATTTACACCAAACATAAGGGGATGTCCCTGTAATTAACCCCTTATTTTATGAATTTCGATATTGAGTGAATATCAAATTAAGTCCATGTGTTATTATATATATATACTGTTTAACTCACTAAAAAAAAAAAAATCTCTCTATGTTTTTTTAAAAGGAGTACGTTGATTTTCTCTTGATTTTTATAATTTTACAAGGAGGTAAAATGCCCATTATACTATATTACAGAGAGTTAAAGTGATCATTTACGCATATTACAGGATAAAGTGAGATGAATATGTTGGCAAATTAAGATTAAATTGGTCATTTTCACATAAAAACGAAGTCTCCGTCGCATAATAAAACGTGTTCAACATCTTCACTAATAACTATATAAATTACTTATTATTTCATATCATACGAAATTAAATTACCATTAAACATATTACATAGATGTAAATTGCCTATTAACATATTACAAGGAGCTAAGGCCATCTCCAGCGGTGGTGTGCGGGGTCGGGCTCGGGGCCGGGCTGGGGAGGAGAACCGCTGGAGACGGTGCGGGCCGGGGGCCGGGGTGGGAAACGGGGCGGAACGGGTTATCACACTTCCAATGTGGGATTAGTCTATTTCTTTCCAATTTTTCCCATTACATATGTGAACTTTGAGATTTAATTTCTCATTCACTCGTACTCCGATTTGGACGTACCATATACCATTTTAATCTACTCACGGAGTAGAATATAATTCCGTCAAAACCCGACTCTTTACTCAAAGTGGGTCCCACTTAAATTACGTCCAAAATGGTCCATTAACTTACTTTTTCCAACACTATGTTTATGAGTTTTATAAGGAGCTTTAGGACTATTTTTATTTTATTTTCCTTGATTATGTTGTGTAATTAATGTTGTAATTAATGTGTTATTTTAATTAATACTCCGTATTTAAAAAAAATAAAACTATAATATTAATATGTGAGAGTTTGCGTATTATGTATTAATTTTAAGTTACTTTAATTAAATATTCTATTTAATATTAATATTTTAATATAATTAATAATTAAATTACGAGTACTAATATAATTACTATTATTAATATTAATATTAAAAAAATTTAAAACTATAATATTAATAGGTGAGAGTGGGCAAAGTTTCAAAATAGAATTAATTCCCCCACGGAGCCCCAACCATTGGAGACGACGATAGGGCCTGAACCATTGGAGATGGCCTAAGATGCCAAATTTCCTTTTGTATTAGTCATTCTTTTCCTAAAATAAAAAAAAATAAAATGAAACAATTAATTAAATACAAAAGTTTGACTTAGTACAATCCTTCCCATGTGAACGAAATACAGATATTAATTATTATATTCGCCAGTCTTTTTCCCACCGTCTCTTTCTCTCTACACCAAATAATATACATACATACATACACACATATACATTTACATACAGTGCTCCTTTCACCTAAAACATAAAAACAAAAAATCTTTATACCTATTTTCTGTCTTTCCTACCGGAGATTCAGAATTTTGTTATCTTCCTTTTGTTCAAAACCCTTCTTTTAATTTTGTCTTTATCTTTTGTTGGGATTTTAAATATTTGCTGGATATTAAAGAAATAGTAGAGAGTTGAGACCTTTTCTGTATCTTTTTATTTCATTTCTGTTTTCTTCTGAGAATTTTTAAATTTCTGCTGGTTAAAAATCACTTGAGGACATTTGCTCCTGATCTGAGGTATGTAAATTTATCCCACTCTGTGTGTGCGAAAAATTGAAAATTTAGTCCTTTCTAATTTTGATGAGACGACCTACAATTTTTCTTGAGTTATTCTGATGAATTAATTATTGATACGTCAATTTTCTGGTTTTTAATCTTCTTTAAAATCATCCCTTTTGTTCATTAACTGATGCATATATTCGTACTGGTTTTTCTTGTCGGAGCAAATAATTTCCATTCAATTAAAGAGAGAAGAGAAAAAAAAGCATCTGCTTCTGCGGTTCCATTCATTAATTTGGAAATCGCATACTGGGTTTATCCTTATTGGAATTTATTTGGGTTAAGTGCAAAATTTGGAAGACTATTGCTTCTTTATTTTATTTCATTTTTAAATAAAATAATGAGAATAAAAAAGAAGAAAAGGATGATGCGAAGAACACGACTTCGTGGATATAGCTGGAGGTGTATGGTTAGGAGTTATTACAGTCTCAAGCCTTCTTTTGATTTTTTTACGCGTTTTCTTAGTAAGTGGTGTACACGCCCCCAATTTTTATTTTTAATTTTGGGTTTCTTCCAATAATTACAGCACTATATCTGTATACATGCTAGTCAAGTCAACCCAGCAAGCTGGCCTTCTCTGTTTATTGCCTCTTTGTTTTCAATATCATTTATTTAATTTATTTGCCGGCACCAAAAAAAACCCCACCATTTGGCTACCATGACATATATATATGTGTGTATATATATTTAATTTAATAAACTAAGAAAATTTGCATCTTAAACATGTATGTTTATTGATATCATCCTAGATTGCAGGTGATTGACTTCGTTTATTTCGCGGAAGAGTTCTGATAAGTTAGCAAATTGTGTCCTCCGTTTCGGAATAATGGCATCAACCTTTGTAAGAACCAACTTCACGATATGTTTTTGAAAAATTAGTATTGGGAATATATTAGTTGTATCGAATTTTCGATGTGTGATTTGATAATGGTTACTTCGTTTTAGGTGAAACCGAAGAGAATGATGAGGTTGGAATCAAAAAAGTCTCACTCGTGGTGGTGGGATAGCCACATTAGTCGCAAAAACTCAAAGTGGCTACAAGATAATCTTGAAGGTAAAATATTCCCTTTCTTTTGCCCCTAAATATATTTAAATTTTAAACTAGAAATTGTGGTCACTATGTCGAGCAGAGTTCTTAAAGTATAAATATAATTCCTATCTTTATGAGCTCTATATATATATATATATATATATATATATATATGTTATCAATTGATCACTAAAGCATGCTTTATAAACTAGATTGGGAGTCTATTGTCAAACAAATTTTGTCTTAGTATTTTCTTTTATACTCCATATTTAATGTTGATACTCGAGAACTATTTATAAGATGAACAAGCTTCGGAAAATATGATACGTTTTCTTAGTAGAATCTGGCTTTTATTATGAAGAATAATGCATATATACTTTAATAGCCTTGTATTATCTTGGGTTGCTAAGTGAAGTAACTCAAAAAGAGAAAAAAGTATTTGGCTATCCTTTAACCTAGCTATATTGGTCAGTCTATTACCTATCCTCTTAAAATGGATAATATGCGGTAATTTTTTTTATCCTCGATCAAACATCCTTAGGAGAACTGGACTGAGCAGACCTGATCCCACCAATATTGTGAAATTTCATTGCTAATTTTTTGATGGGCATTGAAATTTCGATTACGAAACCTTTGCATGTTGTCATTTTAATTGAATATGCTAAACAAAAAAATGACGAGAAGATATTTGATGTCAGAAATGGATCAGCATGTGAAACGGATGTTAAAACTCATCGAAGAGGATGCGGATTCATTCGCCAAAAAGGCCGAAATGTATTATCAAAAGAGGCCTGAGCTAATTAGTCTTGTTGAGGACTTCTATAGAATGTATAGGTCCTTAGCCGAAAGGTACGATCATGTCACCGGAGAATTGAAGAAGAATATTCCTTCGGATCTTCAATCTCAGGGTTCGGGTATATCTGATGTCGGGTCAGAACCGCCTTCCACTATTCCGTCTCCCGATCAAAGACCAAGTCGCAGGAAAACTGGTCCTCGTGCGGCCGGTTTTGATTTTTTCCTCGGAAGTAACGGAAGTGGATCGGACTTGAATAGTAAAGAAGGGGATGAATCGTCTACTTTGGACTCGGAGTCGGAATCTGATGATTCTTCGGTTAACAATTACTCAGCCACTCATATCAACGATGAGGATCAAGTTCTTCGTCGGAAAATTATAGAATTGGATGTCGAGCTTCGTGAAGTAAAAGAGAAACTTCGGGTACAAGAGGAAGATATATCGGAAGGTTCTTTTATAAAACCGAGCGATGATGAATATTCCAAATTTTCGTCTAAGATCGCAACTTATGAAGAGGAATTACTTGCTGCGAAAGAAAAGATTCAACTCTCTGAAGAGGAAATTACTCGATTGACTATTGAGCTAGAAAGCTATAAGTATATGGGAGAAGATGTTGTAATGCAGAAGGATCCGAATGTCTTAGAATTGAGTACGGAAGATTTGGGCACGCAGAACAAAATTCAGAAACTCAAGGAAGAGCTAAAAATCGGGCAAGAGAAGCTTCATGAGTCGGAAAAGCAAGTCGCAGACTTAAAGCAGGAACTTACAAGCAAAAGCTCATCTATTCAAGATTTGCAAGATCAGCTTAAATCGGCCCAAAAAGAGGTTACCTTATGGAAAAACAAACTCGATAGAGAGAAACGAGAAGTTTCGAAGGTTCTTGACCGTATAGTGAGATACAAGATCAACCTCTCAGACCGCGAACAAGAAATCAGGGGATTGAAAGAAGCAATATCTAATGCCAATAAGAGCTTATCTGAAGAAAACGAGCAACT
Source organism: Penstemon barbatus (assembly GCA_003313485.2). NCBI lineage: Eukaryota > Viridiplantae > Streptophyta > Magnoliopsida > Lamiales > Plantaginaceae > Penstemon > Penstemon barbatus. The sequence goes on along the minus strand of CM064877.1, from coordinate 7,990,121 downwards.
TAAAGCAGAAGCAACTAGATTATTGAAGGAACAAACTTATTTGGAGGATAATCTAAAAGAATTGGATTTACGGTGCCAATCTTTAGAAGAGGAATTGAGACGAGCCAAAGCTGGAAAAGCAGAAGCTGAAGTTATGTTCGAAGCCCAAATCGAGAAACTTAAAGCTGATATATCCGAGAGAAATGTATCTATAGAAGAATTAACAAAAAACCTCGAAGCAGTACATGCTGAGAAAGCCAACCTATATATCAAAATTTCTGAACTTTCTGCAGAGATGAGTTCTAAAGATGATAGGATCGATCAAATGAGCAATCATTTGCAGCAATTGCATATGGAGCATATGGAATTGATTGCTGGAGCCGAGGGGGCTCGAAAATTTGCAGAAGAGCTTCGTTTAAGAATTAAAGAACTTGAAAGGGAAGTGGAGAGGAAAGAAGAAACTATACTTGAAGGAGCAGAGGAAAAACGAGAAGCGATTAGGCAGCTTTGCTTCTCACTTGAGCATTATAGAAACGGATATCATCGGCTTAGACAAGCAGTTGTTGGGAACAAGAGAATGCTTGTAACGGCATCTTAGTTTATTTGTAGTAATCGAGAGTGTTATGTTTTTACGGCTTGCTTGTAATAACATCTTTTTGCTCTTTTACTCATTTGGGTTGTTTTTATTAGTTTGTAGATTTGGATAGATGAGTCTTTTGTTTTGTCCCTCTTGTTATAATACTCATGTAACTCGAGGTTTGACTTCTTGATGGTTCATTTGGCCCTTGAAACATTCGATGGTTTTTTTTTCTTTCTTCTTTTTAATGGTTAATTTCATGTACATTTCTTGAGAAGCGTCTTCGTTTCATTTGGCCTACAGATGCTAATGGAAGTGCCAATAATCGAATTTTTTCTGTTTCTCATGTGTTTTGAGATGTTTAATATCAGAAATTTCGGAAGCAGTTTGTGAATACTGTAAACTAAAGAAAAAAAAGAGTTATAAAGAAGAAAAGAAAATTGGATTACCAAATCTAAGCACGTTGATATCAGTCTATATCTTATTTCAATGAACTAATTAGTTTTCAGGATGATAAGAACACTTTTCATTAGTGTACAATTAAATCAATTATGTATAAATATATTGTATCTTCTCAAACAAAATGGATGATTATATGTTCTGATTTATATCAATAGGCCTGAAGGAAAACAAATAACTCTAGAACATATAATACTCAACACTACCATTACCATGTGAAAGATAAAGAGAAATTGTTATTCAGAATGAATTGATAATTGCATCAAAGAGAAACGAAGATGGGGAGATTTAGAAACACAGAAATTTTAACACATGGCTGTAGCATATTTGTGTAAGCAAATCAAGATTTTGACTACTTGGTCTCGGGATACAATAAAAAATTTCAAAACAATTGTTTACATTATTTTGTATATATTATATCCAGACAACAGAACCAAAAAGAACAATCCAAAATATTTCCAAGACAATAGTCAAATTCTGAGCCATAGTTATTGCAAATCCATAGAGAAACTAGATTCATAACTTCATTTACAAAATTTATGAGCGTAATAGCACTTCAATTTCTACAAATTATAGCATCACTATGTTGTTTGTCATCGCTACAAAGGGTAAAAGACTACGACCCATAACGTAAATGTACAAGAAAATCCTAATTTCAGCACATTTTGCACTCGTGTCTTAATCCCATAAAGGAAAAAACCTAAAATTGTTCTTCATTGTCATCATCTGAGTTAGCAAAAATCAAAGCAAGACCAAAGGGAGAAAAAACAATCAGAGTCAAAACTAAGCTAAAAAGGATTACCACCAGAAAACACATGGACCTGGGTCTTCAGCTGTATGATAGGTAATTTGATCAATCATCCCAAGCATCATCTGCTGCACCCTCTTTTCTGCTTATTGAAGGGGCAACCATGTGCCTGTACTTGTCCTCCACATTTATTGCTGTAGAACCCACCAATGAGAGCTTTGAAACCGAAACTTTTGCTTCTTTATCAGCAGCTATTGCTTCCCTCTCCTTCCTCCTAGCAGTCTAATTTATCGGAAAAAATAACTGATTGAAGTACAAAAAGAATCTCATTCTAACTAAGGATTGAGAAAGATATTGCACATTTGAAGCACAGAAAAACCATACCTTTCCAGTCGCAAAAGTTACAGAATTGCCAGAATCAACATCTTGAATTGCTTTCTTTATTTGTGCCACCAGATACTGCACCAAGGCTCAGCGCTCCACTAAGTGAGATTACAAGAATATAATGAATGCATATATGAGGTAAAGGTAAGACTGCAGAACTACCATATCACGATCAGTATAAAATGATGTGGCTCGTCCTGTTGACCCTGCACGACCAGTCCTTCCAATCCGGTGTACATAATCTTCCATAGTCTGAATATGAGACATTCAGAAAAACCGTTTAGTTAAACTTTGCATTCCAAATTGATAGTTTAACAGAACACGAGACCAGTTGCCAATCTGAAGGCTTCACTTTTATCAGACGTTTGAGATTTATTGTTAGGTGCGTTATTAGAAAAAAGATATCAGGCAATGCAATTGTTTCGTAGACTACTTTGCACCTATAATTGCTAAACTGGCCTATTGTCAAACCATGAAGCTGATACTAATTTCCCTAAACTAGTAGGCAGTTAAATTAAAAAGACTTTCAAGTTGTGGTAAGATCTACCTTAGGAAGATCTAGATTAATGACATGAGCAACCCCAGTAACATCTAATCCTCGTGATGCAATATCGGTGGCAACCTGCAAATCAAGATGGTGGTTGAAAATTGTAGCAAATGTTGGCCAGTCAGAAAATGGTTGAAAAAATCAGGTAAAGAAAAACTAAAATAGAAGCTGAAAAAGTAAGGTGAAGATCTCGAAAATGTTCATATCCCATTACATGTATGAACAAGATTTAAAACTAAATATTGCTGAATAACCCTAAATTGCAAATTGTACTTGATCTTAATAGTAGTGCATTGTTTAGACACCACTACCGTATCTTTCAAAATTGTCACATACAGAAATAACTACTCCAGAATAATAAGAACCAAAAACCCACTGGGACTGCAGGATTATGGATAATTGTTTGCATTAACCGACCATAGAATAATACTTCTTCAATATGGCCCTACTCACCTTATCTGACCAGGAATAAATCAATAAGTAAAATAAAATTGCAGGGGGGAAATTATGTCTTTGCTGCAGTGAACGTAACAGAATTCAATTTCCTTCGTAAAAGACCATATTGGACGTGAAGGAAATCAATGACAAGATAGGAAGACGCAAAACCAAAATTATAACCAACAAATAATTACAATAAAGGCAGGACCAAAACATACCAATATCCTGATAGGACCATGCCTAAAATCACGTAGAGCAGTCTCCCTCTCACTTTGACTACGACCACCATGAAGGGCAGCCGCTTGCAGACCTTGCTCTGTCAATGCTTCAGCAACTTCATTGCATCTACTCTGAGAGATCATGCCAATATTTAGCATTTTGAGCACAAAGCACAGAGAAAGGGAGGATAAAGGCTGGAGGAGTTCGTGGAAAATGAAGTATATCCACAACCACCATCCTCACATGAACAAGTCGTGTGTAAGTTAGAATAAATGATCCCACTCCTTCCCTCTCAACAAACACATAAATTGGAATCAATGCCACTATTAATGCTTTAGGAATCCAATCATGAGAAAATTGTAATATAAATATTGTACCAAGTGAGATATGAATGAATTTGATTAAATCCAATCTGATGGTATACTAATTGAACCATTACTGTATGTGTTTAGTTCAACAAGCATCCTTGTCACACTGGATATAAATCATTATCAAATTCCAAGTACTTTTTTCAGAAATTGAAAAAATAAGATGCTGCAATTGCTCAACAGACTTCAGTACGTCAATTGCAAATCATAAAGAGAGGTTATGCCATAGATTAAATGATTGAATGAGAAACATAAAAACCAACAATTTTAAGGTCCCATGTTCAAAGATATTCTAGAAGCATTGGTTAAATCATGTTGGACTATTACAGACTACATATCAACCTAATTTAACAATACAGCTAGAAGTTTCATAATTGATCGAAATGCGGGCGAACATACTACTGCACAGAGACGGAAGATGGAGAAACCAAAACCAGATCTTTACATCTACCAGGTCAATCTAAAAGGCGAGGCTTTACATTAAACAAGAGAATTTAAGAGAGTAAAACAAAGTCAAATCAATAATAGTAATAATATGTCCATAAACTCAGCTTATAACTTAACAAGAACATAGACCAATCAACACAAAGCAAATTGTGTGGCTACAAACTTTTTAAACATCTCATTGTCCAACTGGAAGTCCAGCATCGTATGTAACAGAACATTCAGCCGCATAAATAAAGGATCAAATATAATTTAACACATTCCATTAAAATATGTAAGTTACAATGGAAATGGAGGTCCACATAATTGATAACATTGTTTTACCTGTACTCAACTAACAGAAAAATCTATAGCCTCTTTATAATTTTTTTTTCCCTAATAAGAGGAGTTTGAGATCAGACTGACGTGCAAATAGATTTTGTTCAGCAGAGCAACATATTACTGAGCCTCTGAAATAAAACGATATATTCTCATCATTTCTCAAACTCTATTTTCAACTCTATCAAAATTGTAATAAAAAAGCAAACTATTCAATGTGATTTGATATCCAAAAGGTTAATTGTGGTAATTTATAACCTCTTTATAATTAATGGTTCATTCTGGGAAAGTTAGGATGCAATAGCTCATATATACAAGCTAAAACACATGGTTTCTGATCTATTTACATGTCCTTTTTTTTAGGAAATCACCCCAAAAATACAAGAAACAACCAAGAAGACACAAGAGGCAGTCATAGGATAGACTGTTCTAAGAGAAACAAAATTTAAACACTAAAGCTTTAAGCATACAGGTCAGGTGAGCCAAGAGATCAGAATTAAAATTCAAAACCTCAAAAGTTGGAGTTTAAGAGAATAAAACGCTGCTGCAATTAAAGAGTTATAAAGAACAGGACGATCTCAAGTACTGTGGGCATGGATTGCTGTACCTTTCGTTCCACAAATACAATGGTCAAGGGATATGCACTTCCACATCTTTCAGATTGAGCCGCTGCCTCAACAAGCATATCTAACAGCCTGTCAATCTTCATATCAAAAACAACTGTAAACGTACTGAACCCCAAAATACTAAGGAACAAATATCACAAAGTATCATATATCTGTGATATTGTTTTTCCAATTTTGATACTCACTTTTGGAACACCAGAGATTCCACATGTAAGGTAAATCTTCACACGGCATTTGGGGAAATAATATACTTATCATAAAACATGGTTTCATTTAATATGATAGTAATTTTGTTCGGTCCACAAATTTAAAAAGCAGAAAAGCTGCAACATATTCCTGAAACTACTTTTGTCAAATTACTTTCTTGCCTAGTAAAAAAAATTGTTATAATTCTGTATCTGATTTGAAACCATACTCTGTATGTTTGAGGTGTATCTGTGCTTGCTAAATACTTGAAATCCTTGGGGAATAAGTCATTTCTTCATCTGATGACCTTAGAAATTTGCTTTTGGATGGTTCCCACTTCCCATATATCCTCAAACAGGGCAGAATTTTAGCCTAGGATGCCAGTCCATGTGCCATGTACCAGGAAAATATGCAATCGAGGAACGTGATATGGTATGCTGATATTTCATTAATGGTTCTCCATCATTTATGTAACTCTTCAACAGAAGCTTAAAGTAATTAACCTTCCTCACTACAAAATATAGACTTTAACTATTTAATCTACAGACAGTCAGCCTTAGTCCAAACTTGTTGTCTGAAGAAATTCCTCTACTAGTACTTTTGCAACAACTTGAACTTTATTTGCATCAATCACCATCATTTCCGCAACAGCGTCTAACACAGTCTCCTAATTCAAATGTGACCGACTCCTCAGATTATTATCTTGAATAAACCACAATATCTTTTAGAAGGAATATAACCAAAAGTAGAATGGCATAAATAACATTTGAAATTTCAATCAAATATGTGCATAGAGATTAATTGCCAAATTGCTGCATAAACACATTTTCAACATTTAAGTGCAAAGAGCAGCATACCTTCTCGTTTTCTGGTACCTTCTCCAAAACTTGAGATACATTTGCTGTAGGGCTACTAACCTTTCCCACCTTTACCCGCACCGGGTTTGTCAGGTATTCCTAAAATTTTACATAATAAAACCAATTCCATACATATTTTGGTTAAGACAATGACAATTTGATTAAATTTCACATAAGGTAGGAACTAAGAATACTATCTACTTATAAAATAAAAGATTTAAAATGTGAACTTATAAACAGAAAGTGGTAGGATAAATACAGCAATCTCCACATAGATCTAACCTGTGCTAGCTCTTCGATCTCCACTGGCATAGTAGCACTGAACAGTAAAGTTTGATGCTTTTCTGGAAGACTCCGCATCACCTGCAACAGCAAAATCAGACAGACTTAAAATGTTTAATTGTAAACAATAATGGATCATAAGACAAAAATAAGCAATCAGGAACATGCATGGCCCATATCCAACCTTGAGAAAGCCTTAGTTAAAAACCATAGCAGCGCAGAGAACACAACAAAATAACTATGATACAAAGATAATCATACACATAAAATTTACATATTCAATTCAAAGAAGCATCTGACCACAGGTAAAGTACATTAATCTACTAAAAGAAAGATATTACAAAGATTCAATGGTTAAGATATTCTCTAAAATTAGTCTTTCTCTTCAGTTATAGAAACTAGGTCATGATCAGACCTAACTTCAACTTCAATACTTGTAACCACCAAGCTAGATGAATCAAGTTGCCCTAAAACCTTGATAAACTACTTACAATGGTTCGTCTTCCTTTGAAAATCATACAAACAATAGATTTAGTTGGGTAATCAGGCCAAAACAAAATATATGTTTGGTCCAACTTAAGGACCACACAATTCAGATGTTTCTTTCACATTTCGATTTTCTATGTTGTGGATGATGATAGCAACATCATGTATACAGAGTGTCAAACATGGTTAGTACAACTCCACAAGTTGGCTGAAAAATAAATTTGATATGGATTTCCAAGAAGCATAAACTGTAGTAAAACAATCATGACATCGCGAATAGTAACACAGTTCAGTATTACACGAAATAAAAAATGAAAAAAAAAGGTTAATGTAGTAATATTATGATAGGAAAGGCACGAGAACAATAATAAATATAAACATTGAATGCAAAAAATCATGATTTGATATCAGCCGGGGGGGCAAGGACTGGCATGCTAAACAAAAGCAAAGATAGTAGGAAGAACAACGCAAGGAACACACTAGAAAGATTGAAAAATATAAGTACGAAAATTAATATGCATTGGTATGAAGATGTGAAAAACCTCTCTTATCTGTGGTTCAAATCCCATGTCAAGCATCCTATCAGCCTCATCCAAAATAACAAATGATATTCTTGACAAAGAAGTATTTCCTTGTTGTAGATGATCAATAAACCTTCCAGGAGTAGCAACCACTATATTCACCCCTGCTCGAAGCTCAGATCTCTGTCTTGGCACTCATTAACAGAAGCAAATAAAAAAAACAAAGATAAATAAAAGAGAGGCACAGCCAAATTGCAGAAGAATTTCATTGTTACCTGCTCAGAGATGTTGGTACCACCCACAACAATTGCCGTTGTGAAAGAGTCCAAAGATCTACTAAAAGCCTTCACCTGGATAGAGAATAGATGATGATGCAACAGAGGGTCAAACAGAAACCCGGAATGATTAGAAAGGGAATTAATTAGCAAAAAAATGAGAAGCATTCAGAATCGCAATAATCTTCTGACATCGTTACAAATGTGAAATGCCGCATCTAATATTAATCTAAGGAAGCAAATATTGTATGGAAAGAAATAATGCTAAGATTGACTATCTAGGTCTAAAGAACTTCAAAGTTAGCAGCCTCACTTCTTTCTCTATCTGTTGAGCAAGCTCTCTCGTTGGAGCCAATACTAAAGCCAAAGGTCCATCTCCGCGCTGAATAGGAGGCTGAGCTAAACAATGCTGCAAATAACGGAAATAAAATTATAGATTAAAAAAAATGCACACATATATCCTATGAACAAATTGAATCCGGAGTAGAACCTGTATCATAGGTATAGTAAATGCAGCCGTTTTGCCACTGCCAGTTTCTGCACATCCTAACAGATCCCTTCCACTAAGAGCAACAGGCATGGCCTGAGCTTGAATTGAAGTAGGTGTAGTATAGCCATGAAATGCAATATCTTTCATGATACTCTCATGTAAATTCTGAACAGAGAAAAAGTCAGCATTTACATTTACACAAAGAACAAATAAAAGCAAAGGGTAGAAACACTTTCTGATTGGCAATACCTACAAACTCTTACCATGTCAGAAAATGATTCAATAGGAGCAGGTGCAAGTAGTGAATCCGGTGGAACTGTAACATCAACATTAAGCCTCAAACGGACCTCCTGAACCTGAACATACATTTATATAATTATTAAAATCCTTGAAAATCATTTCAGGTAAAAACCAGCTCAAACAATATTATCATTACCACTACAACTGTAACATCAACATAGCTCATTACACTGAAGCTGTTACCAAAATAACTATAGTTCTCTGTCAGACAACCCTAACAGAATAACGTCTACTCTATTACTTTTGGAGCCGAATTAACTGAACAATAACAATCAATCTACATCGTATTCGTAAAGAAGTAGTATCTAATTACCATCAGTCATTAGAAAAAACTAACAATTAATAAATGAAATGTCGAGTCAAAGAAACCTTTACAGGACGAGTCCTTAGCCTTGGCAGGACAGGAACAAACGGCGAAGTTTGATAAACGAACCTGTTCCGGTTTTAGCCGGGAAACGCGGTCGGACGGCTTCCACTGAGGGAAAACCGTGTCCGGAACGGATGAAATAAGATTCGCGGAGCTCCGAGAACCCGCATTCCGTGAATGAGTTGAGTTACTACTACTACTATTGTTGGTTTTAGAGGAAGAGAATTGAGAATAAGAGCCGTTGAGTTGCTTCGAGTGAGAGTTATCGGAGATACGGTTAACATAAGTTGTGGTGGTGGCGGCGGCGGAGGAGGAATTCCTCATATGAGGAGGTACATACGACATCGTTACCGGTGGATAGGATGAGATTGTCTCTGTGTACTGTGTGTGAGAGAGTAGAGTGTGAGTGAAAAAAGGGAGAGATGTTATTGCTGGATATTGGGAAAGGGGGAACTGGGGGTAGTGGAGTTTTTTGATGGGCCGGACCTTAAACCCGAAGCTCCTTCTAGCCGAAAGTTTCGGATTTCGGACTCAGATTTGGGCTTCACAATTTATTTGGGCTCTACATTTCGGACCACATGACTTCGGAGTTTCGATGTTTGGATAAGTGGTTTCTCCTGTACTAAAAATAAAATCAAACTTTTGGAACTCAATTCAAATTTATTTTGAGCATGGTTTTTTATATATGTCAAACATATTGAAAATTATCTTTCCTTTGAGATATTTTGAAGCTTGATTTGAGCTTTCTGAAAATTGACGATATACATTTAATTAAAATATCAACTTATTTGATACTCGAGCTCGATTTATTTAAATATTATCCTCCCACATGCAATCACTGTTGACGATTTAAACGATTACGAGCATGTACAATATGGTAATATAAATTTGATCCATCCAGAATATTTGCTAATCTCCTGACGGTTAATTGTGGAAAACAACTAAGTTCTAACCTATCAGTCAACCACTTGTCTTAGCAGTTAAGCAACGCCAACTCAACACTTCGGTGTCCCTTGGCAAAATTCAAATTCGAGCCACTATTTTTCAAGAAACACTATTAAAAAATTCATTTTAGAGCATGATATACATTTAAATATTGATATTCGATCTTTTTTAACATATCTTTATTGGATATATAAAATGATAATACCATACTGATTTTTTCTACAATATAGCATTTCGAATCAAGAATTTTCAATGAAGAATGTAGTGAAATGCGATACTTGATATGAATTATGAAATCCCGTGAACGATCGAGTCTTCAAATGCAAGTTTCGCCTGAAGCCATTATGCCGAGAGGATGTCTGCATGGACGTCACGCAAAAAAGAAAAAGAAAAATATTTCTACCAATTTTAATATAGAGATACTTCTTATTTATATATAATTTTTAATAAATAAGTGTTTGTAGATATGATTTTTGACTTATCTAGAACAATCAATAGCTGTAATGTAATTATATAGTTTTAGTACTTTCATAATCATCCTACAAAAGTTGGTCCACTCATTTATCATGATGGATGGACAATTCTATTTAGGGCTTAAATTCGAATCAATTTATTCAATATTTGACTCAAATTTGATCAATATATAAAAGTTTGTTTAAGTTATATATTTGTTATACATATCAAATCAAATCAAGTTTTTATAAAACTTTTCGAGTAACAATCTTTTAATAAACTCGAGTTCGACTCTATAAGCTATAAATTTACTAATATATATATATATATATATATATATATATATATATAGAGAGAGAGAGAGAGAGAGAGAGAGAGAGAGATGGGTAGATAGATAGATATTAAGTTATTTCAGCTCATATTAATTAAAACTCTTCAGAATTATGCTCATTTAGATATTAAATTTTAAACACAATTTCAAACATGACAATTCTATATATATATATATATATATATATATATATATATATATATATATATATATATATATATATAATTTATTTAAAAAAACTCACACGCATAATATATAAAAAAGAAATCGGGAGCCCCTTTGTAGAGGACCTGGGCGGGGCACTACAGTTGAGGGATGTTCAAGTACAACATCTAGGTATTTATATGCAGGAAAACGTAATAAGCAGAAAATGGGCAGTGGGGTTCGATTGAAAATAATCAAGCTACGCTCTAATTCTTGATTGGTTTCGTGTGACAGACTATTCACGATTTGTATGAGATTTTGGCTAACGAATTAATATTAATTTAGTGTTTGAAGTATAATAGATTTTTCAATTAACTCCACTTTAATTGATTTCCGAATCATTTTTTATTAATCTTATTAATATTCCATTTCTTCTTCTCTTTTAATCTTGTGGGAAAATTATTACATACCTTTTTTTATTGCCATTTTTATCAATTTAAAACCCACTACCCCCTTTTTAATTAATTTGATAGTCTGGACCCACATATATTTGAGCGTGTGAACAATATAAACATTGGAGCTTGCATTTATGTGGTTAAGAGGATACATTTTCACTTCAAATTCTTATTGAAAATTAAGAGTTTCACATTTTTAGGTGAAAATCTCATGAGAAGTAAGAGACTGGTGCATTTTGTTAAGGAAAATAGGTAAAATTGCAGAAAAGGTCCCAAACTAATTGGCAATTTTGGGTTTTCGTCCCACACTTTATCACCTCACCGAATTTCGTCCCGTAATTTTTTTTTTTTTTGGAATTTCGTCCCGCCGTTAAGTATTAGACGGAAATTGCACACGTGGCCGTTAAATTGCCACGTGGCTGCTTACGTGTCATGATGACGTGGCAATTAGCATGACCAATTATACAAGATTGCAGAATTAGTCCCAAACTAATTACAAATTTTGGTTTTTCGTCCCAAACTAATTATAAATTTTGATTTTTCGTCCCAAACTATATCAATTAGCCAAATTTCATCCCGTGATTTACCATTTTGCATGAATTTAGTCCCACTATAAATTTCTAATTTAATAAAAATGACGATTCAATCTTTTACATTTTCTTTTTCAAGAAAAATAATATGAATTTTCGAAACTCCTATGCTCTTTTGAGAAATAAAATTCTCATGTCATTTCATTAGAAAAATATTGTGCGTTCTTTTTTAGTATTAAAATATTATAATATTAAAATATTATAAATATTGACATTATTGACTATGTTATTCACATGTTCATAATGTTTCATTTTTTCTCAATAAATTTCATATTTCCCAATTTGCAAATATGCTTGTTCTGGAAGAAATCTTCAGTTTGGATAATAATTGTACTGATGAAATTTTGATTAGCGCCTAATCAACATTGATATTGTGTTCTTTTTTAGTATTAAAAATATTTATAATATTTTAATACTAAAAAAGAACACACAATATTTTTCTAATGAAATGACATGAGAATTTTATTTCTCAAAAGAGCATAGGAGTTTCAAAAATTCATACTATTTTTCTTGGAAACGAAAATGTAAAAGATTGAATCGTCATTTTTATTAAATTAGAAATTTATAGTGGGACTAAATTCATGTAAAATGGTAAATCACGGGATGAAATTTGGCTAATTGATATAGTTTGGGACGAAAAATCAAAATTTGTAATTAGTTTGGGACGAAAAACCAAAATTTGTAATTAGTTTGGGACGAAAAACCAAAATTTGTAATTAGTTTGGGACTAATTCTGCAATCTTGTATAATTGATCATGCTAATTGCCACGTCATCATGACACGTAAGCAGCCACGTGTGCAATTTCCGTCTAATACTTAACGGCGGGACGAAATTCCAAAAAAAAAAAAAATTACGGGACGAAATTCGGTGAGGTGATAAAGTGTGGGACGAAAACCCAAAATTGCCAATTAGTTTGGGACCTTTTCTGCAATTTTGCCAGGAAAATAATATGATAAATGATATAGTTTGCTATATATCTTTAGATTATAGGGGTGCAATTCTACATATCGGGTTTTGATTTTGAGGTTGAAAATGCAATTTAACCAACACAAATATAATGGATTCCAAATAATTTTTCCCTTTATTTATAATAGAAATATTTTATTAACGCGTAGAAGCTAGGTTTAGTTTTGAATGGTAGGTGGAGATCTATTTCTTTTTTCTTTTTTCTTTAATGGTATATTTTTATCGATTTATTCTTTTAAGTGATACATCATAATTAATTTAATACTCAAGTTGCGTATATATAGAGCATACGTGCAGACTGCATGGTTTAGACTTTAGAGCATAAATAATTAAGTAATGGGATATAGTGAGGTTGTTTAGACCAAAGCTCGGACTTTAACTGAACGTAATATTTTTTTTAGCTTTGGTCTTTAATTGAACGTAATATTTTTTTCGATAAATTTAATTGAACGTTATAATATAGTACACTTGACATTTTGTCGTGTAATGACTTTGTCAGCGCTTACTTTATGACATAAAGACATAGTTTAATGAAAAGTAAACCTCTATTTATCGTGGTTATCTTTAGCCAGTTGTACCAAATTAAATGATATAATAAAAACATTATATATTTATTAATGTACGGAAATTTTTGTTTCCACTATTTTTCTAGAGCTAACTAGTAATTCCTCATTAAAGGCTAAATACCGATTTAAAAAAAATATATATAGTTCAATTTTTTTTAAGCAAATTAATGCTGATCATCATCACACAAAACACAAAATTAGATTACAACTTTTCAATTTCGCAACTTAAATGAACCATAAGACTCAAGAAGAAAGTCTTTTTAATTCAACTCAATCTGATACATTTAAATACACTGTATAAATAATGTTTGAGTTATGTTTCGCACACTACCATCCATGTGATGATCTGTGTTGTGGTAGATATAATAATTTTAAGGAATCAGATCATTAATACTAATTAGATATAAAATTGACTTCTTATTGATTCCTGACATTTTTAAAAAATGTAATTGTATTCATGTTTAGTAATATTTTTTCCTAAATTCATGCCAACCACTTCACCGAAACTACATGTCAACACATACTTCAGGAATTATTCAAAGTTGAATTGCAAATTTGCAATGAATTCCGATACTGGTTTGATTTGACATCCTTTTAAATTTATTTTTTTTTCAAAACTTTGCTGTTGAAATAATTTGAAAGTATTTATGAGAACTAGCTATTGGAATGTAGTGTACTACAATTTTCATTTTTTGAGAATTGTCAAAAAGTAATTGAAATAATTGTAAAAACAAAGAAACTTGTTGACAATGTTGTAGTAGAAATTAATTTGTTATTTTCATTTTGATTGACTCAAAAATAGATTTTTTTCATGTTTACAGTAAAAATAATATATAGTAATAATTTTTTAGCAAAAGATAAAAACATCTCCTATATGTTGTGTCTAAACCCCAAAATAATTCATGTGTTATTTTAACTCCAAAAAAATTTCATGTGTATTGTTTCTAATATCACACTCGACGCAAGTTGAATTTAACATTTGACTTTTGGCTGAATGACAAGATTATTACTCCGTATATATCAATCTTTTTTTTTTCCTTTACTAAAAATTCTTGTATATCATACTAACTTATATCTCTCAAGAACAGGGTGTATATTTCCAATTAAATTTAAGAGAAATGGGTATATTGTCAATTTAATTAAAAAACAATGAGTACAACTAAGTGTTTGGGGGGTAAAATTGTCGTATCAAAAATAAATTGTGAACAACTATGCAGTTTTCACATTTGAATCACACAACATTTTTTTGGGGTTGTAATTAGCGGTGGCTTGAGAACACAGAGAAAATTTGAAAATTAAATTAACACATCAAATTTTTTAGAGTTAGACAATTAAAGCACCAACGATGTTTTTGTCTTTCGCTCAATAATTATTTTAGTCTATATATGTTCAACACAAATAAACAGTCTCTCTACTTAAGTATGCAATTGTCGAGATCGATCGTTTCTCCCACAACTTGTTTATAAAAAGAATTCCATAATTACGTTTCTCCCACTACTTATTGTTTATATATAAAAATCCATAACAAATAAGATCGCCAATACTCAAACATTCATTTAGATCAGCTTAATTAGTAATTTAATAATTATTTTCCCTAAAAAAATTGTAATATAACAATTCTTCATTTGAGAGTTGAGACTGCGTTGCTTTAGCACTCCGTATATTTATGGGTTTTTCTTTTCAAATGGGTCATTAATCATAAATGAGTCAAACTCGAACTCTAGTTTTGTGTGTTTGTTTGTGTATTAAGTTAACTATGCAATGTTTTTAGTAAATCAATATATTTAGGTCCACTATTGTTTTTAGATTAACTAATTTGCTAGTTTGAAGTAAATTTAAACATGCAACTGATATTTTTTATTTTTCAAGCATCGTTAGTGAGTTATTCTTCACAAAATATATTTTGTCCATAAACATATACAAATATATATATTTTCAACTTGTTTAGCATAACGAGTCATTCCATGACAATGCCTAAAACACCATCTAAAGTTGTCAATAGGGTGGATTTTCATTCAAATGTGATCCGTATTCGGTCCGACTTACTAGAATATTGAAATCATTCCAAAATTATTTCATTGCATTCAATTAAAAAGTAGTCCTTCGGAATGGATTTCCTATCACATATCAGTGTCACACCTTTATATCACACCAATGTATGATTGACATGTGTCTCTCTCTTAAAAGTTGTTATGTATCGGATAATATATAACCATAGTTAATAGATTTTAAAACATTAAAATAGGTTGTAAATCAAACAAAGAAATGACAAAAATAAGGAAACAAAATCTCTAGATTTTTTTATGGTCAAGACTATGGCTTTTTCTTTTTCACCATTCTTTAAAAAATCTCAACCAAAGTTTATCATAAAAAACTTTTGATAATTCTCGTAACATGAGGCCTACAATTGAGAGCTTGCATTTTCCCCATATATGAAATTATGATGTGCGAATTCTTCAAATTATTATTCAAAATTTAAGTTCTGAGAATATTTTTGCATTACTCGATCAAAAATAAAACTGAGGGTATGAGAATATATTTGCAATACCTTAACATAATATTATTGATACATAAAAACTAGGACATTCATATAAACTTTGGTTGAGATTTTTAGAAGAAAGGTGAAGAAGAAGGAGTCATGGTGTGATGATCTACCATAAAAGAAAAACACAGGAACTTTTTGTTTCCTTTTCTATTTTTGGGTCATCTCTTTCATTGCTTAATTTACAACCTAATTTAATTACTTTCTATTATTAAATCTTAAGTGTTAATTTATGTTATTTGATACATAATAATTTTTATGAGAAAGACACATGTCAATCACATATTGGTGTGACACAAAGGTGTGACACCCATATGTGATAGGAAATCCGAACCCTATCAAAGGTGTGACACCCATATGTCAATCAGATATGTTACTTTATTTCAATTCAAAATAGAACGTGTTTGTTTAGTTTTTTTCCTTCTAAAAGATAATTACATTGTTAAGATGATGTTAACTTTGAAAAAAAAAATTATAGGATAAGAAAAAGTTGTGTACGTGTTTGTTTAGTTTTCTTTCTTCTAAAAGGTAATTACGTTGTTAAGATGATGTTAACTTTGGGGAAAAAAAAAGATAAAATTTATAGGATAAGAAAAAGTTGTGAACGTGTTTGTTTAGTTTTTCTATTAATATTATATATAAAAGTGTGAATAATTTAATTTTTTTTCGAGTAATATACTATTATTTGTGTTTTAAGATATATTTCATTTAGTGGCAAATTGAAACACGTAAAAGTAATTAAAGAGACATAATTAGAGATGAAGTCTTATTATATTTATCTCCTACATTAACTCTTAAAATTTAAAAACAACCTTTTACATTAACTTTTAGGAAAATGATTATATCACAGCCTTAACCTTCACAGTCCTTTATACAGTCCACTTTTTATGCTTTTGAAGGTATTTGGATTTATTACCTACTACTTATTTAATAAGTTTTTTCTTCAAATAATCTTATTATTCTATTAACAATCCACTCAACTTTTAAAAATTATAAAAGAGTACCTAAATTATATGATATTACTCATATAAAAAAATAATTCATTACTTTTCAAATGATAATTTATCATTTATCAATATTTGAATATAAAATATCTCAATAATTACAATAAAAATATATACTCATAATTTAAAAGCATTTGCAATGCCTAGAATTTAGGGTTTATGACATAATGTTTAATTTAGGATTTGATTTAGAGTTTATGATTAGGGTTTATTTTTATTTGATGATTAGTTATGAGTTTTTTTTTTTCTTTTTTTGTTGCAATTTTATATTATGGGTTGTGATGCTTGGTTCTGATGCTATCATAGTCTTAACTTTTATAATTTCAATATTCTTCTCCTATACATAAAATCATTGTTACTTTAAATAACTCCTAGCATCAATATGTCTTATATATAAATAAGACACTGTTATTTTAAGTAGCTCTTAAAATATATATAAAAATGAGTATAACCTAGCATCAATATGTCATTAAGTAAAACATATTTTTTTTTATCATTTAAAGATTTAGTAAAATATAAGTTAAAATCAAATTCTCTTAAATATTATTCTTCTACACAAAAACAATAAAGAAAAATTTAAAATAAAATCACACCTTACCTATGCATGAATAAAAAATGTTTGCCATAGTGAATTACATAACCTTTCTTTGGCTAAAGAGAAGCAAAATATAAAGACTATTCAATAGCATGCATAACCTCAAATTTTCATGGAACTCTTTTCGTGAAAACTGGTGAAAAAAAAAGGGTGAAATCGATAAAAATTAATCAAACTGATAAAATAAAGTCTATGTAATCAGTGAAAACATGTGAAATCGATGATCATCCAGGCAAATTTGGTGAAAAAAATGAGTTGAATACGTAAATACATGTGAAATCGGGTGAACTTAGTGAAAAAAATGGCTGAAATCTGTGAAACATTGGAATCTTGAAAAATGGGTAACATGTGAGAAAATGTTGAAGTCTCTGAATTCAAAGAAATTTTTGGTGAAAAAGGGCGAAGAATATATGCGAAAATGGATTAAACTGACGAAAATGAGTGATATCAGTTAGAAAAAGAGTTTAGCCAACAAA
Organism: Penstemon barbatus; assembly: GCA_003313485.2. Lineage (NCBI taxonomy): Eukaryota > Viridiplantae > Streptophyta > Magnoliopsida > Lamiales > Plantaginaceae > Penstemon > Penstemon barbatus. The sequence continues at coordinate 7,972,182 of CM064877.1, read as the reverse complement.
ACACGTGATACCTGTAGGAAAATGGTCTAAATTGGGAAAAAAATCGACGAAAAACAAAAAACAATGAAAATAGGTTGTAATCTATAAACACTGGTAAATCGGTATGAAAAAATGAACCAGTAACTATGAATGAAATCAACAAAGGATGGATTAAACCGGTTAAATACAAATTAATTAAAATAATAAATTAAATAAGTGAAAAACCACTTAGGTCCGTAAAAAAAAAATGCATAATGACAAGGTAAGAGAAATAATAAATGGACCTAAAAAAATTTAAGAAACTAAGATTTCATTATTTGTTTTCAAACAAAGCAAAAGAACTGGATGGGCTCTTAGTATAAACTTATTGTATCATACTTGGTGCCACATTGACATTGCAATTCGTGATAATAAAAACCACTCGTATTTAACAAAATGAAGACCAATTATATTAGTTGTTATATTTTGATGTATTGGTTCTTTTAATACTTCATTTAATATTTTTTTATTGGTTAAATAAGAAATCTAAAGAAGTTAATGATGTGTAGCAATTCATTAAAACAAAAATAGAATGAGCTAATAATTTTTTATGATCTTATTCGCAAGATTCATAACTAAATCAGTTATCTTCTAGTAATATTTTATTACAAATTAGAAATCGTCATTTTTTTTTATGAAATAATAATTTAATTTAACAAGAAATTGACATAATAAAGTTTATTTTACTCTAATTTAATAAAATTACTCAGAAAATTAACTACAGACGATACAGAATTGTCAGTCTCTTCATTGCGTTAAATATTTATTTAGATCAACTTGCATCCCCAAATTTGAAACTTGGTAGTATTTTAACATTTTCGCCACAGATTCAAAAGTAGAGTAGTTATTTTTTTTTTTGATAATTCAAAAATAAAAAAAGTAGAGTAGTTAAGTTGAAAGGACGACATGCCAAAATTGATCTAATAGCATGGGTAATTGTAAGGTTTGAAAGGGTCAACATTGTGGTGTGTGTTTTCTCATTCAAATTTAGTCAAAAATAAAAAAATAAAAAATCTCATTCAAATAATTATTCCGTAGGCTATCATTCACATATATAGTAGAAGGGAAAATTGCAAAATTGGTCCCAAAACTATTGTTCCTTGACAAAAAAATTATGTAACTATTAGGGCCGATAAAAAGGTCTGTAACTAATATATTTTGGCAATTAAATCATGTAACTAAAATTACATTCAATTAAATTCTAACATACTTCATCTTCATCTCAAGATTAAGTTTTGATATAATTTTGAGATCACATGTAACTACTTTTGAGTAAAATTTTGAGCTTATTGCGGTTCCTTTTCATGGTTACTCGTAACTTGGGATTTTTTTTTTTTTTTTTTGTGTGAGAAAAAATAAAATATTTTGTACTTGAAGATTGATTTTTGTTGCAATTTTGGGCCATATGGTGTGATAAGGTACCTCATAGGAATTCATTTTATCAACCTAGTTTGGTTCTAGTATTTATGTTGGTAAATTTTGATGCTATTTGAAAACCTTTCCATATTATTGTGAGTTCAAATTAAGTCTAACGAACCCGTTAGGTATGGGTTAATTTTTCGCGTGAAATGGGTCAATGATTTGGTGGACACATTGGAAAAAAAAATCACAATTTGGACCAAAATAAAATTTAATTGGCAAATTAACCTAGTTACAGGACTTTTTGCCAGTTCGAGAAATTATTTGCTAAAAAGCTATAATTATGGGACCAATTTTGCAAATTTTCCAACCATCGGCTAGGGAGGGGAGATTTGACGGACACATTGGCAATTCAGGCCGAAATAGAACTATATTGTCAAAATAAATTAGTTACATGACTTTTTTGCCAGCTTAAAAAATTGCCGGACTTTTTTTTCAAGCAAGCAATTGTTAGTATATGTGAATAATGGTCATTAATCAAGGAAAAGTCTTTCACTCCCATAATATGAAATATAATGTATAAATCCCTCTCGGAGTCATTAGAGATGCTCTAAATCCTAATTAATATCACTCTAAGCAGTGGCGGAGCCACATATGAAATAGGGGGGTGCATGGACCCCCCTAAAAATATTATCTTAGGGTAAATATATTATGTATAATATTATATTTTTCTTGAAGAATATACACAATTTTGGAGTTAAATTTATAATTTTCTTCTAGTGGACCCCTCTAATAAAAATGAAAATCTTATGTGAGAGGGGTCCATGTTTATTATTATTAGTACATCATGAAATTAATAGTTATGGTACTGAAGTGAACTAATTTAATTCAAACTCATATATATATATATATATATATATATATATATATATATATATATATATATATATATATATATATATATATATGTAATTTGAATCCAAAAAATGACAAACAATATATTTCGGGAAGAAAGACACTTTTTAAATATCTAATTTCATACCAATATCTCTCTCATCTCATCTACTAAATTGAGGTTACACAAAATATAGTTTCTTTGATTCAACAAACACATAAATTTAGCTTTCTTAACAAAAGAGGAAAAAATCAAATATAGTACTCGTACTTACTTTCAATTGTGATTTTATTTATGGTGGGTTTTTATATATATATATATATATATATATATATATATATATATATATATATATATATATATATATATATATATATATATATAATTTAGTATTTTGATACATCTGCTTTGTCAAGATATATTAGGGTCTATATTCAAAATTAGATTTTTTTTCCGTGTGATTATGAGGTTGAATTCATTGTTCAAATTTAATTGTTGTTGTAGAAGTTTTTTTGAGTAATTTATGTTATTTTATTTTAATTAAAATGTATAGTTTCAATTTTATAATGGACCCCGGTGAAAAAAAATTACATCATAGCTATAAAACTCTCTTGTCAAGTACATATAGTGACTTAATTAGGTGTCATACTTGTCTAGTTTGTACCCTCTTTTTAATTTACATTACACATAAGTTGAAGCGAAGGATACTACTCTATTGGTAGCCTAAACATCAACTTTCGGGTCCAAACCTGGAATCAAATTTTTACCCCCCAATTAACCTCCCTCTAATGTACTAATTCATCACAAAACTTCTTATTCGTAGATTTACCTTGTACTAATGGGAACTATGATAATCAGTTAGATCATGCAACTATGAAAATAAATATCATTGACTTAAAGGTAGATTTTGATTCCAGGTTTAGACGGAGTTGGGACTTAGACGGAGTTGGGACAACGTAGATTTTACTTTGTTTTGTAGGAGAATCACGTGATGTAGAAGACGTGTAAGTTGCTTGATCGTTAATATCGAATGAATTTTTTTAAGATATGTATGCGATTTTTTGGAGGGAATTGAATTAAATGTAAATTGTCCGAAATGAATAGAATAGCTAATAAAATTAAAAATAGTATATCCAAACACATTTGCCATTGCTACGCCAGCTAACATCATTTTAAACCTAGTGAAGATCTATTAAACATTCCCCTCCAGATTTCCAACTCTTAATTTGCAGTCACAAACCATTTAGTATTGTTTTTCTGAGAGATAGAAACCAAAAAAAGAATTGAGAGGGAAAAAGTCGTCTCTGTATCTGTACTTTAGCAGCTAGCCGTCGTTGATTAAACTAACTAATTCCCAATCCATGATTAATGGAGTACTTTAATTTCCTTTCGTTGCCTACCAAACCAACTCACCTAACCCCAAAACTCGCCTCCGTCAATTTTGACGCCGTCACCCCTCCTCCTCCAACTCTGTTTTATTTTTTTTTATGTATATATATAATACAATAGGAGGGAGTAGCCTTGAAAACAAAATCCCAACCCAGAAGAATCAAGAGTCATCATGGATCTTCTCCTCGTCGAGAAGACCCTCCTCGGTCTCTTCTTCGCAATAATCATCGCCACAATATTCTCCAAACTCCGCGGCAAAAAATTCAAACTCCCACCGGGCCCCATCCCCGTCCCCATCTTCGGCAACTGGCTCCAAGTCGGCGATGACCTCAACCACCGCAACCTGACCGACTACGCCAAAAAATTCGGCGAAATATTCCTCCTCCGCATGGGCCAACGCAACCTCGTCGTGGTCTCCTCCCCTGACCACGCCAAAGACGTCCTCCACACACAGGGCGTCGAATTCGGATCCCGAACCCGAAACGTGGTATTCGACATCTTCACCGGAAAAGGCCAGGACATGGTTTTCACCATCTACGGCGAGCACTGGCGCAAAATGCGACGGATCATGACGGTGCCGTTTTTCACTAATAAAGTCGTGCAGCGGAATCGATCGGGGTGGGAGGCGGAGGCGGAGGCGGTGGTGGAGGATGTTAAGAAGAATCCAGAAGCTTCTAGGAATGGGATTGTTTTGAGGAGGAGGTTGCAACTCATGATGTATAACAATATGTACAGGATGATGTTTGATAGGAGATTTGAGAGCGAAGAGGATGCTCTGTATTTGAAATTGAGGGCTTTGAATGCGGAGAGGAGTAGATTGTCGCAGAGCTTCGAGTATAATTATGGTGATTTTATTCCAATTTTGAGGCCTTTTCTGAAAGGGTATTTGAAAGTGTGCAAAGAGGTTAAGGAGAAAAGGTTGCAGTTGTTCAAGGAGTATTTCGTTGACGAGAGAAAGTAAGTACGCCAACTCAACTAATTAAATTTTAATTTTCCATTTTTCTTTGTCTTTCTAATACTAATTACAATATATATATATATATATATATATATATTTGTTTTAGTTTTAATTGGGTACGTACGTATTAATTCCATTTTACAGGAAGCTTGCAAGCACAAAGAAAGAGGAGAATGATGGCCTAAAATGTGCAATTGATCACGTTCTTGAAGCCCAGGAAAAAGGAGAGATTAATGAGGACAATGTCCTTTACATTGTGGAGAATATCAATGTTGCTGGTAAATTTCCATTCCCTCTTTCTTTCTTTTTCTTTTTTAAATATTATATATAATCAGATCATATATACTATCTCTATCTAATATATTGTGATTTAGTTTCTTTCTTCGAGAAAAGCACAATAAAAATTTAACTATTCTCTAATTAAATTAACAACAATCAATCATTCTGATGATCGATACAGCAATAGAGACAACACTTTGGTCAATCGAATGGGGCATAGCCGAACTAATCAACCACCCAGAAATCCAACAAAAACTCCGAACCGAATTGGACACAATACTCGGGCCGGGCGTCCAAATAACTGAGCCCGACACGAACAAACTCCCATACCTCCAAGCCGTGGTCAAAGAAACTCTCCGCCTCCGCATGGCCATTCCTCTACTAGTCCCCCACATGAACCTCCACGACGCCAAGCTCCACGGCTACGATATCCCCGCCGAGAGCAAAATCCTGGTCAACGCATGGTGGTTGGCCAACAACCCGGCCCATTGGAAAAAGCCCGAAGAGTTCAGGCCCGAAAGGTTTTTGGAAGAGGAGGCTAATGTTGAGACTAGTGGGAATGATTTTAGGTATCTGCCGTTTGGTGCGGGACGAAGGAGTTGTCCTGGGATTATACTTGCGATGCCGATAATCGGGATTACGTTGGGGCGTTTGGTGCAGAATTTTGAGATGTTGCCTCCACCTGGGCAAGATAAGATTGATACCACTGAGAAGGCAGGGCAGTTTAGTCTTCAAATTTTGAAGCATTCTACTGTTGTGTTGAAGCCCAGATCATTTTAATTTGAGGTTTTTATTTTTAATTTTGTTTTTTGTTGATTTGTATTATATTGTTTTATACATGCATGTTTGTTAATTGTCTAATATTGGGATCTTATGGGATTCTGAAATGTTGTTGTAATGTTTATCTTTTTCTATGTATTTTGCATCTTGTTTATTGGTTTTGGCTGGAAGTTTTGATATTTATATAATTTTATTTTTCTTGTATAGCATTTTATTTATATGAATATTGTGCAGAAGTAGCGGAGACATATATATAAATATGTGATATTTCAAGATTTTCTCTATATTGTATATTACCTTCAATAACTAAATTAAGTGAACCGCCTCATGTAAAGTTGTTGAGGCTCTAATACCTTAAAGATTTTGGGTTTGGATTTCATGATAGTATCAATAATCTTGATACATTTTTATTTGTTTATTAGTAGGATATTATTTGTATTTCGCTATTAATTGAACAAATTAACGGTTAACTTGAACCAGCGATTGAAAAAATAATTTTACAATGATTGATTTTATCATAATCTATTTTTATAATAATTGATTGATAACTTCTTTTGTATAGTTGCTTTTGGAAAAGTTTCACTTTATTGCTTTTGAAAATACATGATTTTCTACGAACGAAAATCTCAAACTAATTATTATAATGGTGGTCAAACTCACAAAAAATTACGATTGACTAGAAGTGATTATCTTTGAGGAGACCACAAACTATTAAAATTTCACTCAAAATACAAAAATATTTTCAATAACCCCAATAGCTTAGGTCAAACTTACACAATTTACCTTCATGTGATATGAAATAATGAACGATTTACTTCTTTCTAGTAGATGTTTTGCACACATGCTCTATTATGCTAGAGAATTAATTTTTATGCCGAAAATGACAAATAACCCTATCTTGACGACATATTCACTTCATTTTACCTTTGTTCTAAGCATAAATAGTCAATTTATTTTCTTATCATATGCGTAAATGAACATTTTAACTTCATGTGATATTGCATAATGAACATTTTACCTCCTTGTAAAAATATAAAAATCAAGACGAAGCAAGTGTGCTTCTTTTATAAAAAAACACACGAAAATATTTTATGTTTTTATTTATCATATGAAGGTAACTGCCTATTTAAAATACCAAATGAAGTTAATTTGCCAATTCTTGTAAGAATAGGCCCACTAGATTGGCTCATAGTTTCATATACGCAAAGTCTTATATCATTGCAGATAAAAAGAAACGGTGTTGATTCACTAATTTAAATATTGTTTTATTGTTACACATCGTGTGACATCGATTTTCTGGTTTACGATCATAATCATGGCTATTTGGACGCTCAAATTTGCAGGCCATCTTTCACATAGTTTTATTTGATTGTCTCATTTGTCTGGAGTGTAAGCCCAATTCGAGGCTTTAAACCCCAGAAGCCCACTTTTGGCATTTGAATTGGGCCATAACAACTTTTCTTTTTTGGTTATTTGGGCCACAATGCTTGTTCTCTCTCTCTCTCTCTTATTTTTTTTTTTAATTAAATTTAACATTTCATTGCACCAAATAAAACAAATTGCAAAGAGTTCAAGATAGATCACAAAAAATACATAACGGGAGGGAGTTCATTTAGACAAGAAGGCCCACACTAACAAGATTATAATGTTAATGAATTATCATTCATAACAACTTAAGTTCATTTTAATTTTTACAAACAACTTAAGTTCATTGCAATTATTAAAAATACATCGCAAATTGCAGATAGTTATTTAAATATACATAATAACTAGAGACTATTTCTAGAAGTCTTTCCTGAAAAGAACCAAAAAAAAAAAAAAAACAAGTCTTTTCAATTTAAAAAAATAATTATATAGACCTCAATTTCTCAGAAATAAATTATATCTACTATTATAAAAGCATGAATATTTCTCAATATCCCTAATTTAATTATATGGTATATATACGAAAGACTAAAGTAATTCAATAGGTATATTTCGACATGAAGTCTTATTATATTTATCTCCTACATAAACTCCTAAAATTTATAAATTCTCTTACACAGTTTTGTAATTTTAATCTTCTTCTCTTATAATAATTGATAAAAACAAACCATAAGAAAACACAATTATTTTAAATAACCCATAAAAAATATAAAGATTATTAAATTTTAACATCAATATTTAATAAAGTAAGAAAATATTAATTTAAATATTTATTAGAACCTAAATCATAAACACACTAAATATAAAAAATTAATATAAAATTCTCTTAAATATCATTCTGTTACAAAAAATTTAAAATTGAATCGCATCTTACTATGAAAGAATAAAAAATTCTTATGACTTAACTAATTATGTAATTTTACTTTGACTAGAATAAAAATATATACAGAATATTCAATGATATCAATACATGCATAACCTCGAATTTTCATGAAATTCTTTTCGTGCAAACGGGTGAAATTGGTGAAAAATGATGAAATCGATAAAAAAAAAACCATTGGAATCATTGAAAACATGTGAAATTGATGAAAATTCTAGTAAAATTGGTGAACAGTGGCGAAGTTGGTGAAAATTGGGTGAAACAAAAAAAAAGGTGCCCTTGAAATCGAAAAATATATGTGAAATCAATGAAAATTCGGGAAAATAGGATTAAACTGGTGAAACAACAACATTAGTGAAAAGCAGGTTAAATCGGTAAAAAAATGAATATAGTCGATGAAAACATGAATTTTCACTGACTTGACAAGTTTTCACCGACTATATTACAGAGACTTAAATTCACCCTATTTCATCGATTTCACATGTATTTACGTATTCCACCCATTTTTTTCACCAAATTTGCCCGGATGGTCATCGATTTCACATTTATTTTATCAGTTTCATTAATTTTATCGATTTCACCCTTTTTTTCACCAGTTTTCACGAAAAGAGTTCCATGAAAATTTGAGGTTATGCATGCTATTGAATGTTCTTTATATTTTGCTTCTCCTTAGCCAAAGAAAGATTATGTAATTCACTATGGCAAACATTTTTTGTTCATGCATAGCTGCATAGGTAAGATGTGATTTTATTTTAACTTTTTCTTTATTGTGTTTGTGTAGAAGAATAATATTTAAGAGAATTTGATTTTAATTTATATTGTACTAAATCTTTAAATGATGAAAAAATATGTTTTACTTAATTACATATTGATGCTAGGTTATAATAATTTTTATATATATTTTAAGAGCTACTTAAAATAACAGTGTCTTTTATATAATATATATATATATATATATATATATATATATATATATATATATATATATATATATATATATATATATAAATTAGGAGTTATTTAAAGTAACATTGTTTTTATGTATAGGAGAAGAATATTGAAATTATAAAAGTTTTTTTTTTTTTTTTTTTGAGAAAAATTGAAATTATACAAGTTAAGACTATGATAGCATCACAACCCATAATATAAAATTGCAAAAAAAAAAAAAAAAAAAAAAAAACTCAAAACTAATAATTAAATAAAAATAAACCATAAACTCCAATCAAACCCTAAATTAAACATTATGTCATAAACCCTAAATTCTAGGTATTGCAAATTCTTTTAAATTATGAGTTTATATTTTATTGTAATTTTCGAGATATTTTATATTCAAATATTGATAAATGATAAATTATCATTTGAAAAGTAATGAATTATTTTTTATATGAGTAATATCGTATAATTTAGGTGCTCTTTTGTAATTTTTAAAAGCTGAGTGGGTTGTTAATAGAATAAAAAGATTATTTGAAGAAAAAACTTATTAAACAATTAATAGGTAACACAAATACCTTCAAAAACATAAAAAGTGGGCTATACAAATGACTGTGAAGTTTAGGGCTGTGATATAATCATTTTTCTAATAGTTAATGTAAGAGATAGTTTTTAAATTTTAAGAGTTAATGTAAGAGATAAATATAATAAGACTCCATATCTAATTATGTCTCTTTAATTAATTTTACATGTTTCAGTTTGCCACTGAATGAAATATATCTTTACAACACAAATAATAGTATATTACTCGAAAAAAAAAATTAAATTATTCACACTTTTATATATAATATTAATTAATAATAAAGTAAAAAACATAGATATAGAAAGATAAATCAACTTTTCTCTAGACTTTACGTTAACAAGTAATATGTTATGGGCTAATGGTTCGTTGACATTGTTATCACACGGAAAAGCATATATAAAGATCGATTCCCAGGCTCCAACCACCTTGAATCACAAATAGTTAATTCAATTTATTATTCTGCGTACGGATATCAAGAAGTAAGTTTGTTTTATTTTTCAGAAAACACAACTTTTTCTTATCATAGTAAATATTATCTCTCTCTCTTTTTCTTTTTTTTTCCAAAGTTAACATCATCTTAACAACGTAATTATCTTTTAGAACAAAAAATCTAAACAAACACGTACACAACTTTTAGAAGAAAAAAACTAAACAAACACATACACAACTTTTTCTTATCCTATAAATTTTATCTCTTTCTTTTTTTCAAAGTTAACATCATCTTAACAACGTAATTATCTTTTAGAAGAAAAAATCTAAACAAACACGTACACAACTTTTTCTTATCCTCTAAATTTTATCGGGAAAATTGCTTTTTTGGTACCATAGGATAGGCGGACTTGCACTTTTGGTACCATTGGATATGAAAATGCAAATTTGGTACCATAGGATAGGTTTTCATTGCAATTTTGGTACCATTGGATACGAAAATGCAAATTTGGTATCATAGGATAGGTTTTCATTGCAATTTTGGTACCACTGGATACAAAAATGCAAATTTGGTACCATAGGATAGGTTTTCATTGCAATTTTGGTACCAAACCCATTTTTTCTACAAAGTTAATGGCAATTTAACCCCTATGAAATGCATAATGTTTAATTTACCCCTCTATAATTTGAAAAAAACCAATTTACCCCCTGTAAAATTTTAATGAAGCAATTTATCCCTTTCAGCCGGAGATTATAACTCACTTGCCAAAATTGATAGTATGCATGCAAACTATTTTATTTAACATAGGGGGATAAATTGCCACATTTATCATAACACAATGGGTAAAATATCACATTATCATAATAAAAATGGATTAAGTACCGCCTATAAAAATATCAGGGAGGCGATGTGAAATTTTTACAAAAATTCAGGGGGTAAAATGCTCTTTTTTAAACCACGAGGGGTTAAATTGAACATTATGCATTTAATAGGGAGTAAATTGTCATTAAATTTGTAGAAAAATTGGGTTTGGTACCAAAATTGCAATGGAAACCTATCCTATGGTACCAAATTTGCATTTTCGTATCCAATGGTACCAAAATTGCAATGGAAACCTATCATATGGTACCAAATTTGCATTTTCGTATCCAATGGTACCAAAATTGCAATGAAAACCTATCCTATGGTACCAAATTTGCATTTTCGTATCCAATGGTACCAAAAGTGCAAGTCAGCCTATCCTATGGTACCAAAAAAGCAATTTTCCCAAATTTTATCTCTTTTTTTTACTTTTTTTTTTATTTTTTTTTTATTTTTTTTATCAAAGTTAACATCATCTTAACAACGTAATTATCTTTTAGAAGAAAGAAAACTAAACAAACACGTACACAACTTCTTCTTATCCTATAAATTTTATTAGTGATGCATTAAAACTAGGAAATAAGTCACGGGCTGGGGGGTGCGGGTGCCCCCATCTGCATCCCATGTCCCTCCGCCCCTGTTTGAATATTCTAATAAGTCGGAATGAATACGGATCACATTCGAATTAAAATCCACCTTATTGACAACCCTAGATGGTGTTCTAGGCATTGTCATGGAATGAATCGTGATGCTAAACAACTTGAAAATATATCTTGTAAAGAATAACTCACTAACGATTTGTGAAAAAAATATCAGTTACATGTTTAAATCTACTTCAAACTAGGAAATTAGTTAATCTAAAAGAAACAGCGGACACCTAAATATATTGATTTACTAAAAACATTGCATATTTAACTTAATACACAAACAAACACACAAAATTAAAGTTCGAGTTTGACTAAGAATTTATGATTTATGACCCATTTGAAAAGAAAAACCCATAAATGTACGGAGTGCTAAAGCAACGCAGTCTCAAATGAAAGGGAAAAGAATTACTAAATTGTCACATCAATGAAAAAATTTAGGTAAATAGTAAAAAAACATTAAATTGATAAAAGTGTTAATAACAAGTTAAATTGATGAAAAATGAATTAATTAGGTGAAAACAAGTTCATTTACTCTACTTTATGACATAAAAAAATTATTATTTCTTTAATTTAAAAAAACTATCCATGAAATTAACTATACACGTACCACGTACGTGCACTTTCCTAATAATATAAAATCAATGAAACATTTATCTTTTAGTTAATAGACATGCTCAATAAGAAAAAGGTGGAAACGGTTGAATAAATAATTGACTGAAAATCCAAACACAAAAATCAGATTGGCAATTATGTGGTTAGGACCAGGTTATATTGGGTCCAAATGAACTGGACAGAGTCACATTCAATGGGTTAAAAAAGAGCCAGTTCAAAAGTGCGTCCGATCAATGTTGGCCGTTGACCTTTTTCTTTCCGAGTTTGTTAAAAATGTGTATTTTATTCAACTAGACACTTAGGCAATGTTTGTTTGATAATTGGAAAAGTAATGAAGATTTGTAAAATATTCTCGATTTACGTAATATTGTTTGTTTGAATTTTAAAAGAGTTATTTGAAAAATAAAGTAGGTGTATGTTTTTTTGGAAGAATTAAGTTGTAGGTTTAAGAAATGTAATATTTTATGTCAAATCAAGTTTGTTATGCGAGATAATTGTATAAAAAATATGTTACTTTATGTCAATGAGAGTAGAATTTGTATATGTTTTGTTTAGAGATATGAAAATTGTTGTTTGTTTGACAGAGTATTTTGAATAAATTGAGAGATGAGAAATTTATTTTATAAAGTAAAACACATGTTTGTTTGACATTTCACAAACACAAAATAATTTCGGGAAACGCTAGACAAATAGACCCTAAAACGCATGCATCATATGAAAATTACACCTTCAAAATTAATTTTAAGTTTAAATGATCTAACTTGTATATTAAGGCTAGTGATATTGTCAAAGCTTATATTATTGCAGTCAAAGCAATATTTTTATTATGACAAATTTACCCTTACTATTTTTAAGTAATCATAAGCTTATTCTGAAATTGCCGTAAATAATAATTACTAATGCATCCGATCAATATGTGTTGGTAAATGATGTTTTGATTGTTTTCAGTTCCAAATTCTTCTTTTCCAAAATCTCTTGTAGTGTAAAATAAAAAATGGGAGATGGTGGGTGGTTTGAATTTTTTTTCTTCTGAAAATGAAACAATGTAGGCTGAACTACAGGAATCCACCTTGATGGTTCGAAGAAATTGAAATTTGTTGATCTTTATCAGATTTGAGGTCAATTGAAAAATAATTTTTAGGGTTCTTGCATATGGACGCACTTTGAGCTCCTTTGGCTATTGAATATCAATGTCAGAAATTGTTTTAAGAAAATAATAATCTTAACAGTTTGTGGATGAATAAGTCGAAATCGATTTGGGTAGTAGAAAGAATAAGGAGAAAGACCCTTTTGTGCGCATAGTGTATAACAGTATGGCGGGATTTCGAGGCTTGGTATAGGTACATCCTGCGATTTATAAGGGTTCTGAGAGTCGAGAATTAGTTTAGTGTAAGCTTGAATAACTGAGTTATTAAAAAAAAAATAAGGAGAAACAGGATAAAATTGTTTCTTCCTCCTTCTTTGTCTTAATTACTGTAATTATTAGGGGCAAATTTGTCATAATAGAAATATTACTCTAGCGCAATAATATGAGCTCTAACACTCGCTAAAAATATATTATAAGTCTGAATAGATAATGGCACGTTTTTTAAGGATTTAAATACACTACAAGTTATGATCATAATTTGCAAAAAAATAAAAGAAAAAACGAATTCCGGGCTCAAATCAGTTGGATTTAAGTCATGTTGGAACTACAGTAGTATTCGAGTTAGGTTGATTTATGAAAATATTAAAATAAGTTTATCTGACTGTCTTATATACTCTAATATATATTATTAACTCAAAATTTAAATTTAGCTTAAACTAACTTCAATCCCAATAAAAGAAAAATAGAATAGTAAGAGTTGACCCACCCCATTTCACCAAAAAAATTAAAGAAAGAAAGCAGCAACCAACCCCTACAAATACAAATATACAATGCCATAAATGAGATTTTCTTTTCTCTCGAGTTGACCATTATTATTATTATTATTATTATTATTATTATTATTTTTGTTTATTTTCTACAAAAACTGTGCCTAAATTTTTAAAGCGGCCTGCCTCAGCCACTGCCCCACTAGTTATTAAGTGGGCGCGTTTTTTGCCATTACCAGGGTAGGTATTCAACGGCCCAAAATTCGCATTTATATATGGAGTGAAAGATATTTTTATCCCTTATAGCATGATTTTATTATTTCCGTCTCTATTAAATTTTTTATAGCCTATGCGTTTCTCTTATTATTAGTCCCACTTATTAACGTATTGTAATACATTCGTTCTTCTTAAATCCAAAATAATCATAAAATGAACGAAAATTAATGTACGAATATGTTACACTACATTGATAAGAGAAACAAATGTATTACACTACATTAATAAGAGTAACTAATATGATATACTACATTGATAAGAGGGACACATTATGCTACAAAAAATTTAAATGGGACGTAAGTGATCAATCAGGTCATAAAAGAGATTAAAATGCAATTCACTCTATTGCTTTTTGTATTTCGTCATAATTTTTTTTTTCAAATTTTAATTGTAAATTGATTTTTGTATTAGATTAACAATTGTAAGACCACTACGTCACCTAAGTTATACCATTTTTCTTTTGTGAAATAACACGTGAGTCGGACCACAATGCTTTTAGATTGGAAATTAAGACCGAGGGCATTGTTCTGCAATATTTCCATGTACATGTATATGGAACTTCTAGTGGAATTGGATTTGTATGTTGGGGTTTGAGGGAAATGATAGGTATCAAATTAATATTTTTTTCTATAGAGTTTGAGGGGAAATGTAAATGGTATATGTCAATGTTAGGGAAAGAATACCAGATTAGTAACAACTAATATCATAACGGAAGCAATTCGTTCTTTCCCACAAATATCCACGGATTGAAATTGAGAATAACAAGATCAAATTAAACCCAAGCACTAATTCACTGAATTAAACAAGAATTAAGGTGCGAGAAAAGTAAATATGCACAGGACAATTTTACGTGGAAACCCAAACCGGGAAAAACCACGAGATCGAAAACCGATCTAACTCAACCACTATAATGATAATGGGTTTACAAAATCCTCCCTAAAACCACTAGGGGCTAACCAAATTCTCAAGAGAACACTCTTGGATCACAATATTAATAATCTCACCAACAAGGTGGAAAACCTCAAGTCACTAACTTGAACAACACAGAGAACAAATAAATCACCAAACTAAAGAGCAAGAATAAAATCCCGAACCAATTGGATGATTGAGCACTTTGTGAAGAATCTCTGACTAAATCCGAGACGAAACCAATTACTTGTAGTACCTCGATCTCTTTCACAAACCCCAAATAAATCTTAATAGTTCTCCCTATATTCTTCTTTTATTGTGACTATTATTTTCTCTTAATGTTGATGTACTGGTGTGTGTAGCACACGACACACGCAAACAAGAAGACTAAAAGTCTTTTTATACTAGTCTCATATAACCTAATTTTCCTCTAATGGGCTCAAACCACAAGGGCTGGACATAAGACCCAACAGTCAAATCAATATTTTATAAAAAAAAAACCTTCTTCTACCCCCCCCCCCCCCAACCCAAATCCCAGGCCGCCGCCGGCCTGGGTTAGTCCGGCCCAGGCCGCCGTCGGCCTGGGATCGCCCGTCCTAGGCCGCGACGGCCTGGGATCGCCCGTCCTAGGCCGCGACGGCCTGGGATCGTCCGCCGGCGGCGGCCTGGGATTTGGGTTGGGGGTAGAAGAAGGGTTTTTTTTTATATATATATAAATTTATAATTATTTTATTAATAATATATAATTTATTTTTTAATAAAAATTAAATATATTCATATCATTATAAAATATTTAGATTTAATTAATATTTTATCGAATTTGTGTTCATGTATTATTTGGTTTGTTAATATTATTTATAAATTAAATTAGTTAAGTACATATGTAAACATATTAAGTTAAATCTCTAAATTGGTCCGCAAGTGTTTTATTCGAGCCAATTTTGAAATTGGGCAACAATGTGGACTAAAATTATCAGTAAATTTGAAGATATGGGGTTATTTTGATAACTTGAAAAGTATAATTGTCAGTCAATATAAGTAATGGTGTCAATTCTACAATAAAACTTAACTGCCACGTCAGCAGTTAACGGCCAATTTTAACGGAAGTACCAAATGTGATTCAATTTCTTAAATTGCGGTACCAAATTGATCAACCTCATTTTCTATGGTACCACAAGTTGGAATCGCTATATAGTTTCGTAGCACAAATGCAATTCTCTCGATTAACAATTGTAAGACCACTACGTCACCTAAGTTATAACAATTTTCTTTTGTGAAATAACACGTGAGTCGAACCACAATGCTTTTAGATTGGAAATTAGACCCAGGGCATTGTTCTGGAATATTTCCATGTACATGTATATGGAAACAGCTTCTAGTGGAATTGGATTCGTATGTTGGGGTTTGAGGGAAATGATAGGTGTCAAATTAATATTTTTTTCTATAGAGTTTGAGGGAAAATGTAGATGGTATATGTCAAATTAATATTTTATACTTCTTGGTTTCAAGGGTTTAATGTGAATTTATGAATAATTTTGTGATGAGTTCCATAAGTTTTGTCAAACTCTAATTGAAAGAGTTTTTGCTCAATTTCAAGAAACCGAGCCAAAACCCAAAAGTTCCAGTTTTCAGTGATAGATGGTATCCTATTTTGAACTTGCGTAAATATTTTCTTCATATTTTATTGAATCTTTAATAATAATTAATAAAAAGCCAGAAAGGTGTCAAATTTTGACAATGGAGCTGGAATTGATTTATGATTTTCTCCAAAGTTAAATTCTACTATTAATTATAATTACAAAGCATATATAATTAGGGCTGTCAATGGGCGAATTTCAATCCGGATCCGTCCGATTTATTAGGATAATTGTCCGATTAGAGATTCGATGGACTTGATCCGATTATAAAGATCCATAGTCCGAAACTCATGGAGCGAATATGGATTTAGGTCGATCCGACCTGTTAAAGATCCGTATCCGATAATAAATAAAAAGAAAGATATATATACATATTTTTTTATAAAAATAAATATCATTAATAATATTTCACCGTCAATCTAAGAATATAGTAATTTATAACTCATTTATAAATTTATTTAAAACGATATTTTCATTCTACAAATATGAATATAGTAAAGAAACTTTGAACATGTGAGCTAAAATCAAATAAAATTGAAAAGTTAATAAACTTGTTTTAGGAAAAAATATTAATTTAACTTTTTAAATGAAAATTTATTGGATCCGAAAAAGATTCGATATCCGGCTAAATCCGATCATGATACGTTGGATTCAAAAAATCTCGATCCGAGCACAATCCGAGCAAGATCCAAATCCAACAGGATTCGATCCGATATAAATGAAGCCGGATCTGGATGAGGCTGATCCGACCAAAATCCGACCCACTGACAGCCCTATATATAATGCATCTAATAAAAACAAAAACTTATTAAGTGTGCAGTTATCATCCTTCAACAATATAGCTACAGAACACTTTTAAAAGACGTCATTTTAATTTTATTGCATCCAATTACAATCAAAAGAGCATGTATCAGACCAAGCAGCAATAATTAATTTTAAATAATTCCGAAATTTATACTCTCCTCAATTAAAACAATATTTACTTAAATTTGAATTTGACCGAATCCAAAAAATTTACACTATGAAAAGTGCAACAAATTTGTTTTTGATTTGATTGTAAATATGTTACTCTTAGGAGAGTGACCAACCACAAGTTAAAGTACAATACATTTGTTTGACGGGACTTAACCAAATCAAATTTGGCAATTAGTATTCGTTAGCAATCTAGCTACCTTACAACTTATCCAAGATAAAAATCAATACACCATTCTTGAATTACACGCTTCTAATTAGCAAGCGAATAGATAAAAAGGTATTGGATTCGATTTTCACTTGTGTGGGTATTTTTTTTCTAGTTATTATTAATCTTTGTAATTAATTTAACTTTGTAATTTGGTAGTTATTAGAGTTTATTTTTGTAATGATAGTTATTAAAAATACTATGATATAATGATTGATGATTGAATGTATTAATAATTAAAAAAAAAAATAGCAAGCGAATAGTAATTGCAGATTTGAGTTTTGGAACACGAACCTGTAACATACTAGTAGAAATAACAATCCGGGTATACTTTTCACCGGAGAGTACTGGTTTTGAATGGTTCTATACAAAGTGGCTTTACAAAACATAATTGTTCTTACATTTTCTTCAAAATCAAGTACATTCAATTATTTTTCACATACCATAGCTTAAACTCCATATACATTAACCAAAATGAAATAAAACGGTATTAACCAGTGTTATATAAATGCATGATGCATGCATGAATATGTGTTAGATATATTAATGCTGCAGGAAAAAAAAAATGATAAAGTCTATATTCGATTCCCTTGCACAATTGATACGCTAACACAAGCTAATGTCAACGGCCGGCAATATGTGTATTGAATTATTTCGCGCATTAATCGATTGTATACATTTATATATATATATATATATATATATACATCATTACATCTAATACTATATCGAATCAAATCTATTACATTGATATTAAAGTAATTATAAATGTTAGTATTAAACTAAAGAAAATACTCACATTATTGAGAGTTGAACTCATGACCTCTTGATCATGAAACCTCATCTTTAACCACTTGATTAAAGCCTCATCGAAAAAAAATAAATTAGTTGCATTAAAGTGTATACGTTGAGTGTTACACTGATACTAATTTATTGATTTTTTATTATTAGAAAATGTTGAGAATAGTGGAGTATTATGAAAGAAGTATATTGCACTATTGATTAATGTGCACCTTAAATGCATAAATCAAAACCATGTACTAGTTTGATAGAAGGTTGATGCTCGCATGTGCTCGCATGTGTTTTCTTACTTATTAGTTAGATAAATGGTTACTTAGATCCTATCCTAATGGATTTAATTTATTGAGGTTGGATGAATGACACAGTAGCATAAAAAGATACAAATATGTCATTTTATACTCACGTGACATTCATTTAGCTCCCGGATAGATTAAATCCACCGAGGTCGGTACTAATTTTCCTTGATAAATAAACTTCGACCAGCACAAACACTAATTTTATCCAAAACCTCAATACAACCAAATAAAAAATAAAAAAATATATAAAAGTTGAGTTATGTTGGACCGTCATCTAGACTGAAAGTCGAATCAAATTAAACTAACTAAAAAGGGATATTCCATTGTAACTCGCTCTTCATAAAGAATCATCATAACCGTGCTTCATTGCTTGTACTTCATGCTTTAAAACTTGGACATGCTATACAAGTATATACCATCTCCATATTTTGTGTATTACACCAAAAAAATTAATTAACATTACATTGTAAATAGGAATTTTACATTGTTACCCTTTATAAAAATATTCAATTGACCAAAATGTCCCTCCCATTTCATCTCCCCCAATCTCTCTCGAAACCCTAATCCACACCACCATCACCATCACCCTCCCTTTGTACTCCTAGTCCGATGAGGATGACGGCCGACGAAAGGTTGCGAGAAGTTCCCAAACCGATCACCCCATCCATCCACTCAAACGGTTCCAGGACAATAACCATTATTCATTTGAACTAGTACAGTAAATCCCTTTTGATTTTTACCAAAAAAAGGGGGGAATTCCAAAATCCAATCAATTATTCATCAGAGCAAATTTCCTCAAATACATGCAATCTCTTCCTTGAACTATTATGCCCATAAAGAACCTTGTTTATACGAGCATCATCATCTTCTTTTGAGGAAATCATCTTCTCAGTTGAAACTATAGAAGGTCATGAAATTACCTGGTCGGCGACGGCCAGAGTCGTGGAGCTTGGGTTATAGGCTATGATACACGGATACTCCGAAAAAAAACAAAGTATAGTATCGGATACACGGAAATATCGATACTCGTAAGATATGCGTGGGATACGTATTCGATACGCCACATGGCGTATTGGTAATAAAAAAAATTAAAATTAAAATAGATACGTATCGGATGCACTAGTTGGGCATCAGGATACACCAATAGGTTTTTTATGTAATATTTCGGGTCATATTTAAATTATTAAAAATGATAAAGTCTCTATCTATGGTTAAACATAAACGACTAGTATCACTATTCAATCTCTTTATTCAAGTCTATTTTCTAGGTCATGAAATCTCAAAAATGAATTTCTTCCATTGATGCGCTATGTTAAGAATGAATTATGTTTACTTTTGGAGTTATATAACTTTTAGTTGATATTTTTGTTTTTATGACTTAAATTGAATGATCTAGTTGCTTATAAACAAATTTAAATTATATTTTTACATTTGTTTCCATGCCATATCGTATCCAATAAATTTCAAAATTCCGTATCGTACTGTATTCGTATCCTCGTATCTGTATCCGTACAATATAGGTTATAGGGCAGGGCGGGGTGCTCAGTTTAATTTTTTTTTTTTTTTTTAATTAAAGGATATATTTTGGGACTTTTACAAATAAAGAGTTAGGATATAGTGGTAATTTTACAAATCAGGTAGGGTTGTAAATTAATGGACTATGCTAGCATCACATCCCATAATATAAAATTGCAAAAAAAAAACCCATAACTAATCATCAAATAAAAATAAATCATATTTATGAAATAAACCCTAAACCCTAAAACTCTAGACCCCTAGACTCTAAACCCCTAAAACCCTAGACCCCTAAACCCTAAACCCTAAAATTCTAAACCCTAAATTAAATATTATGTCATAAACCCTAAATTCAAGGCATTGCAAATACTTTTAAATTATGAGTTTATATTTTTATTGTAATTTTCGAGATATTTTATATTCAAATATTGATAAATGATAAATTAACATTTGAAAAGTAATGAATTATTTTTTATATGAGTAATATCGTATAATTTAGGTGTTCTTTTGTAATTTTTGAAAGTTGAGATATTTATATTCTAATATTGATGAATGTTCATTTATCATTTAGAAAGTATTAAAATATTTTTTATATGAGTAATATCGAAAATTTTTGATTCTCTTTTATAATTTTTGAAATTTGATTGGTTATTAATAGATTAAGAAAATTATTTCACGAAGAAATATGTTAAACATGTAGTAGGTAACACAATTAACTTTAAAAACATAAAACATAGACTGTACAAATGGTTATGAAATTTTGGGCTGCGATATAATTATTTTTTAGATTTAATTAATTAGAGTTATAATATGGACACGTGTCCAAATATAATTGAATTTAAAAATGGTTGTTGGTGAATCACTTCGAGGTGTGAATCACGACCATCCCAACTAAAATTGATACAGTCAGTGCACAGTGCACGTAGACACCTAGCTAGCTACTATATAAATAGTAATACAATATATTAGTTAAAAACGCATCGATGAAGAAGAATTAATTAACAACTTCAAAACACAATTAAAAAAGGTAGCATCAATATAATTAATTAACAAGGTCATGAGCATGGATCTTCTCCTTCTGCAAAAGATTGTCCTCAGCCTCTTGGCCGCCGTGTCAGTGGGCGTGGTAGTGTCGAAAGTACGAGGAAAACGCTTCAAGCCCCCACCCGGGCCGTTCCCTTTACCCATATTCGGATCGTGGTTCGAAATAGGCAACAACTTAGACCACCACGTCCTAACAAAGTACGCGAAAAGATTTGGGGATGTGATCCTGGTGAAAATGGGGCAGCTAAACGTGGTGGCAGTGTCATCAAAAGAGCTAGCGAAAGAAGTTTTAGTAAGTCAAGGAGTGGAATTCGGGTCTCGTTCGAGGAACATCGTTTTCGATGTATTCACGGGTAAAGGGCAGGACATGATATTTACGGAGTACGGTGATCATTGGAGAAAGATGCGGAGGATAGTTACGGTGCCGTTTTTTACGAACAAAGTGGTGCAGCAGTACCGGGGTGCGTGGGAGGCGGAGGCGGGCAAGGTGGTGGAGGAGGTGAGGGGGAATCCGGAAGCTTCTAGGGATGGGATTGTTTTGAGGAGGAGGTTGCAACTTATGGTGTATAATAATATTTATAAGATCATGTTTGATATGACTTTCGACAACGAGGATGATCCATTGTTTGTTAAGGTGAAAGAGACGAATGGAGAGAGGAGTAGATTGGGACAGAGTCTTGAGTATAACTTTGGCGATTTTATACCTTTTCTTAGGCCTTTTTTGAAAGGCTATTTGAACATTTGCAAGGAGGTCACAAGGAGGAGGTTGAATCTTTACCAGGATAGTTTTGTTGCTGTAAGAAAGTACGTAAGTTTGTTTCTTATTATTTACTTTTTCTTCCATGTCAAGTTGTCAACTATTGTAAAAGATACTGAATTATTTTCAAAAAGATATTATTGTTTCAACTTTCAATAGTGAGACAAAACTGAGGTCAATTTTAATTTGAGTTGACAATTAATTTTCATGTAATTTATAATAGGAAACTTGCAAGCAAAGAGGGAACTGAAAGAAATGGTGCAAAATGTGCTATTGATCACTTTCTTGAAGCCCAGAAGAAAGGAGAGATCAATGATGATAATGTTCTTTACATAATCGAGAACATGAATATTGCTGGTAAATTTCTTTTCTTGAAAAAATATATAGAGAATTAATGCATTTTAACTCTCTGCTCTTATTAACAATCTTGGATGATGGATCCATATTCTAGTCAGCTAAATATTAATTCTTTTTTTCAAAAAACATCAGGAGAAATTATGAAAAAAGTTATTATATATATTAAGAAAAACTTGAACGATTTCATGCTAACAATTTTGATCCATGATAATTAACAATTTCAACCGCAAATTTTCACTTAAATTATGATAGAAATTAATAATCATTGCCTTTCTAATAATTAATAACAACCAGCAATAGAGACAACCGTATGGGCTTTAGAATGGGCCGTCGCGGAACTAATCAACAACCCACACGTCCAAACCAAACTCCGAGCCGAAATCAACACAATCCTGGG
Source organism: Penstemon barbatus (assembly GCA_003313485.2). Classification (NCBI taxonomy): domain Eukaryota; kingdom Viridiplantae; phylum Streptophyta; class Magnoliopsida; order Lamiales; family Plantaginaceae; genus Penstemon; species Penstemon barbatus. The sequence continues at coordinate 7,949,113 of CM064877.1, read as the reverse complement.
GCCCGGAATCCAAGTCACAGAGCCCGACACACACAAACTCCCCTACCTCCAAGCTGTAATCAAAGAAACCCTCCGTCTCCGCACCATCGTCCCTTGCTTACTCCCTCACATGAATCTCCAAACAGCCAAACTCGGCGGCTACGACATCCCCGCACAGAGCAGAGTCCTGGTCAACGCTTGGCGCTTAGCCAACGACCCGGCTAACTGGAAAAAGCCAGAAGAGTTCAGGCCCGAGAGATTCTTCGAGGAGGAATCGAAAATCGAAACTACTGGAAATGATTTGAAGTATATTCCGTTTGGTGTTGGGCGGAGGAGTTGTCCGGGGATATTGATTGCGATGCCGGTGTTGGGGATTACTTTGGGGCGTTTGGTGCAGAACTTTGAGATGTTGTGTCCACCTGGGGTGGATAAGATTGATACGAGTGAGAATAATGGGCAGTTTGCTATGAGGATTTTGAAGCATTCGACTGTTGTGTTGAAGCCGATTGGGGTGGTTTGAAGCTCTGTTTTCGTCGATTGTATGATGTAATAAAGTTAATTGAGAACTGGGGATGCTTTTCCGGCCATTGTTCTTTGTAAAATAATGTTATGCTTATGTTGTTGGGTTGGTTATGGGTACATTTGTATCTATGTGAACATCCAAAAGTATTGATTTGATATAAACGTAATGTTAAATCAAAATTGTTTTAGTTCATTGCATTGTTTTGATAAGATAATACTATAATTATCATTATATCAAGGGATTTTAGCACGTCACCCCCCAGTTTTTTTCAATTTTTGCACTTTCCCCCCCGAAACACATTAAATGTGACCATGCCCCCTGCTTTTATGTATTTTGTGCACTTACCCCCCCGAAACGTCTTAAATGTGACTGTGCCCCCTGCTTTTATGTATGTTTGTGCACTTACCCCCCCGAAACGTCTTAAATGTGACTGTGCCCCCTGCTTTTATGTACGTTTGTGCACTTACCCCCCTCCCCACCCCCCATACCAAATTCCGATCAGATTTTTCACTGGAACTAAAGTACCTGCAAAGCACACAAAATTTAAGAGGGCAAAAGGGTAATATTACCAGCGGTGCGGCAACAATCCATATCCAGTCCAATTCCTAAGTGACTTGATTTTTCGGTGTGTGTAATGAAGGGGTCTCCATAAAAAAAAAAATAAGAAAGCAACAAGAAATGTTGATATTGATTTCTCTAAATCATGAGTTTTGCGTGAGAGAGAGACGATATGAATTTGTAAAATTGTCCATGATTCACTCAATTTCAGTAAATGGAGGAGAAATAGAGCCTAACTGAGATAAACCCTAATTTTTTTGCTCAATTTCAATTCACGTTTTTAACTGATGTTTAGGTTTTGTGGGAAATAAGGATAATTTTATCCTTTTACCCTCTTAAATTTTGTGTGCTTTGCAACTGCTTTCGTTCCGGTGAAAAATTTGGCCGAAATTTGGTATGGGGGGTGGGGTGGGGGGGTAAGTGCACAAAATACATAAAAGCAGGGGCCACAGTCACATTTAAAATGTTTTGGGGGGGGGGGGTAAGTGCACAAACATACATAAAAGCAGGGGGCACGGTCACATTTAAGACGTTTCGGGGGGGTAAGTGCACAAAATACATAAAAGTAGGGGACATGGTCACATTTAATGTGTTTCGGGGGGGAAAGTGCAAAAATTGAAAAAAATTGGGGGGTAACGTGCAAAAATCCCTTATATCAAAATGGTAAAATTGCATAAAACGTCCCAAATTAATTAGAGATTTTGGATTTTCGTTCTAAATTATATTACCTCTTCGAATTTCGTCCCGTAATTTAATATTTGTTTGAAATATCGTCCCAAACTAATTACTAATTTTGATTTTTCGTCTCAAACTATATCAACTCGTCGAATTTCGTCTCATAATTTACCATTTTGTATGAATTTAGTCCCAATATTAAATTTCTAATTTAATGAAACTAACTATTCAATCTTGTAATTAGTTTGGGACGAATTCTGCAATATTATCTAATTATTCATGTTAAAATTTACCACGTCATGACACGTAAGAAGTCATGTGATAATTTAACGGCAAAAGCGCAATATCCGTCTTATAATTAACGGTAGGACAATATTCCAAAAAACTATTAAATTACGGGACGAAATTCGCCAAGTTGAATAGTTTGGGACGAAATCCAAAATCAGTAATTAATTTGGGACGATGTTTGCAATTTTGCCTATCAAAATACTAATGCAAACTATATATAAAACAAAGTACATAAGATTGTTTGCAAAGTGAAATAAGAAAAATATAATAAAATATAAATACTCTCTAAAATTATAAAAGTGGTAAAAAGATATTTTTGAGAGATCATTGTTACAAAGAATTTTCTATTGTTTTTTCAAAGAGTGCTAATAAACTCTTCAAGAAAAAAAAAGTAGAAACATATCCAAAACACTTTGTTTAATGTTGTTTAATGATGATCAGTGTTTTAAAAATCGGATAGGACAAGGAAGCAATAGCCTTATTGATTATTGGTTAGATCGATCTAACCGTTTTAACCACTAATTTAACAGATGTGACGTCATTACAAAATAATAATTTAATTTAAGTTTTAATATATGTAATCAACTATTTAAAAAAATAAGTCTTATTCATTTTTTCAAGTTTATTTCCATAAACAAAATGTTATCTCATGACCAATTATTTTTCCTACAAATATTGAGTTAAGAATGAGTGATAACAACAAAATTACAAGTATAAAAACATGATATCAATGCAATAATTCAAATTATAATAAACACCATATTAAAAATAATAATTTTATTGCTAATCATCTATGGAAAAGAAAAAACATTGATGAATTTTGTCACCGAAGTATATAAAAAAATGAAAATACTTGAAGTTGGGAAAAAAATGACTTTTCTAATGAAAATGATGCTCAAATATATTTTTATAACTTATTATGTAAATTTTTTTTTGTTTCTTGTTGAATTTGTCTGATTCAATGTAAAAAATAGAAGAAGGGATGTTAGAGTATTTTTTATTTTTAAAGACAGCAAGAAAGAAGTAAAAATTCGTTGTGTAAACCTTTTCTTTTTATTACTGGATCAATGGTTTAATCAGTTTACTTATTCATTAGTTTTATCGATTTTTGACCTATTTTTTCCGATTCGAACTGATTAGTAACAAAACTGGTTTTGGAGAGTTTATCATATCGAATTAACAGTCAATTACCGATTAAACCAGTCGAACTGATCGCGGTCCTATCCAGTTTTTAACAGTTTTTAAAACACTGGTGATGACAAGATATTACATTAAACACGTCTTAGGAAATTGAAAGGTAAGATGCACTCTGAACCTAAAGGCATCTCCAATGGTGAGGGTGAGGGTGAGGGGGAGGGGGATTTTGAGGGGGAGGAAATTTGTGGTCTTCAATAGAGGGGGGAAGTGGGGAGGGAGAGTGGGAGGGGGAATAAGAGACAAAGGGCAAAAACTTGTCCTCCGTCCATCATCAATGATGAGGGGGAGGGAGAGGGGGATTTCGGGGTTTTTCTAGAATTGTTGTCTTCAATGGTGGGGGGAGTGGGGAAGGGGAGGAGAGTGGGAGTGGGAGTGGGAAAGAAAGGGCAAAAGCTTGCCCTTCCTTTGCCCCTCGTCTCACTTGCTACACATTTTTTTTTTTTGTTCATTGCTTTTTATTTTAATTAAAATTTTAAAGGAATTAGTTTTAATTGGATATTTTAAGTTTGTATTATAATTTAGATAAAATGTACAAATTAATCGAAGTATAAATTATTTTATTATTTTTATTATTATTATTGTTGTTGTTGTTGTTTACTAATATTATTATTATTATTACTATTATTATTATTAAAATATAACCTTTCATAAAAATGCGATTTAATTTAACAAAATTATACATTAAAAAGTTAAACTTCATATTAGAACACTTAAAATATTTAAATAAATAAGAATACATACTAAAAATATCGTTATTAAATCATCGACCGTGATTTTCCCACACATGGACAACTAAATTTTAATTATCCAACACAAATGAGAATTATCTAACACAAAATGTTAAGAATAAATAGCACTTTTGATCCTTTTTATAGGTAAATTGTCCATAAAGAGTACCAAAAGTGCTATCTATTCAAATTTTACCCCCCCCCCCCCACCGTATTATGATAAATTTGACGATTTATCCCCCTATATTACAAAATATTTTTCATATTTACTCCCAATTTCGGCAAGTGAGTTACATTATCAAGCTAAAAGGAATAAATTGCTTTATTAATTAATAATAGTGAATTAAATTTGTCAAACGAGACTTATAGTGAATTGACTTATATATTTTTTTACATTTAAATTACATTCTTGCAGAACTTATAATTTGTAAATTTGTCCTACAAGTAACTTATAACTTGTAGACAAAAGAACAAAAAAAAACAAAAGAGGGACTGCACGGCAATAAGACAAAAAATTAGGCAATATTGCAATAACACATTGCAATAATACACAATATACTAAAAAAGAAAGAAAGAAACGGCCCAAATTGAAGGAAAGAAATAAAAGAAAAACAATTGAAGGCAGCCAATTGATGGAAAGAAAGAAATTAAAGAAACGACAGAGCAAATTAATTGAAGCTGCCAATTGATTGAAGAAAAACAAAAAACAAAAAAAAAAAAAAAAAAAGGATGTTGCGCGTTAGCCTCCTGGCAGGCAAGGAGGCAACTACCAGCAGGCAAGCATCTCCCCCCGGATGCTTGCCTGCCAGCTCCGGGGGGAGTTCTTCTCCAGCCGAAGGGGGGGCTGTTGCTTGCCTCCCCCTTCGGCTGGAGATGGTATTTTTAAAAAAGCTAGGTTTAATTAAGAGCGTCATTTTTATATACTTATTTATTAATGAGCTGCAATTTTCAATAAATGAGAATTGAACATGTGTGCAGTAGTTAACCTCACGAGCAAAGCATAGATTAGACCAAATAATTCAGAAGCCAAATTGCAGGTTTTAGGAAAAATCGCCATTAACGTCACATTTATTATCTGGTCTCAGGGACATTTCACCATCCTGCTCATAGCGTTCTGTGATATTTCAGTGAAATTATCACGTTTGATTGCCAATAGAAAACAAAATAAAGTGATTAAATCTCCATACGAAATCTAGATCGGCGATTAATAAAATGTAAATCAAAATCGTATAATATAAAATGAATCACAGAAAATTTTGATGTTTGATAAATATTCTTGAGTAATAATTTTTCCAGAAATTGGAAGCGGAAATCAAAATTAGATGCAATTTAGGTCTAAAACCAGGCCCCCAAATCAGAAAAATCAGTGGGAGCAGACATGCCGACCTTAAAGATTTTAATCTCTGTGCACATTACCATGCTTCCTTCATAATCTTAAATCCAGAGCATCGGCTTATTGTACACAGATCCACTACACTAATTCTTACTAAAAAATTATCAAAAACAGAAATTGTATATAAAGAAGCAAATTCAGATGATGTCAAATTATGGCCATTACTATGACTGATTACCAGCCTTATTTATAGATGAAGAAGAGAGCGGCTAGGGTTTGTATGTCTCCGCTCAAGTGCATTACCAGAAAAGTCCTTGTGCAATTTAGGAGTTAGTATTTCTAAAATATTTGTACCAAAAAAAAAAAAAAAAGTATTTCTAAAATATTTTTGTATTAAGAATATAATTTTGAATTTAATTGTATAATTTTTAGAGGACGAGCTCTAATTTAATGTTTTGTTGGGTCCCTTAAACACGCAGGACATGTACGGAATGATTTTGACTCATTTTTGTTTTAGTTTTGTTTTAAGAAAATGAAAATTATGTGTCTACTTCGGTGGATTAAATTCACTAGGGTGCTGGATAAGCAACAAGTGTGTATGATAGCACAACTTTTTATCATCTTATGAACATATGTTTATTCATCCAATTACTATGGATATAATCCACCGGTATATGATGAATGTAACTCAAAAAAATGTTTCAAATGAAACATTTGATACACCATTTAAATAAATTGAAAAAGTTGAGATATAATTTAGATTGAGTTTTGAAGTAAAAGTTTGTAAGATTAAAGAAGGTAATAGATGCCAAATTAATTTTTTATTTATAGTTTAAAAGTAAGTAGTATGAGGTAAATTGATGATTTTTTTTAATGAATAAATAGTAAATGGTAAGAGTTCAATCAATTTATTATTTAAGTTTTATGTATTATATTTAAATATATAAGTTCAAATATGTGTTTCATAAAACTAGTATCTACATTAGCTTCATTTGAAATGAATTTGACATAGTTTCACGAAATTGCAAAAAGAGCAAAAATCTGTTCAAATAGGCATGGACAAATCTAGTAAGGGATTAGTGGGGTCAGTAGATCCCCACTTAATTTTTTTTTAAATAATAATAGTACCATTATATAAAAAATAATTCAAGTAATTCAAGTATTATAAACCCAAAACACTCAAAATATTTGAACCCAAACATCAATCAATTTGGTATAAAACATAAGTACAAACTGAAACTACATGCTACTAGGATAATTTTCGGTAGGGCTGAGCATTCGGTAAACACCGAACCAAATTGGATCGAACTTCGGTACCTTTTTGGTTCGATTATTTTCAGACCGTAGATTGTTTATCGAATCGAAATTTTTGGTGCAGTTAACATCGAACGGTTCGGTCTAAAAAACTGAAAGTTCAATTTTTTTTTAAATAAAAAATTCAATTTATTGCACAACATACAAAAACAAATTACAACATACAAACCATACAAAAAAGTCCCCCCCCCCCCCCCCCCCTTCTAATGGAAAATTAGTACCTGTTTATTGCGCAACATTCAATATATCACCATAATCCATACAAATCATTCAAACATAAATAATCTTAATCAAGTACAAAGGGGTAATTGTTTTTAAAAAATTATCTTAAGTTTACACGAACCATTCAAACATTCAATTTCGTGAAACTATGTCAAATTCATTTCAAATTAATTCAATTGGTGATCTTACTAAAATGGTTGCAACTAAAAGGCATGTCCGATTGACATTGACATTGTACCTGTTGCAACCGCATCAGTAGAGAAAGCTTTTTCAACTACGAATATAGTGAATAATCGACTTCTTAATCGAATGGGCGATCAATGACTAAATGATAGTCTAGTTGTCTTTATAGAGAGAAATAATATTTAGTGGTATTTCAAATGATGCTATCATGGACAAATTTTAAAAAATTAAAAATTATTGCGGTCAATTGTTAATGCAAATGGTATCATTTGAGATAATAATTAAGATATGTAAATTTTTTAAGGTCATAATTCATAATGATATATCATATGCAATTAAAATAACTCGTGGGGTTATTTTTGTCAAACTTCACCTCTTTTTTCTTTGTATCACCTCGTATATTTTATAGTGAAATAAATATAATTATTAAGTTCGACTGTTTGATTGAATTTTTTTTTTTTTTCATATATTAAATTTATTACAAAACTTTAACCCTTACTACACCAAATTCCTGAATCCGCCCTGCAAATAGGCATCTGAAACATGTCCTGAAACAACCAAAATAGGATTATTTCTACCGTTAGTAATGAGATTCTTTTCATTATCATTGGTCCAAAATATGAGACCCATCTTAAGTTAATGACTGCAAAATATGGGCTATTTTGTTATTGATGAATTAAGGAAAATTTCTTAATTAGACCCGATCTAGAAAATATCTTCTAGATTTGTGGTTAAATATACGCTACATCATTAATTTAATATATTTCAACCACAAGTCACAAATTCTAAGAAAATCTTGTAAACTTGATCTAATTAAGAATGTCCGGTTATTAGGTCCTTTCCAATTTACCATTTTCTGTGTTATTGTGATGGGGTTTTCCCTATGAATTATTTTTTTGTAATTTGTTCCTTAAAAAACATTATAGTATATTGTAATTTGTTGGTTTAAGTCATCCACCGGAGAAACTAAATTAATCCCCAACCAATTGGTGTTACTTTACCAGGATTTTTAGGGCATGTTTGGTTGGTTTTTGGGAAAGTAGTTTGTGAGAGTAGTAAGAGTTTGTGAAATAATATCGGTTTGCGTAATATTGTTTGTTTGAGTTTTGAGATAGTGATTTGAGAAATAAAATAAGTAGGTTTCTTTGAAAGAATTATGTTGTCGGTGAATCGGTGATGGGTAAGACTTTATGTCAAATCATACTTTTTTGCAAATCAGAGTAGAATTTATATAGATTTTATTTAGAGATAAGAAATTTATTGTTTGTTTGACTTTTGAAAAAATAATTTGAGAAAATTGATAAATGAAAATTTTATTTTGGGTTTTTTGCACTTTGCACCCTCAAAATATGGGAAATAGGCACTTTGCACCCCCGAAACTTAGATTTAGCACTTTGCACCCTCGAAATATGAAAAATGCAGCACTTTGCACCCTCTTTTATATTTAAGCAAAAACTCAAAGGCAAAATAGGTAATTCAATTGTAAATCTTTGGCACTTTGCACCCCCAAAATAAAATTAGCACTTAACACTCCCTAATTAAGAACAAATCAACAACTTGCACCCCGAAACACAATAAATGAACAATTTGCACCCCAAAACACAAAATTAACACTTAACACCGTTAAAAAAAAAACCCACTCAAACCCCTCGTTTTTTCCGGCAAAGATGACCATTAAGGCGAAAAAAAATTTAAGGCAAAATAGGTAAGAATTTATGGGTCTTTGATATTTTGAAGTAGACAATAAGTCTTCGAGAAGTTTACTTGTACTTTATTTAGTTATTCATGATTATATTGTTGAAAAGAAAGATGGAGAGATAAATGAGTATTCGAGTATTTATAATTGTATTTTGCAAAATTTAAGGAAAAAAAATGAATTACATATTTTGCCTTAGATTTTTTTCACTCCAATAGTCAACTTTGACGAAAAAAATGAGGGATTTAAGTTTTTTTAATTTGATGGTGTTAAGTGTTAATTTTGTATTTTGGGGTGCAAATTGCCCATTTATTGTGTTTCGAGGGTGGAAGTTGCTTATTTGTTCTTAATTAGAAGGTGTTAAGTGTTAATTCTATTTTGGGGGTACAAAGTGCGAAATTCTCAAGTTTTGAGGGTGTAAAGTGCCAATACTATTAAATTACCTATTTTGCCCTTGAATTTTTTTCTTGAAAGTAAAAGAGGGTGTAAAGTGCTACATTTTTCATATTTCGAGGGTGCAAAGTGCTAAATCTAAGTTTTGAGGTTAGCAAAGTGCAAAAAACCCATTTATTTTAGAAATTTGAAAACATTATTGATATTCTCCAAACACAAAATGATTTTGGGAGATGACAAACAAACATGCCGTTAAAGTATGTATAACAAAAATAATAAGTTGTACAACATTCACTTTTTGATCACCCTCACTCATCTAATCTAATTAAACGGCAAATATAGATTAATCATCTCCAGCTGAAACTTTTCTAGTATTCCCGCTAATTCTACTGTTCCTTGAAGTATAGCCACATCGTCAAACCCTACCGCCGGCCGTACAACGGCCACCGTCATTGTTTTGTAATTCCACCTGCATTCTCCGGTGGTTCTTCCGTCATTGCTCTGCAATTATTCTTCGGTGATTATTCACTTAAGTTTATAATTTTGCAACTTATTTTCCCATTATAAGTGCATACCTCCATCTACTGTCAATTGATACTGTTGGAACCAAATTTATGCCTTGATTTATATATAATCCCCAACAACTATACTCATTCTACTATGTTGTGATAATTATATCCTATATGACTTGATTTGAAGTGATTTCCGGTACGTTTCTTTTTTGCTATTTTTAATAATATGCTTTCTTCTTATTCTGTGTATAGTATGAGAATCATTTATTTATTTACTAACAGTGTTGTCTGTAAATTTAATCAGAGTAAAACATAGTATGATTTTTCATTTATGAACATGTAATGCTGAGTTATGTTTTAGTCTTGATTTGGTAGAAGCTTATTATATCTTATTTAACTGCAGTTCTATTTACCAGTGTTTCGATCACTAAATAATTTTACTTATCTTGTCAGTGATATATTAGCTTCTATTTTTTTTTTCAAATGCAGTACTAACTTAGTAATGTGATAAATGAGTAAAAAAGAATCATATTCTGGTGAACTCCTCCTTCGTTTTTTTGTATAAATGTATTGATCACATTCATGTTTTTGCAACTAAGGAAGAAAAATCATCTTAATTAGCATAATTAAAAAATATCCCCGTGGAAGTTCAGCATTCATGTTAGTTCAGCTCTTGTGCAATAATAATGTGTTGGTGACATTTACACTGTTTCTTTCTCTTTTACCTATCTCTGGATGGAGCAGGATATCATATACTATTACACAATGTTACAATGGATGGGAGGTTCGAGACGGAAAGTTACAACTGTGAGTTATATGTGCAACTGACTCTTTTCCATTTGACCTTTCCACTCTGTTAATGGAGAACATCCACCTGTTCAAAAGATAAAAAGATTTACTATCTGCAGTTTATATAGTGAGAAATTATGGTATTTGGCAGTGCAGTAGCTTATAGAATATTTTCTCATCTGGTATGCAGTCCAATCTTAGGACTTCATAGTTCGTTCTGTGCATGAGTGAAAAATTTGGGAGAGGTGACTGTGTAACATCACTTTTAATCTATTCCACCAAACTAGGCATTGTAATCAGTAAACTATGACTAGATTATGAAGGGTGTCTTACGCAAGTGGCGTGGCCTTATGGTCTAATAGTCCCAGGCCTAATATTTTATGGTTGGTAGTTTGCTCCACCTGATGGTCTGGGATCTCCCAAAAGTTGCTAGCTCAGCCTAGCCAGTGGACAGATCATATCTATAGGCTGTGATGGGTACTATCTGATAATCTTTATGATTGCAATTGAGTTTCTTCTTGCTGTAACATACATATAAGCAGACCAGAAAACTTCGTATTATCTAACACTGATCTGATCAATTTGTACAGTGATCAATTATGTAGAAAGTGATTGACCAATAAGATACTAGTTCAGACCAATTTATCCTATCCTGCTGATATAAACTTTTCAACTCTTCCACATTTTGGAAATCACACCTATTAGGAAAGTAAATTTAGACATATATTTTTGTTTCTTGTTATGACTTTTGGTTTCATGAGTTAATCCTTGATATCGTTTGATTTGCGACATGAATTTAAATTTTTTATTTCTTTGGTGAAATTTATTAAACATATTTCATATTTCATGCTGTGTATTTCATGGTATTTGATCATATTGGGGACGGAAAACATTCAGTCAAGAAAGTCAACCCAGAAAAGGTACAAATACATAATTTTGACTTACCCACTGGTTGCTGTACTAAAAATTTCTTCACATTGATTATATTATCAAAGTTCTTCTCAGAATGCTAGTGAACTTACTTTTAATTACTCTGGCCATGAGTGCAAAACAACACAGGCAAAAGCAATATTTTGAGCAAAGGAAACGTCAGCAGCAGCAGATAAATGATCTAGAAAGTTATGCTGATGGAAAACGCTCATGCAACCAACATTCTGAATATAATAGATCACTTGATGTTCTTAGTTTGGTAAATCTATCAACTGTCGCTGAGAAACACAGTCCCAGTTGTCTCAATGGTAATTTACCTTAATTTTGATCTTATTCAAAGGCAAATTTCCGGTTATTCTTAATTCCTAGGATGCATGAGCCCATATTGGAAGCGTATCAGTAGTGAATCATTCCAAGACTGAACTACAGGTCGAATTTGGGATTACAATGATAGTTTTGATAGATAGGTTTTGATAAATATGTTGGGCCCTCCCAGGCAATATCTTGAGCTGAGGAAGCTAAAGATTACTTGTGTGCAGATATATTTTTAAGATTCCAGTATTTATTAATTAAAGTTAGATATCCATACTTCTCTATTAAAAGTTCAAAAAACTGAGTCAGCTGCTAATACAGATCCTTATTATTTTAGCTCTCCCAAACAGCTTCAGTCGTAATTATACACAATTTTCACTAGAGGTATTGCCATCCGATTACACCTTAGCCAACTTAAACAAGTTTTACTTTTAGAAGCACAAAAAAATTGTGAAATAATTGGATTCTACAATATACTAGTACCTCAGGTATACTTTGTCATGAACTCTTGGTTTAGGACTGTGTCTCTGTTATAAGTAACCACACGTGATGATGTATTTGCTTATAGTTCTCTTAATTTCTGGCATAATCTGTCTCTTGGCATTTTCCCTAAGTTTTGTGTTTCTTCTCTTCACAAGCAAGGGATGACTCAGAGGATGATGGTTTTACTATAAATCATCAGCATTTACACTGTCATCCAGATATTTATACCAATGAGAACTTTCCCGTTGACCAATCTGAGCAAAATGAAGCAGGTAAGCTTTCTGAGCATAGTTCAAATTTTTATTTGCACTGTTGACAAGAGTGTGGGCATCACTCTATACTTTTTCAGGAACTCCATCAAGCTACCACACAGAGAATGAATATTCAAAGAAGTAAGCACGTTTCAGCGTGGAGTATATAGCCTTTTGGAATCCTTAATCAGATTTATGTCAATTTTATACTTTAAAATCTATAACTAGTTTATAATGTCATAACTTATCTGAAAGTCATATATGCACCGTCTCTGTGTGCTGCATTTTATTGTCTCTTTAACAACCCGTGTTTTGTTGTTTACAAGGAAATTTATCTTATTCTGGAGGACAACTAACACACATTGCTTCGTAGGTTCTCAATCCGTTTAAGTGATCATAATGAAAATAATGAAAACTTGGATAGACACAACAACAAACTTGATCGTTTCAATTTGTTCATTGCACCAGGTGAGTATTAATATTGAGTGGATTTGTTTCTCTTTCGGTTCCTAAAGAATTTATGTCTAGGTGGCTGCAGAAACATATTTTGCTAGTGAAACATTCTCAGCAAGGCATTTATCCTTTCTATTATCAATTGTAACCCTGTTTGGAGCTATCTTGATACATGTCACTAATATATTTAGTTGTGAAATTTATTTTCCTTTATTACTTTATTTCCACAGAGATATCTGTTATTGACTTGCTTGGTGATGGTGGAGCAAACAAGAATTTAGAAGAAATTTCAGGACATGCTCAAGAAGCTCATGTTGCATTCTCAGTTGAAGGTTTAATTTGTTGATTCAATAAATAATCCAATTATTATATATATGAAGTATTTTTCAAGGAAACACCACCCAGTTCAGTTGTCATGTTGCCTAAAAATCAATACTAAATCCACTCTCCATGTGAAAATTTCCGTATCCCTTAAGTTACTCTCTGGTTGACATAACCAATCTAGTATGCCGCAAGGAAGTGCTCACAAAGAAGTGACACAAATAACATACCCAGGTCCTAGGTTAAAATGAAATACTATGAGTCTGTGATGGATAAATCTATTATTGCGATATAACTTCCTCATGAATAAAGTAGGAGAGAGATATTTATTCAGTATTCAGTACTCCTTCCTTTACTATGCATAGTTTCAGGTTTTCGCTTTACTTTTGATCCTTCTCTATCATCGCAAAGAACTCTGTTACTTAGAATTGATGAATATATCAATAACCATATGCTTTGAAAATATATTTTCATTAATTATGAAATCATGGAACTTTTTAAGCATGCCTTTTGTGTTCCATTTCAGGTTTAGGGAAAGTGGAAACAGTAACTCCAGTTCACTCACCAGAGACGCCTGGGAGGTAACATATATGAAGATATGCACTCCAGATGATATATTCTTTAGACTTATTGCAATAAATTTATACCTATCAACACTAACAGCAAAATCAAGTCAGATGTACATCAGAATTAGGACCCTAGACCATGTCCATGATACAAAATTAGATGCAATGATATAGATGAATATTCCCTGGCTTTCTCTTTTAAAGACTTCCAATTTTCATTCCCCCAGTCAGTAAACATTACACAAAACAACTCCATTGACCAGCTAATCTGATTATGTCATGATTCTGAACACAGACCAAATGGATGATTTAATTCCCGTTGTTCCGTGGTCTACCTGTACCATTCTTTTATTGATCTTATCTAATACCTGCAGGCTGTAAATGTATGTGGAATTTGCAAACTCCATCCCAATTCTGTTATCTGCCTATTTGTTTCCTTTGCCTGTTCATACCTTTACATTTCTTAATTTTCATGCTATGCCCTCCAATCAATGTCTTCCTTGTGGTCCATTTGGTATAGCAAGAAAAAGTGAGTCATTCATCATGATCTTTGGTCTTAATAGAGGCCCACACAATCTACTAGAAGATCTTGAAATTCACTTTATAAGTAATTGCTGTTGTTTTATTTGCACTTATGATTCCGTAAGGAGTTCATGGCTCCTTTTGCTCAGTTTCCTTAACTTTTGCTTGACTGCAGGTATTTTCTGAATGGTTTTCCTTCACCTAAAAAATCAAGAAGACAGCCCATTACACCCAGAATGCATAATGGTTTTGATGACCTTGAGTCCCTAGAGGTGAGAGCATCTCTGTTCCCTGTTTCCAGTTCTAGAATTTCTAAGGTGGTATTGAGATGTGCCCATAGGTAATGGCATAATCCTCACCGTGGTTTCCACAATTTAGTTCTACTTATAACTTAGCTCGTCCAGAGATTTCATCAGAAACAAACTCAATTTTTCTTCTTTCTCCTGCATATTGTCTTAGTCAGAGGCTTAGTTAGGACGTTATTAATGATGTAGTTAGAATTCTATTCCATACATTCAATTGCGAAAACCAAGGATGGCAGCCCAACATGGTGTCGAAGTTGGTAATTAATTTGGTTCTGTATTAAGATGTATTAATTTCAATATATGAACTCTTAGCAGTTCGTACTGAAGGTCATAGTTGACCTTCTACTATTCTTCCTCTTGAATAATATTATGCTGAAATTTATTGCGGTAAGAACCATGAATCTACTCGGATGGAAACCAATAACTAAACCTAAAATAAATTTCTTTCAAATTCAAACTATTCCTGTTTGATCCACTGTCAATAGAAGCGTCATATGTTCTTGAATAGTCCGATTTTTGTGTCTATTTAATATGTAAATAACAATCTACACTACATGTTACTTAGCAAGTTTACTCCTTGCCCCTTTTTTCTGGGCTATATTTATAATACTCTCAGATTAATACATCAACTGGACATATTACAGGATGTTATGATGCAGGATATTGATTTTCCACCATATGACAGCTTGATAGAACATTCTATCCGCCCAACGGATATGATGGGTACTGTTAGCAACACAAACCTGGGGTTCTCAAGTTGCAGAAAGTCCTCACCATTCGACTGGAACACTAATACTTTAAAGGGTGCTTTTGACAATGATGATCTCTTTTTGGGCACCCGTCGCAGTGGCAAAAACATTTGGAATGGTAGTGTTTATAGAGTAAATGCTTTTGTTCTATTATTATTATAGTATTTATACTTTTTTAATGATGTAAAGTGGTTTACCAGAACAAATAAATATTGTTGTGCATTAGTGGTTTAAATTACTATATCAACTATTTGAGTAGAGTAGGGTTGCAAATTTACTGGAATATATTGATTTTTTGTGGCCACGGATTGCATCTTGAACTAAATTAGAACCTGGGATTGTTGTGTTTGGTTGAGAATCAAGATACTTACCAGAACTCTGGTTTTATCTATGAAATTATCAAGAAAAGTACTTGCTGATCGTGAGTAATAATTTGAATTGTGGTGCTTCAGACTATTGTTGTCATAGAATTTCTAGTTACAATCAAAATGTGTATTACGTGCTTAGGGGATTATTAATGGAGTTTTTCGCTTAAGAACGAAAGTTAGGTGTGGGCAATATTGCTTAGGGGGTTTAGTTTGTATTTCATTCTGATTGCTTTGGTATATTATTAAGTACTAGGACCAGCAGTAATTCTTTTTCCAGTTCAGCAGGAGCTGGTTTCTCAGAGGAAAGTATCGGCGAGCTGAGAGAGTATGGTCCATTTGGTAAGAATTGGGCAGATCCAAGTGACGATGATTTTCGAAGCTGGAATCTACATAACAAAAGGTCTGCTATTGAAACAAATTGTTTTTCTTACCGTAAGAATGTACAATTGGTAGGATTTCTTATTACTGTACAGGTCCAGCAGGACCAGCACAAAAAGAACAAATTTTCTTGATATGACAGGTGCTTCTCTTTTCCTTTTTTCTCTTTTTTGAAATAATTCTTTTGTTTTCTGGAATAAGCCAATCAGCATTCTATATTCATCTGATATTTCTAAGGATAAAATTAAGGGATAGAGTACAGATAGTACTTTTTATTCCTTTTTTATGAAAATTTTCTTCACAATTTCTTGATTATATTAACCCGCATCTGCTACTGTTCATTGTTTTCTTCTTTTTCTTTTTCCTCCCACTTGATCAGAGCCACACGTTCCTTATTCAAAGCACGTGATATCAGAAGACTTTGATTTCAAAGTCTCAGATAGGAGTTGGTAAGTAAATATTGCGGAGAGCTTCTCTAGTTATATGTATGTTCACTTAGGATTGTGTCCCTTATTATGGCAGGTATTCTACCAGTCGAATAGGTGGTGATGTTAAAGCTGATGATCACTTTGTGGATGACATGAAAGACAGCATGAGTCTGCTGAGGTTTCTCATTCGTCTTCTTGTTTAAATTATCAGAGCATTCCTTTGCTCATGTTGAGACTGATGGAAATTCTGAATTTTTTGATAGTGAAGAATCGTGCTCCTCAACTGCAGGTTACTTCCATCTCATTGTTCTTCTATTCATTCTTTTTTGTAGATTTTCAACGTAGTAATTTTTTTTTGGTAAATTTAGTGAGGGGTGACGCAATGAAGCCACAACGAGAAAACTGATCGTTGTTAAAAGCCACGTAGTAGCAGACAACAGAGTATTTGGTTTACCATCTCTTGCTCATACTGTTTTTTGGTTAGTGCAGTATGTACATGTCTAACTGTGTATCAAGGTAGATATTTATCACATGTTCTTCGAGATGTTCTTTTAGTGGCAATGCAATCTTCTTGGTTATGGATGGTGACTTTGGTGATTGTTTTTGCAAACTTGGGGGTCAGGGCAGGATTATTTACTAGCTAATGGATAGAAATTACTGGACAAATAATTGCTGAATGTTTCAACTTTTATGCACTCAAGTATCATCAAACAGCAAGGTTTGATTCTTCACAAATATATATAGGTGATATATTTTTTTTTAAAGTACTATAAATCATTAAGAATTTTAAGTGAGTTCTCATATCATAAATTCATTTCAATAGAAAATAAATGTCAGCTATTTCTCCAGCGAGTTTGTTCTTGAATGTGCTCTATACTCTTTTAATTTTAAATGCAAAGCCCTTCCCGTTGCATGGTTGGTTGAGTTTATTCATCATACGGCATCTTAATTTCTTGACATCGGTTTGTTTGAGAGGTCTCCTTCCAAACACCTATCATATAACATTAATTTCATCGTAATAATATAGATAATATCCAACAAATTGAAACACGCAGAAGGGATTATCTTCATCTTCTGGTTAATTACAAAGATAAGGATTGCTATAAATGTGATTTACTTTTTGATTCGTGTTGCAATATTCTCAGAAGATAATATCACCACAGGTACTTCTTTGAGGTTAGATGATTCATGCATTGCAGTTATTAGAACATTAAATATTGCATTGGGTACATATGAGATACTACCTGGAGATAATTACCCTGACTATTTTAAGTAGCTCATAGCCTGTCATGTCATTCCTGGCATGCAGTAGTCTGTAATTATTAGGTTTACCGCCGAATCCTGTAAAAGAATGGATCCATAAAGAAATGGCTTAACATTACCACAAGCGGGAGATATGCCGTGTCTCCAGTTAGAAGTAGAACTTCTCACGATTTTTGTAGTATCCACAAAAAAAAAAGAAAAAAAAAATTGACAGAGATAGGATGCTCCTTCGATTTTCAAAAACTTTGATATATAGTTCTGTAGTGACCTGACCACTAGAAAACCAAAAATATTATGGTGTAAAATTCAAAATAGTTGATAGATTAAGTAAAATTAATTCGATCTTTTCTTACCTAATTGTATGATTCTACGGGAAATGTGCCCACTGCCGAACAGTGTGGTTAGAATTAGAGAGCAAAGCGCAAAATGATTCTAATTTGAATGTACAGCGTGTGGTTTACCCTATATTTTGCACATACTATGTATGTGTATTGAAGTTAAAATGAAAAAATCAAGCTTACTTACTCTGTCGATTCTGTGCTCTCCTTCCTTTAAGCCTAGAAACTCCAGAGCTCTGTGTCCATTCTCTGCAGTGGTCGGAATTATAAGTTCTTTATTTAAAGCAATTTTAGTGAGCGAAAAACTCCGCTCCAAATAAGTGAAAATTTGCGAATGAAAAAAGAAAGACAAATTGATTTTTATTTTTTCTCAAAACCTTTATATGCAGAGCTGGCGAGAAGCCTCTCAATAAGTTTCCTGTCGACCAAACTATTATCCACTACCAAAACGTGTGGTTTCTCTTTATAAGGAGTAGATGAAGAGGTCATCTTTTGGGAATGCAATAGCATGGAAACAAAATGTGTTAAACTCAAATGTGCGTTAATTAGGAGTGGCAAACGGGCGGGGTGGGTTGGGTCTGGGTCGGGTTCGGGTCAGTAATGGTCTGTGGTGATGTGCTATAAACGGGTCGGGTCGGTGCTTAAGTCTTCGTCTTCTTCTTTTTCCTTAAAAAAAATCGTTGAAAAATTAGAGTAATTGATGCCGAGATTTAAAAAATTAAAGTTAACATGCAAATTATGAGATATTAATTACATGATTTGAAAATATAATTTTTGTTATTCTCTTAGATCTAAGAAATATAAGAAATATATTGCATAAAAATAAATATGAAAACCCTTTCGAGAGTCGATACCAATATTTTATTAGTCAAAAGTGGCCATAAAATTGGTATGGAAAAGACGGATGATTTAAGATATTTAATAATTTAATTTTTTTTTCTCTAAAATAATGGGTTAGTAATTACAAAATAAGAAAAGTCGGTTCTAAAACTTCAATTTTATGATAGCAAACAAGACATGATATAATTTTCTTATTGGAATTAAAGATAGTAATCAATTTGCTTTTAAATTGGGTCCACTAACTAAATTTTTTTTTGTTTTTATAAGACCCATTAACTGACCCACTCTGAGACCCATTAATTATAAAACTGATCCAATATCAATTCAACCCAACAATCATAAAAATTAAAGGGTAGAGTCTGGATGGGCCTAGACGGGTAACGGGCTGACCCGCGGGTTCAGACCCATCTTGCCATGCCTAGTTAATATATATGGAGAAGAAATATCAAGAAATGATCATGCAGGTAAAATCAGATCACAGATATTTCGTGATCTTTTTGCAGCAATTGGAACTGAAGAAACGAGTGATATTAACAAAGTCTGCCCCCTCCTCTCTCTCTTCTTGATCCTTCCCTCACCCGATATATATATATATATATATATATATATATATATATATATATAAAAGGAACTATATGTTGAGTTACTAGGTATTCAAATGAATTCAGTCTCCTAAATTATACAAAATACACCAAATAGTCGTAGGTTGATATATTCTCAAAGATTGATTCAGGAGACTGAAGATTGATATCAACCTATGACTATTTGGTGTATTTTGTATAATTTAGGAGACTAAATTCATCATTTGAATACCTAGTAACTCAACATATAGTTTCTTTCACTTATTTTCATTCGAATTGTGTGTATTTGTATTTACTATTCAAATGAATTTAGTAAATTCATCATATAAATCATATACGTACCAATGAATTATTAAAATGGAGGAACAACATTGAGCATAGATAGATTTGCTATATTTGAGATTGAATAAATCAAAATTTTCCTTTTGAAGTCATAAAAAAAATCAGTGGTGTGAAAATGAAACCGATGGGGCGGCCAGTGGTCTAGATTAAAAGTATTATTAGTTTATAAAATAAATATGCATAGTATGCATGCATGCAAGGCACATGCTCCCACTGCCTCATGTCACTTTTGGTATAAAAATAATACTGTAGTACGTAATTGCCAATTTCTAATAAAGGCTACACGCACTGATTCACGTGGGTCATCATTTTATCAACGAATTTATGTTTGGCTTGTCTACCGAATAATAAAATATATATACTTTATATAAGTAATAATGGGTAGATGGTAAATTGCTCTTTATTTCCATATGAAGGCATGAAACTACAAAAGAATCCAACTCAATAGTTAGATAATCGGAACTCGGTAACTCTAGAAATAGATGTACGTAGGATTCAATCACATCGAAATTAGTAAAAAAAAAAAAAAAAAGGTAAATTCAGTGTATTTATTATTTTATTTTATGATTAACTGGATAATACTTTTTAAAAAAAGTGTTAGACTTGTGCAAATTAATATCTACGTAAGATTGGTACATTTAAACATGATTTATTTTCAGGTTCTACAGAATTTGATAGGTTTGTATGCATTCTTGTCTAATGTTTCTAAACTCTAATCTTATGTATTAGTATTTTGTCTTTCATAATAATTGTGTTCCCTATTAATTTGATTTGAATTTTAGATGAAATTTAAGAAGTTCAACTTTAAAAAAAAAAAAATTAATGATATCACATCACTACTTTGTGTAACTTCATAGTCATATTAGAAAGAGAAACATGATTTTTACTTAGGAAACATCATAATTATAAATTTGAGAATAATTTTTTCAAAATAAATATGTAACACTTAATTGCTTACAAGAACATTTTTTAACATTGCATGTCTACGTACAAGTTATAGTAAGACTAAGGGGTAGACGTTGTTATTAATTAATTTATTTATAATCAATGAAAATAAGCCTCGTCAAAACCTGACTTTTACCACATTCAATCATAAAATTGTATGCATACATATATGCTTTACCTTGTGAATACTGATAGAACTCTCCTAAAAATATATATTTAGCAATCATCAGTTAAAACTATTGTACTTCACTTGTGAATAATATGAACCAATCCTTTTTTTTTTTTTTTTTCCCTTTAATTTATAACATTGTGCTTTTTATAAAGGCTTTCTTGTTGACAACGTAGAATCATTGTAACCACCCTTGCCAGATTGCTGACTATGGGAAATTACTGTTTAAATCAATTGTTGTGGAATCTTTAGGAATAATTGTCACCTATTTATATATTAGGAGGATGTATTAAATACTATTTGAAATAGTACTTAGATGCTTACTTGACATTCTTTAATGGGCCCTTTGGTCCATTCCAATGGCCCAGATATTGAACTCATGCCATTATTAGTAATCGGTAAATGCAATAAAATAATCTTGGAAGAAATTATTTTTTGACGTAGACCTCAATTTGTTTTAATACATCATAACAATTGACAATCCATTTTCAGAACACTGTACTTGGATGATCAACTTATCTTCAATATTCTTTCTATTTTTTTTTTTTAGAAAACTTATCTGAACTATTGCACTATTAACATGACTTCGCTATCGGGATTAAGAAAAATGAAAGAATTGTATATTTTTGGTATCTCAACTTTCGCGAATTTGCACCTTTTATTAAAAATTCATTTAATATTATAGAAGACAAAAGAAAATGGATTGGAAGAGTTTGGCTACTATATATGTATCTTTATTGGTATTTTTCAAACATGAAATAATTTTGAAAACGCTAAATAAACAGACTCAATTTTCCCATCGTTTTTGGGCAAAAGTGTACAATTTGAAGGTCACATTAAACTTACAAACATTTGTCGACAAATTATACATATCACCAATACACACTATAATTGTAGTATAAAAGTTCAATTTTGTCCTTGTAAAAAAAGTGCCATTAAAAGTTTCATATCCTAACAATTGATATTAATAGTTTGATTCATAACGTTATATAGAACCTAAATGTCATCAACTTAATTGTTACTGAATTAGATTTTTATTGTTTTTCCCTTTTTTTATTTATTTTTTATTTCCTTCCATTTTGAAAATAAGATGCCTCCACTCTACCTAAGTTATTGTTTGGCATGAGATGCTCAATGACTCAATCTACACCGGCCAACTAATTTTGTCCCATTGCCTAATAAGTTATGTGGGGGGTTTCATAAATCTGGTTATACATGGAAACTGCATTTTTTATACACGAATTTATCGATGAGATAATTATAAACAGAGAAACATTTACCAATGACATATAACCATTTTCGATCTACTTATTATATATGGAGTATTATATAAAACATAATTGATTAGTAACCTCTCACATTTTGTGTAAATTACTAAAATACTACAATTAAGATTAAGATTTATTAGATTTAGGATTAAAATAGGAAAGCATGATTGTTATTATGTATAAAAAAAAAGGGTTTTTGGCATTTTGCACCCTGAAATTATAGGATTTTGGCACTTTGCACCCTAACTTAAAAGTTTTGGCACTTTGCACCCTGAAAATATAATTTATTTGGCACTTTGCACCCTAGTGTGTGTTTTAGTGAGAATATTCATTGATAGAAGGGTAGAATAGTTATTTTTAATTTTTTTTTCACTTTGCACCTTGGCAATATAGAATTTGCACCCTTAAAATATAGAATGTTGGCATTTTGCACCCTGGAATTATAGGATTTTGGCACTTTGCTCCCTAACTTAAAAGTTTTGGCACTTTGCACTCTGAAAATATAATTTATTTGGCACTTTGCACCCTAGTGTGTGTTTTAGTGAGAAAATTCATTGATAGAAGGGTAGAATAGTTATTTTTAATTTTTTTTTTCACTTTGCACCTTGGCAATATAGAATTTGCACCCTTAAAATATAGAATGTTGGCATTTTGCACCCTAATATTATAAAATATTAGCATTTTTCACCCCGATTTAAACTTTTTGGCACTGCACCCTAAAAATATAATTTGTATGATATTTTGCATCCTAATGTATTTTTCTTAAAAAAAACAGACTCATGAATGTCGGCGATGTAGAGATAAAATGGTCATTTCTATGCACAACAATCATAAACTTGTTATTCTAAATTTATTTTACTTTATAATAACTTATTTTAACATTTTCTCTCTGTAAAATTTAGATTAAAAAAAGACATTGTCTCATTTTATTCTCAAGTATCCTCAAGATTATTTACTTTATATCTAAAATACACGTTTACATATCTAACATATTATTATATTGCATGTTATTTTCATAATTTAGACTATCATATTAAGTCGGGATTGAAAATGCCAGAAATTATATTTTTTGGGTGCAAATTGCCAATATTCTATATTTCAGAGTGCAAAGTGTCAAAATCTATACTTTTAGGGTTTAAAGTGCCAAAAATATTCGAAATAACTATAATACTCTTCAATCAATTAATTTTTTCTTCAAATACACACTAGGGTGCAAAGTGCCAACTAAATAATATTTCTAGAGTGCAAAGTGCAAAAACCCTATAATTCCAGGGTGCAAAGTGCCAAAAGCCCATATAAAAACAAGATATATTTACAATTTCATTAATAATTAGATTAGTTTTACTATCTGCATAAGTTTTACTGCCACCATATCCGTTTATTGGTTTCTTCAATGGTGTAGTTATCAGAATTTCGTAGCGCAATATGTGTATTCTTTTTTCCTTTTCTTTTATATATCATTTATTTTAATAAAGTATAAAACAATGAGAAAAAAAATAGAGTGTTACGTATCCCATTAAGAAATCCTAGATACTGACCGTGATGAGTATTGCATAAAATAGTCCTTTAATTTTATAATCAAATCATATTTTCCTAATAGGATTTCTTGTAACCTCAATGGTCAAACATACAAGCAACTTATCATTGACCTTCCAAAATTCTAATTTATGATGCATGCTATGCTAATCATTGTACCAAATACACATGTCTACGTTTGGTGTTACAATAACATCAAATACAAAAACACTAGTATAATTGGTACTTTAATTTATTTTATTTATTACAAGGTTTCCAAAATTCAAAAGCATAGTTTATCACGCATAGCATTTTTGATTTATTAATTTATTTCTTGTAGTCAATAGGTGCTTTTACCAACCTAAATACAATAATATATTTTTCTAATAGGATTTTCAAATGCCACATTTATATACTTATACATGAATTGATACCATCATTAAATTGCATATTTTCCAAAAATAAGAGTTGTAAAAGTAAATGTTACAGCAAAATAACGGAAAATGTGTTCAATTCCAAGAACTTAATAAGATACCAAAGTTCAATAAATAAACACAGGTATAAACCGTGTAAACTAATCAAATAACAAATTACTTGAACTTAGTTTGATTTTTTCATTAAAAGTGAATTGTGTCACACTCGCTTTAATATTTATACAGGTCAACAACAATTTTCGAGTGAAAATTATCGCTTCAAAATATACAACTATGATTATCACGTGCTATGTAACGAATTAAATTTCAAATAATCCTTCGTTATCCCCAACAACTACATAAAAGCTCATACACATTTTTCACCAACAAAAAGAGAAATAAAATTACGATTTTACTAACATTGACTCACAATAAAAGACTGTCCTTTTAAATTTATCAATTACCATTTGTTGTGGGAATCTACAGAAACAGTCGGGTCATCATATCGCTGTCCGAAACACTCCTTCAAAAATACTATTATATATATATATATATATAAATATAACCCCCATAAAGAAAAGTAGTTTCTATACATGCAGGCAAAAAAACTACATACATACATACACACACACATATAGATTATAGATTGTGAGATGCAAGTATAGAACGAGAGAGCCGTGTCTTTCAATTGTCGTGCATGCATTTTCTGCACCTGTTCCCCTTTTGCATGCACCCAAAACACTTTCTCTCTCTCTCTCTCTCTTCAGTCATCAACACTTTCTCTCTCTATCCATACACACCCACACAAAACTCTTTGCCTGAATTTGTTTAATTTAATTAATTTTACTAGTAGTACCGCCGTCTGGGGCCGCCGCCGCCGCTTAATTTGGTTTTGCCTCTTTTGTACTCTCAGATTGAATCGAATACTTGGAGTTTGAGATTTGAGTAATTGAGCACATGAGTTTTGTTTTTGTTTGAAGATATTCACATGCGAACGTGGGATTTGATTGATCTGAACAGGGTGATTGAAAAATTGATTTTTTATTTATGTGTAAAATTGCTTCTTCCTTTATAGAATTAAATTTCTTTAATTTTGTATTTGATCTGAGTCAACAAGATTTCGTTTATGGGTTTAGGGTTTTGATTTTGGTGGTTTTGTGTTTTTGGGTTTTGATAGGGATTCAAAAATTGAATTTGCGAGGAATGGGGTCAAACATTTGCATGAATGAGGCGTGCCGTATAACGACGTCGTCTGAGTGGAAGAAAGGTTGGAGCTTGAAATCAGGTGGATTTGCTATACTCTGTTACAGCTGCGGGTAATTTCTTGAATTCCAATTTTGGACTTATTTCAATTGAAATTAAGGTTAATCTTGAATTCTTGATTTGAATTTTTGAGGGGTATTATTGGGATGTGCAAAATGGATTCCTAATATTTCGCACCCCATGAGGATTTTTTGATTTTTTGTTATCATGAGTCAAATCCAAGACCAAAGTCTCTGTTACAAGAAATCCTGAATATTTAGTATTTACTATATTTAGTTCCCTTTTTTTGGATGTCATTTTTAGCCTCGTGGGATCTCAGTATTTTGAAAAAATTGCATTTGTTGTGGGGTAAAAATTAACTGATGCTACATTATTGTTAGTGCTGGAATCAATTTTGCTTCTATGTTGAAAAGCTATACCAAAATATTTGGAATTCGATAAGAAGATTAGAATACTAGAATTTAAGGCCTTATATTTGTTATGATATATATGATATCTCTATGCTTAAAATAAACATTAGATGAACACATGGAACTATGTTTTCTCCCGTTTGGGTCAATATGATTTTAATTAGTTAGTTATAAGTTTATTTTCAACTACAATCTTGAATTGCTCTTTGAACTGATAGTGTTCTTGGCTCAAATATGTTTCATATTGGATGGCAACTTGATTTAAATTCATTTGCTTCTAAAACATTGATTTTATTGTAAGTCTTCCTCATTTAGTTTATTGGTAGACTTGTGTGTTCGATTTTCTACTCATTTATTTTCAACTCGTTTCTTGCTTGACATGGCCAAGTTTGGATTTCAGATCTGCATATGAGAATTCAGTTTTCTGTGAAACATTCCACTCAAAGGAATCTGGTTGGAGGGAATGCACAGTATGTAGAAAGGTAGAGTAAGAACTCGACATCCACATCTTCTCGTTGTCATTTTATTTTGTTTGTTCAACAATTTTAAATTGGTATCTCAGCGTATCCACTGTGGATGCATTGCTTCAAGATATCTTCACGAGTATATGGATTTCGGTGGTATTGCGTGCATAAGCTGTGCAAAGCGTTTGGAAATTCGTTTGGTACAATCAATGCAGGTAATTGGTCACTAGAATTTGCAAAACACAAGAACATGAATGCCTGTACTTTTCAGTTGATTTCAATTCCATTCAAAATGAGGAACTTGTTTGTTCTCAACTACTTCTATTTTTCTTGCAGATTCCTGGTGATCTTCTAAATGGCACTGTTGTCACTAATGGAAACCCTACAGTTAACGAGAATCAAATTGGCGATAGCCATGTTAGTTTTGGTGGGCTTCTCCGATTAGCCAAGGCTATGGAAACCGATGTTGTGAGATCAGGGCTTGACCAAGTCAAAGTAGACAAACCCATGCTTAAAACTGGGGATCAGAACAAACGCTTTCCAAATCTCGCCCAACAGTGTTCCTCATCTGCTTTCGTTAAATCAGACAACATCAGACCAATACAAGGGGTTAAAGATACGAATGAATCTCCACCTCAGCCACCGATAAACTTCTCTTTGACTAGTTCGTTACTGCCATTTCCTGGTAGAAATGTTGAAGGAATTACTGAACAGAACAAAGGTTCTTTCCAGAAGGAACAAAGGTCAAGGAATATTTTGCCTAAACCTCTGAAACCGAGCCCTACTGTAGGCACGGAGGCAAATAATAATGGGACTGTGTCACAAGTACGCGTGGCTAGGCCTCCTGCTGAAGGGCGGGGCCGTAATCAGTTACTTCCTCGGTATTGGCCTAGGATCACTGACCAAGAATTGCAGCAATTATCTGGAGAGTATCCTTAATAATTAATTCCAACTGTTGCTTCTTTCGCCTTCTTGGATTTATATCTATTAGTTGCCTTAACTGTATTTTTCTAGGTTAAAATCCACTATTGTACCATTGTTTGAGAAAATTCTGAGTGCCAGTGATGCTGGAAGAATTGGTCGTCTGGTACTTCCCAAAGCATGTGCCGAAGTGAGTTTCTTAGAAGCAAGTTATTCCCATTTCTGAAGTGGGAAAATTGTTCTAATTATTTATTTCTTTTACATTTATATTATACCTTAAAATTATATTGTTATGCAGGCGTATTTTCCCCATATTACTCAATCAGAAGGTATACCAATAAGGATTCAGGACATAAAGGGAAAAGAGTGGACATTTCAGTTCAGGTTTTGGCCTAATAATAACAGCCGGATGTATGTGTTGGAGGGTGTAACCCCTTGCATCCAGAATATGCAATTAGAAGCTGGTGACACTGGTAATAATGATGCTTTTGTTAACTTAATTTGCTGAAGATACTTTGGAAATGCTTTTTTCCTTGCTTTGTTATGATCCTGAATTCTGCACCCTCTTCCGGAAAGTCCCTTTATATTGAGTAGTTGTCATTAAATCATATGTGCCTCTCTCGCGTCTGGTTGTTTTGATACTTACTGTTAAGAAATTATCAACCTTTTGTCTCCTATTGTATCAGAGCCAAGCCAAAAGTGGTCATGTGTTTTAGTTTTTCCTCCACCTATTCGACTTGACTCTGTGCGAGTGTGTGTGTTATAGAAGTATTACTGAAATAATATCGTCTATATTTGAGGAGCTGTGGTTGTAACAAATACTAATGTCTCTTTTCTTTAACAACCTAATCATAATTAAATGAGTCAAAATATTCGAAAATGATATCTTATAAATGAAATGAAGGTTTTTGTTGTTTCCTGAGACAATTATTTTGGATATTTCTTTTAGAGATTGTATTTTTCCTTGTAGTTCTTCTTTCCTTCCTTTTCTACTTTCTCTTTTTCTTCTCTGAGATGAACTTACATATTAGCAGTCTATGTTTATCTTTGAATGTTAAGCATATAGTTTGAAGAGTATTTACTAACTTGCTCGTTCTATATAAATACTCACTTTGTGATTGAGCCTCATTTCCATGGTATCATATGTTCCTTGTCTTTTGATCAGTGACGTTTAGTAAAATTGTTCCTGGGGGTCAACTTGTCGTAGGCGGTCGTAAGGCATCAAACAATGGTGATGTGCAGGTCAGATATTCTAAGCGCATTAACTCTTGAATCTTTCATTTTACCTTTTTTTTTTCTTTTCAAAGAAGTAACTTTCTGAATTATGTAAAATAACTGATATGTATAATTTTGGCAACCAATTAGGATTCCCATGCACCTTCAATTCCAAATGGTGATTCGACAGGGGAAACATCATTTTCTGGTGTAACTGATAATATGGTCACAGTAAGTTTACTTTCCCATTTTCTTATCTTTGATTATCATTTTGTATTCTCTATTCTCACTTAAGATTCTCAATGATTTGAAGAACGGAGATTCTTCCATGCAGCGGAACACCAGCATCCCAGAGAAGAAGAAGTTGAGAAACATAAAAAACAAGAGACTTCTCATGAACACTGATGAAGCTATGGAACTGCAAATTACATGGGAACAAGCTCAAGAGTTATTTCGTCCATCTCCAACTTCGGAACCAACAATTGTCATGGTTGAGGATCATGAATTTGAAGAATTTGAAGTAAATTAAGTTTTATGCACCCATTTTATTTCTTTATTAAAATTTTATTTTTGTTATGACTTTAGGTTAATTATTATATTTTCTTTTGTTTTTGTTTCAAGGAACCTCCAATATTCGGAAAGACGACAGTCTTCACGTCTCGACCTTCTGGGTAAGGATTACCATATTTTATCTCGTACAAGTTATAATTAATTCAAAGTGAGCTAGAGTTAACTGTAGTTTCTTATGGACTTCGTTCTGTCATCTTGATGCAAAGTTTATTTAGATAATCAGATTTCAATAGTAACTATTTTGAAAGTCTTCATTCTTGAACCATGGAAAATAAACTCCAAAGTGTTGGGTTTAGTTTAATTGCCCTGAGCTAGTGAGATGGTACAAGTTGTAGAACCTTCTGATTACTCTCTCTGTCTCTCTCTGTCTCTCTCTCTCTCTCTCTCTCTCTCTCTCTCTCTCTCTCTCTCTCTCTCTCTCATTAGGGAGCAGGAACAACTGGCTCAATGTGACAGTTGCTCAAAATGGCGAAGGTTGCCCCTGAATGCTCTTCTTTCTGCAAAGTGGACATGTTCGGAGAATATATGGGACCTCAAAAGGTCAGAAATTTCCAAAATAATATAGTTTCCATTTTGAATTTAGTACATTAAGTGAACGTTTTGTACTTGTGAACTCATAGGATCAACACTAGCTTCTAATTTTTTTTGTCCAGTTTGTGATATGAAAGAAGTGATCTTGATGGGGGGGAAAAGTTGCTCCATAATTTATTTTATCGATATGGTACAAAAATTTTGCTCATAGGAACTCAACAAAGCTGAAAAACAACCCGGTTACTCTATAGAGTTGTACTTTCATGGATTAAGTACTTTTATAAATAAACGAAGCTCTTGCAATTTTTTTGTTTTATTTTTAAATATAAAAATCATCCTCTTTTAATTATCAAAGAATAAAAAGCTCTTGCAACTAAATAGGGAAAAGTACGTTGATGAAAACAATAACCAGTGCTTGATTTCATGGAGTTAGAGAATTTGAATTAGAAGTAGAAATATTTTTACTTAGAACTTGAGGAGCTTTACATAAATTCCACTTCCATGACTTCTACTTCCTTGAATTAGTAAGAAAATCAATTCATTAGTTACATCTTGACAATTTTGTGCACCTTTACTAAACAGTAGAGCAAGTAAGAGAACTCATACTGACGTTGTATGATGATTTATTGCAGGTCTTCATGTTCTGCTCCAGAAGATATAAATCCAAGGGATCTAGAATCTTTTTTTAGTATAAACAAAGGTTTGAACCATTATGTTCGACTCTCTCTCTCTCTCTCTCTCTCTCTCTCTCACAAGTTTCCAATATGTTTCTTCCAGATTACAAGAAGCTAAGATATTCCGACAACAAAACGAGCAATGAAGGCGAGCCATGTGGCCTAGACGCATTGGCCACTGCTGCAGTTCTAGGAGACAACATAGTTGAACTGGGTGAGTCTTCAGTTGGAGCCACGACAAGACATCCTAGGCACCGCCCTGGGTGCACTTGCATTGTCTGCATCCAGCCACCAAGTGGAAAGGGTAAACACGAGCCCTCGTGCAAATGCAATGTCTGTCTAACCGTAAGACGTCGGTTTAAGACACTAATGATGCGTAAGAAAAAACGACAATCGGAACGTGAAGCCGAGCTCGCCCTAGGAAAGGAGAAGGTTCCGGAAGATATCGCGGGTGAAGCACTACTGAGTATAAATCCTCTAGAAAATGAAGTGAATTATAATGGTGCACAAATCGAGTTGGAAGAATCGAGCAACGGAGGACAATTGGATTTGAACTGTGATCCTCACAAGGAAGATGATCTTCTTGCAGCAGCTGCGGGTATGAGTTTGACGAGTTTAATGAATGCTGCTACCTTGCCAATGGATATGTATTTGAGGCCGTGTATGATCTCTAGAAACGCAGTCGATGGCGAAGAAAATGTGGGTGGCTTAGTATGTGGGGATGTTGAACAGGAACGCGGAGATAGGTGAACGTTGGCATCCATCCCTTTTCGGCCGATATTAATAATATTTTTCTCCTAGTATTATTTTACCTTTTATATATCATCATAAATTATTACATAGATTTATAGTTTGGGTATTTGAGAGTTGTGTTTCCTTTTGGTTATATACTTCCTTCCTTTATGGATTGAGACTTTGAGTCATTAATATACCTTAAACTGCGAAATGAAATAGTTACATGTGAAGAGTGGTTTGTACTCTCCCTTCTCAACTTTTTAGCATGGTTTTTGTTGGTGACTATGATTATTATTATTATTATTTTTTCAAATATATATGGTGAAAAAACAGACAAGGGTACAACTCATTTACTTAGAGATTTGAGCATGAAATTAAATGTGCTACTTTACATAGTTATTATACACGGTGAGTGATGATTTGATCCGTGTTTGTATGATCACAATGCAAATACAGTAGAAACAAAACCGGTTCTTAAATTACCACTATTAACATTTAGTGTTAACGTGCAATTAAAATTGGTTACTAAAATTGATTAACAGATCAAAATGTGACAGCTTATAACACTAATTACAAAGTTGAAAGCTACATCATCATCATCATCATCATCATCAATAGTTCAATATTTACTTGAATAATAAGTAGTATTCTTATATCCTTAATAAAATTACATTTGGCCTGCGCATAAATAGATAAAACAATATTGTTGATCAACCCGGCCCCCTTTTTCTTTTAACGCGCTAAGCCAACCAACCGGCTTAACATCTTGCCATTATTATCCCTGGCCTCTTCATTAGTCATTACATAATTAAGAATAATCTGAATTTTTCATTCTTACTCTCTAAAGCAAGCAAAATGGGAGACAAAGCAACATTAGCAAAGGCAAGAAAAGAGCTTGAAGAATTATACCTAGGAGTCCCCGATGACTCAGTAAACCTCACTTTCCAAGACTTAGCTCAAGTGAGGCAAAAGAAACCGATTTCGAGCCCCGAAAAATCATCTCAATCACCTTTAACTAAACTTCCCAGTTTAGACTTCAGCAAAGCCTTAGATCAATCATCTTTTCAAAGTCCCAACAATATTATTAATCATCACATCAACTATCATTATCAAAATCCTCAAAATCACCAACCATCTGTAGAGGGCGACTTTATGTACGGTCATGATCGACATTACAATCATCATGAGAACTTACATAGTGTCGATCAGCGGAGCATGGCTTACAATGATGATACGAGTTATATGAGTCATGTGGCTTACGGGACTCAAGAAAGAGGAGGAAGGCGCAGGCCCGGGATTCCACACTCGAATATTTGTGCCCTTTGTTGTAACTATATCTATATTTTTCGACACCGTTGCTTGGTAATTAATATATATATATATTATATATATATATATATATATATATATATAGCCCTTTTCTTCATTTCTTTCTTCCTTTCTAATATACATCAATTGGTTTTTTTATTATGGAAATTTTGGTTTCTACGTATTTTTGTCAGGTATGTGGAAGAGTGTATTGCAGGCAATGTGTGAACATTGGAATGGGAGAGATGACTGAAGGAAGAAAATGTGTTGAGTGTTTAGGAAAAAGATTTAGCCAAAGGTAACAAAATTTAATTTAATACTACATGTAATTAGTTACTTCCTTCTCATTATTTTCTTAATTGATGCTGGCATGTCTATTTTTACCTAGTTGTCATGAATTAGATCTAGATAAATTACTACCTTTTTTTTTCTATATTTTAAAGTAGGAACACACAAGTTTATATAGGTTCGTTCCAATGTGAGACGACTGCGACATAGTTCAGCAGCCGCGGTCATTCATTATGACAATGGAAAAGTTTTACAATAGTCAAGATTTCAATACTAAGATAAGATCCCTATATAGTTCATAAGTCAAAACAATGCAATCGAGTTACGAGTGTAAAGTCTCCAAATCATCTATTTTCGCGTGTAATTGGACTTTCACTAAACGAGCAGTGGAAAAGTTTAGAATTTTTCTCTGATTTTAGTAGTTTAATTTCATCCACAGTAATTAACATAGTACATGAATTGATTGATCTCTAACTAATTGGATGTACAGAAAACATATGTGATGAAAACAGTAAGTCCATTGTTTAGAAACATTGAATATATCTATGTATCTGTTTTTACCTCATAAAGGATTGAGTCTTTGTCCTGCCGGCCAAGAATTAATTACTACAAAGTCTTCTCACTTTTTGACTCTTATGTCATAATCAAGAACATAAATCCCACCTTAAAATTAATTTATAAATTAAAGCTCAGTAAACAACAAGCTAATGGGATTAAAAAATTGACAGGTACATACAAAAGGCAGGCAATGTAGGGTGCTGTATGTTGTACCCTTCAACAGTTAAACAACAAGAGTTGAAGTGGGCAGAGAAAGGGCCAAGGAGAAGCGGTGAGAATCGATACCGTAATAGTGTTATGGTGTCAAGATCAAGAAGCCCTGTTGTAACTCCGAACGGGACACATTCTCCTAGCAATCCTCCTTCGTTCGTTAAGAGCTCTACTTATTCGCCAACTAGCCACCATCCCTTGCCTTTCTAGATGAAAGCTAGTACTATAACTCTTATTGTGGTTTCATAATTTCATTTCATTTCTATGAAGAAGAAAAATGCTAGTTCTTTTTTTATTTTTTAATATGTTTGTTTTTGGATCTATTTTATTGTTGTTTCATATGCTTTTTATGACTATAGCATTGTTGTGTTGTATGCATTTTTTTTTTCTTGGCAAGACTCATACTTTTTTTTATCATATATATCTTCTTGTTTCACTCGTTTGTACAGAGGGACAAAAGATTGATCGACTCTCATAATTTAAATTTATTGACCAAATCTGAAATGGATTTAATCATGGATGCAAACTCATGTGAAATCGATTAAATTAGACATATAGCAATGGCATAGAGTATATCTGAACTGATTGTTGGCAGTTTAAAACGAATATAAAATCCAATGATTTCAGTAAACCAATAAATTTGTGGCAACTTTACTCATAAAACCTGGAAATCAAGATTTTATACCAACTGATCAATATATTATAACACCCTTTGGTAAAGCTAGAACATATTAATTTCCCTAATTTATTTGAACACTCACATAATTTTCAATCAATTGCTGCCTGCAAGTAGGACATGAAGGATGTAAAACTAACCATCTATCTATACACTTAACATGAAAACCATGATTGCATCTCGGCAAAATCCGTACGCTCTCTCCTTCCGAGAACTCTCCGAGACATATAGGGCAATCTGTGGCCGGAATATGGAGTCCCGACTTATATACCACCACCGGAATTCGACTCAAGGCTTCTTTCTTTAGGCCTGTCGAAGCTAAGCCCCTACTCACCTCATCTGTAGAACGGTAAGCAAATCTACGGGTGCACCGTAGACCACAACGCACGATCGAGTTTAGTCCTAGGGCACATATCAATGCACAAAGCAAAACTGCTAATATGATCACCATGTTGGCATCGAAATTGGTGTCATCGTTGTAAGAACTTGTTGTTGTGTTTCCGTTGATTGATCGGACATTGATGTATGAGTCGAGGAGCAGTCGAGGTAGGTGATATTGATAAGTCACCATGACCTTCAACTTATATATCTTCAACTGCACAAATTCTACTCCATGTTACATATAAGTAGCCCATGAGAGTAAAATAATACTTTTTTGCATTAAAAAACTGAAGTTTGGGCCAAACTACAGAGTGTTGGAAGGATTCCAACAGAATAGAAAAAACAGAGGAATTAAAGGCAAATACAAATGGTCACAAGGATAAGGGAAGAAATTGAATAAAGGGCTCTCTTTTATTGGTTTTTGGGACCAGAAGATTTTGATCAAGAAATGGTCCAGCATAAATAGCATATTTCAAAGAGAACCATTTAAAGTTATAATAGTAGTTGGGAAATGAAATATGTTACCACATTCCTAAGTAGAACAATATTAATAGTAACTTAAGTGATTTATGAAAATTGATTAAGACAGATGAGATATTTTTCTTCCATTTGGAATGCATGTGAGATTTTTTAGGTTTGTGAGCTTTCATGGGACTCCCTTTCAGTTTCTCAATAAATAGACCCCTCTGCTGGAGAATAAAGATAAGTGTTTGATAGGCTTATGGACTACTGTTTGTGAATTTTATGCATTGAAAAACAGCAGTCAGTTCACCTAATAGATTTACCAGTCTTTACTTTGAAATTTTGCCAAAAGTTGGAGGCTCATCATCTAAAACTTCAAACCAAATTCAGTAGTATTCATTATTACATAATCTCACAGTACTCACACAATGGCTGCATATACATTCTTGCAACTCTTTTGATTCGTTACCTATAAACGATAAAGATTATTGAATCATAAAGTATTACTTTTTTCTAAATTCAAAAAATATTGAAACATATCGGATGACAAGTGAGGAACACGATGAGATGTACAAAAATATATCTGAACATTGAGACCTATATGATATACTAAAACTAAGAGTGATCAATAGTTCAGTCGAGCTGAATCAGGATTGGATCCATGTGGATTGCATCACAAATGGATCCAAATTAATGTGTCCAATATTGAGTGGGTAGAGGTCCGGATCTGAATCATTGATAATGTCACCCCTTGGACTAAACTGAGTATCAGACTGACAAAAAGAACAATTAAGTCATCAAATAACTATTCCCAGTTCTACAATTCGATTAAGCTTCTCTGAAGAAAATTTTGTAACAATAAATTGCTGATTCAATCAGCATACAAAACTATTAACAGTGGAGTACAACTCCCCCCCCCCCCCCCCCCCCCCAAAGTTTTCCCAAGTAATACAACAATAAAGCATATATAACAGAACAAATAAAGTGACAACACAATTGAAATTTAAGCTTTTATGTGCCACTAAATTCTATATACGTTTAGTATACTCCGGTGAAGATTGGTCTCTCGCCTTTCCTACGCTTACTTCCAATTACCAAAAAGAATCTTCCGTTAAAATTTACATTAAGAAAGACGTACTTTGCACATCCTTTCTCTTCAGATGGTTACTTTTTTCTGCTCAAATATATACGGTATACAAAATTTAAACCATGAAATCCCTCAGGTACCAAATTATCTACAGTACTAAGGGATTGACCTGTTAACCTCTCCAGTCTCCAGTGACCTTGTTTCAGTCATCAGGAACTGGCAGTGAGCAACTGTTATCCTAGCTTCACCATTGAAACATCGCCTCAGAATCTCAATCTACAATAGTTAAAAGGCATTCTCCTGCAAAAGTAGACACTTAAAATGTCAAGAAGTGACACTATATCCTAAGAAAAAGTGGTAGCAGAATATCAGAGACTAGTTTAAAGCAAAGACTTGTGAAATCAATCACAATAGTTCAAATTGAAACTGGTCAAAAGTGTGTTCGGTCCATGCCAAATTGCCAACCACTCCTAACCGGCCAACTCTATACATATATTTCAATCAGAGTCGCGTGACATTATTTGGATGATATAATAGCTGAACATATTTCCAAAATATTCCTGTTTATTAATAATCTCAAGGAAGTAATGACTGCATTTTGATATTTTGGCACAACACCAGTTGCTAATTTATGTTATTAAAAGAACTGCTAATTCATGTAAAAGATTAAAATGGAAACACTTTACTCAGGTGACCTTTCATTAAAAAAAAACCAGCAAGATGCATAATCATCTGTGGCATAATGTGAAGAAATATATGCTCCATAGAAAAGTCGTAAAAGCTTCTTCAAGCAGAGCAAAGAACAGTGAATGATAAATTAATACTTCAATAAAATTTACACAATAAATCTAACATTAATATATTAGAGCAAGCAAAAGCTTAATTAAGTATTAGAAAAATTTCATCAGCGTTTGTAGTTTCATTTTCCCTGATTTAGGAGAGACTTAAAAACAAGTAATAAACTTACATGTGACAACATTGATATAAACATACACCTACCTGTTTTTTCTCTCTCGATAAGCATACACCTACTTGTTCTCAAATAATATTGTGATAATTCACAGCCACATTCCCTTGTTAACCATATTCACAAGTGTTTTATGTCAATTATAACCCTCGTTAGAAGCCATACCTATACATTACAAGTTTTCTTGAGTTCTAACGTGTCAAATTCCTCCACTTGTCCTTCAAGTCAACCTAAATAAAACAATCTTCAACATTAACCAAACAAAATAGATAAGAAATACAGAACTAGGAGAATACTTACATCAGTTCTTTCTTCAAATATGTCATGGTAGGCTGTCAAAATGACCTTCCAATTTCCTTTCCCATACCTTTCAAGGAGAAAGACATAGATTAGCATAGAAGTGTAACGAATCATATACAACAATATATGAGACAACCAAGTTCAAGGCAACATAATTCCAAGGAGTGACTAAATGGGAAGCCAGACCCAAACAGTAGAGAAGGGGGAAAACTAAGTCATAAATGAGTCAGATTGTAATGACTAGCAAATAGAAAAGCTAAAACCAAATAACAGAATTCTCCAGAAACAAAAGTAAGAAATAACATAAATATGTGATTCATTCGATTATAGCACATACTTTTCTACTCCAGCCCTCAAAGTGTCTTCTTCTAGAACACTCCATTTTCGTCTTCTCCTCCTGCCCTTTAAACTTTGATTTTCATACTTCTTAAGAGGAGAAACATGTACTCTCTTCGGGCTAGGTAACTGAGGCCTACTATTGCGATTGGTTGAGTCTTCTGGGGAACCATCAGGTGATTCATCCCACTGCATACACAATTCACAAATCATAATAGGTTACTTCACCTTACATGAACAATATATGATAACATCTAGATAGAGTCTATCAACCTCACAATCATTTGTTATTCATGGACAAAATCAATTGACTGGTGAAGAACACAAAATGGCCCCTGAAGTATCTAGTTACATAAAATGCATACTCGTGACTTATGTGATAATAAAATTTGTGGATTAGTTAGTGGTTTCATTTGTTAGGTACTAAATGGCAGTTTGAGATAAGCACAAGTTGTTAATTATAGACTACAATCCACGAAACGGTCTTATCATGATTTCATGAATCGTGCACTCGAGCAAAGACTAAATTGAACCCACTAAATGAAGGCTTTGGGATTAGGTTACAAGATTTGTGCTACTTGTTACATGAGACTGAAATAGGATCAAGTAGGCAGTGATGGTCATTCAGATCAGTTGAGCAAACAATGAATGTAATAATTGATATGCTTTGGTAAATCCCTCAGCATATGGAGTATTCAGTTTTCCATGGATGAAGTAGAGAGTAGTAAAGGCATATGCCGAGGATACCGCCACCCTCAGAGAATAAGATTAGATATGGATGGCCAATTTCAATGAATAAGAGTAGTTACAGCTTGATGAAACAATGTGAGGGAAACGCAAGTATAGCCAAAAGGAAATTATTGTATCCACTCTTGTTTGCGTAAAGTAAGTGTTGTCATTAATATGTGTAGGTTTGCACACAAACATATGCAACTTCTGCCTTCGACAGTGTTTTTCTCACAACCGTTTGTACTACTATCTTCACAAATATCGTGGAAGTCAAAGAAAAGGGTAAGATGAGCAAGGAGAAATTTATGTTTGGTTCGCTAGGGTTGTTACTGCTAGAATTTGTGCTTGGTATTGGAGTCGTAACTCGTAACGTATATGTGTCTCATGGGGTTTTAAGTCCATATAAGATGTCACTTCTCTGGCATTATATTTATTTTATCATGCTTCTTCTTTACATTGAAAAAATGGAATTGTGGCATATACCAAAGACACCGAAATAGGTAAAGTATCTGACACTCATTACTCAGGATCTGACTGTGAACAACTGTGTATATTGAACACCTAGAAATATCCAAGTCATGATAACAAATAGAGGAAAGCAGTAGATTATCACCTTGTATGTATGTGCAGAATTGTTCCATGCCACCAAACTTGACCTACGTACATTAGTGACACCAGCTTGAGCAACACCAGCACTACCCACATTACTCGCATCGCATTGATTCGCTTGAACTCCAGCATCATCCGGATTGCTCACATTGCATTGAGCATCTTGAACAACTCCATTACTATCTACAATGAACATATTGTTTTCATCGTGATTCACTTCAACAAGATCAAGAGCTTTAGTTTTTCTTGCCATGTCAGATATTTCTTCTGCAAGTCGAAGTGCATCAGGAAAGGGATCCTTCACAACTGCTTTGAGCTCCACTGAACTAGACTTAAGAGCTTCCCTAACTTCGTTAACTTCTGCACTACGTGATAAGTTGTAATCAAATGATGGCCTTACTGACATCTCATCAGAATCAGAAATTTTCGCTATTTTTGCTCCTCGAGGATTTCCAGATGACTGTCCTTTGAAACGTTTAAGACCAACAAACTTGTTTCTAAGATGAATTTTTTGCTTGCGCGCTTCTATAAAAAAGAAAAATAAATAACAAAATAAATAAACAAAACTCAAACTATAACTAGAGAAAAATTGCCTAAACATAGGCAAACATCATGCAAGAAATTAACAAAGAAAGGAAATGCAATCCACCAATTTGATAACCTGGTTAGCAAAGTTCAACAAAAAGAAGAAAAAAGTAAATCCCCATCTACGAATAGATACATAAAATTATTTTTCCGGGTTTGCACATAATGAAACAAGGACACATCCTTGGTTACTTGGTTCAAATAATAGTTAGTTGTTATTATTCAACTAATTGAAGTCTGCATCAGGTTCCCTTTGTTCAAACCCAAAATTCCCAAAACAGAGATTAAGAGCAAATTTAAAGAAAAAGACAAACAAATTGAGCCAAGGTAAAAAGAGTCCACTGTAAGAAAAATAATACGTTCATCAAGTGCAGATATTACTCTATGGACAACTCAATCCAATCCTGGTTAATTTCATTGTTTAAACTACTTTCTTTTTTTCTTCTATTCACAGAAACAATATGTATATGGTGCCGCCCTAGATTAAAGACAATCTTCTGCCGCTCATATCCTACAGATGAATAACCATGGCAGTTAGCCTGGGGAACTTTCGTTTACTACCCAAATGCTACATGTCTCTGGCTCAACCCCCTTCTAATAGGTTTTTGGGTGTCTCTCAAATTCAGACCAAAAAGATCAATTGGATTCTAGCAAACGTAAAGACGGAGTGTCCTTTAGCTAGTGCCTTATAGAAAGTCCAAATATTGACAAATGTTTTACATTGTGGGGATGCGGTAGAATGATGAGTGGGATAAAAAGTGTGTTAAGTTCTAGGTATTGAATGCTAGAGCATTGTGTGTTGATTCTTGCAGAAATTTGATTGTAAGAGGGTTTGAAGGGGGAGAATTCGTAGAGAGGTTGGACAGTGCTGAAGAAGAAAAGTAAGAGAAGATGATTAAGACACTAGGAATCTCCTCTTCATTAAAACTACAGTCTTCCAATCAAAAACTGAATTTTCTATAATCTTGCAAATTATCTTCTTCTGCCGGTGATTTCGCTCCTTGTTATGTTTGTATTCTAAAAGAAGTAGGAATAAATACACTCAATCAAACATGTGTTTTCATTTTTCAATTTTTTATTTTTTTCCCTTTGGTGAATGTCTTTATTTTACGAAATACAGAAACATAAAGCATGAGAACACTGAGTTACCAGATGAGGCAATCGAGATTACATTTGGTGTCTATTTAAGCCAAACCAAAAGTAATAATATTGACAATCACAAGACAAGTGATATTGGAATATTTGTTCACTCTGGAAGCCTCTTTTGTAAACTCACTATGCATATCACCAAAAATGATTGATCTTTCATAATGTATAACTGAGTATCACAGCTAGTTCACTAATTCCAATTTCACATACGACTAAACAGATACTCCTATCTGCAATTAAACACCATTAACATACCTCTGTCCTCGTTTCTCTCAGTATCAGGACGACTCAATATTGCTTCTTTCTCAGAAACTGGATCAATATTCCCTACTCCTAGCATTCCCTGCATGACCTTATCATCCTTCACTCTGGCAGCAACCACCTCGAGAAACGAAGGCCCCGTTTTCTCTTTCTCTTCTCTCAAATATGTACTAACTGCCTGAACCGCATTAACTGCCTCACTCTTCTTCACTACACTCTCACAAACACTATCATCCCACACCGCAGCCTCAATCTCATCTTTCCAACCCCTTAGCTCCGCCGAACCTAATCCTCCATTCCCCAACTCCTTTTCCATTCTCCGAATTCTCCCCCTCCATAGAATTTTCACAGTCTCAAAAAAATTATACTTGCTACTATTTTCCAAATCACCCTCGTGTGCCAATTGCTTCACCGTGCATTCCACTGCCACCGCACAATACGCACGCTTAATGGCTTCAGAAACCGTTTCATGCCCTAGACGAAATTCTATTTCCTCCAGTTGCTCCAATACTTCGAGGGAGCTCTCGGAAATTGAATTGCTTGAGACTTCGGACTCGAGCTTCTTTAACAAAAGCGATTTTTTAAGATTATGGTTGTTGTTTGGGAGAGGAAGAGCACGAAGCAGGGAATTCAATGTCCGGTCTCCGAGGGGTACTTTGAGAATAAATTCCAATACCCAATTTGATATATCCGGATCAATATCCATGAAAGGATGACGGGATATCAAACCCTAATTTGTCCAATATAATAGGAATTCAAAAGAGTTCGAGCTGAATTGGGAATTTTGACGTTTTGTCTATACATTGTTGAGCATGCCAAATGAGTTTTTGTTGTTTTCCGCCTTTTCAGAAAATGATATTAGGCCTGAATTGAATTGAGGGATTTTAATTTGGGGAACATTTTGAATTATCTCAATGACGTTTTGGTACGTGTTTTCTTTAGTTGATCCGTGTCTGACCTATTTGCAAACTTATTTATAACTTTGGTATGTATTTCTTGGATTTATCCTTGTAAATGCATACTAAAAAAATACATAATTGTAAATGAAATGTTCATGGAAAATACAAAATAATAAGGATGATTGAGATTAATTTTATTTTTTATATATAGTCTAAGATGAATAGGATTATGGGAAATATAGACTGATAATCAATAGATAGTATAAGAAAATCAAAACAAAAGTACCATTAACATACATTGAGGGAGTGATGGGTTTATATATGTATTCCAATTATAGTTCCCTAATTAAAGAGAATTGCACTTGTGGTATTAAATTAAATGTCGATTCTTACTTGTGGTATCGTAAAAATCGAGGCCGACGCATTTGGTATCACACTTTAAGAAATCAATCACTTTTGGTACCACTGTTGAAAATGGACATTAACTGATGACGTGGCAGTTAAGTGTTATTGTAAAACTTATATCATTAATTATATTGACTGACAATTCTACACCATAACATTTCATGTTGTCAAAATAACCCCACATCTTCAAATTTACTAACAATTTTAGTCCACATTGTTGTCCAATTTCAAAATTGGCTCGAACAAGACACGTGCGGACCAATTTAATGAATTTACTTATTATATTTACATATTTATTTAACTAATTTAGTTTTATAAACAATACGAACAGACCAAATAATACATTACTTTAAATTTGACAACATATTAATTAAATTTAAATTTTATATAATAATATTAATATTTATTAAAAAATGTATATTTTTATAACAAAATAATTATAATTTTTTTTAAAAAATAAAATAAAAAAACCCATCCCTACAAGTCCCCAACCTCATCCCCCAACCCCACAACCCAAATCCCAGGCTGACGGCGGCCTAGGATTTTGGGAGAGAGGGTTTAAATAATTTATAGTTTTTTTTAATGAATATTAAATATATTAATATTATTATGTAAATTTTAGATTTAATTAATATTTTATCGGATTTATGTTAAATTATTATTTGGTCTGTTAATATTATTTATAAAATTAAATTTGTTAAATAAACATGTAAATATAATAAGTAAAATCTCTAAATTGGCCAGAATGTGTCTTATTCGAGCCAATTTTAAAACTGAGCAACAATATGGACTAAAATTGTTAGTAAATTTGAAGATATGGAGTTATTTTGACTACC
This sequence comes from Penstemon barbatus, assembly GCA_003313485.2. Classification (NCBI taxonomy): domain Eukaryota; kingdom Viridiplantae; phylum Streptophyta; class Magnoliopsida; order Lamiales; family Plantaginaceae; genus Penstemon; species Penstemon barbatus. Next base: position 7,906,154 of record CM064877.1, on the reverse strand, counting down.
TGAATGTTAGGGAGTAGAATTATAAGTCAACCTAAGTAATGATATCAATTTTACAACAAAACTTAACTGTCATGTCATCAGTTAACGTCCATTTTTAACAATGATGCCAAAAGTGATTGATTACTTATTACTTAAAGTAATGTCACGATTTAAAGTAACTTATATTTTGTACTTATACATAACACAAGAAATATGACTTAACATAAACAACCTATCATTTACACGATTTGTGTTCTTTCCATAATTTTTAAAGGTAATTGTTACTACTAAAAATAAAAATAAAGAAGGATTGTGACTGTACATGTAGAAAACTCATTGATTAAATAAGGACTAGGAGTTGCTAGTTCAACTGACAAATGAAGTTTATTTAGGGCCCATTTGGATTAATGGATTTGGGTTGGGTGAATTTGAAATTTCTTGTCAAATTCAACATGTTATTTGGATACAAAATTAAATTAATTCATTTGAAATCCTGGATTTTAATCTAATGAATTTCAACCCAATTTTAAGTGGATTTGAAATTCATCATAAAACTAGTCATTTGAAATTCACTTAAAAAATATCCACATTGTATATTTTTAAATTGCAATTTGATCCCAAATTTTGAAAAAACCTAGACTGCAATTCTGTCCATAATTTTCAAAAAAATAAAATTTGCAATTCGGCTACTATTTTCATAAATTCGAATTGCACTTTTGGTCCCTATATTTTCCAAAATTACAATTTTGACCCCAGATTTTTGAAGAATCCAAAATTACAATTCAGTCTAGAATTTAATAAATTCAAATTTTCAATTCGAACCCTGATTTTCAGGAACAAAATTTGCACTTTTGGTCCCCCAATTTTTGGATATTGCAATTTTACCACAGATTTTCAAAAAATCAAGAATTGCAATTCAGTCCAGTATTTTAAGAAAATTAAAATTTTCAATTCGGCCCCTAATTTTCAGAAATTCAAATTTGCACTTTTAGTCCCTCAATTTTTGGAAATTACAATTTGACCCCAGATTTTTTAAAAACCAAGAATTGTGTTTCAGTTCAGAATTCTCATAAAATTAAAAAAATTCCATTTGGCCCCAGATTTTCAAAAATCCGAATTTACACTTTTGGTCCCTCAATTTTCAGAAATTACAATTGACCCTAAATTTTTGAAAAACCCAGAATTACAATTCAATTTATTTCGGAATATTAAAATTTTCATTTCGGCCCCTGATTTTCAGAAATCCAAAATTTCACTTTTGGTCCCTTAATTTTCAAAAATTACAATTTGACCCCATATTTTTGAAAAAATAAGAACTGCAATTCAGTCCATAGTTTTCAGAAGATTAAAATTTTCAATTTGGCACCTGATTTTCAAAAATCCAAATTTGCACTTTTGGTCCCTTAATTTTCAAAAATTGCCATTTGACCACATATTTTCGAAAAACCCAGGGTTCCAATTCAGTCCAAAATTTTCAGAAAATTAAGATTTTCAATTCGACCCCAGATTTTCTGAAATCCGAATTTGCACTTTGATCCCTCAATTTTCAAAAATTATAATTTTGCCCCAAATCGATTTATGTGATTTTATCCCGATATCTAGAACAAGAATTAACTCATAGAGCAAATTATAAGACATGATTGGGAATTTCAAATAGCACAAATGATATATACCAAACAATGAATTTCAAATGAATGGATTTGAAATCCTTTGTAAATAAATCTATCCAAACAAGAGATTGCAAATGAATGGATTTCAAATCATTGAAATTTCAAATCCACTCATTTGAAATCCCTCTTCATTTCAAATCCACCCATCCAAATTAGTGATTTTTAAATCGTGCAATTTATAATCTTTCATTTTGAGTTTTTATAGAAAGAAAAGGAAAAGCATCAATATTTGACTTTGGTCATGTCTTTTTTTTTTCTTTCTTTTTTGTGACCAGAGTTTTCCGATCCTCTCATTTGTTTTCTTGAATATTAGAATAAGTGCTTAGGATGATATTTCCTCCATTATGAAAAGGAACTTCCTTTCCTGCTTAGGAGGGAATTGGGAAAAGTAAAAGAGAGAATATTCCTCAAATTTGGTCATATGAGTAATTTTGGTTGAATCAACTAAAAGTTAGAAAGTTACTGACAAAACAAGAGTAATTGAAATTTGAAGTAAATTAATTTATTGCAAAATAATTGGATCAAAAATTTAAATGATACTTAATGCACCATGAAAGAAAGGGAAAATTTGTGTATAGCCTGGTCTATGAGCTTTTCATAGATCTTGCTTGTGATTGTAAAAGCACCACATCATACATACATTTTGATGATGTCATGTTCTCAAAATGTATTATACGGTGTATTTACTACCACAAGATCTATAAAAATCTCGTAGACTATCCCTAAAGAAAGAAAGAAAGATAAGGTAATTACTAAAGAAAAAGGAACCAACAAGGCAAGATGACTCAATGGAGTTGTTATACTACTCCCTCAGTTGCCGCCCCGCGCTGTACCCTCAAGTCCAAAAAGGAAACTCAAAGAGCCGATATTGTAGTAGCATTAATACTAATAGAAGCATAATTTTTCACAATAAATCTTTCCCCAAAATCACTCGCTCTTCTTCTCTCTCGAGAAAAATGGCGGTCGGCGGCTGCGCCCTCTCATCTGATGACGTCGTAGTAAAGTCCCCCAATGACAAGCGTCTCTACAGGTTCATACAGCTCACCAACGGGCTCTGTGCCTTACTAGTTCACGATCCAGAGATTTACCTTGACGAACCTTCTGGAAGTGGAAAACCGGAGAACAGTGGCGATGATGAAGGCGATGATGAAGATGAGGTAGAAGAAGGAGATTCCGAAGAAGAAGAGGAAGAAGATAGCGGCGAAGAGGACGATGATGACGAGGAAGAAAGTGAAGCAGGAAAGAAATTGAAAGGCTCGATACAGAAGAAGGTCAGTTTCTATGCGGCTGGAGTTGAATAATTTGAAATTTAATTAGTAGAGTTGTACTCAGTCGTAGGATGTCTGTTTTGTAGGCGGCGGCTGCAATGTGCGTCGGAATGGGAAGTTTTGTGGATCCTCATGAAGCTCAGGGCCTGGCACACTTTCTAGGTTTTTTTTCCCGCGTTTTCTCTGATTTCAAATAATATTAATTCGCTCCTCGTGTGTTTTTACTATTTTTAACAGGTTTCAGGAGAGATTATGGTTATTATAAAATAGAATAATTACATATTAGTAAGTCACAGGATATTTGAGCTGCAGATGGTTAGTGTTGAAATTCATAAACAACTATTTGAGTTTTAGGTGGACAGGAAGCCTTTTAGATGTTATTTTTACCAATTAGTCCTGTCAAAGTTATGGGAAAATGTTCAGTGATTTCTGGGTTATTTTTTATGTTATTTTGTGGAGCAGCTCTTTGACAAGTAGTTAAGTTGTAGTCAACCATCCACATAATACGACGATAATCAAAATTGTGAAATGATATCACAAATCGCTGCAGTAATTATCTGTTTGCACTTGTATAATAAATTGTTAACTGATTAGAAGCAGGTACAATAAGGTGATAGTTTGCTTTATTTCCTCTTTAATTTGGAAAAGGTGGTTTCTATTCCTTGTAACTGATTCTCCGACCCCCAGAACATATTTATGACGTGCTTGTGGATGAGTGAATTTATAATGCTCATATCTGCAGAGCGAAGCACATCCGACTGCATGGATAATCCTGCTTTAGGTTATTTCAGGACAATAGAAGTTTGATTGAACAGTCTATATAAGTTGCATACTTTCTTTTCGTAACCAGTTTTAAGATGAAAACTCAAAAATATACTTGGCAAGTTGAAGGGGCTTACTTAAGCAGCTGATAAATATGACTCGTTAATCTAATAAGTAGAGTGTAGAATAAGAGTTCAAGAGATGCAATGGTGCAAATATGAGAATATAATAACAAATGCGACTTCGAAAGGGCCAGATTATGTGATAATTTAAACTTATTTTGCACATTTCATTGCAGATTTAAATTTACACTTATTTTGCACATTTCATTGCAGAGCATATGCTATTCATGGGGAGTGCCGATTTTCCAGATGAAAACGAGGTTTGTATGTGAATTATGTTCCCTTGATGTGGCTTTAAATGTGTGATCATATATCAGTGGTACTTTTTCGTCTGTAACCTTCCCCATTCCCCTCAATCTGAAAAGACGCGCTCTAAGCCATGAAGTCTTTTTGGATGGAACAAATTTCAAGTAATTTTTTCAATTTTTGAACGTGATGCATTTGGTTGCCTATAAATAGTGAGGTCATTGAGTTAATGGAATTAGTGGATAAATGTTTGTGATATACCAGAAGCCCAACAAGGCCCAAAAAGATAAAAAAAATTCTTCAGCATCATCATCACCCCCATCATCGTGAATCATTAACCAATCCCCTTCATCTTCACCCTCCTCTAGCAACTCTGGCCCTCTATCTTGACCTACTTTGCAGTCGCCATATAACCTTTTTTTGTCCAGCATTGTGCCTGCTGCCAGCTTGGTGACCGTGGGTGCTGCAACGAAGTTTAGAGGAGAAGTGTATGCTGTGAAAGTTGAGGTAGGAGAGAGAAACAAGAAGAATAGTATAAGCAGAAATAAGATTTGTCAAATGGAAATTTCTGGGGTGTTGGATGCTATATGTTTTAATGCCACAATTTATTTAAAATACATTGATACAGTTACACACACAATATGGTTTTTCTCTAATAAACATGATTATTGATGTTTATCCGACTTCAATTTGAAGACGTGTAAAACTCCTGAAAAACGGGTCCATTACCAAATCATCCTTCAGAAAACCCTTTCAAAGACCAAAAATATCCATGATAATGTAATACTGAACCAAAGCGGTTTAAATATCACGTTTCATTGAATTGTTGAAGCATGGCTCATGTTATCCTGGAACTTCTCAATATTAGTACCTGTACCTTGTGCAATAACATGTTAACTCTAATTTCTTTTGATGCTTTGAAGATAGAAATTTTGGCTCTGCAAATTGACTCTTTTCCTTTTTAGTATGATAGTTACTTGTCTAAGCATGGAGGCTCATCAAATGCTTACACAGAAACTGAGCATACCTGCTACCATTTTGAGGTAAAAAGGGAGTTTCTTAAGGGTGCTCTGACTAGGTAAATGAACTGAGTTTAATTATATGAACTGAGTTTAATTATAAGGCCACAAAGTCTTTTCTATGTAATTGTATTTGCTTGCATTTCCTTACTTGGATGAGATTGTATTTGCTTGCATTTCTATGTATATTAATTTTCTTTAGTCGTCGGCAGTTTTGCTTCTCACTCTTGACTCAGTTCTCGATTTTGTTAAACTTTAAGAGTATGCTTATATGGTTTTCAGGTTTGCTCAATTTTTTATCTCACCTTTAGTGAAGGCTGAAGCCATGGAACGGGAGGTATTAGCTGTGGATTCAGGTAGCTCAATCATTCTACATCTGCTATTAATTAGTTTGTTTGCTGCTTCCTTTTGAAGCCTAATGTTCTTATCAATCATGTGCCTGTGTCACAGAATTCAATCAGGTTTTGCAAAATGATTCCTGCCGCCTGCAGCAATTGCAGTGCAATACTTCTGCCCTAGGCCATCCTTTCAATCGATTTTTTTGGGGTAAGTTTACATACTTATTAGTTCCCTTTCTTTTCGGGATCTACTGCACAAGTTCTAATGCTCAATAAATATTTCAACTCATTTTGTAGGGAATAAAAAGAGCTTGGCTGATGCTATGGAAAAAGGAATTAATCTAAGAGATCACATTCTAAAATTATATAATGATAATTATTTTGGTGGATCAATGAAGCTAGTCGTCATAGGTGGAGGTAATTCTGTTTCTGTATATTATTTGTTAGTGCAATGGCTTGATGTCACAGGTCTTTGGTAGGCCTGATTTTTTCAATTGAATAATGAGCATCTCTTTTTTTTTGGATTCTTATCTTGAGACATGAGGCGAACCAGCAGAAACATTGTAAGTAGAGATTTAGCCTCACAACTTGTCTTTAGGTTGCAAATCTCTAATGTGAAAAATGTTTATTAAAACAATGAATGCAAGTAAAACCAACAAATCTCAAGTCAATTATTCAGGTAGGTAAAACCTTGTCTTAACTTTGCCTTTGCACAGGCATCCTCTTCTTTTTCTCCACAAGGGCTACTTAGGTAATCACAAATGTCCAATCTTTTGTTAACTACCTTGAGCCATGTGATATTTAGCTGATATTTTCCTCTGGGTTTATTTTATGCTAATATCAGATGAAGGTTCATCCCCGCGTCCCAATACTCAATATTTCCTTATGATTCTTTTTCTGTGAGACGGAAAAGTGTGGACTTGCATCTCTGAGATATTGTACTTTATGCTCATATACTTCCTGACCATGTATGCACTAAATACAAGAGAGATGTCTGATATGGTGACAGGAATCTTATTAGACTTTTAATCCAAAGTTATTACATGTTAGCAAGAGACGAGGTTGCAGACAAGCTCATGGTCTGAGAATCCTCATATTTTGATTAGTTAATCTACAATTGCAATCACAGTTACAAGATTCTACAGTTGTTTATCAGCTTTCAATCACTTCAATGGCTAACCTCCAGTGATTTGTATTTTTTTGGGGTTTAACACATCATGCACTCAAATAATAATTAAAAGTTGAAAATGTTGAAAAATGAAGTGCACGAATGGGAAAACCAACTTTGAACCCATTCATACCGTTTCTTTGAAAAAAAGTAAGGATGCGACTGTCACTCAGATGGCAATCATGCCATGGTGAAAATTGGTGAAATGCAAGATGTTCTCAGATAAACTACTAGCACGGTAAAATTTAAGGTCGCTGCAGCTAATCTGGAACTGCGTGATGTCCACTTTTGTATGTGGAAAAAATTGTGGTTGCTAGTACAATGCAGGTGCTACTAATTGAGGCAGTATTGGTAGTGAAGTGGCTCACATAAGAGCATTTCTTATGCTTTTGGAGGATCATATTACAGATACATTTTTGCTCTTTAGTCAATGTTTTGACTGGTAACATCATTTGTCTAGAAGTAGAAAAGAGAGAGACAAGAGTGCATTCTTATCTCCTGATTTTTGAGTGAATTTCAATTTTGCAGAAACTCTTGATGTCCTTGAGGATTGGGTCCTTGAATTATTTAGCAGCGTCAAGAAAGACCTCTTGGTTAAGCCAGAGCTGGGTTTAGACATGCCTATTTGGAAAACAGGCAAAGTTTGCTGGTTAGAGGCAGTTAAAGATGTTCATATCCTTGAATTGTCATGGACATTGCCTTCAATGCGGAAATATTATTTGAAGAAGGCTGAAGACTACCTTGCTCATCTCCTTGGACATGGTAAGATAGTCTTTTTGCTGTTATATATGATGGTTAGTTCGCTCCCGTAAAAGTGAGAAATATTGATCTTGTTTTGTTTCTTCATCCAGTGTTTCTTTGTTTTTAGCCCTTGCCTAAGGGAAAAAATGCTGTAATATGTATAGCAAAATGTTATTTACTATAGGAGTAATTATTACATTAATTAATCTTTGTTCTTTTGCTTTTCCTTTTTAACTATTTGGGATTGGAGTTAGGGATTCGAACAATGTCGACCTACAATCGTACTCTACTTGACATGTACAAAGTGCCTTTATTCAATATGTTTATGGGTGTCTAAAGAAATCCATTGGTACATTGTCATATGAGATGACGGGACAAGCTTATTTAGGTGACATCTTGTGTATTTTTAAAATTGTTTATATTAATCATTTGGTCTTTCCTTTTATATATACGGATATATGAACTTCAAATTGCATTTAATGTATGATAAATTGCAGCTATATGGAATCTAAGCTTAAAAAAAAGATAACTAGAAATTGTGGAGAACTAGCGCAATTGGGGTTTCTGTAACTATACTCCCATGAAGAAACCTTTTCCCTACAACTTGGCAGAAGACAGTTTTTCTAGTATATCGATAAATCTGGCTTCACTAACTTATTAATTATCAGGGTCAGACTTATGGCTCCTTATATGGACACACTGAGGTGTATCTTCGTTATAAATATCTTTCAAGTATCTGAATAAGATTATGCTTAAAGCTCCTCCTTTAAATTTGGCCCTGTCCTGATTTATAAATGACACACGTCACCATATCTTGTCTCTATGTGGTTTATCGTTTAAAAAAATTTGGGCATATTTTCCTTTCTGATTTTCTTTGATTTGTCATCATATGTAACTTTAACATTGATTTCTACCTCATTGAAAGGGGAAAAAAATTCCTGGAAGGATTGGTGCAGATCAGGGGGAAAAAATTCCTTTAACATGCAAAATTCAACATATACATCGAAATTATGATATTAGTATTCCTGAAGGTGATGGGGGAACAGAAAAATTGAAACGAGTTTTTCTTTTTTTTTTAATAACAAAAATTGAAAAGAGTTGATATCAGGAAAATTGACCATTTTTATAAAATTGCTACCAGAAGAGGATTTTAATTTATTCTTTTGGTGGGCTGGGAGTGAAAGTTCGTAGTTGCAGGTTAAACAATCTTGCACCCTTTCCCACAAAACTGATATATGCATATGTTTATGTTGTGGCTTTAATCTCAATAATATGATTTCAGAGGGCAAAGGAAGTTTGCTTTTTTTCTTGAAAGCTAAAGGGTGGGTAACTTCTATATCTGCTGGTGTTGGTGATGATGGAATGCATCGTTCTTCAATAGCTTATATATTTGGCATGTCTATACACCTCACAGATTCTGGCTTAGAGAAGGTAATCTTTTCCTTTCTTCTGTCAAATCATTAGAAGAAAGCCACTAAGACCTGGATCCACTCCCTCCACTATAATTAGTGAGTTGTTTTATCTTTTCCTTTTTTCTATCAAATCATTAGAAGAAAGCCACTAAGACTTGGATCCACTCCCTCCACTATAATTAGTGAGTTATTTTCTTCCGAGTTGCAAAGAAGAATAATAAAAGGTGGATGAAAAGAAAACTGTTTCTTTCTGTAAGTACCATTGCTAAAACTGCAAGATGTGTGGTTCATTGGTTCTAAAGCTCCATGCCAATTCAGTTATAACTCATTAGTTATAAAGTAGGAGAATGATAGTTAATTCTATGCAGAATTATCTCAAACCTGGAAATTGATAACAAAGTATAAATGCACGCTCTAACATTATCGAAAAATTACACATAATATATGCATTGTTCCATTTGAGCATGTATACATACGGGTTTATGTCTTAAATCTTTGAACTAAACCCAATAGGTGGTTTTTACGTTGGACTTTTGTCCCCAGTCCCCCAACCTTTAGGTTTCTCAGATTTATTTCCATCTCTGGATATTAACCATTCTCATCACACTCTTTATTGTTCTTTGTATTTTTACTACATGTTTAAGTCTTGAGAGCTGCTTATGCTCAAATTCTTTAATGCTGTCTGACTTTGCAGATCTTTGACATCATTAGTTTTGTCTATCAATATCTTAAACTTTTGCGTCAAGATCCTCCTCAAGAATGGATATTTAAGGAGCTCCAAGATATTGCAAATATGGATTTCAGATTTGCAGAGGAGCAACCTCAAGATGATTATGCTGCAGAACTTGCTGGTATTTTTCAATCAGTTTTCAAGTATCTAATCTTTCTTCATTTTTGGTGTTATGACTAAATTTATGGTCCTTCAATTTTAATTGTTTCAAGCTGCCTGAATATATTCGTTCTAGTACTAGTAGCTATCGCCTTTTCATGAAATCTTATCTTATGGTACTTTCTTAGAGTCAATTGAGCTTATTCATTGTTTTGATCAAGGATGACTCCATTTGACTTGACATGGATTAGCTAACCCCACTAAATTCAGATTTCCATTTAATGAATTTTTAGGCTTCACGGGTAATTTTACCCAGATAAATGTCAGAAACTATATTTTGGAGTGAAATAGTTTAGTAAGAACAAATATAATGAATGATTGCTTAATTAGTTATGTTGACTAATATATATTTATAGTTTTTCCAAATAAAATAGGACTTCGTTTCACTAGAAAGAAGAATAGAATAGGTTTTGCCTTTCTGCGTGTCACATCAATGTTTGACCATTGAAGTATTAGTAATGCTCTCAAAATATGTAACTATAAATATAAACTACAGTGAGTCAAAAAATTGGTTACAAGTTATTTAATATATTCTTTTAGATAGCACTATCTTATTTTCTTTATTGGAATAAATAAAATAATTTTTTGACCCATCTATTAGGTATATACAGGAAATCCCCTTGGTTTTGAATTTTGATTGAGCCGTATTGAGCAAATGTAATCAATAAATTCTTCTGCCAAGAAAGTAGCATATTTAATCTTTATTTGTTTAGACATGAATATCAAATTATTATATTTTGCAGCTTAGGAGTAATTAAGAACAGCCTTATACAACAAAATCACAAGAACAGTGATATTCCTCTAGTTCCAAGTGCTGCAGTATTCTACTTACTTGCATTTTATGTTCTGCAGTTAGTAAAAGATATGCATGTCATAAAATAACTTTAGTATATATTCTGATCCATCCTGGAAACCGAGGCATGTTTCACTTCCATAGTGTACTGGCGCTACTAAGTAACCACCACTAAATTTCCTGGATACTTAATATATAGGTCATTTTGGGACCTGGGCTTCCTGAAAAGTTCGAATTTTCTTTCTCACTGTATCTTTGTCGTCTTGATTTTTTTTTGGCACAGGCTTTAAGAAGTTTTCTAAAGTTCAGACTTTTCTATGTGCTTAATCACTCTGTGTGTGGCACAACTGTAACCTTAAGTTCACACAGCCTTGAGATTTTATTTGAATTAATCATCTTTTGCTTTCTTGGTTTTTTAATTGATGAGGATCGGGGATGCTTGTATCTAATTATTCTTTTCGAAAAATTATTTGAATAAGAAATGGTTTCATGTTTTTAAATGGTCATTTGGACAGGTTTTTGGGTAATGATGATTGTTTCTACCTTCAAAAAGATTATTAATCTCAAAACTATATATGATATGAATGTAAGATAGACATGAATCTTTTCAATGTTTTTCTTTAGGTTTAAAGAGAAGAGTCTTTGGCATCTTTGCTTGCTTATATTAAATGAGCTTGCATGTTAATTGAGTAACATTTATCTGTGCAGAAAATCTACTTGTTTATCCCCCAGAGCATGTTATCTATGGTGACTACGCGTATGAAGTCTGGGATGAGGAGACAATAAAATATCTTTTGGATTTCTTCAGGCCTAGAAACATGAGAGTTGATGTAGTAACCAAATCTTTTAACAAGTCACGTGGTACTGTTTTATGCGCCCTCTCTCCTTATTGCTATGTTTTTATTCTTACCACTTGCTTCACTTTTTCCTCAAATTAGCGGAAATTTACATTGACACCACCTGGCTATTATCCTAATTACATTATTTTACCCTCTTGTTTGAAATATTACAAAGACACCTCCTCCACCAAAACTATATTACAAGGACACCCCCTGCTACCACCTCAAAAATTACGATTGTCGATTTTCCAAAATTAAGTTAGGGCTTTTGTTACTCTCATCAAGACGAGTTCATAGACACCAACCTTTTCAAATTTCATCGAGTAATTTGGGTGGAATGGCGACCGAGTTTGAAATTTCATATGTAGGGTTCTTCGTGAACTAAACTTTTAACAACCCTCTCAAATTACTTGATGAAGTTTGATTATTTTGGTAATTAGCAGCCGAAAAATGGCGACCGAATTTGAAATGTTGGATATAGGGCTCTTAAATATCAAATTTTGAACAAGGATTTCTCCCAAATTACTTGATGAAATTTGACAAGATTGATGTCTGTGAACTCATCTTGATGCGAGGAAAAAAAAGACACCAACCTTATCAAATTTCATCAAGTAATTTGAGAGAAATCACTGTTAAAAGTTTGGTTCACGAAGAACCCTACATCTGAAATTAACTCAGTCGCCATTTCTCCCAAATTACTCGATGAAATTTGACAAGGTTGGTGTCTATGAACTTGTCTTGACGAGAGTAACAAAAGCCCCAACTTAATTTTGGAAAATAGACAATCGTAATTTTTGAGGGGGTAGCAGAGGGTGTCTTTGTAATATAGTTTTGGTCGAGGGGGGTATCTTTGTAATATTTGAAACAAGTGGGTAAATCCTGTAATTAGGGTAATAGCCAGAGGGTGTCCATGTAAATTTCTTTTTTTTTTCACAATTTCTTATGAACCGTATGCATCAAAAGGTGCATGTACAGTTCCTAAGGGAATCAATTTTACCCTAATCAATCGACGTTATCCCCTTTCTACAAATTATATCTTCTTTTATGGATAAGGCATGATAACTGTATGCACTCTTGATGTATATGGTTGAGTAAGTTTGATGGTACAGAAACCATCTGTATCCTAAAATTCCCATAACATAGAGGCTATTTATCTTTAATGCTGCTTGCTTTACAAAATTAACTTCTCGTAGAAATTAGATGACATACTTATTTCGCATGAAATGTAGATTTAAGTTGATTATCTTGCCGATGCAAGGGCATTGTTAATGAGAGTGACAACAGTTGGAGCCTTGGAGGTATCTTACATAAAGACTGGAACAAGGCGGGATTAGCTTTTTTTAAGAGATATTTGTGTTCTTGGGGTCCTCTGTTTGGGTGGAAAGACTATTTGAAAGAATGAAACACACTACGCTTTAATGATGCTTGCTTGTCAATTTTCTTCACTTATAGGTTTTACTTTTCTGAAATATACTGATCTTTGTAAGAAAAAAGATATGTATGACTGCAGTTTCAGATTACTGATTAACTTTAATACTAGCAATGGATGCGGTTAGACGATTAGGGAGACATCAAAAGCAAAGGAGTAGGTTTTCTCAATCTCAATATACACATTAATTAGCTTTGTGGATGAAACATGTCATTAATATGTGGTTGAGCGCCATTTCAATTGATTAGTCCAGGAATGAAATTTGTGCTGATGTGCATCCCTTCATAGGTAATTGGTCTGGTTTTACCTGGTTGATAACAAAATTTCATTTTCATTTAGTTCTTTAGTAGACCTGAAACTGAATCATCTGTTTTTACATCCTGACCCAGTCTTTGGTTTGTATCGGTGAATGGTTGGTTCAACTTTGTGTCACTTTTTGATATTATTTCCAAAAAAAAACCGTTCTACTTGTCATTTTGATCAACTATTTGTCTATTAAGGCCAATTATTTATTGCAATGTTCATCCTTTGACCTCCTTTGCATGAATTTTAGATATCCAGCTTGAGCCATGGTTTGGATCACGATATACCGAGGAAGATATTCCATTTTCTTTGATGGAGTTATGGAAGAATCATCCGCAAATCGATTCCTCTTTACATCTACCATCAAGGAATAGCTTCATTCCACGCGATTTTTCCATACGCGCTGACATGGCATCTTCTGATGCATCATTCCCGAAATGTATTCTAGATGGACCTGATATAAAGTTGTGGTACAAGATTGATAAGACTTTCAAACTTCCTCGTGCGAATACTTATTTCCGCATTACATTAAAAGGAGGATATAGTAATATAAGGAATGCTGTCTTGACTGAATTATTTATATTGCTCCTGAAAGACGAGCTCAACGAGATTATTTATCAGGTTTTCTTTCTTTCTTGTGCTCTGCTTTTTTTTTTTTTATAATTTTTTTTGTAATCTTACTCTGCATTTTGGATGTTATGTATTATGTATTCAACAACATTTTTTTTAATTGCAGGCTAGTGTGGCAAAATTAGAAAGTTCTGTTTCTCTATACGGTGATAAGTTAGAGCTAAAGCTCTATGGTTTCAATGACAAGCTTTCAGTTCTCTTGTCCAAAGTTCTGGCAACAACTAATTCATTTTCGCCAAAGGATGATCGCTTCAGGGTAATTCTCTTCTTAAAAAAAATATGAAATTTATAAGAAAGAAAATAATATCAGCTCTGTCTTTGTATTAGAGTTTAAAGCAAAGAAGAAAAAGGCGTGAAAATGATATTAAGAGTATTAGCCAATGAACGATATTAAGAGTATTAGTCAAAGAATGATAAGAAAATATTATCTTAGGGTGTGTTTGGATGGGTTTTGGCCCGTTCTCGCAGGTCTCGCGAGACCGAGCCAAAACCCTTTCAAATGAGTTTTCGCCAAACCCATGAAACCATCAAAAACCTATTCAGAAACTCACACTCAAACTCTTCAAACCTATAAAACATTGATTTGACACCTACCACCTACTTTTTCCCCCAAATCTCACTAAAAAAGACATTGATTTGACACATATCACCTACTTTTTCCCCTAAACCCCAACATCCAAACCCAATCCAAGTGGGGTTTCAACTTATTCAAACCACAAAACCCAAGAGCCAAAACCCATCCAAATGAAGTCTCAAAGGTTTCATCGAAACCACCAAAACCAATTTTTTTAAACCGAGACCCGCGAAACCGAGCCAAAACCCATCCAAATAGACCCTTAGTTTCTCCTGATAGGTGACTGTAGACATGATGATTTATTTTCTTTCGTTTCATTTATCATTTCCTTCTTTCGAAAACCACCAAAATAGGATTCTTGTATCTTCCACATGAGTATGCTCTTTTTCCTGGTCCTTTGGCTACATTCATGATAATTGTGTCATCTCGTGTGAAACTACAGTTATAATATAAGTTTTTAGCTCTAGAAGGTTAACCCATTGAGAAGTTTAGTACATGGTCTGCAAAACCAGCATTCAGTTCAATCGAATTAAGTTATAGTTGTCATAACAATGTTTGTACTTTTTCCAATTATTGATTTGCATCGTTAACTGTTAGCAACAAAACTGAACATTTGGTGCATTCCTCTGAGTGAGTTCTCTGCAAGTTATTCTTTTTATATATTTCCAGGCGTTCATGATCAGTTTCTGACAGGTTCTTAAAGAATCTCTGGAGAGAACTTTGAGAAACACCAACATGAAGCCTCTAAACCATTCTTCCTATTTAAGACTGCAAATGTTATGTCAGAGTTTCTGGGATGTGGAGGACAAATTACGCTTGTTAAATGACTTGTCTCTTGCAGATTTAAAGGCTTTTATACCAGATCTTCTTTCCCAGGTTGGAATCAGTTATTAATTTTTATGTAAATCATATACTTGTTGGTGTAAATAACTTTTACATATAGATATGTATTGTGGATCTTGTCCCATGTGAATGGATTGCAGCTTTTGTTGTATTTTGTTCATGTATATGTGTTTGTGTACATATGTTTAGAGTTACATAAGGTAAGGTTTAAATACCATGTTAGCTTTGGGTCCTTGTATGCTTGTTTTTAGTATATGGATTTACTAAGGGATACAGGATTGGATCCTCTAATGTATGCTCTTGATGGACAACTGTGAACTAGTTTGTTGCCAATAGGAGTTATTGAGTGTATTAAAAACAAAATACAAACATTAAATATATTTGTTCAGTAGGAGTTGAACTTCCGTCAATATAGTAGTACATACTGAGAGAATAAACTTGGCGTAATGGTGCCCCTAAAAGCATTTTATAAGCAAGTTGCTCTGTTAATAAATAACCACCTGTGTCACATGGGCCCTTCTATAACAGACTAAAGTACTGTTGCTGGGTTTTACCAGTTGGAGAATGGCTATTTAAATTTCTCTTCCAGGAGAATTTTTTTTTTTTTTTTATATTGAACTCATCACTTACGTGCAGCATGGAGCAAATGCACAAACACGGATTCTTTTATTTTCACGTCCTTCTGAAAGTTGAGAAGTAGATGATGAAAGGGCAAACCAGTCATTCTAACTCTTGGGAAACTAGAATAAGAATCCTGGAGGCAGCTACAAGTGTACTAAATTAACAAGAAAGCAACTATAAAAAATCATTATCAAATTAATCATACAATAGAATTTACAGTTGCGTGTGTGCAAAATTGTTCAATTAATTTTATTTTGAGTCCTACAGCAGTTTGTATTAACTTGCATCTGCCTAAATGCAGTTATATATTGAGGGCCTTTGCCATGGGAATTTTCTGGAAGAGGAAGCTCTTCACGTATCAGATATAATCAGAAGTAATTTATCTATACAGCCGCTTCCCTTTGAATTGAGACATAAGGAGTTTGTGATGTGTCTTCCTTCTAGTGCTGACCTTGCCAGGGATGTCAGGGTGAAGAATAAGCTTGAAACAAACTCTGTGGTAGAGGTAGTCGGATAAGTCGTATTTTTTGTGCTTTGGTAGTTATTATTGATATAAAATAAGTTTACTTATGCTTTCTTCCTTTCTTTTTACAGCTTTATTTTCAGATTGAACCAGAAGACGGAACTAAATTGATCAAATTGAAAGCATTAACTGACCTTTTTGAAGAAATAGTGGAAGAACCACTATATAATCAACTTAGGTATATTACAGTTTTGATTAAATATATTGGCTTAGAAGGAATGATGGAGTTGTTACACCATTTTTTTGGTAGTATTATACATAAATAAGATATCCCTAATTCTCTTTGACGCACTAACACATGGTGCAATAAGTGCATCCAAATTCAGAGAAAATGGTTGCCCAGAAGGCACACACTCCTAACATGTCTGCGCACTCAGCTGCCTGCTGGCAAAAAATAACTAATTCATGATTTCTTGATTTTACTGCAGGACAAAAGAGCAGCTTGGTTATGTTGTTGACTCTAGCACACGGGTAACATATCGGGTATTAGGATTTTGTTTCCGTGTTCAATCTTCAGAATACAATCCTGTCTACTTACAACGGAGGATTGACAACTTCATAAATAGCTTAGAAGAATTGTTGGTAAGCCTGAGATCATACCTTTTGCATAATGCGGATAGTTATGCTCAAGTTGTTTGTTAGCTTCTTTTTTGCGTGGTCAGCCTGTTATGCTTTTTGCCATATTGACAACCCATGTTTCAAGTTTTAGTTCCAGAGTGAAATGATTGACAAATAAGCTAACTAATGCTGGATATACCGATAGGATATCTTTTATTTTAGCAAGTACACAAAGAAGGTATCACAGTACCGTTATATTTTTCCCACCCATTACCCCAGCCCCCGGACACACACCAATAAAAGAATAAAAAAGGGAAGAAAAAAAACAGAGAGAGAAAGAAACCAGGTCGATCAGTCGATGTAAGAGAATGACTCAGAATAGGACAAAGTCATTTAATACAGATATTGAATACGTCATATTGATTTTTTTCTCAGGTAGTGCCACTTTTTTCTGTTACTGCTGTGCCTCAGTGTTTAGTTAATGAGCCAAACAAGGGCGTTATTGTATATTTTTGGTAGTTTCTTTTATTCAGTGGTCGCCTCCTTGGCTCTTCAAACAAAATGAGACAACATGATATCTGTTTCTCTAAATCAAAATATGTCCAATATATGGTTTCTGAACTGAAACTTTACTGGTATGCAGAATGGACTTGACGAAGAATCCTTTGAGAATTACAAAAATGGTTTAGTTGGGAAGCTCCTCGAGAAAGACCCATCTCTTTCATATGAGACGGACCGTCTTTGGGGTCATATAGTTGATAAAAGGTAATGCATTGTTCTCTGTTAATCTAATGCTGTATAAGTATTGCAGTAATCTTAGTATACTACAGGATGAAATGGTTTAATCTAATGTTCGCATACACGATGGCATCATTGCATTATGTTTTGTAAATTTTTAGATAACTAGCAAGCCTAATATGTGGATTATTTCATAAATTTTTACCAGCTAATGTCTAGTTTTAGGTGCTATAAGTGTGAAAAATTCATTTGAGTCTTGGGGATCTTCGGCAGCCCACTTAAAGAATGTTTCTGAACCCTTCAATATAAACAGTTACATCCGAGATTCTATCAAGACTTCAAATTAAATGGTATTCTTCAAACCAAATGGTGCAAAACCTGTTTTGATTTGCAATGAGTCAAGTGTCTAGAGCCCTAATATCCATTTCCCTCCACTTTGCTCGTGGTTTCAAAGATCCCAAAATTTCCTACAACCTCATAAATCTGAGCTTTACTAATAGCTTCATGACTTGGATGCATTGATAACCACTTAGGTTAGTCATCAATGAAATGTAAATCTACTTTCTTACAGAACTGTGGCTTTCAGGTATATGTTTGACTTGTCTGAAAAGGAAGCGCAAGAACTTGTTGGTATCCAAAAGAGTGATATTATTGACTGGTACCACACTTATTTAAAGCGACCCTCTCCTAAGTGTCGAAGGCTTGCAATCCGTGTTTGGGGTTGCAACACCGACTGGAAAGATGCAGCAGATGCACAAGTGGCATCAGGGCAGGTCATTAAAGACCTGCCCGGTTTCAAGAAGTCATCTAAATTCTATCCGAGCTTTTGCTGAAAGAGATATTATTGTAGGTACCTTGACTTTAGCAGCTTATCTAAAGAAAAAGGTAGTATTAATGGTTATCATACATGATACATATTTGAAAATGCATTGAGGTTTAATATTTGATTAGATGGTTGAAGATCAAGAAACAAAGGTAGTTTACATGTATTTTTTCTTATTAATTTTTCCATTTTCTCTTAGAAATTATATAGCAATAGTTGACAAGTTGTCAAAAGCTCTTCTATGTTTTACATGCTTTTTTTATTTTGTTTAATCCTAATTTATAAAGCATATAATTTAGATACAATTTGAGTTCATTTAAATCTTAGAACTATCTTTGATGCCATTGCAAATTTCATCACCAGGTATATCACACCATCATATTAATACCAAGTATAGTAGGCTAAAGTTTGACAGATGAGATGCTGCAAAAGTCTCATGACAACTTACATGTTGTGGGGATGGTTTGAGTTTTCATGTATTTGAATGACATGTATATAATAGCTTTTGAGCAATTACACATGTATGTTTTTGCTTCAAAGAATAATATATAAAGAAAAGAAAACCATCCGAGCTTTTAAATATATGTCCCATCAACTTTTACTTCTCTTTAGATAACTATAAATCTTCTTCTTTTTCATTTTTTGGAGTGGACGTGGAGGTAATTAGTTTGGCCTGAAGATTGGTAAACCGACTTTGTCAAATTGTTTTGTAGAAACATTGAATACAATAAAAGTTGTTTCAACGAATTGATTTGATAGATTGTACATGTTAATTGACAACATTTACATTTTTTAACTCTTGAAAAGTATTGATTTTTAGTTGGACGACACCAACGTGATTTTGGTTTAAATTGTCTAACACACTTAAAATCGAAACAAGTACAAATAATATGAACATTTTGAAAGTTTCACTTCAAAATTTGGAGAAAAACTTCTTGTCGATATTAAGTTCGTAGGTTCGTGTGACAGTAAATTTGTTTATGTCGTTTCTTGATAGCAATGAATATTTGAGTTTTTCCCGTCAACATGTTTAAACTATTGAGCACAGTTTGAAGATGATGAATTAAGAGGGCGGACCAGAAAATCTTGAACTTCCATGTGATCCTAACATGGTAGGTCCGATTCCAACACTTACCCTCTACCGTTTGTTTATGCTTTAGAAGTATATTGTAACTCATGTATGGGTTTTCTTTAATTTTAACATAAACAAATTATTGAATTTCTAGAGCTTGTAAACAAGTGATTATACAAAAAGTGGTTCTGTAAATTGACTTATTATATACATCAAATTATGTATGAAGTCATTTGTATCATATTCAAATTATTGCAACCATTCATATTGAGTGAATTGGGAGCTCTATCTGTAGGATTCATGTAATTTGGACATCTTTTGTGAGTTGTGACCCAACATCCAACAAAAACCAAATACACCATCCCTCATGTCTTGGGGAATTCCCAAGTCTAAAAATAAATGAAGCATTTATTATTATTATTATTTTAATAAAAGACAAACTGATATTTCAATTTTCAAAGAAGAAGTTAAAATTTGTCATTACGATGTCATAGAAATGAATAAAAGGTGTTACGAATTCCGTTTTGTGCCCCTCTTCAAATGGTATTATACCAAGAATTTACAAAGTGATGACTTAAGTATGGTCATCACGTAACAAATAACATACTCCCTCCATTTCTTTTATTTATGGTTTTGGAATTTTTAAAGAAAAATCTCAAAACAACCTTATAAATAGATACTCACAGCATTAATTAAAACTATTAACAAAGAGGGTAAAATTGAGATTTTACATTGAAATCCTAAAATGACAAATAATTGTAGACAAAAAAATTTACCAAAGCGACGGACACAAAAATCGGAGGGAGCATTTAATAATGTCGAGGGTTTTTTTATTTAAACACTTCATGGAATAGATGAAGCACTACAAGAAAAATGAGATTTGACAAACCAAGATTTAAGGGCAGTGGTGGATATGAATATTTTGATACCGACCTAGGAAAGTCGTAGTTGAATTTTTTCACAAGTCGTATCCGAAGCCATGATAAAAATATCCACCATGATCAAAAGCCGTGGTTGATACTTTTGCTACCCCTGGAGGGACCACTTCTAAAAATCGTGTTGTCTAGTCGTTGTGGCTGAGTTTTGACAACCTCTATAAATTTTCTAAGGGGCTGTTTGGTAGGACCTAATAGGGGGTATTATATCATATTATATATGTAAATATGAGCTAATACAACGTTTGATGGCATTGCTCAAATACCGGGTCAAATAGATTAAATCCTTGAGACCCGATATTAAAACTATATTACAATTCACTCAGGCATGGGTGGATTAGCTAATCCGGGTGAACATGTATTTGATGAAATGTTACTTATAACCTCAAATTTACATATTATATATTTTAACATATTATTAAATATCATAAATTCATCTCAAATCTCTGAAAATGAAAACACATTCAACATATATAAATCACAAACTAAAATTTATATCAATTTATAATTAACATGGAGGCATTCGAACTAAAACATTGAACAAACCTTGATCAGATTATAATACAAATGGCTTCAATGAATTGAGATATCTTAATATTCAAATAAGAAGTGAAAATATATTAACATATGTCTAAACTCATAACTCCACCAAACATATGACGGTTAATTACTTTAATGTAATATGACTCAATTAAACACCAAATGTATTATTAAAATGACCTTGATTCCGACTCTGATTTAATCCACCTTAATCTCATATACCCTACCAAACTTAACGGCCTCTAATAGCATTCTGCCGTGATAAGGTAAAGACACATATTTATTGTAGTGAAGTTGGTGTAAAAGCTTCGATATACAACTCGAATTAAGAGAGTGAATTTGATTAGATAGTTAAAATGTTTACTTTTTCAATAGAAAATTACAGCGTAACCTCAACTGTAGAATAACCTTGTACACTACACTTTTTATTATTTACATCTATACTATACTTTAGTTAGGTCTGTAGTTGAATAATTAATTGAGAGAAAAAACATTTTCTGATTTGTTATAATTTTTTTTATTAATTTAGTAAAGTAGTTTTATGCAGCGTTAATGGTCTCCGATATATACTCCATTTGTCTCAAAACTTTGACTACTAACCGGGGCTTTTGCACTTTATAGTTTATACCCCTGAAATATAGAAGATAGACATTTTATATCCCCGAAATATGAAAAATTTAGCATTTTACATTCTCTCTTATTTTGAGGCAAAAATGACCACCTGAGTCAATGACAAAATAAGTATTTCAATTGTAGATCTTTGGCACTTTACACCCCAAAACATGAGAAATTGACACTTTGCACCTCGAAACAGAATTAGCTTTTAGCACCCTCGAATTAAAAACAATTCAGGAGTGCAAGTTGTTGAGTTGGTCTTAATTCGAGGGTGCTAAGTGTTAGTTTTGTTTCAGGGTGCAAAGTGCCAATTTTTTGTATTTTGGGGATACAAAGTACCAAAGATTTACAATTGAAGTACATATTTTGTCCTTGACTCCGGTGGTAATTTTTGCCTCAAAATAAGAGAGAGTGCAAAATGCTAAATTTTTCATATTTCGGGAGTACAAAGTGCTAAATCTTAATTTCGAGAATATAAAGTGCCTATTTTCCATATTTTAGGAGTACAAAGTGTAAAAAAATTCCTACTAACCACTACTTTTAAGACATATATATATATATATATATATATATATATATATATATATATATATATATATATATATATATAAAAGTACCAAAATTTTTTTTTTTACTTTTACCTAAAACTTTGCGAAAAATGAAAAGATAGAAAAAGTATGAACGAAGAAAGTATAATTTATTATTAGTACTACTATATATATATTAAATTAAGCCGTCTATTTGCCCTCGAGCCACATGTCGTTATCCAGTTTTTATCCTTGTATTTAACAGACAACATCTTTTCAAACATATCAACTGCTAATTCTATTACTTTCACCGTCTTTTATTTGTCGCTTTGGTAAAAAAAAAAATTATTAATTTTTATTTATTATTTTAGGAATTTAATAAAAAATTAATTTCAGAAAAAATAATTATTTATTATACAATGATTATTTGATTAAAATGATATTTGAGAATTTTTGTTTAAAAAAAGTAATTATTTATTATATTTATTAATCTTTGTGACCCGATTTCGTATTCGATCCACATATTATGAATCTTCCTAACCCGATAAGATTAATCGATTCAATAAAAGTTCTAAGAAATCATGTCATATTTGATTCAAAATCCACTTCATTAACACTAGATGAACTTAACCATGGCCAGTGAGTTTGTATGCCAGTGGGCAATGGCAAAGCTAAGGCCCGGGACAAAAGGGATATTGGTATGGGATTGTTGATCTCTTTGTAATTTGACTGTAATAAAATAATTTTTTTGATTTAATAATACTAATGTAATAATGTTTTTATTTTTCCAGAACAAATAGCTAGCTAGATCCATTCATTCCATCAAGATATATAGTTCGGTCGTTACAATATATACAATGATGTTTAGGAAGAAAATCAAGCTAAAAAAAATGCTTTAACACCTGCAAGTCACCAACCGTGTGTATGAGCAGAAAATGTGATCAGATAAGATAAGATTATGATTTGTGATGGAATAAGTTTGATGACAAATTAAATGCAAATGGAAAATACTCTACTCACTTGGGTCTATATATGCTCTATAGTGAGACGAAAACAAAAGGTATTGAGGAGAAGTCCGTCCTGTTATGGGCCAATGAGTAAAATATAGTGAAATACTAATTTTTAAGCCCAATAGGACGATTTTGACAAAAAGTATATATCACGATTTTGACAAAAAGTATCTTTTTGCTGCATATCCATTGATAGCATTTATTTTAAAAGAATATATATTGGAGTATTAATTTATAAATTATCTCTGTCGCAAACGTATCAACCAGTTGTAATTAATAAGGTATAATTTAATGAACTATTATTATACACCAAGGTTAGATGAGAAATTTCAAAAAGGAAAGAAAGAAAAGACTATACCATGTTTTATTATTTGTTGACTTCGAATCCGAATTGAGGGCTCCTTGGTCCTTTGATGAATATAGAATTAATTGGACTATTATTTAGTGGATTGCAGTTCATTTTTCACTCCCGTCCGGTTCGATCGGTTTAACCGGTAACCAATTGTCAATTAGGTCCGGTTAATTCTCCAAAACCAGCTTTGTTCCTGACCAGTTTGAACCGAAAAAACCCTGTAAAATCAATGAACCAGTGAACCGATTGAACAACTGGTTCACTTATAAAAATAAAAAGTTTACGCTACGGATTTTTATTTCTCTTCCGCGACCTTTAAACTTCAACAATACTCTCACATCTCTTCTTCTATTTTTCACTTTGAATTAAACAAAATCAACAAGAAACAAAAAAAATCTTATATATAATAAGTTATATAAATATATTTGAGTATCAAATTCACTAGAAAAGTCATTTTTTCACAAACTTCAAGTATTTTTATTTTTTATATATAATTCAGTTACAAAATTCATCAATAATTTCTCTTTTTCATAGGTGATTAGTAATAAAAATATTGTTTTTGATATGGTGTTTATTATATTTTGAATTATTACGTTGATATCATATTATCATACTTGTAATTTTGTTGCTATCATTCATTCTTAACTCAAATTTTGTAGGAAAAATAATTGATCATGAGATAAACATTTAGTTTATGGAAATAAACTTGAAAAAATGAATAATATATATTTTTTAAATAGTTGATTACATATATTAAAATTAAAATTAAAATATTATATTGTAATGACGTCACATCGATTCAACCAATGGTTAAAACGGTTAAATCAATTTAACCAATAACCAGTAAGATTACTAGTTCGATTTTTAAAACATTGGTGGTAGGTACTAGCTAGTAGGTATTAATGAAATATAAGTGTTATGTAGTGACGATGATGACAGGTGCAAAAGAGTGGATAAAATTCATTGAGCCCTAGATTTACATAGTCCCAATGAACCACCACGTATTAGAATTAGCTGTTTGCAATAATAATTGTAAACGACGCACGAGATAAGAATCCCAATGCCAATTAAATTAATTATTGGAAAAGCGTTCTCATGACTTCGGAATTTTCGTGACATCGGCCATGTTAGGGGGATTTTAGGGACACTTTTCCATCGTCCAACTAAACATGTTAATTATTGATTTATATATAATTAATCTGATGTTATTAGCTAGTGACAGCAAATGCTATATTAAGATTAACTTTCACATTATATAAAATAATAAAAAAAAATATTGTTAAACATCCAACATTAAGCCCCATCAACCTATATCCAAGCATTTTGTGATTTTTCGTTCATCCACGATAACTAGTTTAAAGTTGGGATAAAATAATCCACAATGCAATGCGTTATCTCTTCCAAATGTGACAAAAGTGAAAATTTAATGAAATTTGTCTAGCTTATAGCAGTATGTGAGAAGAGTTCGTACCTAGTAAAAAGAGATTCCCTCATGGTGAGATTTCAATCTTCACATAATTAATAATAGTTTAAATTTTAATAATTGTTGAGAGATGGTAAATCGACAACTTTATTTATATCATCAAAAGTAAAACTGTTTTTATGAGTTATAAATCATAATCATGAGTTGCCATTCTAAATTACAGAAATTCTTTTAAAAAATCTTTGGTCCAAACAAAACAATTGTTATATGGATTTTTCGTACAAAGCACCGGTTGATAATTTTTATCACACTAGTGAATTTGATTTTCCAAAACCAATCTTCCATCTATTATAACAATGCAATTATATATGCAAAATCTAAAGTGTGGACAACATGTCAACATAGCATGTATTAAACATTATATATATATATATATATATATATATATATATATATATATATATATATATATATATATATATATTCAATTAATTATGTTAAAAACCAAATATCAATACACTAAACTATTTGATACGCATTTAATCTAATACTGTAAATTTTACGAGTTAAATAATATTTGATCGATTTATTAACTTTTTTTTATTTATCGTACAAAGAAAGTAATCCGTTTGAATCTTCAAATACATGTTTGTCTATGATAATAGCCCAGTAACTTCGAAACGGTAACTGCAAAAATCGATTTGCATCCAAAAAATAAATTAAGTTTGGTCACAATAACCATTCTATTATAGATGGCTGAAGATTTTATATACCACTATTACTGTACCACACTTGTATACCACTAATAAGTAATTGCCACATGTACATGTGATAATTATAATAATTATCACATGTACATAATTATCATATGTACATGTGGCAATTACTTATTAGTGGTACACAAGTACGATACACTAATAGTGGTATAGAGGATCTCACCGATTATAGATCAACTTCTTTATAAGTTTAATAATTCGAATCATTGTAGTGAATATGCGCAACCATATATTATAATTATTAGTTTTTGACGCACGTGTGTCTTTCCTGTCCCATGTTTATATAAGTAATTATAATTATGTTTAAGTTCCTAAGAAATCCAGAGTATATTATAATATCCCCAGTGACCGAGCTCTAATGAAACATAGTAGGGACATTATATAATAACTCTCTCACATACGAGAGTTACCACATTTTGAGGGTAAAGGGTGTACGACCTGTACGTGCGTACGTACCCAGCCAAAAATCAAGTACACAGCAAATTGACAAAATTACCCATTACAAGTCTTTTGTATTTCTATTTTACCCCTCTCATTTATTTTTACATTTCTCTCTCTCTTCTCCCTAAACACACACCACCGCCTCACATTTCTCACCGTCAACCCCCACCCTTTCTCAGGTCGTCGGAACGGCCGGCTAGGAATCGGAATTTCGAGGCCTCCGGCTTATTTCCATCACCTATTACATTAATTCACTACCTATTTCACACACACAATCACATACTTTTCCGTCATTTTTGAGTCCATTTTTGGGTTATTTTGGTTTCATTCCATCTGGGTTTTTCATTTGTTTTTAATTTTCAAGTTTCCCACCGCAAGATCTTTACTTTTGATGCTCCTTTTGTGGGTTTCCATTAGTTTATGTCAAATTTCATTTTGATTTTGATTTAATTGTGCAAGTTACAGAGGATGAGTGGAAAAAAGATGAAGTGTTTTTATTGCTCCTAATATAAATATACTACTAATTAACCTTCTATTTGATGATTTGTTGCACAGGAAAACATAATTCCATTTGAATTTCGCAGCCCAAAGGTATTCACTGGCGAAGGTTGAAGAAGATGCCGAATTGCTTTTATTTTTTTTATATATATTTTTATATAAACTCATTTTTAGAAAATAAGGACAATTTTTGTAGAAAAATATTTAAATTATAAGGAAATTGTATTTTTTTAAATTAAACATGTTCAGTTTAATATAATATTTATAAATAAATTAAGATTAGATTTAATTTTGGTAAAAAAGAATTTCAAACGGAGAATTTATGCATGTAGTAACATTAACCCCTTCACAAATCGTAATTTGGCCGAGCAGGGAACATACATGTATAGTAATATAAGTCCTCCGTAAATCGTAACTAAGTTAAATTTGCTGATTTTAGTATAAAAGAATCTCTAATGGAAAACCTACATGTATACTAACATTAACCCCTCTTTAATTCGTAAACTGGTAAAATTTGTTGATTTTTGTAATAAATAATCCCGAATAGAGAACCTACATGTATAGTAACATTAACACCTCCATTAATCATAACTTCATGAAATTTGTTGATTTTGATGAAAAATAAACCTGAATCCTTCGTAATTTGATAAATATGTCAATAATTAAGAAAAATTAATGATTCGGTCATTATTTCGATCAAATTGTTTATTAGATGGGTATGTAATACTAAGTCCTTCGTAATTTGATAATATGTCAATAATTAAAAAAAAATAATGACTCGATCATTATTTCGATCAAATTGTCTATTAAATGGGTATGTAACAGTAAGTCCTTCGTAAATTGATAATATGTCAATAATTAAAAAAAACTAATGAGTCGGTCATTATTTCGATCAAATTGTCTATTAGATGGGTATGTAACACTAAGTTCTTCGTAATTTGATAATATGTCAATAATTTAAAAAAATTAATGACTCGGTCTTTATTTCGATCAAATTGTCTATTAGATGTGTATGTAACACTAAGTCCTTCGTAATTTGATAATATGTCAATAATTAAAAAAAATTAATGATTCGGTCATTATTTCGATCAAATTGTCTATTAGATGGGTATGTAACACTAAGTCCTTCGTAATTTTATAATATGTCAATAATTAAAAAAAATTAATGACTCGGTCTTTATTTCGATCAAATTGTCTATTAGATAGGTATAACACTAAGTCTTTCGTAATTTGATAATATGTCAATAATTAAAAAAAATTAATGATTCGATCATTATTTCGATCAAATTGTCCATTAGATGGATATGTAATACTATGTCTTTCGTAATTTGATAATATGTCAATAATTTAAAAAAAATTAATGATTCGGTCATTATTACGATCAAATTGTCTATTAGATGGACATGTAACGCTAACTCCTTCGTAATTTGATAATATGTCAATAATTAAAAAAAATTAATGATTCGATCACTATTTCGATCAAATTGTCAAAAAACCCATAACTAATCATTAAAAAATAATTAATAATATAAAATTGCAAAAAAAAAAAAAAAAAAAACCCATAACTAATCATCAAATAAAAATAAATCCTATTTATGATCAAAAACATCAAAATTTGATCGAAATAGTGATCGAATCATTAATTTTTTTTTTAATTATTGACATATTATCAAATTACGAAGGACTTAGTGTTACATACCCATCTAATAGACAATTTGATCGAAATAATGACCGAATCATTAATTTTTTTTAAATTATTGACATATTATCAAATTACGAATGACTTAGTGTTACATATCCATCTAGTGGACAATTTGATCGAAATAATGACCAAGTCATTAATTTTTTTTTAATTATTGACATATTATCAAATTACGAAAGACTTAGTGTTACATACCCATCTAATAGACAATTTGATCGAAATAAAGACCAAGTCATTGATTTTTTTTAATTATTGACATATTATCAAATTACGAAGGACTTAGTGTTACATACCCATTTAATAGACAATTTGATCGAAATAATGACCGACTCATTGATTTTTTTTAATTATTGACATATTATCAAATTACGAAGAACTTAGTGTTACATACACATCTAATAGACAATCTGATCAAAATAATGACCGAGTCATTATTTTTTTTAATTATTGACATATTATCAAATTACGAAGGACTTAATGTTACATACCCATCTAATAAACAATTTGATCAAAATAATGACCGAATCATTATTTTTTTTAATTATTGACATATTATCAAATTACGAAGGATTCAGGTTTATTTTTCATCAAAATCAACAAATTTCATGAAGTTACGATTAATGGAGGTGTTAATGTTACTATACATATAGGTTCTCCATTCGGGATTATTTTTTACAAAAATCAACAAATTTTACCAGTTTACAAATTAAAGAGGGGATAATGTTAGTATACGTGTAGGTTTTCCATTAGAGATTCTTTTATACCAAAATCAACAAATTTAACTAAGTTACGATTTACGGAGGGCTTAATGTTACTATACATGTATGTTCCCTGCTCGGCCAAATTACGATTTGTGAAGGGGTTAATGTTGCTATATGCGTAAATTCTCCGTTTGAAATTCTTTTTTACCAAAATTAAATCTAATCTTAATTTATTTATTTATTTATAAATATTATATTAAACTGAACATGTTTAATTTAAAAAAATACAATTTCCTTATAATTTAAATATTTTTCTACAAAAATTGTCCTTATTTTCTAAAATTGAGTTTATATAATAAAATATATATAAAAAAATAAAAGCAATTCGGCATCTTCTTCAACCTTCGCCGGTGAAAACCTTTGGGCTGCGAAATTCAAATGGAATTATGTTTTCATGTGCAACAAATCATCAAATAGAAGGTTAATTAGTAGTATATTTATATTAGGAGTAATAAAAATATTTCATCTTTTTTCCACTCATCCTCTGTAACTTGCACAATTAAATCAAAATGAAATTTGACATAAACTAATGGAAACCCACAAAAGAGCAGCAAAAGTAAAGATCTTGCGGTGGAAAACTTGAAAATTAAAAACAAATGAAAAACCCAGATGGAATGAAATCAAAATAACCCAAAAATGGACTAAAAAATGACGGAAAAGTATGTGATTGTGTTTGTGAAATAGGTAGTGAATTAATGTAATAGGTGATGGAAATAAGTCGGAGGCCTCGAAATTCCGATTCCTAGCCGGCCGTTCCTACTGCCTGAGAAAGGGTGGGGGTTGACGACGAGAAATGTGAGGCGATGGTGCGTTTTTAGGGAGAAGAGAGAGAAATATAAAATTAAATGAGAGGGAAAATGAGAAAAATGAGAGAGAGAGATATTATAATTTAGTGGGTATTTTGGTAATTTTGAATTGTGATGGGATTCGTACATGTCATACACTTAAAGAAGGAATTAAGGTGACTCTATACTACATAGAGTCACCTTAGAGTGTCCAAACATAGTATATATAAGTATAATTAATTAATACTAATGATATAACCAAACGGCGGGTATACAAACAAAAGATTTTCTTATTCATTTTGCACCCCGAAATTTAGATTTAGCACTTTACACCCTCAAAATATGAAAAATACAGCATTTTGCACCCTCTTTTATTTTTAGACAAAAATTTAAGGGCAATTATAGCTAGTTCAATTATAAATATTTGGCACTTTGCACCCCAAACTTGAGAAATTGACTCTTTGCACCCCCGAAATAAAATTAACACTTATCACCCTCGAATTAAGAACAAATTAACAACTTGCACCTCCGAAACCCATAATCAACACTTAACACCTCAAATTAAAAAAAACTCAAACCCCTCATTTTTTCCGACAAAGTTGATCATCGGGGTGAAAAAAAGGCAAAATAGGTAAATTTCCAATCTGATTGAACAACCTACATTTATATACATATATACAAATTAAATACCATGAATTTGGATTGATTACATCATATAACAAATTAACAAGCCATGAATTATAGCTTGTACAAATTAAACGTGCTTATGCACAACAATTGAGTGAGTAAAAATTGGTAAGTTCAACTTTGTCTTAGATTTTTTTCATCCCGAAGGTCAACTTTGCCGGAGAAAACGAGGGGTTTGAGTTTTTTTTTTTTTAATTTGAGGGTGTTAATTGTTAATTTTGTGTTTCGGGGTGCAAGTTGCTGATTTGTTCTTAATTTGAGGGTGAGAAGCGCTAATTTTATTTTGTGGGTGCAAAGTGCCAAAAATTTATAATTGGATAACCTATTTTGCCCTTGAGTTTTGCTTGAAAATAAAAGAGGGTGCCAAGTGCTATATTTTTCATATTTTGAGGGTGCAAAGTGCTAAATCTAAATTTTGAGGGTACAAAGTGTCTATTTCTCATATTTTGGGGGTGCAAAGTGCAAAAAACACTCGTTTAGTACTGTAACCCATTAATTTCTTTTTTTTTTTTTTTTTGTTTTTTTAGGTGAACCCATTAATTAATCAAAGGTTTTCTCTTTTCCCCTCTCTTTTCTTCGCGTCTCGTCTAAATCCCGCGCTACATGTAGATTTTTCTCAAAGGGAAAAGGGAATTTTTCTTCTTGTCTTCTATACATACACAAACTATATATATATATATATATATATATATATATATATATATATGTGTGTGTGGAGAGAGAAAAGAGGAGAGAGGGGGAAGGGGAGGATGATGATAAAATCATAAAGGAGTGTTTGTTTGATTGTTTTGTCTGTTTCTCTGCAAATAACTGAAAAAGACGAGGAGGAGAAGGTTTGGAGAAGACGAAACAAACAAACACAAGAAGCTAATTGTCATTACAGTTTGTCTTCTTCTCCTAATTTTTCGTTCTCTTTTTTCCTTTTTCGGATTAATATTTGAAATCCTTTCTATCCCCATAACTAGTATATATACACAACTATATATATAAATAAAAACAAATGCCTGTATCTATATTTGTATCACATAGAGTGGGGTTGGGGATTGGAGTTGCTATAAATTTCAGAGAAACCCCCAAAATTCTTAAACCCCTCTTTTTTTCCTTTTTTTTCAATGTAACAACAAAACAAAGGCCAAACCATGGGCTAAAATCCTAAATGAAGAATATTAGTTCATAACTCTTTAATTTTCATTTTAATTTCCTTTTGTTGGAGTTTATTAATTAATTAAAGAGATGGGTGAGGTTGGGGTGGTGAATTTAGACGGCAGCGTTTTAGAGCGTTTCGATTGGAAGTGTTCTCCTCCCCCACCGCCTGATCCGATGTCGTTTAGTGAGGAGTGTTTGTCAGCTGCGGAAGAAGCGGCGGAAGAAGTGGTGAATTGCGTACGACCCACACTTGATACACAGGAGACACGAAGAGACGTCATTGATTATATTCAGCGGCTTATTAAAAGTCATCTTGGCTGTGAGGTGATCCATTTTTTTCTTTTCTTTTAATTTTAAAGTTAATTGCCTTCTATTTTTATTGATTTATTTTTGTTTATGAATAGTAGGTGGTGTGATTCTGTTGAGCTTTATTTTATTACTTTTGTAGCTTCTTTTGTTTAATTGTTTACTTATGTGTGGGAAACTGGTGTTATATTCTATTATTCTTCGAGAATAAAGTATCTTATGTTTAGTTTGATCTTTGATGCTACATTTTAATATTGATTTATTTGTAATTGTGTTTGGTGTGTGTTTTGGGATGGGGTAGGGTGGAGTGGGGGGTTATTTGTTTCGTTAGGATAAATTATGATCAGAGTTTATGTAGTATCTGGCAGTTTGCTTATCTTATTCGATGAGAAGGAGATTTGTTTTCAGGCTTGAGTATTATGTTAGATTCCACTGTCCTAATTACTCTGATCTCACTTTTCCGTTTGTGGAAAAGCATGCCCTGGCACGGCAACAAAATACGCCTACACAAAATTAGTATCTGGCATGTAGCAACATGAAGATGTGACACCCGTGATAGGGGGACCTGGGAGTGCTTAAAGTGGAATATCTATGTCCTCTGGCCCCATTTACAGAGGTACTTTGTGTTTCAGGCTTTCAGCTATATGTAGGTGCAGTGGGATGTATCTTCAAATATGTGTTCGGGATGGACACACTTTCTATTCCGGGGGCCTAGGGTAGCATACTGCCTTTAATTTATGTTACCGAAAAAAGAGTTAGCTTGCTGATATCACCAATTTGTTCAGCCTTGATTTTATTTTTTCATGGTGTGGGGTGAGTTATATGCAAGGTGAGTGCAGATAACTGATGTGATATCTGTATTGAGAAGAAACGCCACTCACAAAGGATGAAAATTGTGTAGGAGCTATTATTCTTTTTGTATTCTGAGTTTTGGGTTTCCTCATGATGGATAAGATGTTCTCCCTACTAAAAAACACTTAAATTGAATCATTTCATAACTTCAAACTAGGGGTCTGTTAGATTAGTTCCTATCAATCATCGGAAGCTGGTCATATTATATGTATATTGAAGTAATAAACCTAGACAATAAGATCATGGTTCTTAGTGTTTACTTTAATCCGAGTAAGTTTTATGTCCACCTTTTATTTGTTGAAGTTGGTGGGCATTTAATTGTTGATGCTTTGGTGTTCGCTTCCTACAGGTTTTCCCCTACGGATCAGTGCCACTCAAAACATACTTGCCAGACGGAGATATTGATTTGACTGCTCTTAGAGGTCCTTATGCTGAGGAATCTTTGGCCCATGATGTTCTTGCTGTTCTACAGGCGGAAGAGCGGAATGAAAATGCTGAGTACCAAGTAAAGGATACCCAATTTATTGACGCTGAGGTAGTCTGCGTTTAATATTCATTAGAAATTTGTTAATGCTCTCAATGTACTTTTGACTGTTTGAACCAACAGTTATTTGGGTTCTTCTTTAATTTTTCATTTATGTGAGTACTTTTTCTTTGTCAAACACGTGACACTCAAGAGATACATTGATTCTGTTGCGAGTTTATCTTTGTATTTTCTTTTGGGGTTTTGTCATATTCAATTTGTAAATTCCGCACCTCAATAGATATTCATCTTGTATGTTCTTGAGATCCTTGGGAGACTCTGTTAAGTTACTCTGTTAAGTTACTTGAATATCTTAACTTGCATTTATTTTGTGGACACCTTATGCTGTTATGTCAGTCAGCGGTACACTTTTAACTTCTTGTGAATATTCTTGACGATGCAGAGGTTTATACTTCGGCCCAATTTTTCAATTGTTGCTTTAGTTTTTACTTCCTCCACTCCCCCCCCCCCCCCAAAAAAAAAAAAAATCTGATTACTATTTTGTATCTCCCATTGTTGACAAACCTCCATTTGAGAGAGTTCTTGTACACAATACTCTTTTGCTTTGTTAAATGGTCATTGTGAAGAAGCTGTCAATTACATGAAGGTTTTGCTTTGGAGAGTGAATTTGTTTGCTTTTCTTTAGATGTTAATTTTACGTTGTGAGGTTTTCAACTGAATATGCCTGTGCTTTTGATGGCAGGTTAAACTTGTGAAATGCCTTGTGCGGGACATTGTAATTGATATATCTTTCAATCAGTTGGGTGGACTTTCCACGCTTTGTTTCCTTGAGCAGGTATTGATGAGTATTTATTTTGGAAAGTTAGTTATCAGGGTTAGTTTGGGTGTGTTTTTCTGTCATGGATAGAATAAACTGCATAATGCTTCCTCTTTCATGGATAGAATAAACTGCATAATGCTTCCTCTTTCATGGATAGAATAAACTGCATAGTGCTTCCTCTTCTATATACTTAATTTATTTCTTTAAAGCAAAAAGCTGCCATAAGTTGAAGCTGTTGAATGACAAAGATTTTGGTGTGTCTTCTAAGTTTGTGTGTTTGAAACTATATATGTATCTTGTTATTTTCGGATAATATTGGCTTAATAATGGTACACTTTTCTGACTTTGATTAAGGCTCGATACCGGTGTATCTCTTCTGAAGTGTATTAAATGTGGCTGCTTTCAGAACGTGGGCAAATGGAGTACTTCAGATATTTGTTTCATCTTCTGAACATCACTCAGTTTAATATTTGCGAAGTAGTGATGAGATTACCATGAAGTAAATAATACTAGTAGTCAAAGGTTTCTTTGATAAAATTGAATGTTTTCCTCCACTCAGCAATTTGTTCCATATCCCTTAAGGTTGGACATGGATAGTGTGATGATTATTGATGGTGCTGTACTCCTTATATTTTTAACTGTCATCTATCAAGTAGGAGTACTATTTAACTTCTATTACCAAAAAAAAAAATAAGGTACTATATGACTTTCGAGATTGCAACCCATGCAATTATAACAGATTGTTTATAACATGTTTGTCAATGCAGGTCGATCGCATTGTTGGGAGAAATCATCTCTTTAAGCGCAGCATTATCCTGGTTAAATCTTGGTGCTACTTTGAGAGTCGAATCCTTGGAGCACACCATGGTTTAATTTCTACATATGCTTTGGAAACACTTGTCCTCTACATATTCCATATGTTCCATTCTTCCTTAAGTGGCCCATTAGCGGTAATTACTACAATTATGCAATATTAATGGTTGTAAGTTATATGATAATCCATGCATTACTCAATTGGTTATGGTTGTGTTGTAAGCAGGTACTCTATAGATTTCTGAAATATTATAGTCAATTTGATTGGGAGAATTATTGCATCAGTTTAAAAGGGCCAGTTTGTAGATCATCTCTTCCTGATATTGTGGGTAAGCGATGTGCTTCAATTTATATAAAAATAGTTTGGGTTTAATATGATTGCAATTTTCCCCACCCCTATTGAAACTGCACTTTTCATTGCTTGTGATTTATGGTTTATTTATTTATTTGCAGTGAAGCTGCCAGAGAGTGGATGGAATGATCTGATGCTTAGCGAAGAATATCTGGAAAACTGCATGGAAATGTTTTCACTTCCATTGAGGGGGATTGAAGAAAAACCTAAATCATTTCAAGCAAAACATCTTAATATCATTGACCCACTGAAGGAAAATAATAACCTTGGGCGCAGTGTCCATAGAGGTAAGGAAAGTTGAAATGACTTTATGAATAGATGGATATTTTGTAGAATTCAGTCCATTGGATGATACTAGATCAAGCAGCAGCTATCTAGTGATTTTTGAATGCCTTGGGAGGAAAGTGGCTCAGTCAACTACTATATGCTTTAGGATATATTGATACATACTCATTCCGTTACTCATCTGCAAATTCTTTTTGGGGAACCCACTAAGATATATGTTACTGTATTCATGACATGTTCTTAATGGAATAAATGGTGCTTCTAATTGTAAGAATGTTAAATAGTTCTTTGGTTCTGGTTAATACTTTGCTTTCTTTTAGGAAATTTCTACCGCATACGAAGTGCTTTCAAGTATGGGGCTCGCAAGCTTTGCCAAGTTCTTTCACGACCAAAAGATAAAGTTGCTGAGGAGATCAGTGATTTTTTTGCAAATACCCTTGCCAGGCATGGACTTCAGCATAGAAGTAGCATCCAACACTTGGTCCTAGAATCTGGCGATGAAGAGGATTTGGCGGCGTCTTTAGCATCTCCTGTTGAATTGTTTTCTGAGGATGATTTGTATCTAAAATCATCGGTCAGTGATTCTGAATACGATTGTGTTGGGGTGGAAGAAAATTTTACTTCAATGTTGAAGAACGAGCTTGACATATATTCTATGAAAGAAGTTTCTTCAGAAATGGCATGTGAAGCTTGCTATTCTGCTGAGGGTGTTGCAGTTTCAGGACACTGTATTCCAACATCTAATTCAAGTTTGAGGAATGGTACATCAAGTTATACCTCAAGCAGTAACTATAGTGCATCTGTTTCTGGGAACCATTGTCAAAAACCTGAGTACTTATCTTCTAAATCATCTGCTGAAAATGGAAACTTAGAAATTGGGAACTTGTCTCAGAAATTCGCCTTCAATTCATGGCTGGAGAACAGAGAGAAATTTGGGGGAATGAATAGTTCATATCATTGGTGTATGGACAACTCACAGGCTGTCTGTGTAACTGGTTCAGGTTCTTCTACTCCAAGCATAGGAGAATCAGAACACTTCAATCCTTTGGCTGATCTCACTGGAGACTACGATAGTCATATTAGGAGTTTGCTATATGGCCAATTTTGTCATGGATTTCCTTTATCTGCATATGAAGTGTATAATCCTCCATCTCTACCTCCTAGGATTCAGTACAAGAAACCTTGGGATATCGTACGTGAGTCAATGCCACTTAAGCAGAATCAATTCTCTCTAATGAATTCACGCATTGTGTCTATGGAACAAAGCGTGTACCCTGCTCCTGTTGATTTCACCTTGCCTGCTAATGCTTTCCGTTCTGAGTGGAGACCAAAGGCACGAGGAACTGGCACTTACTTTCCAAATATGGTAGTGTTTCATTATCTTCTTTTGTGCTCATACCTCTTTTGTTGAGTTTACAATCTTACCCTTTCAAGTTTTTGCAGATTGGTTTTTACAGGGACAAACATTCTCAAGGGAGGGGCCGAAATAAGGCACCGGGCAATCGCAATCAGTATCATAGATATGGCCGTGGCCATATGGATGGCTTTCATCCAGCTTCTGATGAGACTAATAGTTTTGTGACTCGTGAAGTTCTGCCTCCTCAAGGCAGAAGATACCAAGGCAGAGGGAGATCAGATATACGGGGCCAATCTCCTCAGTCAGTTGGAGACACACATTGTAAAATTGAGTTTGGTTCTGTTGGAAATCTTGCACAAGAGTTGATCACGGCTCATGCTAGGGTTGGGCAAATTGAGTTTGGATCTGTTGGAAATCTTGCAAAAGAGGTGATCGCAGGACGTGTTAGTGTTAGGGGTTCAGTCCCGGGTGCTACACTTGAAACACTGGGTACAACAGCAGTGATGAAGCAAGACAGGTAATTGAAACTTCTTTCACTCACTCAGGCTTCTCATTGCACGATATATAAACCTCCTCGGTTTGGATTTTGGTTTCAGGGCTGCAGTAGCGTCAACGCAAGATAAGATTGCAGAGGAGTTTCCTCCACTGGGCTAACTGAATGCTTGAGAAATGATGGTTATTTTGTACAAAAGAGTGAAAAGGGATATGTATTTAGACTAACAGACTTCTGGGTTTTTAGGTAGGTATATTGGCTTTTTTACTTTAGTTTTCAAAATCTTGACCCTTTGGATATCCGTTTCGGCCTGTTCATGACTTTTAAAGAAAGGGATTGGTGGTAAATTAGTGTTTTAGTACTTTTTGGTTGGGTTAGAATTTACCCCTTGCTATTTAAATTCTAATGGCTTAATGGTGGGTAGAGGACTCATGGTAATACAATATTAACGTTCATATTGCAACTGCTTTCTTGTTTCTTTTATATGCTTGTTGATATGAGGAACCTGGGTTTGAATGTTGATAAATCCTTCCATTTCCCTAAATCAGTTTTTGAATCTTTGTTAGTAAATATGGTAAAAGTGATTTTTTCTTGTGGGGTGGGGAAAGAGTTTTATTTGATATATAAGCATTATATCTTTTTGTTTGATTGCTATTTTTTTTTTAACTAGGAAAGTGCACGTACGTTGTACGTGTCTAGTTAATTTCTTTGATATTTTTTGTAAATTAGAGTAAAATTAATTTTATTATGTCATAAAATAAAGTAAATTCATCCGTTTATACCTATTTCATTCATTAGTTTAATTCATTTTTCACCGATTTAACCCATTTTAACTGATTTTATTCATTTTTTACCGTTTTATCCATTTTTATCGATTATAACTTATTTTCATTGTTTTTACAATTTTGTCCTCTTGTTTTATCCGTTTTAAACTAATTTTCAACCGACTTCACCTTATTTTGTCTGCTAAACTTTTTTTCCTTGATTCAAATGTTTTTATCATATTATTCATTTTCACCTATTTCACACATTTTTTCCACTGATTTCACATGTTCTTTTCACCAATATCACCTGAATTTTCATTGATGTATACGTTTTCGTCGACTTTATTCATTTTTTCACCGATTTCACTTGCTTTTCACTATTATAGTCGTTTTATCGGTTTCATCTTTTTTTCATGAATTTTTTCATGAATTTTTATCGATTTCAGGGGTATTTTATTATTTATCATTTTCAACCAAATTTTCATTGATTTCACATGTTTCAATGACTATATTTTATCTATTTCAATTTCACCATTTTTCACGAATTTCACCCGTTTTTCACGAAAAGAATTACATAGAGATTATGCTTGTCTTGAAATTATTGAATATTCTTCATATTTTATATTCTAGCCAAAGTAAAATTACATAATTAGCTAAGTTATAAGTAATTTTATTCTTTCATAGTAAGATGGTGATTCAATTTTAATTTTTTTTTTTTGTAACATAATGATATTTAAGAGAATTTCATTTTAAATATTTATATTTAGAGTTATACTTATGTTGTACTAAATCTTTAAATTAATATTTTCTTAAATAAATATTGATTCTAAAATATAATCATTTTTATATCTTTTTAGGGGCTATTTAAAATAAGAGTGCTAAACTTTTTTTTATTGATTCAAATGTTTTTATTATATTATCCGTTTTCACCTATTTCACACATTTTTTCCACTGATTTCACATGTTCTTTTCACCAATATCACCTGAATTTTCATTGATGTATACGTTTTCGTCGACTTTATTAATTTTTTCACCGATTTCACCTGCTTTTCACTATTATAGTCGTTTTATCGGTTTCATCTTTTTTTCACGAATTTTCATCGATTTCAGGAGTATTTTATTATTTTTATCATTTTCAA
The DNA here is from genome assembly GCA_003313485.2 of Penstemon barbatus. NCBI lineage: Eukaryota > Viridiplantae > Streptophyta > Magnoliopsida > Lamiales > Plantaginaceae > Penstemon > Penstemon barbatus. The sequence goes on along the minus strand of CM064877.1, from coordinate 7,866,931 downwards.
CCAAATTTTCATTGATTTCACATGTTTCAATGATTATATTTTATCTATTTCAATTTCACCATTTTTCACGAATTTCACCCGTTTTTCACGAAAAGAATTACATATGCTTGTCTTGAAATTATTGCATATTCTTCATATTTTATATTCTAGTCCAAGTAAAATTACATAATTAGCTAAGTTAGAAGTAATTTTATTCTTTCATAGTAAGATGGTGATTCAATTTTAATTTTTTTTTTGTAACATAATGATATTTAAGAGAATTTAATTTTAAATATTTATATTTAGAGTGTTTATGACTTATGTTGTATTAAATCTTTAAATTAACATTTTGTTAAACAAATATTGATGCTAAAATATAATCATTTTTATATCTTTTTAGGGGCTATTTAAAATAAGAGTGTTTTCTTAAGATTAAAATTACAAAAATTCATGTAAAAGAGAATTTATAAATTTTAGGAGTTTATATAGGAGATAAATATAACAAGACTTCATGTCTAAATATACCTCTTCAATTTCTTTTATTCTTTTATATTTTATATATTTATTATTTAATTAAATATCACTTAACAATTTAAATAGGGGTATTTTAGTCTTCACAAAAATGTTAAGAAATATTCATGCTTTTATAATAGTATAGATATAGATAAAAAGTAGGTATCTGATTAGCAAACTGAAGAAAAAAGATCTATGAAGTGAAATTCATTTTGCAATGGATGAAGAAGATTAGATTTGCTAGTTACTTTCCTACTGTCTACATCAGTTAAGTTGTACTCGAAAAGAGTCTTTTTCATTAGCTAGAAGGATATTTCGATATTTATTATTATCACTACGAAAGTCCAAAACAATAGCCAGAAATATCAAGCCAAACATTTGCAGCGACCCGGCCGTTGTAGTGATTTGAAATCCTTAGAGGCGAGAATCAAGTTCGAATTCCACTGTAGATATCATATTGGAGAGAACTTATATTATTTGTAGTCTTCGATTCGAGGTATAAATACACAATTTAGACTCTAGTAGATAAAATAAAAAATAAAAAAGGAAGGTAGTGTCACACAGAAATTTTAAATGGAAATGTGTTTTTTTCAGAAAATATGAAGAATATAGGCAAAATTGCAGAAAAGGTCCCAAACTAATTGGCAATTTTGGGTTTTCGTCCCACACTTTATCACCTCACCGAATTTCGTCCCGTAATTTTTTTTTTTTTTGGAATTTCGTCCCGCCGTTAAGTATTAGACGGAAATTGCACACGTGGCTGCTTACGTGTCATGATGACGTGGCAATTAGCATGATCAATTATACAAGATTGCAGAATTAGTCCCAAACTAATTACAAATTTTGGTTTTTCGTCCCAAACTAATTACAAATTTTGGTTTTTCGTCCCAAACTAATTACAAATTTTGATTTTTCGTCCCAAACTATATCAATTAGCCAAATTTCATCCCGTGATTTACCATTTTGCATGAATTTAGTCCCACTATAAATTTCTAATTTAATAAAAATGACGATTCAATCTTTTACATTTTCGTTTCCAAGAAAAATAGTATGAATTTTTGAAACTCCTATGCTCTTTTGAGAAATAAAATTCTCATGTCATTTCATTAGAAAAATATTGTGTGTTCTTTTTTAGTATTAAAATATTATAAATATTTTTAATACTAAAAAAGAACACAATATCAATGTTGATTAGGCGCTAATCAAAATTTCATCAGTACAATTATTATCCAAACTGAAGATTTCTTCCAGAACAAGCATATTTGCAAATTGGGAAATATGAAATTTATTGAGAAAAAATGAAACATTATGAACATGTGAATAACATAGTCAATAATGTCAATATTTATAATATTTTAATATTATAATATTTTAATACTAAAAAAGAACGCACAATATTTTTCTAATGAAATGACATGAGAATTTTATTTCTCAAAAGAGCATAGGAGTTTCGAAAATTCATATTATTTTTCTTGAAAAAGAAAATGTAAAAGATTGAATCGTCATTTTTATTAAATTAGAAATTTATAGTGGGACTAAATTCATGCAAAATGGTAAATCACGGGATGAAATTTGGCTAATTGATATAGTTTGGGACGAAAAATCAAAATTTATAATTAGTTTGGGACGAAAAACCAAAATTTGTAATTAGTTTGGGACTAATTCTGCAATCTTGTATAATTGGTCATGCTAATTGCCACGTCATCATGACACGTAAGCAGCCACGTGGCAATTTAACGGCCACGTGTGCAATTTCCGTCTAATACTTAACGGCGGGACGAAATTCCAAAAAAAAAAAAAATTACGGGACGAAATTCGGTGAGGTGATAAAGTGTGGGACGAAAACCCAAAATTGCCAATTAGTTTGGGACCTTTTCTGCAATTTTACCAAGAATATAATAGGATATATTTCATCTAGCCACTATCCAAAATTAATGGCAAAATTGCAAAAATGGTCCCAAACTAATCACTGATTTTGGATTTTCGTCCCAAACTATTTAATTTGGCGAATTTCGTCCCGTAATTTAATATTTTTTTGGAATATCGTCCCACCATAATTATAAGACGGAATTGCGCATTTGCCGATTAATTATCACATGGCTGCTTAAGGGTCATGACATGGTAAATTTTAACATGAATAATTATATAATATAACAGAGTTCGTCCCAAATTAATTACAAAATTGAGCGTCATTTTCATTAACTTAGAAATTTAATATTGGGACTAAATTTATACAAAATGGCAAATTATGGGACGAAATTTGGCGAGTTGATATAGTTTGGGACGAAAAATCAAAATTAGTAATTAATTTGGGACGATATTCCAAAAAAATATTAAATTACGGGACGAAATTCGCCAAGTTAAATAGTTCGGGACGAAAATCCAAAATCAGTAATTAATTTGGGACGTTTTCTGCAATTTTACCAAAATTAATTTAGGCTTCATGATTTCTCCTTTGTGATTATTGATGGAATAGACTATATAATTCCCATGTGATTTTGTCATTTACGCATGAATTCATGTTTGAAATAATTGGCAACAATATCAGCGCTGTTCACTACAAATCAACTGATTCGTGCACGTAAGTCCCCACCATACAGAAACATGGGGATTTTTAACTAGAGAATGAAGTAAGTCAGAAGTCAATCAATAATATGGAATAGCCAAAGTATTTTCACTAAAGAAAAAAAGGATTTACTAGTTTTTTTTTTTAATTAATTATATAATTACCTTCCATTCAAAATTCTAGTTATTTTTGTGTAAGTGGTGAATTTTTTTTTATAGAGTCGAGAAACATTTTTCTTGGAACATGTAGATTAAATGCGACTGAATTACGATAAGAAGAATGTATGAATATGATCATGAGAAAAAATAACTTTGAATAAAAAATGACATATTAAAAAGACCCCAAGTATTTTATAATGCATAGCCAAGGAATGTGTAATTAAATAATATTCAGAAAGAAATTATTCAAAAGGCATATTCCTTTTCGAATTATTCAACTACGATAATTATGGAGGAAGAAAACTAAGTTTTGGCATCTTGAGAAACTATTGTTTACGCCGTTACGTACTCCAACACTTACAAGTTCAAAGGTTCACGGCACAAGCTGCCAACTCTGTTACGTACTATAGTAGAGTCCTGGTTGAAAAATCAAATAATCAAACCAGTGATCTAATACACTTTCGATATTTTTAAAGTTCAATTTAATCTTAACTCGATAAAGTTATTATAACATGCGAATTGGAATTATATTCGACTTATTCGAGTTCGATCCTCTAAAAATTAAATAAATTTAATAGAGAAATTGAAATTGAATATGTTTTAATAATTACTAGCAAGTACAATTACATTCGGCAATGAGACAGTAGTTTGTTGGCTAAAACTGATGCTCCATGATTAAGAGGTCATGAGTTCAACTATCATTAGTGAGAGTATTTCTTTAGTATAATATTATATTAAGTTTATATAATATTATACTAAAGAAATACTCTCACTAAGAAATACAATATGAATTCTATCATATTTAATAAGAATTTGTCCTACTAGAAACTTACTAAGAAAAAAAAAAGTTAACAAGTAAACTAAGTTAAATTGAAATACAAACCTGTTGTAAAACATTATATTAATAAAAATATTATAGAAATTTTGTTGAGTACAAAGAAAATCCAATAAACTATTAAAATTAGAACAAAATCTGATAAACTCGAAGATCTCGTAATTTAACATGATTTAGATCCCAATGGATCCAGTTCCACCAAAATCTGACCCGAATACAAGACGCAAAGTTAAATTTTTTTTTTCTCCTAAACGGGTTCATGTAAGAGATTCCCCCCTAAAGTGACATAATCAACCCCACCTATGCTTCTTTTCCGTTTTCTTAAACAACTATTTTCTGGTCTTAATCGCTTTCCTCTTCTATCTTAAACCTAGCCAAAATCTACTTACCAATTGAATACCAAAGGGTTGTTTGTTTAGTTTTCTCAAAATTAATTCATGTTTGAGAAAAATAGAAGTGTCTACTTTCTGAAGTAAATTTATTATTTCTGAATTTTCTCAAACTATTTTTTCAAAAGGTCAAAAAAATAAAAAAACAATTTTTTTATACTAAAAAATAATTACAAACTTTATATTAATTTAACATAAAATAACACATTTCTTATACTATTTATCTTAAACAACAAACATAATTTAAAATAAAATCTTAGACATTAAACCATGACAACCACATATTCTCCAAGTCCAAGTAAAAACCTTTTCCACTATGCCGAATAGGAGCTTTTGTCGCTGTAAAATGTCCCATTTATTATAGAAAAGACTAATTCGACAGTCAGAAATTATCAAAAATTAGAAATGTTAATCACCCACTTGTACAATTCTTTTTCCTTAATCGTTCATGCATACTTTTGGACTCTTTCCTCTCTAAGTAAAAACAAAACCAGGTGCCCTGTTTCTAGTGCATCCTTAATTTTACTTCACATGTCTGAATGAGTATTTAATTTCATAATTCCAATTTGATTAATTCTTTAGTTGTCTGTCATTTTCCATCAGTCAAATGGGTTATGGGTAATATGTATTTTGATTGAATTTGGTGGCGGGCATGAATTTGTATCTTTATTCTCTGCTTCTCAGTCTCATCAAAATCATTAGGAAAAAACCTCCACTTTCCTAGATACTTCTCTTTTTCTTCTGCCCACTTCTTTTCTTAGCTGAAAGCGTTAAATAAATTGTATATATACTAATTTCGTTGCATAAAATCTTTATGTAATATTTAATTCCTGAAAAATCTGAGTAATTTTGGAAGAACTATGCATAAGGCGAGGTTTAGTGAATCAGCGGATTATGATGGATATGTTGAAATTGATCCAACCGGTCGTTATGGTCGAGTAAGTTTTTTGTTTTTCTCCATTTATTTTTCTGGGTTTTCTTATGGAAATTAAATAATAAAAGGGTTCTTGAGTATGCTTTGCATCTCCAACTGTTGAATTTAGTGATTGAAAACAAATATTTTACATGTTTGTTTCGAGATGTTACCAGAATTTCATTGTTATAGTATATGATATCTTCTTAATTTTATTTATTTGGAACCATATATAGTTCTTAGCAAGTACCATTAGGACTTCAACATTTATCTAATCTTTGTACTATGATCAGTTTTGATTCTTTCTTTTGGTATTTCAAATTATGGTATTATAAATTTTTGTAACACGAAGAGAATTCTATGTTTAGTAAAGTAATTATAATTTCCGTTCCATTAAGTTAAAGCACTTGATCTTTCTATCTTAAATATGAGATTTCTGTTAATATCATATAGTGATTGTTCATTGCTAAACTCATTGACCAAAGAAAGATGGTTCTTTTACCTTCTATTTCATTTTTTTTTTCTTATTTTAATATTTGACAGTTGGATGAAGTTTTGGGGAAAGGTGCAATGAAAACAGTATACAAGGCTATAGATGAAGTGCTTGGGATGGAAGTAGCTTGGAACCGAGTCAAACTCATCGACTTACTTCAGTCACCGGAGGATTTGCAAAGGTTGTACTCTGAGGTACACCTGCTCGGAACCTTAAATCACGACTCCATTATCCGATTCTACACTTCTTGGATCAACGTGGAAAGCAGAACATTCAATTTTATTACTGAAATGTTCACTTCCGGTACCCTCAGAGAGTAATGTCCCTTTTCACTTCAATCTTGATTATAAAATCTTATATTTCCAATTGTATTAGAAATACTAATACATTTCGTCTTGAATGTAGATGTCATTATCTCAAACATTGAATAAGTCATTCTTGAAGGGATATTAGTTTACCTAATTTGAAGATAATTAGTTAAGAAACAAGTTGTGGTGCATAGTGTGCTTTTTAAATATTTTTTCAATTTGTTGACATTATTAGATTCAACTTGCATGAATATGTCTTATGTGGCTGTGTATTATGGTCTTGAACCAATTCAGTGCATGTAAGTTCGTGGTAGAACCTGACCAGTCCAGTGATCATTTTTTTCCAAGTAAAATAAGAAACACTTCTCTCTTTTTATAAAATTTCTGTCGATTTTACTTTTTGCTTGATTATATGAGCTTGTTATTTTGAGCAAAATTAACAAGTATTAGACTGTTGTATCTTGGGAGACTATTATTTTTGTTAGTTTATTTAGTTCTATAGTCAAATTTATCAGCAATAGTTTTGTTTTATTAATTTCGAAAATCTTTTGCAAAAATGTTTCTAACTACAGCTTGTGTAAAACAACTACATTACAAGAAAATAATATGCCTGTGTCTGCAACTTCCGTACTGATGATCTAGGCCCATATTGGATCTGATAATCAGTTCTGAACTTTTTATAGTTATTGCAGATACAGAGCAAAGTATAGGCGAGTTAATATACGAGCCATAAAGATATGGGCTCGGCAAATACTTGAGGGACTTGTATATCTTCATTGCCATGATCCTCCAGTAATTCATAGAGACCTTAAATGTGATAACATATTTGTCAATGGCCACCTTGGACAAGTGAAGATTGGTGATCTAGGCCTCGCAGCAACTCTACGAGGATCACATAGAGCACATAGCGTTATAGGTACTTACCATTCTCGAGTTGTTCTTCTTTTGCCTAACATAAACCAAAACCAAAATGAATGATAAATATTCCGGTTCTAATTTTTATAGGCACACCGGAATTTATGGCTCCAGAGATGTACGAAGAAAACTACAATGAACTAGTTGATGTATATTCATATGGGATGTGTGTTCTAGAGATGATAACTTCTGAATATCCTTACAGTGAATGCACAAACCCTGCTCAAATTTACAAGAAAGTGACATCGGTAAGATCATAGTTTCCAATTTGCCAGAAAAATAATGTAAAAATGATGAGAAATTGAAATAAATGCCACTTTTTTTCTTCCTTAAAGGGTAAAAAGCCAAGGGCATTTTACAAGGTACAAGACTTGGAAGCGCAAAGATTCATTGGGAAATGTTTAGAGACTGCATCGAAGAGATTGTCCGCGAAAGAACTCATGCTTGATCCATTTCTTGCTGTTGATCACTTTAATGACCTTTTAGAGGCGAGTCTCGAAAACCAGAAGCCCTTTTTGAATGAAAGTTTTGAACTTGAGCACCTCAATTGGAATGATGATATCCCGAGGACTAATATGACTATTACTGGGAAGTTAAACCCTGAGGATGACACTATCTTTCTTAAAGTGCAGATTGCTGATAAAGAAGGTATCTCCGAGTTTTATGACAGGAAACTTTTTTTTTTTTTCCCTTCACGTTTATTCTCTGTGTTTCTTTGAGTTGCAATTTTTTCTGAAGATTCTAGAATGTTTTTTCTGAAAATATACACTGATGCTCCTTTTCAGGTGATGTGAGAAATGTGTTTTTTCCGTTTGACATTGTTAGCGATACCCCAATGGATGTTGCAAATGAAATGGTGAAGGAATTGGAGATTACGGACTGGAGACCAGCAGAAATAGCAGATATGATCGATGGGGAGATATCTGGCTTAGTACCCGATTGGAGGGCGGAACATCCTCCTCAGCATGTACTAAGTTATCAAGAAGATGATTACGATCACCATAATCCTTTCTCACCTTCTTCATCATCACAAGTGTCAGTCTTGAATTCAATCGCATCTCAGAGGATTTACGCGAGACCAGAAGGTAGATTAAGGAAAGGGATAATCACTTATAGAGGTTACGTGAAATTACAATAAGGTTTACCAAAACCTTCTTTACTATGAGTTTCACCTTACAAGTATCCACTGCAGTTTGTCTCCATAACGTGGAAGAGGTGACTTCGTCGATAAAATTTAATAACATGCCCATTATACCCTGGGTTAAGTAAAATTTGGTTTTCACCAATTTTTTAGGACGAAAATACCCTTATATTTGGAGGGATGTTTTTGTAGTTACACGTATCCTCTGTGAGTGTGTAGTAATTATTCCCGAGCTAAATGCAAAAATACCCCCTGTGTGTTGCCTAATTGGCGGAAACTTTATTATCAAAAATCCCTCTGTGTTCTTTTTTTATTAGCGAAAAAACCCATTTGAAATTCCTTCATATATCAATAGGGAGTTTATTGCCAATTTTCAAACTTAACAGGGGGGTTATTGTCAATTTTTTTATCTGAATAGGGGTGTCTTCGCATTTTTTGGTGGGGGTATAAAATTGTCATTTTACCTGCAAAATATGCAGGAGGGGTTTTTTTTGCTATTAAAAGAAAGCACGGAGGGATTTCCGGTAATATATATGTCATTTTTTTCTTCTTCTGCTAATTAGACATATCATAGGGGGTATTTTTGCAGTTCACTCAATTATTCCTTAAGAATATAATCGTGTCTTCTAATTTTGATCTCATGTTCCTTCCCCATGTTATAGGTTATGCATATAATCGGAGTCGTAATTAACAATAAAATAATATCTTGTTGTAGATGACTTGTATGATGATTCGAGCTCCCAGAGCTCATCGCACTCCGAAAAGTACTCCAATTGGGCTTACTATTCCGCAGAAAACGATCCCACAACGAGCCCAAGAAAACATAACCTTGCAACTTCCGAAGACAAGCAAAGTCCTTCGCGATTCTATCCTGGGGAAAGTGCAACTACTGGGCAATATCTTGCTAAAATTTACGAAGCTACCACTTCTAAGAATAACAAGTTGAAGATGGAAATGCCTAAACTGACAAGAAACAGGTCTCTAGTAGATACACGTAGCCAGTTGCTGCACAGGTCGTTAGTCGAGGAGGTTAATAGAAGACGATTGTTTAATACTGTTGGCGCCGTAGAGAATATAGGTTTTCAATCCCCATTTGAAGTTTCCAATAAGAATACACAAAGAATGAATGGTGCTTCGTCTATGAGATTTACAAGTCATTCTAAAAGGGAGGACCAAAGATCCAAACGAGTTTAGTTTTCCGTCTACTATGAGTGTGATTGATCACGGGGTATGTTTGTAAATATAAATAAACGAGCTTGTGATTAAGTGCATCAAAGCTATATATGCTCCTTGTTTCTTATTGTAAGTATATTTTTAAATTTGTTTCCGTCATTTTAATTATTTGTAATGTTATCATGTTTCTTGATCTTTATTACAGTATTAATTATATATGGCGCACCTCGTGCCATGGCTTCCGTGTGCTTCATCTGCAACCGTTGGTTATATTCTTGATTAGGATGGGCATGATTGAGTATGGGGTGGTTGGATTTTAATTATCAGTTTTAATACTTGGATTGTAGCTTCTGTGAATCTTCAATTTCCATTTTTGCTTAGGAATCTACATTAACTTTATAAAGTTTGTTGCATAAAATTTGTCAAGTCTTTTTGGCAGGCATATATATATTGAATTAGGTTAGGTGTGTGCTAAAGGCCATCCTGTTTTGGAAACAGCAGATCTTCTCCATGATCATCCCATCCTTTTTTTGCACAGAAATTAATTAATTAATTATTTGGTCTTCTTGGATTGGATTAGTTATAATTTTCATTTGTATTTTGTCATATAAAAAGAAGACTTTAATTAGAAGTCAACAGCCTAATCTCATCATTTTTGTCATATATATATATACAGCATATTAAGTTAATCTAGTTCCCATTATCTGCTTTTGCATGCTATGTCAATTTGTATTTTGGTTAGTAGACCACTTCAAACATATCCAATTCTAATTTTGCATGTCCACTAACTTGTGTCTTTAAATTAAAACTTTGTGGTGGATCCTACCTAATTATGAAGTTCCACTTTTAAATAAAAGGTAAGCATTCTTTTCTTTTTTCTCCACATAAATTAATTTCTAAGTCTCAACAATAATATTGTAGGAGTATTTACAAAATTATACTATTAGAGATTAGAATTTTGATTCAAATGCAATATAATTATATTATAACAAGTCAGCATTTCATGACTTAGTTAAACCAAATTGAATTTGATTTTTTCCATGAGGGTAAACTATCTCAAAGAAAATGTATGGTCCCCACTCCCCAATATCTAGATCTTGATTTTATGTGTGAAAACAAAACTATTACGTAAAGCTAAAAGAAAGTCAAGCCAAAAAAAAGTTAGACCAAAGTTATTTATAAATTTCTATTTAAAAGAGTTTACGAATCAATTGTTATTTAAATATATATATATATATATATATATATATATATATATATAGTTTTAACACGATAATGAACTGAAATTAATTAGTTATCTTGACATCCCCTTTAGTGCAAAAAAATCATAATGTCGAGCAACTCTATAAGTCCAAATAGACTTTTCAACACATTTAAGAAAATAATGTGTCTGCCGTCCATTGATCAGAATTTCGGTACACAAAGGATCTAATATCTCGTGCAATTGTCGCACGTACCACATTTAATTGAATGTACAATAAAATATTCCTTTCTCCGATCACCTAACTTTATATTTATTTAATTGAATCAATAAGATTCTTAGTAGTAACATATTTTTATTTTTTATTTTTTGAGAGGCTTTGTAGTAACATATTAAGTAATACATATATCAAATACGCTTTTTTTTTTTTTTTTTTGAAGACGAACATATATCAAATACTCGAATGACGGCTATTTGCAGTGGTTAGGAGGCTAAATCTTCTTTGTTTAAGTCTCTAATTTTGTGTGATCAAGTGCATTTTATAATACTAGAAAAGTGCACGTAAATTGTACGTGTCTAGTTAATTTTCATGGATATTTTTTATAAAGTGGAGTAAAAATAATTTTATTATGTCACAAAGTAGAGCAAATTAATTCCTTTTTAACTTATTTAATTAATTAGTCTAATTCATTTTCACTTATTTAATTAATTGGTTTAATTCATTTTTCACCCGTTTAACCTGTTTTTAAGCAGATTTTATTCATTATTACCAGTTTAATATTTTTTTTATTGTTTTACCCATTTTTTCTATCGATTATTACTTATTTTCGCGGTTTTTACGTATTTTGTCCTTTAGTTTTTTCCATTTTAAACATTTTTATACCGGTTCCACCTTATTTTGTCGGTTAAACTCTTTTTTATTTTCATTGATTTCACACATTTTTTTTAGTAAATACCTGTTTTCATCTATTTCGCATACCACTGATTTCGCATGTTCTTTTCACCAATTTCATCTGAATTTTTATTGATTTGACACGTTTTCACCTACTTTATTCATTTTTCCATCGATTTCACCTGATTTTCACTGATGTTGTCGTTACGCTGGTTTCGTCATTTTTTGAAGAATATAACCGAATTTTTATTTATTTCACATGTATTTATCGATTTCAGGTGCACTTTTTTACTTGTTTCAACCAAATTTTCACCAACTTGGCCAGTGTTCAATGATATCACCCGAATTTTCAACCATTTTCAACCATCGATTTGACAAAAATTCATCGATTTCACCCTTTTCACCCAATTGCACCGGTTTTCACGAAAAGAATTCCATGAAAAATTCGAGGTTATGCATGTCTTGATATTATTGAATATTCTTTATATTTTATCTATTCTAGTCGAAGTAAGATTACGTAATTAGCTAAATCATAAGAATTTTTTTTATCTTTCATAGTGAGATGCGATTCAATTTAATTTTTTTGTAACAGAATGATATTTAAGAGAATTTCATTTTAAATTTTTATATTTAGAGTATTTATAACTTATGTTGTACTAAATCTTTATATTAATATTTTCTTACTTAAATAAATATTGGTTCTAAAATATAATAATTTTTATATATATTTGAGGGGCTATATTTTTTTATGGTTCGTTTTTATTTATTATGAGAGAAAAAAGATCAAAATTATAAAAATTTATGAGAATCTATAAATTTTGGGAGTTTATGTAGGAGATAGATATAATAGGACTTCATGTCTAATTATACATCTTCAATTACTTTTATGTATTTACAATTGAATTAAATATCACTTTACAATTTAAATAAGGATATTTTAGTCCCGTAAAAAAATTAATAAACATTCATGTTTTTCTAATAGTAGAGATGGTATAGTTAAAAGTTTAAATTCACAAAATGCTTTAACAGAAATTAAGATATGACTTCTAAGAATGGCAATCGGTGATTATATAAGTTTGTTAAGTCCCCTAACTGCCATTCTTTTACGGACACATTATTTTTTATTGATTTGCAGTTTTCGTTATATATATATATATTTATTTATTTATATCCATGCGACAAAATTCAATCAAAGCTAGCCAGAATATGAGGCTTTCTGTTTTGTTCTGAGATAGGATTTTGACTCACTTCACCCAAGCACTTTCTCAAGTCTCAGGTATCAACAAATTAACAAACAATTTCTGCTTAGTTTCTCTTATTTTAATTAATACATTGATTCCTTAATTTAATTAAATGGGTTTACTCAAAAAAATAACAATACTTACGGTAGTCATAAAAGCCGTGGTTAGTGATTTTTAGCATGCCTAATATTTTTTGTTTTGATAATTTTTTGAATAAGTTATGCCATACAGCTTGGAAATTCTTCCATTTTTTTAAGCATAAAAAGGAAAAGAATTCATCTTCTTCTTTATACAGCTAAAACAACCTCCAATAGAATGATTGAGCTTTTACTTTAGACAACAACTCAAAAGTGGTCTTTACTTTGTTCTACAAGCTGCCTTATCTACAAATTTTGGTGATTGCACTATTTAAATTTTGTGGACATCCTCATTTAATTTATGACAGACACTAAAGTATTAGTAAGAAGTAAATAAATCAAAAAGAGGAAGCACAACCTTTTTTCTGTTGAACTCCAGGATCTTCAGAGCTAGCTGTCAGACACAATTTTAAATTGTACTGAACATTAACTTAAATTCCATTCTATATAATGGCACTTATATGATCCGGTCTGATTTGAGCCGGTATGTGCCAGAGAATGTTAGGTATTCTGACAGTTATTTGACCATTTGATTTATCAGATCAAAATTTCACTCATTTTCTCAAGCTTAATCCAAGTTAAATTATTTTAATGAGTTTACATAATTTTTTAAATCTAAAAAGTAGTGATAGTCTAAGATTTCATTCACGGTGCTATAAATTGAATTGATTGCATCATGTCATATTCAGTCGCTGCACAAAATAATCTCTACTAATCTAGACTATATACAAAGATTCTACTTACAAACACAAGGCAAAAGGAAAGGACTAAAATTATAGTGTATATCTTGTATCCTATCATGCCTAAATGATTTGCACAAACAAAATTTGTAATGTGATAGACATGGAAACACAATATATATACATTCAAGAAAAGAAAGTAAGCATTATATTAGATAAATTACATACATTAATCCATATATATGATGTAAAACTTTTATGGACTACTAATACAGGTACTTACATCTTTAAAATTACATTGAAAAAATAAAAATATACTCAATAGATGAATAATAGTATATATTAACTACTAGTAGTAATTTTGTGGCATGTTGAACCAGATTTGTTCAAATGCCTTGATGATAAGATCATGATACTGATTTGAATTTAAAGAAAGATAACATGCCAAAAGTTCTTCCAAATCCTTTGATGCTCTTATATTATTCTCCACAATCATTTCCATCATTGATTCCCTGAAATCCTGTTCTGGATCCAAAGATGCCTTCACTATTGCAAAACTCTCCGAATAAAACAACCTGTTCACGTTCTTCCGGCCCTGACTTTCGTTTTTCTTGTTTGGAACTTTATTATTATTATTCCAGCTACCCTTAATCTTCACTCCACCCGAACGTGACACCGATTTTCTTGACTTTTTTCTTCTGTCCGCATGAAGTTTGGTTGAAGATGACCGAGGGGATTGTTTTTGAGAGTTGATAGTTTTGGTTAAGATTGGTGGAAGTTCGGGATCTGATATCATATCGAATTCTGACAATTTCTCGATATTTGTAGATACATACGACGTTTGCTCCATGTCCATTATGATGTCAGTGGCTGAAGAACTCAACTTACAACTGCTAGAACTCGACCATGAGGCGGTCGCTAAATCGTTAAATGATCGAAGTGGGATATCGAAAGAATCGGGAGATTCGAGAAAATCGTGATCAGGGGAAGTGGGCAAATCGATGCAATCGGAAGAAACGGAGGAAGGGTTGATTTGTATTGGAGATGGCTTGTAAATAGTTTTTCTTTTTGCTCTTTTCTTTGATGATTTTCTCGGAGGTTCATGAGGAAAATGTGTGTCGAAAATATTTGGTGAAATGTATTCTGTGGTTTGGTAGAAGGGTGATTTTCTTGGGTTCTGGAGTTTTTTGTTGATGGATTGAGGAGAAGGGTTTTTGGTTTTGTTCATGTCTCTGAGTTTGTAGAACCAGGCATTTGGCATCATATCTGATAATCTGAACTTGTAATTTCCCATTGGATTAGTTTGGAATGTGATTTTGAGGAGTGAGTTTATTATAATTATATAGGGAATGAATGAATGAGATAATTAATTAGTAGATTTCAGAGTTAATTGTCTGTCAAATTTACTCTGCTCTGTAGTCTGTACTACATAATCATATATAAGAAAAGAAAAGAATGATGGAAAATGAATTACTAGAATACATAGAATGATTTAAAAGCTGGGAAAAGGTTGATGCATGCTTTAAGGAGGAAAAAAAAAATGATAGAGGGCCCCTGTGGGAAACATTGGCATGCATGAAAGCGAGTGGAGGCAAAAATATTGTCCTAAAGTTGTAAGTAGTAAAACTCTGTTTTGATGCATTTTAACTATGCTTTTGATTTTCAAGTTTTTAAAATCCAAAACTTTCAATAAAAAATAGGGTAAACACCACTAATGGTCTTTCTTATCATTAAATTAAATAAATATAGTTATAAAAAGAAGGCCTTATATATTATAAAGAAAATAAAAATCTGATTCTTCTTACAATTATTAGGATTTTTTTTATAGGAATAATGCACTAAATAAAGAAAATGCTTGTATTGTAATTAGAAGAAAAGTGCATGTACGTTGTACATGTCTAGTTAATTTTATTGGTATTTTTTGTAAGTTAAGTAAAATTAATTTTATTATGTCATAAAATAAAGTAATAAATTAACCCGTCTTCACCTATTTAATTCATTAGTTTAATTCATTTTTCACCAATTTAACCTGCTTTTTAACCGATATTATTTAATTTTACTAGTTTAGTCTTTTACCGTTTTACCCATTTTTAGTTTTTACAATTTTGTCCTCTTGTTTTATCCGTTTTAAATTAATTTTCTACCGGTTTCACCTTATTTTGTCTGTTAAATATTTTTTTATTGATTCAAACGTTTTTATAATATTACTCGTTTTCTCAACTTCGCCAGTGTTCACCAATTTCAGCCGAATTTTCATTGATTTCTCATGTTTCAATGATTATATTTTATATATTTCATCATTTTCCATGAATTTCACCCATTTTTTCACGAAAAGAATTACATAGAGGTTATGCATGTCTTGTAATTATTGAATATTCTTCATATTTTATATTCTAGCCAAAGTAAAATTACATAATTAACTAAGTTATAAGTAATTTTTATTCTTTCATCATAAGATGGCTATTCAATTTTTAATTTTTTTTGTAACATAATGATATTTAAGAGAATTTTATTTTAAATATTTATATTTACAGCGTTTATGACTTATGTTGTACTAAATCTTTAAATTAACATTTTCGTACTTAAATAAATAATGATGCTAAAATATAATAATTGTTATATATATTTTAGGGGCTAGTTAAGATAATAGTGTTTTCTTAAGATCAAAATTACAAAAATTCATGTAAAAGAGAATTTATAAATTCTAGGAGTTTAGGTAGGAGATAAATATAATAAGACTTCATGTCTAAATATACCTCTTCATTACTTTTATTCTTTTATATATTTAATATTTAATTAAATATTACTTTACAATTTAAATAGGAATAAGTATAAGTAGATAGATAGAGATAGAGATAACAAATGAATAGTATCAAGCAGAACTCTGAACCCAAAACTCCAACATAAATTGCAATTCCTTAACCATCCAACCAACAAACCCAATATATTTATTTAATCTAGGTATTTTCAGTCTACATATAGCTCCGCCAGTGGAGTTAACGATAATTTTCCCCTTATAAAACTTCAAGTTACCTTTATGTAATTCAAAAAAGAAAAAAGAATTTTACTCATTTATAATCTTATAAAAGTTTCATACGGCCTCCTAGGCATTTTTAAACTTAAAAAGATACGAATTGATAAAACTACCCTTTTTATATTTGAGACTTTACCCTCATGAATTATGATAAATGTGACACTTTACCTCCCTGTGTTTTGATAAATGGTCCACTTTATTCAATATGTTACTGTTACAAAGATATTTCATGTCCACTCTCAGTTTTGACGAGTGGTTTATACTTTCCGGTTGAAGGAGGTAAATTGATTATTTAAAATGTTTTCAGATAGGGTAAAAGCTTGACCTCAAGACGTCTAGACAGCTATAAGATGAAAAAGAATTGACTACTAAAAATATTTATGGTGGATTACTCGGGGAAAAAACCAACTTATTATATCCAATAGTTCCTAAGGTTTTTCATATATATATTTTTTTAACCGGGATTTCCTCTGATCCAGTTTTTAAAAGCGTCATTATGCATTATGATTAAGATCTTATGATGGATTATAATTCGTTTAATGCTAAAAACAATGGCCATTATGGGCTCTTTTTGCTTTTGAACTGTTTAAAGTTCATGAATCCCTGGCGTGCTAGGCCATATGTTGATTAAAAATAGTTCGCAAATTATAATGAAAATGATTATTATTTACAAACTTATTACAACATTGTCCATCAAATGAATATATTTATTGAGTGTTAGCCGTTTTTATCAATTGATAAAATCGCGTATTAGGTGGTGATGTCGTAAAAAATTGGAGTTTAATTATGACTTGATCATAAATGTCCTGCCAAATGCATGTTGACATATAATCTTAATTTAACCAATGAGATTTCTGGTATGATCGATATGTAAATTTAATATTTGACCAAACTTTAGTCTGTTATATGTTATAGTTCATCGTAAATAAATCAAGTGAGCTGATGTATATTTGATAAACGTAACAATCGAATTTGATTCTTTCTTTATGTAGAGTCCAATGTTAGATTAGATTATAGGTCTTATTGAACTTTCGCTCTATACTATACAGTATACACTCTGACTCACTTATTGTATTAAGAAAAATGGGCCTAAAGGAAAAAATAGCTAAAGTTTGAGAAGAATTTGGTCCATAAAAGGCCCAAGTTGCCATTGGATTAATATTTCCACTGAATCTGTCAAATTACA
Source organism: Penstemon barbatus (assembly GCA_003313485.2). Taxonomy (NCBI): domain Eukaryota; kingdom Viridiplantae; phylum Streptophyta; class Magnoliopsida; order Lamiales; family Plantaginaceae; genus Penstemon; species Penstemon barbatus. The sequence continues at coordinate 7,849,177 of CM064877.1, read as the reverse complement.
ACTTTTACTATCCATTGATGTTTATTGCTGAGCAGTGAACAACCAATTTGACTCTTTCAGTCAGTGAGACAAAGTTGGGGAATTCTATAGAATATCATATCATTATATGATTAAAATCATCTCTATTTCTTTTTTCTTTCTGGGTGCTTGCCATGTAACTAGTTAATACTTTTAAAAAAAAGCCCAAGTCCTTTTCAATTACATTTTTAGTACTTGTGCTCAGTTTTTTTAGGAGAATGGCAAAATTATACTAATTTAGAGTATTTTAATCCAATAAACTGGGTCATAATATCTGAAAATTTAATCGTCCATCTTTTAGACTCACCACATTAGATCACTTATCTTCTCGGTCAGACTCTTTAATCCCAAGATATTAGTTTCAGTCTTATTTAGAAAGATAACCGAATGATACATAACTTAAATTGAAGGCTACATGATAACTTTAAAAGATAAAAAGAAACTCAATATGTTGCATCTAAATGATTAAGAATTCTAGAAGAAAAAAGATCAAGAAAATTATGACAAAAAATTGTCTGAGAAGCAGACCAAGTAAACCATTTTAACAAATGAAAAAAATAGTCGAGAAAGAGAAGTGATTTCAACTAATAAATAAACATTTGAGATGGCTGAAAATGAAAAGTTCCATCTTATGGTATAGCACTAATTACTTTGCAACTTAAACCAGACGTGAAATCCACACATACATAATATAGTATATACTCTCCCCCTTTGTTTTAGCTCTTATATATATAAGAGAAGTGTTCATACGTAAACGCACAACACCTTCAAACTCCTATTTTCACCAAGTATCTGTGTGTTGTAAATAAAGCATTAATTAGAGCAACTACATATATATAAACCAAATTAACAAAATGAGAATCAAGAATCTATCTTCTTCCTTCAAATGCAACATTTCCAAACAAAGCAAGAAAGTACTCCGTCTCTTCGTATTGATCAAGCTCCGTAAACCCGTCTTCCTTAGAGCTCACCAAATTCGTCGGTCGGCCAAGAAGCCCGCCGCCCATGAAGGTCATCACTCAAAACTCGTGTCGTTTTTCCGTTGTTCAAGGCCAAACGGAGACATGGACCGAGTGACGGAGCTCAAGAGTTTTTCGGAAAGAAGCCATCAAAAGGCACCGTGCCCGTCGCCCATAACCCCGGCGTATATACGAATGGGTGGCACTAGTAAAAGGGAAGTAGTAGTTATTTCGGAGAAAGATGATAATGAAGATGCGTGTAGGAGCTTCGAGAAGTATTTGGTAGAGATGATTGTGGAGGATGGTAAAATGAGAGACCTGGTTGATGTTGAAGAGTTTCTGCAATCTTGGAAGAATATCAAGTGTCCGTTGTTTGTCGACTTGGTCGGTCGATTCTATAAGGAGCTGTGTAGAGACTTGTTTTCTAATAGCAATAGCAGTGAGAAGGAGACTTATATCAAAGTATCCAAAAACATGTAAAGAATCTGGAATCATATTCTAAAGCTGTGTTTTAATTTCTACACTTGTAACAGCAAAATTTATTTATTTATTTATTTTCAGAGGTTATGAATTATGACAAGACTCAAGTTTCAGGTGAGATTTTGCTGGAATTGTATATGTCTTTCAAATTATACCCAATTGAACTAAATGAAGTATAACTCTGTATCCAAAATTCTTGTACTATTTTATAATTGGGGTTAAATGCACAATCTCCCCCTAGGTTTCTAGAGAAACGGAAACCCCTTCCATCTTTGATCTCCACTCAATAGAACTAATTATACTACTGTTAGTTAATTTGCAGGTCAATCATATTTATATAAATCGAAGCGTGTGTGTATAAAATATAAGTCGCAATCTATACTAAAATTATTGGCAAAGCTACATTACTACTATTATATTTCCTATAGAAAGCAAGTTCATGCTCAATCAAACTAGTCTACAGATAAATCCACAAGTAAGAAAATGATAAAATCTGTATAGATACTCAAAAAATAAAACAAGGCTTACAATTCAAAATTTAGGAGATAATTCAATTAAAGAACATAAATCATTTCAATGTTGTTATTACCTTCAAAATACACTCTGAGAGGACTACATCCTGGTTTGGGTTTTCAGACGCATAAACACATCAATTGACCTAAATTTATAGAATTTGGAAACATTTTCTGAAAAATCGGGAATTTAGGGGTTTAAACTATAAATTCAATTTCTTGCTTATCCAGCAACCAGAAGCTGAGAAGCATACAAAATAAATGGTGAATTTTAACTGATTCTGACCCAGAACAAAGTAGATCATAGAAAGCGGCTTTGCTGCGGGCTGAAAGGATATAAACAAAGGCCCAATATTGTTATCTTATTTGTTGAAAGGATATAAACAAAGGCCCAATATTCAATCACAATTTGTGGGCCTATGAGTATGGGCTTATTTAGAACTGCAGCCTTGGAAGATTATTATACAAGAAAAGGGGAAACAAATAAATAATTAATTCAAATTTTCCTATGAACCGTCAATTTTCTTCCGGGTCTGTCTTAACTTTCTAAGTGGAAATTAAATTTTCTCTTATTTCTAATTAACCAATGTAAGACTAGTTCAGTGGAAGTAGTAGTCCGAGTAGGCCCCACTTTTATGTCAAATCCATGCTAAAAAATAGATTAACACTTTAACAGAAAGTTTTCATAATAATAGTATAGGTTTGCTCAGAATGAAGTAAGTTGGGGTTGGGCTTAAGACCTAACTACTCTTTAAGAAAAAAAATTTAAGATCCTAGAAACAAAACATCAATTTAGACATGCAATTAATTCATGGGGCTCTGCATGCAAGGAATGGTCAATAATATAATAGATATATTTCACAAAATAAATAGTTGTACTGTTTCCCATAAAGTTGGGTTTGGAAGAAGCAATCTCAGTGAAAAACATTGCATGATATTTCCATGTTAAGGACACTGTACAAGCACAGAATATGTAATTATTAATTATAAACCACCAAAACCCCTCACGTACCAAAATATTACTATGTATAACTTGTACAATATTCTTGCTTTTTAATGTTTTGTCTCCATCTTTTTGCCTTTGGAATCTAACAACAATTAATTCATAGATGGGAAAGGAAGAAATCAATTGGGTCTTTCAATAATCCATTTTTCTGAATTGTGAAACTCTTGCTACAAAATTATCTGCTTCCCTAATTTAATTTGATATAATAAAAAATCATTTAATTTAATGCAAATTAGAATTTTTAACGTTTCCGGAAGTGTTATGTGGATACGATCGATAATCATGTAGTATATATAGAAAATATCTGGCTACAGATTAGTTTTGAAAAGTCTAAAATTGAGTAGTTTATTCACTTAACTTATGTCTTGAGTCTCTTTTAGTTACAAGTCATTATCTTGAACTATTTTGAGACACACATATACACGGAAAAAAAATATGTAAATTACGTACCTCTAATGTAATGAAACAATTCTTATCCTACAGCGGGTTTGTCCGATCCCAAAGTAAGTACATGGCAAGTGCAATACACTTGCTCTAAGATTGAATGTAACTATTAGGAGAGTGATCAATTACAAAACAAATACAATACTCTTGTTTGGTGGTTGGATGATTTTGGCAAACTTTAACAAGAATTTTTCAATGTAATGTTTAATTATAAAAATTCCTCTTACGTACTAAGTATATATTATGAAAAATCTCCATCAGGTTTGTCAGGATCTTACAATTAGTATCTTAACTCTGAAAAGTTTCAATTTTGCACATGGAGGTTATTTGTAATGTTTGTAATATATTATAATATTTTAAAATTTGTGTGCTAATTGTAATATCTCATAAATTCTAAAAATTGATAATTATATATTTACTACCAAAAAATTAAATAAAATTATATAATTGCCCATAAGATTAAATTGATATCAACATAATCGTATTACATATTCATTAACTAGAAATTTTCTATTTACACATTTGGTTAAATAAGAAATATGTAATTAATTTTTTAATATTTATTGAAAATTTTGGGCAATTTTATAATTTTATCAATTCCTTTGGTGGTAAATATAATTATCAATTTGTAATTTATGTGATATTACATTTAACACCTAAGTTGTAATTTCTTATAAGATATTATAAACATTACAAATAATCCCCCAAGTGCAAAATTAAAACTTTTTTCCAAGGGTACAAGACTGATTGTAAGATGACGACAAATCTGAGAAAAATTTTCGTAATACCCAATGCATGATGGAGTTTTTTATGATTTTCGTAATACCCAATGCATTAAATAAAAAAATACATAGTATTTCATATATCAATGATGTTAAGGAAAGACTAGCTCAATGTATCAACGCCAATTTAAAAGTTTTTAGTCCCAGTTAAAGATGAAATGTGAAAAATAGAATAAAGAACCTAATATAGTTAAAATGAAATGAGATGGGGAATACAGCAAGGGGAGTTGTTGGGTGTTGCTTTGTTTGGGAATTGAAGAAAGACAGCCTAGAAAAAAAAGGCAGTTGTGACGCTCAAAATCTCAACCTCCAAACATGGCAAAACTGAGGAATTGACCACACCATTCCGGTCCCCATCTTTTTTTCTTTCTTTGTTTCTTGTATACTAGGCACCGACGCGACATGCCTAACTTCTTAATTTTCTGAAAATTGTAAGAAAATACTCCACCTTTCCCATTATTTTTTTACTCCATTAGTTAAAGTATTCGGTCAAAATTTTCAATCATTTAAGTAATTTATCATGTCAAATTATTCACATTTATGATTTATTAAACTTTTAAATATTAATATATATAAATATCATATAAAATTATCAACTTATTAGTGAAATATATTTATTAAATAATTTATTATATTTTTTTATAAATTTGATCAAGTTGATAGCAAATAATAAAAATTAATGAAGTTTAGAATTTGAGGAAACTACATCTTACGCGGTAGAGATAATTTAGAAGTAATGATGTAAAAATTTAGTTACAATCTAATATTCCAAACACCACCTAAATATTTTAAGAACAATATAAGCATGTTGAAAATTCGATGTAGGCGTAAAATGGTGCTAAAATTATTAAATTTTAAAACAAAACAAGACTCGGATAAACAAAAGTTATATATGTATTGGCAAACAAAAAAACCGGGTCTAAGGTAAAATTTTGCATACATGCACGTGTAGTAAGTACTATGGCTATTGCTATATGATTCAATTGAACACTATTAAATATGACTAATTAATCACCATATTGTCCATACATATATATAAACAATTAATTTATATAATTTGAATTCGATCAAACAAAATTACATTAAACTTTTGCGAATAATATAAACATACATAGATAATAGTAGAACCCCTCGGGCTCGAGACTCACATAATGAGAGTGCACAAGTACAAAATTCGACTCTTCCATATTTTTTTACATATAAAGCCCCACAAAAATATCTCAAGAAAATAGTATTAGTATTACTCCTTTTTCCACTAAATGCTTAGGAATTAAGATGAACAGTTGCATGGGCCGCCAGAAACCATCACAATCTGAGAAGGGTTAATCAAATTTCTTAGTTCTATTCCTCTGTTTTTCTTCACAACTTCAATTATTACACAAACATATATATTTTGTCAATTAATTGTTGTCATAAATGAAGAATTGTCGAAGACTAATTCCCCTTTCTGCCATATTAATCTTCTTCCTCTGCTGCTGCTGCTGGTGTTTCTATTTCTGCATTCAGATGGGCATCCCAAATTCTTCTTCAGGTGAGATTTTTATTTATGAACTATAATTGGAAAATCAGGATTCAGAATGAAGGGATTCTGTAAATATTTGTTTTATGTCCCCTTAAATTAAAATTTAATGTATAAAGATATGATTTTTATTGTTTAATGTTTCTTTTGCAGAAACAGAGACCAGTAGTCTTATGAGTGTTAATGGTGGTGATGAAAATGGCTTCAAGGTAATGCATTAAAACTCATTATTTTGCCCTTTGCTGCACAGTGCACAATTATTGATTGTATATCTTCTGGTTAGGAATCATCAATCATGTTATCCTGTTTTTTCTTTTCTTTTATTTTATTTCTTTTTGGATTTTCATGTAGTTCGAATAATTGGTCCTTGGAGTTGGGTCTCATATAATTTGAGAAAAAACCTTAAATTTTTCAACGGAGTTCGAACCAGTTTGCCAACATCTCAACTGATCTTAAATGAAATACCCTCAATTTTTGTACTTCTTTTTTTTATTAATTATTAATATTAACAAAATGGTCTACATTTTTTTTTTTATTTTTATTGGTAAGCATTGTATTAATTAAACGAAAAAGTTACAACAAAAGAAAGGCTGCAAACCCCGTCCCCGTCACAAAGGAATTTGTTGGGGGAGGGAGTAATTTACACTTATTCATAGGATAGGATTAAGCAATTTACTTCCTTTTTGGTTTTGACGGGTCTTGCAAAATATAGTTTAATGTAGAATATTATAGACGAATTATATTGTGGTCATACATTAATATTTGCAATGAGAATTATAATCTGAATTCGGCATGGTAGCTGCAGTAATCGTTTCACATGACAACAAATTATACAAATATTATGACAACATGCAAGTCAAGTGTCATTGTACCCGCTGATTTGAGTGGGATCGAGTTGGATTTTGACAAATAAAAAGGAAATTGATTGGCTTGACCGGTTGGAGCGTGTAACAAAATTGAATCTTCTTATATTATTCTTTTATTTTATTTTTATTTGTCCATCTCATAATCATCTATCTCATTTTATGATATTATTTATTTGGGAGGAAATTAAAATACTCATACTAATACTACGTCATAAGTAAATGTTCGTTTTGATTTGGGCCAATGTGCATTATATATGGGCCAGTTGATTATCCTATTCAAATACTTAAAACCCAATTGATAATAATCTGGTCAAATTAGGGGGCCCATGGGACACAGAATCTGGCACATGTTCCACAACAACTTGTGAAAGCGCTTGTTAGCTAAATAAGCTTGGCTTTGCTAAAGGGAACAGAGGTGTGTGTGTCTTTTGTCGTCGGTGTAAAAGCTTGACCAGCGTAATGAGCGGAGCCATGTTCTGCTCCATCCCCGTGAAACATGGCCCCTCCTCCGCGCACGTTAGCCTTTATTCATGATTGACAATAGTAAAAAGAGAATTCGGCACTCGTGCACATTTTACCTTCAATTTTTGACCCAATTAAAAGCCATGAAGTTATAATTTCTTATTTTTTGAATATTTTATCCAGTTAATAGTTATATATATATTGTGTTTACACTTTGAACAAATGTATGTTGCATCTTTCTTGAGCCTTACTAGTCAAGAAATTGAAATGTTCATTCTTTGTTTGCCATTGTTAATTTATTGAAACTTGAAATTATTAAAAGAATTACTCGAGATTCATATAAATAATCAAGCTGAATGAGTGTATCAATTTGAAATCCTTGTCATGTCAAAATAATAAACTAGTGTTAAGACTCGATATTTTACAATTTTATCTTTATTAATTAATAATGAATGGAATGGATTGTGCAGAATACGAAGACGAAGATGAGAAGGCGGCTATTAGGAGGTCTGGGATCATCTCCCCCACGGTGTAAATCAAAATGTGGGCAGTGCAGTCCGTGCAAGCCAGTTCATGTGCCTGTGCCTCCGGGGACACCCGTCCTTGCAGAGTACTACCCGGAGGCTTGGAGGTGCAAATGTGGCAACAAGTTGTACATGCCATAGCTAGCTAGCTGCTATATATACTAAATATAGTGCATGCCCTGCCTCCGATCATATCTCCTCATATATATAATTAATTATAATTATAATTATAATTATATATTGCCTTTATATAAACAGTGTAGTTAGCTTCTGCTGTTTTGTTTGTGAATTAATGTGATCACTACATTCACTAAATTTGCTATTATTAATTAGCGTATATATAGTATATTCATGACTCATTTCATTTAAATCTTACTTTTATATATACTCCAGTACTCCAGTATTGATTAATACATATATATATATGCTTAATTATACTATGTATATTTGTGTAAATTAAGTAAGTAACATAAAGAAAGTACAAAAATTAATTTTGGTGACAATTTCTCAAGGTTCCAAACATTTGACGATATATACACGAAGGAAGGAGCATCCCATATATCCTCCAAATTAATTAATATAGCAATTAGGGCATTATTTCCAGTACTCCGAGCTAACATATATGTAGTCTTATGGCATAGTTTTTCTTTCTTACAATGGGCCTAGCAGCAGCACACTCTTTTACTCGTTTATATATGGTGTCTATATAGTTTCATTACACATTATATATATATTTAGGTAGATAAACTCTTTTAATTACGCTAGTAGTTCGGCCACCGTGTCCACCCAATTTACGGAGGAACCCAATTTAGTTTACATGTTTGATAATGGTGAAATATATATGTTATTTTATTAAAACTAGAAAAATACACACGAGTTGTGTGTGTACCGATTTATTTGAAATTTTTGAGATCTATGATGCACAAATATGTTATAGAAGTCGGTATTAATATATAAAAGGTGAACATGTTACATAACAATATACTTAAGAATATTTTTAATAACTTCAAAGAATGATATTGATTTTAATAATTTCTTATTATGTTATATGAAATAATAATTATTCATAAGAAAGTTAGACTAAAAACTAAGTTTTATGAGATAACATAAGAGATATTTGAAAAAGAAAAAAAAAAAAAAAAAAAAAAAAAGAGTTTTCCAAGGGTATTAATTTATTTGTGAATGTTAGCCCCCATTATTTTTTTAAAATGTCACATATGACCAATCATATGAGTTATGATATTGTAGGGCCGCATCTTTTGCTTATTAAAATATTTTAGTTAAAATTGTATGTAAGTCTTTTAACTTTTTATGTCTCTTAGTTCGGGGAGTCTAGGGTGAGACCCTCCGTAACTGGACTCATGTGCGGCCACTCCTTAGAATCGCGCCATGTGGCTGCGATAACTAGAGATTATTTTTCTAATTATTTCGATTTTACAAATGTCCAGAATACCCTTTTAAATTTTTTTTAAGGAAAATTTAAATTGTCACATAAACACGAAATGTCTTTTATATCCTTTTTAATTATCTTAATTAAAACAATTGTTTCAACCAGGTCTCCAAGTTGGGCATATTAACTACCTAACCAATGTTCAAAGTCATATTTTGTGATTAAAATTGACAAATAAATGTACAAATAACATACAATGAGATTTTCTTCCACAATTGATTAAATCCATAAAACATTCTCAGAATAAGATTTTGACAAATATTTAGGCATGTGCTACATTATGATTTCAATCTATTTATTCAAATTGTTTAAAAAACATTATATAATAAAATATTGACATTAAATATATGAATATTCTTATGAAAATGATATTTGAAACTGAAATTTTGAATTGAACCTTAATGTACATTGGTTAAAAGATTTTGGGGCCAAATACGTACATTTAAGAAATAGAGGGACCTTTATGGAAACATTCAAAAATGTTAATCTCAAGTAGACTTTTTATGTAAATGAACTAATGTTATATGAAATTATTATACAAGATTTTTTAAAAATTTAATATATAAAATGTCATATAAACATTGATATTTGAAACTGATAATTTTTAATAGGACCCCGTACACTTTCAAAAAGTTTTGGGGTCAATTATGTTTATTTCAAAAATTGAGGGACATTTGTTAAATATTAAAAAATGTTAATCTCTTGTAGTATTTTATGTAAATGGATAGAATTTATATGAAATTATTGTACAAGATTTTTTGAAGTGTGTATTTTCTAGCCGGGACGTTATTAATGGTATTAGAGCTTAGTCTTCGAGTCAGGATAGGGTCCTCAGATGGGGGTAGGGATGTTTGTTAAATTTAATATGTAAAATTTCTTATAATAATTGATATTTCTAACTTATATTTTGCAGTCAGACCTGAACGTAAGCTTTTTAAAAGTATAAGGGTCAAATATATAATTTTCATAAATTGAGGGATCATTTGTAAAAATTTTAAAAAAATTAATCTACAGTAGGATTTTTTTATGTAAATAAACCAATGTTATTTGAAAATATTTTACAAGAAATCGTCGGTTTTAGATAAACATTAGGTATGAATGATTATGAACGAAAAGGAAAATAATTATTTAGGTTAGAATGGTTATGAAATTTGATGTAATTAGTGGTTGGTTAAATTCGTTGTCAATGATTTTCATTCTCTCCGTAGTAAATTTGAAAATGGTGGAAAAGTCAACAATCAAGTATGTAGTTATTGTAAAAATGGTGAGAATTATGAAATAGGAAATATTTAATTAGGTCTGAATGATTATGAAAGAAAATGAAATAATGTTAACAAAAATTTTGAAAAATGATTTACAAATGATTTCATGTTAAAAAAAATATACAAATGTTAAAAAATGATTTATGTTATTAGGTACGAATAATCATGAAATAAAATGAAATAATGTTGAAATAAACTATAAAGAACGATTTAATGTTATTAGGTTTAAGAGATTATCAAAGAAAATTAGGGTGTTCATCGAAAACAATAATCATTAATAAATAATCGTAGTTATAGAAAATTAGAATTAAAATAATTTCATCTCAATTAATTTAGAAAATAAATTCAATATTCAAGTAATTAGGTGTTGATTAACTTTGTTGATAACGATGGAATAGTACAAAAACAACATTACGTTATAGATGATGTAAAAATTGTGGAGAATAAATAGGAAATAATCAATTAGATTTGAATGATTATGAAAGAGAGGAAGATAATTAAGTAATTAGGTTTTAAAGAGGGGTATAACAATCTTTATCAATTTTTCACGAATTAATGTTTTAACTAAATTAGCATTAAATTTAATGGGGTCTAAAATGTCTTTTCTTATGTTATTTTGATTTTTTAGTTTTTTTTTATGAGATTAAATATAAGGGTGAATTAGTAAAATCAAATTTTTATTAAAGTCAAAGGAAAAAAAAAATGGATTAACCAAGTTACCGTATGAACGATTCAGATCAATCCGTGGCGATATAATGGTTGATAGAACATGCCTCACACGAGGCCGTAACTTAAGAGGCCTCACCCTAGAAAAATCCCTCTTAGTTTAACTATATTACATGATTCATAATTTAACTATACTTTTTGAGTACGATCTAAAAAAAAATAAAAATACTTCTTGAGTATATTTTGCTTATTAAAATTAAATAGAGGTATTATAGTCCATGCAAAAATATTAAGAAACATTCATTCTTTTATAATAGTATAATATAAATAATATAATACAAGAATAATAATAAATAATAGAGATAATTATAATTTAAAAAAATAAAAAGAAATAGCATTATTCCCAAATTCTACCATCGTCACAGAGGCAAATACAAAAAAGAATTGGTGGGAGGACAGAATTTTAAAATAGAAGAAAAAGGTTTTTTTTTTTTTTTTTTTTTTTTTTTTTTTTTTAATAAAATGATAAAAAAAATAAAAAAATAAGATATAGTAGTAGTTTTATTCAACAAAATTGACGGAAAATTCTTGTCCAAGCCTGGCTTGGCCAAACCCATCCAATCACCAAGCAAGTGTATTGCACTTGCTTTGTGATTGACCACTTTCCTGGAAGTTACATCCAATCCCAAAGCAAGTGTCACTACAACAAAAATGATCTTTGGTGGCATCAAGCTTGAAGGCATTTTGAAGAAAATGTGAGAAAAAATTAATACAGTTACATTTTTTTAAAATGTCAGGAATTATAAATGTTAAATATACTATTTAGTGACATTTAAATATTATTATGACATTTTATAATGTTACATCTTGTTATGATAGTGGCATTTAACTTTTAGCCACACCGCTACAAGTGGCAGTTTGAAAGTGCCACTTGTAGCGGTGTGGCTAAATGTATCAATGTCACAATTATAGTTAAAATTAACATTATAAAATATCACTATAGTATAAAAATGTCACTAATCAGTAAAATTAACACTTATACTTTGTGGCATTTTTAAAAAATGTAACTATATTAATAATTTGTGACATTCTCTTTAAAATGTTATCTAGCATGGTGCCACTATAGATCATATTTGTTGTAGTTTTTATTACACTGACCATGTAATTAATTTGGGTTCGGCCAAATCCAATCTGGATAAGAATTCATACAAATTTCTTAGAAGGGATGTTGAAATCTCATTCCAAGAACCAGCAAACCCCTACCGGCCAAAGAACCAAGCCGCCTAGACGCCACCCTGAAATATTAAAAAAATAGCTGAAGATAATAGAAAATGAAGCCAAAACACGCTTATCGAATGAGATAATTGAGTTCCTGAAAAAAAAAAAAAAAAGGAATGTGAAGAATGTGATAATTGATTTCTTTACCAAAATCTCGAAGAGTTATTATAAAATAAAAAACCCATATTATGAGATGTAAAAGGGGTCAAAACTCGAATAAATTTGGAACCTTGAAATTAGATGAACACGTAAGTCAAGCAGGGACGGAAAACCCACCCACCAATCCATTGACATACCTTAACACGCGTGACGCCTGGCACATCACTATCTACTATTCCAATAATTCAAATTCAAAACACTTTAAACACCACAAATATTTTTGTTCATCTTACATCCACTAAATCAGCATAATTTTCCCGAATTTTCCAACACTTCTATCAATCTCAACCACTCTATACAAATACTCAAAGCGAAAACAATAACCAAGTACATTATTAGAAGCGTAATCTTACAGCCCTTCCCATTTCAAACCTAAATTCACTCTTCCCCTCAAGTTTTCCATCTGATAAAAACTCTCAAATCAAATTCCTTTTTCTTCGGTCTCTGTTTTCTGCTGATTTATGACAGAGACCGATAGGGCGTCGGGTACAAACCGCCCGTCCCCGTCCCCGCCATCCGCCACCATGGCATTATCACCTGAAAACGCCTTATTCAATAAATACGAGCTCGGCAAACTTCTCGGCTGCGGCGCCTTTGCTAAGGTCTACCACGCCAGAGATATCGTCACAGGCCAAAGCGTCGCCATTAAAGTCATCAACAAAAGCAGACTCAACAACAGCGCCAATATGATGGAAAATATCAAGCGCGAAATTTCAATTATGAGCAAATTGCGTCACCCACACATCGTCAAGCTTTTTGAAGTTCTCGCCACAAGGACTAAGATCTATTTTGTTCTGGAATTCGTTAAAGGCGGAGAGTTATTCGCTAAAGTCGCCAAAGGCCGATTCAGAGAAGATCTGAGTCGGAAAATTTTCCAGCAGCTGATCTCCGCCGTGAGTTACTGCCATTCTAGAGGTGTTTACCACCGCGATTTGAAGCCTGAAAATCTCTTAATCGATGAAAATGGGGACCTCAAAGTTTCAGATTTCGGGCTCAGCGCGTTGACGGATCAAGTCCGGCCCGACGGACTTCTACACACGCTTTGCGGAACCCCTGCCTACGTGGCGCCAGAGATTCTCTCCAGAAAAGGCTATGACGGAGCGAAAATCGATATCTGGTCATGCGGCGTCATTTTGTTCGTCCTCGTTGCTGGTTATTTACCGTTTAACGACCCTAATCTGATGAATATGTATAAAAAGATCTACAAAGGCGAGTTCCGGTGTCCTAAATGGATGTCGACCGATTTAAAGCGGTTTTTGTCTCGCCTTTTGGATACAAACCCTAGCACGAGAATCACAATCGAAGAAATCAAGCGTGATCCCTGGTTTAAAAAAGGTTACAGAGAGGAAAAATTTCAACCAATTGAAGATTGCAGTAATGTTTTGAAGGAGGAAGAGAAAAAATTGTTGGATCTAAACGCTTTTGATATTATTTCTTTCTCTTCGGGTCTGGATCTTTCTGGATTGTTCGATGATAAATATACAACGGTGGAGGATGTGGAGCGGCTGACGGTGGAGGATCCGCCGGAGAAAGTGATGGAGAAGGTGGAAGAGGTGGTGAAAGCGGAGAATGGTAGTGTGAAGCTAAGGAAAAAGAAAGATTGTGGGGTTGAGCTGGAAGGGCAGAATGGTAAATTCTTGGTTGAGCTGGAGGTTTACCGGTTGACCGACAGTTTGGTTGTTGTGGAGGTGAAGAGGAAAGGCGGGGATGCAAACTTGTTTGGTGATTTGTGGAAAGACAAAATTAGACCGGTGATTATACCGCGACCGGAGGTTCAGGCTGCCGGTCAGTAAAATTGAGTTCCGTCATATTAAAAACTGTATTTACTTAAAATTGAGTTCATCTACATTTCAACAAAAGAAGAAAAAATAGTTTAAATTAGGTTTGATGATATCCAAACGTCGTCTCGTTATTGGATAACTTGTATACTTTTTACATAGTAATTGGACAGGTTATATCCTTATATGTAAATAGTACGTAATTTGTAATTGTTTAAGAGCAATCAAATTAGATATGTAGACAAAAACTGGTGTATTTCACCATCTCATTTCTTTTTCATAAATTTATTTTACAATTAATGATCTATGCACTTGCTGTGGGGTGCTTGTTTGTACATTGTTTATCATAATGACTCAGCTTTCGTTGAATACATTTTATACTTAGGTTCTCTGTATTTATTATTGTTGTCTTTACTTTCTGTAGAAGTATAAGAAAAACATAAAACAAGTGCAGGCCCGGATTTTTCATAATTTTTATTACCATATTAGATTGGGCTCTCTTCAGCCTTATACTATTACTTTACAGGAAGAGTGTAAGTTTTAATTCTTAACCACTATTTTTCATAGTATAAATTTAAGGGTAAAATACAGACCCCCTTAAAGTATAAAGTTGGTATCAATTACCCCCTAAAGTATCAATTATAATATTTACCCCATCTGTTATAGTTTTGTACTTTTTATTTCAAAAATATCCCCGCCCCTTACATAAATAATAAATATTTTTATTAAAATAAAATTGTTTCTTTATTAAATATGAATCCAGTCATTCATGAAACAACAATATGTTTTAATTTTTTCATTTTTTTTGTTTCCTTCGATTTTATGGTCTCAAAATTTTCTTTATTTTCATCTTATTTTTTTCTGTTTTAATTTGTTTTCTTCATTTTATGTTTCAATTTTTTTATATCTATCTCAATTTTATTTCTTCATATTTTTCTGAGTTTTTATTTGGTAATAATTATCTCATTAATATTCGGTACAATTTATTATTCAAAATGTTGATTAATTCTCTTTCAAATTATTTCTCGCTAAATTCAAGTTTTAATTTCTTCATTTTCTTATCAAAAAATAAAATCTTTATTAATTATGAACTCATCCATCCATCCACCAAACAATATTATGTTTCAATTTCTTCATTTCTCGTGTTTATTTTGGTTATAAAAAAATGAGATGAAAATGAAGAAAAGAATTTGAGATCGAAAAAAGGAAGGTAACAGAATAAATGAAGAAAAAATAAAACATAATGTTGTTTGGTGGATGAATGCTATACAATTTTATTTTGATAAAATAATAAAGAAATTATTATTTATGAAAGGGGTGGGAGTATTTTTGAAATAAATACTACAAAACTATAATAGAGCAGGGTAAGTGTTATAATTGATACTCTTTAGGGAATAATTAATACCACCCTCATACTTTTAGGGGAAAACTGTATTTCATCCTAAATTTAAAGTTATTCAAAAACTATAAACTTTTAACTAAAAAAGTTCTATGTCAAAAGTAAAGAAAGCTGTGTAATTTAGGGGATCATTATTTAGAAGTTGCTCATTTAATGAAATAAGAGGACATCGCCAAAATAATAAGAATATACAAATGTTAAAGTTTTCTTACAACTTGTTTATTCAAACATATTTTGAATTGAAAAACAGTTGGCAATGTCTCCACTGTGCTTCTATATAATTGAGGGTCACATCAGGCAATTTAATTTGCAAATAATTGAGGAGTCACATCTGGCAATTTATTTTATTTTGACAAATTTCACAATTATCCTTTTAACTTTTATTTTAATTTTTATAGAGATGTAAAAATGGGAAGCACGTAGTTTCGACAAGTAATTTATATTTTTTATGTTTTAATATGTTGTAATGTTAGTCCTAATTTGTTTGAATTTAAATTAGGGTCGTTAAATGTATTCATAGTAGGGTTCATAATAAAATCTTAAAATATAATAATGAATGCATTTAATCAAATTTTGTTGTTTAATTAAATTATGAAATGTTTAGGTGGATTCATAATAGATGGTGGTTTATTGAATTTATAATAAATGTTCATTAATTTTTTTAAAGAAAAGAAGGATGTGACTCGAGTAAATGTATCACTTTCATTAATTTCAGAATCAAACGAGCTTTATGGAAAAATTTATATTCTGAATACAGTGAAATATTAACTTTTAGAGTCTTGTATTGATACATTTATTTGCAAACTTGTGTTATTATGATTATTTATTAGTTATATAATTTGAATTGATTTTGAATGTTGGTGTATTGGGTAACAAGATAATGACACATGTCACATCAAAGTCTTTATAGAATTAAGATATAATTTTACTATAATAATTGAGATTATTATTTTAATAATATTACACTATCTTATAAAGAATTTTAAAGTTAAAGGATCTATTTTAAAAATGTCAAAATAAAAGTTAGGAGAAAAACAACCTTATTCATACTTTTAATAGTAGAGTTAACAATTTAAAAAAAATTTATGGATCCACTTGCTTTTCTTTTCGTTACAAAACTGGATTCCTAAATAATTTGCAAAGTAATGGATTTTTATGTTTTCTTTTAAATGTAACAATACAAGACTCCTTCCTAAAATAAAATTATTGTCAAAACATAATAATATACAGTGTCTTTCAATTTCTTAAAATCAAATGAAACTAAGAATTACAGGACATAGTTCAATAAAAATATTAAAAAATCAAATCTGTTAAAAAGGCAAAAATATAACTTTCTAATTATGAAAATATCAGGAAAAAAAGGAAAGAGAAAAATAAAAGCAAGTGGGAAGAAGAAGATGGAGGGAGTATTATTTTTCCTCTCAGACAAATGCCTCGATTGGTCATCAATTTTTTAAAGAATGGATTTCCATCAGACTCGTCATCTTATGATTGTTCATCATCGAGTAAAACATACATACACAAACAAAAAAATAAGCATCATACACAAACAAAAAACCTCTTCAGTTCAGGTCTCCATTTTTCTTCCGCATAAAATTCCTCAGAAGAACGAAAGTTTTCATTTTTACTCATCCCCAGAGGTAATTCATAAACAAAAAGAAGTGTTCATTTTTCATGAAATAAAAAAAATTGATGAAAAACTATATCAACAATAATAAATAAATAAATAAAAAATTGCGAATATGAAACGATGATAAATAGATAAAACTAGTAAAATCGAAGATCGAGGTTGCAACTTGCAATGAGAATATGAGATAGAAGGAAACACCAGTGTATATATAACAAATAAATGGAGCCCTAGTACTTTTCTCAGCCTTTATTGGGCTACCTTATGGACTGGGCCATATTTGTAAGATTGGCCCATTCATGGTACCCATTTATTTGAATTAATGTGAAAATTCCCTTTTCTCAAATTTAAAAAAAAAAAAAAAAAAAAAAAGATATCCCGACCCATGTCTTCATGCCCCGCCATCATAAACTAACCTAGAAATGCTGATAAACCAAACAGAAATCTCAGTTGATTACCATTCAATTTCAAACTTTTTATGAAGGTCCAAAATGTCCATTGAAGAGAGTACAATGGAACAAGACGAAGCATAGAGTACAACAAATATACTACGATAATTGGAAATTAAAATTTCAGCGAGCACACCGCAGGACAACAATCAATTGAGGTAAACCGACACTTTTTCTACTTTGAACTCCTCCTTGATTTCTCATGTTAGTCTTTAACTTTTCTCGTCATTTTCATTCATGGCATTAATCCTTTTCAATGTGTGAAATGGAGGAAAACTAACATATATTGGCACACTCACAGAAAGTAACAGTAGAAGCAGTTAGTAATTTATTTTTTGAGTTGATTACTCAATCTGTTTGCTGAATTGTTTCTCTCTAATCCACGGTGCAGATTCTGTGAAGTGTGACTTGCTTATCAGCTGTTCTTTATTATTTGTTGTTTATGTGTGTCCGTTGAGTGTACTTTGAACAATGCCTTTAAAAACGAGTCCGACTAATGGTGATACTGTCAGAGTTCGTAGTAAAGTGAAATTTTCTGTTGATAAATTGAAAGGGCCAATGGATGGTGTTAGAACCCTAAAACCCAAGAATAGTAATGCTAATAAAGCTGATAGGAAAGAGAGAGTTGATGCAAGGAAGCCAAGAGCTTCGAATGATGGTGTTAGAACCCTACAGTTTAAAGATGCTGATGAAGCTCATAGGAGAGTGGGAGTTGATATAGGGAAATCGAAAAGGTCAAGCGATGGAGTTAGGACCCTAGAGCCAAAGAAAAGGGGAACTAAAAAGGTACAAAGTAGAGGAAATGGTGACGATTTTGTTCCCTATGACAATGTCAATGAGAAATTGAGTAAATTTCGTGGCAAGGATAAAAGGGAGTTGAAAACAAAGAGTAGAAATGACGGGTTTGAGTCTGGTCAAAAGAGGAAGAGAACCTATGCTGATCCTGAAATGGTTGAGGATAAAGGCGATGTGAAAAGACTTGTGAAAAAGTTCACGCCTAGAGCTATGAAAACTTTGGTTGGGTCGTATTTAGATAAAGGGAAGAAGGCCCCAAGAGGAAAAGCTTGTGAATTTGAAGATTCTGCGGTAAACACATCACCATTTACAGGAAACAGAAAATTCAAGGGTTCTGAACGACGTGATAAGAAAGATATTGGGGGCAAGATGAATGGTTCTTATAAACTGAAACACGTACAAGAGAAATTACGGGATGGAGCATCAAAAACAAGTGACAAAAGGATACCTCATTTGGCAACAAAAAAAGATCCAGACCATAGAAAATATACAATTGATTCTGTTGAGAGATCTCGCAAAAGTAAGGTTCAGGGCAAGAAAAGCTTGGCTACTCATTCAGAGTTAACAGATCGACCGCCAAAGAAGAAGAAACGAGGTATCCGGATAGATCCACATGATACATCCAATAAAAGATTGGATGACGACATAACTAATAATGGTTAGTTTTGTTTCTCTTATAACCATTTAATCTGTTTTACTTTCTTTTATAGTTTAGGATATTCTCTTAATTATTTTTTTTAAAAGTAGTATATAACATCTCCGCCCCTTGTCATTTTTTCTTGTTACTGGTTAGTCAACGACAACTCAGGATATGTTGGAGATTACTTCTTTTAATTTCTGATAAACATTCAAGTGAGCTTTTGGTGAAAATGTTTTTTTGTCTATTTGTTTTATTCTATTCCCCGAAGTAATTTTTTGTTATCGAAAACACTGACAAATATGCAATTTTTTTAACTCCATTTGTTATCACTTAAAAATAAAATAAAAAGGATTGCCCTCAATTTGCTTTTCTTGCATGCTATCCAGGTAATACTCAAGAGAAAAAAGTTTTGGCAGACAGTGAAGTTGAAATATCAAAGAATGCACAATTCCGTGCCATACGTCCAAGCTCCTCCATCCTTTCTTTTGTGGATGACAATGTAATTAAATTACCTACACTCCTGTGTGCTTGACAACCTTAATTTCATGTTCCAAACCTATAAAATTTGGTGTTCTTTATTTTTTTTCAGTTATTAGGACGTAGGCGTGAGATTGAGTTTAGGAGGGCTGGCTACAACATTGAGCTTCCTGTCCCTCTGGACAACATTCCCTTCTCAACAAGTTCAGAAAGGGAAAGGATAGAAGTACCGGTATGAACATATTGCTAGCCAAAATATGGCATAAGTACTTCAGATATATTTGACTCTGCTGTTAATTCTGAAACATGAAATCAAAGTCTATTGCGTAAAAGATTGTAGTAACTTCTTCCCCTACTTTATTGTGTAGATTTCGGCCCTTTTAAACATTTTCTATCATAAGTAAATCAAATAGGCTAAAGGTTCACTCATAAAACTGATATTTTATTAATGTTGTATCCATATGTTGCAAAATTTGAACACTGTAATAAGGTTTATTATTGAATTTGAAATCAAGAAACTACTTGATCACCTTCCATTATTCTACTTACAGTTGTTCATTCTAATTATATTGTAGGTATTCAGGAATAGATTGGAATTCTTTGCTGCTGCGAAGATTTCATCATCATTTCCCCCTCCTGATCTTCCAGAGATAGCGTTTGCAGGTAATGATGAATCATCTTCTTAAAACCTGTGATATTTGATTATATATTGAGTTATGTTTTTCCATAATTGAGTTTTGTATTTTTACTTCTAGTGTTTTCTTTTATCATAAGATTGTTTTCCCAACTATTGATCTGACATGGTTATAAGACTATGCCACTGTTAGTAAATAGATTTGAAGTCTGTTTTGATAAGATATCAGGCTGCTATAAATAATAAATGTTACATTATGTTGTCATAAAAAAGATGTCACTAGTTTAAGTAAAATGAAGCTCATGCATTCCAAAGTTGAATAAAGCTACTTGGCTACTTTGTATCTTGGATGGTCTAATCCTGTTTGAGATAGTTTGCGTTAATTCAAGAATAAAGTACACACACATCTTTACATTGAATTTTAATCTTTCTTTTAGGGCGGTCTAATGTGGGAAAGTCATCTTTGCTCAATGGACTAACCAGGCAATGGGGTGTCGCACGGACATCGGACAAGCCTGGCCTCACACAGGTAAACTACAAGTGTTCTTGCAGCTGTGCTCAGACTATGTTGGAAATGCATGTAAATAGCAACTTATAAACCTTTTGCAGACTATCAATTTTTTCAAGCTTGGACCAAAGCTATGCTTAGTAGATTTGCCTGGATATGGTTTTGCTTATGCTAAAGAAGAAGTGAAGGAAAATTGGGAGGAACTTGTGAGTATTTGATGTGCATTAGAACTTTTTTCTCTTTCACTACACACATGCATAATTCAGTTATATATCTATATAGTTTGGTTCTTGTTCTTCAGTAATTGATAATAAGTTCAGACATTTAGTCACTCTAGGACTCAGGAAAGACGACAATCTTACGTTTCATGGGAAATCTAGCTTATCTTCTTCTTGCAAAATCAATTATGATGGGAAAATGTTGGGGAGACTTGAGGGATTTCACTATTTTCTTACTGCTGATATATAAATAGAACAAGTAGAATAGAGGTCCCATTATGACATGGCTTGAGATCCTTTTTTTTTTTTTATTATTTATTATTATTATTTAATACTTCATTTAAAAAATAAACATCATACAAAAGGTTCAATCAAATCAAAGATGGGGTAACCACCATCACAAAAAACATTACAAGGAATTAAATTAAAAGGGATCGTAGCCGACCGATCCGAAGCAAAGGCCCACGAAGCTAGGTTGTGAGCAGCAAAGTTGGAACAATGGCTTGAGATCCTTTACATAAAATGGCGGAAACTAACACATGTAATTACAAGAACTCAATCAGTAATAAGGACCCTTCTGACGTTCAGCAAATTTACTGAAGGTGAGATTCGATATAATACAATTAGTGTATTGTAAAAATCGTAGCCTACCCTTAAACAAAGTCCAAATTCATATTTGGATAGAAAGACAATTATGTAGGCCTGTCCTTTTTCTCAATGTTAAGTGTTGTCCTATATGATAAATGTTTTACGCTATATGAATTTGGAAAATTGTGAATATAACAAGTGATTGTCGCATCAAATAATAGTGCATCATTTGTTTATGCTGAAGATCAGAGTGATATGCAATGTGGGAAATCTGTATTCAAGTTGTTTATAATAGATCAATCAATTTGAGTTGTCTACTTCATTGCTGTGTAAACTAAATTACGCAAGTCTTCTTGTTGCATACTTGACGTGATTATGCTTTAGTTAGGTATCTATAGTTGCTATTGTGTGTTTATAGTTGTAATTCATGCGCAAAATTTGTAGGTGAAAGAGTATGTTGATTCGCGTGTTGCTCTAAAGCGAGTATGCCTTCTCGTTGACACAAAATGGGGTTTGAAACCAAGGGATCATGAACTTATAGATTTGATGGAAAGGTACATAAATTTTCTGCAATGTAAATCAAAATTATAATACTTTATTTGTAACTCACACTGAAAAAATTTGGCGTAATGCCACAAAATCTTGAATTTGCAGGTCCCAAACTAAGTACCAAATTGTTTTAACAAAAACAGATTTAGTTTTCCCAATTGATGTGGCGCGCAGAGCTATGCAAATTGAAGAGGTAAGTGTGGTACAAATATGTGCATCTAAAAAAATCTCTATTTTTTTCCCTTTTATTAATTGGAGCTACTATACCTTTGATATTTACAGAATCTTAAAGCTAAGAAGTCTGCTGTTCAACCTTTGGTATGAAGGACACATGCTTTGTTTTTTAAAAATCTCTGCAGCAATTATAAGAATTATAATTACACTGAGCTTGTGTAAAACTGCAGATGATGGTAAGCTCGAAAACTGGGGCTGGCATGAGAAGTTTAAGGACAGTGCTTGCTAATATTGCTCGATTTGCGAAGTGATAGAAGACACTTCCTTACAGGTATTCATACATGCTAAATACCAGGGAAACAAGTTGTTAATCTAGGCTAGGGGGTCAAAATCGATCAGTATTCGACCTCAAACTCATTCTCTATTCATTTTGTAAAATTTTATTAGGAATTCAAAAACATTTTATCGGTATGCACAAATGATTATTTCTTAAACAAAATATATTAATTTTTCTATCGTCTTCTTTTTCTGGAAAACAGATTTGGGATGTCGAATGAATATTAAAATTGTGAACACGGAAAATGGAGGATGCAGATAATGTCTGTGTTTGAGGTAAGGTTTGATTAGCAACCATATCTTTGATCTGGTTTATGTGACTTTTGGTCTCAAGAGCCCTACAAGATTTTGATTCCTTATGGTGATGTTTGGAAAATTTTGGTTCGAGTAGACATTATTTACACAACTTATCTTTGGATGGGAAAGGTTGGACTTGGACTTGTGGCATGAAAGCAACTTGTCGTAGTTTTTTCGCTATTCTCCTTTAGGTTTAGTTTGGTTTACTTTTGTCTTTCTCACATGTATACTTTACATTAGAATTGATTATTTGACTTTTTCTTGAAGCAAATATAGTTAAATAAGAGAATGTGGAGGCAAAGAATAAAAAAAAAAAAAAAAAAAAGAAAATTTGATTGTGAATGACTGTACTTGCTCAAAACAATGACCATTTCTTGAGTGAGATACCTAATCTTTACTCTGAATCATAGAAAAGGTCTTATTTTAATTCTGGATGAAATTAGTTTACCACTCGAACATTTAAAAATAGATAACAATATAACATGGGGTGAAAAGGTCAAATGGAATTAATATGATGATCAAGAATAGGTATAGAATTAAGTGGTGCTGAGGAATGAAATTAGGTAACGTTCGAATTGTGACCCATTGGGTCGATTCAGTTCCAGATCCGATCCTAAGTTATTATTTTACTTTACTTTTTGTTGGGATGAATTAAGTAATTTTTTTTTTTTTTTTTGAGAACCGGGTGGAATTAAGTTAAAAATAGTGAAATGTATTTTGGATTTAATAAAGCAATAAGACAATGACTAAAATAAAGCTCAATTATAATCCATATATATAATAATATTAGGTAGAGAGTCCCACTACTATCCGTCATGAGTCATTACTACTGCCTCGCGATTTTTGCAAGTTATGTAATTGGAACGGAACTGAGCTGCATGTATCCAAAGTAAAATTGCAATTTTGGTGGGTGGTTCGCACAAAATATGTGATTTGATCCTTAGTATTATAATTATTTTTTGAATTTTTAAGCGTAACTTTTCTTAAAAGCTACAAAATAAATTTTTAAAAAATATTGATCTGCCAAATTCATTTTTCGGTACAAATTGCCTTGATTCATAAATACAATAACTCGAGAAGAAACAACAGAAAACATCCACACGTTACTCTAATTATGAAAATATTAATTGATTCAATAATTTTTTCCGTTTTTGCTTTGTTTCAATTTGTTCTAGTTTTTCTTCTTCATTCTTATGTAATTTTGGTACAAAGTAAGTAAGGGCAACTTAGGGATAAATTTATTTTTATAGATGGTAACTTAGGAATTAATTATATTGAATCAATGTGTAAATAAATACTTTTAAGTAACGATTCCTAATCCTAAGACAATTGAGTCTGACTGGGTAAAAGTCCTAACTGGTTTCGGTCAACCACTACTACCATACAAATAAATTACTCTATTCCTCTTCTCTTCTACCTAATCAATGAATATTATTCATCAATTCATCACTTCTGTTCTGTTTCCTTTTTCTGCACATTTTTCCTCTTCCTTTCTCTCTCTAACCTCCCTCCCTCAACAAGGAAAATAGCAAATTTCTTTCCTTCCACACAACTTAATTAAATCAATCAAAATCAATGTGTCCGCTCAGAATAATCCTCATTTTCCTCTCCGCTACTCTCGCCGGATTCTTCGTCATCAGGAACCTAAATTCTTCTCCAATTCCTCTAAACGACGACGTTGCCGATGAAACTGAATCTACCAATCTAGCTCCTGTTTCCTCCAAGGTTTTAGATTTATTATTATTATTATTATTATGATCTCTGTTCCTTTTTTTTTTTCAAGGCAAAAAATGCAATTTATTGAGTACAAATTTTGAATTTGTGTTATTAGGTTTGCTCGGCGGTGGTGAAAGGTTTTTGGACGTCTGTGGACATGGCAAGCGGGAGATATTTGTGGAGGAATTTAGTTTCTTCTCCAGCCAAATAATTATGCGTGGATTAATTTGTTGTATGGTGTAAATCATCTCAAATTATTGAGTTTCATGCTGTAAAATTGTGGTCACTTAACAATGTTCCTTATTCCTATATGAATTACGAAGTACAGAATTCAAGTTTTACCTAGTTTTTGTTTTTTCCTTGTTGCTCCTAAACTTGATGTTATTTATACATATACTCCCTTTTGTCTCAATTTATGTGTCGTTTGCTCCTACTAAATTGCCTCAATCTTAAGAAAAAAATAAATGATATTCCTAAAATACCCTTACATTCTCTCTCTTATTTTTTCTCTTAAAGATGGAGTTTTAGATACATTAAATAAGGACAAAATGGAAAAATATGTAATTAATAGTGCATTGAAATTCTTAAGTGACAAATAATTTGGGACAAAAAAATTTCTCTAAAATGACACGACACATAAATTGGGACAGAAAGAGTAATTTGTAAATATTGAACACAGTCGGCTGGATTATGTTGACCCACGTTTTGGTTAAGTTTGTGTTTAAATAGGGGTAAAATTTGTTTGCTTTATGGGGTTTCTACCACTTTAATTTAACTGTCAAAAAGTGATTGCTCAAAAAAAAAAAAAAAAAAAAAAAAAAACTGTCAAAAAGTGAAAAAAGAAAAGATTATGATGTTTACTTTTTAATAGCCTCTAATAACTCTAAATTATTACAGGTTATTAATTATTACAGGTTATTAACAGTTTTAAATGCTCTGATTCTAATGTTTACTTTTTAATGAACTATGTGAATTTACACCAGTGTTCTGTTGTTGACCATGGGAAGTCTATCATATATATGGATACAGTTTTTCTGCTTATGCATGTAGTAGGTTTCTCTAGCTTTCCCAGATAAAACAATCATAAGTAAATGTGTTTGGTTATGTTTGATGCACGATGAATTCTTTCAACATAATTTACTTATACCTCATCTGAACATTTTGGTGCCTTTCCTATTTAACAGCCAATTCTTTTGGTTTGACTGTAATTTTATCCATGTTGTGGTTTTGACAAATTCATGTTTTGGGATACTACTCATTTTACTTAGATAACCATTTCGTATTCGATCGAGTTGGCTGGCATATCCTATTGTATTGTCATGAAATACAGGTTCTTGGTAAAGATTGAGATCATTAAGAATCATTTGTCTGTCACCCATTGTCTTTCTCAAAGTCTCAAAACAGGTACCAGCAGCATTCTTTACTTATTGGTCATTACATATTTTTGCATCAACAATGTAAAATTCTTACTGCCTTAAGTTTGGTACGAATGGAAAGTAGCATTTGGTGAACGACCATTTTGTTTGTGAATTGTGATGGTTGCCCTGAGTTGTTTTCGATCTGATCATGCTTGCATTGTACGGCTAGTTAGACATTTTCGACACAGACAATATAAATTGCTAATATGCTATCTCATTTATGAGTTTCAATATAATATTGAAAATGATTGTGAGTTTGACGTTGAAGGATTGTTTGATTATTGAGTAAACAATAATTTCAACACGCGTGATTTGTGCTGCTGCTTATAATTCTAACTACAGCTGTCCGGTATAATAAAATAAAATAAACTAGCCAGGCCAGTCATTGACTTTTCTTTTCATCCTTCCTGTTTATGGAATATTACATGAACCTCCAACATCAAATGGCATAATTTGGCTGCCAAACTGCATCAATTTACAATCTAATAAAAATGCATATGAAAGAACAATATTTATCTTTCAATCTTATTTTATTTAATTTCGACTCATTAAGTAAAAATGATTAATAAATACTAACAAGTTTGATATATTTTCTCTTGAGTTCGAAGATAAATCTTTCGAGTTTAGGTTATTTAATACATAAATCAATTTCAAACACGAATTTACATTAAAGAAAAAGTTAATTAAATTTGAGAAATGTATTGTTTGATGGATTTGCATAGGTTTTGTAATTTTATTACACATTCACACTACACTCCCATATGCTAGGAGTTGGGCTGACCCAGGGCTGTAACGGGCCAAAATGCGGCTTGGGCGGCATCAGGTCCAGGGCATATTGGGCCTGTATTAATTTTATACTGTTCTGTACTTCTGATATGAGTTGGAATTATTTAGAGTATCATTCTCTATAATTAAAAATATGGGCAAAAATACGCATACTAAAGACAAAATGTAATTACACCAGATCTATCCATGATCTTTTTTCCCTTAATGAAAATTCAATGAAATTGAAAAATATATTTATACAGAGAGAGAGAGAGAGAACAGTTTCCTAAACTACATTAATAACAGAGAAATCCGTGAGCCCAAATAGCAATGTGGGCCCAAAAACCCAACCTACATTAATAACAGAAAACTCCGTGAGCCCAATTCCTAAACTCAAGAATTTTATGGTCCAAAGAGGAAAAGAAGAGACGAAAATTCTAGGAGTCGCAACGGTCGAATTTCTTCTATTCACATCGGAAGGGAATCGTCTGATGTGCGCGTACGAGAGAAAGAATAGAGAAAAGAGATGGGGAAACGTAAGGGACGAAAGGAGACCCTAATTTCATCACAAGATAATCCAATGGAGGAAAAAGAAGAAGTCTTAGAAGAAGAAGGAAAAGGGGGAAGATTTTTTGCGTGCTACCTGCTGACGTCACTCTGCCCCCGATTCAAAGGCCACACCTACATAGGGTGGGTGCTTTTCTAAATCTGAGTTTCTCTTAAAATTTTCTTTTCTGAAAAATCGTATTGTTCATACATATTATGCTGCAGATATACGGTGAATCCACGACGAAGAATAAGACAGCATAACGGTGAAATTGGGAGCGGCGCGTGGCGTACGAAGAGGAAGCGACCCTGGGAAATGGTTTTGTGCGTCTATGGCTTCCCATCTAATGTTGCTGCTCTTCAGGTTTCCTTTCACCTTTATTTTCCAGAAAAGAAAAGAAAAAAGATTGAAAAAGGAAAGCAAGTTGATTGTACTTATCATATCTCCCCTTTTGTGTTTATTACTCGTGATAATTTATAATATCTCCATTGTTCAGAAAATAGTGTCTTTTTCTATCAAATAATCCAATTATTTAATTCCACATATTTCTATATTTCGAAGTTTTTTAAAAGCTGAATTCATACTTCTCAAATTAATTGGATAGGTTTTAGTTAGAATTGTAGCAACTGGACTTCTAATAGTGAAGGACTCAAAATAATGATGAAATTGATTTGTTCTTTTTGTTGGAAATTGTAGTTTGAATGGGCGTGGCAACACCCAGTCGAATCTCTAGCTGTAAGAAAAGCAGCTGCGGATTTCAAATCGCTTTCTGGAATTGCCAACAAGATTAAATTGGCATACACAATGCTCACACTTCCTTCTTGGCAGAGGTATAAATAAATCCTTTCTGTCCTATGTTTATGTTTGCAACTTTGGATTTTGGTTTTGATATTACTTGAACAAATTTTGCCTGTTTCTATGTTTTCAGTTTGAACCTCACTGTAAATTTCTTCTCAACAAAATACCAAAATTTTATCTCTGGATGTCCGGTATTGCCTGAACAAATGAGAACTAAAGTCTGTTGCATGGATGATTTGCCCTGTTACGATGGGAATGTTGATGAAGACGAATGTGATATAAGTTGCAGTTTACATGATGATTCCACCAAAGAAGAATCCATACAAGAAGTTGACAATTCTCCGATCAATCATTGTAGTTCTGAAGAGATTCTTCATAACCAAACCAATCAGAAAGATGATGCCAGTGTCGGATTATTCAAGGAATATGCAACTCCTACAAGCCAAAAAAATCAGGGACGGTCTTTTATCACTACGGAGCTCGACCATACGCTTGAGAAACAATCAACGATAATGGACAGTCCTGGTATTGTTAGTCGTAAAATTGAGATCATAGATATTTTGACACCATCGCCATGTTATAGAGCAAAGTCGGGCAACAGCAAGAAGAGAAGAACGACTATTATGTGTCCTGAGATAATTGACTTGACTAAGTCTCCCATGTATGTATAATTATATAGTTTTCTAGCTTTAACATTAGGTAAACGATAAAAAAACAACGAAGATATAGTTGATGATCATATATGTATATCGTAGCAGTGTAAATTCCTCTTATACTTCTGTTGAGAACATATTATCCATAAAGATTCTTTATTATAATTTCGTTTGCAATTCTCTCTCTGTTATGCTTTATTATTTCCGTTATTCTTTACTCATTTTCATTATTTTGACATTGAATGCATGTTATGTAAATTTAAATGGCAGTAAAAGGACCATGGAGATTGTGAGGTGTAATGAAAATGAGATTTAGTGTAACATGTGAAAATTGACCAGTGAGACTGGGTGTATTGTACACCTCATCTGGTGGTTGGAAGTTGCAATCTCGTTCATGAAACTCCTAAAGGAGGTTGCCAATGTCATGCCTATCATGTTATAAACCATTACATAATACATAACTGTTTTAAAAACACTAGTAACAAAAACAATATAACATGATTCAAACATATGATCAAAATTGCAAGTACCTCAAGAGACAAAATTCTGTTTACATACAAACTTACAGTCAAAAAACAACAAAACCATGTTAATATTTTGAATGATTCTTACAAAGAAATATGTTACTTGGGGCAAAATATCACTATAAAAATCTACATAATATTAACGAAACAAAAGAGGTTGAAAATTCTTATAATTAAGGTAACTGGTCTTGAAGTTCTTGTCTTTGTTGTAATAGAGGCTCCGGGACCTCGTTTTCTGGCTCCAGCTGCTGAGCCAGTGGCTCACCTTGCCAAGCCCAAACAATATCTTGAAGACCAGGTCTTATACCCTCGTCAAATACCTTCTTATATTCCAACGTATCTCCACTCGTTTTCTTCACTTCCACCAAATGAAAGTCCGAAGTGAGCACAAAAATCTCAGCGTCAATGCCCAAAATACCCTTCCGACCTTCTTTAATTCCTTCAAACTTGAACAAGCCTCCATCTTTTTTATTTATCTTAAATTTCATACGCTTGGCAAGTTCTTCTAGCTTAGAAATGATAAGGGATGCAGGTTTCCAAGAAATGAATCGAGCTTCTTTTTTTGGACAAGATTCCTCGAACATTCTAGATAAATCAAATCCAGCAGATAAGGAGATGATATCAAATGCATTTAAACTCGAAAGCCTTGGTAAATCTTGCTTGTGCCCTTCCGCTTTACCACCATTTTCTTGCCGAAGAAAAGCTGAATCTGTATCTGATGAACTTCTTGTACTGCTTTCTGCTTCATCGATTCTTGATTTGACATTTAAACCTCGTTTAAACCACGTACTTTCCTTGATTCTTGCAATAGAAGTTCTACTATTTGGGTTTGGGTCCAAGATTCTCGAAAGCAATCTACGCACATCAGCAGGAAACCAACTAGGGAATTTAAATTCCGCCTTCCCTATCTTTCTATACATTTCCATCAAATTTGAATCATGAAAAGGTAAGTAACCTGCCAACAAAACAAAAAGAATTACCCCACATGACCAAATATCGGCTTTAGCCCCATCATACCCTTTTCGGCTAATTACTTCAGGGGCAACATAAGCTGGGGTCCCACATGTCGTGTGAAGAAGCCCATCTTGCCTTTTCGATTCCGAAAGAGCACTCAAGCCAAAATCAGAAACTTTCAAATTTTCATTCTCATCTAACAATATATTTTCAGGCTTTAAATCCCGGTGATAAACACCCCTACTATGGCAAAAATCTACGGCATATATCAATTGTTGGAAATATTTCCGTGCAATATCTTCCTTTAACTTCCCTTTAGCCACCTTGTTGAAAAGTTCACCTCCTTTAGCATATTCAATCACAAAATAAATCTTGGTTTTGGTAGCCATAACTTCGTAAAGATGAACTATATATGGATGTCTTACCAATCTCATAATTAATATTTCCCGTTTGATTTGATTAATGATCCCTACCCTCGTAACCTTATCCTTGTCTATAACTTTAATCGCCACACTCTGCCCAGTTAGGACACTCCTAGCATAGTAAACTTTCGCAAACGTACCTTGTCCTAATAAACGTCCTACTTCGTATCTTTGCATTAGTACACCGCTCTTATTATCCATACTGAATTTACAGAAGAACCCCTCTACAGAATTAGTCTTTTTTCGTGTTTAGCTTACAATGAGTGAAACAACTGGCATTTCACCATTAGGCGACTGGTTGTGTAATCTCAAATAATATCTACATGAAATGTACACTATATCTTCACTTGCATCTAGAGTTAACTCGTTTGAGTCCAAAACTGTGCAAAGTTCAGAGTCCAAACTCCAATACCTCAAAATCATTTTTCAGCATTCCCTGATTAATTCTATGAAGACCAATAAAGAATATGCTGAGAAGTTTGGCAATAACTGGATAAACTTCGGCAAACTGCTTCAAAATCGATCCAACAAATCGCAAGTCAACAGATAATAGAGGCTTAATGCTAATACATTCATATTTTTTATACACATAAAGAGGAAAATATAGCTGCAAATATTGTAAATTTAAGCAATTACTGCAACAAATTACATTTAAACAGATCCTAGAATAATGGAGCATATGCTAATGCATATTAAGATAGGTCATAGCAACCTAGACGTATAGACTTCTCTAGAAGTATCACAACGTAACCAGGGCTGAGTTGTTATTTTCTGATCATTTGGACTGACGATTTGTTACTTCAAATGATGAGTACTGTTAACTACATATGCCTAATTTACATGTAACACGAGAATTGAGTACCATAACTCTATTAATTAGAATTCCATGCTAAAATAAGTCGAGCAAAAGGGGAATACGGTATAACCAACTTAGTTACGTAATTAATATTACATGGCTCCTCTCTCTAACGGCTTAAGCTTTTAGATGAGTTGGTCATTCAATTAAACTTTGAAAATTCAAACGTGATATCTCCTGTATTAGCATTACAATTTAAGTAAAAAAGGAACAATTGGGAGTATTCAATGTGTTAGAGAGAAAGAATTACAAATGGCTATTCATTGATGGTAGTGTTTATAGATTACAAGAAACCAAATTCAATTAGAACTTCAACTATAACTCTACTACATATCAGAACTAGAAAGATATAATTATATACTCAAATTATACCTCTGCTCCAATCATTGTTTAATACTATGCTTTCACAATTCTGAATAAAATATGTAGAAGAAGACATTAACCAATTTGAAAAGCCCTTTAATTTAGTAAGAATTACTGCTATGCTTATAATTCACTCCTTTTTTTTCTATTTTTTTTTTTCTTTTCGTTTGCTGTTTACTAAATTAATACTGTGCTGATCACCAGATGGATCATTCATGAAGTATACCCCTTACCACTTCATAATCTTGAGAAGATATTTCAACCCATTAGATTCTGACATAAATGATTTCAGGTTTCCACTATCCCAAAACAATAACAGATCTTTCATGATTGAAACATGATACCAATGAACGATCGAATATCAAAGTAAACTCAGAATTCCCAAAATCACTCAAATCCCATATCAAGAAGATATAAACAGTAAACACACAATCAGAACATAGTTCAGGAGAAACTGTAAATGAATACCCCCTTACCCAATTAAAAAAGAAAAAAGGGAATTAATATGACTATTTGTTGTGAGGATTTCATGCCATATAGTATAATCTTAGGAACTGGGAGTTTAACGAATTACCTTTTTTGTTTCCTTGAGCTAAAACAGATGGGCAGAGTAAGAGCACAACTTTTACGAATGATGCTTGTTGATTCCGTAAAGGAGAGAGATGTAAAAGAAGATAAAAAAAGAATTGTCAAAAAAAAAAAAAAATGGAGATGTAAAACGTGATACGCACAAGTAGCCCGCTGTGATAGGTACTTGATATAGGTACCAATCCCACCATTTATATTACAAAGATCTTTTTATATTACAATTTTATTTTTTTCATTTAGTAAATACCATTATATAGTTTCTATTACAATATAAAAATCATGAAATCCTAGCAGTTAATATATGTCAAAGATTTTGTATATTCAACTTTTTACCCTATTTAAACATTAATAAAAAATTATCTTTTGTCTGTTTAAATTAATATTGTTTGTTGAATTCAAAAATATTATGGTATGTTGCATTCAGTAGTTGTTTCATATATATAGAATGAAATGATGAATATGCAATTTCATAAACGGTGAATAATGAATATAACAAATCAAGCAACTATAGTTTGGGAAAATTACACTCTAATTGTTTTGTGTTTTAGATTATTACCCTTCACATCATTTGATTTTTTAGAAATAGTCTTTAAGCCTATTAATAAATAGTCGAAATAAATTGACAATTGAGAATACATTTTTGTCTATTGATCGAAGCATTTTCTTATGATTGCATAACCTCGAATCCTAAAAATATTCAAAAATAAAATACATGTGTGTGTGTGTCTCCAAGTTTATGTCGTTCAAAAATATATGAACCCGACTTGTATGTTCGATTCCTAAAAATATTAAGAAGTAAAATACAAGTCTCCAGTGGTAGGAGGGGCTCGGGGCTCCGGCTGCCCCTGCCCCCACCTCGAGCCTTGTCTGATCGTCAATGGACAGGGCTTCGGAATGGAATTAATTCCATTTTCTTTCCTTGTCCACTCTCATCTATAATTAAAATAAATTTGGTAAATAGAAAATCATTCGGATTTTTTCGAAATTATATTCTACTCCGTTAGTAGATTAAAACGGCATATGGTATGTCAAAATCGGTGTTCGAGTGAATGACAAATTGATTCTCAAAGATCAACTTTTGAAATCGAAGAAAAAAAATAGAAGTGGTTTTATCCCACATTGGAATTAGAAGGAAAAATCTTGAGTTTTATATATGATTTGACAATGTAGTGGTATAACAATTTAGCTTCCAAAAGTCTTTTCCCTCACGTGCAGGGGTGTGTGTGCTAATCATGGATCAAAATTCACTTCGGACCTTCAAGACTTGTGCAAGCCCGCGACCTGCGAATACGAATGCAATTAATTAGAACATTTAAAAAAATAATTAGATTAGAACTTATTAAATGCAAAAAAATTATCTACATGTTTTTATTTTTATTAAATAATTCAATTCTACACATTCATTTAGGTGTTAAATTTAATTTTATTATATATGTTTACTTATTTAAAAACCAATTTTAATTAAAAAAAAAAGAAAAATGGATCGAATCAGGGGATGCCACTTGGCGTCCCCTGAGTTAAAAGGGGTGCGTGATTCACGAGTCCCTTTCTTCCCCAAATTTCTGAGCCGCGGTCAGGGCTCCGCGGAGCCTCGACCCCAGCACCAAACAACATTATATTTCAATTTCTTCATTTATTTATAACTTTTTTTTTTTTATTAATTATGAATTCATCCATTCACCTAATAATATTATGTTTCAAATTCTTCATTTCTATTTTCCTTCTGTTAGAAAAAAAAAATCATCTACCCGTTTCCGCCCCGAGCCCATCTTCGGTGGAGATGACTTTCCTCCCCACCCCCGACCTCTGGAGATGGCCTTATAACTAACAACCAATGTATTATATATTTGATTGACTTAATTTAAAAATATTTTATGTTTATGTATCAATTAATTAACAATCCAGATGCATATATATAGGTGTATACCTACCTTGGTAAAAAGAAATATAAAACTAATATTTTATTGGAGAACGTAATAATAAAATAAGAAATGTCGGTTTCTTTCGCCTTCAATTTTATGATACAAACAAGACACGTGGGAACTAAAGATGGTGGCCAGCTTCAGTGGAGGATTAAATTAAGCAGTTGAAGAAATTGTCCATTGAGCTGAAACTGGACCGGGTCATTCCGGATTGGAAAGGGTTTAGTCGACCCATTAAATATTTATATATATATATATATATATATATATATATATATATATATATATATATATATATATATATATATATATATATATATATACACCTTTATAGTTCTTAATATATATATATATATTAGTTATTTAATTTATGGCTGATTTGCTCAGAACTGTAATTAATCTTCGTCCAATCAGCCTAATCCATATAATTCAAAATATAATAAATTATCAAATTTTGGTTAGTGGCCAGATTAACCCATAATGATTTTTTTCTCCAATATTCAATCTTATTTATTGTTTTCTTCCTGCAATTTTTTGCACGCGCTACTCACAAGTATAAACTTAATATTCATACCTTCACAGTAACTAATAAAATTTTTATGTAATTATTGATGTATTGATATTCACCGTCTAAAAAAATTATACTTTGCATCAGAAATGTAAGATATGTGGATGAATAATGAATTAGTCTCGTGAAATCGAGTTAGAACTCTTGCAACTGAAATTTGACGAAACTCAAGAAACTCATCACAAACTTATTCAGAAAGTCAAGCCATATATAACTCAAAGTTTAAGACAAATTATAACTTTTTTTAAAAAAGTGAGCTCCAATGGAACTCTTGAATGTTTAAGTTTGGACTCTCGTATATAAGAGTCTAAAGTCAAGTGAAAAATTGTGATATGAAGGAAAGTACTACACATTTTGTACATTTTGGTAGAAATATGGAAAATTCTAGGGTACCGCTACATTAGGTGCCGCTAATACCACATTAGGTGGTATTACCACACAATGTGTATCACATTGTATGGTATGACCTCCACATGTGACAGTACATGATCACATTACATAGTATTAACCCCATATATTTAATATGACCCCCATATCATGTAGTATTTATTCTAAATTAAGTGGTATTACCACGCAATGTGTGTCACATTCTATGGTATAAGTATCATAGAATGTGATACACATTATGTGGTAATACCACATAATGTTATATTAGCGGCACCTAACGTAGCGGCACCCTAGAATTCCCCGTAGAAATATAAAGTGAACTTATAATATAAACGAGATGTAGGAGTGCAGAGTAAATTTTAAGATAAGATGTCTGAATTTAAGAGTTTTGTGGGAGATGGTCTTACACTCAAACTCTTGGAACCTATAAAACTTTGATATGACACCTAAAATCTACTTTTGTCCACCCAAATTTTATTCAAAAAATATTAATTTGGCACCTACTTTTTCCTCCCAAACTCCAACATCCAAACCCAATCCAAGTGAAGTTTCAACTTTTTCAGAACCACAAAATCGAACATCCAAAATCTAGGTTTCCAAAATTTCACCGAAATCATTCAACTATTTTTTGAAATCGAAACCTTCAAAATCGAGCGAAATCTCTTTCAAATAGGACCTAAATATAACCATACTCAAATCAATCACAACAGAGGTACTTTTATACTATATATGCTTTGTAAATGGGCTCATAACAATTTACCTCTGCAAATCGGAACACACTGGGCAGAAATTGGACCGGATCATGCTGGATTGTAAAAGGGTTTGGTCGACCCATTAAATTAAATTTGAAAAACTTTAACGACTTAATTTATTTATTTTTCTCTATCTTTCTACTGACTTAATTAATTTAATTAAATGTGTTAATTTACAGTCATTAATTTTGGTCCAGCCCCACTGAGATTCTAAATATAATTAAAAGCGGGCAGAGTCCAACTTATACCACAATGTTGTTTATTTCTTTCTCTAATTTGTCCCTTGCCGCAATTTCTTAGGCAATGCACATATAATTAAAAATATTTGCGTCGAGGACATCGGGGCCCATTGTTATTGTTAAAGGCTAAAGAAAGCTGATTTTGATTGTCAATTGGATATACGGTAAGGCCATCTTCAAGAGCATTGCTAAAAGTTAAATTTTAAGAGTTTTGCTAAAATTTTGATAAAAAGTGCTCTCCAAGAGCACCTCTGTAATTTAGGAGTTGCTAAATTTTATAAGTTTGGCTTGACAAATGCCCATGGCCAAATTAAAATTGCTATATGCAATTGTTTGTAGGGAAGTACAATTTTTTTTTGTACTTTTATGCAAAACAATAAATTGAAGGCATTGCTAATTAAATTAATAATAAATTTAAATTCATAGTTTGTACTAATTAAATCCATACTGCTTGTACATTCAAATACATATTAATTAAATTCAAATGCATATAAATTTGAATTAAAATTTTAAAATTAAAATTTTATAATTTGAATATCATTATAAAAAATTTGTCACTATTGACAAATAATGAAACCTCTTTAGCGATAATTAACGTGTCACGATGATTTAGTGATAACATTTTGATTATAATTTTTGGGGCATCGCTAAATGTTAATACTAAAAGTTAATATTTTTTTTTAGAAAAACTATTTTTTCTATTATGAAATAAAAATCAATTAGTATTATAAATATATTATTATTATTTATATAAAATAATAATTAAAGTTATTTGTTAAAATATAAGCTAGCTATTTGGGTCAAATAACATGGTTGTTAAAAAGTAGTATCTTAAAATATAAACTAGTTGTTGGAGTACTGAGTAAAAAGTGAAATTGTATAACACTGTTCGTTAGTTATATTTTAAGATAAAATGCTGAAATTTAAGGGAGCTGTTGGAGATGACCTAAGTAATTCACTTTTTGACAAAACTTGAGCTCTTTAGGGTGACAATTAGATAGAAAGTTAGAAACTAGTGTATTTTTCTTTTCATCACTTTTATTCAATTAACTTTACTCAACACCATAACCGTACCCCACTTCTAGTAAATTCATCGGAAAACTTTAATTCAAGTCGAGTCGATCGGATATCTAATTGGACCTAATTTAATCATTCAAAAATCAAGTATAGTGTTTTACATTTAATTTAATTTAAGATATGCAGATAGTGACAAGGAATTCCCTAGCTAGTTCTTCAAGTTGACTTAATTAAAGGACGATCGATCGACCTGTTTGAATCCCCCTACATTTGTATTATGGTTAATTCAAATATTGTTTCAGTCTTCAAAGTGGAAATTCTTCGTAAAAGACTGAAAAAATATTTGAATCGTACGTTTCAAACAAAAAAAAAATTCAATTCTTCTGTTGATTAACATGCAAAGTTGAAAAAAAAATACTGATATATATAGTTATGCAAGTTTTTTACTAATTTTCTCTTTCCTTCATGGTAGCTAATTCGTCTTGTCTTTCCTGTTTGAGCTATAGATGAATAATCTATTATTCTCTTGCTAATAATCTAATATATCTCATTTGCTCTTGTATGTGCAGTTTGGCTACCTTTGATTTTTCTTACCTTTTTTTTATATTAGAAATGTACACGTACGTTGTACGTGTCTAGTTAATTTCATTGGTTTTTTTGTAAGTTAGAGTAAACTAATTTTCTACCGGTTTCACCTTATTTTGTCTGTTAAACTTTTCTTTTACTGATTCAAAGTACACTTTTATCATATTACCCTTTTTCACCTATTTCACACATTTTTGTCACTGATTTCACATGTTTTTTTCATCAATATCACCTGAATTTTCATTGACGTGGCACGTTTTCGCCGACTTTATTCATTTTTTAACCGATTTCACTTGCTTTTCACTTTTGTTGTCGTTTCACCGGTTTCATCTTTTTTTTTTTTCACGATTTTTCATTGATTTCAGGGGTTTTTTTTATATCATTTTCAACCAAATTTTCATCAACTTCACAAGTGTTCACCAATTTCACCCAAATTTTCTTTGATTTCACATGTTTCAATGATTATATTTTATTTATTTCACCATTTTTCACGAAAAGAATTACATAGAGGTTATGCATGTCTTGGAATTATTGAATATTCTTCATAATATATATTCTAGCCAAAGTAAAATTACATAATTAGCTAAGTTATAAGTAATTTTATTATTTCATAGTGAGATGCGATTCAATTTTAATCTTTTTGTAACATTATGATATTTAAGAGAATTTCATTTTAAATATTTATATTTAGAGTATTTATGACTTATGTTGTACTAGATCTTTAAATTAAATTGATGCTAACATATAATAATTTTTATATATATTTTAGGGACTATATTTAAAATAATAGTATTTTCTTAAGATTAAAATTACAAAAATTCATGTAAAAGAGAATCTATAAATTTTAGGAGGTTATGTAGGAGATAAATATAATAAAACTTCATGTCTATATATACCTCTTCAATTACTTTTATTCTTTTATATATTTACCATTTAATTAAATATCACTTTATAATTTAAATAGGAGTATTTTAGTCTTCACAAAAAAGTTAAGAAATATACATGCTTTTATAATAGTAGAGATAGAGATAGAGGTATAATTTGCTACTACCATTTTAGAATACATTATTAATAATCAATATCATTATATCGAAAATCATTTCGATAAATGTCCAAATATTAAAAAATTTAAATAATAAACAACTATTAAAAACTAATATTAAAAGTAGAAAAATACTCACATTTGTGGGAGTTGAAACTAAAACCTCTTTGCGATAATTCTGGAATTTCAACTTTCCCGGTGTTGAGGCCTTGAGTGCTCTTTTTCGACGTGAGGAAATCAGGGGAAATATTGCTGGATTATCGGTTTGTACGGGGGCCCCTTCCGTATCACACCTTATGTTTGCTGATGATACTATGATATTTTGTAATGCGAACAGTCATTCGGCTCAAACTATTAGAAATATTCTTCATTCTTATGAGATGGCATCGGGACAAGTTGTTAATTTTCAAAAGTCTAGTATTATGTTTAGCAAGACTACATCTGAAGAATCAAGAGAGGCAGTTAGATCCTCTTTACCCATGGAGATTGTAGAAAAACATGAAAGGTATTTGGGTCTTCCTTCAGCCATTGGAAAATCCAAGAGGGCAGTTTTTGCTTATCTTCGTGACAGAATTTGTCAAAAACTGAAAGGTTGGAAAGAAAAGTGGCTTTCAAAGGGGGGTAAAGAAATACTTATTAAAGCAGTGATTCAGGCTATTCCATCCTATGCTATGGGGTGTTTTAAACTTCCGAGTTACTTCACAAAAGAGATTGAAAGTCTCATGGCTAAATTCTGGTGGGAAGGCACAAATGGGCGTGGGATCCATTGGGCGAGATGGAGGGACCTTTGTAAAAGCAAACAATTTGGAGGCCTAGGTTTTCGAGATCTTGAAGCTTTTAACTCGGCTTTACTAGCAAAGCAATTGTGGCAACTTTTAGAAAATCCTGATAGTTTACTTGGGAGAATATTTCGTGCGAAATATTACCCGAATTCATCTATCCTACGTGCCACTCTTGGTTCAAACCCGTCCTTCACTTGGAGAAGTATTTTGGGGGCTAGAAGTATTCTTGAAGCCGGAATTCGTTGGAGGATAGGCAATGGAAATTCAGTTTACGTGTGGCAAGATAGGTGGATTCCTAGGGAGTCAACATTCAAACCCACCACATTTCGGGGTGATTTACCGATTGAGATGAAAGTAAGTGAACTTATTGACCCGGAATTGAATTGTTGGGAAGAAGCCCTGATTAGGGATATCTTTAATGATGTGGATTGTCAAAGTATACTTGCAATTCCCCTTAGTAACAGCAGAAATGAAGACAAATTAATATGGCATTACAACAATAATGGACTTTTTTCAGTACGAAGTGCCTACCATCTTGCGGTGCGACTAGAAGAAGAAACTTCTAACGGTTTAGCCAGTAGTTCATCCACTTTGAATACAGGGGAATGGAAATGGTTGTGGGCTCTAAAGATCCCGAATAAAATAAAAAATTTTATTTGGCGCGCTTGTAAAAACTATCTTCCGACGAAATTGAATTTACGAAAACGAAAGATTTTGACAGATGACAAGTGTGTTTTCTGCCAAAATGATAGGGAAGAAGTTCTCCATTGCCTTGCTTTGGGTTCTTTTTCGCGACAAGTTTGGGCCCTCAGCAATATTCCATGGACGACTCATAGGTGCAACGAGACTAACGTGTTGGATTGGATTTTACATATGAAGCAATCCTCGGATTCAAGCACACTGGAGAACGGAATTTTGATTTGTTGGGCTTTATGGCATTCACGGAACAAAAAGCTTTATGAGGATACAAACTTTACAGCTTTAGAGATAAGTCTCTTTGCACATAAATTCGGAGCTGAAATGAGGCATGCTTCTGCCCCAGTTCTTCAGCCGAGCGAAAGTGTAAGAAGTGAAGTGACACGATGGCTGCCCCCAAAACCAAATGAGATTAAGATAAATTTTGATGCGACTGTTAATTTGGATGACGGTGTTTGCGGAGTGGGGATTATTGCTAGAACCAACTCGGGTAATTGTGTGGGATGGGCATCGAAGTGTATTCGTCAGGACTTTGGGCCAGCCGAAGCCAAAGCTGCCCTTTTTGCGGTAGAGTTTGCTCTGGCGAATCGGTGGAATGAGATTGTGGTTGAAGGGGATGCTAGTTCGATCATAGTAGCGATTTCAGGAGCCTCGGGTGAAAGAACTGAGTACGAAAATATTATTGCGGATGTTAAATTTTTAGCGAGATCTTTTTCCTCCTTTTCAGCCCAATATATTCGAAGGGAAGGCAATAGAGCAGCTCATGAATTGGCACGTCTTTCATTTTTTGATTCCTATGTTTCTGATGTTTTACCTCAATTCATTCATGATATTGTATCATCTTATTTTGCAAGTTGAATGAAATTTGATTTGATCTAAAAAAAACTGTCCCGGTGTTACTACTAGCCCACAACCACATTTGCGATAATTCGATATAACTTGCAACTTGTTTTATTATAGGTAAAGTCAACTTTGCTTGCATTTATGCAAATATCCACGTGACCCATGAGACCAGCACGTGAGATTGCCATCAGATTTGGGCGCCATTTCAGAAATTGGTTGGTTCGTTTAAAATTGGTTGGTTTCAAAACTCAACTCTTTGAAGCCTGCAACATTTATATATTTTTCTATCATCATACAAATGTCTCGCACGTGAAATTAGAGGAAGGAGAACATTTGGCATCTTACTAGTACAATATATTCACCTATATTCCGATAATCAAGTTGGAAAATTATGACTCAAATTTTATTTGGATATAAATATCCAATCACAAAATTCTTTTATATATATATATATATATATATATATATATATATATATATGGTCATTTAATTAATTTCTTAATAATAGTAATCAATCATACAAAATAATATAATACACTTTACTTGTAAATTTATTGACTCGACCACCAAGAAGTTTATGGCATTTTTAAAATTATAAAAAAAAAAAAAAAACTATTTTATGATCTAATCTCTTCTAATTGATAATGAAGTAAAAGAACTAAGTAGTTGCATTGCTTCATATATATGAAATCAACGTATAAAATTTCATCGATTGCGATCTAATAAACATGTTGAACTACGAGAGTGAAAATTTATTAGTTCAAACCGATAAAAGAAAATGTTTTGTAAGTACGACTAAACATCATCTAAGCTACATATGCAATTGCCTATAAGTATATTTAAAAACTATATAATAAAGAATTAATTAAAAAAAGAAGTATAATACAGGACTACCCAAAAGTCTTTTAAATAACAATTATCTATACGTATATCAATCCCCTAGTTCAATTGCCTCTTGTTCCTCAACTACAATCAAGTACATTAATTTTCAAACCTCAAAAACCTTGGTAAACAAATCAATGAAAATGGCAAGCATTAACAAAGAAAACATAACATTAAACTCCATCAAAACTAGGCCATCATTAGAAGAAAGGTTTTCTTCTCGTGAGCTTTCAATCAGCGACGCTAATTCGTTTGAAGTTTACTACAGAGATGTTTCCGTCGGCATTCCATTCGTATGGGAATCCCAACCCGGAACCCCCAAACTCATAA
Source organism: Penstemon barbatus (assembly GCA_003313485.2). Classification (NCBI taxonomy): domain Eukaryota; kingdom Viridiplantae; phylum Streptophyta; class Magnoliopsida; order Lamiales; family Plantaginaceae; genus Penstemon; species Penstemon barbatus. The sequence goes on along the minus strand of CM064877.1, from coordinate 7,806,672 downwards.
CCCTAGATTCCCCAATTCCACCTCTCACACCCCCACCTTCCTTCAATTCCAATTCATCACCAATCTCAAAAATATCCTCCAATAGGAAGCACATTCTCAAACCTGATCTCAGAAAACCCCAAATTCCGCAGCGCTCTTCCTCCACGCCGTCAGATTCATCATCATTCTCCTCGCCGTTGTCTTCACGTTCTGTTCCTTCGTCTCCATTTAGTACGCCAATTGAATCGAAACAGGGGAGGTCTTCGCCGTGGAGTTCACGATCCGTTCCGTCGTCTCCGTTTAGAGGTAAGTTTTTGAGCCCGAGGATGTCGTTTGATAATTCGAGATTTGATCATCATCATCACCATCGTTCTTCAAGGATTGAAGAGGATGATTGTGATGAAGAGTCGTCGTCCCCTGTTTCTACTCTGTGTTTTCGTGGTGGGCGTGTAACAAATGGGAGGTCTCGCGGGTGTTCTTCGAGTGTTATATATCAAGCTATTGTTAGGAGAATCTGCTTGAGTTTTTAGTACTTTTTGATTTTTTTTTAGTATTTATCAGATAATTGTGCATTGCAATCAGTTTCTGTTCATGTTTTATGAATAAATGCTCTATTTGAAACATGGAAATGGCATGTATTGGAATAATCATTGAATTTTGCTTAATTTACTTGCTTTTTATTTTCCAATACACTTCTGTTTCTAGATTTATAATGTCTTGCATGTTGAAATAACAAGACGGTAGTTTTTTTTCTTTTTTCTTTTTATGCCTGATCAACTTATTCGCTAAACTTATAAAACTCATGTTTTTTTTTTTTTTTTTTTTTAAATCTTAATTATTGAGTTGATGAAGTAAGGGGGAAAAGGGTTAAATCTTCGAAGGTGAGAATTTGAGAATATTTTTATTTTTATTTCTATGATTTACAATTAATTTAGATTTGATTAGTACTAATGCAACCATTATTGTAACTTATATGCTTTTATATATAGTCTAAATAAAATGTCGCTTAATATTTATGCGAATGACTACGAAGTAAATATACTCCTATCCTAGAGTAATGTGAATTAAATAATATTCCATAAATTTGAAAGCCGAAAAAATACATGAACCAAGTTTGAGCGGAGTGAAATTAAAACTATACATGGGTCGAGGAGGTGGTGGCATTGATTATGACTTGGAAAAATATATATCTATTGCAAACTCGATGAAGCATATGTATTAGGTTTTAGACTTTTAGTACGTGTATGAGTACTTTTGGCACAAGTCTGAAATTTATGGTCTGCAATAATATATCTTTAATATTTTCCTTGTGGACTTGATTAAATTTGTTGTGTGTAACAATAACATATATAACAGCAGCAGATGGCATCTCAAGTTTCATAAATGCTTTGAGCAATATAATTAACTAATATATATATATATATATATATATATATATATATAGTTTGAGATTGACAGAGATGCATGTATCTATTTAATGCTTTGTTTTTATGATAAGGCATGTGAAATTGGAACCAATTAATATGATGAATGTAGGAAGGAAGGAGGAACGTGTAGAACCTTCCATGCAACAACTGCTGCATCTCAAGTTATCATTAATTACAAGTGAAACAAGTAGGAAAGTAGAAGTGATCCATTTTTAATCTTCTTCTTTTTTCCAATCTTCCATATTCTTCTCACTTATAAATCTGAACAAACAGATCAACGATTTTTTGAGTATTCGATACTTCATGGTTCTACAAGTATTACTAAAAAGGGTAAAATTAATAAAAGAACATTAATTTTATATTGAAATCCTAAAACGATAAATAAAAATAATTTTTTTTTGCCAAAGCGATTAATTAAAAAAATTAATGAAGTAAAAGACATGACGTGTTAAGCCCTATATTATTTGAACGATAAATATCAAGATACGAGCGTAATGCAGTAAATACGTCATTTTTCCGAAATAAATTATACCAGCAATTAGATGTATATTGTGAAATTAATTTCCTTACCCCCCCCCCCCCTCATTTGAGCACTATATATTTACTGACCACCTAGATTGCACGGATACGAGTACGTCGATATGGTATAATACGATACGAGTATGGGGATACGGATTTTCAAAATTTATAGGATTCGATACGGCAAAAATACGTGTCTGTATATTTAAAAATGTATTAAAAAATTATGTAATATATATTTAGTTCACTTTTTATTCCATATTAAAATAAATAATGCTATCTACCTCTTATATAAGTGTTCAAGTAAAACCATAGTATTAATATCATAGGCAAAGTCTTTGGCCCTATACAGATTTTCAAGCATTTTATGTAGATTTACTTTGATAATATATATAATCTAGAAATTATTTGTAGAAATACATGCTCTCAAGTATTCTGGGTGTTTCCGATATGCCTTCTTTGTATCCGATACGTATCTTTTTTATTTCTTATTTTTTTATGGGATTTTTGCACGTCACCCCCCAGTTTTTTTCAATTTTTGCACTTTCCCCCCCGAAACACATTAAATGTGATCATGCCCCCTGCTTTTATGTATTTTGTGCACTTACCCCCCCCCCCCCCCCGAAACGTCTTAAATGTGACAGTGCCCCCTGCTTTTATGTATGTTTGTGCACTTACCCCCCCGAAACTCTTAAATGTGACTGTGCCCCCTGCTTTTATGTATGTTTGTGCACTTGCCCCCTCCCCCACCCCCTCATACCAAATTCTGACCAGATTCTTCGCCGGAACTAAAGTACTTGCAAAGCACACAAAATTTAAGAGGGCAAAAGGGTAAAATTATCCTTATTTTCCACAAAACCTAAACATCAGTTAAAAACGTGAATTGAAATTGAGAAAAAAAATTACGGTTTATCTCAGTTAGGCTCAATTTCTCCTCCATTTACTGAAATTGAGTGAATCATGAACAATTTTACAAATTCATATCGTCTCTCTCTCACGCAAAACTCATGATTTAGAGAAATCAATATCAACATTTCTTGTTGCTTTCTTATTCATTTTTTTATGGAGACCCCTTCATTACATATATACACCGAAAAATAAAGTCACCTAGGAATTGGAACTGGATATGGAACGTTGCCGCACCGCTGGTAATATTATCCTTTTGCCCTCTTAAATTTTGTGTGCTTTGCAGGTGCTTTAGTTCCGATGGAAAATCTGACCGGAATTTGGTATGGGGGTTTGGGGGGGGGATAAGTGCACAAACATACATAAAAGCAGGGGGGCACAGTCACATTTAAGACGTTTCGGGGGGCTAAGTGCACAAACATACATAAAAGCAGGGGGCACTGTCACATTTAAGATGCTTCGGGGGGGTAAGTGCACAAAATACATAAAAGCAGGAGGCATGGTCACATTTAATGTGTTTCGGGGGGGAAAGTGCAAAAATTGAAAAAAACTGGGGGGTGATGTGCAAAAATCCCTTTATTATTGAAATCGACACGGTGGAGTATTTCACAAGTATCGTACGAGTATTTGAGTATCCGAGTATCCAATACGCATACGATACTGCACGGTGTATAATTTCGAAGTATCCGTGCAACCTAGCTGACCACATTTTTTTGGGGTGAAACGTTGTCATTATACCATAATTAGTTAGTTACCCTAGCAAACAGTAAGGAATGACTAACAAACAAATTAATGAAAATCAGACAAACACTAATATTTTTGGTGAAATCCAAATTCAAAATATTATTTGCAACCGAAGCTTTACAACCAAAAGAAAACGTCATCGATTATTTATATCTATTATTAAAGTTAAAGAGTCCAAGAATGTCGAATTTGAGAAACAAAACGTCATCGATCAGAAACAAAAGTATACATTTCTTCTCCTACAAATTACTAGTAGCTAGTATTAATTCAACAAAGTTATATGTTTCTTCATTTTTTACACTTTTGTATTGGAGGTATATACACAATTCAAATACTGGAAATTCGTCGCTTCCCTTAACTATTATAGCCAGTATTAATAATTAAGAAATAAAAAGGGGGTGGGGGCTGCTAACTAAAATAAGTAGATGAATTAAAAAATAAAGATTTCTTCATATGAAATGGACGAACAGTGTATAAATAGAATGCCAACATATAATAATTATTAATACAAAAAAAAAGGTGTTACAAGTTAAATACTCTTTAAGATGTATTTCTGTGTAAAAATCTAAGATTAACTTACTTTAATTAGCCCTGTTTGTTCTTCTCTTACCTGACCCCTTGAAAAAGATTACTTTGGGCAGTGAATCAATCACGTGGATGTTCTGCACTTTCCACCAAAAAAATTGCCAATTGCATCTTCAAATTGGAAGAAGTTTCTTAGCTGGGCAGTCTACAATTTCGCTGCTTGGTACTTTCAGAGTTTTCAAGCACAAAACGTACCAAAAACTGGAAGGAGCATATTTAAGTAAAGCCTGGTTAGATATCATATGTCAATGGATCTAACATTTGAAAATTCAGTGCCTAGAATCATAAAAAAAATTGCACATTTTAGCATCTCAACAACAATAAGATGTACAAACCAATCTAACAAACTTGCAAAAACTACACTTATGCATGCTAAGACTGAAAAACACAACTCAAGATCATGGCAAACTTAGAAAGAATGCCATATATACAACCCCTTGATCATTTTGCGGCTAGAATCTTGAAAAACCGGCACATAGAAAGAAAAAGAAGAAAAGAAAACTACCTCACATAGGTTGTCCACTGGAATCCAAAAGCTCGTCCACGCAAAATTGATGTAAATTATCATACATTGTTTTCCATTGCTGGAGCATTTGCAGAGATCTTTGCTGTTCGCTTTTAAGCCTTTCCACATCCACTTCAGCAGCTGCAGAAGAACCTTGTTGCTGTGGAGGGGGAAATCACCAGTAAGAAACTTCAACATCATAATGGCTTGCAAAAGTTCTTCTTGTAATATGGACAATAATAAAAGCAAATGCAGCAAAGAAACTAAAAGCAATTTTAGCTATTCTAGGAGAACGTAATGAGAATTAAGAAACACATCTCCACACTCAATGATCATAAAGCTGATAATTCATTCTATAGGACACCAAATGACAGATAAAACAGGTTGCGATGAAACTTGATAATTGGGAATGTCAGTTCAGTGTAATAATACAATTAGGATTACATTATCAGAGGCTGTCTGGTCTTGCAAGTGGTAAATCACTGACATGAGATTTTTCATCAATATGGTTAACATAAGTGTATGACTAACTGAGAGTTTCTTAGAAGATGGAACCAAAAAACAAAAAAAAACTTAATTTCTAGAGATACAGATAATACTAATTGAAAAAAAAATGAAAACCGAAAGACAATATAAAAACTGCTGGAACATACTCAGTGGGCGAGGGAGGGAAGCGTAACATTAATGCATCTTTTATGTAAAATTCAACACCTTGAATACAGCATGAGGCACACTATATACACATCTAGACACAAAGTACAAATCAAACTCTCTTGATGCCCTTTCATGTAATGAGTCCCTTAATTAACATCCTTATCTTGAAAATATAGAGAATGAAGTTGTTCTTTTATTTGTTTCTCCATTGTTGTAAAGAAACTTTTAAAAAAATAATAACCTGCAATTCTTTTATTTGATTCTCCATCGTTTGAACAGTGATGTATGAAGAGTCCAAAAGTTGGTTGGAAGTGGTATGAGGACTAATGAATACTTTAACATAGGCATTCTCATCTGCTGAATTAACAAACTTTTCCAGTGGAGATGGTAATGGGGCACCATGCCTCCTTAATGGAGAAGCCAGAGTATGGTTAGATGTCCGAGGATTTGTGTTTTGTAGCTGTCTGATGACAAGGACGTTATTAATTGGACCTGCACAATGCAAAAGTGAACAAACTGTAAACAATATTCATGTCCCGATATGATTGTCCAAAAGGAAGAAAAATAAGACGATAAAATAGGAGACAGAGTAACCAAAGGTTCATTATAATCGACTGAATTATTATAGATATACTGTCGTTATGTTATACCTAGCTCTTCAACAAATCCACTAGACAGTTATTGTAACAAGTAAGCAACTATTAGCAATAATACAAGTTGGAGCAACCATTTTTGTATCAGCTATATTACATTATTATCTACAAATGAGAATGTACAGCATCAAGATGGAGTAAGAGAAAATACAAGTTGCACCGGGCCAAAAACATTAGAAAACGAACATAAACCGTCCGACCTGTCGTCATCAGCACAATAAGCAATTTATTGTGATATGACCAACCATTTCTCCCAAACTCTATTTTAAATTGTGATACTTCATGTCAACTAAAAAAACTGAGGACTGAATGACAAATTGAATATAAAGAAGAACAGTGCAAATGTAATTCAATGATTAATACGGTCAACATATGGTACCTTTCGTGTGTCTAAAGATACGAGTAATATTTCGAGTTCGAGTATCCCAAACCCGAATCATGCCATCTTCTGATCCAGACACTAATAGAAATCCATCAGCACTAGAAGCCAAGCAGGTTATAGCTTTGCTGTTTCACAAACCAAAGATTCCAAATCATGAAAAGTTAGAAGTCTACAAAAAGAAGCAAGGTGATCAAGGAAATCTGCACAACTTGAACACTGAACATGTATTAACAGAAGTTCGCAGTTCCTTAGCAGGAGCTGAGTTCTAGACAAGATTTTATGTAACAAATAACAAACCATCAGACTTAAAAAAAATGACGCTTTTGTCCTATGAAACGACTATGCTACAATAAATCGGAGGTCCCTAATCTAATGTTGCATAAGTAACACCAAAACCAATACTAGTAAACCAAGTGGCATATCTTAGTAAGTGAAGTAGGCAACAAATCAACATAAACTAATTCAGGCTTTACATCAATTGAGAAAGGGCGAACTAACCTGTGCTCAGACATTGAACCAATAATATGTTTTCCATAAGAGCTGCTGGAGGCTCCTGGAGCACTTAATCCAGCAATATATATTTTACCATCTCTACCACCCGCATAAAAGACGTGCTCCCCAGGGTCGAGGGAAATGGCATCAATTATTGAAGGGAATACAATATTTTTCAATAGATTCCCTCTAGATAGGCTCCAAACCTGGGAAAGACCGGAATGACAGTAAGTCAATAGCCTAAATTAAACATCAAACATTTTGCTGGTTGATAGTGTGTATGTTATAGTATAAAAGGAGATATTGCTCTCATCAGATCCAAATTAAACGCATTGACTGGGTACATGGGGTAGCTTCATTAACAGTCAACACATGAATATGGCAGCAGAAGTGAAAAGGCAAATAGCAGCCTAAAATGTAATATAATCCCCACAATCCACATACTTCTTGAAAGAAACATATTTTTCTAAAAAAGGTTTTTTTGTCAAATCATAAGATTACCAAGTGATGAAATTGCTATAGCATCAAAGAGTTAAGTTAAGCTGGAAGTATTGAAAACCTTGCATGTACGGTCCTCAGAAGCAGACACAATTATAGCATTACATCCCCCATAGCCAGTTTTAACATCAGTCACTCTCAACGAATGCTCGTTGAAACTGTACTCAAACAGATGCTTGGCTTCTCCCCTCCTTACTTCATCAAATATCCTAACGTAAAACAGAAACTTCAATTAAGACATTTAGAAACACTTGCAATATCATAATTCACACAGACGGAAGTTGCACATACAGGAAAAGTGACCAAACCCGAACACATCCATCCTCAGCCCCTGAAATCAGAAGGGACTGGTCATCATTAAATACCAGGCAAGTAATGGCCCTGTAATGTGCATGCCATTTCTTAAGCAGTTTCCCAGTCGCAACCTGCATATGTTATTACAGAAGGATAAGAGATTACCCCATTCACTAAAAGTCATTTTAAAAAATTATTAAAACGCACCAATAAGAATATAACAAAAAATGATTCACCTCCCAAAAGTATATATCGCCTGAGACACCTCCTCCGGCAAGATATGTTCCTTGAGTATTGGACACTAGTGGCTTTATTGCTTCTGCAGGGAAGCTCTTCACTTCAGGTTGAGGCTGCAAAATTTACAAAAAGAAGACACAGAGTGTCGCTTATTCATTCCTTTTAAAATACAAAGTCTGGTTGGATTGCGATTTCATACCTAATATTAACATAAGATATTATTGCTTTAATGCAAAGCCACCCCAAGACCATCCAAATTAAAAGCAAATATGAGAAGACCTTGAGTTAAGTCATCCAAATACTATATTACCTTGTTCCACGACCAATAGAGGATGGTTCCAGAAGCAGGGGACTTGGGGTTTCGGAGTTGGGAGGATGCAAGGAAACGGCCAGCAATGGAGGCGAGGCCGTGAGGTGGGGAGGAGCACGACTTATATCGAAGGTGCTCGGCTCCAGTATGGAGGTCCCAGCAGCTGATGCCAGCATCTGTTGGGGAAGACGCAATTACTAATTCGTCTTCCATCCTTAGGTCCTGCATTGGGCACTAAGTTAAGCTATAGGTTAGGATTTAGTTGTCTGCATAAAACTGACAACTCCATGCCCCAGATAATTCCCCATACAACTCTGACCTCTCCAAATCCTAAACTTAATTATTGCAAAATCGAATTATTATTAAAAGTTTTACCACAGAATTTCAATAGAATGTGTACAGTTAATCGAAACAAACAAAACAGGAAGGAAACAGGCAGGAAGAAGAAAGAAAATAAGAAAAGATATGAGGAATAGAATACTTGCCAAGAGATGAACGGCAGACGGAAAGAGAACCGGAAGAGGCGGACAGGACGACGACGACAGGCGTGCGAATTTCAACGCAAGAGTGAATAGAACTTGAAGCCCAAAAAGAGAACGTGGGTTAAGGGTTTAGCTAGGGCTTTTACTAAGAAGCATGAATATAGAATTCTTTATTCTAAAAAAAAAGGGTTGGACTTCATTAAAATTAAATAAAGTAGATTTGGTTTAATTAATGAAAAACCTTGCATCCATTAGTTTTTGCTGACATCGTCCTCTTAATTTTATTGAAAATTCATTTGACTACTGTAGCAATTCCGTGGACAATTATGTCCTTGGTTATATTTTATATATGATAGGGTGTTTATTGTATGGTTTATGATTATGAATGGATGAAAATTGTAAATTTACATAAAATTTATAATCATTTCATTAGTGTATATATATTCTTAAAATAAAACTATAATAACATATTAATTTTTTTTTATTTTTTTCATAATGCTTTTACAATTAAAGGAAATAAATTATGGCTATTATAAGAGTAAAAAATGTAGAACATAAATAAAAATATAAATACATTCAACATTCATTTAACCCGTAATTATTATATTTTTAAAAAATTCATAATTAAAATACAAGGATAAATTAATGACTTGCGTATAATCATGAAAAGTAAAAAAACTTGAATAATATTTTTAGACATTATCAAAATGATCACATGTTCTTAAATAACCCATACTAAAAAATTCGAAAACTTTTAACTAGTTTTTTTTACAAAAATTAAAAATACTCACTCAAATACCCAATTTAGTAAAATTATTATTATAGAATTATTTTTTTAATATTTCTTTCTTATGCAACAATATTAAGGATGAATAAAATATTTTACTATAAATAGAAAATAATGCCTTTATATACATATTTACTAATATTAGTAACTCAATAAATAAGTTTTAATATATATTAATCATAAAAAAAAAAACAAAAACTCACCATCCCTAACCCCACCCACCCGCCCGCCCGCCCGACCGACCCTACTGACACTTCTCCTCCCAGGCCGTGCCGTTGGCCTGGCTTCTCCTTCCAATCTGCCACCAGCCTGTAATCGTAGATCCCAGGCCAATGGCACGGCCTGGGAGAAGAGGTGTCGGTAGGGCCGGCGGATGGAGGTGTTAGGACTAGGTTTTTTTTTCCTTTCATGTATAAAATTAATTTTTTCAAAGTTTAGGTATCAATGTGCAATTATGATTCTTTGAGGGAATTAAACATGAATTACATCAAACCTCAAGGAAGGTCCCTGTAATTAACCCTAAAAATAAAATTAAATTCGGCATTAGCGGTTTCATTGAAAAAAAAAATAAGGCTTAGTAATTAGATTTGTATTTATACCAAACTAATATTTCAATTCGATATTCATTACTAATTGAACATTCGATTTTAACACAACTCAATCAATTTTCACGTATTGTGTGCAACGTAACGTCATATTCCTCATGAATAGGCAAATGTAAGAAAGAAATAAAAAAAGGCAAATGTGGTGTTAATATTTGTCCCAACATGAATAGTTCTTTGAGTTCTTTATTGTCTATTAATTAATCACATAATAATTTCATTAATAATAACTAATTTAGCATTGATATTAATAATAAAAAGCATTTAATAATAACATTACAACAATTTTCATCGTTGCCACAATTACTGTCGTCGTTGCCGCTGTTATTGTCGCCACCGTTGCCTTGATTGGACGAGCCTCCAAATGAACCTTCAAATAAATGAGTCAGAATGTTTTTTTCACAGATATCATTTCTCATGTCATGCCAATATGCCTTTGCATTAGGAGTCATAAAACTGCAATCCATTTTCATAATATCTTTTTTCGATTCCCTTTCTTGCTTAGCCTTCATTTCAGTATGTTGTTGATTACGTCATTCTTCTACAATGAGAACATTCTGTGCAACAATCAGCATCACCTCCGTTTGCTCTTGTTCTATACTAGGACTAACCGTAGTCTTTACTTTGGCCTTCTAGCTTTTCTATTTCCAATAGGTCTGGAACATGGTTGGTTTGACGTGGGTGTCTCTAATGGTTCTTGGGACCCCATTTCAGACTCATTTGCAAACTCATAACGCGGAGCATAAGATTATGGTGACTCTGTTGGTAGATTTTGGCTTGATGTTTGAGTGTGGAATGGATCTGGCCTATTATGTGAATGTTATAGTTGAGTAGAAAATCAATCTGGCCTACTATGTGAATGTGATAGTTGAGCAGAAAATCTAGGCCAGTTTTGCACAACAACCTAATAGTGCATATAACTAAATGTATAATTAGTTGATCGAAAAAGGTTCATCGTCTATAAATGTATGACATTTGATGATTAGAACCATTACCTCGTCTAGAAGATTTTCGCCACTCTGATAAAGTCGGGACGCTTCATGGCATGCGTTGGTCCATTTGTTTAACTCATATATTTTCACTCTCACTTAATAAAATTAATAATAATAGAGCTAAATAATAATAACAATTAATAAATATTGTACATGATATGACAATATTACAAGTTATAAAACAAATTATATAATTAATAAAATTAAATTAATGTTAAGATTTTAAAAAATAATACAATTTTCATAATCTAATTAACATAAATAAAAAAAATTGGGGCTCGGCACAAGTTGGGTGGTGTATGGCCACCGCCCACCCCCTCCCCCTCCCCCTCCCCCTCCCCACTAAAACCTATTTTCACTCCCCCTCTCCCACCTTCAATGGAGATGCCCTAACACTCGAACCACTCTAGCCATTTCCAGCTAGCTTGAATACTTGTATTAATAATCAATAACCTCACGAGAAAGGTAGCATTCAAATCGTGCCTCTGCAATCCTGCACAACCAATAGGTTTCCGTTAACTTGTAGCAAAAATTCAACAAACTAAAATAACAATTGCAAATGTGGTAATAATAATCATATGTAAGGCCATCTCCAGCCGAAGCAGGCAATAGCCCCCTCCTGCCTGCCTACATGCCTGCCTGCTTGCTTGCCTGCCTACCTTGCCAAGTTAGTCATCTCCAGTCGAACCAACAATTCAAAATATTTATTTCAATTTCAAACTTTTCCCACTCTCACTTAACTATAACAATAACAACAACAACAACAACAATAATAATAATAATAATGGAATAATAATAATAATAATAAGTCATTCATAAAAGTAAAAACGAGCAAACATAATTCACGAAAAACAACAACAATTATTATTAATGCACTTAGATTGTTTAATTGATCTTTAAATTGTATTTTTAAATTCATATCTTATTCACTTTTGTTAAAGTAAACTTAATTATATAACTTTTAAATAATTAAAATAAAATTTTAATATAATCTAATGGAGTAAGAATTTGATAACGTTAAATATCACAATAAACATTCAACTTAAAAGAAAATAATAATAGTGAATTAAATTTGTCAAACGAGACCTATAGTGAATTAACTTATATCTTTTTTATACATTTAAATTACTGGACTTATAACTTATAAATTTGTCCTACAATTAACTTATAACTTGTAGGCAAAACAAAAAAGAAAAAAAAAAAAAAAAGGGAAGGAATGCAATAAGACAAAAGCCAGTAGGCAATATTGCAATAATACATTGCAATAATACACTACAATACACTACAAAAGAAAGAAAGAAACGGCCCAGCAGATTGAAATAAAAGAAAAACAATTGAAGGCAACCAATTGATTGAAGAAAAACAAAAAAAAAAAAAAATGAAAGGAAGGGGGTATGCGCGTGAGCCTCCTGGCAGGCAAGCATTTCCCCCCGGATGCTTGCCTGCCAGCTCCGAGGAAGCTCTTCTCCAGCCGAAGGGGGGGCTGTTGCTTGCCTCCCCCCTTCGGTTGGAGATGGCCTAAGAAGACAGGCTTGTCTTCGTCTATAAAAGAACTCATGAACATTCAATTCACAGCAAATATGCTGTTTTGAAAATGCTCCTTGGGTGCTGGGTACATGAATTAAAAGTTTAATGCTATCAAATCCCAAAAGATGTTACAGACTTTTAACTTATTTGAGTATCATAATCATGATGCAGTAATGAAAACAACTACTACTTATTCCTTCGATTAGTTAATGACTGCTCATGCCCCTGCTTTTATCTTCTTCTGCTTACAAATAGAAATAGGTGAGAGAAGATGCTATTGCTGGGTTAGGATAGAAACAAGCTGTATATTTATGTTTAACAACTCTAACCCCAGAAAGCAACGAATGCTGCATTTTAGTGGAAAATATAAAATAATACAAGCAACTTGCAAAATTTAGTAGTACATAAGAATTGAGTATCGGACCTTAGATACACATCGATCTGTTAGGTAAAAATATACAATATTCTCCAAATGCAGCTGACCTCAAATACACACATTTTTACCAATAATCACCACAAGAGCATTGATTATTCATGAAACGATGAAACCGGTTATTGTCTCTAACAATGATTTCTCTGCCAACAATTCCAGAAATGAACTTTATTGCACTATGGCAGTCAACACAGACTCTAAGATTCTTAGTTATCCTTATAGGAACTCCAGGAGGGAGAGCAACAAGGCCAAACGCAAGTGCAATCTTCTCACTATGGTACCAAACATCTGATTCTTTCTCTTCATCTTCTACATCAAAGAGAGCCATATTGGTATCAAGAACATACCCAGCAGCTTCCATATCTTTCTTTAATTTATCCAACATTGCCCGAATCTCAGAGTTTCTACTATGTGATTTATCCTTTGCTTGGAAAACATGGACAGAATTCTTAACAGATATCCAACTACATCCTGCCCCCTTCTTAATTCCCACATCATTCATCTCCTTCCTCACAAGGCTAGCCTCGTCCCACTGGCCTGCAGCAGCAAACATATTCGAAAGAATAACATGATTTCCAGAATCTTGTGGATCGAGTTCAAATAACTTGTCAGCAGCAATCTTCCCCAGTTTTGGCCTACCATGCATTTTACATGCACCTAATAAAGCACCCCACATTGATATGGTAGGGTGAAAAGGCATTTTCTTTATAAACTCATACGCACGCTCCACCTGCCCAGCTCTGCCTAACATATCAACAACACATGCATAATGTTCTGCCCCAGGGTCAACACCGTAATTTCTCCTCATTGACTCGAAGATATCCATCCCTACATTCACCATACCACCCCTACTACAAGCAGTTAATACACACACAAAAGTTACATAGTTGGGCACCAATGCTTCATTAGTCATCTCTTTAAACAATTCTAGTACCTTATCAGCATGTCCCTGATGAGCATATCCACCGATTAACGCATTCCAAGAAACCAAATTTCTCCTAGGCATCTCATAGAAAGCTTTTTCGCAATCCTCAATACTCCCAGACTTCCCATACATGTCAACAAGCGCACTCCCAACAAATAGATTGCAATCAACACAAGCCTTTACCGCCAAACCATGAAGAACCCTCCCTGCTTCTAGTGCCGCTAATCCGGCACACGCACTGAGCACACTCGATACCATAAAGTTGGTTGGCTCAACCCCCGCCCTCCTCGAATTCAAAAACACCCCACATGCCTTCTCACCCATATAATTCTGTTCAAACACCGCCAACATAGAACACCAAGACACATCATTACGATCCCACATGTTCCCGAAAACTCTACTCGACGAGTTAACCTCGCGACACTTGCCATAAAAATCAATCAACCCATTAGATACCGAAACATCAGCTTCCTGCCCTTGTTTAATCAAATACCCATGCAGCTGCTTTCCTTGTGACAAGAACTCACCATTAGAGCACGCATTCAAGAAAGCACAGAATGTAGTCGAATTGGGAGGAGCGGACACCTCATCATCACGCAAAAGCTGAACAAACCTCGAAATTCCCTCCCCAGGCTTCCCATTAAGGACAGCGTTGGAAATACAAGCATTCCAAGTGACGATATTTCTGTATGTCATTTCATCAAACAGTTTTTCTGCATAACTCAAAAATCCCAACTTGGAGTACATATCAAACGCGCTGCAAGCAACAAAAACATCAACAATCAGCATAAGCTTAACGGAAAGCGCGTGAAACTGCTGTCCTATAAAGTGGTTGTGCAATGAAGCCGACGCTTTGAACAGACAAGGGAAAGTAAAGTCATTCGGCTGAAGGGAATCGCTCCGCCGCATGTCGGAGAAATGGGAAAGGGCGGAGGTAAAATGACCGTTTTGTACGTCGCCGGAGATTATAGAAGTCCAGGTAACGACAGAACGGAGTCGGGCCGGGGTGAGGTGGAGAGTGATTCGGGCCTGGGCAGGGAAGTCGAGCTTGGAGTACATGTTGATGAGGTGGTTGGACAGGACGACGTCGTGGAAGGATACGCCGAGGGTTTTGAGGATTTGGGCGTGGGCAGCACGGCCGAGAAGTGGGGAACGGGTTGAGACGGCGGACTCGACCACCGAGCCCAGAGCTTTCGGGCTGAGGAAGGGCATGTGTCTTACTTACTGGATTGCTCATTAATTCTCAGACGACCAATTAATTAATAATATACATGGAAGAACAACTATGAAATACTAGCGTATTTTTTGAAATTGAAATGATAAATGGAGGGAGGGAGGGAGAGAAGAAGAAAGCTTGAAACCCCTCTATTTACCAGATGAACAGCTGAAGGGTTAAACAAATTAAAAAGAAACGGAAAAGAAGGGTTAAAAATCAAATCTAGCATATTTAGTGGGATCAACTTTTATAAAATAAAATACTCCTACATTCTAATAGGATCAAAATACTTTAAAGAATTGAAATAAGAAAAGTAATTTCATAAAATATGGATCAAACCAAACAAAATATATATAAAGATGGTGTCAAAAATACAATTATGCAAAAATAAAAATTTACTGAAAAAGTAATTAAGGTTCAACCCAACCATATACTAGTCTCCAGCAATATCCTCCTCCATTTTGAAAGCATGGCGGCTTCTTTTCTACGAAACCCCGTTTTCCCACGGTTCCTCACTCCATCAACAGCTGACCTCCACATCAACAAATCTTTGAAGTCAATTCTGCTCCGCTTCTCCTCCTCTTCATCTTCCGCCCACACTCCAGTAACGCTGCCTCTGCCCCCCGCCGAGAAATGGGAAGCTTTTCGCAAGAAGAAAGTTGTAATGCGCGTCGGTTATGTCGGCTCCGATTACCGAGGTCTCTTCCTCATACCCTCACTACATTCTAATTGCTCAGTCTTTTATTTCGTTTCCTAGTAATCTTTGTTTCAACTTCAACGCAGGTTTGCAAATTCAAAGAGATCAGCCTGAGCTATCCAGTAAAATTCTTTCTGATATGATTTAATTATTTCAAGTAAATTTTATAATTGCAAATTAATTGTTGAATTTCAAAGGAATAAGGTTACCATTTAATAAGATTTTGCTCAAGTAATTTGGTTTGTGATGTAGCCATTGAAGGTGAACTAGAAAAAGCTATTTTTAGAGCTGGTGGAATTAGAGATAGCAATTATGGGGATTTGAATAAAATTGGTTGGGCAAGAAGTAGTCGAACTGACAAAGGGGTAAGGTTTATGCTAGCTTTAATAAAATACTACTGTATTTGTTTGTAATTAGGTTTATGCTGCAATATTTAGTGCAATTGTGTTGACTGAGTCTCCGTTTTGGTTATGCATTTTAGGTTCATTCACTGGCGACCATGATATCTCTAAAACTGGAGGTCCCGGAATTTGCTTGGAATAACGACCCAAATGGCTTTCATCTTGCTAGTTATATAAATTCTTATCTTCCTGAAAACATAAGAGTTTTCAGCATCTTACCTTCACAAAGGTAGCTTCTATACGCTGATGGTGCCTTTTGATATCCCTGATGATGTGATATCTCTCTCTATCTTTTGTCGAACCCTTTTGCATTTGCATTGACAAAAGCATTTGTTACTCCAATCCTTCAAGGATTACCTGTAAATGTTGTTGAGATTTGTAAATTGTATGTATTGAACTTTATTAGTTGATAGTAGAACGTGGTAACTGTTTACATGTTGGATTTGGTTATTTTACTGCTGGTAGACAGTCAGATAAAGATAATTGAAGATTCTCTATTCCTTTTCCCTTTAAATGTATATTTATTTAATCATTTTCAGCAATTACTAGGAAAGGAGCGAGAAACTAGATTTTACTGGTTTATTTGTATGGATTGTAGAGTAGAATTCACAAATTCAAGAACCTGATGTACCCATATTCCCATCCATTTTTTCCCCAAACTTATGATCTAATATACGCCTCCACTTCCCTGACCAAAACCACCTAAACAGCACAACAGAAGGGATGACTAGTGAGCTTTTTTGAGGCAGGGAGAGATACAACATAAGGAATGTTGTATATATATCATGTATCTGGTGACATGATCTGATATTTCCATTGTCAGTTTACATTGAACTACAAAGTTTGCTAAACTTTTTATTCTAATCAGCATACTAGTAATACTGTTATGCTTCTATTCTTTCATTCTAATGCGTCTATTCTTGCATTTTAAATGGTTGTATATTATAATGCTTCTTTATGTTCTCGTGATATTTTTCAAATTATTCTATGTGTGCTTACCTGATTTTCAGGAGTTTTGACCCCCGACGGGAATGTAGCATTCGCAAATATTCATATCTTCTTCCTGCTGAAATCATTGGCGTAAAAGATAATTATACTGCTGATGAAGTTGATTATCATTTATCAGATTTTAATAATATATTGAACTCTTTTGAGGTATGTCTTATGTCTAAGTTTTTATGTCACAATTAACAGCTTTATGATATAAGGCTGTGGACGGATTGATTAATTCCATTTAATTTCATTTCTAGATTTACGAGGTTGACGTATGCTATTTAATTTCAAAAGAGTGATACAAATGAATATGCTGTTAGTAACAACTTATATGAGTAATACAAATACATTTAACTTGCTATTTTCATGGATGTATTCTCTGAAGACAGCATTGATAATTTTCACATTCATTAATACTTTGTCACCGGGTGGTGTTTCAGGGAGAACACCCGTTCCACAATTACACCGTTCGTTCAAAATACAGGAAACAGTCTCCTTCAGGAGGCTCTTCGACAAATGCTTCTGTATCAAAGAGAGTGATATCATCTAATGTGCAAAATGGCTCTGAGTCAGACGAAAGTGATGGAGAAGACAGCTATGGAACTAATGAATCTTCAGTGACAGGTTCTGGTGAAGCAAATAAATGTGGAGCACTCGATGAAGATGAAGACAGCATTAAGGAAAATGACATTGTACCTGTACTTGCTCGGTGGTTATTTGAACCCGATGAAAAAGATAGACTTAGTGCTTCACACTTCAGAAGGATTTTCCAGTGTTGTTGTGGGAAATTGGAGCAGTTGTCTGGTGTGAATTACATAGAGATATCCATTTGCGGAGAGTCATTTATGTTACATCAAGTAAGTCTTTTACAATTTAACTCGACAAACCATATATATGTTTCCTAAATTTTAGTTCATATGTCTGTTCATTGTTTGCCTGACTTTGCAATATTTTATTACCAGATAAGGAAAATGGTAGGAACTGCTATTGCAATAAAACGCAATTTACTTCCCAGAGATACTTTGCAGTTGTCCCTATCCAAGTTCTCCAGGATTGTCGTACCTCTTGCTCCATCTGAAGTACTGATTTTAAGGGGCAATAATTTTGTTATTAGAAACCGACCCGGCAATGTAAGGAGGCCTGAAATGTCGACATTGGTTGAGTCAGAAGAAATCCTCAAATTAGTTGATAATTTCTATCATTCTGTGATGTTGCCTCAGTTGTCTAAGTTTGTAGACCCTTCAAAATCGCCTTGGAAAGACTGGGTAGAAACATTGGATGCAAACACAAGCATTCCTGAATCCCAACTAAATGAGGTCCGGAATGCTTTGAAGTTGTGGAAAGAAGAGTTTGAGAAGAGTCGAAGAAAGATGGCAGCATAACTGTTGAAGGTAAATATCAAATTTCTCAATTTTTCTTTAATACTTATAATTTGGGGATATACTGTGTTCCACCAATGGATAAAAAATTTCCACAAGTTTCTACCATAATGATATTTCTGGTCTGTTCTTGACACAATGGAAAGAAAAATATAGAGTACTGTTTAATCTCGTTGTTCTTATCGAAACTCTCCTATTTTCTTATTTTTTCTACGAAATCATAGTTTCTCGTGAAGCTCTATTTTTTCTTCATAATTACCAGACTCTTAATTATTTTATGGTTAAAAAGGAATGGTATATTTTAACTAATATTGATAAAAGTATTTTATAGAGTTATAAAGCATATAGGCATTCATTTACTTTGAGATCTATATATATATTTATATAATTGATTTTAATTACTACAGTAATGGTTGGGTTTAATACTATCCATTTCACGGAGTGCATTGTATATTATTCTCATAATATTTAAATTTACGTAGTTTGGTCTTATAAAAAGAATCTCAAGTATTTAGTATGAAAAGTTGCTCATATTCAAAAGTCTGTTTTCCATTTTCCAGGTTGTTTATCATTTTTAAAAAAAATTCAATTTTTGGTAATGTTTTTGAAAGGTTTCCAGAAAAATTTGAAAAATTTTTACATGGAAGGGGTTTTAGTTCGTGGTTCCACCATTACTTTTTAGGCACTTCGAGTGATTAGAAGGTTGTTATACTGTACTCACGTATAAGTTTGTCCTTCATTTCCGTGCAGCAGTAATAATTATATTGTTTCTGTTCTTTTTTTATTAGGCCTCCTTGTTTGGCTTGTGGGAAGCACTGCGTTAAGCTTACGAGAGCAACTGGTTATAGACAAGATTTGATTTCCCTAAATGTGGATTGTTTATACATATGGTCTCTCGACTTCTGAAGAAGGTTTTAATTGGTTGAATATTACTTCAAGGAGAGGAGGCATTTAAGTAGGAGAATTGAGCAGTAACTGAAGGGAAATGGTACTTACAACTTAAAGGCAGAATTTATGATTGGGACTTGGCAACTGCTTAATTTACCGAGGGAGAGAAATCAAAAGCATTTGATTTCATCCTAAATTTTTGTTGTGCTTCATTGTCCTTCTCTGTGACATTAGAATCTGTAAGTGAAGTTCAGACATGCATAAGGTTGCCTACTTTCCAGAATGCCTGAAGGTATGCCGGTCTGTCTAAACGATCTTTACTTGATTTTGGTGCCACTCAATCTGCATTTGTTGGTGTAAACGTCATGTATAAACATATATTTTTGACTAGGTGCGACTTTGTAAGTTGATTGTTAAATGAATCGGAAACTGTGCTAGTGTAACTCGGTGAAGCCAAAACTTTGTTGGATGATATCTTTGGGTCCTGTTACACAAGCGAGGATTGGCTAGTTGAAAGTTATAGGAAGTTATAAGAAATTAATGCTTGTTTTATTATTATGTATATAAGCAAATATTATGATTAATGAGTATCTGATTTTACAGTTATTACGGGAATTATTGGTAAGAAATCACAAATTATGTAAAATACTAAAATGATCGAGGGCATTTTTGAAGATGTTGTAATTTTGCTTTGATATTAACAATTAATAGCTAGTATTTTCAATCAAATCTAAGAACTTGTAAATAAATTAAGACATGACTTAAATGAGGAAGGGGGCTATTTTTCCATCATCAAAGAATTGAATTTATGACTATAACTTTCCCTTGGCAGGCAGCACGGACTAGAAACGTGACTATCAAATGCCATACGTCTAAACCTATACTCCTCGGCTCCTCCTATCAAATGCAGTGATGAGTTATTTATGACAATTAATTTGTGCCTAGAAAACAACATCGGTATTTCGGTTCCTATTTGTTATCTAAAATCTATATCATGCCCATTTTGTGCTTTAACATATATATAGACAAAATATATAATGTAGTTCCCTAGTATTTAAATCATCCAATATAATTGAATGAAAAATGTGCTAGATAAATGAGCACATGTTTCTACCTCACTCAAATATTATCTACTCTACTCTTATCTTTGCTGCAGAAAATAAATCACACAGAATGGCCAAGAATCGAGAACACATGGTAAGTGTGGGCTAGCTTCACTCCATTTACTATATACTATGCATTTATACATAATTACGAACACGCGCGATGACACATAATCAAGTTCATATATGTGACATAAAATGGGAATATGGAACATTGTTGACACAAAATGACTATGAAAATTATGAATTTATCAATTTAATGGCTACATGGTGATTTTGTTAGCATTTTAATTACTGTTATCAATTTCATTTCATAATGTGTAATGCCAATGATGTCATAACTTATTGGTACTGCATATGCACCATAATCAAGAGGACATGAGCTCAACTCTAAGTAATGTTGATTTTTCTTATAATTTATTACTATAGTTTGGTGATTTATTTTCTTTGTAATTTGATTATAATTCAACAGGGGGTTCTGATTTAGTGTCAATTTTTATTTGATGCAACGAATCTCTAAAAAATTATATTACAATGTATACTTACTTATTTAATTCGATTATATTTGATCGCTATTTTATCATCTATGTGTCAAATTAATAGCGATCCAATTGAAAATTTTATAGGGTAAGTATAATTTCTTGTTTAGTTAAAGTGTGAGATCAATTATGTCACTCTCAAATGTGTAAAAGCCCATAACAACAATTAATAATTATTGATGGATTGGGGTTAATTGCACATATAAAAAGGTAGCGGCTTGTGACTCCAAATGCGAAATTCAAGTGCAAATCCTATTGGTGTCATCACATTGAGAAGGACTTATACACAATGTCCTTTCTGATTCGAGCTATAAATACACAGTTTAGTAAAAAAAATAAAGAAAGATTACATCATGTCTACGAGTAGATTCTAGCTTTTTTATGTCTTATGCATTAAGTTATTCCCATTCTTGTTTTATTGGCATGATGCGTTATGACTTCAATTTCTCTAGTATTTGGGTTTAGAGAATCAACAACGGGATTAAATCTACAAAATAAATTGACGAAATATTTAGGATTAAATGTGGTTATTCTTAAGAGCATATATAAGACCAAAAAGTCAAGCACTGCTAAGAAATAGGCACCAAATTAAATTTGCGATCCTGTCGATACGAAAGTGTTCAAGCTCTAAGCCACATACAAACTGTTGGTGTCAATTCATTAGATTGCTTAAATGTTGTCCGCAACCGTAAGCATTTAAGGACTCTAATTAATTAGCATGATTTTGTTGATTCTTAGCGCATTTAAATGTCACATCTTGCAAAACAAGGACTTACTCGATCTTCAAGAAAATCCAATATATACATACATGTGTGTGATAATTGGTTGGTACATCAGTTAATTAATGGAATTATATATATATATGTGTGGTGCTAAAATGTGATTAATATTTAAAATCGTTTAATTCATGTATATATATATATATATAGTTAGTTCTTAATAAGCTATTAAAGTGGAGTTCGAATTAAACTGTAAATGTTATCAAACTTTGAACTACAAATTCTAAAACTTCATTTGCTATATCGATCAACAAATCATCTCAAGCTCTTAAAATCAAGTTTGATCCAACTTTCAAATAGTTAGCTAGATTCATTGTTCTATATATATAACCTAACTTATTTAGTGGTTTATTAACATTAAGTTAGCCGAAATCACTGAACATAAATCTTAACTCTCTTAATTAATACATTCTATCAAGAATCAGTACAACTTTTTGGTTCTTGCATGTAGCAAGAAAGCAAGCAAAGTTCCTAAAACACATAAACATCCCCATATAATAAAGCTTGTTTGGTAGCATTGATAGCCCATGCAATTCTCTTCCCCCGAAATTCTCCCTCTTTTATAGAGCAAAGCAGCAAAATCACCAAACATGAAAGATCCAATTGGTATATTGGATACCAAAATGTTGTGATTTACGCCAAAATTCTTCGTTCCAAACAATTCTATAGTTGTAGGAACGGAGATAGACGTAATTGCACCGGTGCATATACCTATAACCGCAGTACTAATGTAGAGTGACATGTTCTTTTCATTGATTAGTAGGAAGAACGCTCCACACATCGGGACCATCATCAATCCCATGGCTGCTGATCTTGACACAGTGAACTTACTTCTGAAAATTATGAGTAATCGTTAGAAATATTATATATATATATATATATATATATTAAGTGTCTTGTTTTTCTAAAGGCTAAATCACTCAAATCATCGCTTGATTTCATTAGAAATCAAGAAAAGAAAACGTTTATTAGATTCAAGGATTTGAGAGAATACAGGTTGAAGAAGAAAAGGAAATTAATCCTAAAACAGAGAGAGTTTTTTATTAGGACTGATCTAATTAATTAAAAATACAAAGTTGGATTAATATAGCTATATACGTTTGTTTTGAATAACAATGGGCAAACAAGTAAATAACAAATAAATAATATAGCAAAATATATAATTAAGTTCCAATACTTAATGGGCCAAACTTGAAGAAGAATTAAAGTCTTCGGGATTAATGCAAAACTTGCCTTTAATTTCAAAGAGTGCAGGCGTATAAATAGGGAAAATTCTTGTCCAAGCCTGGCTTGGCCAAACCCATCCAACCACCAAGCAAGTGTATTGCACTTGCTTTGTGATTGGTCACTCTTCTGGGAGTTACATCCAATTCCAAAGCAAATGTATTACACTTGCCATGTAGTTGTTTTGGGTTCGGCCAAACCCGGTCTGGGTAAGAATTTCCCGTATAAATAGCTAGAAACAATGGGCCAAACAGACTTGACCTTTGGCATAGGAGGGGTGGAAATATAAACAAACATACAAAACCATATAAATTGGCCCCATCATCAATTCACCAACTAACAATTCTCCACCTTCAGTTTTGAATTAAATGCACCAATGATATCAATAAGTTTTTTGTGTGTGCATAGTGAGACACATATAATGGCTCTAGCTAGGTTAATTTTTCAAGTAACTTTTCTCATAAATAAGAATTGAGGTAACCAAAATGTATCATTTGCCTCACATTTTCCTGTGATATTTGGACATGACAAGTGACCAAATTATAAAATTAATTATATGCATGGGACCACACTATATTTGTAGTGCATTTATAAGTGTGACATCAATATATGATACCAAAATAAAATAAATAAACTTTGAACATGTTATGTGTTGAATCAAATTAAGTATGAAATTTTAGCTTATTCCAATACACCTCTATCATTCATTGAACAAATGTATCTACCCGTGATGTGTGATTGGTTACGTCCTTTGAAGCCATAATCAATCACACATAACAAATGTACGTTAAACTTGCTCATGAATAACTATGAATCAAATTTTTTATTTTTCTAGCCAAAATCATCGAAAAGTTTCTGTTTTCGAATAAATGGAAACGAAAGCAAGGTGTATTTTCGAAATTCTATGTTTGCTTTAAAGCTTTCTCTTTAATTTTATTAATTTAGTAATTTTTTTGAAACAATTCCAGAAACTTTTCAGAAAATTTCCAGTATCAGCTAATCGAAACAAACATTAAAAATGAAACATTGACCCATGTGAATAACAAATTAACAACTCATGTAGTGTTATCGAATTTGTTAAAAGAAAAGTTTACCTTGAGAAAAAGTAATCATGGAGAGATGGCAGAAGACGTCCAAAGAAACCGAATGCAGAAGACAATGAAACCAATGAAGAGGTCCTAGAACACCCTCTTGATTCCGCAATTTGTCCCAGATTATTCAAATAAACCAAACCGAGTGTTGCACCGAAGAAATAAACAAAAAAATACAACCAAAACTCAACTCTTCTTAACATCACCTTTGGTCCAATTTCCTCTTTCACTCTATGTTCAAGAAAATCCCCTCTATTATTATTAACTTCATCATCCAATTTCTCCCCATTCTCAATTGATAAAACGGATTTATTATTAAATCCCTCATCATGTACTCTAATCAAGCACTTATGCTGCACTTTTTCAACAACTTTTTCCACCAATGGAATCACAAGTGGCAACAACAAGAAAACACTCATCCCAACAAGTTTCATAAATGGAGACAAAAACCTCAAAATCCCATATCCCAAACTACTCACCACAGCAAAAAAGCCAGTTAAGATTGTAATAAAAAACAATATGAAAAACCCTCTTCCCAACACCCTAGTTTTCACCACACTAACATCCTTAACCAAAGGTGCAGCCACAAAACAAACCATCAATGGCAACAAGGAATTCATGAAAAGAAACACTTTTGCTCTGTCAGAATGTGAAGTACTAGTAACATCAACTAAATCGGTATATATCTTTGCACTCAATCCCACATAACTAGTCGATATACCAACCGCAATTTGTCGATCATAAGGGAAATTCTTAATAGCAATTATGTAACAAACTGTGTTGATCCAACATATACTATTTCCTGCCAAAACAGTTAGTAGAAAGATGTGCCAATATGAAACAGAGGATATTTGGTTTGTGAAACAGAGGAATTGTAATCCATAGCCTATTAAACCGAGAAACGAGCCTATGAGGAGTACGAGCCATAGTGGCAAATGGGCAGCTGCAATACCCGAAATCCAGCCGAGTAATTTACCCGCGTCCGAGGCGAAAGCGAGATTGTTGAGCTGTAATTGTGAGATAGAAAGGAGTTTTTTGAGTTCTGATGAGTATGAAGGAAAATTTGAATTAGTTCCATTTATTGATTGTAGCCATATGGCTCCTATTAAGCTTAGCCATTGGAGAGCCATTTTTGTTTGATCAGCTTCTGCACAAAAAAAGAGCTTATTTTATGAGTATTATATATATATAGAAAGAGAGAGAGAGTTTATATGAAATGTGTGAATTTATTAGAATGGTTACATAACTGACATGTGTTGTAAGAATTGAAGGGGGTTAATTAATTTGACTAAATAATTTATTTGGGCTAGATCCATTTTGTTGATATAGGTCACATTTCTCAAAACAAAGAAAATAACTTGGTATAATTCGAGAAAAAATAATACAAAGGCAAATACAGTATATATATGTGTGTGATATCAGAATGCGGCTAATCAATTGTTGTTCTCTTGACCAGTGCTAATTGGTCCCGAAATGTCACGAAGAGTCTATAGATCAAGTTAGCCTTAATTATTTATTGAATTTTAAACTGGGAGCATGGTCCATAAAAGAAGAATGACTGATCTACGAAATAAAATTTGTGCGCTAAATAATTTTTTAGGGAGGGTGGACGAGGAGAGATTATTTAGTACAATCGCTGCACCACGTCATCAAGTACACGTGGTGCAGCCCACCAATACACATGGGACATGTGGATTATTCACCCCATGTTCAGGCCATGTTCCAAAAAAATAGGAGTTCAAAAAGTTGTGTTCACACTGCCAGAATATGGGTGATAATCCACATGCCCCAAGTGTATTGGTGGGCTGCACCACGTGTACTTGATGACGTGGTGCAGCGGTTGTACTACATAATTTCTCGTGGAGGAGGTGGTTTATGAGTTGTGGTCACAGAAATGAATGTAATATTAATTTTGAGTGAAATACAAAAATCTCACTTGTAAAGATTTATTAACAAATCAGATCATTGCACAATACCTGAACATTATATTGGTAAAACACAACAAAATACCCTCTCAAAGAAAATATCCACCTTGTGTTTAGTACTAATTAATTAATTAGAAAAAAAAATACAATACTGAATAGAATGTTTTTCAATTCAAAAACTAGAATCCAGAGCACAAGATACGAAAAGTGAGATCAAGGTATATATGATAGAAAATCGGAATTGAAGACAACCTATTTATGTATATATGAGATAGTATATGGACCAAGTATAATTTCTGGTAGTATATGGCTACCCGACTTTGGCCTTAATGGCACTTTAATGCAGAAAGAAAGAAAGAAAGAAACATAATTGTTATTTTGCATTGGATTGCTTGATGAATGACATCCACAAAACAACAAATCGACATATATACATTTCCATGTGTTGTATGTCATCAATCAAACAAGTTTCCTTTAGATGCGTGACAGAATTCTAATTCTCTTGTCCTGTATCACTTGATCAACTTTGCCTTTCACATTGTTATAAACTTTAAAGTCTAACTTAAACCGGCTCAAATCGAATAATACTCACAAATTGATCAAATAAAATGCACAATCAATCATCACACATGTGTAAATATTACTTACCCGATGCTTTCGACAAGCGTAACAAATTAACTTAACTATTTTTTGGGTTGAATTGACGGAAGATGTTTAATAGAATTGAGGTTGATGTAAAATTTCAGTAATAAAAGTAGGCAAAACTTAGTAATTGCACGATTATTAAGTTTTATGTAAAGGAACTAATCACTACACAGTAACAAACCAAAGTAAAGTTTAAATCTCTGTTGTTAGAATCAGACAAGATACTCATTAAGTTCAAAATATTAAATTGATATTTCTCTTAAATTTACGTACCAAATATGCCATGTTAAGTACATACATTCATTATATACAGGAAATTAACTAAGGAAAAAAATAATATCTTTGTTCTGATTTTTGGATATGCCAAAACAAGGTAAATAGTAGCAATTGGAAACATTATATTGACAACAAAGAGGATTCAGTCAAACTATTCATAGGAACTTGTACTTAATTTTTTCTTTTTTTTTTCTGAGACAAACTTGTACTTAATTGTTAGCTAAGGTAAAATACGGATACCCCAAGTCCCCAACCCCTGAGGTAAGGATTAATTACAAAAATTCTCTTCACATATTGGGTATTATAAAATCCCTCCTTAGGTTTATCACTTTCTTACAATTAACTCATTGTCCTTAAAATATTTCAATTTTACCCTTAAGAGTTATTTGTAATGTTTATAACATCATATAAATTATTATTTGATAGTAAATATATGATTATCATTTTTATAATTTACTAGAAAATTGCACGTACAGTGTACGTGTCTACTTAATTTAATAGTTAATTTTTATAAGTTAGACTAAATTTAATTTTATTATGTCATAAAATAGAGCTAATTAAACTTCTTGTTATTTTTTTCGTTTTAAATCATTTTTCTACTGGTTCCACCTTGTTTTTATTGATTAAACTTTGCTTTTACTGTGTTCACTCATTTTTAAGAGTTTAACCCATTTTCACCTATTTCGCACATTTTTTGCACTGAATTCACATTTTTATCACCAATTTCACATGTTTTCACAGACTTTACCATTTTTAACCGACTTTATTCATTTTTCACCGATTTCACCCTTTTTCAATGATCTTGTTTCACCGGTTTCATCATGTTTTCACGAATTTCACCCGAATTTTCATCGATTTCACATGTAATTATCAATTTTAGGGGCATTTTCTTATCGGTTTCACCCGTGTTTTCACCAATTTTGTCAGTGTAATGTTCACCAATTTCACCCAAGTTTTCATCGATTTCATGAATTTATTTTATCGGTTTCACTAAACTTCATCGATTTCACATTTTTCACCTATTTTGTTCATTTTTCACCGACTTAATTCATTTTCATCGATTTCACCCTTTTTCACTTATGTCGTTTCACCTGTTTCATCATTTTTTCACGAATTTCACCCAAATTTTCATCGATTTTACATGTAATTATCAATTTAAGGGACACTTTCTTATCGGTTTCGCCCGTGTTTTCACCAACTTTGTCAGTGTAATGTTCACCAATTTCACCCAAATCGATTTCATGAATTTATTTTATTGGTTTCACAAAACTTCACCGATTTCACATTTTCCACCTATTTCATCCGTTTTTCACTAAAAGAATATCATATAATTCAAGGTTATGCACACCTTGATATTATTCATGAATTAATATTCTTTTTTTAAGAACTATTTAATATTATTTATATTTATATATTCTTGTCAAAGTAAATTACGTACTTAACGAAGTCACAAGTATTTTTTTTATTCTTCCATAAGTAGGATATGATTTATTTTAATTTTTTAAACATAATGATATTTAAGAAATTTTAATTTTATTTTTTTGTATTTAGAAATATTAGGGGCTATTTAAAATAATAGTTTTTTTATATTTCGTATTTATCTATTATAATGGAAGAAGATTAAAATTATAACAATTGATGCAACATATAATTTATAAATTTTAGGAGTTATGTAAGAAATAAATATAATAAGACTTCATGTCTAATTATATCTCTTCAATTACATTTACATGTTTGCCATAAAATAAAATATCACTTTACTACTTAGATTAGGGCAATTTAGTCTGTACAAAAAAGTTAAGAAACATTTATATGAATCTTCTATTCTATGTACTTTTTGGGAACTTCATGAATCAGCTGGCTCAATGAATTGAATGGCTCTCCCTTAACAAGTTTCAATACTATATATTCCATGTTCAAGAGTTAATGTATATATATATATATATATATATATATACAAGGAAAAAGAAGAAAAAAATAAGCAAAGCCTTTCTTCTTTTTCCTTGTATATATATATATATATATATATATATAAGGTCTTTGTAATATCAATTACTTCTCCTTCCTGTAATCCTCTTGTTGAGTGCAATTTGTTTTCTCAAACATGTACACTTCCCAAGATGTTCATGAGGACATGAACATTAAGTTATACGTTACAGTTTGGTTTGAAGTGCAATGTTATAAAATTCTAGTAATTTATATCTGAATTTTGCTTCTTACCCCCATCAAATTTCAAGGCAGGTGTATTTTGAACCTGATCCGAGCTAAAATATTTTTGTCTTGCGGAAGTGGGAGGAACTTGTACGTAATTGTTGGTTTTCTTTACGTTTGCCTTATAATTTGAATGAAGGAGTGGTAGAAACTTGTAGGTATTAATTAATTAGTTGGTTAGTAGCGCAATTGAAGAAATTTCATCAAAATTGGACATCAAATACGCATTTTATGGCCGCTACTCAAATCAATTTCCTATAAAAGCCTTTCTACTCAAATTCAGGACATCAAAATTGAGCTTTCAATCTAAAAATCATAAATCAACTTGAAATCAAAACAAAATTGAACTCCTTCAAAAGTCCAAACAAATGTAAACTGAGGCAGGCTATTAATTGGGTTCCATCTGCAAGAAAAATTGAATATACAGATTTTTAATTGAATTTTCACACAAGTGAGATTTTGCTAATATATATGGTTTTATGTCAATTAAGATTCCAAGTGAGTGTTTTTGTATTTCACTTATTTTATAAAGTAATATGGTAAGTACAATTTTGGAAAACATGCATGTACCTACCCCTAGCAAAATAAATTCTGAGTTCTGACTCTACCCGAGTACTACTACTGCCTGTTTGTTTGTGTTTCCTTGAAGTGCTTAGAGATTTGGAGATTTTTTTACTTTTTGTGTATTTAAGAATAGAAAAAAAAAAGTTGTTTTGAAATTTTAGAGATACAATATTTTTAAAAAAATTGATAATTTTATTTCTTTTTACAGATTCTAGAAAGAAGAAAAATACATTACTTTACCCAAAGTTGTTATTGCTATGTAAGTAAAGTACAAAATACTTCATATGATGATTTCATTTCTTTAATAAGACATGTTTTTTATCTAGAGGAATATTGTTTAAAGAATTTGGGAAAGAACTTATATAGTAAGAAATATTTCTTTAAAACAAAATATCTTGTTTTTTCCACTTTTAAAATAATAAAATATATATCCCGAATCCCCTCTCAAACAAAAAGGCCTTAAGCTCTTGCGATAAAGACAAAACAAGAATTACAAATGAAAATGAAAATGCGAATCACACATCACTATCACCTACAAAAATTCCCACCATTAAAACCTTAATCCATAAAAGGAAAGGGAAGAAACGAAATTATGGCAGAGAATCCAGGTGAATTATACTCCTACATAAATCATCTTGAATTCACACTCATCATTACAGTCCTCTGCATCTTCTTCTTCCCCTGAATTATTATTTCCATTTCCATAGGTGAAGAAAGAAAATGATGCAGAGAATCATCCCAAGGGCATTTTCGAGAAAACACGCCCCCTTCCTTCACACTTCCTATGCCTTCCAATCAACTTTAGACCAACCCATTCAACAAAATGAACTCGTTCTTCCAAAAATGCCCCCCTTCGACTACACTCCTCCTCCGTACACCGGTCCATCCACCGAAGAAATCCTAATGAAACGACAACAGTTCCTCAACCCCGCAGTCTTCCATTTCTTCGCCAAACCAGTAAAGATTCAATCTTTTTTTTTCTTCTTCTTCGAAATTTACGTTGTTTTTTTGAAATAAATTTTTTTTTTTTTTTTTGGGTTTAGTTGAATTTGGTAGATGGGAAGATGCAGTATTTGTACGACGACAAGGGTCGGAGGTATTTGGACGCTTTTGGTGGAATAGCGACTGTTGGTTGTGGTCACTGTCACCCTCATGTAGTTGATGCTATTGTTAATCAGAGTAAACGATTACAGCATTCCACCATTCTCTACTTGAATCATGCTATTGCTCAATTTGCCGAAGCTTTAGCTTCCAAATTCCCCGGTGATCTCAAGGTGAAATAATAAATTTATTTGCTCTTTCTGTTTTTGTGTGACCAATTTAAATCTCTTATGGTTTGAAAAAGATTAGAATTTAGTGCTTTGGATTAAAATCTCGTTTCATTAGTATGTTGAGTATTAGAAACTTTCATATATTTTCCATCTGAAAAAATTGTAAATAACATGTTATAGTAGATACTGCTCTGTATTTTTGTTTTTCGGTGGAATTTTTGATCCATTGACATGTTTTATTTTCTTGAGTGAGCTTTTTAATTTGTGTTAGGATTAATAGGATTTGGTTTTGGGTATTAGGTTGTTTTCTTCACGAATTCTGGGACAGAGGCAAATGAGTTGGCTTTGATGATGGCCCGTTTGTATACCGGATGCAATGACGTAATTTCGATTAGGAATGGTTATCATGGCAATGCACCTGGAACAATGGGTGCCACTGCTCAAAGTAGCTACAAATTCAATGTAGTCCAGGTATAAATTTATTACTAGCTACATACACAAAATGTTGTCCAGGAACACTCCTTTTTCTATTTCATGTCCGCTCATTTTTGCGACAGACTGGAGTCCATCACGCCCAGAATCCGGACCAGTACAGAGGCATATTTGGGCCTGATGGATTGAAATATGCTAGAGATGTTGACGAAATAATTACTTATGGAACATCGGGTCGTGTTGCTGGCTTTATTGCCGAAGCCATACAGGTTTTCATCTTATCTGTTGATGGATGGAACGGTTTTCATCTTATCATGAATAAATAGCAGGTTTCTTTTTCTTTTCTCTGGTTCATTATGTTGAAAATATTCTATCTTTAATTACAGGGAGTGGGTGGTATTTTGGAGTTGGCTCCAGGATATTTGCCTGCTGTCTATAGCTCCATTAGAAAGGCAGGAGGCCTTTGCATTGCTGATGAGGTCCAATCTGGTTTTGCTCGTACGGGAGACCATTTTTGGGGCTTTGAGGCCCACGGTGTTGTCCCTGACATTGTAACCATGGCCAAGGTAGTCTGTCTTTTATTTGCCTTATTCTGTTTGAGATCTTTGTTTGGAATATAGGGGTGTGTTCATTCGAAATTTTCTAATTAAGACCTATATTATGTTAATATTTTTGATCTACTATTGTCTTTCAGGCCATTGGGAACGGAATTCCACTTGGTGCTGTGGTTACCACTCCCGAGATTGCAAAAGTCTTGACCGCTACAAATTATTTCAATACCTTTGGTGGCAACCCCGTTTGCTCTGCCGCTGGACTTGCAGTTCTTCAAGTAATAGAAAAGGAAAAGCTTCAGCAAAATGCACTCGATGTGGGATCCTATTTGAAGAATCAGCTTACTTCTCTCAAGGACAAACACGAGAGTATGCCTTATTAATTTCTTATATATTTTGTTTTAAATACAAAATCCTCTGAAATTTCTCTCTATTAATATAACATCGATATGGTCTTTTTTAGTTATTGGGGACGTGAGGGGTAGAGGTATGATGCTTGCGGTTGAACTTGTAAAAGATCGCGAGTTGAAAACCCCGGCAAAAGCTGAGACTCTTCAAGCTATGGACCAAATGAAAGGTGCCATATTCTTGTCCTTGCTTGTATCTATATATGTTTTCCAAAATCCCGACTTATGTGTATGTTCCTCATTTTCAGATATGGGATTACTTATCGGAAAAGGAGGGTTCTTTGGCAATGTATTCAGAATCACTCCACCCCTATGCTTCAACAAGGAGGATGCTGGTTAGTCTTCATTCTTGTCATCATATTCGTTTCATGCTAAGATCGATTATGTTATGTTGCGATTTAATTTGTGCAGATTTTCTTGTGGATGTGATGGACTATACATTGTCAAAGATGTAAAGTCAAGGAAGTGATTTTGGAAGAATATTTAATTACATTTTGCCATAGGAATGGGCAAGGAGATGCTGGGACATCACCTCGTTGTCACTCAACTCCATTTTTAGCTTATTTAAGTAATTAATTAATTTACATATGTTTTCTTTTCTTCAAACATGTAGATTGTTTCTCAACGTCGTATGGATATATATGAGTTTGACATGATAAATTCAAAATTATAAGATATATACAACTTATAAAACTGATTTGTGTATAACTCATTAGAGTTAATTCAATTGATCGTGGTTTGTTAATATACATCTTTTATGTATTTATATAATAGTTAAAATACAACATGGTAACCTCTAATTAGTTTGTAAGTCTTTAATTAAACAAATTCAGTAACAAGATATATGCACTTTTTTTTTTTAATCGAAATGGGACAATCACTGTCTATTTCTATCAACTAATTCCAAGAGGTACGGTCTCTATTAATATGATCCGAAGTTGATGCATTGCCCGTGAGTAACGCCAAAACCATTGGAGAAGACTCGAGTTGCTCCGATCGTTGAGTGTGCTTCATTTCTATCATTGAGGAAACTTCTTTTTTAGCAACTTCTGAGTCAAAAGCTGAGATATCTTATGCATGTTTGAGACTTGAATTTGCATATTGAGAAGAAATGGTTTTAATTGAGCCGTGAGATACATCCTGACCCAAAGGCGAGTAGGCCAAATCATTGGACCTCATTAAATTCCTTAGTGCATATGAATACGGGTCACTAAGGGTCTATTTGGATGGGTTTTGGCTCGGTTTCGCGGGTCTCGGTTTAAAAAAATTGGTTTGGGTGGTTTCGATGAAACATTTGAGACTTCATTTGGATGGATTTTGATTCTTGGGTTTTGTGGTTTGAATAATTAGAAACCCCACTTGAATTGAGTTTGGATGTTGGGGTTTAGGGGAAAAAGTAGGTGATAAGTGTCAAATCAATGTCTTTTTTAGTAAGATTTGGGAAAAAAAAAGTAGGTGATATATGTCAAATCAATGTTTTATAGGTTTGAAGAGTTTGAGTGTGAGTTTCTGAATAGGTTTTTGATGATTTTATGGGTTTGACGAAAACTCATTTGAAAGGGTTTTGGTTCGGTCTCGCGAGACCGAGGTAAAACCCATCCACACATCCTAAGAGTGTTGGGTTGATTCTTTGATATTAAATGGATATTTCCTTGGGTCTCGACATTAGGCTAGTAATTGGCTGAATATGCCCACATCCCTATCTACAATTACATTGGCCTTGTGATTATTCTTTCCCACAGACTCTTACCAATCTGATCACTTTCGTAAGAAACTGATTTATTGCCTTCCAGTACTCCCATCACTTATATTATATCACCGAAATTCTCTCCTAATTCGATCATGATCTCATCCACCTCATCATTTCTTAAATTTTCAAATATATTATAATTAGAGAACCATTTTCCATACCCAACTCCTTGATTTAGAATATGTATAATTTAAAGATTTGAACTCCATTTAAGAGATTTAGAAGCTGTTGTAGAATCAAGAATTTAAATCTGAAGATATATTCAGTTTACTCTTAAAAAAAAAGTACGAAAATCTTGAAAAGAAAACGATAATGGAGTTCAAATCAAACAAATGAAATTAGTCATTTAAAATCAAAATCACTAATTTCTTGTAGAATAAGATCTCAATTGGAGTAATGAAGGAGGTCGAGATGTATTAATGGAGAATATGATCATCTTTATTCCATAGTTTGTAACACTAGCTGTTATGGAAATGTTCGAGAAGTAGGGATGGAAAGGGACAATTAATTAGTTTAAAGTGTAAAGGGTACTATTGGAATTTTAAAATAATTGCTCTAATATAAATATTTATTGCTCTGGCAATATTATCACCCCATATATATAAAAAGTAAAATATATCAACAAAATGGTATAAAAGCCAGAAAATTGTAAACATATCAACATATTGTTCTGCAAGAATGTGCTAAGACACTGATAGTTGAAGCATAAACAGATCACTTATTCTCTTCAAAAGCTTTTACATAAATAAATAGTAAAGCAAAAAAGAATTAAACTTTTTAACTGTAAATCAATTTTTTTTTTTTTTTTGATAACCCAGGTGTACAAGCTTACACTCGACTAATCCTGGACCCTCAGAACCCTTGCCCTAGAATCCTGAAGGATGTAAATCGCAGGATGTGACTGTTGTAAAGCATTACTTTAGAATGAAAAAATAAATACAAGATTTTATTGTATCTATAATACCATGTAATAAATATCAATAATAACTGAAAATCACAAAAGATCACTGCGTTTAATATTTATTAAAAAAAATTAATACTAAATTT
The DNA here is from genome assembly GCA_003313485.2 of Penstemon barbatus. Lineage (NCBI taxonomy): Eukaryota > Viridiplantae > Streptophyta > Magnoliopsida > Lamiales > Plantaginaceae > Penstemon > Penstemon barbatus. The sequence continues at coordinate 7,771,350 of CM064877.1, read as the reverse complement.
TTTCAAGTTAATACCTTATATATACTTCGAATGAGTTTAGTCATTGACAATCATATAAAAACAAGAATGTATGAGATGAGAGTTTAATTAATCATTTTTCATTTATATTTAATAAGAACCATATATATTATATGTTGTCTTTCATTTTTTTCTTGTTTTCTTGAAGGTCAAAGAACAGCAGAAGTATCACACGTTATGCCAAAGAACAGCCAATCCTTTTAAGTTTGGAACATCTTTCTTTCTTTGCATCAATTATTTTCTTTTTTCTTTCCAACTTGAATAAAATAGATTAAAAACCAAAGATAAAAGTACCCTCTAGCGTTTTCGTTTAATCTTTGTTTCCTCCGCATAGTATCGTCGTGAATGATTTAATGGAAGTTAACTCCGCAATCCCAATTAGTGAACCCAGTTTCCAGATCCCATTTGATCTTTTTGTGTCCAAGAAACGCAGTACCGGATTTCTGACATTTTCTGATTCAGCGGGTAATTTGGTGTACAGAGTTCAGAAATTGAACCCTAAATCGACTGAATTTCATCATCATCATCGTCCCCACTGTATTAAGCTGCTTCTGGATTCAGCTGATAATACCCTCTTTTCCATACACCAAGTAAACGTCAGTGCGCTCTCTCTCTCTCTCTCTGTGTGTTGTTCATATTGTTTTACTTGCATTTTCAGGATTTTGGTGATTTATGAATAATTATATCTGATTGAGGAATATGAGAATGTGTGTGTGTTTTAAATGATGTTCTTCTTTTTTGTTGTAGAAGGGTTCATGGAAAGGGTTTAGGGGAAACGGAAAAGAAGACAAGGATTTGATCCTGAAAGTAGAGAGGACATTGGATGAGCTCACAAGAAGTGAGTTTGAAATAGAAATAGGAGTATTGCACAATGAAGGTTCCAAGTTAACCATGAAAGGTTGCCCCTTCAAAAGATCCTGCACCATTTATAAAGGCAATTCCATTCTAGCCGAGGTAGGTTAGGTACTATATTATAGGCTATATCTATATGCATCTTGATTGTGTCCACTAATATTTTCCTTCAATTCAATTTTATTTTATGCAGTCTAGCCTCATGTACACGCTTGGAATTGGGAAAATGTTTGTTCCAAGGAGCCGTTTTCGAGTAACCATTTTCCCTGGAACCACTGATCACGGTTTAATCGTGTCTCTTATTGCAATATTTTTTCATGGAAGAAAACTTTGGATATGATTCTATTAATTTGTGCATCAATCCAGCCTCCAACATTTCAAAATTGAGGTTAAAATTGACTATTTGTTAATAATCAACCCTGAAGCTCTATTACAGATTCAATGCTCTTATTCATTTCAGCAATGCATGTTCCTTAATTAGTTCCTTTATAAATGACGATCCAACAAAAACATAGGAGGGGTTGTGTGCGTTACAAATGTCCTAAGAATGCAACCCCAAATAACATAAACTTCCTCGTAAAATAAAACAATCTCAACCTAACGCATTTGAATGCCAAACTGTTCGAAACTAAGCAAAAAAGGAAATTAACTCCATCCCGTGCAAACTAGTGTCTTATCTCTGATCTTTGATCCGTTTCCGGGGGGTCACCGCATGAAAGGAACCAAGTGTCTTATCTCTGATCCATTTCCATTTGATAAGTAGAAAATCTTCTTCCAGTTGTCCTCTGTAAATGCATCCTTCTTTACTAGTCTTTGTCTGCCATTTGAACATGTCTCAATTGAAAAATGGAGTATGATTAAAAAAAACTGGCATTTACAAATTCAGATATCAGCAAACCTGAGATAGTAATGGCATACAGTAGCAGCTTCCCCCAAATTGTACCGAGGGAAAAGGAGTCTAGCATCAGCGGGCACATCTGGCAATTCTTGACGCAATTTCCCTACTGCAGTTGAATGAGAGAAAGCACCTATCATCATATCCTCGTGCATCATTGACCTATATGAGTTCACCTACAAAATTCATTTTTCACATTTTAACATCAACTAATACAAAAAGTAAAAACCTTTCAACTTTTATTGAGTTTAAACATAACAACTTACGGTAGCGAGCTCTTTAGCATGAACGTCTCTGCAAGAACGAACTGTAACTGGCTCCTTGAAATCAGTGAATGTAAACCAATTGTTGTACTGTTCAGATACAACATTATGATTAGCAAGATGGATACCAATGAGTTTCAAAATGAAAAATAGCCCCTTCTAGGTTTTTTTTAGTTATAAGAAGTTAATATAGTACTCTCTCACTTGGTCAATTGCAATTAGGACAGGAACACTTGTCACTCTTGATAATTCCTCCCTCAGTCGAACTACCACTCCAACAGCAGCGTGTGTGTTAGTGAGTCCAGCTTCAACAAGTTGAAAAAGAGTTGTACCTTCGGAAACGTCCATTTTATCACTACCCTTTGGCAACCCAACACCAGCACCCTCTCCCAGTGGAATAGGATCATGTATGTTGCACTTCAAACCTTGCAAGCAAGACTTGTTGTACTTCAAAAAATCCTGAAGTAAACCAAGAAAGTTAGAACACTGGTAAGTGTATTCAAACAATATGAACTACGCAGCTTCCGTAAAGAACAAGCTAACCATATCCAATTCCAGAATTGCCACATACTATCATTTAAAGTTATAGAATACTTGGTGTTTTACCCAATAAAATCCAAGAATTAACCATAGCCTAAAAGAAGAGAAGTGCAGAAACATGATTTTGATAAGACCATATACCAAAATAGAAATAGGAACATAATTGCCCCATTAGATAATACAAAATGTCAATGATATGTAATAAAGAGTAAAATAAATTTCTTACATTCAAAACGTTTGCCGCTTGAACAGGGGTATCCCAAAGACCAGTCTGTGGATTTTTATAAAACAATCCACCATGTGTCCAATCTCGACCTCCTGGGACGTAAAAAACAAGCCAACCTTCTTTGCGGGCCCAATGGACAAGCATTGCAAGTGCAATGCTCTTCCCACAACTCATAGGACCATCTAAAACAATTTGCTTTCGAATTTTGGGAGCTGAAATTTAATCATCACATGACACTCATTCTCTTAAAATAGTGTGGCGAAAATACACTGTTTATTTTGTTTTTATTTTGCTTTAAGTATTAAAAAACATAATTGGCATGTATAAACTCGTAAATATAATCGTGTTAGAGAAGCTCCAGATCATCAAAGGCATGATAAACTACATATGCCCATGGGATTAAAAGAAAAAAAATGAAATGTGTAAATAGCACCGATTCTGTACTGATATACAAGTTAAAATTAGCACTCCTGACATTCTTTGTCTACTTTAGGGTCCAGTAAGAGCATACACAAGTGTTGAGGAAAACTAAGTGTTCCCTTTCAAGAATTTAAATTTCTCCCTCACTTCCAGAAATTGTGTTCCCCAAGAATGTGAAATTTCTCTCTCACTTACAGAACTTATTTCACTCTAACCCTAAACCACAAAGAACAGTAAAGGTTAACCGAACTTATTTCATTCTAACTTTAAACCATGAAGAATAGTAAAGGTTAACCAAACTTATTTCACTCTAACCTTAAACCACAACGGATAGTAAAGGTCACCCGCTTAAAACTTTCTCAGTTTCTTTATTTACATAATAAGCCAATTTAAGTTTTAAATTGTGGGTTTCTCAGCATGAAAACATGGCATTTCATCAATCTAAAACAATTATCCAGTTCAGCATCAACGACAGCTTTACCTTGAATCACTCTGAAGTATAACAGTGCATTAATTGATATGTGACATTGCAGTATATTCCTATAGTAAAACAAATTCTTACATATCTCCAACCTGTCTAAATCAGACACTACTAAAGACAACAACTAATAATGAGGCAAAAATGTGCACCTTTAGAATTTACCACCAATGAAGGATCTGCAGCCCGCCTGAAATTATCACGAAGGTCTATGAAACTATCTCGCACCAGCAAGGCATTCCTGCTTGACGCCTCAAATTCATTCATCATCCCCGTAGGCAAGCCCTCAGGCAAAAACTCTTTTAACTCCTCCATACTATCAAACACAATTGCATTCAGTAGTCGCAATTAGGGGTGTAAATGGGTTAAGTAGTTTCATACAACATACGTTCAAGCTAGGCTGGAGCAAATTGTGATTTGAGCTTGGTTTGATTGTTAAATGAACTGAGCTCTAGTTAAGTATCGAGTAGCTTTATATTTTTACATATATTTTGTGATTTTTTGCTTACTGAGTTGAGCTCAGTGTAGTTTGCTTTGATTTCCAGTTCTAGTCACAATTTGCAATTTCACAGTCACAGACATAGTTAATGACAATAAATCTCATACCAGTTCAAACGATTTAATAAACTCCTTTTTACAGTACTGATATTATTACCTGACTTTGAAGTAAGTGTTGGTATCATCTTTGGTTAGCAAAGAGAGAGAACTGGAGGAGGTGAAGAGAGGGCGGCCATTGGGGCCCACATCAAGGCTGGGGTTCTTCTCGTCTTCCGCCAGCAGCCGACGACGGAGCTCCGCCTCTTCCCTGGCGGAAATTTGTGGGTCCGTCGTCACCTGCACTTCTTCAGGCTTCTTATCCTTGGGCTCGAATTTAGGCTTGGGTTTCTTTCCGCCGCCTTTAGTGCTGGTAGATTTGGGTGATTTTTTTGATTTCGTTTTAGAGGCTAAGTTCCGGCAAAAAGAGAGCTGCCACTGCGATTGTTTGATTGGTGTTGCGGCGGTGGTGGCTCGGAGGAGCGATCGGAGCAGCATTTTGCTTTTCTTCTTTCTATTAAATTTATTGGTTGAGGTTTAGGGGTTTCTGAGGAAGAACAAGGAAATGTTCAGTCACTGTAAAGTTTGGACTACTTTGGGGTAATATTGTCTTTAAGTATTTATTTTCTTTTTGGTTTTGAGGGTGGGCTTCGTGTAAATGTAAAAGTAAAAATAAAAATAAAAAAGATCAAGTAATATATATATTTTCGTTTATGAGGTTTATTTAAAATATTTATGATCAATACAATAGTCTATTTTAAAGTTTCAAATAAGGGATCTTGGAAGATGTAGAAAAGAAAACCTAGTCTATACAAAGTGAGATTTTTTAATCTATGTATGTTTCTCCAAAAAATTATTCAAATAGAATCCAAATATAGGTACTTTTTTCTTTTCCTTTCAATAAATAAGCCATTTTATACTGCTAAGTGCTATCGTTCACTATTAATTTCCTGGCCCAATAAGCTCTATCACAAAATATATGTAAAAATCTCACTATTATTTCGTCTGCTACTTAGTCTAGGCCCAATAGCCCAAACACCGCCAAAATTACTTTCAATGGTTCCTCTATCTTACTGCTTCTTATTACTATTACAAAATTAGGGCCTCTCTCTCTCTCTCACACGGACACCACCGCACACCGACGGCAGAGTCAAGGTCGAGCAATAATTGACGGCGGTGAAGATGCTTACCAGTGACATACCTCCTAACCAGACCGTATACATTAAGAATCTCAACGAGAAAGTAAAGAAAGAAGGTCTATTTCCTTCCCATTTAACTAAATATTAGGTTACTTATAAATTTTAAAAAATTCGACAATTAGTTGATCTTACATGCTTTATTTAGCTCTTCTACGTATTTTTTATGTTTGAAGTGTGTTTTTGGAGTACTGATTTATGGTTTGCATTTCCTACAATAGTTGTAGCATACTTTTAAGCTCAAGTTGCTGGCGTTGTTTGCTTGTGAGCTAGACTAAACATAGTCAGGTTCCAGTTGTACGAGCTGTTTTTGTTAATTTTGGAGGTGGTGGTGTGGAAGAATGTGTTCGGTGGTGAAGGTTATTATGATGAGTATGAAAACCCACTAACAATATTCTAGTTTATGTTTAAGGGTTCTCTTTACACATGTAATCGATACTTCCTTATATCAGCATAACAACTTTCTTTTCCACTTATAAAGTTGAGTATTATAGACCCACTGTGGCTTGTGGCGTGGGATTTAGCCATTGAGATTGGAATTAGAATTCACAGTTCTTTTAAATCATTTTCTCTCTTCATATCCAAAAGTAAATTATAAAGAGTGGGCGTCTGAACATAGCTTTGAACTGATGAAAAAATTTAGTTTAGCTTTTGTAGTACTAAAAGATAGTTGTTGACATAATTGTCTAATCCTTGTGATTCTGTATGTTGATCACTATATTCTTTATCACGTGAAAGCAAGCTAGTCTAGGACTCACAGTTCATGTTAAAGAAATTGTAACCATTCATGCAATGTGATATCTGTGTGATTCCATTACCTGTTTCCTTCAATTTTTTGGAGAGTGACATCTCCTCCGACCTGTGTTTCATTCATCCATGTATATATTTAATTCACATGTGTTGCTGGTTGGGTTTCATTATCTTTACAAGATATAATAGAGTAACAGCTGTATCTAAGGTAGTTGCTAGCTGCTCAGCTCATCTAAGATTACCTTGCCTGTAATCCTGTCTTGAAATATGTGCAACTATCTTATAAAAGGACTATTAATGTTATCATTGTTGTTCTTGTTCTTTCATGAATTGCTCCACAAGGGTCATTGATGTGTGGTTTAAATCTTCAAGGTTTATGGATTATTAGTTGATGTCTTGACCGTGTTTAATACCTTGAACAGAGTTGAAGAGATCTCTTTATGCCTTGTTCTCGCAGTACGGGAGGATTTTGGATATTGTTGCATTGAAAACAGCAAAGCTTCGAGGGCAGGCATGGGTTGTGTTCAGTGAAGTGCCTGCTGCAAGCAATGCAGTGCGGCAGATGCAGAACTTCCCATTTTATGATAAACCTATGGTTAGTGTAAATTTTACGCCAGTGTGAATCTGTCCTACATAATATGTATGCAATATCCATGTTTGATGTAATTTAACCTTTTGCAACACAGAGTTATCTATAGTCAGCAAATGCCTTATCTTCTTTTTCCTATTGTTTTCCCTTGATCTTTAGTTCTGAGAGTATTATTTAAACTATTAATAAGAAGAATTATCGATATAACATTCTAATTCAATATTACTATGCTGGCCTTATTGTGCAAGACAGTTCTCTGCTCATACAGGAAAATCCTGCTTTTCTGCTCTATTGCTATTTCTGGAGCAACTCATCCGTGCATGCTGTATTAAGTACATGTGACAAATAATAGTGCTACCATTTTCTGTAAGCAGAAAGTTTGTTTGTTCCATTAGGTAAAATTGCAGAAAACGTCCCAAACTAATTAGTGATTTTGGATTTTCGTCCCAAACTATATTACCTCACCGAATTTCGTCCCGCAATTTAATACTTGTTTGAAATATCATCCCAAACTAATTACTCATTTTGATTTTTCGTCCCAAACTATATCAACTTGCCGAATTTCGTCCCATAATTTACCATTTTGTATGAATTTAGTCCCAATATTAAATTTCTAATTTAATGGAAATGACGGTTCAATCTTGTAATTAGTTTGGGATGAATTCTGCAATATTATAATTATTCATGTTAAAATTTACCACGTCATGACACGTAAGCAGCCATGTGATAATTTAACGGTAAATGCGCAATTTCCGTCTTATAATTAACGGTGGGACGATATTCCAAAAAAATATTAAATTACGGGACAAAATTCGCCAAGTTGAATAGTTTGGGACGAAATCCAAAATCAGTGATTAGTTTGGGACGATTTTTGCAATTTTGCCTTCCATTTAATTAATTTATCTGCCGCAATGCTTTGCTCAATTATGATCTTAATAATCATCACGTGCTGTAAGAGTAAATGCTGATGTGTAGTAGCATTCTTTTGTCCGATCGCATCAATAGAAACATTCATATCTTTAATTAACACGATAGAGTTGAAGTGGACAGGAAACTGGCATCTCTCGCAAATACTTCATATGCTGTCCATGCTGTCTGAATTGGAGTCTTTATGTTTACTTTTCTCTACAGAGCTAAACATGACATTGTGTATCGGATACTGCGTGTTTTATAGACAGTGTTACCTAGACTGATTATTATTATATGTTCTATGAACTTGTATCCCGTACAGGGTGAGTGTATTTGATTTGACTTACTTGTCATTACTTGCAATGCAGCGGATACAATATGCAAAATCTAAATCAGATTGCATTGCTAAAGCAGAAGGTACCTATGACAAGAAAAAGAAGCAAGAGGAAAAAGGTGAATCTTCTGTCCAGCTTAGCCATTCACTTTCTCCCTTTGACTTGTTCTATTTTTTCCTTTGCCTGTGTCTTTTAGTCAAACTTTGTGGACTTAATATTTAACATAGAGAATGATGAAATATATTTGTAGCTCTTACAGTTTTCTCATAGACCCTTGGAGAAGTGCTTACATGTATTGATTGACGCATACACGTATGTGCACATTTTGACATTGGAATTGATAAAATTTGATACAACATCTCAGAAGAAATGAAATTTCAAAATTTTAGTTAAACACACACCTATACATCTCCCTCTCTTTTGAGCTTTTTGTCTTGTAATCAAGCCCAGTTCAAATGAACCTCCATCCTTCCTATGGGCCTGTACCTAACTCTGAAATTGTGCTTGTATGATATAGTTTTGTGAATTCTTTGGAAATGAGGCTTGTCAAGAAATGTCATTCAAGTGTAGTCACTGAAAGAGTGTGTAGTTCATGGGCGCCTTGTAATGCAGCTTGTATGTTTGTTAGGGATGGGTTTGATTCTGTAAAACTCATGAAAGCTTAAAAATAGGAGAAAATAAACAAAACAGGTTAATTATTTGACATCGTTGCTGAATTAGAGTCTCTCTATTTTTCTAATGTTCAATGCATTTTCTTTAAATTTTGTTATTCTTTATTTACTCTTTCAAGTTCTTTTTCCCTTTCTTTTTCAAATTTTGTTCCAATGTTTACTAGACTATGGAGTTGACATCCACAGGGCAGAATACAAATATCACAAATCAGAATTTTGATGCTTTAGCAAAACGCTCAGTAAAATGCATTTGATTTCACCTTGACGTATTTATTCATTTGCTAAATGTTTTCTTATAACAATATTGTTGGGTGATCCAGCTGAGAAAAAGAGACGTGTTGATGAAGGTCAGCAAAATTCCACTGCTAATGGTCCCAGAGCTGACATTAATGGAGGCCCAGCTGTAAGTTTACTAGTCTTTGATGCATTGGATTTAGTGGATAGGCATAGCTGTAATTGCAACCCGTTTATCTTTGTGACTATTTATCCCCTTCCATAAGTGAAAAAATATTATAGATACATCTGTTAGTAGGTTTTTGAAGGCTCGGCAAAATGACTTGGAAGTAGAAGCAACCACTTTATTCAAAGTACTCGTTTTATAAAACCTTTGTCAATCACTATCTTCTATGACGATATTCCAGAAATGCTTTTAAATATCATATGGCTATATGTGTAATCTGTTGCTTCCTTCAATTTAATGAGTTAGTTCTTCCTAAAGTTTCTGATCTAATTGTATTAATTCAATTTTCAGTTGTTCTAATTAAAGAAAATAATTAGTATTGAATCTTTTTTAAATTAGCATTTCCCAAACTAACCTTCAAAGGTCTCTTTAAGAATTTTGTGAACTATATTACAGGCTCCTCCTCGGCAAGGAAAGCCACCAGGCACACAAGAAGCAGCAACCGATCCCAACAACATACTGTTCATACAAAATCTACCTTATGAAACAAATAGCATGATGTTGGAATTGCTTTTCAAACAGTACCCTGGCTTTAGAGAAGTTCGAATGGTTGAAGCAAAGCCAGGTATTGCCTTTGTAGAATTTGAAGATGATACGCAGTCTTCGGTTGCCATGCAGGATCTTCAAGGCTTTAAAATCACAGCCCAGAATCCCATGGCTATCACATATGCCAAAAAATAAGAAGAAGTTTTTCTTCTTTTGGATGAGTGTTGCCTTTTCTTTTCTGCTTATTATGTCAAGTAATTGTTAACAGTTTGGAATCAAAACAAAATTGTAACAGTTTGGGAATTTGATGTACTGCTATTGATATAAATATCATGTCGATTTTGTGGACAATTTAGTTAACTCAGATTGAGCATGTGATTGTGAATTAGCACCTGCTGTTATTTCATTCAGCCATTTTTGGTTGCTTGCTTCCAATTTGCTCACCGATTCAATCCCTACTCCCTGTGCATCTTCTCCATGTTGAACCTTTCAATTCTGTACATGACAAATTTCAAATGATGTTCGTTTCATACATTTTCAATAAATTTCACTTAATGGTGATTTCACGTCTATCCTATGGGCCATTTTAAATTTGTTTGATTACTTAACGAATTGAGTTGGAATAACATTTAATTGAGCCTAACACAAATTAATTTCAAGTAATATAATATTTTTTTCTTGTACTATTGAGTCGAAATTGAGCTGAAATTCAATTCAAAGATTATTATCAAAGATGTTATTTAATAGTAACTTTTTGTCTTTTAGAACTGTCAAGCTACGAAGATAAATCAACTATAAAATTAAATTAGAAATATATTCTTGAGACTTAAATTTGTAACATTTTGATCTTTGGACTTCAAATTTTCTTTTTTTTACTAGGATATGACGTCAACAACAATATATCTAAGATGATAATATATGTTCTCGATCTTGTCAATAATAAATTTTCTCAGCTTGGATCCATATTGAATCAGTTTGGACTCGGACCAATTAGCACCCTTGTATATGACAAATCAAAGTACTATCATAAATATAATGCTTTAAATTTAGCGGATCCTTCTCTCAGAAAAAAAATTAGACGGATTAAATCGAATCTAAAATGTAAAACTGAACATAAAACCCGAATATGAAGTGATTCGGTTCATTTCCCAACGGCTACCTCCATATACTTCTCAAATCTCAACTGTCATCCCTAAATTCCATTTTCTTTCTTGTTTCCTTCTGAAAAACACAATTTTCCATCTATTACCATTCGCCGGCGTTGAAATGCTTCGATGGAGCCTTCCATGTACAAGTCCTCCACCAACATCATCGTGAGCAATATTCTGGTGCGTCTCCTCTCCTTCGGTGTTCTTGTGCTCCTCGCACGATTCGCTTACGTCATCACCGTCAAAGGTCAATCTTGTGATTCCCTCGACTTCTGTTTCTTCCCGGGGACTCTCAGTTCCTCCGCCATCACATCCGATCACCGCCGCGCCTATGCCTCAATTTTCCAAGACCTAATCACGGAAGGCTTCCTCTCCACCAACTACAACTCCCTCTGCATTGAAACCACCCTAGGAGGGGACGAAATAATCGCGTTGAAAGGAATTGGTGTCCTCAATTCCACGGGGATTTCTTCCAAGAAATTTTTAAATCAACCGTTCAGAAACCGCACCTTTGATTTTGAGTTCTCGAGCGTTTCTGGTTTGGACCGGACATTGAAACCGGTTCAATTTGCATCGGAAGTTTCCAGAACCCTGAAGCCTGGAGGTTTCTTCATTTTGCATACTGAGTCCGCGAATGATGAGTATAGTTTTAACTCTTTGCTTCAATTATTCCGTGATTTTACTTTTATTAAATCACGTAAAATTGATGGTTTAGATTCGGTAGCTGTAAATCAAATTTTGTTTTTGAAGGCAAATAAGACTTCGAATTTTGTTAAAACTGTGAGTGGCTGCTCCGTTCCCAAGTATAAGCGTGAATTAATTAACAATGCTGAGCCTTTGATTAAAGAAGAGCCTTTGAAACCTTGGATTACATTGAAAAGAAATATCAAGAATGTGAAATATCTTTCTTCCATGGTTGACATAAGTTTCCAGAATAGGTATATATATGTTGATGTTGGAGCTAGAAGTTATGGTTCGAGTATTGGCAGTTGGTTTAAGAAGCAATATCCAAAACAAGATAAGCCCTTTGAAGTTTATGCAATTGAGGCGGATAATGTGTTTCACAATGAGTATAAAACGAAGAAGGGGGTGACACTGTTGCCATACGCAGCTTGGATTAGAAACGAGACATTGTTTTTTGAGATTAGTCGTGAGCCAAGTAGGAAGAATGAGGAGAGAGGTCGAGGGATGGGGAGGATTCAAGCTGTTCAATCGTCAAGTAATTATGTAGGCGATTTGAATAAGATTCAAGGGTTTGATTTTGCCGCCTGGTTAAAGAGTACGGTGGTGGAGAGGGATTATGTGGTAATGAAGATGGATGTGGAAGGAACTGAGTTCAGTTTAATTCCACGTTTGATTGAAACCGGAGCTATTTGTTTAATCGATGAGATGTTTCTTGAATGCCATTATAATAGATGGCAGAGGTGTTGTCCGGGGAAGAGAAGTCCAAAGTATCAGAGAACTTATTCTCAATGTTTGGAATTGTTTTCCTCTCTCAGAAGGAGAGGAGTTCTTGTGCACCAGTGGTGGTGATTGATAACTTTTGATTTTTTTTTGTAAGTTCTAAAAGCATTCTTTGATTCTTACAAAGTTAATGTAATTGATTCCCACGTTCCTATGAAATGTATTGTAGAAACTACAGCAATAGATTTGAAGTCTCAAGCGTCTATGCTTTCCTTCGTTGCAATGAGATTTTCTTTTCTTTTCTTTTCTTTTGACAAAGGTAAACTTAATGCATAAATGAAACTGAATCAAAATAGTCTGTTACAAAATGAGGATGACCTCGATCACAAAAGATATCTATGGGGAGGGAATTTAAAGCTTAATGACCAATCCAATTAAACGGATTTTCACCATTTTGCGAGATTATGCACCGTTTAGTTACCAAGACGGGGGATCTTTCTAGTTTTCCGATTCGGCCATTTCGGCATGAGAGCACCAGGCGAAAGGAGCTGGAGTTGTGATCATCATAACCGCGGCAAGTGAATCACTCTCAAAAACAACTTTAACAGAGATGGAAAGCTGAACCATAAAAAAGAAAAGAAAAAAAAAAACAAAGTTGCAACAACGTTCATTTTTAACCAATCCAAAGGAGGAGGGATCCATTCTTGGCTAAGAGGTGGAGCTTTGGCCTTGAAAGATAGCATGGTCAGCATCTTGTTTAAAGAAGCAATCAGCAAATCACTCAAACATTCATTTTATCATTTAAAAACAGAGTCATTTCTAGCTTACCAAACCAAATTCATAGCGAAGTTTAGAAGAGTCTTCAATGCTAGGAGAAAAGGAAATTCCATTTTGAGATAAGGAAGATCCATTTGGAATGGATATGCCGATTTTACAAACATAACCATCATCTCATTTCTGAATTATTATGATCTCAATATTTAGAGAAAGCGCAAATGAATACATGAAGCAAATCCTCGAAATCATCAATGTATACTTGCTCTTTGAACTGTGCGAGGCCTCAGGAAAAGATTTATGAAGAAGCGTCATAGCTGCCCCGTTCATTAAGCGCAATTCATCGTTTAAGCACCAAGTAATAGCCTCATGAAGCCGCGCTTCCGCCGTAAGATTAGGAAGGACATTTCCATGATTGTGGTCAGGGTTTGTGAACACTTGAGTAGATTCCCAAATCATGAGCTTCAAATAGCTCAGGGGTAGGGTTGATTTACGGATTCTGAGGCTGTACTCATCTTTTGCAGGGAAGTGTGAATGGTAGAGAAAGTGAATATTGCATGATATCTGATTTTAATTGACTGTTCTAAGTGTATTGTAAATTGATTATCATTGGTAAATTTTGAAAGTGCTAAAATAGGGAGGAAACTAAATTGTAAAAGCCTTTCATGGTATTATTCGTGGTTGTCCTTCTTGCATTGCTATTTTTAGGTAAAAATTTCCATGTTTCTCTCCTTTGTCCATACACTCATCCTCTCTCTTTTTTCTCTCATTTGCATTATGGTTGGAACTTCTTGCATTTCCTTTACAAGCTTGCTTAAGCAGGCCAAGGTTTTTAATGCCTGCTTGAATCGTTGCTTCATTTAGTCTTCAAGACATATAAAAATCTACGAAAGATTAAAAAAATGGCTTCAAAACATGTATCGTCTTCTTTAGGGTACGTCCAAGGACCATATGTTCAAGAATCTTTGGTTTGCCAATATGTTCATATGACAAATTCTCAGGGAGTCACATGGTTTGGAGGAGATCTCTTTGCCTTCACTTTTCCAGTTGCATTGCTACAATTCATCGCTATATTTTTTGTCTCAAGTACAATTTGGTTCCTTCTCAAACCTCTTAAACAGGGGTTGATCAGTGCCAAATTATTGTAAGCCCTTTCCTCTCTAGGTGTTTCTACTCAAAAAGCTACATTATATAAAGCTTGTCATGAATAAGTAATTATACTTTTTATTAACATGAATTTGATTAGTATGTTACCTAATCACTTGATCATCATGAAAAGATGTAGACCAATTGAGTTTGAGTATGGAAAGTATTATGACAAGATTCAAGATATCAAAGATTAAATGTTTCCCTTGTATTTTTTTTTTCTCTTTAATTTTGAAATATTCTACTGGAGTATTATTTGTTAGGCTAAGTCTGGTTCTTGGATTTGAATAAGTAAATTGTTGAGGAAAATAAAAATGAACATAAAACAAAGGCTAGTGTTCTATATTTTGATGCAAGAAAAACAGTTTTCTTTGTGTTTTACTCTGTACAATCCAAGAACCAAACAATTGTATACACTAATCTTGATCTTCATCTTGCTGGCAAATTCTAAGGGTTGTGTATCTATGTTTTCGTATAGGCTGGCATAATTTTGGGGCAATCTTTTCTTGGGAAAATAAAGGCTTACAATGACAAGTTATTTCCTCCAGGGGGGATATTGGTTCTTGAAACATTTGCAGAAGTGGGATTCATGCTCCATCTCTTTTTATTAGGAGTGCACGTTGATGTATCCCTAGTGAAAAGGGTAAGAAGAAATACTGTAACTATAGGCACCACTTGTTATCTACTGCCTTTAATCCGTGGTCTAGTTTTATCCTAAATCTTCTATTCGATATAGAGGATTCAGTAAAACGATCCCTTCCTATTGTTGTAAGTCTAAACGCATCATCTTCGTTTCCAGTGATCACTGCCCTATTAGCAGACCTTAACATTCTCAACTCAGAAATCGGTAGGGTAGCTACGCTAGCTTCCTTATTCAGTGACATGTGCAATTATACATTATCATACGTTGTAGGTTCGTTGCTGTTGTGGTTGGCTACCATGAACAAGGACTCTATATTGACCATCTTGTCTACTGTTATTTTCATGGTCACAATTGTGTTTGTCCTACGACCATTGATCATGCTAATAGGAAACCATGTGCCGGAGGGGCAACAAATGAAAGAGTCTCAGTTTATAGTGGTTGTGGTAATAGTCTTGATTTGTGGTTTCAGTTCCGAATTTTTTGGGCAGCCTGCAGGCATGGGCACTTTTATATTGGGCATGGTTATACCCGACGGGCCACCTTTGGGGTCTTGTTTGGTAAATAAGCTTTCTGCAATTGTCACTGGATTGCTTGTTCCAATCAAGTTTATGCTCAGTGGTTTGAATATGGATCTTTTCTCCGTTGGAAAGGGTTCTGGAGCTATTATTGGGTTCGTTATCTTTGTTAGTTATACTACAAAGTTTTTTGGCGCTCTTGCTCCGGCACTTTACTACAAAATTCCCTTGAGGATGATGTCACTCTTGCTCTCATTATGTGTTGTAGAGGTATTATTGAAATTGGTCTATACATCACCCTGCTTGCTGATGGGGTAAGCTATCTTTCTTGCACCTATTTTTGACTTGCATGCTAAAATTATTATGCTAATAGCTATCTTTCTTTGTTCTGTTTTCTTTTTGTTTCCCCATTTTAGTATTACATTTCTTTCTTTTTTTCTGTTTGGCCGTTACTAAGGCTATGATTGGTTCTTGGATTTTAACGAGTAAAACGCTAACAAAATATTTTTTCTTGTATCATTTAACCGAATCTTCATCTGCTAAGGGAGTGGTCAACTGACCCTCATTGGCCACGTGTCAGCCAATGAAGGCAAATGAAGCGTGCAAAATTATGTAGCGCCTAATAAAACTATAAATCTAACCTATATCGGTTTACTTGGTGGTCTTATTATGGTCTTATTTGACTATGTACAGATGATAAAGAGTGAAGCATATGCTCTTCATCGGTCTACTTGGTGGTCTTATTTGACTATGTACAGATTATAAACAGTGAAGCATATGCTCTTCTGTTAATATCAATGCTGATCGTAACAGGAATCGCTCGACTATTGATTTCCCACCTCTATGACCCTTCTTCAAGGTACTTGACCCAACACAAAAACACTATTCTCAGCAATGATCCCAATGATGAGCTCCGAATCCTCTTCTGTATTCACAACGTAGAAAACGTGCCCACGATGATCATAAATCTCCTGGAAGCCTCAAATCCCACGAGAGACAAACCCATAGCTGTTTTCATACTAAATCTGTTTTCGATTTGTTTGCACAGAAGAATCACGACAGTGTCCTTGTTCGTCATTTCACGTCCATTGCCCCTTACACGAGCATGCACGATGATATATTCACGCTCGGGTTGGATCAAAACACAAACATTGTTGATCAACAATGGAGTATTGATGGTACAGTGGGGGCCAAGTCCCCTTCTGTTAGAATGGTAAATCAAAATGTTATCAAGAAATCACCGTGTTCTGTGGGAGTTCTCGTGGATCGTGGGCAGAAATTCCAAATATGTGTCGTGTTTCTTGGTGGTGCAGATGATTGTGAGGCACTTGCATACATTACTCGATTCATCGATAACCCACAAGTTAATCTCAAATTCGTATGGATTCGACCATTTGATCATAGAAAATACGATGAAGATAATTTTAGAGCCAGTAGTACTGGGAATGAGAGAGTACAGTTAGTTACAAAGAAGAGTTGGTGAAAGATGCTATAGGAACAACAAGGGTAATTAGGTCTTTAGATGATGGAAATTGCGATTTGTGTGTAGTTGGTAGATATCATGAGCCTGGTATGATTCTCCTGTCCTTTCATAGCTAGCAATTAGCATACTTGTTTTTGTTTGAGTTTGTGATACATGCCCAAAAGTGAATATATACGGGGCAGAGGATTGAAATTAAATATGCAGATATATTGAATTGTCATCTTCGCTCTTCTATCTTCCCTTTTCTCTATCGTCTTGTTCGATTCATTGTATCCATTTCAGTTTAATTATGTTCAATCTTAATTACTTCTTTATCTCTCTCTTCTCTAGTTGAATATAATTATTGTGTAAATTCCCAACTTTTGCAATGTATTCAATTGTAAACCCTAATTTCTTTTTTGATGGGCATCAATCAATTTGATCCTATGTATGATAAGAAATGGCTAAAACCTTTGTTGTGGGAGGCTATAATGTAAAATGGGTCATACGTTTATGACAGTGCTATCTGGTATTTGCCTTGGATTGATTTACTGAACCAAATCGAATATCGATTTAAAAATATTAAAACCCAAAATATATAAATAATTTTATTATTTTTGCTTTAGTAACTTTTAATGTTGTTTCCTCAATTTTTTTCAAAATAAATAAATAAATCCTTGTAATGTTGTGATTATCACTAGAATAAACTACTTACTTAATTTGTTGAGACTCGACTCTCATTAGTGTATGTATTTTCCTAATTTTTTTCCTAATTTATTGTTAGTGTTTGTAATTACTTTATTTTTGTACTTTGATAGTGGTTGCAAAATTTAATATAATGGTTGATGATCGGAAAATTCGAATATGATGATTGATATATGTATTCACCAATCTTTAAAATATGAATTTTAAGGATCGATTATTTAATATTTAGAGATTTGTGGATTATTAGATGATAAATTTAATGTGATAATGTTTAACTGAAGGAGTGATAAAAAAAATGTATAATTATCATGAATTGTGGAGCATTTTACAGTTTGAAAAACAATTTTTTTTTAATTAATTTTTTGATCTTCATGATACCAAAAATGTCAATTCTGTCTCAGTTTTGGTCTGTCCAGTATTAATAGTACATATTATAAGATTTCTACACTCCCACAGAAATATGGGAACTATAATAATTTATAATAATAATAATAATAATAATGGACAAATAAATAGCTATAGAATTATAATTCCATAACAAAACTCCAAAAATATAAAACGCGTGCCAAAACGCGTTAAATTCGTGGAAGTTGTGACACACGAGCTAGAGCAGGCATCTTATTATATGGAATGGAGGCCGGAAGGAGATGGATTCCAAATGTGATACATGAATCAAAATTATTTTATTTTATTGAATTTGATTTTGTCTTTTAAATAAAAATCAGCTGAAACAAGTTCAAATCGAACTGAATATATGAATAGAGCTTAAGGTTATCTAATATATCTACAAATATTTCATATTGAACTTGAGTCAGTTTTAAATGTTTTTTAAGTTGATTTTTTGTATTTTCAAATTTAATTTAAGTGATCATATATACTGATTGAGTATTATAAATTGTCAAGCACCTAAAGTTTAATCATATTGTGAAAATTTAAATGAAGCTTAATTTGTCACGTTAAGATAGTTGAGACTTGAAAGTTTAAAGATTTTGGGTAAGAATGTGAGTATTTTGTTTATATTCATGCTAATTTTATAAATAGATCGAACTTTTTTGTGCATTACTTGAGTTGAAATAAATATATTAACGGAATCAATTTTCTGATATAATGATATATGTTATGTTTTTACTTTAAAAAATGAAAAGTGGGTTTGTTTCTAATTAGGGCTAAACTAATTTTGTTATGTTTTTCACTTATAGTGTTCCTTTAATTTATTAAGGTGACATGTAGCTTTCCTTAGCAACAGATAAAATTTTAAAACGCATTGTATGGTTAATTTTTTTTTTTTTTTTAAAATAAAGATAAGACTAGTTCAAATAAAAATAAACTGTATTTATAGGTTGTACAGCTATATAATGAATTATAGTTTAACCGGTTATTCTTCAGAAGTCAGAGCATTCGTTCGTTGCATATAATGATTTATGATTCAGAATATGGCTGCCAGCTAAACCATGATTTATTTCCCGCGTAATTAGGGATAAACATATATACTAATTACTACTGTTTTCAATTAGGTGCACCCATTTTATCCGGTTACTATATTGTTTTGTTGTTAGATACTACCTAGATCCAAAGTCAAAATTATAACTCATACTTCAAACGAAAAATAATTCATATTTAATAAGCTGACAGCTAATCACCAAATTCCCATACATGAAAACAATTGAAAATGGTCACATGAAGGAAGTTAGGACGTACTATTTGGGTAATGAAGTCTAACTAAATTAGCAAAATTGAGGTTCAAGATTCTTTTAGATCATGGGTTTAAGACCCACCCGTGAATAATCTTTATTGGTATAATCTTGTATGTATGCTAAGTAGAATTGGGCAAAATATATCTATATGATTGATACAAATTTACTCATTTTTCTAGTAAGAAATTTACAAATTTACTATTAGTTAGTTTTACTCGTATTCACCTAATAAGAGAATATACTCATTCAGTCGAATTGGGTATGACCCGGCTAATAAAATGCAATCCATATTGTATATTCAAGGATGCATATTACTTTATGTACAAATATAATCAATTTAGTAATTTAGTATTATCATAACCAATACAACCCCAACGAAAATGGAATAAGTCAAATATTTACCTAGAAAATATATTTAGCTTTCTATGTTATTGGATTTGTAATATCTGCTCCAATATAACTGCAAAGAAACAATTTCTTTTGCACTATAAAGATTAGAAACTTTTATTAGTGAATTAAAATTGGTACTGTTATTGATTCAATTGGTCCGATCAGTTTTATTCATGTATATTTTGTACTTAGAGATTTTCTGTCTTGAATGGGAAAGATATAAAATTTATTATATAATTCAAATTAAAGTAAATTCGACACACCCAATCACAAAACACGAGGGAAAAATAAAAATAAAAATAAAATTACAGTTTTGCCCTTCGAAGGATTTCAAATAAATCACATTTCTTTTAGTACAACCTCTTTCTCATGTACATCGGAAATTTTACGAGGCAAAATCCTTCTAAGAAAAATAGAAGGGGGTAAATTTTAAATCTGCAATTATTATCGTGCAGATAAACAAAAAATAAAATAAAAAAGAAGGGAATCATTTATCCACAATTTTCAAAACCAAAAAAAAAAATGACAATCTCAAGAAAAATTATCAAGAATCCTCTGTAATACTCTCGAGATGTGGTTTCCACAATCCGCCGGTGCTTTTGCATCGATCTCGTCGGTGACGGTTAGCCGACTTCTTCTCCGGTGTTATTTCCGGCGTAATCTCTGGCGTGTAATCGCACTTTTTTTTCAATGAGTTTATTTTCCTTTTTTGGATCTTTTTATTTTTGTCAGCTGGGATAGAGGAGGAGGGTATTAAGAAGTAAATGGAGCCCCGTTTTAGCTCCGAGTCCGGTGACAAAATTAGGATCCGACGAGCCATACCTTGTGAACCGCAAGGCTTGGTTAAGACGTGATTCGGATTGTCCTTGAGGACCTCGCCTGCGGTGACCCGACCCGTTAACTCCTCCACGTTTCCGTTTAAGTGGACTATTCGGATTAAATCGAGTGCTCCACATGGAAGAACACATGCCAAACAACACCTTAAGCTATTGCCCATTATTAATTTGAATAGACTGATAGGCTAGCTCTCAAAATAAATGATGGATTAATTAGGCTACAACTTTATCTTCCTCTCTTGTTTTATTTTGTGTTTGTTTGTGTTGCGTCTAAGAAGAGTTTGAATGTGATTGTAAATTGGACTTTATATAGGAATGAATGAATACCGTACTCAAAGGATTTAATTATAAAATTGATTGTGCTTAATGATTGGTTTTCTTCCTTAAGTACATCGGATGCAAAAAGCCTAAAATACCCATCTATCTGTCTTATTATTATTTCGGAAGTTTACACTACTAAATTTTAAATGAATCAAGGTCTAAGAAAATACTTTAGTATTGAAATATGACTGATTTATTTTTATTGTATATGAGACTTTCTAAACTAGTCGATTATTTTAAGTCATTGTGATTTACTAGTTTCTATGTTTTTACTTCACCACTTACCATCAACCTTAGAGTATACTTTGGTGGCCGGTAATTACTTGAAGAAATTAGAGATAAATTTGAAGTTAAGTTTGGCGGCTTAGACATTAGACAACTAATTATTAATACAAGTCATCGAGGTATGAAGCCTGAATCCCTTTAGTTATCTCTATTTTCTTATTTAGTTTTTTTTAAATTTCATGTCCTAATTTGAAATAGTAAAAAATAATCTCATTTTAGACAATTGGAGCAAATATGTACATTGTTATTTTGTCAAAAATCTTCGTAAATCATGCATGAGTTGGAGCAGCTGTTGTTCATTTTGAACAAAGAAATGATACTTTTAACTTTCTAAATTTCATTTCTCTATAAAAAATATATATATTTCGTTTGATTGTGTGTATATATATATATGGAAGGAATTGACATAGTAATTCACATTTTATAAAAACTAAATACCGAGTATGATGTGCTAGCTATTGATTTAATTAATAATCTAGAAGCATTTTTAATAATTGAAATAAAATAAGAATAAATCTCTACAATCAAAATTAACATTAGAAACGTTTTAACAACTATAATAAATTAATTAACTAATTACACGAGTGCAACATACATTGGGTTTTAGTTCAACATGAATTAATTCTATTAAACTACTATGAGTAAATTATCAGTGAAATTCAATTATTCAACGCGGGAAAAAGATGATTAACGAAAGTCGAGTTAAAAACCAAAAATAAGAATGTCTCTTTATTCTGATTCATTAAACGGTAAAAAAAATTAAACAAAAACTAAATTAAAGTATTTCGACTCATCTCAATTAGGAAAAATCCTTGTCCAAGTCTGGGTTGATCAAACTCATCCAACCATCAAGCAAGTGTATTGTACTTATTTTGTGATTGGTCACTCTCATGAGAGTTACATCCAATCTCAAAGTAAGTGTATTGCACTTGTCTTGTAATTAGTTTGGACTCGACCAAACCCGATGTAGGTAAGAATTTCCCATCAATTAGAATATATATTCAGTTTCTAAGTTAACCATGAACTTACATCTATTCTACATTGGTTACAATTGCCATTTTTTCACCAAGTCCAATCATTAGCCACATTGATAAATGTAAGAATGGAAATTGAAATTAGAATAATTGCTCATTACTCTAGTAGTCCATAATTGATGGCCAGATTCTAACATTTAAATTAAAACTGCATAGTTCCAAACTTCCAGCTGTCCACGATCCGGCCTTATTTTTCTAATGAAATAAAGAAAGATAGATTGCTTTTAAGTTGTAGTAACACTTTATTTTTATGCTTAGATAAAAATACTAGTATGAAAAAAATTTGGCTGCTATTATTAATTCTTGAGCTGCATATTCCGATGTATGTTAATATCTGTGCATTTCCATCTTAAAAAAGTGTGGCTAAATTCATCCTTCACTTCTCCCGACAAAATAAGAAATGTATTTTTCATTTCTATGTACTTTGTTATGATAAATATATTTTATGTTTGGCATAGTGAATCGCGGGTTTGTCGCACAATCTTACAGTTTGGAGTTTGTATATTTTGTCTTCTAATCCACAGTTCAAGTCATCTAACGAAATAATTTCTTATAAAAGTCCCCACTTTTAAGCCACTTACACATGAGAAATTGTTGAGTGCACATTTTTGCTATTACTTTTATGTTAATTTTAGTTAACAAATTTAAATTATGTTGAGTTATTTAACACACTTGGACATGTTGGGTTGAGATTGTCTAGTTCGGGTCAGAACCAAGTCATATATCGACCCTTCTATCTTTTAATGTCCTACCTTAGTAAATGTGGTTTTACTTATTATAGTACGAGTTTTGGAGGCGAAAAAAATATTAGGGGTCTTGTCGTGACTAGTTGGATCAACTCATGGGCTTTGGCACATTTTGTGCGAGCTATATATATTTTATTTGTATCAAAGTATAAAGATAAACTGATTATAAAAACTAGGAGAGAATTGCATTTTCTGTACAGAGCTATAGGTCAATCCTACTTTTGGTACTGAGTTTTATGGGTCCAACACATTTGGTGCAAAGCTTTAACAAATTATGACACATTTGGTACAACCGTTAAGTGATGACGTGACAGTTAAGTATAATTGCAAAGTTGATGTCATTACTTATGTTGACTCGTAATTTTACCCCATAATATTTTAGGTTACCAAAAAAGCCCCACATCTCCAAATTTAGTGACGATTTTAGTCCACATTGTTGCCAAATTTTAAAATTGACTCGAATAATACCACGTGCGGATCAATTTAAATATTTTACTTATTTTATATAAATAACTAATTCAATTTTTAAATAATATTAATAAATTAAATAATAATTTAACATAAATATCACCAAAATTTAGAAAATATATTCTTTTCAAATATAAGATTTATATAATGGTATTAATATATATAATATTTATTAAAGTAATAAATTATATAATGAAAAATTATTTAATATTTATTTAAATAATTATAATTTAAAAAAAAAATCCCCATCCCCATCCCCATCCCCACCCACCTCCTCCCCTACCCCTATGGGCCGCATGGAAATTGGGGTAGGGGTGGGTGGGGTTGGGAATTTTTTTTTAAAATTATAATTATTATTATTTATTATGTTAATAAATATTAAATAGATTAATGCTATTGTATAAATCTTATATTTAAAAAGAATATATTTTCTTAACTTTGGTGATATTTATATTAAATTATTATTTAATTTGTTAAAATTATTTATAAATCAAATTAGTTATATAAAATAAGTAAAATATTCAAATTGGTCCGTACGTGGTCTTATTCGAGTCAATTTTAATTTGACAACAATGTGGACTAAAATCATCACTAAATTTGGAGATCTGGGGCTTTTTTGATAACTTGAAATATTATGGGGTAAAATTATCAGTTAACATAAGTAATGGCATCAATTTTACAATTAGACTTAACTACCATGTCATCACTTAACGACAATTTTTAACGGTTGTACCAAATGTGTCACAATTTTATAAAGCTATTTACCAAATGTGTTGGACCCATAAAGCTCAGTACCAAAAGTGGGAATTGACCTATAACTCTGTACCAAAAATGCAATTCTCTCTATAAACTAGTATTAAACTACAAAAAATACTCACACTAGTGGGAGTTGGGCCAAATGGTCCTAATGTTTATCATACAACTTCAACCTTAGTCAACATGCTACGATCTCATCGACTATTGTGATTGATTCAAATATTAAAATTAACATGCATGTTCGTGAAAAGTAATATCATATTTTAAAATAAGAATTAACATTTTTTATTTTATTAATTAATTACCGTGTATCTATGTGAGGTAAATTAGTCAATTATTTTATTATTTATTTTGAAAAATCAAATAACTATTGAGTGCCCTAGTATGCTAATTGAATAATATGTTTAACGGCATGACATTTAAGTAGAACAGAATTTACATAATGATCGGTGTCCTAAAACATGGTCCTACTCCAAGGAAGGACTGTTCCACTTTTTCCTGTCAACAATTACAACGGAAGAATTCACGAGAGGTCAAATTTTTTCTATGTTTACCTTAAGTTAAATTAAATTAAACTAAATTAGTTTAGTACAAACTTGTGTAGTATCTCACTAGCTAGGTGAACAGTCTTCAATTACTAAAACATAAATTTGAGCATATTTGAGTCAAATCATATTTTAGTCCAACCTAGACCAACTACCCCAATTTGAATCCACGATCAACATTTTTCTTACTCGGACCCATTTTGAACCACTCCAATCTCAATCCATCTGTCCAAACATCACCCCGTAATACAAACCTCTAAGCCAAAAATCAAATAGCAAATTACCTAAAATGATGTGAATAGCAAATCATCTCCTTGTATTATTTTTAAAAAGTAGTTTGCCCCATAATAGTAAAATGACAAATACCCTTTGTATCTTTGTAAATGAAGTCCACATTTTCACTAAAGGGCTAAATACCTGCTAGGCAATATACAAGGGGTTAAAGTGCTCCTTTATTAATGGTAAAGTGTTTATTTATGCATATCACTAAAGATAAAGTGAAATTATTACACTACTAGAAAAAATTAAAATGTCAACCGAAATTGCAATTGAAAATTGGTCAAATTCGATCGGAAAAAGCCTTTTCGGAATTGGGGATCAACCAAATTTTTTTGCAACCAAATTTCCAAACGATTTCAAACCGATAAAATCGGTTGCAATATTTCCAACCAGTTATTTTCGGTTGAAAATTTTGCAACTGACATTTTCGGTTGCAAAATTTCCGACAGAAAATCCAACCACTCGAAATATGTTGGAATTTCTTCAGTTATTTTCTTCTCTTTTGCAATTTAAACCCTAAACATATTTGGATTTCCATAAACACATTTTAATTTTTATAAACACAATCAAAAATCAATAAACACATTTCAGTTTTCGTAAACACAATCCATAAACATATTTCAATTTCCATAAACACAATCCACAATCCAACATAAACATAATTTTAGTCCAAATACTACACCACTAAACCATTCCAATCATTAACTACACCACTAAAACGACGGTTGGAATAATCCACAATCAATATAAAGTTAAATTGGTCATTTTACACATCGAAATAAAGTCTCAACAGCCATACAGAGTGTGTGTGCAACACCTCCACGAAGAAGAAAATAAAACGCTCATTATTATATATCCCGAGGGGAAATATGCTTATTTTCGTATTTTATTAAATAAATTGCTTATTAGAATCAAAGAGGTAAGTTGTCAAAAACCCACCTAAAATGTATTCGAATTTGAGGAATCCTTCAGTACCTCTTAAAATCTTAAACATCTCCAAAATAGAAATTCAATAGGGCTTAAATGCATAAAGTGCTTGCTTATAAACACCCTACTTTTCAACTAATACCAAGCAAGATTTTTATGAAATATTGCGTACGAATTGTTTCTCCAAAACAAACCATGTTCACTTGTAAAAAGAAATTCATAAAAAGCAACTTCATGTGACATTTGTACACCTTTTTTTCGAATTTTTAATTGTTCATATTAATTAGTATTATTCAATTATATATATTTTAAATATTCATTTCAATGCTAAAAAAATCAGTCTTGTAAATATGACAGAATGATAATTTAGACAATTCAAAAAGTTACTTACTTGGGGCATCTAATCTTTATCACTTAAATGATGTTGCAACGTCAATATTAATTCCAACTTTTTAATAGGTTATATCCACTTTTGGGCATGGAACCTTATCCTTAACCACTTGGCTAAGGCCTCATCAGCAAAATTATTAGTCATTTTCAACTTTTGGCTTGTAATTTTCTAAAGAAAAAAAAAAGAACTTTGGTTTGTAATTTTTTTTTTAAAAAAACTTGATATTTCAAAACGACTTCTCTTTTCATTAAAAGAAAAAGAGAAATTCTTAAAATTACATGCACTTACACATATAATGCATGTGACTAATAAATATAGTTTTGCCAATGTAAACAATTTCTCCAAGTCCCACCAATACAAGTATAACTTTTTCTTATAAGGGTAAATTACGAATAACCCGGATGTAAGGTTTAATAACAAAAATTTCCCTCATGTTTTGACTATTACAAAAATTCCTCTCAAGTTTGTCGCCTTTTTACAATTAACTCCTTGTCCCTAAAAAGTTTCAATTTTGCTCTTGGTTGTTGTTTTTAATGTTTGTAATAAATTATAAATGTTCAAACTTGGATGCTAATTGTTATATATAATAAATTAGAAAAAAGATAATTATATTTACTACCAAAATAATTGATAAAATTTATAATTGCCCATAATTTCAATAAATATTGCAAAAAAAAAAAGTATTTACTTATTTTAGCAATATAAAATGTATAATAATAAATTAAAAAGAATTTTAATGAAGATATTTTATTAATATGAACAAATTGTTTACACGTTTAGTCAGATGAATTTATTTACTAAATTAGTAAATTTAATAAATTTATATTGTATTATAAATAAGATATTTTAATTTAATTA
Source organism: Penstemon barbatus (assembly GCA_003313485.2). Classification (NCBI taxonomy): domain Eukaryota; kingdom Viridiplantae; phylum Streptophyta; class Magnoliopsida; order Lamiales; family Plantaginaceae; genus Penstemon; species Penstemon barbatus. The sequence continues at coordinate 7,744,401 of CM064877.1, read as the reverse complement.
AGTTTATAATGCATTATAAATTGCATTGTTTATTTAAATTTATGGACAATTATAAATTATATAAATTATTTCGGTTGTAATATATAGTTATCTCTTCTCTAATTTATAAGATATAATAATTAGCACCCAAGTTTTAACATTTATAAGATATTGCAAACATTAAAAATAACAAACAACGGTAAAATTGAAACTTTTTCGGGACAAGGGGTTAATTGTGAGAATACGACAAACCTGAGGAGAATTTTTGTAATACTCCATACGTGAGGGGAATAAATAAAAAAAGAAAAAGAAAAGCACTATAAATACTCATTCCTTCATAAAAAATAAATTCTCGAACATATAAATCATTATAATCGTTGATGAATGAAACAAAGACTTGAATAGAATCATATTTGCAACTTATCAATTTTTCAACCAGATCAATAATACTAGTTATAAATTACTATTTTAAAATATATAAAACAAATATTTTTTTGTCATCTTTTAACTAAAATTAGATAGACTAGGTACTAATGTACATTAGGACGAAGCTTCCTTGCATGAAGGTTTTGGGCACACCGACCAACCTTGGCACCGCTAAATTTAACTAATTCTCAAAGCTAATACCAACTAATAATAATATTAATATTTAAGACAATAATGATTAATTTCATGGGATTGCACGAGGAGAGATTCTTAGAGTAAGCTTAAATCTTAATCGAGATGTGCTTGCAACCAAATTCATTTATTCACTAACATGTTAAGTCTGTCCACAAACTTAATTGCATTAATTAAACCAATTTTTAGTAATTGGAATATAATATTATATCTACCATCTAGTCCTTTCCGTTTAATACCGTACCCCTTCACGCAGTACGTACGTACATGGTGGTTTATCATGTTGGGGATATTCTATGTTCAATTATATGGTGTCAGTAATCTTAACAAAATTTATGTTAAATTTAGTGCTCTAAATTTAATAGTTTATGTTAACCCCTAGACAAATGCGAACATTAATGGGTTTTAACTTTATTTTTTTTGTTTCATAATATGGTTAATTGGTTGGAGAATTCGTTTGTATATTTGTGAACAAAATTGAGATACAATTTTCATGTATTTTGTTGGAAGTTTTATAATTTACAAGTATGTTAAAATAAATTAATGAGATATGAGAATGTAGGTGTCGTTTAAATGTAATCGGCAGAGTATATGTCAAATTAGGCTTATTGGTGTACTTTTGGGGTGAAAGAGTTTGCGGGTATGTGTCAACTTTTTAGGATTGTGAAATTGTTTTACATCATAAAAACTTATGGAAAGAGCAATTTGTTTGGTTGGGCGAACTCAAGTTAATTCAAATCATATTTCAAATATTTGAATGAACCAAATATCGACCTAACAAATGTGGTCCAAAAAAAGTTTTATGTAATTAACTCAAACTATGTAAATATAGATATAGAACAATCACGTTTATTTTGATTTTGCTTTGATTTTTCTTGAAAATGTTTAATTCAACACCCAATATTCAATATTTTTAGAGCTAAAAAATGTAGCTTTGTAAGAAGTAAATTTATAAATTAATTATTCAAAAATTTAGTTTTATTATGTAGCTAATGAGAGTTACTGCCAAAATTAATTTGACTAAATTTATTCTTAAATAATTAAATTTTAGTAGTTGCACAAACTCACTAATTAACCGGCACGAACGATCTATTTTATATATTTTGTTGCATTAACCAAGCGTACGAAAACAAGTCAGATTTTTCCTTTTTTTTTTGGGGGTCAAGACTAAAAGTAATTATAAGTATATATACTATTACTAGTTCATAGTTTGTGAACTACTCCCTCCGTTTTTTTTTTATTTGTCGCTTTGGCAACTTTTGTTTGTTTACTTTTATTTGTCGCTTTAGGAAATCAATGTAATTTCTTCCAATTTTGCCCTTATTTAATGATTCTTTTTAGTAAAGGATGAGAGAGAATAATAAATGTTCTAATCATATGGTGAAAAGGGTATTTTTGGGTTTTTGCTTTGAAAAGGTGGTTAGTTATTGCATTCCTTAATTTGTGTGCACCAACCCAAAGCGACAAATAAAAAAAAACGGAGGGAGTACATTGAACCACATATTTGGTCCTTAAAGCTTAGAACATGGGATGTTAGTAGTTGACGCATATTCAAATTGTTGCATTAATTCATGTATTAATTAATTATCTATACATACGGTTATATAGAGTAGTAGTACAGTAAACCAGTAGTAATTAATGAGTCCGTATGAGTTCATGTACGATCTTTCGAAATCATAAACTTTTATTATTAGTAGTAATCTGTTTCTCGAAATACCCACAGCAGTTAATTAATACATAAAAAGATTTGAGCAAGTCATATATAGTTGGTTTTTTTTTAGGGAACAATTCATAGTTGGTTAACCTCTAAAAAAATGGAATGTATTTTTTAAAATAGAGATATTTTGCAATTGTAATACTATTTCCGTTCCATAATAAGTGTCATTTTACAAACAAAAAACAAAAAAATTGATCCAAAATATTTGTCATTTTATGATTCAGTGCAAAATTAATTTTCCGTTTTTTAACTTTGCCTTTGTTATTATACTTGAAATAAGTAAAGAGAGTAAGAATAATCCAGAGATTAAGGATATTTTAGATATATAATTTATTTTATTTTAAAAAAATTCATGATATGCAAAACTCTAAAACGATAATTTTATTATGGAACGGAGTGAGGATATCGTAAAAATCATATTCGGCCATCTATCATCTATGTACCTTGAATTTAAAGATCTTTAGCGATTATTTAAATCAAATCAAATCACATCTTATATGTTGTCTGTTTTATTGGTGTTCGGCCGCCTATATTAAGATAGCGGATAATCGCAGTTATACAAAATTTAACTTTCACTATGGTTAATTTATAGAATGGGTTTATTCATATGGATTAAATCTTAGTATGGTACAAAGTCCACCAAATAGACGATCCAATTAAACAATACTCGATTCATTGTTGAGCAAACCCATCATGATATGCTGCAGTGCAGCCTCTTCAAATTAGATATGAATCAAAGAATCATTCTTGAGATAAGATTATTGATTCTTGGAGAAAGTGATAATCTCAACCTCATCCTCAAGAGTTAGAGATAGTAAGCTGTAACTGGGCCATTGTGGGTCCAAAAATATTAGACCGACCCAAATTCAAATTGAAGCAAGAAATGCTAATGGTGCAGACTGCAGCCCATAACTTGGTCTCTTCTCGTAATTGGATAGGTCCAAAGAAAAAGTTTGGAAGAAGCCAAAGGATGATTTGTGTTCGTGTGCATTTTTGTACAACGGACAAAACCCGTCACAGGTTCTATCTATCTTTGGAGTTTGGAGTAAGTATTGAAATTTGAATGATAGAGAATACACATTGGACGCGAGCTTCAATAAATTTAGGTGGATAATATTTGACTAATTTCAATATGCATATTATAAGGGAACACTATAGTTTATACAAACAAAACACACAAAAAGTTGAAAACAAATTTTCTTCCATTTATTTGCACATAACCCTTGAAACAACAAACATCAATGATTCAATTCAATCATATACTAATGTTCAAGAGTAATAATAAATAATATCATCTTTTAGCTAAGAAAAATAGTTACAGTTACGTAACGTGTGTGTGTAAACTAAAAATCAAGCACTGTAATTCTTCAATGTTAATTCTTAATAATTAAGGAAAGCAATGTAATAGAATTCACCACATGGATTGAGTTAAGTCCAATTACTTGGCTTGAGCCTAACTCAACCTCAAAAGCTAGCTTGTAAGGTGAGGTTTGTCCAATGCCTTATAAGGTGGATTTAACTATTGTTTTCAACCAATGTGGGACATTTAGTCTCAATACTCCCCCTTCACGTGTGGGCGGGCTGAATGTGTGGGTGAAACAAGCCCAACACGTGACATATTAAAGCCCAACCTTGCGGATAGCGACATGTGGGCCCCAACACACGAATAATGACCGTCCAGGACTTTGTTAACTGGACGAAGAATGACAACCCAGGCCTTTGTTATCTGGGGGAAATGTGTGGGTGAAGAATAAATCCCATCATGCGCGCAAGAAAGAGCCCATCACGGAAGGAGGTGGCCCACTTCAACCTGGGGCTCTGATACCATAATAGAATTCACCACATGGATTGAGTTAAGTCCAATTACTTGGCTTGGGCCTAACTCAACCTCAAAAGCTAGCTTGTAAGGTGAGGTTTGTCCAATGCCTTATAAGGTGAATTTAACTATTGTTTTCAACCAATGTGGGACATTTAGTCTCAATACAATGCCTCTTGCCATCTTGAGTAGAGTAGAGTAGAGTAGAGAGTAGGTGTCATCAAGAAAAAGAAAGAATCCAAATCAAAACATACTTCATACTTCATTTGCATTGTAATTCTTGAGTACCGACACAGCTTCTATTCCCTTAATAATGCCAATAAAGTGTTCAAATATAGCAGCAGCTTAATATTTCCTCTTTTACACCTTAACACGCACAAACTTTACACCTTACATATATAATATATGTTAAGTTCATTACTATTTTTCTTCATTTTCAATATCTAGAAAAAGGGTTTTTATAAGCAATGGCAAATGCTGCTATCCTTTCATTTATTCTCATCACATCTCTACTTTGTATAACAACCACACATAAGTGCAATGGCAAAACAACTCCAGATTTTCCAGCCATTCTTGTATTTGGTGATTCAACAGTGGATACAGGCAACAACAACTACATAAATACACCATTCAAAGGTGATCATCTACCGTACGGTATAGACTATCCCGGCAGTGTTCCAACCGGGAGGTTTTCAAATGGGAAACTCGTACCTGATATATTGGCATCTCTACTGGGCCTCAAGGAGACTGTTCCTCCATTCTTGCAGCCAAACCTATCAGATAAAGAAATACTCACAGGAGTTAGCTTCGCATCTGCAGGGTCGGGGTATGATGAGTTAACGACGTCTCTTTCTTTTGTGATCCCGATGTCAAAACAAGTGCGATATTTCGAGGGTTACATACAGAGACTAAAGGGTATCGTGGGTGAAAAGGAGACTTCCAGAATTCTGAGGAATGCTATAGTTATCATTAGTGCCGGAACCAATGACTTCATTTTCAATTATTATGATGTACCAACCAGGAGGATTCAGTTCAGCATCAGCGAGTACGAAGATTTCCTGCAAAATAAGCTACAAAAAATGGTAAAAGAATTATATTATCTGGGGTGCCGTAAAATGGTCATATCAGGGCTCCCTCCAATAGGTTGTCTGCCAATTCAAAGGACGGCTAAATATCCAATTCTGAGAGCTTGCAGTTACAAGGAGAACGCAGATTCTAAGTCATAACACGGCAAGCTAGAAGAATTGCTGCCACAAATAGAGGCACAACTTCAAGGGAGCAAAATTTTGTATGTGGAAACATACAATCCTCTCATGGACATGATCAACAACCCACAAAAATATGGTAAGGATTCAAAGCTTCAAAAATTGCATGTACCTTACGTTGTTATATCATGCAACATTGTATACTCTCCGTGAATAATCGTCTTTTGGACTTCACCCCATCGATCCCATACATGTTACACTACATACAGCTGATACTGCTGTATTGTTGTTTGAATTGCAGGATATTTGGAAACAAAAAGAGGGTGCTGTGGAGTTGGACTACTGGAAGCTGGACCTTTTTGTACTCAGTTAACTCCAGTATGTGCAGATCCTTCGCTTCACTTATTCTGGGATAGCATTCATCCTGGTGAATCAACCTACAAGTTTCTTGCTGAGGAACTAGTACAGCAAATTATTCCCAAGTTGTCATACTATGATTGATCATTTCGAACAAATCGATTTGAAACGGAATTAACCATTCAGGTGCATAGTTTGTGCCATTATTCTGAAGGCGTATGCTCAATGATGTTGCTTCAAAGTGAATTACACCCAAATTACGTTATTAACATAAAAGAAAAGAAAAAATACACTCAGATTATCTTATTACATAATGGTTGTGCCAAATATTTGCAGCTGTGAAAATGTATTCTTTCATATTTAAGACAGTTTAAGTTCATTGAAATAAATTTAGGCTACATTTGAAGCAATTCAGCAACTGCAGCATGTTGATATATGAAATTATTCATCTCAACAATTTTCATGAAATGGTTACAATTATAACATATAAGTCGTGCAAAGAGTGTACTACTAGTCACAGCAGATCAAAGGCTGCAATACACACAAACAACAAATCTTGAAGAAGCTACACTCGTGTATATGATACAACACACTACTACATTTCTTTTGGTTTCACCTTCTTCCACCTCGAGTCCCTTGAAACAATTCACTGATCCGAGCCTCGAGATCCTCCACGCTAAACCTGATATATCTATCTGCATGTTTCCCAAAATCTGGAGCAGACTGCAGTCTTCCAATGAAGTTGCGATATGCGGGGGACAAAGTGCCTGAAACTGAATTTCTCAACTCATCTCTTAAATGCTCATCGAATATAACCCACGAGGACTGAGTCTTGCATATCTCCTCAAAGTATGAATTGAACAACTTAAGCTTCTCTCTCAAACTCTTAGACGCTTCATTAGGCGAGATAAAATTATTATCAACCCTTAGAACACCCAAAACCTTACTCCAAGAACTCCTTTGATAATTCACATGATACTGCCTCACTTTAGCAGTATGTTTCCTAATCCAATCATCACCCAGTAGAATACCCAACTCATTATCTTTCACCTTGTCCACAATATACCTCCCATTGTTCATCATAAACACAGAGCACAAAGCAGAGTCCCTATAGATTTTTGACTTGGCCTCCAAGTTACTCTCCAACAACTCCATAATCCATGCCATTTGAACAGCTAAAGAGGACAAACCCCTATCATCCCCTTTTCTATAATCAATATTGCCACCGGGCTCCTCAAAAACTTGTTCCAACGTCTGCCTCGACCTGCAGGCAGCGCGGAGATAATTCATGACATATCGAGTAATCGGATGCAATCCACCACCAGGAACAGCAGCCTTGGCAGGGTCCCGACGTATCAAATTCTCTAACTCCATAAATATCCCCCTAATAACCTCCCCAAGCCTTTTCCAAATAGTTATAGCCTCATTCCTCAAAGTCACACAATATTGATCTGAAAAAATCAACTCAAATTCAGGCATCAAGTCCCTCACGGTTTCATAAACATCCAACACCTTGAACAACCGCTCAGGCGCCCGGCTCCCTATCGCCACCGCATCTGCAAAATTCAATAGCTGTATAGTCGAACCTCTGCACACCTCCATGAAAGAAAGGTCAGCAGCCGAGGAAAAGCCAAAGAAAATGCGATCACACAGTCGTCGCTCGCTTGGGAAAAGAATCCGAAGAGCAACGTTGATAGCTTTTATCCACTTGTCGATTTCGTCCTCCAGCTGAGTCCACTGCATCCTCTGTACCTCATCAATGCTGAGCTTCTGGAGACCCAATCTGGACAGGCTCTCCTCTAAGAACTCCCTCCTGCAAGTAGGATTATAAGTCAAACCAAGATACTCGATAATCGACTCGAGCTCGTTTGAGCTTGATTTGTCATATATATCTAACGAAGTTATAACAACATTTTCCATTTGATAACTTTAAGCTTGAAATCGGGCTCGAGTAAAAGCTAAAATTTGACAAAATACATAAAATATATATATATATATATATATATATATATCAAGTTATCCGACTAGTTCGAGCTAGATTCATTAACCATCAATGTTACTCACTCGTTCGAGCTAGATTCATTTAAACATCAACCACAGTTTCAAGCTCCATACAAAATTCAAATCATAAACTTGAACAATATATAGTTCAAAATTAATAATCGTTCACACCCCTACCTGCACGTACTGTACGCATGGGAGCATTCCTTCACATACCCCGCAGCAACCATTCGTTTCGCAATCTCATGAAGGTCCCCGATGGTTGACGCAGGCAAAGCGTCGATGACGATGTCATAATCCGTTATCGGCTGCGCCACTGGAATGAAGTTCTCGTCTTCGAAAACATCATCGTTTTCATCATCAGACGAGTCAAGATGAGTTGACCCGGCGCCACGAGTCAGATCATAAGACTCAGCGCCACGTTCTACCAGGATACGAAACTCGTCCTCCAGACGAAACATGGACTGCTGGAGCAAGTCTTCAGCACGATCGAGACAAGACGAGATGTTCTTGTCGTCGGCGAGTGGTGTCCAGTCGCGCACGGCCGCGATTAATTGATCTATGGAGTGGAGGAATTCGGCGGAAGCATCCGCAGAAATTGGATCGTCGGATGTGATGTAACGGGAGATCTGACGGTGGAGGGAGTTTAGGGTTTGTTCGACGCCGTCTTCGGATATCTTTTCGGTGAGCTTTTCACGGAGTCTGCCGTCGAAATTGGAGAAGATTTTGAGAATGTCGTCGGTCATGGTATCGGTGTGGCCGAGTGTTTTGGCAATGTGGCGAGCCACTTGAATGAGCTTCTCCTCCCCGTTTTCGGACATTTTCGATTTTGATTTCTGCTTTTGGGGCTTTCACTGAGTTATATGCAACTCAGTTACGTAAGGAGGAGGAGGAGGAGATGAATAGGAATTAAATGGGTACACGAGGATTGGATTTGATTTTGATTTTGATTTTGATTTTGCAGTTGAGGAAAGAAGAAAGAGCAAGGAAATTGTGAGGTGGGCCCAGCTGAAAGTCATCGGAAAACGCGGTTTCCGTGATTGTGAGTGAAGAAGAGTAATGATATTTGTTCGAAAACTATTTAATTAGTTTTATTACTTTATTAGAGATATTTGGTACTTCACTCGAGAAATTCTTATTCACATCGGATTTGATCGAACCCAAAATAATTATAAAGCAATAACAATACATTTGTTTGAGATTGAATGAGTTTGATCAAGTCAGGCTTGGACAAAAATTTTATCTTCCTTTATCTCAAATTATCTATCATTTTATATATTTTCACACATATTAAGATACCTACTAAATAATCTTAATTTAAAAAAAAATTATATATCTAAAATATTCTTATTATTTATTTATTTCACCATTAGTTATATTCACGTTATTCAAGTTTTACACTCTCTCTTACTTTTTTTCTTATATATCTAAAATATGTAATTAATAGTATACTAAAAATTTTAAGTGATAAATAATTTGAAACAATTTTTTTCTCTTAAATGACAAATAACTTGGGATAGAGAGAGAAATAGTAATTAGGGTAAATACCATTTTTGGTCCCTCTTATCATTAATTTTTTACAGAGTGGTCCCTTTTATATTTTTTTTCCCACTCTAGTCCCTACTATGAATTATTTGTTTCACTTTAGTCCCTACTATGAATTATGTGTTTCACTTTAGTCCTTATCAGGTGGTTCCGATAACACGTAACATGCATATGATTATTTTTTAGGGCATTTTCGTCTGTTCACTATTGAGACTATTTGAGATATTGTTTAATTGGTGAGCAGTTTTGGTGTTTGAAAAAGATTTTAGGAAAAAACTTTAGTTTGGAACGAAATGTACGATTAAGTTCGATTGGAATGAAAGCCTAGTTTGGAAATTTAGTTTTTTTTTAAATAATTAGAAAGACGAAAATATCCATGTTAGTTTACTTGAAATGACAAAATTGCCCTCATGAACATATCACATGTTATCGGAATCGTCTTGGACCACTTGATAAGGACTAAAATGAAACAAATAGTTCATAGTAGGGACTAAAGTTAAAAAAAAAATATAAGAGGGACCACTCTGTAAAAAGTTAATGATAAAATGTACCAAAAGTGGTGTTTACCCTAGTAATTATAAAAAGAAAAAGGAAAAGTAAAAGCTGATGAATAACTAAAGAGAGGGAAAGGTAGAAAAGAAAAGACTACTGCTATAAATCTTGGGGGTTGAGCTCATTCACTGACTTTTCACCAATTTTCGAGTTTTAGTTTAAATCTAAATTTCAAGAATATTGCTGGTTTTATCGTGATCACCTCCAATAAATCATGTATTACTCAAATTATAAAAAATAATATAACTTTTGATAAAAATTAAGCTTCAAAGGAGCTCTTGTGTTTTAATACTCATAAAAAATTTATAAATTTGGCCTCTTAAATATAAGAGGTCAAAGTTAATTTTTAAAAACTCTCTTTATATTAAATGTACAAAACTTTTGTATTTTTCATGTAGAAAATAAAAAAAATATATAAATTCATATTATTTTTTAAAATAATAATATTCTAATTTTATATTAATTTTCACAATATATTTAATTTAAATTCATAGAACATGATTATTTAATTTAAATTATCATTATTGTCTCAAAATAAGAACATTTTACAAAAAAAAAATTATATATATATATATATATATATATATATATATATATATATATATATATATATATAATCATAATTAAAAATAGTTTATTAAATATAGTCTAGATGTTGGAGGTAAATGGTGTTGGTGTCTAAAAGTAAAATCTTAAAATATAAACTAGTTGTTGGAGTGCAGAGTAAAAAATAGAAATATATAACATTGTTCACCCCTTAAATTTTAAAATCGGAGGTCATAATTTAAGAGGATCATTGGAGATGGCCTAATATAAATTGCTTGTTATGTTGAATAAACTTGTGAGATATTCTTTTAGACTATTTATCAAAATAATAAAAATTACTTGTGTATTCTTATTAATAAAACAACATAACAACAAATGATAGTAGTAAAACCACATTTGTTAAATACAAGTTTGTTTATTTTTTTCAAACACGAAATAATTTTAAGAAAAGTAAAACAAACAACGTAACCAATTTTGACATAGACTTTTTTTTTTTCTCTCCTATTCTTTCTTTTTTTTATCTTTTTCGAGAAATTGTGAGGGAGAAGTTCTCGAGTGCAAAGAAACAGCACATCCAATTGATTAATAGTCGATGTTTGGCTCTTCAAATGTGATACAAATGAGGAGTATATTTTAAATTGCTTATTTAAAGGCGATGGATATCTTGCATTATAATTTGGGCCTCTAATGTTATTATTTTAATGTTCCAGATATGTACGTAATATATTTGAATTTTTTTAATTGTGAACTAATATGATGTAAAATTATTAAAAGAAAAAAACTAATATGTTGTAAGGTTATTAGTAATTTTGGATTTATATTATTTTCGAGTATCATCACACTTGTCACATGGATGCTTACGTATCATGACGTGGCAAATTTTAGTATAAACAATTATATAAGATTGCAGAATTCTTTTCAAACTAATTATACATTTTAATTTTTCGTCCCAAACTATCTCAACACGCCGACTTCCGTCCCGTAATTGAAATGACATGAGAAAACCGAATTCGTTCCAAACTAATTATAAACATTTATTATTAATTAATGCAAAAAAAAAAAAAATGCACATTTTTTTCCTAATGAACTAAGACAAGATTTTTTTTTTCCAAAAAGCGCACGGAAATTTCAAAATTTCATACTATTTTTCTCTTGAAAAAAACTTAATGACAATTTACTTCCGTGATATTCATAATATTCAATTCACCTCCATGTGTTATGATAATGTTGCAGTTTTATCCCCATGTGTTATGCTAAATATGGCAATTTACCTCATGTATTATAATAAACGTAGCAATTTACTTCATATGTTATAAAAACACTTTGCATGCCCACTCTCAATTTATGCAAATGAGTTACACTCTCTGGTTCAAGGGGATAAACTACTTTCTTTTTAAAATTTTTATAGGGGGTAAACTGCTCATTTTTATAGAGGGTAAATTGAACATTATGAATATCACATGAGATAAATTGCCATTAGTCCCTTAAAAAAAGTAAAAGATGAATCTTCATTTTCATTAAATTAAAAATTTAATAATTGACTAAATTCATGAAAAATTACAAATTGTGATACGAAATTCGACGAATTAATATAATTCGAAACAAAAAACCAGAATTTATTATTAGTTTGAGACGAATTCTACAATCTTGTAAGTAACCATGTGGCTAGTGGAACGATATCCAAAAGAATATAAAATTCCAGGATGAATTGAGCTAACAGCTTGAAACGAGAATAAAAAATCACTAATTAAAACGTTTTCTACAATTTCGCCTTTTCAAAACGTTTGAACTTTTGAAGAAAACAAACCAAACAAGGTTTGGAGTTTTGGACACGTGTTTGACATTTTGGAAACAATATGACACCATTAAGCTATTTTATTAATACAGAGTACTTTTCAATATGATGATTATTAAAAATTCATATTTTGGGCCGGTATTTGGATAACTCTTATGGGCCTAATGATATAATAGCACATAACCATGGATGAAATGGGTCCAATTCTTTCTCCAGTCACTTTCCTTCATTTCCACTCTCCGCGTACCCACACTCCCGCAATAAATTATTCACCGTTACCGTCCAAAAGTCACATCAACGGTTCAAATATTTTTCACATAGTTTTACAATTACTCAAAAAAGTTATTATATTAGTCAAAGAAATGTCAATTGATCTCCATACAGTCAAAGTGTCAAACTTACTCTTCCATCTTTCCCCACATCTCCCTAAAACAACCCCACACCTTTTCTCAAATCCCAATCATGTCTCTATCCCCATCACCCGCTCTCACGGCGCACCTCAACCGCTTCTCCTCCGCCCTCCGCCGTGCCTTCACCCGCCGCCGCCCCTGGCTCGAGTTAATTGATACCGCCGCATTCTCCCGCCCCGTATCTTTCTCCGACGCCACCACTCGCATCCGGAAAAACCTCTCTTACTTCCGCATTAACTACCTCACCGTACTCGCACTAGTACTCGCGTTCTCTCTCCTCTCCCATCCTCTATCTCTTCTCACTCTGCTCTCCCTACTCGCTGCGTGGCTCTTCCTCTACCTCCTCCGCCCAAGCGATCAGCCGATCGTGATATTCAACCGGACTTTCTCCGATCGCGAGGCGATGTGGATTCTGATCGCCGTTACGATATTCGTGGTTTTTCTGACAAACGTTGGATCGTTGCTTATGTCGGCGAGTGTGATTGGGATTGGGATAGTGTGTGTTCATGGAGCGGTTAGGGATCCGGAGGATTTGTTTCTGGATGATCAGGATTCGGCAGGTTCTGGATTGTTCTCATTCGTCGGCAGTGGTGCTATTTCGTCGGCCGCCATCGCGGCTGCACCAGCTATAGCTTCTCAAGTTTGATTTCTGCATTTTAGGATTTCTTCTCGATAGTGATTCTTTCAGTATAGGGGAAAAAGAGGGAAGTACATTTCCGGATGCGGTTATGTTCTATATATTGTACACAGGCAGAATTAACTAAGAATTTCTTAGGGAGATTGTATTTTGAGTTGATCACTTGATTGACTAAAATTCATACTGAACGAATATGAAATTTGTTACACAATTATAAAAGCATTGTTAACCTCTATTTTTGGCTAGCTAGTAGCTAGTCAGTCGTGACGTCTTGCTTCTTTCCCAAGAAAACAGAAGTCCTGTAAACAATACTCCCTCCGTCCCATTTTAAGTGTCGTTTTAGAGAATTTTTTTTGTCCCAAATTATCTGTCACTTTAGAGTTTCAATGCATTATTAATGACATATTTTTCCATTTTGCCCTTTGCTTTTTATTATTCCAAGAGAGATAGAAAGAGAAAGATAGAGAGAATAAGAGAAAAAGGAAGAGAGATAATGTAAGGGTATTTTAGGAATATCATTTGTTTTTTTCCTAAAATTGAGGCAATTAAGTAGGTGCCTTAATATGTGTGAAAACACCTAAAACGACACTTAAAATGGGACAGAGGGAGTATTCCGCTAGCTAGCCAAAAGGTCGCTGATACCAAAACCACAGGATTTGATCAAATATAGTTTAGGTGTAGTTGATACCAAAACCACAAGTTCATGAAATACAGTCCCATCACAACCAAAGAAACACGTTCGGTTCTTTAACTATTGGCCTTCAACATATTTCGTGCTATACCTTGCACATTTAGTCCTGTATTATTTCAATATTCATTATGTTTCAGCGAATCAAAACATGTTAAACACATTTAGTTCAATGAAACCAGTATGCACTGAGCTTATGACCAGGTAGCCGGTCATTTTCCACCTAATAAATAGGAGTATTTGATAAATAAAAAATTTGATTAATAAAGAAAACACTTTTATAGGACAATATTACAGGGATCATAAATATTTATGCTTTCTTATGTGACATTATCTTGCTGGAATGAATAATAATTGTATTGCTGAACATAGATGACATCACAATAAACGAGGATTGGATCTAAAAGACAGTCATAAATAAGAAGTTCTTCTTAATCGTTTGGACTCCGTATACTTAATTAATCTTATATTTTTGGGACTTAATTCATTTGAATTTGATCATTGATATATATTGAATACTCTATGACCTTACCACATTTTATCAGTTATACATTTAAATCCTGGACTCGTAACTTTTATCTTCTACCTTTTAGATTTTTATTTTGGTTCCAGGATAATCCAACTTAATTTCTTTCGGGAGAGTTAAGTGGAAATCTCGGGTTTTAAACAGATCATTTTAGTTTTATTCTCCTATATATAAAGGGCTAAAATATAACAAACTGACTAATTGTAATGACATTTAAAAAACTCAATATGTAAATCATAAAAGATGAATGATTAAATATGAAATAATAAGGACCAAATAAGTCGATCTCCACAAAAGATGACTATTTTTGTGTCTAATCAAAAGTAACAGAACCAATACACAATTTTGCCAATATTGAGTTATATACCTTAACAGAACACCTGCTATTCACATGTATTTTCACCACCAAGTTAAATTCAAAAAAGTATTGAGTATCCATAATAGAAAGTATTCATTCACAGCATTACAATTAGAGCTGTGAGTGAATAAAACCTCTAATAAGCCAAAAGGCACATAAAAACCCAATAATGGACCAACAGTTATACCTTTGTCGCGATGTTTATTTTGAACCATTGATCCTTGCTAGTTCACATTAATCAAACATGATAAGCATGAAAAGAACGCGAGTAAAAGTTTACCAATCAGGTAGTATACGCTGTTTCTTACGTGCTCAAACACGAAAAGAACGCTAAAAGTTCATTAATTGGGTAGAATACCATTTTCTCCTACATGCTCTCTTTTGCGTATTTACTAGTCTCCTCGGCAACTTTAGCCCACTCATTTGCAATTTTCTCGTTATATGCCACCTGTGCGACCACAACGAAGCCAGTATATCAGAGAACCAATACTATAATCGAAAACAACATTTTGCTCTTTGATTTTGAAATGGAGGATCTCAGCACGATTTGAGTATCAATCAACATTTAGATTCATAATGCAAAGAAGCTCATGGCAAAATCTCATTTAATGAAAATTCTTGATTTTCTTACAGAAACATTTCATATTGCATTAGCAATTATTGTTCAAAGGACAAAAATACCTGATTAGTAACAAATCCTTTCAACATGTTAACAAAGTCAGCCTGCCTTTCTTTATCTAGCCTTTGGATTTCACTCCTATTGTTTTCCTGCAATAAAAAAACATCAGCTTTCGTAAACCACTAAGAGCATTTCTATTATATATAAACAAAGAAAAACATGCAAATGGAAAATATTTTTACAAATTTTAAACAAGTAGAGGGGAGCTGTCTAGGTGCTTCGGAAAAGGGGCACTCAAACCCACCTAACGCTGCAATGAATACTAACATAGATAAGTTATGCAAAAACTAACTTGAAATGGAAAGATAGAAAAAGAGAAGATATAGCCTTGATTAATTCCATTCTAAAGAGCAGTTTGCTTCTACGATGACGGTCACACACCCCTTTCAGTAAGTAATAATGGTAAGCATTAACTAAATTCTTTCAAAAAGCATTCTCTAAGTCTACTGCTAAGCTTAAAAATCTTTGTATAGCTGATTGAAAGTCACTAGGTTTGCCTCTTTATTATAAAAATTAGGTGACATGAGCTGTCATCAAACACACCAAGCTGCCTCTAGGCAGATGAGCTGTTGCAGACCACTAGTTCTTTTTTCTTGATTAGGTGTTTGTCCCAGTCTATTCATTCTCAATATCCGTAACTGTGCACGAAAACCAGATCAACAAAGGGAGAATATATGACCTATGACAAACAAATGTTGAATCTGTTGGGCAACAAACAAGCACAAAACATAACACAACTCTATTCAAAACCCAACCTGTAAATGTGCATAAATTTGGAATTAAGTATGTAGATTCCAGAAATCACATAACCTGTAACGAAAAATGTTCCTTGGTAATGGCATATGACTCCATGCAGTAGCCAATATCACTAACTAAATAACAATCGGCAAGAAAACAAACACACTAAGATTTTATAATTCATTACTTCCACTACATGTTGATGCGCTAAGACAAAAGTAAACATAGAGGCGGTCGTGTTCCATGTAGTAACAAATCTTGTCTGTTGGTGCAAGAGAGATTCTTCCAGAACATTGTCAGTAGCTATCAAGGAGCAAAAAGTTTATAAATATGGTCCACTAATCATTACTTTTGCATCCATGCAGATACATAGTCACAAGACTGGCACACTCATGAACCTCAACCTGCACTTTTGAAAATAATTTGAAAGGATCTTACTGTTATGTCAAATGCCAATTCTTTATTCTGAATTACAAAACCAACACTATTAATTATTATAGTTAAGATAAACTAGAACTAGGGAAAATGAGAGGACTACAACAGCTTCTGAGGCATCAATAAAGAAACACCTCAAGTTTCTGCCTCCCATCTAGTCCACTCATGATTTTACTAAACAATTGATTAAACCACAAACAGGATTGCAAGATTATGTTTTGTTGGCACTAGCAGCATGATGCAGCAGTGAAATTAAACTTACTAAAATCTTTTGTCTTATAAACATTTTAGATAGTTCAGACCTTGCAAGTGTTGTCAAGACTAAATCATTATATACATTGAGGTCAAATGCAACAGATTACCGAAGTCCTAGAAAGAGTCTACTATAGTACACACTAATTGAAAAATGCCTTGTAATAGATTGACAACAGAAAGAATAATTCTCATACTACGAAGGCTATTTGAGTAGCAATATGATCTCGATAAGTGACTTTACTTCACAAATTTGAAACAAAATATGCTAGAAAAAGAACTCGTGCCTAAAATCCAATCTAAATGAAGATCCAAAATTGCTCAAAATCTATTAGGGATAGAATGAAAAACCAAACATAGGACCACAAATTCATCTTATCGCAAAAAAGAAAATGGTCCACATCTCAAAACCACGTAAATTAAGAAACTAAAAAAATAAAGAACCTGGTCTAAATGTTTGCCAGCAATATGCTGATTGTGCATACCTTAATTCGTTCATATTCTCGAACTGCACAACTTTTAGCGTCCTCTGTGACCCTAATGGCATCTTTTAGCTCATCTAACTTGTAGTTCCTTGACTTGTCACCACCAAATATTTTAGATGATGCAGTTTCAAGTTTTTCAGTTCTTGAATGCAAGGAAGACAGTTCTGTTATAAGAGTTTGCACTGTCAATAAGGCACTAGAACGATCAGAAAATGCATTGTGTACAGCTAACATCAGCCCCATATATTCGTGCAATATATCCTGCAATCATATAGAGGAAAGAGGTCTCTAGAGTTAGAAAGTCAATTTTTTCTTATAAACAGTAAAATAGATAAAGTGTTCAACCCTCGTATTAATAATAGTAATTGCTATATTGATCTTATGAAACTTTTTACTAAACAGTATCCCTGTTTGTTGACAAAATCTAAGTAAGTTCACACATTCCTTGAGTAAAGTTATTGTTGTACGACAATGATCACAACAATAAATGAACTGATTTAGTGAAACCATGAAAAGTGAGTGCAAATAATATTAAAAAATTAAAACTTTTGGTGCAAACTAAACCTAAGAGACCCACCTCCCGGCCTTCCCCTTTGAGCTAGGCCTAACAAGCAATTCGACAATCCTAAATTATGTAAAAAATAAAGTAAAAAAGGCACGCAAGATTCAATTTTTTTTGCGAAAAGTAATAAACCAGAAATAAGAATGCAGCACTTACCAAATGTTTCACTGTCTGTGCATTTAATTCTCGATACAATCTACTCGTTTTGACAGCTGCAGTAGCCACCATTTTCATGTCGGCGGCCCTCACTCTTTGTGTATGCAATACAGCCTGTTCATTTTCGAATTTGGTTAACTTAATAGATGCCAGCCCAAATTCACCCATAGTATCTCCCATATCTTGTTGTGCTTTCACCAGTGATTCCGCCTATCATTCCATTAAAAAAAAAAAAATTACTCTTGCAAGAGACAAGCCAGGAAATACACAAAATGGCAATGACTATTGAATTTCTTCACAAGTTTTCTATGTACAACATATCCAAATTCAAGTATTTATGAAACTACAAACACTCAATTATCACATGCACAAAAACATAGTAACATAGCACAACCACAAATGTCAAAAACCAAAACCTGTTTCGATGCAATAGTAAGTTGTTGCTCGAGATCCAATAGCTTCTCCTTCTTCTCCAAGAACTCTTTATCCTCCTCCTCCACAGGTGGCCTCGAATTACCCCAATCATTCACAACAGACTGCTTCAACTCCTTGAAGTACCTCAGCAAATCCCTACCACCCTTGGCAGGCTGAACTGCATCCTGCGGCTCAACTACACTCCTCGATTCCCCCAGCAGTTGCTTCGGAAGCTTCACTGCCCCATCAAGCACCCTTGATGCCACGTCAATACTCGTAGGCAGCGGCATTCTCCCCTGCACAGTCAAAAACACCCTCAACTCTTCGCTCTTCTTGATCATGGGATGCCCTGCCAGCCGCCTCAAATATTTCTCCAATTCAGCTCTCCTCTGCTCTACAAAGTCCTGCTTCTGCATTACCTGACTCTCCACCACGCTTTTATCCGGCCGAGGCGGAATAAAATAACCTCTATAACCTTCAGTCAACCGATCAGACAGAGTAACAACGTCTTTAAACCGCCTCCGAGTACTAAAATCCGACCCACCGTAATCCAAAATATTCGTATTGGTTGTGATCAAATAAGTAATGTAGGTATTGCCACCAGGCACGATAGAATTGGAAGGTTCAACCACCTTTTGCGGATTCAAAACGGATATTCTCAAATAATCCCCCTCTGAGCTGGAAGACTGAGATCTCGGTGAAATCGTCAATTCATCGCCGTGGGAGGTTGACTCTGGGTGAGTGAAGACGACATCAGCGTATGAGGGGGATCCGACGGAGAGGAGAGGATCGGAGACACCGATGGACGGCGTGGTAAGTAGGGGGTGCTCGGCGGAGGAGGAAGAGAGGGTCGTCATGGCGCTGCGGTAATTGGAGTAGGATTTGGATATGGAAATGTCGTCGTCTTTGGAGGAATTGTTGGCGTCAAGGGTTAGGGTTTCCATTTGCTCAATTCCTTCGTCTTCTTCTTGTTGAAGGGGGTGGTAGTTCTCTGAACCCATCATTTCTGTAGAAGTATAATTGGATTTTACATGAGGTGAATTAAAACGAGAGTGAATCTTCTATATACTCTTCAATTACTGTTGTGATCTTGAACTGACAGTTAGCCCAGGATGAACTCCGTAGTTGAACTAAGATCGATTAGGTTGTCGAATAAATCTCACAACAAATTCGATTATGTTTAATTAATCTAAAGAATTACTCCTAAATAAAATTAATTATTGGGATCTCTTTTAAGTCAAACTCATTTGGGATGTAGAGGCTTTGTTCGTGTTAATTTTCATATTTCCCATCGAAATCATCGAAAATTTTCGTTTTTGAATTAAACGAAACGAAAATAAGATGTAATTTTGAAACTATTTATTTGCCTTAAAATCTGTTATTTTCCTAAATTTAGTAACTTTTTCTACAAATTTTTCTTAGTGTTTCCGAATAATCTCGCGAAAAGTTTTCAATATTTAACTGACCGAAACATACATTTGAGCCGAAATTTTAATACATGGTAATTCTAAAAGAAAAGTGGTTTTCGAATTAAATATAAAATTTCTCTATTTTCGTAATATTAGTTATTATAATTTTATAGCTTCAAAATCAATAATACTTGACGACTTGCACTTTTAGATTAGTTTTTTTCTTTTTTCGTTAGGAAATACAGATTAGTTTTTTTCTTTTTTCTTTTTTCTTTTTCAAGTATCACTAAAGGGGTGTTTGCAATTGCTTTTGGAATTCCAAAAGCAGTTGCTTAAAGCAAAAGTAAAAAATAAGTATTTTTATTTAGAAGCAATGAGTGTTTGCAAATAAGTAAACGAAGCAACTTTAAGCAGATTCTTTATTGTTTGCATTTCAAAAATTGACTCTTGTGTTTCTAGTGTTAGTAACTATTCAATTACATATTTACCCTATTTTTTTCCAATATCAAATAGCAAGTTGATTATTTTGAAAGAAACATATTCCCACAAAATATGACTTCTATATACCTATATAATCAAGGAAAACCCATATTTCACCAAAAACCCATATTGTAGAATAAATATTTTCAAAATATTGCAAACAATATAAAAGAGGTGTTAAAATAAGATAACGAAAGAATACTTTAAATTACCTTACAAAAATACTTGAGTTAATTGGAATGAATTCTCCCAAAGTGAGAGGAGCGTACAAGTAAATGTAAATAAGAATCGAAAAAAAAAAAATATATATATATATATATATATATATATATATATATATATATATATGGAAATAGAATAATTTACTGAGGACAAAATTGTCACAAACTAATTCTAAAATATTACAAAAATACCACCACACCAAAAAAGCACCTCCTTAGGTGCTTCTTCTAAAAGTGCTTTTTTCTGCTTTTCAATTGAAGAAGCAATAAAATAAGTACTATTTACAAACACTTTTAAAGTGCTTTAAGCACAAAAAAAAAAACAGAAAAGTACTTCTTAAAGCTCTTGCAAACACCCCTTAAATCAATAGGAATTAAAAAATAAAGAGATTGTAATGATTTCCTATCGAGAAATAAAAAGAAAAGAAAAAAACTTGATATTGAGTTGTGGTTGAAAAATACGTATTTTAATTTGTGTGACAATAATAGTAATAGTTTCTATTAAGGATGAACTTTTGTTTCCTATATACTGCTGCCGCATGAACAATGTACAGTGAGCATTAGAATTTGTACCCATTTGTGATACAGTCATTCTCCAAAACCCTGAGGCTGAGGCAAAATCCCCTAGTACATTTTCGTTCGTCTCTGGTGCAAAGCAATTATTCGCCAAAATGCGAGCCCTTCTTCGAGCTCTCTCGCAACTCTCCGTCAACACCAACACCAACAAAATCGCGAATAACCTCAAACCCTTCATCGCTTTCCGAAAACCCTTTTCCACTGAGGATAATACGAAAGAGCCCGATTGGGCGGCCCATTTCGGCGCAACCGGGTCACCCGACTCTCTGGGATGGGATGCCGGTTCATCAGCTTGGTCCACTGGACTGACGAAGGAGCACTTCGACGGTGAAGTCGTTGGACGCCAGGTGGATTCGGATCCGGGTCCAAATAAGCCCGATCCCGGACACGCCAGGGAAGGGAATTGGTATGCGAACGCGCGGTGGACTAACGAGGAGATGAGAAAAAAGAAAGAACTGGCGGCGTTGAACCGTACGGCGCAGAAGTTTATTGATAGTTGGGATGATAGGATGGATGAAACTACTGTGTTGATGAAGCAGGTAAGTATATGACTATAATGTGCTTGTTCAAACGTCTTCTTACTAATTGATTAAACGAATTGCATATTCTGGAGGCTGGAGCCAGAATCAAGTGTACTATTTTTCGACCACTTTTGACAGTGATTTATTTATAGGAATATTTAAAATGAGAGATCGGGAAAAAAAAACTAGCAAATGACACAACTATAGAAATGAAAATCAAACCAATCTACTCAGTATTGGACTCTAGCTTGTTAGATAAAAGGTTGTTTTAGCTCGGTTCATTTACCAATGAAACCAAGCTCGAATGCAATATTAAGCTCGATACAAAATTCAAGCTAAACTTGAACAATATGTTGACTCATTTACACTCTCTTCGCAATTATTAAAAAAAAAATTATGAGAATGCAGGTGAGGGAGCCTGGTGCGAGAGGATCATACTTGAAGGATTCAGAGAAGGCAGAGATGTATAAGAAGCACAAGGAGAATCCTGAAGTTTACACTGTGGAGAGGTTGGCAAAGGAATATAGGATCATGAGGCAGCGGGTGCATGCAATTTTGTGGTTGAAGGAGCTTGAAGAGGAGGAGGAGAAGAGGCTTGGACATCCATTGGATGACTCTGTTGAGTTATTGCTCGATACTTGTCCTGAGTAAGTTGATTTGTTGCATTGGTTTTGTGCTTGCGAATATCACGTGTTATTGCTTTATATACTATATTTTTTTTTATGGTATCATGAAAGCTTATGTCAATTTCTCAGTTCTTAATTAACACACTTTTGATTAAATATAAAGTAATTTGCTATATATTTGTGGGAAATAAAGAAAGAGATATGAGTCAGGCATTTTTTTGGTTATGTCTCGTTTTTACTCCTCCACAATTTTTCATCAGAGTCCTCACAGAGTTTATCTCTAAGTTATTGTTTCCAAATTGGTTATCAAATTCAAGTTGCAGGGTAAAATAGAAAGTCTTCTGTCTATTCCTTGCCAATGTTATTTGCGACCATAAGGGAGGTGTGCTAAATCTTTGTAAACATCACAGGAGATGTATGATTCTCCTATGGGAGGAGTTACTAATTTTGACATACTCCAGGGGAGGTAGATTAATTCATCCAACATTGCTGTAGAAATTCATTATTTTCGCACCAGATGCAACTTGTTTGGTTACATTAGTTTAAAATATGATTTCAGTTGGTTCTGCCATTAAATTTCTTATGTACACTAGTCTTTAAGTATCTCTTGTAATAACCTTTTCCATTTGCAGGTTTTTTATTTCCCATGACAGGGAATTTCATGTTGCATCTCTGCCATATAAGCCAGATTTCAAGGTCATGCCCGAGGGTTGGGACGGCACAACTCGGGACCCAGATGAGGTGCATTATGAGATCTCAATGAAAGAGGATGAAATGTTGTACCAAGAGTTTGTTCAGAGGATGAACTTTAACAAAATGAAGGTAAAAATTCGAAATTTGGTTAATACTGTGAAGAAAGAGTTTTGGCATTATATTCATGTTTCCCTAATTTAAACTTATTCAACGATTTAGATGGCGAATAAGGTGAAATGCCATAAATACAGCCGGAGGCGTCCTACTGAAGGATGGAATTTTATGGTGGAGAAACTAGGTTCCAAAGGCAAGCGTGGTAATGGAGGCGGGTGGAAATTTATCAGTGAAGCAGATGGCTCGACCAGGCCTCTAAATGAGTACGAAAAGATGTTCGTGAAGAGAGAGACTCCTCGTAGGAGGAAGAAGATCCTCCCATGATTTTAATTGGGATCAATCAAAGGGGTAATATAAGACTAGATACATAGATCGGGTTTGCAATGGCATTAACATTTGTGGCGTGGCTTTCTTTCTTAAAGTTTTGGCTTTATTTGACGGACTAAAGCATGCTTTTCTCCTTTTTCCTGCAGAGGCCGCATACCACTATAACATTAGGCCCATAATACCTGGTGCTAGTGCTAAATTTGTAGCGATATTGCACTTTTTGCTTAGTAACTCATTTTGGGTCAATTTGTTAATCAAGCTCTGTTCCTAAGGTGGCCCTAGTATCCATTTGCCTCTTCTTTTGCGTAGTTATGTTTGAATTTTGTCTGCACTTTTTACATCCTCTTCAGTAATAAAATTCTATTGGATTTACTGAATGTATAGTGTATCTGTTGACTTAATTATTTCTAGCATTACTTTAGTTTTTGCATCTTCTGTTTGAATCCGGCTAAGTTAACTGGGAAAGGTTTTGTGAACGAAAGAATTCCCATTTTGCAAAGGGACTGATTATTTGGCAGTTAGTCTTTTTGGTACTAAGCATGTGTGATAATACACTCCATTATAATCCCTTATATATAACCTTGGGTTCCTATCTTATGATTGTGCTGGTGCAATTATTTTTTTTTTATTTTAGGACTTAGGACTAAGTAACTTGCATCTAATTAGCCGTTGTTCTCCGATAGGTCTCCTATTTGACCCTGTAAATTGGCATTTCTGGGATTTTTGCCTTATAAGTCTCCTAAACATAGATTGAAGATGAGAACAATCTGAACCATTTCGATGAACTGCATCATATGTTTGAGTGTAGACGAATGTTACATTGTTTAAATGTAGATAAACTTTCTTATGAAAACCTAAAATTGTGTATGGACTTGGTTTGGCTTAGTTTAGTTTGAATGAGTCGAGCTCAAACCATCTCTAATCCAATTAATACGAAAAACTTGATAGTTCATACCTTTGCATATCCAGATTGAATGACAAGTAACATTGTATCAAAAAAATGTATATATGTATATATATGCACAAGTAAAATGATACATTTGCATATTAAAAAAAAAATAGGTGTTGAAAAATCAACTGAATTTTGAACATACATATGCCTAGAAGGACATTCAAATCAAAAAATAATTTCTGATATACCGACCATGATTCCAAGGAGAATTCTTTCTTTCTACACTACAAGTTCCAGGTTTTCTCGGAATGATTTTCTTGCGAAGTTGGGCCAACTTATTTGAAAGGAGAAATTGCATATTTGATACCATGTAATAGGGCATTTTGTATCTTGGTACCAATGGATACGTAAATGCACATTTATTACTGTAATTTAAATATTGGCTGAAATTATCATAACACCATCAAATAATTGAATGTTAATGAATGCCATTGGCCACGTGGACTCTATTGTCTTTTTGGAATGAAATTATCATGTGATAAACTGATAACTAGAGGAAAATTATCATTTTTTCTTCCATATGTACGTAAATTTTCTCTAAAAATTACGAGATAAAGGCCACGTGCGGTGCACATGACAAATTCCATCCAATTATTTAACGGTGATATAAGCCTTGCAAAAAATATTATTATAGTATTAAATGTGAATTTACATATCTGGTGGTACTAAAGTTGCAAAGTGTCCTATTATGTGATATCAGATATGAAGTTTTCTCATTTAAAATTTGGAAATAAATTTGTGAAAACGAAGTTTCAATTTATATATTCAAAATCCAAAAAAAATCTTGATTCATACTATTCACATTTTTCCCTTAAACCCCATTCAAATCATTTTTCAATTTTTTAAAACCAGAAACTCAATATTCATAATAATTAGTAGGTAGGGAAAGGAATGAAGAAAAATAAGGTGTTATTTTTCCTTCGATTTAAGCTAATCTAACAAGATAACGTGGTGGATTATCATCGCATGGCAGCCATAAAGATCATAACCCCCAATATATTTGCTTGCATAGCAATTTAAGGACACTAATTTAAATTCCGATGAATTTAAGATAAAATTTGCGGATAAGAAGACTAACATTATAACAGCTTCAAACATAAAAAATGTAAATTACTTATCGGAACTACATGTGTCGCATTTTCGCGTATTTGTAAAAGTTACAAGATGAAAATTGTTCTTTTGTCAATTTTGACTCTTCCATGTTCACTTTTCCAATAGGAAATAAAAAAAAATTTAAAAATTAAGAATATGACTTGATGAGTAGTTGACCAAGTTTTTGGCAAGAATATATTTTTTTGGGATAAATTTGGCAAGTAAAGCAAAATTGCACTTTGTACATTCATATCTTAAATGCCCTAGGAAACAAAGAGTCAGAAATCTACACCCTGTAAACCCTGTGGAGTAACGAAGGTACAATCACTGCTACAAACAGCAAACCCCCCACTCTCCTCCTCCTCTAGGTCAAGGTTCTTTCTTTCTTTTCTTCGGAACCCCGTTTCATTCTTTGCACTCCCTTAATTTCAAAAGGTGCTATCCAGAAAAATCCTGGTTGTGTCTGTGCAAAAGAAACCAGAATTGTTCTAATGGCGTCGAAATTCGGGTTAGCGGGTGGCATTCCGGAGAGGCGGGTCCGACCCATTTGGGACGCCATTGATTCTCGCCAGTTCAAGAACGCCTTCAAGCTCTCCACTGCACTTTTGTCCAAACACCCCAACTCTCCTTATGCGCTCGTAAGAAAAATAACACTGCACCATTTTTCCTCTTTTTTTTTTTTTGGATAATTAAATCGAATATGAAACTTTTGCAGGCGTTAAAGGCATTGGTATTAGAAAGGATGGGGAAAAATGAGGAAGCGCTATCTGTTTGTATCAATGCCAAAGAGATTTTATTCACCAATGACTCCAACATCTTGGTCGATGATTTCACACTCAGCACTTTACAGATTGTTTTCCAGCGACTTGATCACTGTGCGTGTTAAATTTTCCTTGCTTATCTTTAATTCATTTTTTAATTTTTTTTTAATTTGTGTTTCTGTTTGTTATGAGTATGATTTTAAATTGGTGTTGTTTGAATTGGGTAGTGGAAATGGCGACGAGTTGTTATGAGTACGCGTGTGGCAGATACCCTAACAATTTGGAGTTAATGATGGGTCTTTTCAACTGTTATGTGCGTGAATACTCATTTGTGAAGCAGCAACAGGTTGGTGCATGATGATTATTTGCAAATTTTGTGGGGAAAAGTTCAAAGGATTTATTCTTATTTTATGTTATTGGATAAGTCATTCCTTTTTTCTTTGATCTTGTAGATAGCTATTAAAATGTACAAGAATACTGCTGAAGAGAGATTCTTACTATGGGCTGTTTGCAGCATTCAGTTGCAGGTTTGGTTTCTTGGACTGCCTTTAATTTTTTTCTCACTAGTTTATGCAGATAATATCTGTTAAATCATTGTTCTCGAGGTGGGATTTGTTACAATGGTGAGGTCTATTTTGGAAGCAAGGTTAACAAGTTATATTCAAGATGCCTTGTGTTTTTTATTTTAAATTTTGGGAGCTTCCATTAAGGCAAAGATATTACACTTGATTGAATAATTTTATCCCTTATTCTTCGACAGGCTTCTGCACCATTCTCTTTATGTATAGAGGCGATCATATGCTTTTGTTTTTTGATTTCCCCTTGTTATAGAGCCAGTACCTAAGAAAAATAAATTCTCTCAAGCAATGGTTCATTATTTTAAGCTAAATTTCAAATTACATAAAAAACCATCTCTTTCTGATAAGTAATGGTGGTGTCAATCTAATCTATTTTACGTTCCTAATTGAAAAATAAAATACTTTTTACTATAATATATATATTTGTTGCTGAGTTTACAATTTCTTACATGCAATGTTTTTGGTGTTTGAACTGGACAAAGGTTTGTTGTGGTAATGGTGGGGAGAAGCTTTTCGCTTTAGCTGAAGGTTTGCTCAAGAAACATATAACTTCTCACAGTCTGCACGAGCCAGAAGGTTCTTCCTCTTCATTTGATGGTTTTCAGTAACAATGCATCACCATATTTCTTTCGGTTTGTTGTAGTCACTAAATCAACTATTTTCTTCTGCAGCTCTTAGTGTTTATATATCATTGTTAGAACAGCAATCTAAGTATAGAGATGCACTGGAGATTCTATCTGGAGACTTAGGATCTCTTATGTTGATTGAAGCGGACAAACTACGTCTACAGGTACTTTCTAGAAATTTCGTAGTAATAAGAAATTAAAGTTATGTTAAGGCTGTTCTTAAATTGAGTCTTTCTTACCAGGATTTATGAGTTACCCTAATTTATTGATCTATAGACTCTGCTTATTATGTTTGTTTTATTGCAAAAAGTTATTTGGCATTTATTAATCCTATCCTTCATTTGGAAGGCCCATTTCATGAAAATACCTTCGGACTGTAGGAAACATTTTTCATGTGTGCCTGGATGCTTTGACTGTGTCAAGGGGATTATGAAAATTGAAGTAATCTTGTCTTTGCTTTTGTTCCTTCCACAGTTTTCATTCATTTGTTCAGATCACTCTCTTTCTCCCTATAAAACATATCTGAATGACTGAATTATATGTAGTATAGTGACTTCTTAATGTAACTTCTCCTATAAGTAAAAGTATATCCACAATTATGCTATCACCAGTATTTCATTAGATACCATCTACCTTCAATTCAGATTTGGGTCTACCTGGTAGTTCGAATTGTCTTTGTGTAAGCTTGTTTCCTGTAACTTTAAGTTGACAGGGAAGGCTTCTTGCTAGGGCAAGAGACTATGCTGCAGCAGCTGACATATTCCAGAAAGTCTTAGAACTATGGTATGCCGTATAACCTTCCTGTTTGATAACTAATATTTTCCATTACTAGTAACTTTTCTCATGGAATCTACTCATGTTTTAATTTTCATTTTTGTAAACATCAAATGTACTTGAGCTAGGCCTTGAACAATTTTTTCATCCATGACCAAAACTGTATTTAACCATGATAAAGACTATATTAACATGCTATATCATACCAGTCATATAATTAGAGTTGTGGATAATATTATCAAGACATTATCTTAGTTAAATTTAATCCTTTCATTAAACAGGTTTGCGTAGTTTTGCTTCTTATATTTCACGAGGTAGTCTTGTCACTATATTGAAGTGTGAAAATGAGATATTATCTTATGAGGAATCTGTTATGCGCTTGAGTACATACTCCGCTTTTCATGATTTAAAAGCTTGGTTAAAAATATTTATTTTTTCCCATGACTATTGTGGTTTCTTTTATTTATTTCTTTTTCGTGTATTTATAGTACGTATTCAGTATGAGAACTGGAAATGATGATTCTGTATGAATTTTCCTCATCCTTTCCTTTTGTAGTTTCTCTGAATAAGTTCCAAAGGAACACAATTTAAGATGTTAATGATTATAATACAAATTTGGGAACTGAAATTGATAGAGAATTATATGTTGGTTTAGTTTGGTTTTATTCCCATATTAACTCTTCTACTTTTGGTAAAATTTAATCGTATTAAAACGGAGGAAGGTCTACGACTAGATAGCTCTTATAGATTATTGAGTCTAACAACACTAATAATTAAATTTGTCAGATGTCAGACTTACTGGGCTTGTTTGTTTGGTGTTTGGAAGAGTAATTTGAGAGAGTAGTGGAGGTTTGTAAAATAATCTAGATTCGAATGTTGTTTGTTTGGGTTTCGAGAGAGTGGTTTGGGAAAGAAGTAGGTGGAGTTTTTTCTGGAAGAGTTGATATGTAGGACTTTATGTCAAATCATTTTTGTTATGTGAGATAAGTTGTGTAAGAGATGAATAACTTTATGTCTAATCAAAGTAGAGTTTGTATATGGGTTTCTTAGAGATAATATTTTATTTTTATGTTCTTTTGGCTTTTGGGAGTGTAGTTTGAGATAATTGAGAGATGATAAAATTATTTCAGAAAGTAGAAAAGCATGTTTGTTTCGCGTTACTCAACCATGAAATAATTTTGGGAAAAGCCAAACAAACAGGGCCAATGCTTTTGGAGTTTTGTAAATGTTAAAGTTTTGAGACAATATTCCTGGCTTGGAAAAATATGAGTATAGATTTTCTAATATCTTCAGTAAAATATATTTTACTTCTGACTAATTTTTTCTGGGTTGGTAGTCCTGATGATTGGGAACATTTCCTGCAATACCTTGGCTGTCTGCTGGAGGATGATAGTATCTTGGCCAAAGTGACTGATCCCATTCGGCCACTAAAATATATTGAGTGCAAAAAATTGGAGCTTCCGGAGGAAGTTGTAAGTTCTTGAAGTATCCTTCTCAAGAATTGCTTCATGACTCTACTTTTATGACATTTGACACATTTAACTTGTCTTTGCAGTTTGATTCACGCATGTCGAATGCAGTGAACTTTGTAAAGAAATTAATGGAAGAATCCCAAGATAATTCTGTCAGATGTCCATACTTGGCGCATCTTGAAATTGAAAGAATAAAGTTTTTGCTTAGGAAAGGTGACGCAGACAAACTAGTTGAGGATCTGATGCAATATTTTAGGAGGTATATGATACACACATACACCTTTATTGATAATTATATAACATCAAACTTTTTTGTTGTCACTTCCCTTTCTCCTACTTGTTTGGTTTTGTTAATTTTACTCAATTTGACATTTTCTGATATTTTACATCTCAATATTGATGTAAAAATAATCATCTAGTTTACTTCTTCTTGACTGGTTGCCTTTTGAGCATTAGTTTACTAAATCGTTATGTGCAATGGGTGCTATAGACAATTGGGACTTATGTCGAGGGCTCACTTAGATAAGTTCAACTTCCTGCTTTTACCAAAATAGTTGGAATTGAATTTGTCAATGGGGTTCTCCTTGTCTTGATACTCTCCCCATTTTTGCTTCTTACGATCAACCATTGACTGCTGGATTCTCTTGACGCAGGTTTGGTCACTTGACTTGCTTCACTGCAGACATTGAAATGTTTCTTCATGTTCTTGACAATGACAAGAAGAGTGAGTTTTTGAAGAATTTAGAAAAAGAATGTGAAGCTAGCTCGAGCACACCAATTAAAGCACTTGGGCAATCCTTAACTGTATTCAAAATCCAGAACTTAATTGGCGATGTATTTTCCCTACCAGTGGATGGTATTCCTTAAGCCATTTTCCTTTAATTGCTATGACATTTCATAGAATGAAAGTGATCTTTAAATACATGTGTTATTTGGAGCCTATCTTGATTAAGTCAATTTTTCGTGCAATAGTGCGAGGATCTTGTCCTGGCACCTTTCCTTTATTATGTTTTCACTTACCACGTCTCAAACTTATAGCTTATTAGTTCTTGTTTATTTCAACACTTTAGCTACTTCCTCCATATAAGCATCTTATAAATAGTACCTTAAAAAAAAATAACATAGCTTCGTAGTTCTTCTCAGTAAACCAGACATGCTAACATGATACTGTGAATTTTATTGACAGATCTAGAGAACCTAGCTGTGCGAATGACAGAAATGTTCTGTAAGAACCTTCCGTTGTCCAAAGAGTTGGATGCACAAGAGAGTATGTATGGTGAAGAGCTTTTGTCAATGGCTTGCAATGTTTTGGTTCAGGTATTTCTTTTACAAAATTGTGTTTAATCTCTATCTATACATGCTGACATTGTAACTTATTTCGAATTTATAGATTGTAAGAATGCCGCAGCGCACCTGATAATTAAGTGAGTCTATTAAGATGTGCAGCGCATCTGTTATCCTGAAATGATTATTAAGTCTAAGTCACTTGGTTTAAAAAGATTTTCGTGGATAATTTGAATCTGGACGATATTTCTAAATATCATGTCCACCCACTTGGTACAATACCAATGAAGCTAAAATCACCTGTCCTAGCTATTGGTGGATATACTACGATATGAAAGCCCACAAAACTGGACATTGTATGCTGGTCACCACATACTTCCTGTCCCAATTTTTTGCTCCCAGTTCTTTTTTGCAATGTCCTAAACAAGGTTCCTTTTCCTAATATATAATTTGTTTTCCCTCAGTTCCCTCTTCTTAAAATAGAATTTTTTCTCAACTTACCCTCTCACTTAAAGTAATGATGTGAAAGCACTATTTCTCAGACCTACCTGAAAATCCCACCATTTCAACTCTTTTCTAAATCTCAGCACAAAACTAAAAGGGAGCAATAAAAGTGGGACTTTCTTCTATCCTTTTCTTAATTTTACTAAATTTTGTTTATTCTAAGTTCTGTATTATGGTTTCTGCCTTTAGTTCATCATGCTTGTGGACTTCGTCTAACCATTATGTTCTTAACTTCAATTAATATTCTTTTTTACTCATGTGGCTAAGCTTTTCTGGCGCACAAGGGACCTCGGTTATTTGCTGGAGTCGATTATAATTCTGGAGTTTGGTTTGACTGCTCGGAGGTTAGGAAGTTGGATTTTCTGATTTTTTTTGTCAGTAATTCTTGTCCTTAGTTTGCAACATGAAAGAAGTATTCTCCTGCTTAATGGAGTCAGAATTGCTTAAATGTTATTGTTGCTTTAGGTTGATTTTGGCCCAATGGTGGGAAAACTAATTCTACTTGAATTGGTTTTAGTGAAATTTATTTATATTAAAATGATCAATCTTAGTGAAAGATGTTTATTTAAGAATAAATTCTATTTTTTGCATTCAGACAACCCTAAGGATTCCAATTTTAGTTTCAAAACGCCCCTAGATAATTTTTCTATTTATTCAATTTTGGTTTTCAAACACCTCTAAAATCATGGTAGAGGTTTAGACTAGTTGTTTTGATAGTCAAATTGCTATTCTTCCTTGAAGAAAGAACGCTGGAGATTTCAACAAATTTTCCATTGACCAGTTATTGAATAGGTACATAATAGAATAAGTAAGTTTAAAAAATGTGCTCTTTCTCAGTCTTGGGCATAGCCAAAGGCTTCTTAGCTCAAAAGTGAGATGGCTCTAGAATCTGGATGGGATCTGACATGTGAATTCATTGTTGTTCTAAAATATATCATATTACAATAAATGTGTGTTTGCAATTTTCATTTCTGTTTCATATGTGAATGCTTTCTAAGATGTTGGAGTAGCTTTGTTTTGAGTATACATCATTATTAACAATGTAACTACTTAATTCAACCATGACATTTAGCTTTGACCATGATTTGCAGATATGTGTCGCAGTATAAGATTTTACTGGTGCATCTCTATTCCTATTGGAGTTGCCTTCCATTAGCTTATGAACGGTAAAATCAATATATATATATATATATATATATATATATATATATTCATGACAAACTGATATTTTAACTTTTTATTTCTGCTACCACTTTATAGTTCAGATTTTTTGTCGGTACTGATTTTGCAACTTCTTTTTTCTTCTGTGTAGCTATAAATCCTTGGACGTGAAGAATATTTTGTTAGAGACAGTATCTCACCACATTTTACCACAGATGCTATCATCTCCTCTATGGATAGATTCAAATAATATCTTGAGGGAGTATTTAAAATTTATGGATGATCACTTCCGAGAATCAGCAGATCTTACATTCCTTGCATATCGCCATAGGAGCTACTCAAAAGTAAGCAAGATATGAGGTTATAGCATGATCGTCCCTTTCTAACTAAACTTGCTTTGTATCCAGGTTTTAAAGCTATTTTATTAAATTTGCTATTTGAATAAAATAGCTTGACAGACCTTTTTCTCATTATCTTTTTAGGTAATTGAGTTTGTCCAATTTAAGGAAAGATTACAACGTTCTAGCCAGTATGTAATGGCAAAAATCGAAGCACCTATTTTACAGCTAAAGCAGAACTCAAATAATATTGATGAAGAAGAGGTAACATGTGTTGTGCCCTTATGTTCCCTATTGCCCAACTTATTTCTTATCTGCTTTACTTTTATCCTGAATCGTTCTTTTTTAATTTATCAGAACATCCTAGAAAGCTTGGGGAATGGAACTCACTTTCTCGAGCTTTCAAATGAGATCAGAAGCAAATCTTTAACCTTTAACGAGGACTTAGAGTTACGACCTTGGTGGACGCCTACCTATGATAAAAATTATCTCTTGGGTCAGTATGCAAATTTATATGATGAGTTTATCTTTCAGCAAAATTGAATGCAAAAATATGTTATCCATGTTTAATAGCGGTATTTCCTACTTCACCGATATTCTTTTATAAGATTTTTTCCAGTATTAATGATTGTCTTCCCTGCCACTATCTTATCAAAATCTACTTTGTGCTTGTTTGTTTTATTATGGTTGCTATATCTTACTAAGATTTTGTGTGTTTGCAGGACCCTTTGAAGGAGTGTCCTATTGTCCTAGAGAAAATTTGGTAAATAATTCTTCTGCAACTTACTATTCAACCATGTTGTTAGAGTACAATGTTGAGATTTTATATAAGTTCTTATAGTGAAATTTGCTGATTAGTGTAAGATCTCCAATTTGTGGGGTTTTGAAAAAATAAGTATACACGAGAAATGTTTTCTTTTTAGTTAATTTAATTATTGATGATCTGTTAATTAGCATTTTATTGATTCCAAGATTATATAAGCTGATAGCACTGAACCTGGTTACCTTATTTGGTACTTTAATAGGGTCAAGTCAATATGATTCTTTACATGGACAAACTCATGCTCATGTTACTTCAAATCATCATTCCTAGTTCACAAGGGATTAATGTGCTCCTATGAAGAATTGTACCCTTCCTAGAATTTAAGATTTGATGAAGCCATATTTAGCCGTATCTTCAAATTCTTATATATTTGGAGAAATATTAAAAAGTTTGAGAGCTTATTGCAACATCTTTTCTTGCTTGTCTCGACTGCTGCAGAAATCACTCTAGTATAATATGTTAATTACTTCTTTTGCAGCATGATCAGATTAAACATTCAGAAGCAACTGTGTTGAAAAACATAGAGAAGAGATCTCTTCTCCCACGAATGATTTATTTGTCAATAAATTCTGCTTCAGGGTCAGTTAAGCAAAATATTGAGGCCAATGGGTCTGCAGTTGATCCAAAAATCTCTGTAGAACTCAAAACATTACTTGAGCGCTACACTAAGATCTTGGAATATCCCTTCCAGGATGCAGTACAACTACTTATTGGAATTTCACATGGCGAGAAGTGCTTTGAGGTATTTTCCTATTTATATTTATTTCCTTTTTATTTTTTATTTTCCTTTTTGGCGTAGACAAATGGTTATGTAAATATATACTCATGCAGGCACCAAGTTTAGATATCATCGACTGGATGAATTTTGCCGTCTTTCTGAATGCTTGGAACCTAAATTCGCATGAGATTAACCTTTCCGATATAGACACTTCTGGCTCGGGTACATGGAATTTTGTGAATTTTTTATTGAAGAAATATGTCATGGAAACAATTGCATCTGCAGGGTCGATATTGTCTTCCCCAGGAAACAATCTCTCGTTTTTAGTGCAACTGGTAACCGAACCCTTAGCTTGGCATGGCCTAATCATCCAGGCTTGCGTTCGTTCGGTTCTCCCTTCTGGAAAGAAGAAAAAGAAAGGTGGATCATCCGAACACTCAAATTGTCAGTTTTCAAATGAGATACAAAACTCAATCCAGTCTCTCTGTGATACTATAGAATTGGTTGCAAAATGGTTAAGAGAAGAAATCGACAAACCCGAGGATGAGAAATTTGATGCTATATATTCCTCAGTTCAGATAGAAGGAAGAAACAATGGGGCAGGGAAAGTTTTTAAAACACTTGAGTCTTCTATTTCTGTAATGAAGGATGCTGAACTCGGTGGTAGAATACACGAGGCGTTATGTTCGTGGAGTTGTGCTGATGTGGCACGAAAGATTGTAAATGAGCAATGCAGACTACTGTCGGAGTTTCTTAGGATCTGTGAATCGAAGATAAATTTGTTACAAGCACTTAAACTTCATTTGTAGCTTTAACTTGTGGAATAATTTTGCTGCCAAGTGAAGATTTTTTGGTCATTTTTTTTTTTTTTTGTGTTTGTCTTCTTGGATTGGTGCCTGCAAGTTACATTTTAATCTTTGTGTTGCAATTTTTGTAGTTAAAGACTTTTTCCTTTTAGGAATTGGTACTACTTCCATTTATGTTTTGATATTCATTTGAATTGTGATATTGAGTTTTCAGTATATCATTGATTTCATTTCTATGTTGTGAATTTGAATATTAGATTACTGCATGTGTTAGATAATTCAAGAATTGTGAAGTCTTACTCTATCCAAGTTTGTGTATTCCATTCCAAGGTTTCTTTGTTGATGGCTCACGTTTTCTCGCCTAAATCACTGTTTTATTTCCAAATATACTCCACTGAATTTCATTTCAAAAAATAATTTGATCTAATTTTAGCCCTACTTTCCAACTTTATTTCAAGTTTACACCTGAGTTTCTTCATTTTAATTCTACGCCGGTTCTTCATAATGTACATCCTTTCCTCTTTATGTGATTCTAAGATGACAAAACTTGCATATGAAAAAGGAATTGAAATTCTTCAAGTGTGACACATATTATTGCAGTGGTTTTAGTGGCCCAACTCAGTGTGTATGATAACTACTGTTTGAGAGTACAATTACACATTTTAATCACCTAAATTAGTTTGGTAATGAAAGAGGTTAGGGAAGCAAACTAACCAAACCAAACCTTCTCATTTCTATATTATTATCCCGTACAAATTAGTTCCTTGATTGAAGCTGGTGTACAAAGCCTTTTTTTTTTTAATTAGGAAAACAAAATCTCTTTTTTGAGAGTAACAAAACCAACTGCTACATAATTATCAAAAAAAAAAAAAAAAAAACCAACTGCTACAGAATGAGGTTTCTAATTCTTTTATTGAATTTTGTACTCCTATAACATTTTATCTTTTTCTATACACCCATGTATATATCCTATAACTAAGAAGTAATTTATCAGCCCGCATGGGCAGCTCAACTGGTCTCAGAGGTGGAAGTTGGAACAAGAAGTAATTTATTAGAACAATACATTATATACGTAGTAATTATATTGATTTATCGAATGAGGCAAACCAACTTTAATACATCCGAGCATAAATAACTTCAGATTGTAATTAATTAATTCTTTTTAAATAACGGTTGGAACTCAGATCGAATTTTAAAGTAATTTATTTTTCAAGTAATTGGAAAAAAAAAAGTCAAGGCCAAGAAGAAGAAGTTTCATGGAAGACTTAGTAGCTACTAACTTCAGGTAATTAAGTCAATCTAAGAGAAAGGAACAACTTTCTTTTATAACCTAATCACATCCTAATTCAACCTTGATATTACTCACAATTTCCAAAGTTTCCTTCTTTCACACTGTATATCCTTTTAATATTAATGTAATCACACTAAAAGACAATTTTTTCTCCGTGACCCTGGCCGCTGACATAAACTATCTTAGCTTGGTTTTAAGGTTGCAAATGTTGTCCTAAGATTGGTTTATTTAGTTAATTGTTTGGCTAACTAACTGTTCTTTCATCTACTTAATCAATGGGGTGATGTGTCCCCTGATAGGACTCTCAATTGAGACGCGTCTATTCGAAGCTCGATGGCTTAGTACGTTTATATTTTACTCTAGCGTGAATAATTGAGAGTCAGACCGAGTTTGATCCATTATATTAAACCGATCAAATTATGAGCGGATAGCTTAAGCTATGGCTCAACCCGAATAAGGATTGAATATAATTATTTTAAATACTACCATTAATTATTGGTATTAATTAAAATTTTAGTGTACAAATTACGATTTTTAAACTAGAAAAACTTCACAAATAATTTACTGCCCACATAAATCAATTATAAATTTGTATTCCCACAACCATCACATATAGTTTATATAATATAAGTAACGAATCTATAGGCCAAACGGGAAAAGAATTAACAAAACGTAAAAGAATGAAAAATTAAAACACTTGGTCAAATAGATTGGGAACTTATATATTCATTGTGTATAAGTAGATTGGTTTATTTATATGTGTTTTAATAGTACTTGTATTTTTATTTATCAAGTAAAATTTGTTAGTGTGAGAAAGCTCAAGATAAATCTAAAGTTGAAAAAATTACATAGCTGAGTTTGAATATGTAGTGATGAAACAAGATGGTATATGAGTTTGAGTCTATAGACGTGAAACTTGGTGATATTTGAGTTTGAGCCATTTAAGGCTTGACTTTCAAGACCCAATTGACAGTTCTAGTCCTGATAAAACAATTATTGTAAAGATTAAAAAAAAAAAAAAAAAACTAAGTTAATTGCACAAGAAAATATTTCACATTTTTGCTGGATTTTGGATTTTAATGAGTAGATATGGTCATGTGATACACAGTAAATTATATCTTGATTTTTAAATCATACAGTATGTTGGAACTATTTTTACCTAAATCAAATAGAGGACATAACCCAGTATACCTTGTTACCTAAATAAACTTTCCCGTTTCTTATTAGCTCCTTTGAACTCGATTTCGATTGAGTTGCTTTTCTAAGAGTAAAAGTAAAAGTAAAGGAAAATACACTTGCCTGTAAAAAAGGGAGTTGATCTGCACTGCAGCACCCAAAATGTAAAACAGAAAAAGAAAGGTACACTTTTATGTATCATTTCATGTCATTAGTTTAAACTAGTGGATGCACCAAATCCTTGTTCTGGTAACCCAAAATTTTATGTTCCTTTTGAATACTTAACCTGAAAACAACTCTTAGTACTTTCCCTAATTATCTTATTTTAGTTTTGTTTACTTACCCTCTTTCTTTTAGTATAAATAGACACCCCAAACCATTTCAACATTCACAAAACAAATCCATAAAAGGAAAAACACAAAGGAGCAAAAATGGAGGCTAAATTTTGCTTCTTGAAACCGCATTTCCTTTTCCTATTAACCATACTCTCTTTTACATCATTTTTAGCAAATGCAGAAACTCATTACCATGACTTTGTTGTACGAATTTCCTAACTTATTATTGTATTGTCATTAATTTCTTTTTCTTCTCAAATTCTAATATTACAATAATTAATTGCTACAGGTTCAACAAACACCAGTGAAGAGGCTGTGCAAAACTCACAACATAATCACAGTAAATGGCCAGTTCCCAGGGCCAACTCTTACAGCACGGAATGGAGATACTATGGTTATCAAAGTCACAAACCGAGCACGTTATAATGTCACTCTCCACTGGTAAAGTTTCAACTCCGAAACTCAGCTCGAGTTCTTCTATATTTATACACACACTTATCAAAATCAACTCGCATTTTTTCCCGTTTAGGCATGGAATACGCCAGATGAGGTCTCCATGGGCCGATGGACCCGAGTATGTAACACAATGCCCTATAAAACCAGGAGCAACTTACACATATCGTTATACGATTGAGAACCAAGAGGGTACATTCTGGTGGCATGCTCATAGTCGATGGCTCAGAGCCACGGTCTATGGAGCACTCGTTGTCCTTCCCAAATTCGGCTCCACCTACCCCTTCCCAACACCAAAGACTGAAGTCCCAATCATTCTTGGTAAACATTACAGCTACAAACTTATACTAAAATCAAAGTCAATACTAATGTTAGAATATTTTATTTGTGACGATAAACAGGAGAATGGTGGGATAGAAACATTATCGATGTAATGAGACAAGCAATCTTTACGGGAAATGCACCAAATGTTTCAGATGCATACACGATCAACGGTCAACCCGGCGACCTCTACAACTGCTCTAGCCAAGGTAATTGTTTCCACACAAAAATCAAGAAAAATCCCATAAGACTAAAATGCAAATATTCTCGCTTGCTATGCCTAATTAACGAAAATCCCCCCGTGTTATTTTCATTGCCAAAAACCTCCCATGTGCTATTATTTATTAGCAAAAAACCTCCTCCCAAGCTGGAGTATATATTTTGCAGGAAAAATGACAATTATACATTACCAAAAAATGCAAAGACACCATTTTTTTTATAATTAATGCAAGGACACCCTGGCTCACCTAAAAAAATGTTCAACTTTGAATTTTCTTTTTGATACAAGTTAACTTTGGAAATTGACAAGAGCTCCCATGTTCACTTAAAAAATTGACAATAACCTCCCAATTCAATTGACTTATGAAGGAATTCCAAATCAAATGGAGTTTTTGCTGATAAAAAGGGAACATAAGATGTCTTTTTTGCTAATTTAAAGTACAAAGGGTGTTTCTGGGGTATTCTTGCATTTAGCTCTTCAATTTTTACTAACGAACATGTAATAAACGGATGCAGGAACGACGAAAATCTTGGTGAACTCTGGAGACACGGTACTTCTCCGGATCATCAACGCTGCACTCAACCAACAACTCTTCTTCTCAGTAGCCAACCACAAACTAACTGTAGTCGAAGCTGATGCTAGCTATACTAAGCCCTTCACCACCAAAGTAATCATGGTTGGACCAGGTCAAACGACAAACGTACTCCTAACCGCAAATCGATCACCATCCCGTTACTACATGGCTGCACGTGCCTATGCAAGCGCCCAAAATGCCCCATTCGACAACACAACAACCACAGCCATCCTCGAATACAAAACGAGCAAAGCTCAATTATCCAAACCCATTTTACCTCGATTACCGGCCTTCAATGACTCAACCACAGTCCGTAATTTCAACAAACAATTGAAGGGCAACCCATCAATAGCCCAAGTTTCCACCAAAATAGATGAGAGTCTATTCTTTACTATCGGATTGGGCTTCGTAAACTGCACGCCAGGGCCGAGATGTCAGGGACCGAACAACACGAGATTTGCAGCTAGTATGAACAATGTGTCATTTATCCTGCCAAGAAGAACTTCATTGTTACAAGCCTATTATCAAAATATACAAGGAGTTTATACTACTGATTTTCCTCCTGTTCCACCTGTGAAATTCGATTACACGGGGAATGTGAGCAGGGGATTATGGCAACCTAGATTTGGGACTAAATTGTATAAATTGAAGTTTGGGTCGAGTGTGCAGATTGTGTTGCAAGATACGGCTATATTTTCTACAGAAGATCATCCAATTCATCTTCATGGGTACCATTTCTTTGTTGTGGGACTAGGGTCCGGGAATTTTAACCCGAATAGAGATACGGGTAAGTTTAATTTGGTTGATCCGCCGTCTAGAAACACGATTGATGTTCCGGTTGGAGGGTGGGCTGTTATTCGTTTCGTGGCTGATAATCCAGGTATCCCACTCCCACATCGATTTAATTAATAATTATAAATTTTATATTATTCATTCATACTATTGTTGGATAAATTTTTAACCTTTATTGTTGGATCAGGAGTTTGGCTATTTCATTGTCATATTGATACACATTTGACTTGGGGATTGGCAATGGCGTTCGTCGTTGAAAATGGAAAGGGGGAATTACAGACAGTTCAGCCACCTCCTCCTGATCTGCCACAATGCTGAGAAAGAAAGTTGATACAGAAGCCAAAAAATTTGAAATCTTTATTTATGTTTGTATGTTTCCAATATGTTCTTTTTTCCGAGTTTATGTCTTAATTGTTCTTTTTCTTTTTTATGAAGTGGGTTTTATGTCTTAATTGGTGAATTATAGATTTTATTAAAACTAGGGAGTCGGCATTGATTCTTGATGGGATTGTATGAATTTCAAAGAGTTGAAATTAGTGGAATGTCACTTTTTCTTAGTGAAATATTGTTAATTAGTGAATGTATCGTTAAATATTTTAATAGGTTTGACTTACTAGACCAAAAAAACCCATTTTTTAAATATAAAGAATATACTAATATTAATCTTGAAGACAGACAATTCGCATTTCTAATACAATCTGTTTAAAAAAAAAAATTCTGTTTTTTGAATAATATAAGTTGAAAGTCAGTGTTTATGCTCAAATTCTCTTAAAAAAAGTATTAAAAAGTAGAAGCTAGCTTCTATAAAAAGTTAAACCAATCATTTATCGAAAACACCACATTTATGGAATGTAACTTGATCACGAAATAAATTGCTTGGTTTTTCTATTTTGTGACCTAAATAACAGAAATGGTGTATTTGCTTGTTTTCGAAATTATTCTTAAAAGAAGTGATTCTCACTTAATGAGGTGTTTGGTTAATTGTTTTACAAATTTGCGGATCAAATTTTATGGGCAGATTAACTGATTTCAAAATCGAAAATTGATTTCTTGATCATTCAATGATTCATATTTCAAAATATTTGAACCCTAAATAATTTTTTGTTGAATAGTTAATTAGTTATGCATTTGTTTTTGATGTATGATTATTATATCAAAACAGAATCAGGTCAAACCAAAATATTTCAGTTAATTAATATCGAAACGGACCAAGTTATTCGGTTTGTGAAAATTGTGTACCAACATTTGATCCGATTTGGACCTGTTGATGTACATCCAAACATGAATGAGCTTTCTCTCATTTCATTGATGATAATATGGTGGATATACTCGAAGAAACTTTTCACTATGTACAGAAACAAAATCTACCTAGCAAACTACCTGAAAAATTCTCTTGCCCTCTCAAAATCTGCTGTTGTACTGCTAAAACAGAAGCCCTGCTACCAAAATCCACAGAAGCAACAAAATCTCCTATAACACCTAGCTCATTGTTATCACCCCAATTAGACAATCCTTCCAAAAGAACTGGATTTATTCCATTCTTTCTTCCAACAATCCAAAGATCATAGCATTCATTATTCATCGCCTGAATCGCAGCAATCGTCTCTTCCCCGTTTTTCACGACCACCTCTCTATAAACAATCCTACTATTCCCTTCATTTTTCACCCAAAACCAAGTCACTAAACCATCATCAAGTTTCTTTTCCAGTACATTATCTCCCACATTGTCACACGATAAAAATCTGAAAACAGTTAGTGATATATCGGGATTTGAAGCCATACGATCTGCATAAGTTAACGCCTCTCTAGCATCTGGACCACCCAAGAAAAGAACAACAAAATGATGCATTGATCTTGCCGAAACCCCACAAGCAAGATTTTGGTACGGACTTTTGTCTAATAGAATCCCAACCGAACAAGGCGCGTGTTCCAAAACATTAGAGTTCATTGATTTAGAACGTTGTTTCCCACCATTAAGGTTGTTATTGTTATATGGTAGGATTATTAAAGAAGCTTTCTTGGAAAGAGCTAGATCACATATGTCTTGGTACATGCTTTTCTTTGGGGCGATTGTCGTATAAAAATGTATCTTTATATACTCACCTCTAGTTTCTTGAAAAATCTTCAAAGCATTATGGACTTTGGATTGTTCAACTCCATTTTCTTCATTCTCGTGATCGATGAAAACTGGATTTGCACGACCTATAAGCTCAACGAGAAGTAAAGCGTAAACTGAGAAAGG
Organism: Penstemon barbatus; assembly: GCA_003313485.2. Classification (NCBI taxonomy): domain Eukaryota; kingdom Viridiplantae; phylum Streptophyta; class Magnoliopsida; order Lamiales; family Plantaginaceae; genus Penstemon; species Penstemon barbatus. The sequence continues at coordinate 7,701,670 of CM064877.1, read as the reverse complement.
ACTGTTAATACTTGGATTGGAAACTTCGAGTAATTTCATGAAACCGGACAAATTTTCTTCACCATGAATACAAACTACAATATTTAGCTCGTTATTCGGAGGATTATGTTGGATATTTCTTCGAGTATTCACCATATAAGGCCTCGTAGGGTCGTACAAAATGCTGATCAATGGTGTAGCGAAAGCAGTCACAGATACAGACATTAGCACAAGAATCGTGAATTGTGGCTGGTCTATCATCTGCAAAGAGCGAACACAATGTATCAGAACAAGTTACACCATACATTTAAGTATATTGAGCTAAATGCAGAAATACCCCCTGTGATTTGCCAAATTGACAAAACTCCCCTGTGTTATTTTTTATTAGCAAAGAACCCCATTTGAAATTTCTTCATAAATCAATAGGGAGCTTATTGCCAATCTTCAAAATCATAGGTGGCATCTATGCATTTCACTCGTCTATTAGTAGAAACGAGAAGGTACCTCGAAATCCATCCAATGCATGAACAAAATAAATTCAACTTCACCTCTTAAACTCATTATCAAGCTTAGAGTGAGACTATCTCTAGTCGACATGTCAAAGAAACGAGAAGCAGCAAGGGTTGCAATCATTTTGATGGAGTAACCACCCAAAACCATGAAAAAAAGAGGTTGTAAATTAGACCAGTGGCCACTCATAGATGAAACATCCGTAATCATACCCACGTAAATAAATGATAAGGGCATAAGAAAGTTTGTGAGAATAGTCTCACTCTTCTCCACAAGAATGGCTCCTAAAGGAGGGCCATCAGGCACAGCCAACCCGAGCCATAGTGGCCCGTTAGCTATGGCTAGGCCAAACATATCAGCAATGAATCCAATAACCATAACACCTAAAAGTATAGCAATGACATAAATTTGATCAACTTGTTTCCCTTCAGGAGTTGTTCTAACAATCCACAACATGGCTTGTCTAACACCGATAAAGATAGAAGAGACAACTACTATAAAAGAAATCATAAACCACAAAGCAGCTATAGGCCTATTTTCCCCTTGCTTTGATGCTTCAAATATAAGTACACCATTCATTCCTATTACATCGCTGACTACTGCTGTTGACAAAGCCATTCTTCCGATTTCCGAGCTAAGTAAGTTGAGTTCCCTAACGATAGGATACAGAACTGGAAATGCTGTTATAGCTAAGGAAGAACAAATCCCCCAAATCGAGGAAAGATTCGAAATTCTTTTGTCTAAAGATTTCCTTTCAAGAAATGCGATAGTTATACTAGAAGAAAGTGGAACAAGAACACCAACTAGTGCAATGTACCAATGTTTTTTCCCCAATTTTTTTACCACCATAATATCCATTTTCACACCAGATATAAAGAGGAAATACATGAAACCTATTACTCCAAGATTTCTTATTACATAATCAGCATTATCAGGGTACATATATGCACGGAAGTTCCCACTTCGGCTTAGTACAGATGGTCCAAGTATGATTCCACCCTGAAAACCAAAAAAATTCCGAGATATAGTAACATAAGAAATAACGTAACGTTACAAACGCACATATATCATATATGTAATATGGATCGCTACCACTTTCAATGATGCAAGTTTTATGTTTCATAAGAATATATTTCATAAAAATTAATTTGGGATCATGAAAATGTAGAGGAAATACAACTTACAAGGATTCCTGAAACAACTTTAGGCTGTCTTAAGGGCTTGAGGAGAAAATGAACGAATCTCGAAATAATCAAGAAAGATGAAACTTCAATTAACAAAAGGGGGAAAGCGTAGTATAAAGGATTTTGGCCATAGAAGATACCAAAAGGATGGCTTTTGTCTTTGATGCGACATATAACAATACCCTTTCTGATCAGTTCTGCGGCATCGATGGGGTCTAGGTTCACCATTGTTGGATTGATGAGTGAAGTATATTACATTACAGATTAATGTTAATGTTGTTTAGTATTATTATTCATGCATGACACATTGACAATGACATGATACGTACAGAAATAACCATCCAAATATTTAGGCTAAAAATGGCAGCTTTCCTTTGCACAAACTAAACTAAAACTAACACTCACATGCCAAGGGTTGGACAAGCGGAACTCTAGTTATCTTCACTTTTTAGATTAATTAGTATTAGTTAACTTAATTATTATTGTCGCTTATTTTTTTTTTATCACTGTTTCATGCAATGCAACTTATATATGTTTTTCTATTTATTTATTTTTGGTTTTTCAGATGGGTTGAACACGTTAATATGGGTACTTCTCCCAACAGAAATTTGAACCTGAGTCCGCTACTTTATAGTGACTAGTCTCTTCCACTAAACCAATCATCTACTGATATATATGTTTTTCTATTTATGCTGGCTTAGCTTAAAATAAGATTAACAATATAATCCCACCTATGTTATGTTTAAAATAATAACAAACAACAATTTAAATTATTGTCTATTGTCATTCACTTACTTTTGCTTATTTTAAGTGAAGCATAAACGTATATTGACAAATCAAACACCAAAAATATGTTAATTTTTAAGCTTCTTATTGCTTAAAATATATTAAAATGGTTTTTTTTAAATGTATTTGAAATTGTTAATTGCTTATTAAAATAAGCCATAATTAAGGGCCGTTTGGTATCCCATGTGGATACTGAGACGAATGAATTAAATCCCTAGTTTTTGTTCAATCTGAGCTGAGCCATGAAAATTTTGAACGAACTAATGTTATTATCTCATCCGGTGGGATGGATTGGATTGGACCATGTAAAATGCAGCCCACTCCCCCTTTTTGGGTGTTTGGTAGCCCACTATCTAATCTTCCAAGTTCCAATTATTTATCATACAAACCCCAAGGGCATTCACGTAATTTCTACCTTTTGAGGTTTATACAAATCTTTTTAATTATGTTTCAATTTAAATCAATTTTATAATATTAACTGAAGAATTTATTGACTTCTATTATTTAAGTCAATTAATGTTAGTATTCCGCCCTCAACACATAACAAGTTAACAACCAAAGACACAATCTCAACACATAACAACCAAAGACACAATGTCAAAATGCAACATTCTTTTATATAATTTCCTTTATCAATTTATAATATTCAATGAAACTTGATGAACATTAATAAAGCACGAGCTAGTATTGATATTTATCCATTAAGCAACTCAAACATTTGAAGTTGCTAAAAAAAAATTCACCGAGCCATGTCGTTTAAGTAGAAAAGTGATGGATATATTGTTTGATATGTATATCAAACTGTCAATTTGTCTTAGTATTTATACATATATACTTGGTTGGTGATATGATGAATTAATTAATGTAAGAGATTAAATTTCTTTTTTATTTGTAGAGATCAATTTTTTTAGTATATATCCATGATATATTAGTTAATTGGCACAATAATTAGTTTTGACTTACCTTTTTGTGTAGAATTAATGTAAGGGATGAAACTGATTTTAAGAGATTACCAGTAATATAATTTTGTAGAATGAAAAAAATTTAGGGTCTATTTGGATGGATTTTGGCTTGGTTTCGCGGGTCTCGGTTTAAAAAAATTGATTTGGGTGGTTTCGATGAAACCTTTGAGACTTCATTTGGATGAGTTTTGGCTCTTGGGTTTTGTGGTTTGAATAAGTTGAAACCCCACTTGAATTGGGTTTGGATGTTGGGGTTTAAGGAAAAAAGTAGGTGATAGGTGTCAAATCAATGTCTTTTTTAGTGAGATTTGGAGGAAAAAGTAAGTGGTAGTTGTTAAATCAATGTTTTATAGGTTTGAAGAGTTTGAGTGTGAGTTTCTGAATAGGTTTTTGATGGTTTTATGGGTTTGACGAAAACTCATTTGAAAGGGTTTTGGCTCGGTCTCGCGAAACCCACGAGACCGGGCCAAAACCCATCCACATACACCTTTAAAACTTCAAAAAATTATTATTTAGTCAAATCTCACCAATTAAAGTAAGCACTCTATATAATGAATTGATTGATTGATTAATTAATCGCTGGTAAGGCTTAGGTAAATTATCTAATCTGTCGAAGAAACGTCAAATTTGAATGGCCTAACACACTAATAGCTTAGCATGATTTAATTAGACTAACTCGTACCCCATCAAATGTAGGATTGGGTTAGATTTTACTAAGTGATCAATATGACTCAAATCACCAATAAACTAGTATAGCAAGCACATATATAATTATAATCCAAAATCAATAATTGAACTAAAAAACGCCACACAAAGCATATGCTTATTCGATTTTAATTATTTGCCTGTATCAGATATAGGAGTTTAAATTAAAGATGCAACAAATTAAATATATTGATGTAAGTTCACCTAAAAATGTAGTAAACGAATTTTTGGCACATAAAACTTTGATAGATTATCTTTCTCCACCCACGCCTTTGTCGTATTTTAAGATACAAGTTGAGCCCCTAAACTCTTTAATATATATCATGAGCAAAAGAATAATTCACCAGATGGTCCCATATTTTCCATTAAATCACATGCCAAATACGCGCGACGTACCCCAAAATAAATTAACTTCATATATATATACGCAAACTTTTTTCAAATCCAAAAGGCATTGCATGTGGGTGTCTCTGTGCAAGCACAATATTGTGCACTAATAACATGTAGTAAGATTTACAGGGATTTCATCATTATTTTAACAGAATTTTAAGATAGTGTTAACAGAGAACCTGGTTTCTTTGTCTCCATACAGTTAAGACACAAAATGTACTTATGTACTCTAAAGTAACTTCAATTTTCTATACATTGTGTAAGGTCAAATAGTGAACTTACGCGTGGCACAATTTGGCCAACCATTGGGTTTTTTTTTTTTTTTTTTGCATTTAGTTAAAATGGGCTTTCTTTGGGTCATCATTTTTTATCATCATTTTCTTTTCTTTTTTTTTTTTTTTTTTTTTTTTTTTTTGTGATAACCCAGGTGTACAAGCTTACACTCGACTAATCCTGGACCCTCAGAACCCTTGCCCTAGAATCCTGAAGGATGTAAATCGCAGGATGTGCCTCCACCAAGCCCCGGGTTCCCACCATACTGCTGTACACTCTGCGCACAAAGGAGTCTTCACCACAAATGACCCTTAGATAGACCCATAGAAATGCTTCCATCCAAGTTCCAGATGGGATTCGAACCCCCACCCTTGCCGCTGGAGCAAGCCTTATGAATTATTGGTCGACTAGTTGGAGATATGCCCTGGGGGCATCATTTTCTTTAATATACTGGAAGACTCCGCAAATTACATTTAGCAATTTAGGTAGACAGAATTTCAGATTGAAGCTATACAAAAAACAAGTTTAATTACGTTCCTTTTAATTATCTCAATGATTATTTTTCTAAAAGAAGAAAAACAAACTCAATGATATGATGATTATTCAGCTTTTGGTTGTACTACTAATCCAATAATTCATACTACAATAAAAATGGTTTTAAAATATAAATATAGTCATACTTTTTATATTAATATAGAAAAACGAGTTTAAATATAATTTTTCCTTCTAATTAACTCAATGATTAATTTTTCTAAAAAAAAATAAATAAACTCAATGATGATTATTCAGCTTTTGGGTGTACTATTCTAATAATTCGCCCTACAACAAAAATGATCTTTAGTAACACCATGTTTGATGACATTTTGAAGGAAAATGACACAAATATTAATATATTCATACTTTTGAAAGATATTAATTGATATTCTAACTTTAAATGAATTATATGAGTCGAAGTTAACTAATATGGTTGAGTCAAGTGGTAGCGACTTGCGATCTCACATGTGAATTCTAAGTTTGAGTCCTACTTGACCCACCATACTAAAAATTATATGTACTCAATTCTCTATTGGTAAGTACTGAAATTTGCAGTTTAGTAGAACAAAAACAAAGATATACAAGTCAATACAGAATCTTAAAGTACCTTAGACATCTCCAATGACTCATCAGCCTAAATTTAGTTTCCCGTCAGCTTCCAAGTCCAACTTTTTTTTTTTCCCACATAGTCATCCAATGACTCAATCTATCAATTTCATTTAATTTCAATCCTCAATTTTTTCCACTATCACTTAATAATAATAAATTGTATTTAAGTTTCTTACAATGTTATTAAATTTACAGATAATTAATATTGAATTTCTTAAATTAAAGTTACGTTCTTTTAATGTTTAATTTTTTAAAATTAAATTTTATTTAAGTTTCTTAAATAAATGTTACATTTTTAAAATTAATCATAGATTAAAGAAATATTTTATTTAAAAAAATTATTAATTAAAAATAAAAAAATAGTTGGCGTCAAAATTCAAGAGATAAGACATACCAACCTTAACCATCTCCATCCCTTCAGGTCATCGGAGATCCTTCAGATCATTGGAAATGACCTTAATTAGTGTTGTCTTTCAAAATACATGATCCATTAATCAAGATGTCGTAATTTTCAAATAAGCCAACATTGCCAACGGGGTGAAGATCCTCTATACCACAATTTGTGTACCACACTTGTGTATCACTAATAAATAATTGCCACATATACATGTGACAATTATAATAATTGTCACATGTACATGTGACAATTATTTATTAGTGATACACAAGTTTTGTACACAAATTGTGGTATAGAAGATCTTGAGCCATTGCAAATTGGTCAAAATTGAAGAGTTGGACTTGCGTAGTTGCAGGCTTTTTGTCTTTTTCTTTTTTTTATTTGCCTCACGGAAAAGTCTTTAATCCATTTTAAGATATTATTGACTACATATGAAGGTATCATTTCCAGCTGAAAGTCTGAAACTTGAACTTGAATTATGTACATTGACATAATAGATTTCCACATTTAAAAAATGGGAAATTATTATGTACATTATCATTTTTTGGTTTGTTCGTTTAATTGTTCTTTTTGAGGATATTATGCCTTTCCATTATGTAAGATCAAACATACACAAATTAAATTTCTTGAAAATATTTTTAGAAACTAACACCATTTTTACTACCGGACGTTGAAATCTTTAAACCCACTTTTACCTAAAGTAGTCAATACCAAAAAAAAAAAAAAAAAAAAGAAAAACATAATGTCTATCACAATATTACTTTAATTTTATAGATCAATCCAATTTAACTTCACAAATTTCAAGAACATCTTAAAAGTCTTTTCATTTTTTTGTCCTAATTAGAAAATCAATTGAAACTATATATATAAACAAAGTACGTACTCTATATATATTGAGCTCGGGAGTTGTATCATTAATTCGACATGCAGAAGGGGATCCAAAGGATATTGGAAGAACTAGATATGGACAATTCTAGTTTAATAATATGATGATTAGATTAGATTAGATTAGATATATAATAAATGAATAATAAAAGTGCTAAATAATATGATAGGTCAAGTAAGATGGAAGAGACGTGACTTAAACGAAAGTTAGTTGAGAAAAGAGTCAACATCCACATGAGCTATGTAATGAATTAAATGGCCATTATTAAAAAGCCTGCATGCAGTGCACCAATTAAAATTGAAGTCATAAAAACCCTAGCTAGCCCATCTCTCTATTCATCACTCTCAGACTGCATTAATTTCAAATTAATGCCCCTTCTGCAAACTCATTTCTTTCTTCATGCATATATTCCTGACATCTCTGCAGTATTCAAATTTATTACGGAAAACTTCTTTGAATTTCTTCCAAATGATTTTTTAATTAATTTATAGAAAGCAAAAAAAAACACTTGTATTTTTTATTTTTTATTTTTTTTTGTTTTTGTTTTGTGTGAGACAATATTTACAACATAACTTGTGATTAAATATTTTGGTGAAATCTTTAAAATATAAAATATTACTGTAATTGTTAATAAAGAAATATTGCTTCAGCTTGTATTAATTGTATGCATGTGAGGTGTGTGTATTTTGGGTATAAAAATTAAAGTACGTGGATTTAATTTGGAGTGCTTGTGAAATGATTTCATATAATATAGTATTGTAGCAAGGGGTATACATGAATAATTAATGTGAATAATATCTTAGTCAGTACATGAAGCAAGCAGAATAATCATCAAAGTCTTGCTCGATCTGTATCCAAATATTGTACAGTACAGCTCGAGTTAATTGTCCACTTGCAATATTATATATATCTAGTCTATTTTTCTTATATCTGTAATATTCTAACAATTAAATGATTTTACTGTATTTTGTGATTTTCTATTAGTTGAAGAAAGTTGTGCATAATTCTACCTTTTTTGGTTTATATCAAGATTAATATTTAAATTTTAAATTCGACTTTATCCCTTTCGAGGAGATGAGACATGTACTCATTCCGTGAGATAAACATCTATATACTTGTAACATGGAGAAATCAAGAACAAGTTTGTTAACCAAGAAAAAAGCAGCAGCAAATCAACCAAAACTTTTTTTTTTACCTCAAAATCAAATTCCTAGAAGTACATACTTTTCTAGTTTATTCGATTTAAACAGAAGTATCTCCAAATGGAAAATTCTAATTGTCTAATTGACTAGATCAATCGAGTTTAGGCAGTGGCGGAGCTAGACGAATTCTCTTGGGGGGGCGATTTTTTTCCGATCAATGCATTAAATAAGGAATGAGTAATATAAACAAAATAAAACACCATATCCTTTTTACAATTATTAATAAAGATTTTGTTTTTTTTTTTAAGCATTACACTAAATAAAGAAAATAATTTGAAAGAGAATGCACTAAATCAATATAATTATAAGGAGAAGATTTTATTATAAAGAAATATAAAAAAGAGTCAGTATTCTTTTTATTTAGGAACAATGCACTAAATAAAGAAAATAATAAAAAGATAATCATATTATAATAACAATAAAATACCATATTTATAATCATTAAGAAAGAAAAATTAAAAATATGCATAAATATTGTTAAGAGAAAAAAAATGGCATTAATATTGAATTAAGAGACAGAATAATTAAAAGAATGCATAAAATTGGAACTAAAGTAAGTGATGCAGGTACTACGAGCCCTCTGTCCCACGCATCTAACCAGCTCGCGTGGTTCACCGGTTCCACCGAAAACTCTCATTTATTGAAGCGGAGCATAGTGCGCTTTAGGCGCCGAGCGAGAAATGTCTCTTCTTTCGTTTCGGGTTATTCACTGATCTGAAACTTAGCACTTCTTTTCTTATTGATTTCAAGGGCGGCGGCATTCTTGAATGAAGTCTATCCGAACCGAATTAGCACTTCTCAGATCAGGCTGCATCTAGCAGAATTCGAACCATGCCTTCTCATTGACATTTGCAAAATGTTTTTACCATCCAGCCAAGGGACATACTTTGTTAAATGTAACTACTACTAATATTTAAAGGAATTATTCTTGGGGGGGGGGGGCCCCCAGTCTAGCTATAGCTCCGCCCCTGAGTTTAGGAGTTATTTTTTTATAATGCATCATATTATTAATTTTGATGCATGATCACAATGATTATGTGATACATTTTCAATCACATGGTCTAAAAATTATTTGAACACGAATCTAGTGAAGAATGTACACCTCCAAATTTGAAAAAATAAAAGTTGAGAGAGAGAGAGAGATCATAATCAAAATAATGCATGGATACTAATTAATTTACTCATGATATCAAACCCTGGTCTGAATCTATTTGTTATATATATATGGTAATAAAAAGTTAATTTACTCTTAGACTAGTCAAGTTAACAAAACATGATCAGTAGCTACTACTTGTAAATAAGGCCATTGTTTTTTCTTTTTTTGTTTGAACTGAGTATCAGCAAGATTATATATTAATGTCTTATAGAAAAAAAATTAAATCTTGTGGCTACGAATGACACAACATCGATTATCACCACAAATTTCCATGAATATCAACCAAAATTATGACAGTGATAAAATTAATGATTTTGGGGTTCACCTTAATTACTTACTTCTTCTTTACTATGATGGAAGACATATATATATATATATATGAATTAAATTGGTAGATGAAATGATCATAAGCCAGAAGAAACCATGAAACTCAGGATGGATAGCGCCACTGCAGATTAATGCAATGATTAATTAATTAAACAAACATTTAATTAATTTACCGGCCGATCGTTGGCGCTATCCCTCCTGAGCTTCACAGATTCTTTCTTATTCTTACCCACGTACCGTTGTAACAGCTAGAAATATACTCCTATTAATTAATTTCGAAATTATATAATTGAATTCTTCCCTTTTTTTGGAGAATGTTAATTAATTTCACATGGTGGTGGTGGTGGGTAATGAGAGAGAAGGCCAGTGGGGGTACTGTATTTATAGGAGGAAAACTTACGTACGTACTCAAGAGTACTGGACCGAAAAAAAGACAAGACATGGACCAAGCAAAATAAATTAATACGTACTATACAATATATATTGAATATTATATATATATGGGATTTTGTTGTTTGATTTCATGATTAATGTAAAGACATACAGTACGTTGGAACATCCAATTGCAAGCATTTCTTGTTTAAATATTTTTTTCTTTTATTTTAAAACATTTTTTATACTAAATTTTAGTTCAAAAAACACATTTGATATCAAGCTTTTTGAAAAAATACACTTCATACACCTTATTGATACATTTACTTTTTCCGTCAATTTTCGGACGAAATTCAGCAAGTGCCGTCAATTGTGGGTCTTTAAAACTTGTGCATGTTTTCCCTCCCATAGTCAATTTAACGGGCACATGAGTGACACGTGCTGAATTCCGTCCGAAAATTGACGAAAAACTAAATATGTCAATAATATGTTAATTATGGTATGAAATGTGTTTTTTAGACTAAAATTAATTTGGTATAAGTTTTTCCCTCCTTATTAATTTATAATTATCTTATCTCTCACTATATTTATTGGCTGCCGAACCGACTGTACACTAATTATATATTGCTATGTAGTTAAAACTTTAGTACTCCATGGACTTCCGTCTATGTGAAAATATAGTATATATTTGCAAAAATATAATGAGAAATATATATATGGTTGAGCATGGTTCGGTTAGCCAATCAAACCGAATCGGAACCGAAATTTCGGTACGGTAAACGGTTCTCGGCCGAGAACCGATCATTGGGAGTGGTCGGTTCTCGGTAATACCGGTCGGTTTGTCGAATCGAACCGATTGGACGGATTTTTTTTTTTTTAAATTAGTGTTTTTCAATTACGATTTTGGAGATTTATAACTTTTATGTTTGAATGGCTAGTATAAACTTAATATTATTTTTCAAAAATAATTACTTCTTTGTACTTGATTAAGATTATTTTATGTTTGAATGGTTTGTGTGAACTTTGTTGATATATTGAATGTTGTGCAATAAATAGAAGGGGGACTTTTTTGTATATATATATATATTGTAAATTGTGCAATAAATTAAATTTTTGATTTTTTAAAAATAAAAAAAAATTAAATTTTCAGTTTTTTTGGGACCGAACCGAACTGAAATTTTTCGGTTCAGCAAACAGTCCGCTGTTTAAAAATTACCGAACCGAAAAACTACCAAAGTTCAATCCGATTCGATTCGATTTTTACCGAATGCTCAGCCCTATATATATCACTAATGCATGCCCCCTTTACTGCCCTTAATTCACCACCCAACATTTTGCATAGAGTCGGCAATGAGATACATATATATGTTGTTATTTTTCTTCTTTTCTCAAGCTTTAATTTAAAGGATTTATGATAGATGTAAAATATGTATTAGTAACAATTGTAGGTTAGTTGAGCAATTCATTTTCCTGGAAAATTACATTTTATGAAAAAAAATCATAGATAGAGATCGACAGAGAAATTTACATAAGGTCAGTATTTAATTTATTTCTCCAACTCCAATTTGCATGGAATATTTATTAAACCCACATGCGAAAACTAGTTTAGAAACATATTTAATATATTACTTTTCATTAAATACATGCCGATTAGAAATTAAGTGAAATAAAAATACCTTATCATGAAACAGAAATAATTGTTTTTAATTAATTTAAAAGCAGCAATTTTTTTATTTTTTTTGCGTTTCAAGTATTTCACGACAATATAATGGTATTACTCCTATATATATATTCTTAAATGTGACTAGCTAGGGACAATACTCGGATGAATCAATTATTGTATTCGTCAAAGTGATACGATTGTGTGTAGCTGTGAAATAAACGTTAATTATCATTCTGTTTCCATGCTCTAAAATTGTGATGATTCGGATGGCTGATTATTGAACTTTTAGTTTAATTTGTGTATTTGACGCTTTCAGAATTTAACCATTCTAGAACAGGTCATGTTTCAATATAATATTGCACAATCTAGATTCATTACCCTAATATTATATTTATATATTTATATTGCCATGTTACATAGATAATTATGTTTTTACCCACGAAAGTACTTGTCTTTCCAATATAAGATCGTGAATTTTTTTTTCCTTTTTTTTTTTTTTTTTTGTGACATGAAATTTATTAAACTAGCATACATCCCGTGCTATGCACGAGTTTTAAAAAATATATATGTTAAGTACCTTGTTTAATATATTAAAAATATCTATTGTACGACATGGTTAAATATATAAAATGATTTTACCAAATATATATATATATATATATATATATATATATATATATAATATGAAAATAACAATATTTATATACACAGAAAAATAATGTAAAATATTAATCACTCTGGACATCTAAGTTACATAGGAATATTTGCACGCCATCAATGTTAAACTAATACCTGCAAAACGAATGAAAAATTAAAGTAAAAATTCTGTCATATTTATGCGAGTTTTATTTTTTGGTATCGACGGTATATTAGTGAAATTTTCCAATTTGAATTTGTTGAATGTTAATATGGTAATTGAAGATGTGATTGTTTGGTGCCAATTTTTGCTTTGCTCACCCGCAAGTATTAAATAAAAACACTAATTAAATTTTAATACAAAGAGACAAATTTTAAGAAAATTAATAATAACCAGAATGCTTCACATTAAAATATAAAGAAAAATATATAAAGAAAAAATATAATCGAATTGCGTAGAACCCATGTCGGGGTATAGGGTCGAAAGAATTGATCGTTGAAACATTAAATATAAACAAAATCTTAGGCAAGCAGTTTGTTTGAGAAATTGGAATGATTTCAAATGTATTTTACTTTACATGTTATCTTCATGTTTGTAATCAGGTATTCTATGCATTAGGAAGATAACATGTAAAGTAAAATACATTTGAAATGACTAAGAATATTAAGAACTTAACCCATGTAAAAAGAACACATATCTTAGTCAATGTAATATATATATGCACTAAAGCAAATTGTTCAGCCAAATCGCATAAAAATAAATGAAAAGTGCATAACATAATGAGTTAAACCGTCTACCATACTTCAAACACCCATGTTTCATCTCATGTTCATTTACTCTAAGAAGTATGAACGCGCTGTTGCAAATAAGAAAAATTCGAAATTATTAAAAACAGAAAGGTGAAAATATTATGAAACTGAAAAAAAATGATTAAAACTTATTGAAGAGAAGATGGAAAAAACTGAATTGTAAGTGGGTTTGGGATTGTACGTGAGTTTGGAGTTAGTTATATTATTAAGTAAAATAAAATTAATCAAAATAAGGAGAAAAACGTGGGTGTGGGTTTGAAGGTGGTTATAATATGTATGATGTAATTATTAGATAAAATAAAATAAATCAAAATAGGGAGAAATTACTATTTTGGTCAAAGCAAATTAATTTAGTCAAAGACTGCTGTGAAATATATTATAAGTAGATTCCACTCTGGATGGGTTGATCAAATTTAAGTATGATAGAACTAATAACATATTGAGATATTAAAGAACAACACAAAATACGTCGGACCAACTCTTCGACCACCGCGGGTAAAATATTTTCTCCGATCAATTTCATATTTGATTTTTCTGCCATATTAATTTCCAGCCATAGATCGACTAATATAGCAATTGTTGCATTTATAAGAAACAAAATCATATCAAGTTGAAAATGGATTCAATTCATGTAATATGAAGGTAAAGTAATTTATAAATCGATAATTCCGAACCAAATTGATTTTTTCTTTAAAAAAATTAAGGTATTTTTCTTTAAAAATTGATTTACTAAAAAAAATAGAAAAAGAAAATTGAGAAGTGCTTCAAAAATAATTATATTTTAAATCTTTTAAATCCATTAAGCCGATTAGGTCCAGCCCACAAACTTCTGGGCCGAATGGAAGTCCCACATCAATTTGCAACCATGCCCATGACTTGGATTCGGCCATTTGGGCATGAATATCTAGTTGGACTGATGCTGATACACATATTAGATATCACTTATATTTATGCCTAAAAGAAAATATTCATGTATATCTTATTTATTTGTTTATTATAAATTCAAATTCATCTCAATGATGTATTTATAAAATTTAATTTGTTTAATTACGAACATTTTACTTGCATTAAACAATTTGAATCCATTAAAACTGTTGCTATTAACAACCAATCCAGTTCAAATTAAATTGGTGTCAAAATCAGCTCTATCAATAGCACAATTATATACGAGTAATGTAAGTCTTTAAAATTAGGACAAATGTAATTTTGGGCCCTTTAACTATTATGGATGCAAAGTTGCAAAGTCTAATCCAACTATATATTTCATTAATTTAACCCGACGACTATTTTTGTTGCACGGTTTATCCCTCCCCTTGTGTACTACTATTACTTCGTCCTCTTCAATTATAATTTTTCCTTTTCCTCTTTGTGCTATAAATGTTATTGACAAATAAGGTCTCGTGAACACTATAAATAGGTGTTAGTGGTCTTAAGAAGAAAAAAAATACTCACTAACTAGCTGCATCTACTAAAAATATATTATTTAAGGACACTAAAGATAAGTTATAGTTCATTGTCTTCGTGTGACGTGCTCACAGATGAAGACGCATCGATGTCATATGGATTTTATCTTGAAATTGTGATCAACAATCAATGCATGCACAAGGGGAGATAATCATTTTCTTAAGATGAACGTCTAGTGGTGTGACTCTCATCATGCCAATCATTTTATTATTCTTTAAAGTAAATATGTTAAAAAAAATTATTGTGTTGCTGATATTTATATGATTTCGTGATAATTAAATTTGCATAAAAACTATAATTTTCACAACAGTTACCTACTAACTATGTGATCTATGGGGGATTCTAGAGTGCTGTTGTGTTAGGTGCCGCTAATTTAACATGTTAGGTGGTATTAACACACGATGTATATCACATTGTATGGTACAACTCACATGTGACAGTACATGCTCACATTACATAGTATTAACCCCAAATATTTAATATGACCCAAAATCATGTAGTATTTATTTCAAATTAGTATTAATCCTTTATATCTAGTATGATCCCACATCATGTAATATTTATTCTAAATTAGGTGGTAATACCACGCAATGTGTATCACATTCTATGGTATAAATTATATATGACAGTACGGGCTCACATTACATAGTATTAACCTCATATATTCAGTATAACCACACATCATGTAGTATGTATTCCACATTAAGTGATAACATGCAATTTGTATCACATTCTATGTTGTAACTCACATGTGACAATACATGTTCACATGACATAGTATTAATCCATATATTTAGTATGACCCCTCGTTATGTAGTATTTATTCCATATAATGTTGTATTACAATGAAATGTGTATCACATTCTATGGTATAATTAACAAGTGATAGTACGAGGACACATTACGTAGTATTAACCCCATATATTTAATATGATCCCACATCATGTAGTATTTATTCTATATTAGGTGATTTATGCAATTTTTCCAAAGTTAATATTAATTATTCAAAAAAAAAAATTACATACTATTTATTTTAAAATATTATTGTAGCATTCATTTATTTATTTTCATAATAATTTATTAGAAAATAATTTACTATTTGATATTACTAAATATATAACATAGTATCATTTGTTGGGGTATAGTATCACTTATTGTGGTAATATTATTATGACATGCATTATTTCTATTGGTTATAACTAGCGGCACCCTAGAATTTTCCGTGATCTATAACTCCACTTAAATTCTTGTACTGAAACATCATAATCTATTTCATATTATCAAATTCATAACTTGAACAATGATGGAACATATTTTTTTTCCTTATTTTCCATGTTTCATTGTCAAATAGGCAAATTGTTGAAATTTGATAGTTGGAGGAAAATTAACCAAATAACCCACCAAATTTGGCTAATAAAGTGAAACAAAGATACCAAATACGTGGTTGAAAATAATCTTCTTCTTCTATTGGCACTATAAAAATAAGATATTAGGCCGAGAAAAATTGGAGTCATGAACCAATGTTAAAGAGTAAAGCACTATTTCAATGGCTTCCGTCCCTCTCGCCTCTTCGTTACCTCTACAAACATTTCATCGGCGGCGCAAACTCCTGGACACTGCCATTTATTGTTGTGCTTCAATAATTTCAACTTCACACAGCATAGACAAAAGCCACAGCAAAAGCAGCATCCAATCTGCAGGAGCCTTAAGCCCCATTGTGGTTAAGGGCGATCCACCCACTTTTGTCTCCGCCCCTGGCCGCCGAATTGTCGCCGGTACTGCTTCATACTCATTGAAGCTTTAAATCAAACAGTTATACATGAATTATCAAAAGGTTAACATTGTCTGAGACTCAGAGTTAATACAGCATGTTCTGAATTCTGATGTGATATTGGATTAAAAGTCTGTAATTTTTGGTGCTTTACTTTCTTCAAGATTAAAGTTTTAATGTAAATGAATATTATGACTTATAGTTAAGTAGTTGGGGCTTATGGTCCTATGATAAAGTTCTGTGAATTTGATTTTTTTCCCAAGTTATCTCACTAATGCTGTCATCTCAGTCAGCTCACTAATGATATGAGTTTTTGTTTTCTTTATTTTGCTAATATTACTTCTTTTTTGAGGAAAAAAATACCGTACTGGTGTATCTAACTTGTAGGGGACATTTGGTTTATGGAAATTGAACATGTACATATAGGTGTCATTTTTGTAGAAAAGACGAACAAGAGATGTTTATCGTTTGGCATGAAGATTTGATGACTCGATTGTTTAATCCTTTTATCATCTATAAAACAATCAAAGGGAGCTTAGCTAATCTGATGAACATTTCCAAATAACGATCTTGACATTTGATTCCATCATTGTCACATAATGATATGAGTCAACTATAAAACATTCACTGTGTTTTCTTGTCAAAAGAAATATTCTATACTGATTGACGAGGATTGAGGAATTAAAAATTTCTTGTGTTTGATGAATGTCAATATGCCCCTATTTGGTGCTTAAACTGCGCTAAAACGTAAGTCATAGTTACTGAAAAGCCTGTAATTAACAAAAAGTATACCTTCATTATTGGTTGCTCTACTCATTGTGTTGTAATGACAATTAGTTGGGGATTTGCATGGAGATCTTGATAAAGCTAGATATGCTCTTCAGATGGCTGGTGTCTTAAGTTCTGATGGTCAAGACTTATGGGTTGGCGGACACACGGTATGCGTTTGTCTTACTACTGTAAAACCTAATGCATTTATCTTTTTGAGAAAAATCAAGATTCCATTCTCAGTTTGCTTCTTTTACTCCAAATTGAAGTGGTGGTTAATATCTTACGATTGCAACTTCATATTCATGACCAGGTATTAGTTCAGCTTGGAGATATTCTCGATAGGGGTGAAGATGAAATTGCAATTTTATCCTTATTGAAGTCACTAGATCTCCAGGCAAAAGCTAATGGAGGTGCAGTTTTCCAGGTCTGTCGGGATGTTATTACCCCCCTTCAAATTTCTGGACTGTTGTCTCCAGTTGTTTCTTTGAAGAATAAAGAAAGTGCAATAGTTTTTTTGTCGAATATCTTCATCTGGCGACTTAATACTTAATTAGAATCAGAGATTTCAACTTTCTTGTATCATTGTGTTGTAATTGTATGCAGTCTTCTTCTCTTGTTATTCATTCAATTAAACAAACTAAGAAAAACTGACATGTTTCTTTTGGAAGTTCGACATATATTGTATCTGTCTTTACCTTTCCTTCTCATCTTATATAGGTAAATGGAAATCATGAAACCATGAATGTGGAAGGGGATTTTAGATACGTTGATTCAACCGCCTTCGATGAATGTGCTGACTTTCTTGAACACTTGGAAATTTGTGACCATAACTGGGAAGAAGCATTTCTAGGTTGGGTTGGAATATCTAAAAGATGGAAAGAAGAACGTAAGACACCTCAAAATTATTGGGGTCCTTTGAACTTAGTAAAGGTATGTTCTCAACTGAAACAAATTTTCGGGTGTAAGAAACTTTAGGACACGAAATGATTTTTGGACATAATTCAACTATAATATATAGAAATAATATTACATAGTCACATGTTACGTTTAAGACTTTGAATTGGAATATGTTTGATTCTTTTCCAATGGTCTATTCATGAAAAGAAACTTCATCCACTTTTTTATGTAACGATGCCTTTGAGGTTCGTTTCTAATTGAGTCATCTGATTATTAGGACAGAGACAGAAGGGAGTCATTGCAAGATCAGTTCTTCTAAGACCAGGGGGTCCCTTGGCGTGTGAATTGGCACGTCTTCCCGTTGTTCTTAAAGTCGATGATTGGATATTCTGTCATGGTGGCCTTCTTCCTCATCATGGTAAATATTGTATTCTTGAACCCTACGTGCATCTCAGATTCTTGAAAATAATAATGAACCACAAATATTTGGTTCTGCTGCAGTTGAATATGGCATAGAGAGAATGAATGGAGAAGTATCTCATTGGATGAAAGGGCTTAACACGAGTGATGATTTTCCAGACTTACCCTTTATAGCCACTAGAGGCTACGACAGTGTCGTGTGGAGTCGCTTATACTCAAGAGATTTATCAGATCTTGAAGATTTTCAGATCAATCAGGTTTAGTGAAATTATATGTTGGGATAGACTTATCATTTATCTCTTTCGATTAATTGAGGATGACTCGTACTCTTTTTGACACCTTGTAAGTGCTTAAATACCAGATCCAATCTATTCTTCATGAGACACTTGAAGCAGTTGGTGCCAAGGCAATGGTGGTTGGACATACTCCGCAAGCTACAGGAGTAAATTGGTAAATAAACATAAATGTGTTTAGAGCTTTTTATTCTTGTCAAAGTTGATTTAATTTAGTGGTCATTAGTAGGTACATGCCTGTGTATGTACCTTTTTCAGCCCTATGGTTAGGGATCTTCTTTCCAAAAATAATCTTCATTTAAAACTAGTGCAGGTTACTCTTAGTTGGGTAGGAAGAAAATCCAAAAAATGATATCATCAAGTTTCAAGCAGTTTTCATAGGCCATATAGATACTCTAACCAAGATATAAGAAGATTAAAAAAACAAATCAATCCAGTTTAAGCAACACAACTGGTAAATGGCTGGTGACCTGTAATTGAAATCAACGTATGTGATGCAAAGCCTGCATAAGAGGCATGCCTACATAATAATAATAATAATAATAATAATTGAAGAAAAAAGAAGAGCTTAACTTATTAAAACCCAAATAGGGAATCTTGACCCTTAATTGATTAACCAGATAGAAGAATCAAAAGAATTTAGTGAACTTAAACTTGGGGCATGCGCGTAAGTCATTGAGTACAAAAATCATCGAGCATTTTTTTAATGATCGCAGGTAGTGTTAATAGAGATTTTAGTATGTGAATATGTGATGACTTGTTTTCTATTTTAGTATGTGTTGATATTCTTGTTTGCAGTGAATTCAACTGTAGTATATGGCGTATTGACGTGGGAATGTCTAGTGGAGTACTTGATTCAAGGCCTGAGGTAGACCAATGTTTCACTCTACAAGTATCTATAATCACTTTAGTAATATCTTCACTATAATTTTTTTTTTATCTCTTGAAGCTTCGGTTTCAGTACTTGATAATCCATTAGAAATGACTGGTTAAATAGTAATCTTATGATATTTGGTTTATGTTAACCAGGTTCTAGAAATAAGAGAAGGAAAAGCAAGGGCAATAAGGGGAAAAAGGGATAAATACTCGGAGCTTCAAGTAGTTGATTATATATAAAATGCTCTGAAAGGAGCTTCTAGGTAATTCATATCCCATGCATCAACTGTTGATGACAAATTATGTTTGCTGTTGAGACTTCTTTTAAGGTCCTTTCTTCCCCCTCTCCATGTCTTAAAAGGCAACATGATATTTAGTCATTAAAGTCTCGTCGGTTCATCAAAGCACATACATTTTATGGAAAAAATGTTATTAGTACCTCACATTCTTTCATTTTTCATTTATTCTTATACAAGGAAAGAGAAAATGATATTAGCATCATAATTTTAAGACGAGCTGCTGCTGCTGCTGAGTAATTTGGGTTAACCTTGTCGTAAAGGGGAAGCTGAGAAGGCTTCTTTATGTGAATCGCAGCCTCTGGAGTTTGGCTGAAGCAACATTGTTTTGTATGGCATGCTGATATTTTGTATATTTCATCATCATTATAATTAATCACTTGTTAATAGACAGTATAAGTTCACTATTTGATGTAAATATAACTTCCGAACAAACACAATTATTTCGATATGCTTTCTTCTTCTTCTTCTTCTTCTTCTTATCATTAGTTAAAACAATAATTAATTAATGATTCGGCCAATTTTCTATTTTCAGATTGTGCATACAAAGCAGCTTCTCATTGTACTTCACAAGTACTATTATCATATTCTTTTCTTCAGATTATGTACAAATTATTAATCGTTTACCAATGTAAAACGTATCTTATGCCTCGAAATTTGGTAAAGCGTTTCTTTTTCACAGGTTTGAAAATACTATCTTATATTTTGACGTCACATTGTCACTGGCGATATAATCAAAGGGACAATTATTACATTTATAGAAAAAGAAAAAAAGGGATCATTAACTTTGAATCACCAGTTAAATTGTTAGTTTATTGTTACTTATTTATCCATTAATCTAGTAGTTAGTGGTTGAATCATATATCAATAGATTTTTTTTTTTGCTTTTTTAGTATAGACAAAAAGAGTTGCTCCAGAAAAAAGAAAAAAGGTAAATATTGTTTCGTCTATTAGAGTCTACCATGTATTAAATTCTCCAATCCAAACCTTTAAAAAATGTAGATAATTTTTTTTTAACTTAACAAAATTTAGATAGATGGTATTTTCTAAAGATCTTTCTTTGATTTTTAAGCAAAACTTTTCAGCCTAGACCGTTCTCTTTTAATTGTTTTCTTTCAAGTAAACTTCATCTTTTATGCTTTAAAATAAGATTTATTTCGGTTTATATAATTATTAATATCTCGTTCATGGATTCATTGATAAAATTATTGAATTTTGTTTCTAAATCCTATAATCAGCTCTAATCTATTTTTCATAACATTTCTCTTGTTTTTATAAGTACAGTATCTTATGTTTTTTTTTCTTTCTCAATATATATCCGATTTTTTTTTTCTTTTTAATTCAAAACAGAATATTAATCCCATGCCTAATAGGTAAAAGATTAACAGCTGATTATACAATTTGGATAGCCGTTAGTTAGCCTATACTACCACCCGACCCGACGACATTTTTGAAGCCACTTCTTCTTCGTAAACTCCGCCGAACATACTTAATGCATGCATTTCCTCTTCTACTTAACACCAATCGATTCCCCTTAAATTTAATTAGTTTCAATTCCTCAGCAAACTTTGCCTCGAATATGGCTTCTTCAATGGTTCTCCCTTCCATTTCACTAAAAAATCCAGTCAATTGTGGCGTTTCCGAATCCTTCAAAAGCTCCAGTTTATTGGGTTTCCGGAGGATTTCTCAATTGAATGTGGGGAAATCTAGGGTTTCTATGAGCGTCGCCGTAGGACAGACCGTCGTGGATGATGCGCTCTTTAAAGACTACAAACCTTCTACTGCTTTCCTCTTTCCTGGTCAGGTCAGATTTAATCACACTTTTCTACCTTTTTTTCAAGGTAGAAGATAGATAGATTGAGCTCGATGTTTCTGATTGAATGTAAGATTATTTTAATGTACTTAACAGATGCAGCCCTAATTGTTGCTTTTTTTTTTTTATTTTAATGGAGAAAAAGCTAGGGAAGATTTGTTATCTATAGTAAGATGATAATTTCTAATGTAATTTTCTAGGATTGTCGTGATTCAACCGTTTGAACTATGATACTGTGCTAAATTAGTTAGTTTTTGTTACTTAAGAAAGGATATTTGTTTAATAGGTTCAAAATTGAAAATGATGTAGTACTTATTTTGATTTGTGATGGAAAATTTATGAAAACGTAATGACACAAAAGAGAAGACAAATTTTACTTTCTAGAAAGGTAGAGTTTGAAACTTTCGTTTTATGCAGACGGTTGTTGGTATGTTTATGGTATCGTTGGATCGCTTGAAATTGAAACTGACAGCTAGGAAAGTAGTTATCTTCATAGTATTACTTGTCAGGACTTGTGTCATCATGACTAATTTTATTTATACTTTGTCTCTGAAGGGTGCACAAGCTGTTGGAATGGGTGCGGAGGCTCAAAAAGTGCCAGCTGCAGCTGAATTGTACAAGAAAGCAAACAATATTTTGGGGTAGATTGAATATGTTTCTTCATCATTTGTATTCTAAAACACAAGTTCAACAATGTTAGAAATGTCTTTGTGTGACCGAAAAGGCTTCAGCTCGTGCAAGCTCCGACAGCTTTTAAGTGTGACAAATATTAGCATTAATTGCACATTTTATGGTAGTCTTCTATATCTTCAAGAGATCAAAGTTGAAACACCTATTTAAGTTTTCTATTTAACTTCTTGAATTCGTTTAATTATCTTTCTATAGCCGGCCTTCACTCATTTCAAAGTCCAAATATAAGATAGGTGGACGTCATTTGATTAACAGGTCCTAACAAAAGCCAATACTTAGCAATTATAATACATATATGGTAAGGAGGACAATCTAGATTATCACTTATGTGACTGCTGAATAAACGCTTCGCTGATGTTTGTTGGCTTTATGCTTTCCCCCCATTTGAATTGGTTCATGTGTATTATTTGTTGAATTTTCTTCCATCAACATAAGTGTCTTGTATCTGATTTATACTTGTATTACACCTAGGTTTGACCTTTTGGATATTTGCATAAATGGGCCAAAAGAGAAGCTTGATTCCACTGTTTTAAGCCAGGTATGTTGCAATTGTAGGAAGTGATGTTTTTCTTACAATATTGTGAATTCTAATAATGCAACAAACAAACAAAAAGCTATAGTATGTCATAATTGAGGTTGAGCAACTCTAGTTTCCTTGTCAAACTTTTACACGCAATCTCCCTTGCTCATCTTTGAAATAGATCTTGCCTTCAGTTCACAGTTCACATTTATTGGAATATAAGGGAAAATAAATTTCATGAAATACTGGCTTCCTTTATCAAAAACCATTTTTTTTTTCAATGAATAACTGACAGCCTCATCCTTTCTTTCTGAAGAAGCATATGTTGTAAATCATGTAAAAACATATGCGATCATTGTCAATTGCTAATGTTTTAGTCCTGTAGAAACATTCCTAAGGACTATATCCTACTCAAGGAAGGATTTCATGAACTGATGTATTGTTTGAATCCATTTTCCCAGCCTGCTATCTATGTCACAAGTTTAGCTGCAGTCGAAGTGCTCCGAGCTCGTGATGGAGGTCAGCAAATAATTGACTCAGTGGATGTAACGTGTGGTCTTAGTTTAGGAGAGTATACTGCTCTTGCATTTGCAGGAGCTTTCAGGTAGACTGCCAACTCTATGACATGTTTTAGTTCATTCTTAGATTATTGTATTGTTAAGGCTGGTTCATGGATGGGTATAAGATTTATTCATGTATGCAACATCTTCGAATAATTGTTGGAGAAGGTTTCAACTTTTATATATAATGGTTTCATCATTGTTATGCAGCTTTGAGGATGGTTTGAAGCTAGTCAAATTAAGGGGTGAAGCAATGCAGGTAACTTCCACATTTGGATAACTTGTACAGTGAATATATTATTACACTTTGTTTTTGAAGTAAAAATATTGTATTATTAGGATGCTGCTGATGCTGCTAAAAGTGCCATGGTTAGTATCATTGGATTAGACTCAGCGAAGGTGCAATTGCTCTGTGATGCTGCCAATGAAGAAGTAGATGAATCAAATAAAGTTCAAATTGCAAATTTTTTGTGCACTGTAAGTTTATTTCCTCACTAAATCTTACATAAAGAATTATTCCTCTGTTTATACAATATCTGAACCAGGTTAGGTTCTTGTAGGGAAATTATGCCGTCTCTGGAGGCCTTAAAGGAATTGAAGCAGTAGAAGCCAAGGCAAAATCATTTAAGGCTCGAATGACGGTAAATATTACTTTACCCGTTGTCGATTTCGTTTTTATGCTAATTTATTATGCTACTGCCAGTACTCCTAACATAAATGTTCACTTAGGTTCGGTTAGCTGTAGCTGGTGCATTTCACACTAGTTTTATGGATCCGGCTGTATCAAGACTAGAAGCCGCTTTGGCATCAACAGAAATCAGAATTCCCAGAATACCAGTTATATCCAATGTTGATGCAGAGCCTCATGCAGATCCAGACACAATTAAGAAGATACTAGCTCGCCAGGTAAAGCCACAACTTTATCAATTACCACTTCACGGAAGCTAGATTGTATCTTATCATTCCAGTCAATCTACAATTTCAGGTGACTTCGCCAGTTCAGTGGGAGACAACAGTGAAGACCCTGTTGGCTCGAGGGCTCAAAAAGAGCTATGAATTAGGACCAGGAAAGGTAGGAATCAATGCTCTCTAGAGTTTCTAAGTGTTCTATTGCTGCACCACTTGATTTTTTATAACCGCAACACATTTGGATGATACTGTACCAGGTTATAGCTGGAATCGTCAAAAGGATGGATAAAGGTGCTGAGATTGAAAATATTGGTGCCTAAGTATTACTTAAGGTTGCCTATTTTCATCTACGCGCTTTGCAAAACCGGAAGTGCCTATGGGTGTTTCTGCTATTATTTAATAAATTTTAGAGCTGTTATACTGTGTACCAGTTAAGTTTAATTATGAACATGAAATATGAGTATTCCCTAAGTGGAAGGAAGAATGAGGGATGTGTTGATTTGGGCTGATAGCCTTTCCAGATAGTCCGAGCGACATTAAACAAAACTCACTCCATATTTATTAGACATTAATCACGTTATTTAGCAAAAAGACGGACTAGTGTTTTGATGAAACTACAATGATGGTTTTGTTTTTGTAGACAGAATGGTCCGTTCAAATGGAACATTCTACAATAGTGAAAGATTCATTCTCTTTTCGAGTTAATGGCAATTCACCCCTCTTTGATATGGGTAATGTTCAATTTACTTCTATGTAATTTATAAAAGAGCATTTTGCACCCCTATGATTTTATAAAAGTTTTACTGTTCTGATATTTTTAAAATTTAAAAAATATAAATTGATAAAATTATCCCTTTTATACACTTTATCCTTATGTGTTGTGATAAATGAGGTATTTTATCCCTATTTGATATGTTAAATGAAACACTTTCTCTCATGTCTAATGATAAATGTTGTATTTTATATGTTATAAAACTCTCCATTTCGGTGAGTGGATTATCCTCTAAAGAAAGTAAATTATTCCTTTAATATTTTACATGAGAATAAAAAGTTTTTTTTTTCCAAATCACAAAAAATAAATAAAAAAAAAATAAATAAACATTATACATTTCATAGGATAAATTTTCCCATTTATAGTAAAAAAAAGAAACTTGTGTGCTTGAGAGTCACTGCTCTGGTGATTAAATATATCACTAATAAAATTAGACTATAATTTTAGATTGAGGCGAAACAAAAGACGGGGAAGATCCTATGTCACGTTATAAATCCCCATTTAATTGTATGTGTGACCCGCATAAAATTTAAAAAATTATATTTGTCAATGGATCTATACACCACTCGGCAAAAAGAGGACTTGGAGTGCCCTTTCTACATTCTCGTTGAGAAGTTGAACTTCGATCCCATTTTCATTTTCACGTGTTCATTCTCGTAAACAATGAGTCACTAGTTCAAATAAAACATCCAACAGTGGCAAGAAACTCTTGTAAACACGATCGCACTCTTAATTAACAGACTTATCTGTACAGATCATAAATTTAGATGCAAATTCAAATCGGAAATAAAACTGATTAAAATAAGCAGTGTGAGCTTTAGACAGCAATAAAAATGTAAGATTCAAGTCTTTCTTGTGAATGGCATAATAAATAATATTTAATGATTAATTGATGAAGGATCTGAAGTGGGACGTCTCAACCGACTCCGAAGCTGATGGATCCACTCATCCTCTGAAACCCGACCCGCCCAATCGGGAACCGATCCGCCAAACGAGATTCCACGCATAGCCTCCATTACTCTGCCGGCATTCTCCGCCGTCAAAGGAGCGGTGCGTCGACTCTCGTCCTCTCTCAACGCTCTCTCTATTGCTGTCTCCTGCATCATCTCTTCTTCTTCTTCTTCTTCTTCTTCTTCGACTTCGTCTTCGGAATCGCTCAGATCTATAGAGGATACTCCGATCGCAAGGGAAGCGTAGCCATTTGGAAGTTGATGATGATCGAGTTCTCCGTCTTCATCCGAAAACTCTCCTTCGTTTTCTCCGCCGTCAGCTGTTGTTATTGGTTGGTAGTATTCTGGTGAATCGTCGGAGCTTGTGTCGGAATCGCTTCCCACGGCACCGTTATCTGCTAGGGCGACGTTTATTAGCATATCAGCCGGGGAGGGAGGGGGGGGGGGGGGGGGGAGATAAATAGAGAAAAAACTAAAACATAAGTAAGATTTCGTTAGATTTGCGAACAAGCGGAGGATAATTACTTGCCTTCAATGAATTCAACAGCCGAAGATGCCACCGCGTTCATTTCTACGCATCCGCAGTTCTCTTCCACAATGAGATCCCCAATAGAATGAAAATAAAAAGAGTTAAAAAAACAATTCCGAAGAAATTACCGCAAAACAACAAATAAAATACCGAAAGAATGAAAAATGCACCAGCCGGGAATCGAACCCGGGTCTGTACCGTGGCAGGGTACTATTCTACCACTAGACCACTGGTGCTTTAATAATTGCTTTCTCGATTAAACTTATTTAACAGATAAAATATATAATGTAGCTGACGTGGAGAAATAAGAAGCCTATGTCCGTGGCTAATTATTGCGAGCAAGGAAGCGTAAGTGGAACGGATATGGCGACTGCTGTTATGAGACCTTTTGGCAGCAGCAACAGTATTGCTCATAATTTAAATAAAAACTTGCATCCCATTTCCATCTTCGATTCATCAAAGTTGAACTCATTTTACAAAAACAAGAGGAGGTTTGTTTGTTCTGCACCACAATCTGTTCCCAATCTTGTCGGGTATACCCTTTGCTCTGTTTTTATGTGCCACAAATATTCATTTCTTGTATTATTGTTTTGAATTTGAATCCCTTTTTTTAAATAAATGTCTTGTAGTTCAGAGGAAGGTGTGTGCTTAAGCATTGGAAGTCATGTAATTCCACATCCAGACAAGGTACTGTTTTCATATTTTGCTGTCAAGCCAAGATATTTTCTTGAATTTGTTAAATTCCACGTCGATAAACATTGTTAATTCTTTTTCTTTTTCTTATACGATATTCGATCATCTACTATTGAGATGATTATCAATTTCTGCAGGTTGAGAAAGGTGGGGAAGATGCATTCTTGGTTAGCGGATACGGTGGTGGAGTTATTGCTGTGGCTGATGGTGTTTCTGGGTAACGATGAAATTGCTCTTCTTTTTTTCTTTTTCATTAAAGTACATGAAATGAAGAAGAATTAATCAATGTGGTGTGTAGCTTTAGATACTTGTGTTCATAATAAATTTTATGTTTGGCAGTTGGGCTGAAAAGGATGTGAATCCTGCTCTCTTCTCACGCGAACTAATGGCCAATGCCTCTAGCCTAGTGGAAGACGAAGAGGTTTTATTTCTTATACTTATTTCGTTGTATATAATGGTCACGATTGGACTGTCTTTCTTTTGATTGTGTATTTTTTTTAGTTGTTATATACTAGTATATATAAATGTATTCAACCATGAACTGGTGAATAAAATGGAGTAAGTACTTTTTGTTACTAATTTACAGGTTAACTACGATCCCCGGAATCTGATAAGGAAGGCACATGCTGCAACCTCTTCAATTGGATCTGCCACGGCGTAGGTTCTTCAATATGTTCCTTGAAAATTATCATGTGTTGCTTTATGTAATAATAAGTATTTAATATCCTTAAACTTCCACTTTCCCTTTAGAGTTGTTGCAATGTTAGAAAGGAATGGGATATTGAAGATTGCAAATGTAGGGGACTGTGGTGTGAGAGTTTTACGAAAGGGTAATTGCATCATGATTTCAATGAATTCTTCGTATATTGTTTTTAGACTAATTTCATTTTACTCTGTTATTTATAGGTCAAGTAGTATTTTCGACATCTGCACAAGAACATTATTTTGACTGTCCATACCAGTTGAGTTCAGAGCCTATCAGCCAGACATTCCTTGATGCCACGGTATCCAATTATATCGGTCATATTATTGTTAGTCTAACAGAATCCTCTAATTTTCTAAAGAGAAAATCACTTTTACCCCGTTACTTTACCCCAATTTTTTTTGCATTAGCAATTGGACGGTGGCCGTTAGGGATTTCAATGCAAAATTGATTGAATACTAGTGAGTGAAATGCAACACAATTAGAACTTTCAGGGGTAAAGTCCGATTTTTCTAACATGATTGTCAGTATAGGATTTTCATTGGTGGTGGTGCCATTTTGGCGATTAGCCAAAAGTTGTAAACTACCACATTTTAAGTAATTGAGGGGAAAAGTGGAAATGCAAAAAAAGTTAGGGGAAAATGTGCAAAACGGCCTAAAGATTGTGGGGCAAATTGCACTTTCCCTTTTCCTAATGAACAAGATTTGATTCCAACAGTAACTCTTCTAATTGCAGTCTAGATGCAAGAATGTCATGTCATGTCATGACTTGTAATCAGCAATTTCTGTTAAAATACAGGTGACCACTGTTGAGTTAATGGAAGAAGACACGGTTGTAATGGGCTCGGACGGGCTATTCGATAATGTGTTTGATCGAGAAATCGTGTCTATTATCAACTCATTTAATAGTGTTGCTGAAGCTGGTACAAAGTTTGTAATAAATTCAATTTGTATTTGAATTTTGGTTAAACTTCTGCAGCTCACTGACTGGTATGCTTTGAACACTAGCAAAGGCGTTAGCTAATCTGGCTCATAACCATTCAAAGGATTCCAGCTTTGATTCTCCTTATTCGCAAGAGGCTCGTTCCCAGGTGAGCTATATAACTTTGCCATGTCTCCAAAAATGTACAATAAAACTTTATGTAATGAGAAATTTTGATTTGGTGATCAGGGATTTGACGTTCCTTGGTGGAAGAAAATTATGGGGATGAAGTTAACAGGCATGACTTAGATTTTTTCGTTTCTATCAATATTGAGAAGTTATAAATTAATATGATCATGGTAACTGTTGATTCTTGTT
Source organism: Penstemon barbatus (assembly GCA_003313485.2). Lineage (NCBI taxonomy): Eukaryota > Viridiplantae > Streptophyta > Magnoliopsida > Lamiales > Plantaginaceae > Penstemon > Penstemon barbatus. The sequence continues at coordinate 7,672,062 of CM064877.1, read as the reverse complement.
TAAATTGGACAGGTGGGAAGCTTGATGATATTACAGTAATAGTTGGGCAGGTGAAGAGTTCGTTGAGCTCGTAAAAAATGTACATTTTTGCTTTCCTATGGCTTGTAATGAAGATGGATATGTGAGTTGCTTTTACCCAGAAAGTGAAAAGTAAATTCTTGTTATGTTAATGTTTCAAAAAAAAAAAAAATGTGAAGGGGTGGTGCTGCAGTGGGATAAAGATTGATATAGAAATGTAAATATAAATCATTGTTGTTTTCTTGATGCAGAAAAAGAGCAGAACATTATTGTAACACTCTTGCTTTATAAAATTCTAGATAGGGTGAAAATATAATTATTAAACATTAGAGTGTTTAATGTTAGTAAGCTTCAAAATGAATTCTTTTGAGAACTGCGAATTACATCATTAATCTTGGTCCTACTCGATTTCCCTATATGGATATAGTATTGGAATTTCAAGTTTTCAAAATTAAAAAAAAATTAAAACTATGCATTTTCATTAAAATTAAATATATATATATCGCTACATTTAGAAAATCTCATGCCATCCTTCAATAATCAATGTTTTCCATGTCTAACCAGCCACATTAACAATGTAAGAATATGTAATTCAAGAACACAAACCAAAACACAATGGGAAAATAAACCTCCTACTACATCAGATTATCCACAAACAATTTCTCTACAATAAATATCAAATGAAACTCCCATGATGTACAGTGTTGCCTCTTCTTTCCCGTATAAGCTCGTTATAATCGTACAGAGCATCTGCTAGCATAACAAAATGCAGAAAAATTGTGTATCCTATATGGTATTAAGCTTTGTTTCTCAGATCACATTGCCACTGCTCTTGCTATCGTTTAAATCTTGGAAAAGAACTTTCGTAGCTTCGTATGTAGACCAGCAAATAGCAGCAGCAGGAGCGTGGAAAAGCATTCTAGGCATCCATCCTCTTAAAAGACCACTATACCCATCTTTCTTTAATATTGTTCCAACAACATCCCTTATCGAACCACTCACAAATCTGTCACATCCACATACACCCTGCAAAAAGCTTCAAATAATAAAGGAAAGAGTATGTCGTTCAAAGATTTATAAGATATACAAAATCAGATACTACCGAAAACACCTTATAGGAGACATTCTCCTAAATGCAAAGAACCGACTAACAAAGGTAGTAAAAAACTTCATTGTACCATAGAGTAACAATGTCTGAGTCATGACGTGGCAGATGATAACTTAAATTTGTACCATCTCGCGTCACGCGAGCCATTCTCTCTGTGTATTTTATTTTCACATATCTCTATGTAAATATCGTTTTGGTTTGGTTAGGTGTAGTATGGTTTCCTTTTGTTATACAAATCTTCTGTTCTATCGTTAAGCTGAAATTACTCTTCTATTCCTCGCACTAATCAAATATTATAACAGATTAGCATCATCCCCTTTTTCATTCTTCCTTTCCTGTAAAGTGTAAGTTATTCATCTAACCACAGATTTGAAGAGCCACATCAAGACTATATACAACCATGGATCGAAGTGGTTTCCATCGAAAAGTTTCTGTTTTTGAATCAATAGAAAGTAAAATGAAATGTAGTTTCGGAATTCTTTATTTGTCTTGATACTATCTTATTTTTCCTAATTAGTAATTTATTGATATTCTATCGAAAAATCGTTGAAAAGTTTCCAATATTTAAATGACCGAAACATGTATACAACACAAATTCTCTCAGGCCAATACACAACCGAAATACCTGGCATTGTAATTGCGTCTTCACGACATCAAGAGGCGTAGTCAAAGCAGCCGCCAAAGCCCCAGCCGCAGCTCCAGCAGTAGCATGAACCACCAACCTCTCATCACTCACACTCTCTTCACCCGAAATCTCCATCAAGCCCCTCTTCACCGCCTCATAAGTCGCGAAATGCACAGCCGTAAAAGGGGCATTCATAAGCACCGTAGTCCTATAACTCGCATAAAACGCCCCAACCCCTTCCTCCCTCATCACCCTCCTCACACAATCCCACACCCCATTATAACAACTCCCACTCAATTGCAACCTCTGCTTCACCATATCCATAGGCGTAAACACCGCATCGCTAGCAACCGTGGCGAAAACTCCTGAAGCCGCATGAGCTACGGAATTATTCGGATTTCCAAAGGAGAAACTTTTTTTACAGAATTCGTAGACTGAGAAGTAAACTGCGTGTGCAGGGCCGGCCCCGAGGCCCATTGCACCTATGCCACGGTAGAGGCCTTTGACGCCGTCGTTTTTTAGGATTGATTGAAGGGCTTGATTAACGCCGACGGATTTAATAGGGCAGGATTTTAGTGCTTGCATTTGGGTTTTGACGGTGTCGATTGGAAACATTGCCATGTGTTCGACCATGCCGGCGATTGAGCCGGCGATCATAAATTGCCAGAAGTGGAGACCGTCGTGCGCCGCCGTGGAGATGGTTTCGGGGTGGTATTCCGTCGGTTTTTGGACCGGAATCAAATCCGAGTTTTGGAATTTGGGGGAGACATCCGTGGCCATAGAGAAAGGAGGAGGGAATTAAGGGTTTAGGGATTTGGATTGGTGGAAGAGCATTAAAATTAGGGTTCCAAAAAATTTGGGGGTTTTGCAGCTATTAATGGTAATTTGTTTAATTTGAGAATGTTCCTTATTTGCCATTACAAAGATTCACGGTAATAATTCACCTAGAAAATAAAAAAGAAAGATTCACTGTAATAAAATCCACAAATATTATAGAAAATTCTTATTCAGATTCGATTTGATTTGACTGAATTGAAAATAATTATATATGCTTTAGGATTAAATAAAACTCCATTTTACTAAAATTGATCAATCACAAATCAAAGAAATACTTTTTAGTGTGAACAAGAATTTTCTCACAATTACTCAGCTGTTCTATTTTGACCTCTTTGAGGATTTTATGACCGGGAAAGAAAAAGTGCTAAGAACGAAAAGTTCATACAATCGACAATTCTTATGATTTTATGTAAGATTTTTATTTAGCATAAAAGTATTTTTCATAATCTAAGTTCGCTCACCTAAATTAACATATTTATTCTTATACTTTGATATTAATATTATAGTATTAGAGATAAACTTTTATTTTTTTATCTACTAAATTTTATATCTATTGTTCCAATCGGAAAGTATATATTGTTCACAAGTCGCTACCACTTAACTTAACCACATTTTATACACGTAAACTTTTAACTTATTTTTAAGAGAAGAGTAGTATGGAGTTTGAAATTTTCGTGCGCTTTTGAGAAGGAAAAAAAAAACCCTATCTTAGTTCATTAGGAAGAATTTGTGCATTTTTTTTTTTGTTTTAATAAATAAGAAATATTTATATTAGTTTTAAACGAATTTTTTCCCATGTCATTTCAATTACAGGATGGAAGTCGGCTTGTTGATATAGTTTGAGAAAAAAAAATCAAAATATATAATTTGTTTGGGACTAATTCTGCAATCTTATATAGTTGTTTATGCTAAAATTTACCACGTCATGACACGTAAGCATCCATGTGGCAAGTGAGACGATATTCCAAGAAAATATAAAATTACGGTATGATTTTGACTAATTAATATAATTTGGGACTAGTTTAAAATCACTAATTAATTTAAAACCTTTTTGCAATTTTACCTTTCGAAAGAAGAAAAATCAAACAAGTCATTATCGTTGGGCCGGGTAAGATTGAAATATCACCTACGCCTTAAATAATGAATTGGACCATGTTTGGAAGTTGGTTGAGTGGCAATTTGTGTTTAAAAATCAAGGCTAAATGACAATTTCTTTGCAATTTATCTCTTATCACGTGATGGTAAACTTTGCAAGTAGAATTAATATAATTATATTGAGAAACAAATGGTATAAATTACATATATCTGTATAGTAGCGATTTCAGGAGCCTCGGGTGAAAGAACTGAGTACGGAAATATTATTGCGGATGTTAAATTTTTAGCGAGATCTTTTTCCTCATTTTCAGCCCAATATATTCGAAGGGAAGGCAATAGAGCAGCTCATGAATTGGCACGTCTTTCATTTTTTGATTCCTATGTTTCCGATGTTTTACCTCAATTCATTCATGATATTGTATCCTCTGATTTTGCAAGTTGAATGAAATTTGATTTGATCTCAAAAAAAAAAAAAAACATATATCTGTATAATAAATATGAAATTCAGAAACTAATAACTGTGGATCTATTTTGGTTTTACTTTTTACATGTTTGATTTTTTGTGGAGTGAAATAGAGTACATAGAATATTACTAATAACTTCAAAGAATATCAAGCTAACAATTTTTTGTTGAATGAAACATAGCACAAATTAAGAATATTCAACTAACAATTATACAAAACATGCGCGAAAAAAAAATCAACAACTATTAATCAATTCAAATCACATATCATTTTTTTAACTATAATTTAATGATATTTCATTATTTCAATATTCATTTTGTTGAAAACTCGTAAACTAATTTTTAAAACAAAAGCGAAATGAAGCTTAGTCAAACTACTTAATATATTCCATATTAAGCCTTAGAGCCTCATATTCGTTAACAGAAGAGAACTCCTCGATAGTTTACAAGTTTGATAAGAATGGCATTTAAATTAATTAGGAAATGAAATGAAGACACAGATTTCTTTCTGAATATTTCTGAATATTTCTGAATATATATATATATATATATATATATATATATATATATATATATATATATATAAATGTAAATCTGCATCTGCATCTAGAAATTAAAAGTCCGGTTTTGTTTGAGGGCTCGAGGTGGTAATGCTTCCAAACAAAAACTCGGTCGATTCGAATGTTAGTTCAGTTCCCACTTCCCAGGTTAATTTGCTTCCGATTTCAACTCACAATTAACGATGCCCCAAATAACATGCAAAATTCCTATTTAAGTGACCCAGATCAGATTATTGTCTTTATTCACTCATTTCATTATTATGTTCTTTTAGAGAAAGTTTTGGGGCATGTTTGTCTCGCTTTTCCGAAAAAAAATTCGGTTTTCGGAAAGGTCAAACAAATAATCCAACCACTTTCCCAATTAATTAGCTACAGTAATTTTTTTCTCAAACCACTCTCCGAAAGGCTAAACAAACAGGCCACTTTTCTACTCTATTTATATTTCTCTCTATATTAGAAAAGTCAAAAATTGCGGCTACTTTCCCAAACAACTCTCCCAAAACCCAAACAAATAACATTACGCAAATCGAGATTATTTCTCAAACCTCTACCACTTTCCCAAACCACTCTCCGAAAGGCGAGACAAACAGGCCCTTGATTTTTTTCGGTGAAGCAGTTTATGAGAGTCCACTAATTATACCTTTTTTCATTTTTTTTTTATTTTAGTTTTAGAAAATGTTTAATTAATACTATAATCGATGAATACTAGTGCACTTTCTTTATAATATTCGGAATTACCAAACTTTGACATAATATAGCATCTGCATGTTTGTGCAGTACCAAACTCTGAAGCATGTGTATAATTATAAAGTGCATTTTTCATGTATATACTATTAGTACCACTAACCCTTATTTTGACACCAAAAAAATCATTTTCTGTTTATTCATCAATTCAACTTCCACAATTATTCACTATATATCCTTGATCCTAGGACTGTCAATCGGGCCTTGTGAGCCGAGCTTTAAATAGCTCAAACTTAAATACCATCGGGCTTCATAGTTATAGGCTCAAGCTCGGCTCATAATTTTTTTAATTGTTTCGGCTCAAACTCAGCTCATGTAACATTTCGGGCTTCGGGTTTATATCGGGCTTATGTCGGGTTTGTTAATACTAACAAATGTTACTCCATAAATAAAAAAAAAAAAAATTACGCACTAATATGAATAAACCACTCTTACTTTATACACATGAGACAAAAATATGTAAATTCCACACTTGTTCTTCATAATATTAAACATTAAATAACATTTAAAATTAAAGATCAAGCCACAGATGTTACAATATACTCATCAAAATCTATTTTTTCGACAAGTACCCATATTACATAAAAAGTAATATCTTTCAATGAAAAGTTTTCTGATGAGTGATTAAATTGTATTACTGCATTAGATAAAAACTTTTCATCTTCATAGAAATAGAATTATTGATATGTGTTTTTTTTTACTCCAAGTAAGTAGAATTTTAGTGTTCCAAGACTTCGAAATTCCCAATCTTGATCACTTTCTTTTATCTTTTTCCTTTTTTTTCCTTTATGTTTTCCATTTGACTTGTACAATTGTATGTAATTGATTTTGATATTTGGTACATAATAATTTTGATATAAATAATTAGCAGTTATATTCGGTCGGGCTTTATTCGGGCCGAGCCTTATTAGGCTCAAACTCGGCTCATAAATTGATCGAGTTTAATATAATGGCTCAAAATCGACCCGGCTCACAATTATTCGGGTTCGGGTCATATTTAATCGGGCTGAGCCATCGGGCATCGGGTAGGCCCGGCTCAATTGACAGTCCTACTTGATCCACATCATCTAATTAGAACCAATCACATGATGTCAATTTTTGGAAACATAATCACATATGCGTAGACAAATTAATTCAACCGCGCATATATAATGCTAATAATAATTTTAAATATTCTAGTGCAAGAGAATCATCATTTTTATTTCCTAGCTAGATTTTTATCAAATTTGAGTTTTCTGCTCATAGTGATATTTTTTTTTAGTGGAATACTTTATCTATTTCGATCTACTTGGTTGAGTCAAGCTTATGTATCCGATGAGTATATAACATGGTGAAGTTAATTAAGATTTTTTAGCTATACATAGTTAGCACAGATGTGATGATATTATAAATTTACAGTGTAGTTATAGATTTTTTTAACTCAATATGTCTTTTTTTAAGATTTGGTATCAAATGTATAATGCAAGTAAAAGTTTGATATTGAAAGTGCAATTTCCTCGTTTAACAAATGTGAAATGGTTTTCTGATTCATAAAGTTTCTTTGTTTTCTTGGTTTGTGGGTAATTGGTCATCCAATTAACATTTGAAGTCAATAATCACCATGTGACATAACTAAATATATGCTACATATATATATTATCTCTCATTAAGAAATTGCTCTCTAGCTCTCAATTTAATTCAAGTTTCAACTCAAGAAAACTGAACAAGATAATAATATTATTATTTATTAATCCTTTTCTTTACTCATACTCCATCTCTAAGCTAGTCATGGATGTGTTTTGCTGTTTAATAGATTCATGACATATATACAAGTAAAATCTCATTCCAAATCAAACTTTTTTTTTTTTTAATATATAAAATAATTCCAAACTAACTTGACATGCATTTTAGTCAAAGCCACAAATTCTAAATCAGCCTCTTGCCAATTATCAACCTTAGAACAAACTTAATAAACTTAAAAATAATAAGATATATGTAAAATTATCAATTTATTAATTAGTCATGTATATACGTATGTTGATCAAAGACAAATACGATTTCACAAATAAAAAATTAAGATTTAAATCAATTTTGAATAATATATATGTTGTTCAACTTTAATTTAATATACGAGATTAATAATATTACCCATTATGAAACATGCACGCACGTATAGTCCTAAAAGTAATGAAAATGAGATCGAAATGAACAAGTAAAATTGGCTAAAAAAGGCAATAAATAGTTTAAAAGAAAGAAAACAAAAAACTACATAACTTGCTCCGGATTAATTAATCAATCTAGTTAGACAAATTAGCAAGCTAATTATTATATTATAATCTAATAATTAAGTCCAAAGGGACTCTCTCTTGAGGGGATCTTGCATTACATGAGAGGTAGAAGAACTAGAATTAGCAAGGGTACCGCCGGTATAATTAAGATAATATTGTTGGAGATTATTAAAATTACTACTACTACTAGCTAAAAGAAAATTAGATTTCTGATCAATTATATCTTCATGAAATGATGATGATGATATTGATGGCGGTGGCAACATCATCGCCGGAGGAGGATGATGATGATGATGTTGGTCTTGTTGTTGCATCTCGATGCAAAGTATCTCGGCTTGAGCCACGGCTAGTTGCATCTGTAGCTGCGACACTTGATTCTGCAAGTACGATATGGCGCCTACGCATCCATACACAGGATCTCTCATTCTTGCATTTGCTTCATATACTAAACTGCTCACTGCATCTGCTCTTTGATGCAATGGAAGCTCCTGTATATAGGAAATAAATAAATAAAAATATATAATACATAAAAATCAATTAAGAAAACCAAACATTGTCAATAAAAATATATAACACAATGACTTTTTGGAATTAGACTAATCGATCAAATAATTACCTGTAACATTTTGCTAACATTGCTGGCACCAAAGACTTTGTGAACAATGGCGAATTTATGAGGGTCGTCAGGAGGGAAGTAAGGGGCGAAGATGCAGTCCTTTGCGCACCGACGTCTAAGCAATTTGCAAGAAGCACAGGGTGAACTTCCTCCTGCCATTATATATATATATATATATTGCTTTTTTTTTTTTTTTTTTTTGCGTGTGTGTGTTAATTAAAGCAATTATTGATCGATCGAGGGAAGGAGGAGTACGTGTGGGAGAGAAAAATAACTAGTATTAGAAGCAATGATGGAGCAGATTAGAAGATAAATGAGCTGGGAAACCTATTCTTCTATTTATAATGGATGATCCATTAAATAAAATTTATTTGACCTACTACATTTTTTTACAAAAATTCAAATTAAAAAAAGAAAACGTCAATGAAAGCAATTAGCTAGGATAGAATTGACAGTTCTAGGCTAGTGGCTATTAATTAATGTAAATTCAATAACCTTAGTTTCCTATTCAATTTACAGTTTTACCCTTATTGATTTAAGTATAATTTCAAAACATTCTAGGGTAGAAATCGATTTTATTTGAGCATCAAAGTATTCGATCTTGTAATTATACCCCGATGTTTCATAATTGATATCCAGTTCATATTAAAGACGTAAGAGCTATACAGTGGCTATGATCAAAATTTTGATACTTTTCCATGGAAAATACCAAAAAGTTTATGTTTATGAGTTAATCAAAACAAAAAGATAGTGTATTTTTCATTTTAATATTTTTCTTTGACTTACAATTTTTTCAAATATTTCTCGAAAATTTCAAAAAAATTTAAATATTTAACCAACCAAAACATCCACGTAAACGAAAATTTAATCCATGATTTGGCTTCTTGTTTCTCACGAAACTCCATAGTCACGTACCCTTTTTTTTTTTGTTTCCCAAGGGTTTAATCCCTTTATAGGCATGTTGTACACATTAATGTGGGTACCTCTCCTAATAAGGATTTAAATCTGAGTCCGCTACTTTGTAATGGCTAGTCCCTTCCACTAGACCAATCACGTGTTGGTCATAGTCACGTACCCTACCATATATAGTTGAAGTTGTTTTCCCACATCAAATACCACTTATATATTATTACAAATTACCAACAAGGGTATTTTAGTCTCTTACCACAGGAGTGGTGCATCTTTTCAAAGACTCGTTAGACTGAACATGAGGAGTTGACCATTGCACCGCCATGGTGTGTCATAGCTAGCTTGCCGATCGATCCATGCAGTAGTACTTTGCTAGTTTTCCACGTTGATCTAATTAATTTTTGTTTGATATGAATATATTCAATAGCTTGAAGTAGTGAGCAAAAGAAAATTAATTAATTAATTAATGGAAAGGGGAATAATATAATATATATATATTTGTTTAAAGATTAGGGAAAGACAAGGGCAATAAATTGGTGGGAACAACTAGAGTTAGGGTTTTAGTAAATTGCAATGTTTTCTTAGCGTGAAACGATGCACGATGAAGAAGACCCGAAACCCGGGCCGAGGGGAAATATGGGTTTCGACGTGAATGTTTGTTGGTGGACATTCACATGGAAACATCCATCAACTACATCATTTTAAATATTTAACACGGCCATTACTAAGGGTGCATGAGACATCATCAAAGAATTATACAAAGCTTAACTACTATAGTATAATATAGCGCGTTAATTAAAAATACTTATTTAATTTCAAATTTTTCTTGCAATTGTATGTATTGTAGGCCATATACCAGACTGCAAATTAGTCATTATTAATTTGAATAAAAGAGATGCAAATAACTCTTCAAAATTTTCAATAAACTCTAAAGTATTGTGTGGGTCTGTTTTGGTCGATCTCAAAGACACAAATATCATTTGCATCAAGTTTCACCGGCACAAATGCAAAACACAATTATATATAATTTGATCGAAAACTAGTCCTTACCACCAGTGGCGGAGCCACATTATAGACAGGGGGTGCATGGACCCCCCTAAAATTTTACCCCTAAACCATTTATATATATTATGTATCCTATATGGTATATTAATATATTTATACTAAATTTTAAGATAATTTATGATTTTCTTTCAGTGGACCCCCAATTAAAATTAAATTTCTAAATAAAGGGGTCCAATGTTTATTAGAGTTTGACAAATTTAAGAGTTATAAAATGAACATTAACTCAAATTTCTAATTTTTTTTATTTATTTTGTAATTTGAATCATACTATAACACTACATTGTCGACATACGGTCAGATAAAGAGTTCTCAAAATTATAAGGAATTGGTGATCTCACTAAAAAATTAGTTGCAACAACGTTTTTGGAGAGAGCGTTGTCTACTATGAAGTATGTAAAAAATCGACTGAGGAATCGGATGAGAAATGAATGGTTAAATGACTCTATTATTACTTATATAGAGATGTATTTAATATCGTTACAGATGATTCAATCATGCAACGATTTAAGTCTATGACAAATCAACGTGGATATTTGTAAAAAAAAAAATTTATCATTTCATTTAATTTATTTTGAGTTTAATTATTTGGTTATATTTTTATTTGTAGCTTTTTTTTTAATTTAAATAATACTCGTTAATTTATACGGACCCCAGTAAAAAAAAATTCTGGTTCCACCACTGCTTACCACCTTGACTCCAATATAATACAATTTCACAAACTCTTACAAGACTCGACAAGTATGAAGTATCCACTTATTTCTCACCCCCAAACCCATAAAACACCAGCTTATAAACTACATCTTACATTTGTTAAACCTCACTGGAAATAATTCTATTATTATTTTACATTTTGAAATTTCCAAACAAGATATATCATAGTATTAGTTTAAGTATTTTGTTGAAAACATCCAATCAAGGTCCGACGCAATGAAACTAAAAAAAAGAAAAAGAATCCAAACGGACTCTTTAGCTTCACTTGTACTGCTAGATGTAAAGAACTTTAAATTTTTAGGTAAACCAAATCTTAAATAAAAAATAAAACAGTAATTAATGCATTTACATTATTATTGACAATTAAAAGTACCCACCAAGAAATTAATGTGACAGTTATGAGATCCGACAATGAGACTGAAATCTAAGACAACTACAAATTAAGTTCAAAATTCCAAAAATTAGAAGTAAATGAAGAATCCAGTAAGCAAGTGATCACATGCATTAGTTTGAGTAAGCTTTTAATTCAACAAATTAAAAAGATATTGCTAACAATTCTCCATCAAACTGGCAGGAAAGAAAAAAAAGATTCTTACACCCTTAAATTAAAATCAGTTCAAATGGGTCTGAGTTGATAGTCTTAAATTATAACAATAGTTCGATTCCCTCAAGCTCGCATTTAATGCTCGTCACATGATTCCAAGCTTCTAATCTGCTATTCCGAGGAAAACAGCTCTCTTTTCCCAGCACTGTACACTATATAACAATTGTATAATGTATGTTTACAATAATATAGTACATTAACCCTCTATATATATATATATGTGTATATATATATTATATATATTTGTATTTAATTATTCTAAAGACTTCTACTTTTCGTATGGTGTAGGTTAAGCTCAAACGTCCATCAAATTTAATTGTCACATCTTATATATGTGTTTAATTAATTAATTTGGTTGTGTAGTTAGATATATGTATATAATCACAAATAATGAGGAAGAGTCAATTAGATCAAAACTTTCACCTAATTGGTAAAAAATTTACTAACTACAAAAGTGTTTAATATATTTGACCCTTGTAAAAATCCGATATTAATTGAGTAGCATGGTCTCTGTTTAACACTTACAAATCGAGAAATGATCCAAAAGTGTTAAATTTAGAAAATAAGAATGGGACCCTTTTTTGCTGAATTCCTAAGGGAGTGTTAGCTCATTAAACGCGTATTTTCAGTGTAAAGAATTTCAAGTTTCAAGCCCTACGGTCTTAGGGAGAAGAGACGGAGAGTAGACAGGATGAGAACCTTGTAATCTTAGTTTAATCTGCGTATATGGAAGTGTGTTTTTTCAGTATTTTTTTTTTTAGTTATTATTATTATTTTTCTTAGGTAAAGGTTAATGAATAAAGTATGAGAAAAAACAGACATCTTCACCGTCTTAGAGATAATAAAACGTGCGAGCTCCAATGCATTTACATTAATTGCACTTAGTGATATGGAAGATTCGATTTTTGGGATGCGGATGTTTTTCAAACTCTTGAAACGGTGGGGATGATAAAGCAAACTTTTGACAAATTGTAATTTTAATTTCTTAGGTAGGACTTGAGGGTCATTTTACTTTATTTATATTAATTAGTCGCTTACACACCATGCATGATGGAGATTCGGGTAAATTAAATTATAAACCCAACCAAAAGGATTCTAACTTGTCGTTTTGCATGTTTCCTCGACAATCTTCGGTCATACCCATTCTGATAGAAAACTGTAAAAATGATATCGGATACCATATATAATTCTATTCTACAACTCCATCTTATGGAATTTGATGTTTCGTTTTTTGCATGTTGGTTCTCTAAAATCATTGGTCTCATACTAAATTCAGAATTTTTTCGAAGAAATAGGAGACACCAATCAAAATCATATAGATCTCGTACCAAATTCCATAAATCTCACCTTTTCTCTGTTTTATTAGCCTAGTTTTTTTTATTAAATCATCAAAATATATTTCTTTTGATTATTCTATAAATTAAAGTAGTTTTGTTAAGAAACAAGAGAAGGATTTAATAGTAAATTCTCTTACATAGAGTTTTGCTACCTCAAATATAAGTCATTTTTTTTTTATAAGAATAATGTAAGTTAGATGTCTGATTTTAATCAGTCTTATTCACGAGAACACTTCCCCCTCTCACTTAATACTAATAATAGCAATCATAATAAAAATTAAACAATAATAATAATAATGCTAAAAAAAATTAAGAATACTTTTAAATTAATTTAACATTGACATTAAAATTAAACTTCAAAATCGTCGTAATGAAAATTATCTCAAGAGTAATTTAACATTTATTAATTAATTAATGTTAAAGAAAAATGTATTTATTAATTAAAGTCAATAAAAATTTATTTATTAATTAGAGTTAAAGAAAAATATATTTATTAATTAATAAATAAATAATAGAAAAGAAAAAACTAATTAAAAGGAAAACAAAAAAACAAAAGAGTGTTGACCACCTACTTGCTTGGCTGTGTGAATTGATCAATGACTTGCCTCACCCCTTCAAGCTGGCTTAACACCTCAAGGGCATTAGACCTTGAGTAAAAAAAAATGATTTTTTTTTGCCATCTTCAAGCCAAGTCCACCCTTGGATTTGATCATTGGAGATGGTCTAACGCAAATAGATTTGAATACGTGACATGTTTACTAAAAGTAATGAGCCAATTCAACTTATCTATGTCTCAGTTTGACAACATATTATTCCACTTTTGATTCATTGTTTTGAATGAGCTCACCATGAAGATCAATGTCAAAGTTGTTTTTTAGTAGATTTTACCCAAGTCTTAATATATAATCTATTTTCATACCATGAACTCCATCCACAGACTACAGAACCCGCTTCACCTAAGCATTTCCCAACTGAGTGATAATCATTCTCGCTATCATTCAATTCTACAAAATGCTGGATGAGGAAAATACCGTCATCAGCCTATTATAATCAAGTTGAGAAGGATTAGTAGGTCCAATAAGATAGCATAGGCACGTGACTGAGTGGACTAGGACAAGAGCCTCTGCTAAACTCCAATGGCACCATTTCTAACTCTCAATTAATTACAGATTCCCTGAACTCACTCATTTAATTGGAAACCAGAATATAAAATTTGGTGCATTTAAGTCTATCTGGTGTGCTAGGTTCATATTCTAGGATATAATCTGGACACAAGACAGTCAAGATAATCCAACCTGATCATTCTGCAGAGTAAAATGTCTTAAAAGAGGACAAATTTGACAAAATGGAGTACTAAGAGTACCTAAACCATCCTATGCAACACCACGTAACTTTAGGTGATGTTTGGTTGGGTGATGAGATTAGGAGCTACATTCTTTTGGTTGGAGAGATAAATTAGAAACTTTTACATACCAGATATGGATAGTAGAATATTATATTGTACGTATTACAATCTGGCGTTTGGTAGAAAAATATTTTTCGGAAAATCAATTATTAAATGGTGTGATTTTAAGTTATGTCATTCCACTTTAACCTCTTCTCATTTCTTCTTTTTTCGATTTTTTCTTCCTTCGTCTTTCTTGCTAGGCCAGTGACTTCTACTAACAGCTTGAGGGCCAATGACTGCCACCAACAACTTGAGCTTGCTTGAATCTCGAGGGGCAGTGTGGTACTGCGCTTAGATTGGGAGGTTTGGCTAAGGGTAAAAGTATAATTGACCTTGAAGGGTATAATATTATTTCCACGATACTAGATTGACATATAACACAATCTATTAGCCCCTGGGATGATAAAAACCTCTCCGTATGCCCTAGTAGCGGCCTGGCCTTATTCTGGGCGTTAAGGCATCCAATCCACCAATGAGGTATTTGACCCGATCTACCCTCCTAACGATCCCTTCGCTTAATGAATTAAGACAGCCCTTAATATTCTGTAGCACTTATCAAATATTTTGCAAGTATTTCACCTCTTTAATTCCAAATTAGCCTCAGGATTCAGGATTTAATTGTTCTTGTAATCTGGTATTGTCCTATAGATTCTAAAAACCCTAGATGTCATCCCAATGAATTGAAGTTTATATTATTCCTACTTACATATAGCATTATGATTCAGGAAAAAAATGCTGCAAAGTGGAACAACTTAGCTGCCAGAAGAGACATGATTTGTACTTTTAACCACACAGATAGCTTTCATGAGTATCAAATGAACCACCTGACAGTTGGAACAAAAAACTATTTTCAAATGCATGTTTCTCAAACTAAATGGATAAAAAATCGATCAGAAAGAGACATTGTGTTGATCAAATAAATTTTCTTAAGAGGGAATAAAACTGCAAATTCAGAATAAGAGCTGTCTAATACCAAAACCACAATGAAAAAGAGAAATTTGGGCTCACTTTTGTAAATTGCCTTCTGCAGGGTAACTATAAGAGACGCCGGTGGTCATGCAATCTCCGCAAATTATTCTTTCTTATCCCATTTCTAAACAGAGAACTTCCAAAACTTTTTGTTTCAACCAAATTGGTGAACTGAGTGCTCCGCTCAACTTCTTTTTGCTTCATGTATGCTGCAGCCTGTGCTTGGACTGAGTAATCACAAACATCAACATACGAAGAGTTTGAATTAAATGTGATATAACTCCCCCCAAAAGTACCTTAATAAGCTGCTTACTCGCTTATAATTATTCCTCTAGAAAAATAATAGCGAAACAAAATTTATTACAAGGCATCATTCTTATTTTTGTAGGTAATTTCACGAAGATACACAATGAGACACTGTTTGTATGGTTAAAAGTACACTAAATTCACAATGATGTGTTCTTTGCAATCTAGTTTCTTGTCACTCCAAACTGAAGCAAACGAGTCAAATTACCATTGATCCAGAAAGTTCTGTTAACCTCAAGGAAAAAATTCTATGAGAAAGATGAGGTTTTTCATGGAAGTTAATTAATCAACACAACCTCCCAGCAATGATCATCAATTCAAGCTCTTGTTATTTAATGGAGGTCATCCATCAAGTGATTGCAGGTAGTGCATTTTTTAAATATTGATTATGAAAAATTGTTCAGGAAAGAGGACCTCAAACACATACCAGATTTTGATGAGATTGAAATCAGAGCAGCATCCTTCAATCTTTTGATTCTCTTGATAAGCACATCTTCTAAAAATTCATCTGTTTCAGGGTTGGCCATATGATTTGTCTCAGAGCACATAAGCGCCTTTTCACATGCCTTCCATTTAAAAAGAAATCAGAAAGCCTATTAATGATCATCTCACGCTATAACAAATTCTTCTAACAATTTACACTAAATAGCAGCAAAAATTAATTGGATCAATAAAATAGCATCTAGTGATGGAAATAAAAACTCCGAAGCATATTATTGATGTTCAAAAAGTTGTGCCCATCCAGATGGAGATGGAGGCAAAACCTGCTATAGTTAAAATCAATCAGGGGAGATGGATTGAAAACTAAGGTCCAACAAGCCACAAGGTTTGAGGGTTATTTTTGCTAAAATTAGATAGATGGAATTTCAGACTGATCTCAAACACAAAGATGCTCAAAAGTTTCTCCTTTTGATACGAAAGAATAACTTAAGAGAACAAAAAGTATGAGAGCATAACAAGTATACAATATCAGCATTTTTAAAAATGAAAGCAGCAGGAGAATACAGAATAATCAACCAAAAACCTTAGCAACATGGACAAACCTCACATTGCAAGATTTATCTTCAGCTTGTTTCGATGGTTATACAAATCAACCAATAAACATTTATTACAGATGAAACTTGAACAATAATTCTAGCAAGCATCACTAAAGTTGTGATATTTTGTTTGATTCAAATCGAGTAGAACAAGTAATTATGAAGCATGACAACAAAATCAGAAGGAAAAAGAATAAATAATATATTAACCACCAATAGCAGTTGAATCCAGAATGACCAGCCCAGAAATTTAAGTAACAGATGCAATGCTCACACTGCAAAACTGATGTCCACTATTTTTATGCATGTAAGATCAAAATATATAATGTTTAGTAAAAAAGCTTCAATAAGACCTCGTCTTGGTAAAATACATACGCTATGCATCTGAACTGCACAACATGAGGATTGCAACATAATCCTGCAACTTAATTTCAGACTGAAAGTCTATGCTGACTGTAAGGCTGGATCAATTTTTATAAGAACGTGATGATATAACCAAAAACTGAACATACATAATACAACAGCATGATGTAGAAATCTATGTACAATGGCCTCTTCAAAATATAAGACAAGTTTTCAGAGAAACATAAAGGTATGAGGTATGATACCCACTACATTGCAGAGGAGAAACACATCCAAAGATTTTGGTAGGCGATTTCACCAATTGGATTAGATCATAAATACAGACACACAGATATATATGTTTGGATGTGCTCGTGTGCATACTTGCAATAAATGCCTAAAATCAATAGAAATAATCAAATCCCTTTAATATCACCGTAAAATAACACTTACTTTGTTTGCAATGGAATAGAAGCCATTTTCAAGTGAATGCTCAGCGAAGTTGAGCCATTCCTTATAAGAAACACGCAGCTTAGGGTGAGGGGTGGTAAATTGTTCTCGCATAATCAGTGCTTCATACCTCAAAGCCAAGCAGCTCTGTTTAAAGTCCAATCAGGAGTGCAATTACCAGAAATTATAAATTATACTGAATAACAAAAACCAAACTACAGTAATTTTATCAGGCTGAACAGAGCTAGAACCATTTCTCATAGAGGCATTACTTAACGCAATAACTGTTGATTGATAATAAGGCAGCAACATCAAACAGCACAGACTCTATACAAATACTTGATAGAGTAATTCATATGAAGTATATTACTATTTCAGATACAAGATAAATACACTATTCAATGAATTCTGGTTGTAAGAAACAACATCTTTATCTTGCAATACAAACGATTAATTACTATTAGAGCAAGTACCTCAACATCACCAATTAGAGCAAAAAGATGAACTAGAAAATCAGTACACAGAAGCTTGATCTCAACTGATTCTTCATGAATTTCTCGAATAATGACAAGAGATTCATCTTTCAAGACCTGTTTTAGAGCAGATCGGACTCTGTTTAACGATTCCACGTCTTTGGAAACCAGAATCGATTCCAGAATATCAACAGTTGTGTCATCAAAACTGACAACAATGAAAGATATCAATATCGATAAATAACAATGCTTCTCAGTCGAGATTCTAGAGAGCGAGAAGTAATGTAAATCTGACCTTCGGCTTTGAATACGGGAGCGAAAGAGGGAAATTTGCTGCGCGGGTGATGTTGTGTTTCGCATTTTAAAAACTGCTGGGCCGCGCTCGAGGATTTGAAGCACCTTGATATTTATAAGAAGCTGCCAAACGGATTTTTCGAATATGAAAACCCGATCGATCAGTTGGTTCAAATAGTTTGGCCTAGGACCTAATTTATTTATTTATTATTTTTTTCTGATACGTAGATTAGGGCCTGTTTCAGTGTACATTGAAAGTTTTGTAGATATGTAAATGATAAAATATATACGCTATTTTTCCAATAGAAGTGAAAATATACAGTTTTTTTCTCACCGGGCCTGGTGTGATACGAAGATATACTTGCGTTAAGAGCATAAAACACCTTGATAAATGTGGTATTTGCAAAAAATTGTGATTATGCTCAAATATTAGAATCTAAAGAAAAAAAACTAAGAGTTATAGATAAGTAAAAGTATACGATGTTTGCAAATTATGCAAAAAAGCCCAAAAAAATCACTTTTGTGTGTTTGCTGTCATAGTAAAAGTTAAAAGCACCTCATAACCAACTTCAACTTAATTTGTATTTTTTGACTTTTTTTAAGAGAAGTGAAAGTAGAATTTATGTACCGCAAACACTAATTAAGTACTTATTGTGTCCTAAAAGCTGAAAAGTACTTATTTTAATTTTTTTGCAAAAACCACCTAAATTTTAAATATGCATTCGAATTAGTTATGCTTCATCTGTCCTCCCCCCCCCCCCCCCCCCCACTTTTTTATCCTTTCACTTCTAACACGAAATTTTAGGTAAAAGTAAAAAAGGTGAATTTTTAAGATATTTTTACATTTATGCCCTTAAAAGTAGTGATTAAGAGTTAATAATTTCAAATCACTACTTTATATAAGAAAGTATTGTTAAAAAAATTATTTCATTTATAGAAATGAAGTATTATTTAGGAACATCCCAAAAGAAAATTAATATTAAAAAATTTGGGATAAAAGAAGTATACTTTTACAAAAGTAAATTTTACAAATTTTGTTGTTAAGAACTTACAAATTCAAAATTTACAATCAAAACCAGAAGCTATTGTATGGAGCCGTTTGGTAGGACCTAATAGGGGGTATTAAGTCATATTATATGAGTTAATATGAGCTAATACAATATTTGGTGGCATTGCTCTAATACCAGGTCAAATGAATTAAATCCTTACGACCCGATATTAAGACTAGATTATAATTCACCCAGACATGGATGGATTAGTTAATTCAGGTTAATATGAATTAGATAAATATCACTAATAACATCAAAATTTACATATTTCCTTTTAAACATATCATTAAATATCATAAATTCTTCTAAAATATCTGAAAATGGAAAAATATTATACATAAATAAATCACAAATTAAAATCAATATCAATTTACAATTAACATGGAAATATTCAGTCAAATCTACCAAACATGTTTTTAATATGACCATCAATCCGACTCCAATCTAATCCACCTTAATCCCATACACCCTACCAAACGGCCCCGTATTGTATTGAGAATTTAGTTGAATAGGCACTTTAATTCGTTAGTTGTGATTATAATTAAGAGATACATAACAATAACTATGTATCAATCCACACATAAAAGACTTTTCTAAGCTTGAGTGGATCCAATTCAAATCCGGTTAATTAAGATCTACAACCGTTGTAGATCTAAACCGCCTATGAATAAAAAATTTAACATTTTACAATCAAAACAAATCCAATCACAATTCTAAGTTCAATTATAAAAAAAATTAAACACAATTTGAATAATATATTGTACGATTCGTTTACACTCTCACTTCCTCGCTTCTGCATATTCTAGTAAGCATTGAGGTTAAGGTTCTTCCTCTCTTTTGTTTTTTCTCTTTCCATTTTGGAACCGGTGAAGAAATGGATAAAGGGCTAGAAGAACTTGTGGACTACATATCTTCTGGCCGGCTACCTATCATAATACAGTCTCACTGCTACATTTTTTTTTTTTACCAAGGGTCTGAACATTGGACATCAAGGTAGCACTGCATTCTCGAGGGGCATACTTTTTACTCAAAACATCAATCTGTTTTCACATATTCTATATACAACAGAGGAATTGGAATGAAGGCCATCTGCATGTAACACTCATAAAACAGAAATGCACAGCTCAAAATGAAAAGGATATCTTCTTGATCAGTTCAAGAATATGGGTGATATTTTTGCCGATTGTTCTCCCTTGATGAATAATAAGAGCTTCGGTAATCACCATCTGATTATAATGAAAAAAGAAGAATCATACGCCAAAGATCGAAATCAGGATTTGTCTTTCTAGATTTCTTTCATAACAAAAACATAAATAAGAAGATACTAATAATAATGTACCTTGGGATGAATGATATTTGGACTTCTCCAAACGTCCTGAGTAAATAAGGTTTATGTAAGATGATCAAATTAATATGGAAATATGAGTATGAAAATATGATAATGCAAGAAGATTGCAATCCATCAAACATGTATAATAACTCACCAGAATCGTTTCCTCTGTCCCTTGAACGATAACCTGTTTCCTTGGCTTTATCTCTGTCCCTTACAGTGTCTTCCCTTCCCGATTCCCTGTCGAATTCCGGTCTTCTGTCATGGCCTCTGCTTTTACTTCTCTCCTTTTCCCTTTCTCTATCTCTGTCCCTCTCCCTCTCCTTGTTCCTTCCTCCACCAGTCTCTATTCTATGATTAGACATCAATTTTGGATCCGGTTCTTCCTTTGACACCCCACTAGTGACAATTCTTTCGTCACTTTTCAACTCCTTCAAATTGCCAAGAGATGCGTTAATCAGTTCATCCTTACCAACTTCTTGATTTACAGAAATTGAAGATCCCTTTGAAGTATTTGTATCTTCAATTGCCATTTTTCCTGTCAAAGAAACATCCTGAACAAAAACAACGAAACAAATCTTTAAAACATTCAAAGTGATATTCATGTGTAACAAGCAGATTCAAATTTCTTGCATTGATAATGGAGAAAATTGATTCAGTGTATACAAAAGAAGGAAACAGAAACAATTAGAGAACAGCCACATCAAATGTAGAACATTTAATTCAGGGAAAGGCATTCACCTTCAGATCTGACTGATATGGTAAATCCAATGATTGATTAGAGGTTATAAATGAACCACCTCCTTTGCAGACAGGTATATATTGGGCCTTGGGAAGGGTGTACAAGTGGGCCAGAACTCTACAAACCTCATCTATTCCAGATTTATCTGCGTCAAATGGTTTCCACCAAGGAGGATTCTCAGGTAATGGTACTTGCAATCTACGGGCTGCAGCATATACAACACCACAGGCCACAACCGCACTTTTAAATCTCACACACAATGTTGTACGCAAACTGTACATAGATAGAGTGTCATTAGAAGATCTGAAGATGTAATATGAGGATCATGTCATTCCAGGCCAAAACAATAAAATGCGACAAAAGATAATAATCTTAGTTGTCAAGCAAAAAGAACTGATGTTGTGGAAGATAATCCTGGTCAATACACACACACGGATATTTCCCATGTCAACATGTAATCACAGCATCACCCTACCGACGCAGAATCTCATTACCTAATAATTAACTGGCCGGATCGAATAATATTTCCATGGAAATATGCTTTTCTATAAACATGGGATATGTAGGTCTACAACAAAAAAATTACCTGTCATTTGCAAGATTCCAAGCTTCTTGTCGGAGTTCTGTGGGAGTTTCCAGGGTAACAAGGTAACTTGATATAAATTTATGAGGATGTTCAACATGGCAGATGAAACCCATCTCTTTCAAAAGATGCCTTTCTGTTCTGATCAAATCTTCCTTAAGATCCTTGTATTTCTGTCAAAAACAAAAGACAATAATGAAACCCACCTGAAAGTTGTTTCCAATTTGAAACTTAGGAAGACTACTACTTAGAGCAGTATGAAAAGAAGTCAAGTAATGAACCTTGATGCCAGATAATCCATATGAAACCAAATTATAGGCAGTGCCTCTCAGAACATAATTGCAAAATTTAAGCTTCTAACCTTGGAGAATGTGTCCAACTGCTCTATGGGCAAGTTCTCCCTCCTACACTCCATCCTGTGAAAAACAATGAGAACCTGCCTTGTTTTCCTAGGACTTTCTTCAAGTTTTGAAGCAAGCCAAACACAACTAGCAGCAACCCTCTGCAAGTAAATTAAATCTTGTCCCATTTCAGAACATAATCGTAGAGTAATAGCCTATTAAATTGTAAAATGAAGGTAATCAAAGATGTAAAAGAAATATAAAAAGCAACCTTCAAGTTAAATCGAGCAAATGATTTCTTGCAGTAGAAACGATGAAATAGGACCTGACCAGTGGCCATAACAGCTTGAGGTCTGAGCAGATAAGGTAATACAAAATCCAATATAGAGAAAAAAGTAACATAAGCAAACATTGCTTACATGATCATTTTATTATTCAACACTTTAGTCCCTTCTGCCATAATCGTTAAACTTCAAAAATTCGGAAATGTATAATAGAATAATGAAGCTTATACTCCAAGTGAGCAGAAGACCTCGTAGAAAAAGGATACAATCGTAGTAATATACCGCTCTCTTGTATAAGGTCACAGCCGTAGATTCTAAGTGTAGTTTCAGTGGCTTCGTCAATGTCATCTTTCCTAGACGGTGAGTTCTTCAGCTTTTCTTCTGTAAGATAAAATGTATCAATCGCTGTGTAAATCATCTTCGTCTTTCGCCAAGTGCTAGAATCCTCAAAAAAACTGCCATCAAATCCAAGAAAATCATAAATAATGCTAAACAAACTGAACCAAAAGCACATGCTAGGTAACTAGAAATTTGTTATTTCATCATGAATAATAAGTTCAATAAGCCAAAGGTTCTACCTAATCAATTTAAAAAACTAAAATACATTCTCTCTCTTTCCTTTCCTGTCTATACGCGAACATATTCACTTGACTAGTACGTTTATTTGAATTGAAACCTAAGAGCAGATAACTTATGGGTAGAAAAAGAAAGATCGCCATACTCCTACTGTAGATCATCTAACAGTTTCTTTCAGTGACATCGTCTCCAACTCTTCAGAATAAAAGACCACCCCTCAGGCTCTCACTAGTAATCATGCGATGCATTCCTATAGAAGTTAGCCCGAATTATATGAACATGTAAATCACATATGTAAGACATCATTATTTTGTGGTTGGCGTGTACCATTTTAAGATCATATTTCTCGTTAGAAAAGGGATGGGATTTATTCTGCAACTTCAACAACTAAAAGCTTAAATCAATTTGTCATATTTAATTCCACTCCTTCAAGTAAGTGCAAATTGCAATACAACAGAAAGTACGAAATGCAAAACATTGTTTAAACAATACATGTACGTGTCTGCTTAAATAACTTTCTTATCTTTAACTGCAGAGTGTGTAATGAGAATCATGGTCAGTGAACTAGAAAACACTTGCCTAAAAGTGGACGGCATAGATGAATGGCGAAAGCTGAAAATCAGTGAAGTTGTTACAATCTTCAGAAAAATACTAATAACTAAGATTATAAAGGCGGGAAGAGAGCTTCTTTAAAAATCGGAGTTTTGAGGAGATTATGGTGCTTAGCGTTTGCATCAATCAATTATCTCATCAACATAGTTCATACAATTTCCACAGCCATGATAGTATAAGTTCCAGCTCCAAACGCAGTACAACCAAAATAAGGCACTATATAGCAGGAATTTTGCAATTAGAAAATAATAAGCATTTAATTAATAGTAGGAGCAGTAAATTCCATTAAAATGCTAAAGCTATACGCAGTACAAGGTCAGGTATGAGCATAAACCCTAATCTACTAATTAGAGTTCAAAAACGAATCCAAAACACATTCGTATATAAAATTAGAAAAACTAACTTCAATTTTACCTTATTTTACGTAGCTTCTCAAGCAGAATAATTGCGAACGCAATAAAACAATCAGGTGGGGGAATGTGTTATGGGTAATTCTTGTTTGCGCTTCAATACTTGACGCGATAACGGGAAGGGCGTTTATAGGTTTGGGCCTACAAGTTTTGACCCGAACTCGTTTTCAAATTGGGCGTAATAGTTTCTTTAAAAATGAGAATTGATTTAAAGCAAGGTACTAAAATTACAATTCTCTCTTTAAAAATGTTGTGAAATATGAAGATTCAAAATAACCCCTTTTTTTTTTTATGAATTTAGTATTTTATGTAGGGTTTTTGAAAGTGAAGAGGTTTGATATAGTAAAAATTTTACATGATAGTTTCATGTATGTTTTGAATAACACATGATAGTATATGACATTTTCTTCGAATTTAATTAATAATTTTATATTTACAAAAAGAAAAAAGAAAAAAATTCACGATATAGACCTCAATTTAAAGTTTCGCATAGGACCCAAAAAGTCTAAGGTCGACCCAATTTTAAATATGTATATTCTCTTTTCATTTCTCTCCCGTCCCCTTTGTATAAGGTTTCTCTTGCTTCCTTCAAGTTATATTTTCCCTTTGACCTCTATTTTCTTTGGGCATCCTAAATTTTCATCGATAGTGTTCTTCAAAATGTTTGTGCAAGGTCTCACAACAGTGTCCCAGTAGAGAGTAGGCCAATGGTCTTCAATGCAATGAAGTCACGAATGGTGGCGGACTGGTGGAGGCCCAAATACAAATCACTAGTAAGTTTGATCGTAAAATGTCAGTATAAAATATTCAAGCACGCTGTCACGGCCTCAGATTTTCAACGAGCCCGAGCGGCGCCTCCCCCACAGAGGCCAGCCTTAATCACCGAACAATACACTGGTTTCGCCCTGCCTTGGGCTCCTCAGGAGATCGGCTCCAGATCCCGACCAGGTTTGGGTAGGGTTGGCCTAGTCCCCTCTTCACCGTCAATTCCATGAATAGCGACAAGCTCCCCGCACTTAACCGGGTCGGCCTGTCTGAACTCTGAAGGGGATGTGGCATTGACTACGCCACAACCTTTCTGGAGCCTTTCTTTACACTTTTGAGTTCATCCACCAGCAATTGTCCGTCCTTCAATGCCGCTGTCACACGGGGCGTGACATTCTCCCCCACCCATCTCCGTGTACGCCCTCGTACACGTGCCACTCGCCCGAGGTGTCCGATCCAACGACCCGTGCCGACTCCCACGCCCCCCCTGGCGGTGCTCACGGCCCCGAGCCGCTCGGCAGTGCCCCCTGCACCTTTTACACTCTCGAAGGGCTTCTTCACGGGTCACCTTCAGGGGATTCCCCAGGACCGTCCAGCAGTGCTCGCCCCATGCCAAACTCAACACTGTGATGGGAGTGCCATCCCGCGCTACTCCAACATCACCTTCCCTCCTTGTGTGAGAGTGCAGGACGCTGCGACGCAACATGCTGGTACGGCTCTGATACCACTTGTCACGGCCTCAGATTTTCAACGAGCCCGAGCGGCGCCTCCCCCACAGAGGCCAGCCTTAATCACCGAACAATACACTGGTTTCGCCCTGCCTTGGGCTCCTCAGGAGATCGGCTCCAGATCCCGACCAGGTTTGGGTAGGGTTGGCCTAGTCCCCTCTTCACCGTCAATTCCATGAATAGCGACAAGCTCCCCGCACTTAACCGGGTCGGCCTGTCTGGACTCTGAAGGGGATGTGGCCTTGACTACGCCACAACCTTTCTGGAGCCTTTCTTTACACTTTTGAGTTCATCCACCAGCAATTGTCCGTCCTTCAATGCCGCTGTCACGCGGGGCGTGACAACGCGCTACACTTACCAAAACTTGTGCATGCGGGAACTCATATGTGCGAGGGTGGCTTATAAGAAGGCAAGGGCAATTTCAATAAATTAACTTTTTTTTGTCATAACGATATCGAAAGCGTCACTTTGTAAGTTTAGCAAAACTTCCTTCATGATATAGTACAGATTATATAGAATTATAAAATAAAAAAAAAAAAGAAAAAAAGTTGGTACATATTATTTTACTCACGGCAAAAATATTTAATTTTCATGGGATATTATGTTTTTTCTTTTTGAGAACCCATTATGTTAAGGTGGTGTTTGCAAATAATTGTGATTTACTTAATTATTAGAATCTACAAAAAAAACTAAAAATTGTAGAGAAGTAAAAGTAGATGGTGTTTGCAAATTATGCCAAGAAGTCCAAAAAAATCACTTTTGTGTGTTTGCGAACAAAATTATTTTTGCCACTTTTTTCTCCCATTTTGTTAAAAATGTCAACTATAAGCTAAAAGCACCTCCTCACCAACTTCAGCTTAATTTGTACTTTTTAATTTTTTTTAAGAGAAGTAAAGTAAAAAATTTCAGTTTGTAAAAAATACTTAAATGCTTATTTTATCCGAAAAGCTAAAAATTATTTATTTTAAATTTTTACAAACACCACTAAAAGTAGTTAATAATTCGAATTGCATTTATTTTCGTGATCTTTTGGGAATTGGGAATTGTTTGCTAAATAAAGTACAGAATACTTCTGTAATAAAGAGAACAAATACTTGATTTTGGTTAATGAAAGGACCTCTTTCAGCAAAATTATTGCGCAGAAGCCACAAGGCTAAAAAGACGATTAGTTGAACCTTGGTCCACTGGGCATGGCGGGTCGAAACCACATCTCCGTAAATTCCTCAAATCTCCGTATACACTCCCACGGCAGCCCTCCCAGCGACAACCACCGCCACCGCCTCCCTCCGCCTGATCTCCGTCTAATTGAGGACCAAAGCCGCGAGATCCAAACCCTCCTCCGCGACAATCAGCGACTGGCCGTCACTCACGTGGCGCTTAAGCAGGAAGTCGCCACCGCTGAGCAGGACCTCCGCCACCTCTCCGCCGCCGCTGCCTCCGTCAAGGCCGAGCGGGACGCTCAGGTTCGCAACGTCTACGAGCGTTCACTCAAATTGGAGGCTGAGGCCCGGTCCCTTGATGGGCTCCCCACCGAACTGGATCGCGTTCGGGCTGACGTTAAGGAGCTCCTAGCTAACCGGAACGAGATGTTGGAGAAGCTGAAGGATATTGAAGGCGATCTTACGGAGACTCGTTCGGAGCTGCAGCAATTTCCACAACTCAAGACGGAGATTGAAACCATGCGGAAAGAAATCCAACGCGGAAGGTATGATTGAAATTTTATCTTTTCAAATTCACCGTCTGTAAGACAATGCTTTTGTGTAAATAATTCCTATGCAATATTCTGCTTGTGAATGTAAATAGGGCTGCAATTGATTACGAAAGAAAGATGCGTGCAAAGAATTTTGAACTTAGTGAAGCAATGGAGAAGCATATAGTTTCTATGACTCGTGAAGCTCAGAAACTACATTCTCAACTTGCAGAGAAGACTGCAACGGGAGTTGCCAATCCAGGTAACTGATGATACCAGATGTTTTTTTTCTCTATTGATCAAACACCATGAGAATTAATTTGTTGTTGTGTTATCAGCTCCGGGATTCACTGCACCGGTCACAAATTTTGGACCTGGATATGGCGGAAATGTATTATCTCATCCTTATGCTGTTAATCAGGTTTGACTTGCTGCTTCCTATTAATCTTGGGAGTTAACATCCTATAAATCTTGAAATGAATGTGACCAATTCAAATAATCAATCCAGTATTAATATCCCCAAATATGTCCATATCCTGTTTTATGCTATATCGAAATTGGGTCCTAACGAAGCAACATAAGTACTACTAGCAGAAATCCTGTTTTATGAATATATATATATATATATATATATATATATATATATATATATATATATATATATATATATATATGGTAGGACATGATTCCTCGGACAAGGCAAAACTCCTTTAAGTATTTTCACTTGCCTCTTGGTTGAAATAATTTAAAATTGTTGGAATGTGATATTGTCGTCTTGGTATAATTCAGTTAAGAATGGCCCGTGATCCTATTTTCTTGTATATTCTGAGTCCTCCCAGGTATGCTGGTTATATGTAGGGAGAATTTAAGGATGTTCTAGTCAGGTTCTTTGTCCTTTCCTAAATCTGAATTATGGAGATAATGATAATCAATTTTGCATAGTTTACTATTTCTAGATGTATTTTTTCTTTTCTGCATATGTGCAACTCTGTAGTTATATATTTCCCCGAAATATGGTTATCATGTGCCAGGGTTGTTTCATAATTGGAGAATATTAGAAACAAAACATATTTAGTAAACTTATTGGAAGAATGAGTTTTCAACCTTTCATCAAGTATCTATAATGTCATCAAATTCCTTCCCTTTCTCCACTACTAACTTCGGTCTCTATTATATTCTGTTGCCAAACCAAACGTTCCAAGAGAGGAGGATGGGTTTGGGTACATTGGGAAGAAAGAAATTGCAAATATGTCCGACAGATGATTGGCATTCAACAGGCGGAAACAGATTATAGACTGCCCAAATTTATTAAACTTTCCCTTAACCAATCTGTTCTTGCTGAGGTTCTAGTTTTTCTGGAAGTAAAAAAGACACTCCGACCAAATACCTCAAAAGAATGTTGAATTGAAACCTTAGAAGATAACTTGCAGAATTTGTTGTTAAAAAAATTTCATGTATTTCCTTGAATTTGGTTTGTTACTCTACATAGTACATATAAGATGATGCACAGAGGCAAAAATTAATATTCTTAGAAAGATGAGAATAAAATTCCTTCGAGTTCTAGGTGAAAATAAAAAGGTGTTTAGATAAGTGAGTTGCAACTGTTGGTCAATTCAGTTGACATTTGAGAAACAAGAAGACACGTTGACCTGCATATCTTTAACCTGTGATGATATTTTGAAAGTGGTCTGAAATTGTGGTGTAGATTTAGGTTCTAGGATTGTAACATAGGGTTCATGATTGTGCTTTATTTTCGAAATTATTTCTATTGATTATCATATGAGATGCACAAAAATCACACATTTCACGTTTTCAAGGAGTGAAAGTGCGGTGAAAACAGAAAATGATATTGTAACAAAGAAAAACACAACTTACTAAAATGTAATTATATCAACTATTTGTAAGTAGCTAGTCAATAAACCTATATCACTTTTTAGTTGAGAAGAAATGTTTTTCCAGTAGTTCTGATATAAAATCTTAGCAAGACAACACCCAAAACATGTTTGGCGAATTTAAATTTTGTAGTGATATTATGAATCTTATGACGAATCAAGAGCAATGATGTGAGTCGATGATTTGCAAATTATGCAAATTGTAGATCACATACTATGTGCACAGATTAATCCAATAAAGAAAAATTAGAAATTATAAAAAACAAACTTTCCTCTTTCATGCAGTAACTGCAACAATTCAAAATTATTCGATCCTTGGGAACACAATTGTAACAGTAGAGGATTCGAGTGGCAAGCAATTAATTATCGAATAGACGAATCTAACAATTCTTGGATAAACCGCAAATCCAGATATGAACTAAATCAAATTTTACACAACCTCAAAATTGCCTTAATTTTTTCTGCAAACTGGTAAAAAGGATAAAACTGACCAAGATATAGAACTTCCTCTTACTCTCCTGTTGGCTGCAAAATAGTAATTGTCTTATGGTTCCTATGCACTCTGATGTGTTATTTTAGAATACAATTTTGGTTTGTACTCTTCTTTATTACCAATAGTCTTACTTTGGCACTTGGCAGAGATAATACTCTGTTGTCATTGCTGTCTCTTTAAATTCAAGCGCAATCTCTACTTTTCTTCATGAAAACAATGAAGACAAATATGTCTTCACTTACGACTGTTGTGAGTTTTTATGTGTGTTTCTTATGGCTAAATATCACAATAGTCATTGAAGGATACACATATTCAGAAATTTAAACTGAATATCTAGTTCTAATAAGTTGTTTGTTTGATTTGTGGAACAGGGTAGTGTTGATGCTGGTCCCCAATATGGTATTGGAGCTGGGTTTCATGTTCCACCTGCACCATATGAGGCCCAACATCATGTGCATAGTTAAGGTGCAATAGCAAATTTGATGAGGCTCGAGGGATAAGTTGAAATTTTGTTTTAGCTGCACCTGGGTTTGCTTGAAGACTATAACGATCATGAGTCGACTATGGACTGAAAATGCATCCAAACCGCGGTTTGTGATGTTACTTTAGAGTTCCTTTAAAGCTTTATTGTGAATTGATTCTGTTGCTACTCAAAATTGTATGAGGCTCAAAACGTTGCTTTGGGTATCCCGCAATTCGACCTTAACTGTCAGAAGTTCAAAAGGTGTAAATATCGACATTCTCTTTGCTGAAATGTACAAACTACAGAGTTGAAATTTTAACTTGGTACTTTCTTAGCCAGTATGCTGAGAAACTTGCCAGAACTTGTATTACATTTGCTGCATAAATTATTGTTCTTTGATAAGCAATCAATATATTAGTGTTGTTCAGAATTTTACTGTAAAGAAAAGTATATATCTTGGCGGCCAAACCGGATACGTTTGATTGAACTCGTAGCCCATAAGAACTGATTTTACAATATGCTACCATTGTCATTGACTAATTTGCCTGGTGCAGTGATTAAATTGGATATTGTTTCGATCGCCCATGGCCCAGTCGAACGGAAATTACCAACTGCAACAACTTTCATTTACTTATTTCCATGGTGCTGTGACAAAATTGTAAGTTTGTGCGGATCCATGATTCAACATATTTCAAGACTTTTGTGACGCTTAAGAGGAGTCTAATATCACACAATCACACCAGTGATTTCTTCAAACAAGTTGTTCTTATGAATTGACCCAGGACTCTAATTAAAATAAACTGTAAACATTTCTACATTGTCAAGGTTCTTACGAGTTGAACCAAAAACAAGATTTTTACAAACTGATGTGAAAATAAAAACCTTGCGATGGAAATGTGTTGATTCAATAATAAGACAAACCATCAATATTTTTTTTATTTTCAGAAATAAATAAATTTATCCTAGTTCAATTTAAAAAAATAATTTGATTTTGAAAAAAAAAAATTATCTCTAAAGAAAACCTAAATAAATATTGATTTGATATAAAGTTATCTCTAAACTACTTATCAAATTTCTTTAATTCAAACCGGGCTTGATCGAGCCCATATTCACTAAATAAATGGTATACATTTCTTTTGTGATTAGTAGGGTGTCAACTGTCATGTCATGCAATCTCAAAACTTGTGAATTGAAAGTTTCCCTATAACTTCAATTTAAATTTGATTCGAAATACCTCTACTTATCTCACATAACAAGTATGATTTGACATGAAATAATTTGTCGTCCTATATTTCACTTTCTTTATGTAATCTCTAAAAAATCCCCGCTCACTTCTAAAATTTATACATAACCTTTATTCCATTAACAAAACTAAAAAAACAATTACTTTAATTGAATTTTTCCTAAAACTTCAATTTATTTATGAAACTGCTTTAAGAAATGGAAAACAAATAGACATAAGATTTTTATGAATATATTCAAAAGTATAAATTTTTCGGAGAAAATATATGAAATTTTTTGATATAAAAATCGCGTACCAATTTACCATTATTACAATTAGAATTTTAGCTATTTATATCAGAACTAATTTAACACTCAAATAAATATTTTCCACATTGTATGATTAATTTTTTCTTTTTGAAGTGACAATTTTTAGATTAGAGGAATAAACATTAATAAATATTAGGGGTATAATGAGTCGAGTAGTATCAAACGAAACACTGTTTCAGACTTGGTTTAAATTTTATAGAGCTTGAAATCTTGTGTTTGACTTTAATTTAATTGTTTAACAAACCAAATTCGCTTTAAAAAAACCAAACTCAAATGAGATTTTATCGAATGAGCTCGATGCGAGTATCGAGCAATTCGATATTTTTACATATATTTTGTCAGTATTTATTAGCATATTGAATTGAGGTCAAGCCGAATTCAAAAGTTATCAAATGACAAATCTCGTTCGATTTTGTTTGACTGTATTATGAATCAAGCTCGAATCGAGCTCAAATGACTTTTATGATGTATTTTCATTTTCAGTACTAATAAACATGTGCGGGGTAGCTAAGCTGCTGATTGGCTATAAACAACCTATCTGCAATGTACCCCTTCACACCTGAACATTACTCAACACGACAAGCTGGCTTTATTCGAAGTCCATTGAAGAAAAATATCTAAAAATCTCGACCTTTACATATATATATAGAACTCAGTGCTTCCTTAACCCTAGTATATCTTCTATTGTCTTCTTTTTCCCTATTTTATACTCTAATATCTATCTCAAAATATGTACGGTCAAGAAGGTGGCGGATCTGCCCCTCCCCCCATGACAGGAGGCTACGGAGGTTACGATGGTTCTGGAGGCAGCGGCGGTGGCTACGGTGGTAACAGAGGTGGCGGAAGAGATGGCGGTGGATATGGTGGTAATAGAGGTATTTAATTTTGTCTACCAGTGTTAATTTTTGTCATTTTTGCTTTACTTTGAGTTCTACGTTTTGGACTGTAAGATATTTGATTATGCAACTACTATTATTGTTTGCGTACGAACTTCCTGACCTGAGATCTATTGGTACGGATTTAGGAGGAGGTGGGGGTGGTTACCAAGGAGATCGTGGGGGTGGATACCAAGGAGATCGTGGTGGACGCGGTGGAGGAGGTGGCCGTGGTGGTGGTGGTGGTGGTGGAAGTGGCAGGGAAGGCGATTGGCGTTGCCCTAATTCCAGGTAACGGAGCTTGTGTACAGATGTCAGCTTTTAGTATCAATCCTAATATTTTTTACCAGTTCGAAATTGCTTTTATATTTAGCTCTGTATAATAAGTAGTAAGTTATTTAACCAAAAGAAACAGCTGCTTAGGTTCAGGAACCTACTAAATTCTTCTCATGGAATTACTAGAATTACACTAGAGCTTCTTTTCAAGACTTGAATTTGCACTGTGCTTGGTTCTTTTGTTCATTGATATTGCAGTACCAAAGGGAATACATTACTGGGGAATCAATGTTTGAAACTCTAGGATTTTCCATTTTTTCCAGTTCATGCACAATTATAATTTGTGTATACAAATTCTCTTTGCCTTTTACTTGTTATCTGAAGTTCTCAGTTGTGATCTGAAACAAGTGGACTGGATTCCTTTCATGTTTATATAAATGTAGTTGTCTTCTAAATTTTTCAATAACTTTGCTTTCGTCTCATTTCCTTTTTCTCTTCCTGTGAAGATGCATTTATATGTCTTTTCTGAAATTACGGGATTCATTAATTTCATGTTTGTTGTGGTATTGAATGTGTTTGCATGATTGTTTCGGCATGATAACAGTGTTTATTAATAATGGTCAAAAGGCAAATTTGGTTTTTGAGTTCCTTCTGATGTTACTTGTCATTGATTCTGCCATATATGGGTGTAGCTGTGGAAATTTGAACTTTGCTCGAAGAACCGAGTGTAACAAATGTGGTGCACCATCTCCGACTGCCAGTGATGATCGTGGGGGTAGAGGTGGAAGAGGTGGGGGGTATGAGAACAATCGAGGTGGAAGAGGTGGGAGGTATGAGAACAATCGAGGTGGAAGAGGAAATTATAATGAAGGTGGTGATGGTCGGGGGGGTAATGGTTATGATGGTGGAAATGGAAGAGGTGGTTCTTATAGTGGTAACCAAGGAAGGGACGATGGTGGTTATGGACAGGGTGCTCAAGTTGCTCCCCCAACTTATGGGGGTTCTGGTGGAAGTTATACTCCACCTCCGAGTGCATATGGCGGGAACCCTAGTTATACTTCCGATGCAGCTCTTCCACCTACAAGTTATACTGGGGGGCCTGCATCTTATCCTCCTTCGTATGGAGCCCCTGCTGGTTATGGTGGTGATGCCCGTGGAGGTGGCCGTAGTGGCGCACCTGGTGGGTATGGCGGAGGTCCTCGAAAGCCAGCAGGAGACTACGGTGGTGCTCCAGCAGAGGCTCCTGCAAAGGTCAAACAGTGCGATGAAAATTGTGGAGATTACTGTGACAATGCTAGAATTTATATATCAAATTTGCCTCCAGATGTCACCACTGAGGAGCTTAGAGAATTATTTGGAAGTATTGGCCAAGTAAATGCATCCCCTTTGTCTTTCTTCTTTAAGATTTACATGCCTTTACTCTAGAAGTTATTCAATAATGTATTTATACGCATTTATGTGGCATGTCCTATATAAATGCATCAGCCTTTTTATTGCCGTGTTATATATACATGTGTTTTTTCCAGATTTAGTTTATGGATATGCTAATCTAGTATAATTTTTTAGGGTTTATTGAGCAAGCAAATTTTTATTTTTGGTAATTTAGAGTCAAAGTGATGAAACGTTACGTGGTTCGCTGTAAGTGAATTAATGTTTTTGACTTACTAGGTCGCAAGAATCAAACAAAAGCGAGGTTACAAGGACC
Organism: Penstemon barbatus; assembly: GCA_003313485.2. Lineage (NCBI taxonomy): Eukaryota > Viridiplantae > Streptophyta > Magnoliopsida > Lamiales > Plantaginaceae > Penstemon > Penstemon barbatus. Next base: position 7,637,420 of record CM064877.1, on the reverse strand, counting down.
AGTGGCCCTGGAGTATAAAGATATACACAGATGAACAAGGGAAAAACAAAGGAGATGCAGTTTTATCTTATGAAGACCCATCTGCAGCACATTCTGCCGGTGGTTTTTTCAATAGTATGAACTCATTTAAGTTTCATTCAAACTATTTTTGCTTTTCGGTGTTTGGAATATTGAATGAGTTTTGCTTTAACAGTGCATGACATGAGAGGACACAAAATTACTGTGACAATGGCTGAGAAGTCTGCTCCAAAGGCTCCTTCATATGGTTCTGGGTAAGCCACTTTGCTGCTTTGGTTTTGTATGTTTGTTTTGCTAGATCCACCAATTAAACATTTTATTGATTCTGTGTAAACTGTGATTGCTTTCCCTTTTGTTCTAATTAGCTAATATATATAAAACCATCTAAGTCCCTGTTCGCTTCCTTTAACCATCTTAAGGGCTTAATAACTGTAATGGTTCCTTCATGCTTGCCTACATATAACTAATTGATTGATTAAGATTTACATGTAAACAAGCATTTTAGCTATAGCTTGTTTTAGTCAGATAGTAAGTTTTACATCCGTGCTACGTAAGTATTAGGAATATATGTACATTAGAAGTGCTTTCTTTCGTTGTAAACTCAGTATAAAATTGAAAATGATAGCTTCTATAATGAAGGGACATGATAAACGTGGAGGCATATATGCAGGATTTCTTAATATGTTTTCGATGAGTTGGGTGGGGTTCATAGTTGTCAGAAAAAAAAAACTATCCTTGGTGTAGTCCTACGTTCTCCTTCAGCCTATTTTCATTTAGGTTGGAAAAGAATTATAGAAGGGAAGATTGTTATACTGATTCTTTATATACTGGACTCAGGTTATAAATTGGTGTTGCTAAGCTTTTCATCACTCTTCATTATGGTGGGTCCCATCTTAGATGTTCTGGGGTGGGAAGATTCTTATGCCGAGCATGTTTTTGTTAGTTAATTTGTCTGTTTAGATATTTATGTTTTACTCGTGTTTTTAATGCTTTCAATCATTTTGACTTCAATGACATTGATATCTGAGAGATTGCTTAATTTAACAGTGGTGGTGGTGGTAGAGGCAACTATGGGGGTGATAGACGAAGAGACAACTTCAGAGATGGTGGTTCTTCTGGTCCAGATCGGAATTATCATGGTGGAAACCGTTCACGCCCATACTAAATATCCAGAAGAGCTTTTTATGTACTAGTATTTTATGGTGGGAGGGGTATTTCTTTTTGTTCTCTAACTGGAGACTAAGAGGTAGGTTGTTCATTACTTTGGGCAATACCCCTTTTTCTCCATTAGCACTTAGTGGGGAGTTATACATACAATGGCTTGGGATTGATTTGAGCTGTGTGAATGTTTTTTATAGAGGGAAGTGGATATTCTGCAAATTGCTGTGCTAAAGGTAGTTTGAAATTATCAGGTGAGTGTTGCTTTCCAAAGTTGAATTTATTACTTTCTATAACATTTATACTATTTTGTGGACTAGTTAGCATGTGCTTACATGGTTACATCTTTGCTCGATGCATTTTTAGGCATATTTCTCATTATCTATGATTGCACATCTAGGTTTTGTGATTCCAATCGTTATCATTGTCTGTGCATTTGTGATCTATATTGCAGAAAGTTTCTTTTTCTTATTTAGGTTCTGGACTAACTGCTACATTTGAAGGGTCAAATCTTTCTCTTTTTTTTTTTTTTTTTGCTTTTGCTATAATTTGATTAAAAATCATTCATGCATTATTAAGGAGTGAAAAATAGGTGCTAGTAGTAGTATATACTGGTTCTATTATGTCAGCAAGTGCCATGGGGAAAATGGGCACTTCTCATTTAGCTACACGAAGCACAATGGTTGCCCTCTGGACCATGTTGAATGGGCACAATTGGAATTTTGGTTGTATTTATTCACTGAGATGAGGTTTGTGCCACCCAAGTCGGAGAGGTACGAGTGCACTTGATGTTGAAAAGCTTGCTGCAGTTCAAGATTTGTGTGTTGTGATATTCTTTTTTTTTCCTTTCGTTTTTTTGTCCCTAGTATTTGTGGAATGCATGTGTTTGAAATCAAACATGTTGGGCGACTGCAATATTGACAGTTGCAACACTAGAAATATAAAGTTGCGAACTCTTTCACCCCTCCGTTTCCCCCCATTATTATAGCTTTTGTTTTGGGACACTGCAATATTGGAGTTAGCAAGCTGTACAGTGTATGCTGTATTTGGGTTAGCCATGATATATTGTTAAAAATGGTTTCTGAAACTGTAGGATTTGAAATTAGTTACGTAGAGCAATATTGTCCATTGTTTAAGCAGAAGGAAATATCCCCAACTTAAAATCATGGAGATGATAATAACATCAAATCCTCTTTATGTGAAGCTAAAATTTTATGTTTGTATTCAAAATCAAAAGACGGATGTTATTTGGTATAATATAAAGAATACATGGAATTAACTAAGCATCAAATTACAATTGTGACTATGTGAGGGAAAGGAATCAAACAAATCATGTGCATATGTTAGGAGGGTTAGTCCATTATAAGATACTTCTAAAAACTATCTCCCACAAGATTGTTAATCTTAACCATTAGAATTTATGACATACAATTTTGTCCAAGGTAAAATTAATCAATTTGACCTCTTTTCGTTGTTTGACAAATCTGAAAATAAAAATTTACTTTTATAAATAAATATATACTTAACAAACACTAAAATGAAAACATTCATTTCATTTTTTTTATCTCCATCTTTCATCATTATCTCCCTCCTTCAAAACTCTATCACCATCGGCCCACCACCATCTTCGTCATTTACATCCAATACTTGTTTTGTGATGAAATTTTGCCACACGAATGTCATTTTTTATCGTCGGATTGTTGAAACTGGCCTTCGCATGGTTGGTTCCAGCCATGAAGGCTCCATTCCCATCCCTACTGCAACATAGGTTTTGTTTCCGTGTGGAGGCTAGGTTGAGGGGTGTGTTTTAGGGTTTGTGGTGGTGGCAGCGACGGTTAGGTTTTGGGTATGTCAAGGAAGAAGATAAAGTTAGGGTTTGGGCTTGAGTGGTTGGGTCTTGGGGGTCTTTTGAAATTTTACATTATTATAATTTGTACCCTCTAACTATAATGTTAAATATATTAGGTGAAATACGCTATGGAAGTAAAATTTGAATCCTTAATTGTCTAATTTTGTCTCAATCTAGACCCTTGCATCTTACATCCTTAATCGTTTTAATTAAAATGTATCAAGAAAAATATATATTTCACTAATATTGGTGAAAAATCAATATTATATACATTTTTGAATGACATATTTATATTTCAGCTCAATATTCTTAAAATATTAAAACTATTAAAATTAATATTTATGTCTATTATAACTCTTCATTTATTTTGGGATTGTATATTTACGAAATTATAAATACTTTACATAGCCTATTTTTGTTTTCTCAATTTATACTGAAAGAATAATCTTGTCATTTTTCTTACTAAAATTGCAATCCAAACATAGTTAATAGGGCTAGAGGTTATAAATGTTTATTGGAGCACAAATTAAAGATGAAAAAAATATAATTCAAAATCATTACATCATTAGTCAATATTATTGTTCTTAGGGTAATGTATAGATTAATTATAATCGAAATTGATAATATCGGTTAATTGACCAAAGTCAATGACCTTATAATAGTGTATAATTATGTTAATAAAAATCGATAATTGTTCCAATTAATTGACAAAAGGTCAACATTATTGATCTTAGGAGTAATGTATAATCGTAACTAAAATTTATAATTAACCGATTAATCGATCAAAATCTACATTGTTGATCATGGGGTATTCATATTTAGGTTAATCATCAAATTGATAATTGACTCAACTAATTGATCAAATCAATTGTCTTGACGTTAGGCTAATGTATAGTTAGTTAGCTTAATAATAAATCAGATTGATCATTAACTCGACTAATTGATCAAAGTCAACACTATGAATATATAAGTAGGTTAATCATAATCGAAATCGATAATTGTCCAAATTAATTGAAAAAGTCAACATTATTAGTCTTAGAGATAATATATAATGGTAATTGAAATCGATAATTGATCGATTAATTAACCACCATCTATTGTGTTGACTTTAGTGTAATTTATAATCAAGTAATCATAAATCAAATTGACATTTTACTCGATTAATTGATCAAAATCAACATTATTAATGTATAATTAGATTAATCGTCACTAATTTGATTATTATCTCAATTAATTGACCAAAGTCAATTGTATTGACCTTGGAGTAATGTAAAATTAGGTTAATTATTAGCATCGCAGTGCAAGCAACCCTACCACCGCCAACATCTCAACCACAAAATGTAGCCCAACCTCCCGTTCAATAACCCGGTAATCCCAACCCTTCCACTCCCCTGCGCGAAAAACCGCCAGCCCAAGACCATCCCTCCTCCCACTCCCCTCCGCTAATATTCCCTGACAAACCGCGTCCTTCACAACCCTTTTCCTTGTCCCTTTCGTGCAACTGCAACAATGGTGAATATTAGATCTGTAGGGCAGGTTTTTTTTTTTTTTTTTAATAATTGGGGCTGTAGAGCAGGGAACAATTGAAACAATATATTGTACATACCTAATTTTGTTAACATTAAAGCAATTTATTTCACATCACATATATACAAAGGCTGTGAAATAACATACGTAAATTTATTGTAACATTCAATTGAAGCATTTTTCAATCCAAGCATACGAGTAAGTGGGTTAGGATTTGAATGAAAATTGGTTCATTTCAGAAGGATAACTTTGTCTATTAAAAAATGTACATATAAAATTAAATTAAAAATGTGACACGTGTCACTTCATGGAGGAATATCAATTACACAATAACCAACAAAATCTTATACCCTATAATGTCCATGTTAGGATAGAAACATTGATCTCATTCCATCTCACGGTTCTAAAATATTCAAGTGTTCATCGCCAAAGATTTATCGGATCACCAGTGAAAAAGCCTCTAGATATATTCTTTAAAAGAGGTAAAATGGTCATGGTGTAATATTGATAAATTTTGATGAAATTATCATTGAATTTCTTATCAAATCCGAGATTATGTGTGAATATTAATCTATTCTTAAATAAATCAGAGTTCGAAAGAATTTGAATTGAGCCAAACATATGTTGCTTATAATTTTTTGGAGTTGAGAAGAGCGAATCAAACTCTTAAGAGTTATTGAAGAACAATGTTATCTAATCCTGAATTTTTCATGCATGATTTATTTTTAAACAACTTCTAACTTGATTTAATTTTCAGCCTCAACTAATTAGTTTTGATCTTTATCCGCCAGAAACTCGTAGCAATCCTTATTTCTTGTTTCTGTGAAAAGAGATCTCTTCTCGTATGTATTGTTCAACTCTAGAGATTCCGACTATATTGTAGATATCTCAGGACACTGAACAACACTACTCACATTACGTCTACAATATAATAGTGTAGTCTGCAAAAAAGTGACTCAAAATACTCTTACTATTTTTTTTTCCAAGGGTTTTAATCCCTTTCGAGACGGATTGGAAACATTCAATGGGTACCTCTCCTAACAGGGATTCGAACATGAGACATACTCTACTATTGTACATGTAAAATATGAGCCAAATCAAAATTGCACCTTACACAATGAATCGTGGAACGCTGAAGAACACCAAATGACTTTGCTCTGTCCAACAGATACATCTCCTACCATCTTTCATTTACTAAATACAACAAGATGGTTATCAAGGGTGAAAAAATCCAACAAAAATACGAACACTTATGTAATGATATCGAGGAAGTCTTCAATCCAACCAAAAAGCTGCAAGAATTCACTGACGGATCGACTGTAGTAATCAAACCCAAACCAGCAAAATCACAATTTGCCGGGTTTTGATTATGCTCCTGGTAGTAACAGTTAAATGCATATGAAATATTTCCAGGCCAACTAAGGTTAAAACACGAGCCGCCAGGTGACAAATCAGTGCAGTCAGCAGCCGAACATGCTTCCAGAGCAAGTGCAGTCGCATTAGACAAATCTTTGTTGTTATTTACCACACACCATCTGGAAGAAAGATACTCAACATCTTGTGCATTCACTAATTTTCTTGAACCCTGGCCTAAATCAACTTGATACTTAGCTTGGCCATCAAAAGTAAACATACCCCAATGCCTCTCAAAATCTCCAGCAGTCGTGTTTCTTTTATCTTCGTCTAAAAGGCTATAAACGTAGGTTTCTGTTGGGAGATCTTGAGACCTTGCTAGTTTTGTTGATTTGCTATGGAGGTGCTGAATTAGGCCTTTTATGAATTCTGCAGCTAGAAGGGAAGTGGCATTTGGAGCACCATCTGTAGGCCAACCAATTCGACCTACGATTATATCGATTTGGGGAAATCCAGCAGTGGATAATGCCGTAATTATGGCATCATAGCTTAAATCAAAGCTGTTTTTGTAGGTTTTGTGAGTGTCGTTTCTTGGGCGTGCTGTTTCTCTGAAAAGAGCAAAACCAAGAGAAAGATTCTTGTTTTCATGGTAACTATGGAAAGGGGATATGGTTACGAATAGTGGAGCTCGATGTTTGTTCAGGAACGTGAGGAGTTCGATCATAGTTCTGTTGACATCAGGCCTGAAGCGGGCTTTAGATGGTAGGCCCGATTCAGATTGGAATGTGTCATAACTGAAGGGAACTACAACTTTCACCTTTTCGGCTAAGTTGGCTTTGGATAAAGCTGCTTGGACATTGGCAGCTGCTCCAACAACAAAGGGATAGAATTGCTCACCATAGCTTTGGAGGAATGGCTCATCTCCAACAGCAATGTAACTGTGAAAAGTTTAGTCAACATTAAATCAAACACAACACACACACACAACAGGAATATCTTTAGCATACATGAGTAAAAGAAGGAAGGTAAAATGGATAACTGAGGTTAAACACCTAACTGAGTATATCTGACTCGAGTTTGGTCAAAAAGTTCATTTGAGCTCCACTTGTTACACATATCAAACACGCTTGAACAACATTGATTGTTGCATAGTATTAAATAAGCTAAAATGACAATATATGTGAGAATTTCAAATAAATCTAGTCAAGAAATTTATTATTTATGACCTAACACGCCTTCCGACGTGTAGGTGATATATATCAAGTCTAACACGTGGAGTTTAAAATGAGTGGCGGAGAGATTTAAACATAAGACCTCTTCTTAGAGCCACCTATCGTACCATATTAAATGAACAACTCATCTAAAAGCAAACTTAATTTGTTAGAGAGGAGTATTTATTATTTATGACTTTAACATATAGCTAGTTCCCCTCAATTTATTTAACAATGAAATGTAATGCAAACATATTCTCACTGACACTGGATAAGAAAATCAAACAAAACTTAGAATAATTTGTTGTTTACTCTAATCAGTTCGATTAAAACCTTAATTGGTAGCTACATAACATGCACCAAAATTATCCAACATCTCCAACACGAGTCAAATATATGCATCCGTTACTTAGAGTTTGTTTATTCCATATAAAGTTATAAACATACCAACAATCAATAAGATAAATGCAAGACACAAAAAGATAAACTCACTCAATGAGGACCCTAGAACCGCCTTCGGATACAAATCGGGTCAGATTATCATGGACCCAGCTCTGTGCAGCTTTGAGAGAAGAGTTTAGGCTACGAAGCATGAAATTTGGAATGCCCACAGTTACGTGAATGTTGGATCCGGAGAGAGATTCTAGAACAAGTGGGTCGGTGTCGAGTAGCTTCACTTTGTTGATTCCGTTTGATTTGAGCAGCTCCACTACTTTATGCGGCGGCAGAGGGTGCGACGCCGCCGTGCCCCAATTCACGCCAATGGCTTCCACATTTGGTGGGAAGGAGAAGATGGAGACGTATATAAGTATTGTTACTAGGAAAATGGTTGTGGATTTCATGAGGGTTTCAGAAGCCATTGAGATTTGAGAGCTTGGTTCGAATTGTTGTTGTTGAGTAAATGAGCGCTACATGTTTGATTGATTGTTTCAATGTGCTTTGAACATCACCACTTATTTATTCCTGATATTTAGGCGGTCAAATAATTACCTACTATTTGATATAGTACTAGAATTTGAAGGAATTTTTGCTTTCTGTCCTGTCCTGTATGAGTAATTGTTGTTTACTTTTATACGGGAAAATTGCTTTTTTGATACCATAGGATAAGCTGACTTGCACTTTTGATACCATTGGATATGAAAATGCAAATTTGATACCATAGGATAGGTTTTCATTGCAATTTTGGTACCAAATCAAATTTTTCTACAAAGTTAATGGCAATTTACCCCCTACCAAATGCATAATGTTCAATTAAACCCCTCGTGGTTTAAAAAAGAGCATTTTACCCCTTGAAATTTTGTAAAAATTTCACATCGCCTCCCTGATATTTTTATAGGCGGCACTTAATCCACTTTTATTAAGATAATGTGATTTTTTACCCATTGTGTTATGATAAATGTGGGAATTTATCCCCCTATGTTAAATAAAATAGTTTGCATGCATACTCTCAATTTCGGCAAGTGAGTTACAATCTCCGATTGAAGGGGGTAAATTGCTTCATTAAAATTTTACAGGGGGTAAATTGATTTTTTTCAAATTATAGAGGGATAAATTAAACATTATGCATTTCATAGGGGGTAAATTGCCATTAACTTTGTAGAAAAATTGGGTTTGGTACCAAAATTGCAATGAAAATATATCCTATGGTACCAAATTTACATTTTCGTATCCAATGGTACCAAAAGTGCAAGTCAGCCTATCCTACGGTACCAAAAAAGCAATTTTCCCCTTTTATACTGTTATTATACTTCTCTTTTCTCGAAACGTGATTATCTAAACTAATTTTACATAAATTAATACTGTAAAATAATTCAACGGAACAGCAAGTAATGACAAAATGAAATTTGCCTTGTAATTAGAAACACATATAGAACTTTCATTCAATCGTTTCGTTATAACTTATAAGTTTATAACAAATAGGAAAATTCTTGTAGTGTGTGATGTGAGTAACTTGGGTTCAACTAAGTCACTTGAGACTCTAACCTAATTTTAGTTTTCCATCCAGAATTTTTAAAAATAAAGCTTCATTTCTTAAAATGAATTTTGCTTTCCCAAAATTTACCACCAACAAAATACTCGATTGACACTACTGATAGTGATACCACTTTTGTTTCATGTTAAGCGGCATAGTAATTCTTAAAGAAAACAAATCAAGGAGTACTGGAACCAGACATAATATTTCATGTTTCAAGGGTACAAGGAAAACTAAGTTTAATTTGACTAGATTTTGGTTTTACATTTCAGGTGACTAATTACAAGATTATCCTAAATATTCTCGTGAATTAGTTGAACATGATTATGAAATAATTTTTTTGATGAAAAACACGGGTTAATTTGGATTGATGGATTTAGACTTGAGAAGGGATTTGGAGGAAAGATTTCAAAAGACCAACATTTAGAGTATTTATAATCCATCACTTAGGTTGAAAGAATAGTTTAAAATGCTACTTAATGATTTAAAATTCATCACAAATCAAACTGATCCAAACAAATGTTATGGATTTGTTAATATGAATTTGGAATCCATAGCACAAGTCCATAAATCCAACATAGTTTCAAAATGTGGGATGGTTTGGATGCTACGGTTTTAGGAGTAGGTGATTCGATGTCAAATGATGTTTTTTGCGGAGATTTTCTGTAACAAAAAAAAAAAAAAAAAAAAAGAGGACATGATTTGGTGACAAAAATTGAGGTAGAATTGTTCCAAACTGGATTTGAGTCCCTCAAGAACCTCAGGAAAACCGTAAAATGTGAAGACCCAACTTCAACCAATTGAAATTTAGAAAGCAGAAGAACGAGGCAGACTAAAAGCTTGTCAAATAAATACCAAAAATGACAGACAACAAATTTGTAAAAAGAATCTTGATGCATCACATCTCGTTATATTTTATGCATCAATATGTAAGACATGAGGATTGTGAATGACCAAGTATCATTTAATGGAATTTCAACCAAATCTTGCAGTCTCAAATCTAGCTATAGACGAAAAATACCCTCAACTTCAAGAGTTCTATCGAAGCAATATAACGGGTATATCTAGATTCAGCCAAATTGCAATTCTAGAAACTATTCAGTGTTAAATTGCATCTGATGCGAGAACAGCAAGCAGATTAAAGCAGTTGTTGAAATTTTCTCATGCCGCAGCGAGAAGCATCTGATCAAAGTGCCAGACACCTGGAAATGATGATCGAATGAACAATTAATTAAATGATGACCTGCTCGAGGAAAAAAAGAACATGGATAATAGCCAAAAGATAACAATACCGTGGCCTCGGCCAACCCTCCTCAGCTGAGCAACATATTCTGATATCTTCTTGATGGATTCAACCTAAGTGTAAGAGGTGTATACATTAGAAAGGGCATGCAATGGAAAAATATCCAACATTGTATTATAAACAACTGCAAAAATAAATGAGAAGAACTTCGCACCTGCTCTTCCAAAAATTCACTCTCCACAAAGTCAGTCAGTTGAACATCGTTGTTCTGATCAGCAACCTATCATTCATTCAAAAATAGATTAGTATTGCAGTGTCAAGAAATGATTGCTGTAAAAATGTGTAACGCTTGTGACTTCATTTGGAAGCTAATGTCCAATGACTAGATTGAGGTCGCCACATTGTCAAAAAGAGTATAAATAGGAAAATTGTTTTACGGTGTAAGCTATTGTACCCTGTGTAAATTGAGAAGCTTTTCATTTGTCAACTTTTCAAGGGACAGAGCGAGCTCCATAGCTGAGAAACCAAATGGCAGATAAGTTAGTATTATGAAACATACAAAGTGATACTTCATAGTTTAATAAAAACAGGACTGCATTCTCATGGAGATGAGAAGTATGTATGAGTGTAATTTTATATTATGTGGTCTGCTTTCGCTATCATGGATCTAAAGATCATAAAATCAACAGAACATTCAACAAGGAAGATTTCCCTTGCTTCTGTCAATAATGCTACGCAACTGGCACATATAAGACAGGACAAATAAAATGTAGGAAGACAGTAGACATGGGGAAAAATGATAATGGTTAATCCAAATAGCTGGTGCAAACTATAGACGCAAGTTCTGAAATGACAGTAGAACACAGAAACCAACATAACTAAAAAATGCAAGGTAAATTAAGGATCCTTCAGCCATATGTGGGAAAAACAATTCCACGGAGGAGTTCCTTATTTAAATGAAAGGACAACAGAAGAAAACAATTTCATAACTTGCGGCAGATGTTTCAGAAAAAAAAAATAACGCAACCAATGCGCCTATTTGATCTATGTGCATGTAAATGCAAAAGTAGATGCCATTCTTGATATCTAAGAAAAGTTAACAAGATTGAAGCAAGCACACTTCCTAATCAATGAATTTTATAAAAACATGAAACCATATACAACTGACAAGCTTAGGCATAAATAGGTTGTAGTCATACCGTACAAAGCATCTCCTTTCTCAAGGTGGTCATAGTCAGATATGGGCATCATCATAGACTGCAGCTTCACTTTTCCGCCTCTCTTATTCTACTCATCATGACAGAAAAATGAGTTGAACTGACCAAATCTACAAAAAAGCTGAAACAAAAGTTGAAATAGCTGACTATCCGCAAGGCAACAGATAAATCACCTGATACTCCATCAACTTCTCCGCGTGCATCCTCTCTTCTTCACTGGATTCCTTGAAAAACCTATTCATGAATAAGAATGAATATATAAAGTAACACAACACTAAACAATAATATACAAGAGTTTGCGTAGCATAGATAATTACTTGGCAAGCCCCTTAAGTGCAACGTTGTCCCTGTCGAAGTACGCATACATCGCGTGATACACATAAGACACATTATATTCAACACTGCCATTCAACAAATCCAACAGTTAAATATCAAAACTCAAATCTGAATCAGCAACAAAAAGCAATGACAATCAAGCCCCAAATATAATAGAATCTAATTATCTAACACGGCATAATTGATATCTCAAATAAATGCAAACATACTAAAACTGAAGAAATTTATAGGAACATTAAATAAAAACACAACAAAAGGTTAAAGTGTACTTGATCTGCTCGTTGATTGCGGCTTCGGAGGAGTCAGAGAACTTATGGCGAGCGAGGGAGGCTTGAGGAAGTGATGGAACGAGGAGTAGCTCCTTCTTTACTTCTTCAAATGGTTCGAAAACAACATCGAGAATTGCGGTCCGGTTATTACCACTGGCCTCCGGCGAAGCATTATTCATTACCACATTCCGCCGCCTCAGATGCAGAGCGCCACCGCCGTTGCGACGAGAAGTTACGGATGAGGAAGAGATAGAGAAGGAAGGGGAAGATCTGAGCATCATATCTGTTTGAAACTTTGATTTGATTTTTGAAATCTTTTGAGAGGAAATGAATGAGTACTGAAACGTGAGTGAAAGATACCATCAGTGTATATGCGCGCGGTGAGGTTAGCGATTGGGAATGGGGTGTAGTTGTGACCGTTGATTGGAGAACGCGTAGACGGTGTAGATTGATGGGAGCCCTATGGGCGTGTGCCTACCTCGTGGTGAACAAAGATATTACGTAGAGCAAATTACTTTTTGCTCCCTAGGTTATGATCCATACTGTTTTTGACTTTTTGGCCTTTTCTGAAACTTAGGCCTTTGGTGGGTAGACTATGGTGAGTAAAATGGAGTATATATAAATCACACTTATGGTCCCTCAATATAATAATGTTTTATACTTATATTTTTATTGTCAAATAATTTACATTGAAGTCCTTTATATATAAAATGTGTTACACCGATCAATTTTTTTGGAACTTTTCAGTGAAATTGGAATCATATACAAGCCATGTGACTTTCAATAAATATATTTTCAGGTTTTTATGTGTTATAATACCATTACTTAAACTCATGTAATTTACACGTGATTGCATTTTTGTCCAAAAAATATTTAAAAGTTAATCGGTTTAATCCATTTCATATTTATATAGAAGGGATTTGAATGCAAATTCTTTGAAAGTGAGATATAAGTATAAAAGAATTTATATAAGAGTGATTTAAATTTTTTTTTAGCTAAGGGGAAGCCAAGTTGAAGAAGGGGGATGGGGATTGACGGATGGCTGGGATTGAATTAACTCCGCCTTGGCTTGCCCCATTCCTCGCTAAATCTCCCGTTTTTTTTAAGAAAAAAATTAACTTTAATTTGTGTACAATTTTTAAAAAATTAATTTTTTAGTTTTTTAAATCTAACTTTTATTTCCGAAATTTAAATTATATTTTAATAATAGAAATTAAACTTTAAAAAAAAATTAATTGTGTGAATTTTAATAACATGGTAAGAAACTTAAATTTAATTATAATAAATATTATTATTATTATTATAATCTTAAATTATTTTAATTTAGAATATTGTAATTTAAAAGTTATTTTTCAAAAGTTTTAATTTAGCACATCAAACGTACAAATATAGAATTAAGGAATCTTAAGTACAATTTATTAAATAAAATACTATATGACTATAACGATTTTATATTGAATCACTTGGGTTCATAGATAGACACCTAAATAAATACGATCATAAACGGCCAAACGTCGTTTACATAAGATCACTATTTGGACTGTCTTGCACACGCATGTTCGATTAAGTCGATTTGAAGTTGGCAATTGACCTAAACTGATATGATACTCTGACACTAGACCAACCTGGTTCCAGACCAATTGGAACCAAAAGAGCTAAGAAGGCCAAATGAAGGCTTCAATCGGTTAGTCCTAGTGTAGGACATGAGTGAATTGAATCCATGCGTATTGCTGCACAAAATGTTATCATGTTAGCGGAAGATTTAATCGACGACATGCTCAAATGATGGCTAATAAAGAAATTGTACGAATGAGAGATTATGAAAATAGATTGCTCGTTTATGACTCCTAATACAAAAGAATATTGGCATGACGTAAGGATTAAAATCCGCGAAAAACATGCTCGAACTTGTTTATTTGGAGATTTTTTTAGAGGTTCGACCAATCTAAGTGGCGGCGGTATCAACAAAAGAGGCAATAACGGTAGCAACGATGATGGCGGGGATGGTGGATTCCTTATATGAGTTAATAATTGTTGGATTATTTTTTGTGTACCAAAAAAAAATCTTATTATTAATGCCAATCTTAAATTAGTTATTGCGTATTGTTAATTTTTTTGCGTATTATTGATATTATTAATATTATTATTTATTATAATTATTATTATTATTAAGCAAGAGTATGAAAGAATGAGAATGAAATTCAATGAAATGAGAAGATTGAGTCATGAAGATGCTATAAAATGGAAAAGGGAAAATCAAGTGGATTGAGAAGTTATTAGAAATGGCCTAAGTACTATAAATTATAAAACACTTCCAAATATAAGTCTGATTCACCCTAAATTTGTAGTGCGTCATGATACCATGATATATATCTAGCTAGCTAGTTTGATTTGAGCAGAAAATATAAAATTAATTTTACACATAAAGGTAGTCATTTATATTAACTCATGATTTTATCAAATACCATTGAGATGACGGAAATTCATTGTTATTAAAATTACCTTCTGTTTTTCCAAGTCATTGAATTTATTATAATTTGTTATTACCTTCTGTTTTTCCAAGTCTTCCATCTTTTTATTTTTTTTACTAATAATATAGTTACGGAGAACAAACAGCTATTTAATTTCTATTTCAGTGTTATTAAAACATTTTAACATTCATATAATTTGGTTTTCAGGAAAGTGAGGTTTTGAAGGAAAGGTTGTTTTATTTTTGTTTGAAAAAAAAAAGGTTGTTTTTATTTTTTCTTACTAATTTTCCTTCACTATTCACTATCTACCAATTTGATAAGTAAATCATGGAAAAATCCTAGAAATTTATTACTTTCATGTAGATTATATATATATAATTTTGTGAGTATGTCTAATTAATTCAAATGAACTAAGTAGTAAAAACATGTCTTCAATATATTCAAAATTGATATAAATCCAGTGACTAAAAAATATACAATAGAGTCAAATTAAATTATAATTAAGTTAATATAACAACGTTGATTTTTATCATTTATTTTAACTTATTCTGATTTATTTCTTCGTTATTGCTAATATTTATTTGATAACACAACTCATGGTGTACTTTAAATTTGGTAGAGATCATTTTGATAATTTTCATTTTCACAATCAGTTAATATCATTTAATTTTAAAGATTTTTATAAAATATAATTTTCATAGTCAAACTTTATTGACAACCAAACATCTGCAATAAAATCATTTTTTTGGCAACCAAACATCTATAGAAAAATCAAACACACTATCAATGTTTCTAAAGTGAGTCAATATTTTGTTTATTTAAATCTACAAACGAAAAGACTTGTGCCTATTGCTTCTTAATGATTTGTATTGGTTTCGTTTCGTTAAATCACAAAGCTAGTCCAAATCAATTCAGCTCGCATCTGGATGAGGCTAAAGTAGAACGTAACCCAAAATGAAATGAAACCTATTAAAATTTGTCGTATTTTTTTCCCATCTTAAATCATACTCTATAAAAATCATTGATTTAATTTTTTGCTTAATCTTTCTCATCTCAAACTCTATAAAGTCAGTTATTTGACTTATATCATCTATATTTCAGAGGAAAAAAAAGAAGAAGCAAAAATGGTCCTATAACTAATGGGTGCTTTTGTCCCAGAAGTAAGAAGTATGAAGTATTCGGGTTGATAATTTTACTTCACAATTTTTACATCGAAACAATTTTGGAAATTTATTGGTCCAATTACGAATATAAATATTACTTGCGGACTAACAATCCAAAATTTAAACATAAACGTCCTGCAAGTAATGTTCACTTTTACAATTGGACCGAAAAAATCTCAAATTTGTTTTTTTTTAATAATTGTCTCAAAGTTGTCTTGATTTTATAAATTATAGAGTTAAATTGTCTTCTCGAACTTTTTTTGTCCCAATTTTCTCCTCAAACTCTACCATATAATCTTAATTCAAATCAAATATCAAGTTTTCAAATCCTCAAACTTAACCTTTAAACCAAAGATTTCGACGAATCCATCAAAATAATTTTGTAAAACCAAACGCCAATTGTCAAAATGGATCCATATACACCATAACTTCTCAAAATAAATAAAGGCTAACATCAATTTGATTTTCACACATCCTGCGATTTACATCCTTCAGGATTCTAGGGCAATGGTTCTGAGGATCCAGGATTAGTCGAGTGTAAACTTGTACACCTGGGTTATCAAAAAAAAAAAAATAATAATAATAAAAAGGGGGCTTCCGTTCAATTTATAAATTAAAGAAGAGCTACGGCACCGGGCACGGGATTACATTATTGTTAGATGCAATGGAGGGGCCGCCTGGTTGTTGAATAGTAAACATGTCATATCAGTTGGGCCCACCACGTGAAAAATACAACTATTACAAATCCACTTCTATTTCCCTCCTTCTACCCTTCGTCTTCCAGAAATTAATTAATACAGTATATTTTGGGCAAAATAATAATACTAATACTCATGTAACTTTAACATACCCGAAAATAGAACAACTGTAATTTTGATAATTTATTAATATCATTTATGTTTGAAGTTGTTATAATTTTAATTTTTTTCGTCAAAATTAAAATTAGTTTATGATTTTCTACGTAAGCAAATAAATTGAGGATTATAATTTTTAACATATTTGCTCTAATAGTAATTAGTAGGTAGGGAGAGAAATGAAAGAAAATAAGATGTTATTTTTCCTCCAACTAATTTGGTAAGGTGACGTGGTGGATTATCCCCGCGTGGGAGCCATAAAGACAAAAACCTCTAAATTATTTGCTTACGTTGCATTTTAAGGACACCAATTTAAATTTCAACAAACTCAAGACTACATTTATGAGTAAGAGGATTAAAATTACGACAACGTAAAACATAAATTATGTAAAGTAAAAGTACTTGCCGAAACTACGTATATCCCATTCTCACATCTCTGCCAAAATTAAAGGACTAAAATTAAATTTTCCCTCATATATTGCTACAACATACTACAATCACTAGTAATATTGAATTATTTTTATTTAATATAATAATGTATTACAATTTCATATTTTTTTAAAAAGAATATTAATATTTAATGGTGTAATGTACTATAAGTACTCTATAAAAATATGTAATAACTACATGATATTTATTTGTTTAGCTAAGATTAAATTTGTTATTTACAAACTTCATGGGAACTCTATCTTTTTATTATATATTGAATTAAATTTGTCAAGCATGTTTGTATAATCTAAGTGAAAATAATTTAAATTATGTTTAAATATATAATAATTTATGAAAAATTATGAATTAGAAAAAACTCCATGTGTTAATATTTCATTAGCAAACAAACCTATTATTATCATTTTATAAACTTACTACACTTGTTTGAAAATAATGAGTTGACCACAATAGGTTATTGCTAAATTTTTAAATTTATAAGGACTTTTATTTTCAATTTTGCAACTATACAGGGGTTATTGTCAATTTTTTAAGTGAATAATTTGATTTTCACATTTTCTTCCAACGAAAAAACGAATATATAGAGATATATTTGTACATTTTAATTGTGGAAAAAACTCGCACTTAGAGTGACTAAAAGACACTGCAAGCTCGGATGAAGAATGCATTTGACTTGTTAACTCGTGGCCCTTTTTTTTTTTAGTAAAAGTAACATATAGTTTTTTTTGGGCTTTTGGCAGTTTGCACCCTGGAATTATAGGATTTTAACACTTTGCACCTTAACTTAAAAGTTTTGGCACTTTGCACCCTAAAAATACAATTTAGTTGACAATTTGCACCCTAGTGTATGTTTTGAAGGAAAAATTCATTGATTGAAGGATATAATAGTTATTTTCGAATATTTTTGGCACTTTGCACCCTAAAAGTATAGATTTTGACACTTTGCACTATGAAATATAGAATATTGACACTTTGCACCCAAAAAATATAATTTCTGGCATTTTCAACCCCGACTTGATATGATAATCTAAATTATATAAATAACATGCAATATAATAATATCTTAGATATGTAAACGAGTATTTTATATATAAAGTGAATAATCTAGAGGATATTTGAAAATAAAATGAAGACAATGTCTATTTTTTAATCTAAATTTACTGAGAGAAAATGCTAAAATAAGTTATTATAATGTAAAATAAATTTAGAATAACAAGTTTATGATTGTTGTGCATAAAAATGACCATTTTATCTCTACATCGCCGACATTCATGAGTTTGTTTTTTTAAGAAAAATACATTAGGGTGCAAAATACAAATTATATTTTTAGGGTGCAAAGTGCCAAAAAATTTAAATCCGGGTGAAAATACTAATATTTTATAATTTTATGGTGCAAAATGCCAACATTCTATATTTTAAGGGTGCAAAATCTATATCGCAAGGTGCAAAGTGAATTTTTTTTGAAAATAACTATTCTACCATTTTACCAATGAATTTTCTCACTAAAACACACACTAGGGTGCAAAGTGCCAAATAAATTATATTTCTAGGGTGCAAAGTGTCAAAACCCTTTAATTCCAAGGTGCAAAATGCCAAAAACCCGTTTTTTACTTTTGCTAATTTGATATAATACAAGAACCACTAAAATTGTTTTTTGTTTTGTTAAATTATCATTATTAAAATCTAATAATACATACGTATAGTGATAACAACAAAATAATCACAAATTATAGTTACAATTTCGATGGTACTATTTAACTAAATATATTATGCGATTTTTGTTTGAATTAAAAAAAAAAAAAATAGAGCTACACCGACAACTCAAAGTTAGTTTTTGTTAACATTTGTAACAATTATGTTGTGGAAACCTCAATTTCTTATATCTTAATAAATACAAATAATAACAACTACTACTAAATATCTAATGGTCAGCTATTATAAAATATTACTCATTTTAACTTTTATATGGAAATTAGGCGCTAAAATTAAAATGGGCAAAGAATAATGGGATAAAAAAAATATTCAATTATGAAATGTATCCTTTTCAATTATTAGATTATGAAATATAGCTTTTAAATGATTATGGGAAAATTGCATATTTGCAACATTGATGCCCTGGATACTTAAATGCACATTTAATATGACAATTTAAATATTGGTTGCAATGTTCATATCATCGTCAAAATAATTGAACAAAAATCGACGGAATTGACCACGTGCACTACACGTGGGTGTTATCCCATCTTTTCGAGGAAAATTATCACATGATATAACATGAGGGACTCATTATTATTTTCCTCCAAAATATGAAACGACGTGATAAATTTTTCTCCAAAAGTTAGAGAAACGTGAAAAAAAATCTTCGAAAAGTCTAGAAAACTGCAACGTGCATCATTCCATTTGCATCCATTTAAAAATATTTGATTGTGTTGCTCCCAGGGCATATCGTCAACTGGTTGACCAACAATTCATAGGGCTTGCTCTAGCGGCAAGGGTGGGGGTTCGAATCCCATTTGGAACTTGGATGGAAGCATTTTCATGGGTCTGTCTAAGGGTAATTCGTGGTGAAGGCCTCTTTGTGCGCAGAGTGTACAACAGTATGGTGGGATCCCGAGACTTGGTGGAGGCACATCCTGCCATTTACTTCCTTCAGGGTTCTAGGACAATGGTTCTGAGGGTCCAGGATTAGTCTAGCTTAAGCTTGGACACCTGGGTTATCAAAAAAAAAATTTTATTTGACCATGGTATTAATATTCCTTAAATTGTAATACGAAATGTACATTTACACAGAGTGCCCTATGAAATTTTTCCGATAGTTACATTGTTATATCAATATCAGTAAATTTAAATAAGAAATTTCATTTAATTATAGTTAAATTACATAAAAAATTAGTTACCAAACACTAAGTACTTCTCATTTTATTTTTGCTCTTATTTTCTTTTTGAGATGTCTCAAAATATAACTATCTTTTTTTCTTAAAGAATAATAAAAGTTTACTTTTTCAATAAATTGTCTAAAAAATTCGTGCCAAACCTAAATGGAGCAAAAAATATGGGACGGGGGAGTATTAACTAGAAAAGTATTCGGACTAGTATAAATTGAACACACAAATTTGGCGTGATTGAATAAATATTGAGGAAATCAAATTAGCTGAAATTTTGAGCAGGAACAACTTTTTCCCCCTTGGATTCTTTCTCTCTTCTCCTCTCTCAAGTCACACACCAACTCTCTCTCTCCTCATAATAAACAAAAATTCGATCGTTCAATTTTTCCAATCACATTTTTCTCTTTTACGTCCCATCGTTCTTTTCTCTCTTTCACACACACACGCTTCTTCTTCCCCCAAAACCCTCTCCTTCTCACAAAAAAAAAAAAAAAAAAAAAATTAGGAACAGGAGCCAATCATAATCACACTGATTCAAAGCTCCAAATCAACACAAATGGATTCAGCTCCTGGTCCGGGAGAACCCGACCCAACCGGAACCGGAGGTAGCGGTGGAGCCGAGGGTCCATCATCAACCAGTGGCGGGTCGACCGAACCTGCCCCACCACTAAGCCGCTACGAATCACAAAAGCGTCGGGACTGGAACACTTTCCTACAGTACTTAAAAAACCACAAACCACCACTATCATTAGCCCGATGCAGCGGAGCTCACGTGATCGAGTTCTTAAAATACCTGGATCAGTTCGGGAAGACGAAAGTACACGTGACCGACTGCCCTTACTTCGGGCAGCCCAATCCACCTGCCCCTTGCGCCTGCCCGTCGAAACAGGCTTGGGGTAGCTTAGACGCAATCATCGGACGGCTGAGAGCGGCTTATGAAGAGAACGGGGGCAGACCGGAGTCAAACCCTTTTGGAGCTAAGGCGGTGAGGATATATTTAAGAGAAGTTAAAGAGTCTCAGGCTAAGGCTAGAGGTGTACCTTATGAGAAGAAGAAGCGAAAAAGGCCTTCTGCTGCTGCATCAAGTAGTACATCAACTGGTGGTGGTAGTGTCGGCGGCGGCGATGCGCCGGAGATGGGGTGAAATCAAATTACTACTGTATGAATTGTCTGCCACGTCAGCTACTTAATAAGTAAATATAGATTAGTATATAAATATATATATGTATACTCTATTGAACCTATATCGTTATTTCATTTCTTCATAATTGAAGTTTGAGATATATTTTTCTACTTAATAATTCAATCTAATTAATTATAAGTTGTTCATATACTCCAGGTTGGTTTTCTTTCTTTTGATTTAGACATTTCTACAACCGATCTTATATCCTTTTTCCAAATTTTTGTTAATAGATTAATTAATCACTAAATTCTAAATTCACATAAACTAATTAATACCCCTCACTGTTTTGACTTTCATAGATTAAGTTTTTGTGCAGAGTTTTAGCTAAGAATGTGAATTGTTTAAATGTCCTTAAAAATTAGTAATTGAGATTTGATGAAGCTAAAGCATTACTTTATATGATAGGATATTTTTCTGCAAAATAGTTTAATATTAGGAAACTGAATTCTCATTTTAGAACATTCTAGTACGATCCTATTTGATTATGTTTTGGCCTACTCTCCCGATTTCATAAAATTGAGTTAAAATTATCCCAAATGAAATATGAGCTTTCAGTTTTCATCTCTAAATCTAATAAGCCTCGGACCTATAAAACATAATATTTGATACCTACAATTAATTTTTTCTCTATAAAAAATCATATATATTGATTTGTCATTTATCACCTACTTTTTATTTCTTTTAAACCCCGACATTCAAACTCAATTTAAACGGTATTTCAACTTTTTCAAAATTATAAACTCAACATTTTTTATTATACACTTATCATGTACATTTTTTTTTCTTTCAAACCCTAACATTTAAATTCAATTAAAATGGTATTTTAAAACTACAAACCCAACCTTCAAATTTAATTTGAATCTAGTTTCAAAGGTTGAAACCATCGAATCCATTTTTTCAGAGTCATATAAAACCAAACCAAATATCAAACACGCTTCATGTCCTGTATAATTATTTGTACAAAAAAAAAAAAATATATTTTTACCTGTTTGATCATCAAATACTTTAGTAAACATGTGGTCAAATTATAGTGCGATTATAGGTCATGTTTGAGTATCAAATACTTTTGTAGAGATGTCAAAATTACAGTGCAATTTTGTAAATTCTAATGCAGTAAAACCGAATATTTGAATAAAAATTTCATATTAAAATTTTAAAGAGGATGGAATTAACTGATCACATAATGACCATGACCCAAAAGGATGAACTGACTTAATATTAATTTTGTAAGATACATATGTGTATGGGCAAATTGGTCCAATAGTTATCTGCAGAGTGGTAAAAAATAAATGTACATTTTTGTGGTGAATTCCTTATTTGCTTTATGTAGTATGTACTAAAAGTAGTACTGGTCAAGTTCTGATAATATTGGGGCTACCACCACTCCAGTCAGGGGAGGGGGGCATACATTTCACTCTACTCGTAGACCTGCACGTAGCATTCGTGCTGCACGTACGTACGTTCTGTGCCCTGATTGGATTTTGATTTGGAAAATGACTCCAGTATTGTATTACACGAATGCAAGGGTGTTGTTGCGTTAAAATTTTAGTAATTCAAGCGAAGTCTCGCTAAAGTCTCGCTAGAAACATCTATTCAATAAAATTCAGAATTTCTTTCAAATATATGAATTGGGTTACAGATTAAAAAATGCCACATAACTTTTAAGATGTTAGTTATTCTATAGATGCTGTATTCATCCAACATCGAAATGTAAATAATAGTATTCATTCCTATGAAAATGGGAATGACAAACAAGAGATACTGTTTCTCGAAATATGGACAAATGGGAGTTTAACTCCGAAAGAAACACGTCATGAAGCCTCTCGAAATTTGATTGATTTATTTATTCCCTTTTTACATAAGGAAGAAGAAAACTTACCTTTAGAGGACAATCAACACACGATTCCTTGATCTGCTTTTCACTAAACACACACATTTAGTCATAATATTGATTTCTAAAGTTTAGGGTATCTCTGAAATTGATTTCAGAAATAAATTGAGGTTTTAGAAAAAAAAAATTAGTTTTCTTATTACTGTTTGTATTAAATATTGATTTTTAGATGAAATAAATAGTAGATATACATTTTAGAAATAAACGCATACATTTTAAAGATAATAAACGAATAGAAATATAATATAAAAGAACAAACAATATTTAAGGAGTATGAACAAAATCAATAATTAATAAACAATTTAGGGTATCTCTGAAATTGATTTCAGAAAAAAAATTGAGGTTTTTTTTTTTCTAGAGTTAAAGAGAATTTTTTAAGAGGAGATCCTCTCTGAAAGATTTTTAAAAAGAACAAAAAAAAAAATCCCAAATTATAAGTATATTGAATAATGTAATTCAATTGAGGGTGACCAAATTAATACTATTATTTGAACCAAATTCGTTAGAGAGGAGACAATCAACTAAATTTCTAGTTTAATTGTGGGCAACCATCTATTTGTGTTAGTAGTGTAACTTTTTCTTAATTAGCAATCAACTAAAGTATATACTACAAGATTAGCTATGTGGTATATATATATATATATATATATATATATATATATATATATATGAGCTGTTATGTTAAACATATACCCCTATAATTTGAATATATAATTTCTGGAGAATTAGCGCACGATAGGTAGCTAGCATATATATGCACACCAGTATTTTGGCATTTGGAGATGCTGAAATTTAACAATTTGTATTACAGATCTTCTGGCTTAGTACTAGAAACAAGAATAAAAATAAGATATAAGCAGTGATGTTGTACTAATTAATAATTTAATAATACTATACATTATAGTATCTTCTAATAATTGTATCCCCCACTCATCATGGGTCCGAGGGATATTTAATCCACAATTAATTAATATCCACAATCAAATAGATATTACTATTACTTAGTGAGCATTAAGGAAGAGGAACAAAATTAATGGAAAAGAATTAAATAATTCATGGTGATTGTTGCTCTTAATATTTTATTAAAGAATAAAACTACCACCTCACAATGAAAGCGACCACCAGCCAACCCTTTGTTTTCCACTAGATCGATACTAGTCTAGTCTACAATTACAATAACATGCATATATTTATTTTGTCGAGGGAGTGACCAAAAATGATATGTCTAGTTCTTTGCAAATTATCCAATAATATTAATTGTTTTATTCTACAATGAAATTTTAGAATGCACTTGGTTTTATTTAAATCAAAATTAAATGCATGTTAAATTTTAATTATTTAATGGAGTAGGTCCAACTTGAAAACTTTGTTTGTGGAATATATGGAGCTCGATGAGATGATAAATTTCATATATTCTCTTGTTCACAACATGAATAATCTATTACTATATTATATATTATCCCTGAAATGTTTACTTATAATGACTTTAAGACAACTTAATAAATAAATACAAATATGATAATCCAAATTATAATAAAAGAAAGAGTTTGTACGCTACTACGCCCTATTTAGCTCAAGGTTGGAATATATTTTTTTATAATAAAAGAAAGAGTTTGTATAACCTATTTATATATGTACTATATATTTTCCCCATATTTTAACTGTCGACTACATTTTTGCATGTTTTCAGATGTAACCAACAACATTAATATTGTATTAAAGGTATCAGAGATATTGTTTAAACTTGGGTCCAATTGTAGCCCATACTCATGGAGCTACCTCATGGGCGTAGCTCCATGAAGTTGAGTGGGGTGCAAAGACCCCACTCAACTTTTGTATGGAAATGATACGTATAATATTTGTAAAAATTAAATATATTTTTCAATTGTTTTAAATGGACTCCCCTCACTAAAATTTATATGACAACGGGGTCATGTTTTATTAAAATATATTTATCTTTCACTAATAAATTTTTATGAATTAATATGTTAATAGTAAAAGACAAATCTCAATTTTTAGGATTGTGAGATATGGGTGTTCAACGAAACCGTAAAACCACCAAAATTGATCAATCAAATCCAAACCGATTGCAATTTATAGGAAGATTTGATGGGTTGGTCTTGGTAATCTTGAAAAAAATACCGTAAGTTATATCGGATTTATTTTATACTTTTTTCAAATAGCGTAACTGCATTCAACCGCTCTATATATAAATTATTATTTTTATATGCATTTAGTTAGTAGTCCTGATATCATGAAAATTAGAAACATGATTTAAATATATACTTTAACAAAAAAATTACTATTACGGTTGATAAAAATATACTCTCTTACATTATAATTGTATTGGAAAACATTAAACATTTATTAGTGCCATTGTTTTTCAAAGACTGTCTCCCTCCCAATATCACAAATGTTTTAAAATCGAACAACCAGTGCCAACCGGTACCGGTCAGTAAGCTTGATCGGCGGTACGGAATTTCTTTCATATTTTGGGCTATACAAGCTTTTAACTCTGACCCTGACCGGTACCGGTCAATAAGCTTAACCGGAGGTTCAAATTTTCTCTCATCTGTGCTTGGGTCTTTGTGCATTGAGGTGTTTTCATGGGCAATTATTGGGGCTGCTTTGAATTTTAGGTGGGTCATAACGTCTTGACTGAAGCTTTTTTGGGCCCACTGGAAGCCCTTTTGGTTGATTGACTAGTGCAACTGTGCAAGAATATATTAGTGCTATATTTACTGGAGTATATCTTTGTTATGAAAATGAAAAAAAGGTTATAAAGGAAAAAAATCTCAGTGATTATTTCTTATGGTAGTTTTATTTTTTCTAACTTGTTTATATAATTTTTTTGGGTATTTCTATTTTGTCCTTAGTGTTTTAATTATTTAACTTCTTTACTTATCTCATTTAAATAAATTTACTTCTACTTTTCCTATAAATAAATCCTTATTTTTTATACTTAAAATATTTATTGCAACAGATGCATAACTTATCTCCTGCTACGACCGAGCTTGTCCTCTTTCTAGTTGTGTCGAGGCTTTGAACGACCCTTGCAATGAGCAATATACACTTGCCTCCTCTCGAACGTACACTAAAATTACATCAATTAATGGCGTGATAACGGTTTGAATCTATCAAATTAGTTGTCATTTAACTATCAATTTTAACCATGTTCTAACTGTTAAAGCATACAATGAGATGAGAGTTCGTAATTATAAATGTAAAACTTTAAAATAAAAGCCAATTAAGCGAACAGTACCAAGCTATGAAGATAAAAATAAGTATATCAATATTTCAATTTTATATGGAGTTAGGACATCTCCTATGTTGGAGTGGGAAGCTGGATTTGGATTTGAAAGGGTGGATTTCATCAAGTTAAATGAAGAAAGGGGTTGACAAGGCAATTATGCCTTGATCAACCCATCCACCGCTTGAATCGGTGAGGCAACTCGCGGTGGATCACTCGCTGGGCAGGCGAGTGCTTTTTTTTTTTTAATTTTTGTTTTTATTTATAGTCGCCCAGCAGTCGACCAACATAGGAGATGCCCTTACAATCATCCTACACCGGTGGATTATATAGAATAGGAGTTGGATGATAAACTCATGTGCATAAGAGAACAAAAGTTATCTTCTCATATACACTTGTCGCTCATCCAACACCCCAATCATCATATAGTCTATATCCCATGAAGAAAAAAGATATATCATATATGAAACAGTTGTTTTGATTAAGTTAGACCTTTAAAATTATTTTTAGCCGGTAAAAAAATAATCAAGTTGTAATTATCACAGATTGATAGTTGTAATGATTATAATACATTGTAATTTATTTTGATGTAAATAAAAATAAATTGATAATAATTGTTTGGATTTGTGCATAGCACGGAAATAAAGTTGTTTCCTTTATATGGACTATACAATAAAAGGAATTATAAATGTAAACAATATTTAAAATAAAAGCCAAGCCACACCAAGCTATACTCAAAGCACAAAACAGCCCAAAAGGCCTAAACCCAACAAACATTCTGGTAGTATATGGGTTTAACAAAGAACCCAACATACATTACATTACATTACATACAAAACAAACCATCGGGATTTCCTAACAGAGAAGAAAAACAATGCCAATCCATCAGAACTACTCTTTCACTCCATAGAAATTCTCTCTTTATAAAGCCAATTACTGTACTATTTAAGCATTTCTTCATTGTGTTGCTCCATATCTCTCGAACATTCCTTCCTCTCCGCAGCTGTAATCGGTAAAGTCATTCTTTACTTCACCTCATATATTTCGAATCGGTCATTAACTGTTCTTAATTTCAAAGCTCGCCAATGATTTCATTATTCATCCACCAGCTCGTAGACATTGGTTTTGGTTTAATTATTTTTCTCATTTTTAGTGCTATTGTTGCTGTAGTGATATTGCATCCACCGATTTCGTCCAAATTAATTTTAGATTTAGAGAATTGCTACGATAATTTTGAGTTTCTCGAATTTTCGTTTTATTTTGTGATAATTCTGGTGATTTTGATGACAATTCTACGAGGCTTTTGCAGATTGTTGCACTATATGCTTCCTAGAAAGAGAGCAGGGGAAGGCGAGGCTGTGACCAAAGGTGATTCTATAAAGAGGCAGCGCGTCAGTTCCTCCTCCACAGATAACAGCAATACTAGTGAAGAGAATAGCAGTATCGACAGAAGAAGCTGCATCGAACAGACGATCACAGAGATGGCGTTTGATAATGGAAATCAACGTGATATCGATGAGGACCTCCACAGCCGGCAGCTCGCTGTGTATGGGCGAGAAACTATGAGGCGGCTTTTTGCATCAAATGTTCTTGTTTCTGGAATGCAAGGACTTGGAGTCGAGATTGGTACGAGTTTCTCCTCTCACAGTTAAATCCTGTAAATTTATGCGAGCTAGTTGTAAATCTGATTTGAGTGCAGTTAATGAAATAAAGGAGTATGCATATCTGATTCTATTTGTGTTTTTCATACGAAGTGGACATTTTGCATGTGGTTCGTTTGTATTATATATGTTGCTTTTAATTTAGTCATTGCTGCAATTATAGGTTACAGTATTTTAGATGATGAAGTGTTTGTAACTTGATCACCTCGAATTACTGATTTTTTCTTTTTCTTTTGTTGCCTATCATGGATTCTGAAGTATGATAGGAATAATAAGAGAAGAAATGCCATATCTTGTAGAATTACAAGTGCTGCATGACCAAGTCAATCCCCCTAGGTTTTAAGGCCCAGCACTAGATAGACTTTGTTATTGTTGGATAGTCTTTTTTAACAGTCCATGCTGTACAGTTTCTTCTACGTCATGTTTTTTTACAGTTAACTTCAACTTTGCCCTTCAAACCTTGAACGAGTGAATTTCTAGGCCAGTATTTGAGTTAAATGGTTTTATTCCAGCATAAAAATATTTCTCCTATTATTTAATAATCGAGATTGAATATCTGAATTTTGCAAATGCTGGCAGCTAAGAACCTTATTCTTGCTGGTGTAAAGTCTGTGACATTACATGATGAAGGGGCAGTTGAGTTGTGGGATATGTCCAGTAACTTTGTTTTCTCAGAAAAGGATCTGGGTAAGAACAGAGCACTCGCGTCTATTCAAAAGCTACAAGAGCTCAATAATGCAGTAGCCGTCTCAACTTTGACTACGAAATTGACCAAAGAAAAACTTTCTGATTTCCAGGTAATCTCTCCTTATCCCCAAACTACCACCTCCCCCTCCCAGTCTGCTAGCTTTAACATGCATAAGATGAAGTGTGCTGCTGCTTAATTTGACCCAATTTGCTTTTACTTTAACATGCGCAAGATGAAATGTATGATGTGATTATATGTTCCATGGGCAACGTATATGAATTTCCATTTCGAGAAGGATGTTCAAATTCGTGTTTGAGAAGTGACCAACACTTTTAACCTTTCTGGATGTATGTCCAAGAGAGTGTGAAACAGTTGTCCAATACATATAAATAATCATCTTGGGGATGTCCAAACATCTTAAGTTGCAACAACAAAAAATGTGAATAATTCTCTCTATTACCTTGAATCTGTAACACCATCTCACATATGTTTATTGGGAGAAAAGTATGGTTAATTTATAACCATTTGCGCCAGTTGACTTGTGCCTATATTTTATCAGGCCAAGGGTTCTATTAAAATATTTAGAATGGTCAGTGTCTGAACATGATAATTTACTTCTGTCGTAATTTTGCTACATTCAGCTCGTTTTGCACTATTATTGCTTTTAGCAAATTACATGATGTCTGATTAGTTATGGCAATTGATGTATGCAGGCTGTGGTTTTTACTGACATCAACTTAGAGACTGCAATTGAATTTGATGAATACTGTCACAATCACCACCCTCCTATTGCTTTCATTAAGACAGAAGTCAGAGGTCTATTTGGTAGTGCATTTTGTGATTTCGGACCTGAGTTCACCGTCTTTGATGTTGATGGTGAGGAACCTCACACTGGTATTATTGCATCTATCAGTAATGATAACCCTGCTCTAGTGTCATGTGTGGACGATGAAAGGCTTGAATTTCAGGATGGAGATCTGGTTGTGTTCTCAGAAATCCAGGGAATGACAGAACTCAATGATGGAAAGCCAAGAAAGATAAAAAATGCGCGCCCCTACTCATTCTCCCTTGATGAAGATACAACAAATTATGGTTCATATGAGAGAGGAGGTATTGTAACTCAGGTTAAGCAGCCCAAAGTGTTGAAATTCAAGCCTCTGAAGGAAGCAATCAAAGATCCTGGTGATTACCTTCTTTCTGATTTTTCTAAGTTTGATCGACCACCCCTTTTGCATCTGGCTTTCCAGTCATTAGATAAGTTTGTCTCGGAATTGGGACGCTTCCCCGTTGCGGGTTCTGAAGAAGATGCTCAAAGGTTGATCTCTATAATCAGTGACATAAATGAGAGCTCAGGCGATGGAAAAGTGGACGATATAAATCCAGAACTTTTGCGACACTTTGCCTTTGGTGCACGAGCTGTACTCAATCCCATGGCTGCCATGTTTGGTGGCATTGTTGGACAGGAGGTTGTGAAGGCATGTTCTGGGAAGTTTCATCCCCTTTTTCAGGTAGAAAATTATTTTCCTTGCATACTTGGACATTTTATGCACCTTAACTTCCTTTGTTCTTATTTTCCTCCTCCTCCTACTACGTCCCTATCTCACTTGTGGGTGGGATGGTCAGTAGCTAGTTGGGATCTTTGAACAGTCTGTCATCCTAGGTGCATGTCTTCTATTAATTTCGGATGGAGGTTAAAAACATCTAACAGAATAAAAATGTTGTATAATTGAGTCCACACAGTTGGGAAAAGATAGAGTTTTTATGAATGATACCATTACTTACTGCTTGTGGAACATACATTTTGGTCGCCTTTATGAGTTAAGTTGTGATGTGCATTGCGATTGGGAGATTTGTTTTCCCCTTACATATTTCTTCTTCATTTTGATGTACTTGCGGGTTCTTCATGAAAAACTGTTTTCCAGCGTTGGTGTAAACTTTGTCTAATGCATCTAAGCTTTTCTATTTTCATGTTTATGCAGTTTTTCTACTTTGACTCAGTAGAATCACTTCCTACCGAGCCGTTAGATCCCAGTGAATTCAGACCATTAAATAGCCGTTATGATGCCCAGATTTCAGTCTTTGGCTCTACAATTCAAAAGAAACTAGAAGATGCCAAAGTTTTTGTTGTTGGATCTGGTGCACTTGGCTGTGAGTTCCTGAAGAATTTAGCTTTAATGGGAGTTTCATGTGGAAAACATGGAAAACTGACTATAACTGATGATGATGTCATAGAGAAGAGTAACCTTAGCAGACAATTCCTCTTTCGAGATTGGAACATTGGGCAGGCCAAATCTACTGTTGCTGCTTCTGCTGTTTCGTTAATTAATCCTCTTCTCAACATAGAAGCTTTGCAGAATCGTGTTGGCCCTGAGACGGAGAATGTTTTTAATGATACCTTCTGGGAGAACCTGAATGTGGTAATTAATGCCCTTGACAATGTGAATGCCAGACTTTATGTTGACCAGAGATGCTTGTATTTTCAAAAACCACTTCTGGAGTCTGGAACCTTAGGTGCAAAATGCAACACTCAAATGGTTATTCCCCATCTGACAGAAAATTATGGGGCTTCGAGAGATCCCCCAGAGAAACAAGCACCTATGTGTACCGTGCACTCCTTCCCCCACAATATTGATCATTGCTTGACATGGGCCCGCTCCGAGTTTGAGGGTTTGCTTGAAAAAACTCCTGCAGAAGTAAATGCCTATCTTACTAATCCTAACGAGTATGCAGCTGCAATGAGAAAAGCGGGTGATGCTCAAGCCAGAGACAACTTAGAACGCGTAATTGAGTGCATTGACAGGGAACGGTGTGAATCATTCCAGGATTGTATTACATGGGCTCGTTTAAAGTAATTCTCGATATAATTTTTTTTTTTTCTGCTTCGGTGTGTTTAGCTACAAGCATCTCTCTTTCTACACATCTCTAACTTTACCTCACCCATTGGCAGGTTTGAAGATTATTTTGCAAACAGGGTGAAGCAGTTGACTTTCACCTTTCCTGAAGATGCTGCGACCAGTACTGGTGCACCTTTCTGGTCAGCTCCTAAGCGTTTTCCACGACCCCTGCAGTTTTTGGCCACTGATCCAAGCCATCTTCATTTCATTATGGCAGGATCCATATTACGTGCTGAGACATTTGGTATCCCTGTACCTGACTGGGCTAAGCACCCTAAGAAGATGGCCGAGGCTGTTGACAAAGTCATGGTTCCTGATTTTCAACCAAATAAAGATGCCAAAATTGTTACTGATGAGAAGGCTACCAGTCTTGCTACTGCATCTGTAGATGATGCTGCAGTTATTAATGAATTAATTATGAAGCTGGAGCAATGTCGGAAGTCTCTACCACCAAACTTCATGATGAAACCAATTCAATTTGAAAAGGTTCGTATCTTGTTTCTTAAAGCTAAGATGACATTGTATCTACACTAAATCTTACCCAGTAGGCCCTTTGGTTTACTATCTTTCTTATTCGTTGCTAATGTTGATCCACTATAAAGGTGCATCTGTGTTGCATGGTTCAGTAACAATTTGATGGATAAAAGTTATAAATTATACTTTCATTTTATTTCTACAAAACATGACCTTCAGGCTTCATATTTGATTGCGTTAATATATTTTTGGAGCCCTTCGGGAGTGACTGTTTGGCCTCAAAACTTTTTAAGAACTGGGCTGAATTAAGGCATAACCTACGTTATGAAATTCAAATCTACTTTGTTTCTTACATTAGATTGACTAAAGATCTGATCATCTAAACCATGTATATGTGCAGGATGATGACACGAATTACCACATGGATCTAATAGCTGCACTTGCAAACATGAGGGCGAGAAATTACAGTATTCCCGAAGTCGATAAGCTGAAAGCCAAATTCATTGCTGGAAGGATTATACCGGCAATTGCAACATCCACAGCAATGGCCACCGGTTTAGTGTGCCTAGAGCTTTACAAAGTCATTGAGGGATCACACAAATTAGAAGACTATCGTAACTCATTTGCTAACTTGGCTCTACCGTTATTCTCCATAGCTGAACCCGTGCCTCCTAAGGTTATCAAGCACCGGAACATGAGCTGGACCTTTTGGGATCGATGGATCATAAAAAACAATCCTACCTTGAGAGAACTGCTCCAGTGGATTGCAGACAAGGGGCTCAATGCCTACAGCATTTCTTTTGGAAGTTGCTTGCTTTATAGCAGCATGATTCCTAGACACAAAGAACGAATGGACAAAAAAATAGTCGATTTAGCTAGAGATGTGGCCAAGGTAGAGCTTCCATCTTACCGGAACCACTTGGATGTTGTTGCGGTATGTGAGGATGATGAAGATAATGATGTCGATATTCCCCAGATATCTGTTTATTTCCGTTAAATATTTGCCTCATTATGTAAGAAGTTCATAAAATGTTCTGTTTCATATTTTGGAATAATTGAAGCACTCAAAAAGTGAAAATGTACGATGTTTGCTTGTAATTTTATCGTTCATCTTCTTCGGGTTACCATGTCTTCATAAGTCAAGTAAGAAGCAATCATGGTATTGAAAATTGGGTGTAATGTGCATGATGCTTATAAGTTCGTCAAAAGTTATTTTATGGCTATTGTTGTACAACTTTTAATTCTATCATTCTAATTAAGAATTATATAATTTTTAGTTTGTGATAAAGACATCATGATTTTTTGGTTGCATGCATTGTCTGTTAATACGGAAAGGAGTTTACACTCATATACTCGATACGTTTGGACGTTGGATGTGGAAAAGCAAATAATAGCTAGGTTGATCTTTCGGGTTTACACCAGTAAGGGTTGATGTTTGGTAATTTAGATGGATGGAAATAGGGTTAAACGCAATCGAACAAAACACATTATGTAAATTTTACGCGAAAGTGTGTTTGAATTTGACTTGACTTTTGAGTGAATTGAATTCTGTTTTTGATCGACCGAGTTCAAGTTTATAGACTTTGATTTGATTTTTTGAATGGATTTAATTCGATTTTCAATTGATGATGAGTTCAACTCGAAGATATGCATTTTTACATATATTTTATCTTATCGAATTGAACTCGTATTTTATCTTACAAAGTTAAGTCAAATAATAAATGTTTTTATTGCTACTAGGAAAATGCACGTGCGTTGTACGTGTCCAGTAAATTTCATGGGTATTATTTTTTGTAAAGAGTAAAATTAATTTTATTATATCATAATCGAGAGCAAATTAACCCGTTTTGCACCTATTTAATTCATTAGTTTTATTCATTTTTCATCGGTTTAACATGTTTTTTTTTTCGTTACCCGTTTAATTTTTTTTACTGTTTTACCCCCTTTTCTGATTGGTTATAACTTATTTTCACTGATCGTACGATTTTGTCGTTTTATTTTTTCCGTTTGAAAACATTTTTCTATCGCTTTCACCTTATTTTGTCGGTTAAACTCTTATTTTTTTTATTGATTTCACTCGTTTTTATCATACTAACTCGTTTTCACATATTTTGCACATTTTTTTCATTGATTTCATATGTTCTTTTCACATTTATTGACTTTATTTATTTTTTCACCGATTTGACCTACTTTTCATTGATGTTGTCGTTTCACCGCTTTCATTATTTTTTCACGAATGTCAACCGAAATATTTCGTCGATTTCACATATATTTATCGATTTTAAAGGCTTTTTTTTACCCGTTTCACCCAAATTTAACCAACTTCGCCAGTGATCGCAAATTTCACATTGATTTCACATGTTTTCAATCATTTTATAATTTTTTTTTTATCAATTTCATAAAATTTGATCGATTTCACCCTTTCCCTCAAATTTCACCCCTTTTTCATGAAAATAATTCCAAGAAAATTCGAGGTTATGTATGTCTTGATATTGTTAAATATTTTTTATATTCTCCTATTCTAGCCAAAGTAAAATTACACAATAACTAAGTCATAAGTATTTTTATTCTCTCATAGTAAAATGATATTGAATTTTAAATTTTTATTTAAGAGAATTTTATTTTAATTTTTTATATTTAGAATGTTTATGACTTATTTGTATTAAATATTTAAACTAATACTTTCTTACTTAAAATAAATATTGATGCTAAAATATATTTTAGGGACTACTTAAAATAATAGTATTTTTTCTATGGTTCGTTTTTATCTATTATAAGAGAAGAAGATTAAAATAACAAATATTGATGTAAGAAAGAATTTATCAAATTTAGGTGTTTATGTAGGAGATAAATATAACAAGACTTCATATCTATTTATACATCTTCAATTACTTTTACAAATTAACCATTGAGTTAAATATTACTTTACAATTTAACTAAGAATATTTTAGTCCATACAAAAAAGTAAGAAATATTCATGCTTTTATAATAGTCCAGATAAAATTATCAAATAATGGGATGTTCTTGAAGCATAACTTATTTAATAATTATGAAAAAGGACATAAATCATTTTAAAGGACTAAATGCACGATATTCCTCAATATTATGGGAAACCCTTAGAAAACTCTCCCGTGATTATTGCATCAAATTTTCTTGTACTTTTAGAATCTTTGTATAGAATCCCCTCTACATTTACTTTTTTTTTATTTATTTTTTATTTTTTTATATATAGGAGTGTGCACAAATTTTCCTTATACTTTTTAACTTTAGCACAAAATTCTCTTTTACTTTTTAATTTTTGCATATAAACCCATTGTATTTTTTTTTGTTTTAGAACGACATATCATTTTTATTTGAAATCTAGGGGTAATTTAGGTATATCAACTAAATTTTAACTGTGTTAGACAACTAACAGAATGAGGGGAGAGTCCGAAAGTACAAGACGATGCGGTGCAATAAAAACTTCACAAGGGAGATTTGTTCACATTTCCACGGGATCGTGCATTTCCCCCATTTTTACATAACTAGAAAAGTGCACGTACATTGTAAGTGTTTAGCAAATTTAATGGGTAGTTTTTAATTAGAATAAATTAATTTTATTATGGGGTAATAAAATAGATCAAATGAACCCCTTTCACCATTTAACTCTTCAGTTTAATTCATTTTTTTATTGGTTTAACTTGTTATTCAGCCGATTTCAATCATTCATGCCAGTTTAATGTTTTTTTTACCGTTTTACCCATTTTTTTAATCAGTTATAACCTATTTTCATTGTTTTTTACGATTTCGTCGATTACTTCTGTTTTTTCCTTTTATAACATTTTTCTACCGTTTCACCCCATTTTTGTCGGTTAAACTTCTTTTTTATTGATCTCACTCGTTTTTATTAGTTTAACTCGTTTTTACCTATTTCGCACATTATTCACATGTTCTTCTCACCAATTTCACATGAACTTTAATTGATTTCATATGTTTTTCATTTGTTTCTCACTGATGTCATCGTTTCACCGATTTCATTCATTTTCACAAATTTCACCCGAATTTTCATAGATTTTACATTTCAGGGGCATTTTTTTATCTTACCGTTTCACAAAATTCACTAGTGTTCACCAACTTCATTGATTTCATATGTTTTCAACGATTTCATGGATTTTTTTTATCGATTCCACAAAATTTCATCGATTTCACCATTTTTCACTGATTTCACGTAAATAATTCCATAAAATTCGAGGTTATGCATGTCTTGATATAATTGAATATTCTTTATATTTTACTATTTTAGTCAAAGTAAAAATACGTACTTTGCCAAGTCATAATTATTTTTTATTCATTCCTAGATAAGATACGATTTAATTTTAAATTTTTATTTAACATAAGGATATTTAAGAGAATTTAGTTTTAACTTTTTGTATTATACTATTTATGACTTATGTTGTACTAAATCTGTAAGTTAAGTTTTTCTTAAATGCATATTGATGCTAAAATAATATATATATATATATATATATATATATATATATATATATATATATATATATATATATATATATATATATATATATATATATATATATATATATATTGGAGCTTTTTAATATAGTAATTTTTTTTTATGGTTCGTTAAGATTAAAATTATAAAAAGTGATGTACAAGATAATTTATAAATTTTAGGAATTTATGTGGAGATAAATATAATAAGATTTTATGTCTAATTATACCTCTTTAATTACTTTCATATGTTTGCCATTTTATTAAATATCATTTTAAAACTTAACCTTAATTTTTTGCAATCAACTCACATTGTACTTCAGTACTTGAACAACGAAAGCATAACGCTACCCTTAACTTAATTTAATAGTTAATATCAACTCATTTTACATAACGTATATTCATTTCTATATATGGTTTCATCTATATCTTCTCTATCTTGTCTCCCAAATTTGGGCATACATTTAAGAAGGGGCAAATGGGATTGCATTTAATAACTAACATATACTTCCTCTGTTCCACTTTATGTGTCGTTTTAGGTGTTTTCACACATATTAAGGCACCTACTAAATTGCCTCAATCGTAGGGAAAAAATAAATGATATTCCTAAAATACCCTTACATTCTCTATCTTACTTTTTCTCTTAAAGAGAGAGTTTTAGATACATTAAATAAGGGCAAAATGGGAAAATATGTAATTAATAGTGCATTGAAATTCTAAAGTGACAAATAATTTGGGACAAAAAAATTTCTCTAAAACGACACATAAATTGGGACAGAGGGAGTACTACTTGAAGCGCTAATATGATAAAAATTGTAGTGAAAAAATTAACTTACTCACACTTCTTTCAAATATTCTGGGCCTGTTTGTTTAGCGTTTTTCAAAATAATTTTGTGTTTGAGAAATGCCAAACAAACATGTTTTCTATCTTTTTAAATAAATTTTTCATCTTCCAATTTTTTCAAACTATTTTCTCAAAATGAAACAAAGAACAATTTTCTTAATTCTAAACAAAACCTATACAAAACTCTATTTCGATTTTCAGACATAAAGTAACTTATATTTTACACAATTTACCTCACATAACAAACGTGATTTAACATAAAGTCTTAAACATCTTACACATCCAAACAAACAAACAAACAAGCCCTCTAATTTTCGTGTGAATTCTAATAAGGCACTTTCTCTACACTACAACTATATAATGGGAATATATATAACCCCTACCCTGTAGAGAAGAGAAGAATAAGAAGACAAAGAAGAGAAGACCACATTTCAAATCTATAGCCTGCAACTGCAATGCATCACCATCAATATCATCTTCACCTCCTCTCTCTCTCTCTCTCTATCTCTATCTCTCTCCAAATGGTGGTGTATGTGTATGCAGGCTATAACTATGAGTAAAAATAATCCCCAATTCGAAGTCATGTCTACTTCAATTGAAAATGAAGGGAACGAATCAAAAACTCCCAATCTATCCAAATCAAAATTGGCAAATCTCATCCGCCATTACTCCTTCAACATACCCACTTCCTCTATGCGTCTAAAGCTCAAAGACCGCTCCAAAACCAATCAAATCCACGCCTTCACCCCTTCCGAAATCACCGCCGCCACCAAGGACCACCACCAAAAAGTATCCACTTCCGAGAGTCTCCTACCATGTGGGACTCCAACAACTGATTCCCTCGAACCCCCCATTGACCCTTTTCTGAAATCCGTTGACTTTGTTGATTCATTGGCCCAACTGTACAGAAAGGTGGAAAAAAGTGTTGATAATAATAAGTGTTCGGTGTATTTGGAGCAGTATGCAAAGTTGTGTAGCATTGGGGATCCGAAATTGCTACGAAAATGCCTGCAATCAGCACGGGTGCACGCGATTGATGTGCACTCTAAGGTAGTTTTATCAGCTTGGTTGAGGTATGAGAGGAGAGAAGATGAACTTGTGGGTAAATCTACCCTTGATTGTATTGGTAGAAATCTCGAGTGTCAAAACTCTGCTTTGGTCAATGGTTATGATCCAAATTCTGTTTTTGAAAATTGTCAATGTTGTAATGATGTTGTAACCTCTGATTGTGTCGAAATCTCAGCAGGGAATCTTGGATTATCGAGTTTTGACGAAGGCGACAATGATGACAATGTTTGTTTCTCCATTGGTGATGAAAAGATCCTTTGTGATCGAGGTAAAATAGCCTCTCTTTCTAGACCGTTGAAAACAATGTTGTATGGTAATTTCATGGAATCCATAGACAATGTCATAGATTTTTCGAATATTGGGATATCCGTAGAGGGAATGAGAGGAGTGAGGTTGTTTAGTGAATCTAGAAGATTAGATTCATGTTCGCCTAATATAGTTTTGGAAATTCTTTCATTTTCCAATCGGTTTTGTTGTGAGGAAATGAAGTGTGCTTGTGATAATTATTTATCTTTACTCGTTTCTAGTATCGACGAAGCATTGGTCCTTATCGATTACGCTTTAGAGGAGAGAGCATATCTTTTATCAGCCTCGTGTTTACAAATGATTCTTAGAGAGCTTCCTAAATATTTACATACCTTAGAAGTTATGAACATCTTCTCTAGTTATGAGGCTCGAGAGAGATTAGCTTTGGCCGGCCATGCTTCTTTTGTATTATACTATTTCCTTAGTCAAGTTTCTATGGAAGTTAATATGAAATCGGACATGACTTTAATGTTGTTGGAAAGATTAAGAGAATCGGCAAATGAGACATGGGAGAAGGCTTTAGCATCGCATTTATTAGGTTGTGTGTTTCTTGAAAGAAAGGAATATAAAGATGCTCATATATTTTTCGAAGCTGCAGTTGAAATGGGCCATGTTTATTCGATAGTAGGAGCTGCACGTGCTAAATATAGGCAAGGACAAATATTGTTGGCTTATGATTTGATCAATTCGACTATAGCCAATCACATTCCCGTAGGTTGGATGTATCAAGAACGATCTTTGTACAATTTGGGTAGCAAGAAGATATTAGATCTAAACAAGGCTACTAAATTAGATCCCACTCTTTCTTTTCCATATAAATATAGAGCTGTTGCTTTGATCCAAGAGAACCAAATTGAGGCAGCCATTTTAGAAATAAACAGAATTCTTGGCTTTAAGGTTTCTCCGGACTCTCTTGAACTTCGTGCTTGGTTCCATATTGTTAAGGAGGATTATGGTGCTGCTATAAGGGATATTCGAGCTTTGCTAACGTTAGAACCGAGTTACTTGATGTTGAACAAGAAAGTGAGGGGAGACCATTTGGTTGAACTTCTTAGTCAACATGTTGACCGGTGGAGTCCAGCAGATTGTTGGATGCAACTCTATGATCGATGGTCTTCCGTTGATGATATTGGCTCATTGGCTGTTATCCATCAAATGCTCGTAAATGATCCCGGAAAGAGCATTCTTCGGTTCCGGCAATCTCTTCTTCTCTTACGGTAATAATTATATGTTTTTGTTTATAGAATTTACCTCTCATGCTCTTGTAGATATGTAAAATAGTCGTTGTAAATATGCTTTTATTTAGTTTAATTTTGAAAAATTATTTCGGCGGAAGCAATTATTTCAACATAAAAAGACTAACTCAGATTTATAAAATTTGGGACCCTTGTAGAGAGGTATTCTAGAAATGCCTATGATCTTTTAGACTAAACTACCTAACATTTATATTCATCTTCTGTAGGTTAAACTGTCAAAAAGCTGCTATGCGTAGTTTGCGATTGGCTCGAAACCATTCTAGTTCCAATTACGAAAAACTTGTATACGAAGGATGGATTTTGTACGACACTGGCTATCGTGAAGAGGCACT
Source organism: Penstemon barbatus (assembly GCA_003313485.2). NCBI lineage: Eukaryota > Viridiplantae > Streptophyta > Magnoliopsida > Lamiales > Plantaginaceae > Penstemon > Penstemon barbatus. The sequence continues at coordinate 7,597,112 of CM064877.1, read as the reverse complement.
TTCCAAAGCCGAGGAATCCATTTCTATCCAAAGGTCTTTTGAAGCTTTCTTCCTTAAAGCATATATCCTGGCCGATACTTATCTAAATCCCGAATCCGCAACTTATGTCGTAGAACTCTTGGAGGAAGCACTTAAATGCCCTTCAGATGGTCTGCGTAAAGGACAAGTAAGTCTTTTTGCACTGAAGTTGTGCCAATACCTCTCTCTCCTCTTACTAATTTTAACTAAAAATAAGCCTCTTCTTTTACTTTTTTCAGGCACTAAATAATTTAGGAAGCATTTATGTGGATTGTGGGAAGCTCGATATGGCTGCAGATTGCTATGTTAACGCCCTTAAAATAAAGCACACTCGAGCTCATCAAGGGTTGGCTCGAGTTTATCATCTTAAAAACGAATCAAAAGCTGCGTATGATGAGATGACAAAGCTTATTGAAAAGGCACAAAACAAAGCTTCGGCTTATGAGAAACGGTCGGAGTATTGTTGTGAACGGGACTTGGCCAATAACGATCTTTCTATGGCAACACAATTTGATCCAACGAGGACTTATCCTTATAGATACAGAGCTGCAGGTAATTTTAAACTATTTCGTAATCAATGGTTAAATAAGTTTTGTTAAATTTGTTTTTAATTTTGCCATTTGAGTTGGCCAGTTTTTATGGATGATCAAAGAGAAACTGAAGCAGTAGAGGAGCTAACGAGAGCTATATGTTTCAAGCCTGATTTGCAAATGCTCAATTTACGAGCAGCATTCCATGAGTCGATGGGCGATTTGAGCTCTGCTTTGAGAGACTGTGAGGCTGCTCTTTGCTTGGATCCCGGCCACAAAGATACACTCGATTTGTATAACCGAGCTAGAACACAAGCTACATGAGTGAGGTAATTTTCATTTCCCTCTAACCGATGCATATAACTTGTGGGACAGGTATTTTTTTTTCTTATGAATATTTTTTTAATTACTATTATTTTTTTATATAAAATATTAATGAAGATTAAAATTCTTCAGCGGAACATGTTGGAGATGGAATAGGTTTCCAAAAATGGAGTTAAATACCATGGAATGGATTGTATATACATTTTCATGATAATGGTGGAGAAATTTGATGAAGTTACATTGATGGTGAGGCCAATTAAGGACCAAATTTGGGAAGAGATAATTGGTGAAGTACTGAACAGTCACATTGAAGATTCAAATTGAGATATTTTGGAGTATTTATTTGAGAAAATGGCAGTTTTTCTGATAATGTATAATTAGTTTGATAATTTGTGTAAATGCAGTTTTTTCTTTTTCTTTTTCTTTCATGTTCTTATAATTGTTTTTTATTTACTTTTGAAATAGTATAACATTTATGACTTATATGATTGTAAAAGTGTTTCAAATAATAATATTGTAAAAGGAAAAATCAGATTTTATTTCAAAAATTGGTCACGTGAAAGTATATAATTGTTAGGTTGGTTATTTGTCTTTGAGAGAGACAAAATAATTAAATTGCGAATGTTGAAAGAAAATATATTGTTTTCACATGCAAATATAATTCTTTTTAACTTGGATCTTTGTTTTACTAGTAAATCTGTAAATGACAATTTATGCACATTGAAGAACATTAAATGTTAACCTATTGAAATTAATGAATGAAATACTCCACTACTATTCATATTTCATAAAAAAATATTATTAAAATCCGCAAAGAAATACAGAATGCATGGAACGCGAACGAACGTAACGGGTTGCATTTGTTTGTGCGGATTTCCAATGTGGGTTTCAAGGGTCGGGTCAAAGTTGGTCCAACTTCCATCCGACCAAATATATGAAAATTATTAAAACTTGAGATAGACGATATAATTTTTACTGCTTTTTTTATTCATCTATCACTTACAATTAATTGATTACAAATATTACTAATAGTTAATTGGACAATTTTTCAGCACATAATAAGCTCTAGAAATATTTATTATATTAAGAGTGAGTTATTTTTGGAATTATTCCACGTACAATTTATACTTTGTAAGAAATTACATGCAATAAGATTTTCAATGTGGTAGACCAATAATTTCTTAACATATCCACACAAAAATTATGTCACTAACATTTTATTTTTAAAGATGAGATTATAACTTACCATTATGTAATGCAAAAACATAAATTTTGCGTCCTGTGCCTAACTAATCGAATAGCTGATAGCATATGATATTACAACTAATTAAAAAAGCACTTGAAAAAAAGAAAAAAGAAAAAAAGCTGACACCACCACCCGCCAAACCCAAACCCCCACCGCTTTTCCAGCTTTTTCCCTGATCCGTTCCCACAATATATTCTTTAAACAAAAAAAAAAATATTAAACCAGATAAACACCCGACAATCTATCTATCCATCTAACAAAAATTCTGTAATTATCGGCCGAATTATAATTCAACTGTTCTTCTGTATAGAAAATAAATTTCTTCAATGTGGCTTAGACGAACCAAATCAAGGGTTCAAATCCACAGCGCCCCTTCCCCTAAATTCGCCTGTTCATCTTTCAAGGATATCCATTCCCTCCTCTCCGACGAAGAACCCGGCGGCGCAGCCTCCGCCTCTTCCTCACACACCCTTGAATCCCCCAGAAAACCCCCCATCTTCCACCGCATCCGCAGCGTCAATTCCCTCAACCGTTTACAGGGAAATGATTCCGAAACCGAAACCGAGCCGGAAATTCGGATTCCGGGTACGGAACAAACGGTAGTAATATTCTTCACGAGCCTCGGCATCGTCCGCCGCACCTTCGAGGACTGCAAGACCGTCCGTACGATCCTCCGCGCCTTCCGCGTTTCAATCGACGAACGAGATCTGTCGATGGATTCACGGTTCATGAACGAGCTGCAAAGGATTATGAACCAGCCTGAAAAGTCGAAATTGACCCTCCCCAGGGTATTTATCGGGGGAAGGTACGTAGGTGGAGCGGAGGAGGTGCGGCGCCTGCACGAGAGCGGCGAACTGAAGAAATACATCAAGGGGCTGGCGGCTGCGCAGGCGGGCACGTGCGAGGCGTGTGGCGGATATCGGTTTATCCTCTGTGGAGAGTGCAATGGAAGCCATAAGTGCTATAAAGATAAATGTGGGTTCAGGAGTTGTACCTCGTGCAATGAGAATGGTCTCGTAAAGTGCCCCTCTTGTTCTTGTGCGCCCTTCTGAATTACTGTACTAATAATAATATTTGCAATTAGTAGTAGTAGTGTTTTAGGATTTTACACAGTTGAACTAGTAGGGAATGTGACATGTAAGAGCACCTAAGCTGAAAGCTGATTAATTACTACTAGTACTAGTAGTTTTTACTGTGAGATGTCATTTGGCTGATTTTAATGAGGTAACTTTCTGTTTATTTTGAAATGATGGTTTATACTCTATAGTAAAGTAATTTGGTTGCCAAAAGAGGAAAGAAAAAAAAAAAAAGGGGAAATTATATCATATACTTGGTGTTATTACATTTCAAATTTGGTTTTCTGTTATGCAGCTAAAGATGATGCATAACAGAAGAAAACCATTGGTTTTGTTTAGTTCTGATTTTATCCTTGATTGATCATTTAAGCTTATTAATAATATTGAGGCAGGTTAATTGATTCAGAGAATAAATCTACACAATTATTTGGTTTGATTGAGTATTTAATACTGTTTCTATTTGTATTTGGCATTCACTACATCCCACATGGAGATTGGAGAGTTATTAGACCATGTTGCATAAGATTTCTTACAGAGAAACACACAACAAGACATGAGCCTCTTGCTTGGTAGCTGACTATGTATATATATTTTCTATTTCCTTAAATAAGGAACATGTTGGGGTGGGAGGAGGATGGCGCCATAGCTGAATCTAAGATCATTGTTTGAAGGATGAATTCCCCCGAAGCCCATCTGTTTGGCTGTGGCGGATCGAGGTGGTGGTGCTAGCGGTTGATCACATGGTAGAGGAGGCAAGTGATGGTGATGGCGATGGATCATGAGGAAACTGGTGGCGGCTGCGGCTGTGGAAACATGTAATACTAGGAGGGAGGACGGACAATAGATTGTGAGAGGGTGGTGAAATTATACTACTCCTATCCTATATTATATCGCAATTCACTATTTTATTAATTATAATTTTTTATGGTATATTCAAATTAAGAATTACTATATCCTAAGTGTACTCAAGTTGTATGAATTTGGGCAAATGCCCTCCCCAAAAATGTTAATTAGAAACATGTTCTACTGTTGTCTCAGATCCTATTCAAACAAGAAGATTCCATTAATCGCATCTTATTAAAAAGTATATTTAAGGATTTCACAGGGAAACCCGATTTTGGTTGCGATGAAGTATACAAATGGTACATTGAATTTAAGGAGTATTAAGTAATATCTTCTTAGATTTATGAAACCCGTTCCTTCATTCACTTCAATTCTATATTCTTTCGATTCATCCTTTATTAGAACAAATAAAGTACATAGATTGGATTTGAGTAGAATTCAAAAATCCAAGTGGATCTTTTTTAATTAAACCCAATCATACAAAGCCCACTGAAACTGCATTAACCCACACCAGCTCAAGAAAACGGCAGTTGCTGCCCATATGATAATTGGGCTAGGCCTTCAGTTTAGAATACTGGACAGATGGGAAGATTAATTAAACTTGCTTTGTAAATTGATCAAAATTTGCAATTGCTTTAGCCCAAAACATCCGAAACGATTCTTGAATCAATGAAAATAAAATATAATTTCGAAACTTTTTATCTGACTTAAGACTCTTTTATCTTTCATAATTCAGTAACTTTTTTATAATTTCTCCTGATATTGCCGAAATGTTTTCTAATTTTTTTTTTTTTGAATCCATAGTTTTGGTGCGCCTTATATTTTTTTATCTTTTACTCTTTGGTCAATAAGTGTGCCAAGTTACAATTTGGAATTTTGCATAAAAAAATAAAAATAAAAAAAGCTTCTTAGTGGTGTAAGGCTTTATTTTAATAATGATGATGATGCTTATAAGAGTAGTAGTACAGATTAAGTTCATCATTTCAATTATTATAATGATAATGATGTTTAAGCTTAGTAGGAGTATAATTCTTACTTTATGAACCTGCATGCTAAGTGGTGGACCATTAAATTATGATAATGCAACATTTACGGTAACTTTACCCAATTAGCCAAAAACAAACTGCAATTATATTTTAGAATAATATTTTAGTTTTGGGGTGTAAAAATAAAAAAGGAATGGATCTACCAAACAAATACACACACACATATTAGTATATATAATAACTATGTTTATTATTAAAAGGAATGGCACCCAGTGCGCATTGACTTGACATGCTCAGAATTGATCACATGAATGCATGTGAATGTGATGTTTATTCAGCTCAGCTCAGCTCAGCTCAGCTTTGCTTGCATATTGGAAAAGTCAGTTTAAGCTGCTACACTGCACTACAGGCTACAGCATGTTTACTTTAGGCAAAATATAATAGGACTGGAGTATTAATTAATCTAGACAACAATACCCAACCCAAGTTCGATCAATAATTTGCACAAATTCATATCCATCTCCAATTGATATTGATTCACTTCATATTCTATTAAATTTTTCAAACACCGTTGGATGATTAGATTTTGAAATAAATAAAAGATTCAGACTCATTAAACTCAATTTTAATAAAAATAAATAAACAATTTGAAATCTCAAGCTTAAAGTTATTTAAGACATAAAGCCTAAAATTGTTCTTCAAATGTGCTTTTAAGATAACACAAATAAGAGTGGCTCCTACTTTGGGCCCCATGAACTAGCCATAATAGAGACATAAATACCTTTGAATATTCAAACATTATAGTCCATCAATCATCACACAATCTTCCATTTTTGTTTCTGTTTCCAACTCTATATTCTAATGTCAAGCGGGCCAAATTGACTAACTCTCGCACTCATACTATAAAAAATACTGTAAATGTGAAGAAATTAAACCAATTACAAGTTTGTCTCAATGTCAGACTATGTCATATTTAATTTGCACAAAATTTATATATATATATTGAAATAAAACACCATGGTTTATCCTACATATGTTAATGTGGGCTAGAAGACATACATATACCGAAACTAACGTTTATACTATTTTAATAGTAATTTCTTATGGGGATTCAAACATGCATTTTTATTTTACAGCGCCCTACCTAGATAAAAGAGCTTGAAAATTTCTAGATCACAAGAAATAAGATGAAGAGACTTACTACCTAGCTTGCAGTATTCATATTTTGTTGAATGAACGAGTCAAAGTTGATACAATTTCGGAAAATTGTGGCCGTTTTGAGGGGCAATTGTTCCAGCATTTTATCATCAGCGATCTCAGGATTTGAGGGCAGTTCTCAGGAATTTCAGGTCTAAGTCCACACGCAGCTATCCCAACTGCAGCTTGCACTGGTGAATAAGCGGAATAAGCAATTTCACCTGTCACCATTTCCCATATTATCATTCCGAAACCATATGCGTTACTCATCCACGTCTCTGTAACGTTTTCTGGATCACCTGCAATGATCTGGTACATCCAAAATAAAGTTAGATTTGGTTAAATTAGTTAAATTCAAATATTAGATGTATCTCCTCTCTAACAACAGTTTAAGCTTTTAGATGAGTTGGGTTGGACATTCAATATGATAAGAGAGTCAGGGCCAAAAAAGAGGTCCGGTGTTCGAAGCTCTACGCCACCCACTTCTAAATTACACTTGAGTAAAATGCATAGGCTTGTGGAGCACTCCAAGGAAAAATCTACGAATTTAGTAGGTGGTTTAGGAAAGTACATTGTACTTTAAGTTGCTTCTCGTTTAACTCAAGCATCAAATGTAGTTGTGAAAAGGGAATTACGAACCTCAGGAGCAAGCCACCTATAACCATCAGTTTCATACTCCATAGCCTCACCTGCACTATTACACGCAGCTATTATTCCCATATCTCCCAAGCAAGCATTCCTTTGTTTATCTAACAAAATCCTCTGTGTGTTCAAATCCCTATAAGCTATGCCATGATCATTCATGAACTTAATTCCTTCTGCAACATCTAACACAATCCTTAAAATCTCTTTCGTATGAAGCTTCTTTTTCTTCATTATCAATTCATGAACCGAACCTCCTTCCATCAACTTAGTCACGATACACAACCCATGATTCTCATCAACACAAACACCATGAAATTGTATAATATTCTTATGCCCACATGTCATTAACTCCAACAAATCTTTTCGTAGCTCAAATTCATATGCGTTTCCTTTATCGCATCCCTTGAGCTTCTCAATCCCAACTTTCTTACCTTTATACACACCCTTAAACGTACTTGGTCCAATCTGATCTAAAATCTCAATCGCATCATGATTCAGTAACCACTTCCCGATCCCATTTTTCCCAGAAGTTACAGTTTGCCATTCATCAACAGAAACCATAATTGAATCATTAGGTAAAGGTACTTTTAAATGAACTTTCGAGCTTGTATTCTCTCCCCCGTTTCTATTACTCTGCTCACCATTACAATCCTCCCCAACGTCCCCAAGAACCCTTCCTTTAGTAGTACTCTCCTCTTGACACCCACAAAGTCCAAATGGGAGCTTTATGTGATTATTATTTTTCGGCTTCTTTAAGGATGATTTAAGTGCATTTTCGACCCGGTTTTTGAAGATTTTCTCTTGCCCGTTTTGAACTAAGAGCAAAACAATCCCTAGAGTAAATCCCTTTTTCTCAAAGATCTGTAACTTTTTACAGCAAATTGAAGAATTATCGAGTGCCCCCGACATAGCCGGCCAAGAAATAGCAGAGTTACATACAAATGTAAGCTTAAATACAGAGCCACTAACTTCATCATCATCAGAAATAATATCTTGAATCATTATAGCTGGATCATCCTCTACCGATGCTTGTTCTATCAACTTAATGTGCAGAAACACGTCCTTCATTTCAAAACCCGCTTCCGCATAACTATAAATGGCACAGATTGTACAAAATTTAATTAAGAGAAAAACGAATATGGACCAAAATTAAAAGAAAGATTCTTAGCCATGAAAGTCTCTTATTTTTCTTAATTTAATATTGTCTAAAAATTTCAAATACTATTAGCTACCAAATTAAGATACATTAGAAACGAGATTTTGATCTATGTTCTGACCTGAGGGGTAACGAATCGTAATGTTTACGGAGATTAGAGACCAATTTATCGGGGAGTTGGCTACCAGGGTATAACTGAGTCAAGCTACGTACAACACTACCCCACACGTGTCTCCGGCAGCTTGAAGGAGTGGTGGGCGGCGGCGGGTCACGAGACGAGTCGAGATTTAGGGAATTCTTTAGGGAGGCAATGGCTTCTGTCACGTTGCGGCTCAGCCGCTGGAACTTCTTCTGAAAGGCGGAGGAATCCTGAAGAGCGGCGGCGGCGGTAGAGGAGGAGGAGGAAGAGGAGGAGGTGTTGCTATTGTTGTTGTTGTCGGGTGGGCATTCGGATCTGTCTTGGGTCCGCATTAGGACTTGCTCCACCATGTCTTCGTCGGTACTGGCTCGACTCGACCAGCATTCTAAAGCAGCAGCCATTGCTACAACAAACAGAGAGAGAGGGAGAGGAAAGAAGAAAGAGAGTTATGATGTTTACATGAAACAAAGAGAGAGAGAAACAGAGTTTTCAAAGTGGTGCTGCTGCCATTTCTGCCGTCTGACATGATATTTTTAAATTTATTAATAACTAAGTCTATTTTTTATTTTTATTTTCGATCAAATCAACAAAAAGATAAAAGATAGTAAATAGAAGAAGTCGTGTTTTCAGAATGACTGAAAACAGTTTATTGGGAAACGTAAGCAGAGTAACACGGGATACGGTATGGTTCCCTATAGGCTACATACGTGAAAAAATTAAGAAAAATTCTTTTTCAAATCTGGTTTAGCCAAACCCATCCAATCACCAAGCAAGTGTATTGTATTTACTTTGTGATTGGTCACTCTCCTGGGAGTTACATCCAATCTCAAAGTAAATGTATTACACTTGCCATGTAATTGCTTTGGATTCGGACAAACCTGATCCGAGTAAGAATTTCCCAAAAATTAATATGCGGTCTGCAACATTAAGTTGTAACTGACAATCGGGCCTTCTGAGCTTGATCTGGTTCAAATCAAATGATATCGGGCTTTATGATCATATTACTCAAGTTGGGCTCACATGTTTATTTGGGTTTCGATTTATTTTGGGCTTATTTCGAATTAATTTACGATAACATCACTCACTTGATTTTTTTTTCTTTTTGCACACTAAAAATTTCAATGATTAATTACATTCATAAATGTTATCAACGAATACAATGAGACCTATTACTGAAATAAAATATTAAGGAATTTTTATTCTTAAATATTGATTTTTACTTTTATTCTTTTGATTTGAATAAAGCTCTCTATTTTTCATCTATCATTTAAATTGTTATCCCAATCACTGTTTATTATTGTACAACATTTTCTCTTGTCCTTTACATGCTCATTCTCTTAGAAGATTACAGTAGAAAGTATATTGACCCAATTTTTACATTTAATATTAAGTATTAATATATTTATTTTAGTTGGACATTATCAGGGGTGAGCCTCATTACGCTCAAACTTAGCTCATAAATTCACCCGACTAAATAAGAAGGCCCCAAATCGGCCCAACTTACAATTACTTAGGCTCGGCTGAAATTCAACTGGGTTGAGTCATCGGGCTTCAGACAGATCCGACTCAATCGACATATCCTAGACATTACAAAGTAGAGACGAAATATAAATTTAACTATTATATACCCAATTGACTTGATATTATTTGAGCTCGATTTGTTATTCTCATTGTATACGTTGAATAATATTTTATATTGATAACTTTGAAATATACTTCGAGCTCGACTTTATAAATTAAATATAACTTGATTAAAGCTCGTTCAAGGGTTTAGACTCATCTAAAAATTAAATCAGCCTCAAGCATAATTTTAAATTCAATAAGAAATAAATCAAACCAAATTTGAATAATTTGTTATTCAGAAACTAATGGACTCACTTACGTACAATCCTAATAGACTAGTAATAGTGTTAAAGTTGTTATATCTTTTTAACTCTTAAAATACGATAAATAACTCTATCAAAGAAATCATAATACGCCGATGAGGTCATACCAAGAGGTCTTGGGTTGAGACTCATTGAGTGTGAGTTATATATGAAACAATTTAAAAGAACCGAGTGGACCGCAATATGTACTTTGATAGTGGTTTATTTGAATATAATAATGATATAATGATGTAATTAATAATTTACTTGCAAGAAAAAAAAAAAAAAAACATAACACAATTAATTTTTCGTAGCGTGGGTCGTGCAATAAAGTAATGGATAAAGTTTGTGTTTGTGAACTAAATTGAATGGATATATTAGATTAGTTATGTTTTGGACGCTGAAAAAAGTTTCGGACGAAGATAGTGCATGGTGGAGAATCAAAAGTAGAAATTTAAACATATTCAAATTTATGCTGATAAGGTCTTAGTTAAGTGGTTAAGGATGAAGCTCCATGACCATGAGATTATGAGTTCAATTCACACGAATGTGAGTATTTTCCCTAGTTTTATACTAGCATTTCTCTAGTTTAATACTAGTAATTAGTTCACTTTGATATCATTGTAATAGTTTCGACTCGATATAGTGTTGATGTAACAATATATTTACGATCTAAAAAAAAAAAACTTATTCAAATTTATATTAATCCAACAAACTTAAATTCAACTTCGGGCTCCTATTTTTTTTGGTACAAACGGCCTAAGCTACACAAAGCAAGTCATCAAGCTAACAAATCCCTTTCAAACAGGGGTGGACCCATAAATTTTAGTCGCGGGGGGCGAGATTAAAATGGAAAGTATATAATTAAATTATTTAAAAAATTATGATTATCAAAATTTATTTTTAATATGCCGATAAGTCTTATGGTACTTGATATTGATAATATATCTAATCAAATAAGATAATAAAAAATATATAATATGCAAAAACAATCAGTTCTAATAATTTTAGTGATGAAAAATCAAAAACTTTATAAATAAATTTAAATATTCATAAAAGTTTCTAAAAAAGTACCTTTTGATAATGGCGTTGAGTGATTCAGCCGATTTGTGAAGAAAACCCCCTTTTTTGATATAACTTGGTGAAGAAAAGTTGAAGAAAAGTTAATTTGAGAAGAAATTGGAATTCAAAATTCAAAGTTGTTTTGTTTTTCCTTATTAAAAGAGAATTATATTAAGTGTTAAAGAATATTTTCCTTATCAAATTCTACTTAAACTAGGCAACTCTATTAGTGGGATTCCATTATCTAAGATCTGACCACACATTTAATTAAAATAAACAAAAAATTTTGATTCATAAGATTCTTTCCTTTAGGAATTTAAAGGTACTAACAAGAATACATAAAGTACTACTATAATAATAATAATAGATATGCACTGCTACTAAATTTTTTTTTTACTGGGGGGTGCGGGCGCCCCCACCCGCACCCCCTATAGGTCCGCCCCTGCCTTCAAAAACCTATAACACCTCTTGAGGGGTAGTCCCAAGTGTGCCCTGCTCTTTCCATATGATGGCCAAGTTTGGCAAGCGCATCCGCATAAGCATTGCCACACCTCTTCGTATGTATAATTTTGTTGTCCAATAGCATCCCAAGCAATCTTCGGCAATCATCAATAATAGCTCCAAGGGGGTGGAGAGTAGTATCCGCAACCTGAATAAGGTTCTTTACAACTTCCAAGTCAAGTTCCACAATGATCTTAGGTATCCGTATTTCCCAAGCCACCTTAAGCCCTTCTCTTACAGTCAAAAGTTCCGATTGTAATCGAGACATCTCCATACTTCATGGGTGAAACATCAACAAATTCGCTCATGATTTATTCGGATTAGAATGTAAATTAATTCAACCTAGATCCGATTGCCACACACCGCCAGCCTAGCATACGACAAAATATATTTTATCACATTTTGATGTCACATGTTAGTGACACGTGATGAAATCATCCAACGAATAAATGCGTGGATCCACATAAATTTTATATTTGAACACTTGTTAATAAAATCTACACGAGATACAAAAATATGACATTAAAGTGAAATATTTAGGTACTAGTTCCCTTCACAATTAGTTAGCCTGATATATTTTTTCCCTAATTAATACGTAAAGTGGCTTTTGCTTTCCATAACTTCCCCCTTTTTTTAGTGGTGATCTGCTCTATGATCTACAATTCTACACTAGTGTAAATCTAGAGATGTTAAGTATATATATAGACTGTATTTTGAATTTTAAATTCAATTAATTTGGTGATATAGAAAAAATAAATTGACTATGAATTTGACATACAATCTTATTTATCAAAAGATAACGACCAAATAATTTAGCACAAATGTAACTCTTTAATAGGTTATTTAAATCACACACAATCTATTCTTATATCTAACAAGTTTGGGAAAATACATTGTCATATATCATGACAGGTCAATAACGAATTTAGAGTCGAGATACCGCATAGAAAGCAAAGTGATGGAGTTCAACAAAACAAGGGTCTACAGTCTACACCTTATATATATATATATATATATATATATATATATATATATATATATATATATTTTTTTTTAATAAAAAAAAAACATAAAAATATCGACACTTGGTTATTAAATTGCAACTAATTTGTCAGGGTAAATAGGGAAAAATTTAATGGGATGGGAAAAGCAACTGTAGAATGTACTCATATAGTCATATTCAATTTATATTTAGGTGAACTGCAAAAAGGTTGAAGTTATTATTTCTTTTTTGGAATTTAGGATGCACTTATTTTAACAGACAAGTAAGATGTTAGTTGGATGACTTGGCCGGATAATGGATCCCATTTTGTAATATATATAGAGTCAAATTATGAACGTTGAGAAAGTTATAGGGTTATTGTCCATTCGCCACTATGATACGAAGAATATTCAATTTATTTTTCTTGTGATTTGAAAATGAGTATTTTATTATTTTTGAAAATTTTAAAGAATATTTTTTTCCATTGAAGAATATAACTCACTCGCTCAAAATTGAGTATGAAAATGAAAAAGACAAAATTATCTTCTCTAGCTCCATGTAAAATACTACAAGAGGTATAGTATCACATTTATAATTATATATAAAGGAGTAAATTGTTACATATAAAATATATAAAGGGGTAAAATTGTCCATATACAATAACACAAGGACTAAATTGCTTCATTTCTTTTTTCAAGTTTAAAATAAGGTTTAGTATATAATATATAATGAAAGGTATTTTTGCCAAGTCATAATTCTTTTATAATTTAAAAATACTAGTGAGATAGTGCGAGTCTTTTACATGAATATAAGAAGGTAAAGTGCATTTGTTAAATCACATAACTGTAAAATGAATATTACGAATATTACATGGGAAAAATATTATTTAACATATATATATATATATATATATATTAATTAGGCGAATGATTAAAATTATTATTTAATCCTATTTTGTTTTTCTCAATTAGTTAGAATCATGGATTACTTTAATAGTGGATCGAGATGTTTCAATTGGTGAGACGCAATAGCGAGTTATGTACATCAAAACGTTAACAAAGTTTTGAAAGCTCGATGTTGAAGTAATCTTCTGCTTTTCTTATTCTTCTTAATTTTTTATATAGTTATCTTCTTGTGTTAGTTTTGCTACAATCTAGTTACATTTAGTAGAATTTTGGCAAGCAAATATTCCATGCAAAGCCCAAGCAAATTAAAAATATCGGACAAGAAAATATTTTGGAATCCAAACAAGCATAAATAAGATTACCAGTCTACATGAAATTAAGAAATTTAGAATACAAGAGAAAACGAAATGTGCAAAGAGCAACAACATAAGCTAGGAGGGAGAGAGTCCAAATTAAATGCTTTAATTTTGGATCAGACATTAAATCCATGGGTATAAATTCATTGCATCGAAGTTCAAATATTGGTCTATGTCGTTGATTTCCTCTTCATTAGCCTCCGAAGAGGATGAAACACTAGGAACTTCATCATGAGCATTGAACGTATGTAGACCATCTTCGTAAAATTTAAGGCTCGGATACGATCGTTGTATAATTTTTGCGAAACTCAAATCTTCATCATATTTTGTTTCATACATATATTTGTTCGCATCTTTCTCCAGTTCTTTCAACCTGTTAAGTTCGAGTGTTTTCTCTTTAAGCTCCACTGCATGAATAATTAAAAATAAAGTTATGTAACTAATTCAAACAAATAAATAAATAATTAAATAAATTTTGATTACTTTCACGAAGTTTTGATTCGAGGGTAAGTTGCTCTAATTTATCTTCAGATGAATCATGTTCAAGTAACAACACTCTATTCTTCTCTTTATAACTTTCAATTTGTGGAGTGAGATTTGTTATCGTTTCCTGCAACATTCATATATAATAAATGGAAAATAGAATTAAATTCAATACATTAATGTCATAGAGATGATTATACCATATATACATGAAGGAATCATTTTATAGAATGTATTTATAATAAATTTAATAATTAATTACCTGTAAATCTTCCACCATCTTTTCCATCTCAAGAACATATTGAGCTTTCTTCGCTCGAGATCTGTGAGAAGATAACCTGTTTGATATAGTCCTGCATGCATGTCCATTAATTATCCTTATAAAACTATAAAACTCTAACTCAAATTCGAATTAATCAGAAAAAAAAAATTATATCTCAATTTTTAGGATTAGGGTCTAACTAGACCTATGTTAAAAGCTACAACTAATAATAATGTTGCAACTCCAACTTTTAAATTACATTATAGCGCAAGGGTCATTTAATTTGTGTTAAAAGCTACAAATAATTAAATATATATACCCATGCAACTCAAATCGTTAAACCACACAATAGCCCAGGCGCTATTTTGTGTTAAAAGCTACATCTAATAATTAACAACATTGCAAATTAAATTTCTAAAAATATAATAATTCAAGCGTCATTTTTCGATTGTCCAGGTCCATACCTAACGAGGACAATTTATCGTTATACCAAGACCAATAATCCCCTCCCAGCAATCGCCTCTGGGAGTCGATCATCGTGACCTTGACTCTGTAAATTAAGATCGAGCGTATGCCGTCGTGCTAAAAGCACAGAAACATACGCTCCATCCTACATGTTTGGAATAGCATTAAAACTTGTTTTAATATAAAATTTCTCATATATGTACAATAAATAATGAAGAATAATTAAGTTCACCTTCTAAGCTGCTTTCTATCCATGTTGGGGTCTAATTTACGTCGGCCATGTTCAATTTCGTATTTGATTGCCTCCTCAAATGTCATAGAATCTCTAGGATTAGTAGGTGGAGCCAAGACAAGAGAGCCTGGATTGCTCCGAGGAGGCAGGAGCGGCCGATTTTTCTTGTTTTCGTTCGAATCTGAACTGGAATTACTTTGATTTTCCAATTTTTTTTGACAAGATTTGTTTTTTGATGGTGCCACAAAATCAATTTCAATCCTATCCATTTCTTCAGCTATACTTATAATTTTCTGTTAAAAAAAGAAATTGCAAATGTTAAAATGTAAATAAGTATGGCAAAAAACTTGGAATTTAAAAAAAAAAAAATATATATATATATATATATATATATATATATATATATATATATATATATATATATATATATATATATTGGAAAAAAAAATATTTAGAGAGAACACACCCTTGAATGCTATGAAGGTGCAGTGTAAATTTTCAGAGACCGGAGGTGGTATTTATACACATACTTAAATATAAAGCAAAACTGCACAATTGAACTGGTGTCATTGTTTGTTGCCAGCCAATATTGTCCGGATATAAATTATTCAATTGTTTGTTTATACAAGCTAAATTAGAAAAATTACATAAAATTTCAAGAGTAAATGATTTGCAACCAAAAGCGGAGGAAGTAAATTTTGCTTTTGGTTGGTACTTGGTAGGAGGATTTGTTTGTATTCTCACAAGTGTAATTAATGTTCATATAATTCAAAATTTATCTCTAAAAATATTAGTGAGTGTATTTATTTAGACACTCAAGCAATACACATCCAGTAATATATTAAGGAAGACAATAAAATTATAGGCTGTAAATTTGAGATACAATTAATGGATGATTAATGCCTCTTAAAAGTGGCTCAATTTGATTATATATCAAGTATGTATAGAATAGTAATGCAATTAAGTTAATTGTATTCTTTAATTTTTCATATATTAACAGTTCACCTTTTAGTTAGTTACAAAGGTAACAAGTTTTATCATCAAGTTTTACGCAACTTTTTGTTTTGTTAGTGATGGATTTATTTGATCATATTGTGTGATTAGCTTTTTGCTCTTTAGAAATATACTTTACACTTCATAATTGAATTTTTGCACTTTATTCTATATAAATAGCATATAGGGTGCAAAAGTCCTCCGGAATGGAGTATAAATAAATTACTATTTTCTTAAACTTTAAATATTTAATTAGATGAAAAGTAATTTCCATGTTTGAAACTTTATATTAATATTTTCAACAAAATAAGATACATAGACAATTAAAGTTATGGCCTTTAATTTTATACTTATCGAACTTATGTGTCAATGTACACTGATTACTACGCAAGATTATTACATTCAGAATGTGATCTAAGGCATCTTCTTTTTTGATTTATCCCAAAAAGATATTCTAAAGTATTTAATTTAAATTCGTCTGGCTTCTGATCGAACAATCAAAGTTATCCATAAAAGAGAAACGTTATTTTGCTTGTGATTTTAACTGCATTTACACAAACTAGTCTTTTCTTTTCTTGTTTTTGCAAAAAACAAATCACTCTAATAATAATAAGTAATACTTATTATTGTATGACAAAGTGAAAATTATTCATCTCATTAACCTTTGCAAGAAAATTTCAAGTAATGAGCTTCAAAATCAAAGGTTATTAATTTAAACTGCTGTCTTCAAAACATGCGTTGTTAGTATATATTGAAGAGCCTTCAAATATTGAAATAAAAATAAAAATAAAAATGAAGAAAAGCAGGGGTCATTAATTCAACTTGTACCCCTTAATTTTGTCCTGATGCAAATGATTCAATATAGCAGATTTGGTGACTCAACATTTTTAGAGTAAATGTTTCTCAACCATCGGTAGGAAAAAAGCAAAATTAATTTATTTGTTTGGCATGAGTTATATTTTTGTATCTATTCCCTTCTTGAAAGATGATAAAATTGTAGTCTACTTTAGTTAAGAAATTGGTAATGAAAGTTGAGTTAAATAGATAAAAATTAGAGAAGGTCAATTATGAGTAATAGCATGATCGTGCAAGCATTTTTTTCATGCTCAATTTTTTTTCTTTTCTTTTCAATAGTATTTATGTATTAGGTATGACTTAATCATTTTCGATAAAAATCGGATACATTATATTGAAACCTCACCTAAAAGAATTTTGAACAAGAGTTCATCATATTGTGAAGACTAACTGGTCTTGAATATTTTGTTGTAGTTTTGATCTACTTAAGTTCTAATCAGCTAGATAACTGATCATTCTTGATTAATTAATAGTGTCATATAAATATGATAATATCAACTTATTAGTGAAATATATCAATTAAATTATTTATTTTAATTTGAGTCAAATCGACTGGTCAACTATAACAAGAGATAAAGAAAATTGGGATGGAGAAAGTTATAAGATTTTAATTTACCGTCTGTCTCATTGTATTGAATACCTTTTTTTTTTTCTTTTTTTTTTTCTTTTTTTCCGAAATAAATATTGAACACTTAATAGGGCTTCACTAAAACCACAGACCTGTAAATCCAAACTTTGTAGCGCCGTATTGGGCTTCAATTTTGGACCCCCAATTCAATTCTAACTGGCACATATTAAATTAATACCCAATGTTTGTGCATTAAATTATTTTACAGTAAATTTTTTTTTTTTTTTGGGATACGAAAATAACTATTTAAAATTGATCTTTATATTAATACCACATTGTTGTGTTCCTAGTCAAATACTACTCATTGTGTCACTCGGGCTACTAGAATATATGGATAGACGATATAATAATTAATGGGTGATTGGTACAGTGGAAATAACTAATTTCTACAAAACAATAAACTTAAATTCAAATTCTTGTTGAAAGAATTTTCATATAATATATTTGACATATCTCAAAAATAATTAAGCTAAGTTAAGACCTATATAATCATTGAAAATATTCAAAGGAATCCAAGTTAATTACGTTCGTTAGTTAAATGTAAAATACTAAAATGTAAACAACTGTATCCTTGTAAGGTTATTTAAGCTGTATAGTTCTCTAAACTTATCCATTACAAGTATATTGCTTTATTGTTAATAAAACGGCCAAGCTGGCTTCTTGGCAGTGAATTCAATTAGGTTGATATTTTTTATTGTACTCTGTTTTTTACTCTGCTCATTGAGTTCTTTTTTTAATGATGAGGTTTACCTTATTTTTAGTTTCATTGTACATTTCTTTAGTTTGAGTTGTACTGAATGAATTAAGAAGAAATAACTCATTGTCATGACAATGAAAATCCTACAAATTTTTGTGTACAAGAAACATGTTTCTCACAAAATCATAATAATATTTTAATTTGTCGTATGCCTCATTTATACTGAATACTTCATTTTATTAAAAATAATATGGAATACTTAATCAGGGCTTCACTTAAACCGCAGTCCTATAGAGCGTCGCTACATGTTATTGGGCTTCAATTTTGGACCCCAATCCAATTCTAACTAGCAAGTTACGGTCATATAGTTTAACTGTTTTGGTATTAGATTAATACCGAATGTTTGGGCATTAAACTGTTTTATAGTAAATAACTATTTAATTTTTTTTTGGGGAGACAAAATTAACTATTTAAAATTGAATCTTTATTATAATAATGCCACATTGTTGTATCCCTAACCTAAGCAAATACTAATCATTGTGTCACTTGGGCTACTATTAATATACACATGGATAGATAATAAAATTAAAAACGAGTGATTGGTACAGTGGAAATAATTATTCTTCATAAAAAAATGAACTCCTATTCAAACTATTGTCAGGAGAACTTTCATATAATAAATCTTACACATCTCGAAAGTGATTAAGCTAAGTTAAGACTTAAATAATCCATTGGAAATGCCCAAAGGAAGCTAAATTATTATTCATTAGTTAAATGTAAACAAATGTATCCTGTAAGGTTATTTATGTTGTATAACTCTGAACTTATCCATTATATATTGCATTAATGTTAATAAAATGGCTCACAAGCTAAATTCTTGGAAGGTGAATTCAATTAGGTTGATATTTTTTGTTGTATTCGTTTTTGCCTCTCCTCATTGTGTTTTTTTGATGATTAGATTACCTTATTTTTTTAGTTAAATTGAATGAATTAAGAAGAAAGAACACATTGGCATGACATGATTGTAAACGCTATGATTTTTTGTGTACAATAGGGACATGTTTCTCTCAATTATTATAATAAAATTTTAATTTATCGTATGTCTCATTTATTTTGAATACATAATTTTTTTATCGGATCAGACTCGATCAGATTCGGCTCTATTTATTTCGGATCGGATCCTGTCAGATTCGGATCTTGTTCGGAATGTGCTAGAATCTATATTTTTTGAATTCAATGGATCTTGGTCGAATTTGATCGGATTTCAGATCTTTTTCGGATCCAATAATATTTTTATTTAGAAAATTACATTAATATATTCTCTGAAACAAGTTTATTAACTTTACAATT
The DNA here is from genome assembly GCA_003313485.2 of Penstemon barbatus. Lineage (NCBI taxonomy): Eukaryota > Viridiplantae > Streptophyta > Magnoliopsida > Lamiales > Plantaginaceae > Penstemon > Penstemon barbatus. The sequence continues at coordinate 7,577,316 of CM064877.1, read as the reverse complement.
TTATTTAATTTTATTCAACAACTTGCACCCCCTCATTCTTTTTGACAAAGTTGACCACCGGGGTCAAAAAAATATAGGGGCAAAATAGGTAGTTCATTTTTTTTCTCTTGAAATTTATAAAATACGATTATGAATATTATTCATCTGTAAAATCTATTTTAACTTATTTATTTAATTATCAATTTTTCAAATGTCCTCAAAATATTCAAAAGAATTCGAAAAATTTCTAGAAAGTTAAATACATAAAATTGACTGAATCATATCACAAAACAAACTTTAAGATGGAGAGAGAAATGAATATTCTAGTATTTATAATCATATTTTTAAATTTAAGGAAAAAAAATGAATTACCTATTTTGTTACTGGGTTTTTTACCACCGTTGGTCAACTTTGTCGAAAAAAAATGAGAGGGTGCTAGTTGTTGAGTTTTTATTAATTTGGGGTGCTAAGCGCTAATTTTGTTTTTAGGGGGTTCAAAGTGTCCTTTTTCCGTGTTTCGGGGATGTAAGTTGATGAGTTATTCTTAATTCGAGGGTGCAAAGTGTTAATTCTATTTTGGGGTTGCAAAAAGCCTTTTTCTTGGAAGTGCAAAGTGCTGAATTATTCAAATTTTGAGGGTGCAAAGTGCTATCTACGGCATTTTATTTCATTTACTTTTATAATATTTTTTTGTTAATTAATTTGATTAGGTTGTATTTATTAATGCTATTAAATCGGGTAAATACCACTTTTGGTCCCTCTTATCATTAACTTTTTACAGAGTGGTTCCTTTTATGTTTTTTTTCCCACTCTAGTCCCTACTATGAATTATTTGTTTCATTTTAGTCCCTACTATGAATTATGTGTTTCACTTTAGTCCTTATCACGAGGTTCCGATAACACGTGACTTGCATATGAATATTTTTTAGGGCATTTTCTTCCGTTCACTATTGAGAATATTTGAGATATTGTTTAATTGGTGAGCAATTTTGGTGTTTGAAAAAGATTTTAGGAAAAAACTTTAGTTTTGAACGAAATGTACGATTAAGTTCGATTGGAATGAAAGCCTAGTTTAGAAATTTAGTTTTTTTTTAAAATAATTAGAAAGACGAAAATATACATGTTACTTTACTTGAAATGACAAAATTGCCCTCATGAACATATCACATGTTATCGGAATCGCCTTGGACCACTTGAAAAGGACTAAAGTGAAACAAATAATTCATAGTAGGGACTAAAGTGGGAAAAAAAACATAAGAGGGACCACTCTGTAAAAAGTTAATGATAAGAGGGACCAAAAGTGGTGTTTACCCCTATTAAATCTTTGTAGATTCAAACAAGAACTTTGTCAACTTCTGTATCCATCTTTTCGTCTAGATAACTTCTTCTGTAAACTTTAATGTACGAAGGTAGATAAATCATATTTTTCTTTTTTGAAGGACCGTATATGGTCCTCAAATCCCTCTTTAAATCCTTCCTAGATGAATGGATAATATATTATTTAAGTTTACTTTTAATTTTTTCTTTGAAATTTGAAATTGGACTGAACTTTAAACACAATTCGAGCTCGAACATCTTACAATTAAGTCAAAAGACTCGTGACTGAATTTTATGCTATTATTTAGAATGTTCGTTTATATTCCATATCATTTTATTCTAGATAGTTAGATATGTTTTTATGTTCCTTTTTCATGATAAAAAGTAGTTCAATTTGTCATGTTGAATGCATAAATCGACACCATCTATCGAAAACATATATTTGATTTAATTTCACTTAAATTTATGATTCAGGTGCTTGGTCATGAAAGTGAATTTTAGAGTTAATGCCAATTTATCTCATATTATATTCATAATGTTCAATTTAGCTCCATGTGATTTAAAAAATCTAGCATTTTATATTATGTAATCTTATAAAAGTTTCATACCCATCTCGGATATTTTTATATGTGACACTTTATCCCCCGTATTATGATAATATTATATTTCAATTTACCCCTTGTATTATGATTTATCTTATATTTTATGATAAATGTGATAATTTATTCCCCTTATGTTATAAAATATTTTTTTCTTATCCACTCTCTATTTCGACAACTGAGTTACACTCTCCAACTAAATAAGGTAAATTATTTCTTTAAAATTTTTACAAGATGTTAAATATTCTTTTTTAAATCACAAGGGGATAAAATGAACATTTGCTTTTTATAAGGGGTAAATTGATATGAAATTGAAGATAGAATTGTCTCAGAAAGATTTGGACAATGACATGATGACTCAGCTCTAGAAATCGGAATGGATAAGGTTGGTCAATATCCAATAGCTATGAATCGTAAATCGGAACAAATAACAAAACAAATCCAACACGTGAACATCTGTGACAATAAACATATGGTCCCATAAAATAGAAATCTACTTTCGTATAGTTTACAAGTTCCTATCTTAGTGGCTTCATTTGTCATACGTGTGCTGTTACTTTCAAAAAATAAAATACGTCAGTCAATAATTTTACTTTCTTAGATCATTATTTTACTCTTCTAAGATATTTTTATCATTTTTATTAATTTAAATTTGTTACTATTAAATAATATATCTTTTAAGAAAGGTTATATTAAAAGCATTATATTGTGTTTTGGAAACATGTACATAACTCCTTATGTTTTTTTTTTTTCAATAAGGAATCCCTTTGCACATGTTTATTTGGCGTTTCTAAAAAAAAATTGTGTTTGAAAAATACCAAATAAACATGTATTCTATTTTTTGAAATAAAATTTTCATTTCTCAATTTTCTCAAGCTACTATTTCAAAAGTCAAATAAACAACAATTTTATTATCTTTAAACAAAATATATACAAACTCTACTCTGATGACGTAATCTATATTTTACACAATATATCTCACATAGAGTGTTACACATCTTACACCTACAATCTAACTCTTCCAAAAAAATCTACACATATTTTATTTCTCAAACCACTCTCTTAAACTCATACGTAAATCGAGATTATTTCACAAATCCCCACTAACTCTCTCAAACACCAAACAAACAAACCTTTTGTATCTTACAAATAATATTATGTGCAATATTTAATAAAATATATACAAGGGGAATCGTTAAAAAAAAAGGAAAATTAACACAATTGGTTCTGTACTGATTTCCAAAATAAAAGTAGGTATGGCGTTTTCTCTCCGCCAAACTCATTTAAGTTTTGAATAATACGTCACTTAATTACTAAATATATATGCTAAAAAAAAGTAGCAACCAAAAATTAAACGCGAGGCTCATTTCGTATTTGACATAAAACATCACGTGCATGAATTAATCAAACTATGAACTACCATATGGGCTGAACCGTAGTCCCCTGTGCAGTGTATTTACACGAATATTTTGAAATTCACATGCATTGTACAAGGGTCGTTCCCATACAGAAGACAAGCAACTTTTTATTTTATTAGTTTAACGAAATGATTTTTTAACTCACATTTATAAAATTATATTTGCCGTGTAAATTCACGGAGAAAGAAAATGTGCAAAAAATCCTTTAATTTTGATATTAAATGTGTCTTTTTCAAAAATTTGGTACCAAATATATAAAGTAGATACAAATTTAGTATGAAAAATGCAATTCCCTCTTAACTAAATAAAGAAAATTTGGTTTGTAAATTTGGTTTCCAATTATAAGTTTGTATGCATTATACTCAAACAAATTTGGTTTCTAAAACTAACATGTGATTGGTTTAGTGGAAGGGACTAGTCACTATAAAGTAGCGGACTCATGTTCAAATCTCTATTGGGAGAGGTACTCACATTAATGTGTCAAACCCGCCCCGAAAGAAATTAAACCCTTGGAAAAAAAAAAAAATTGGTTTCTAAATTTGGTATAAATGTACATTGAACGTCTTATATAACTGACGATCATCTATTTAATAAGATAAGATTAATGTTTTTATCATATCAATTATATTTAATATTAATTTGTAAATTTATTTGCTGCTATAAGATTTTATGATATGAATTTGTATTATAATTAACTTAATATTATTAAAATAATTAGTATGCTTGGACAAATAAATCTTATGTATCATACTAATTATACGTCTGAATTTAAGCAATCCGTTTCCATTCTCATGAAATTTCCGCTTATATCTCTAGTTTACAATTTTCTCATAGTGCTTACAATAAATTTGATTTGATTTTTAAACTTTAATTAATAAGTTTGAAAATAAAAGTTCAATCAAATAACTTAACCAGTACCGAAATATGCCAAATTATTCGGCTGATGTCAAAATAATTTAGTTTCTCCGAAAAAGCCGTGTCAAGAAACGAACTTCTACTGTGTAAAAGGTTGAGAAATGACGCAACATGGAATTATTTATCAAGAACTTGGATCAACATATAACCAAGAAAATATCGCCTAAAAAAGGACGTCCTCTTGAAAAATAATTTAGTTCAACAATTGTAACTTTGTAAGTAACGTAGCACACTGAGAAAGTGATAATATGTAAGTATCAAAAAAGAAAAGGGATAATACGAGGCACTTCTGTTTTATTTTGATATGATTTTCGGTATATTAGGACTTGTTTGGTTATTTAGGCTCGTTTTTGTTTGAATTTGGTTTCGTAAAAAAAATGATTTAGATGATTATTGGGATCTTTGAAACTCTATTTGGATTGAGTTCGAATATTGAGTTTTATAATTTTGAAAAAAAATGAAACCTTATTTGAATTGAGTTTGATATTACGATTTGAGGGAAAAATATATGCGGTAGGTGTCATAAATGTGTCTTTTATAGAAAAAAAAATATGTTCTAGGTGTCAAATCATCATCCATTCAAGATTTATTTGAATATATAATTTTTTTTTTTTAATTTTTCAAGGGTTTAATCTCTTACGAGACGGGTTGAACACATTAATTTAGGTACCTATCCCAACAGGGATTCGAACCTGAGTCCGCTACTTTGTAGTGACTAGTCCCTCTCCCAACAGAGATTTGAATGTATAAATCGAAAACTGAGTTTTTGGGAATTTTTTTTCTCAGATTTCATTTGAAATAATTTTGGCACAACTTCGTGGAACCGCAAGACGAGCAAAAACCTAATTATATTGATCCTTAAATTTTAGGAAATTTTAAATCTAAGTTTAGTATATGGCCGCCAAACAAATTCATCTAGAAGATAAGTGTATTTATATATACTTATTGATTATTTTCTTAATAGTGTTATCCAATTACAATATAGATGTGTTATATTTTACATGTAAATATTGTTTATTTGGTCATACCTAGTATGGACGTGCATTATCCTAGATCTTTATTGGTGTTTTAAAACAAAATTGATAAAAAATAAATTTACACTATGTTTAAAAGGGTGATATTTTGGAATTTGACATGTGCCACATTATATTAAGGGTACTCTTCGTCCTATTAATTTTGCTTCTTTAATTTGTAGTATCCGGTCAAATTTTTTTTTTTTAAGTAACTTATCATATTAAATTATTCATATTAATATTAGTAAATATGATGTTATATGATATTATTAACTTATTAGTGAAATATATTAATTAAATTATTTATTATAATTTTTATAAATTTAGTTAAGTTGACCAATTAACGCAATGGGATGTAGGAAGTATAATTTTTTTGGGTGAAAAGTTTGTAACTATGTATCGAACCATGTAATGCAGTGTTTGATATGTGAAATTAAGATATATTGGAGCACTTAATAAGAAACGTTGGGTCAAATAGATTATTTGACGCTGCACAAATGAAAATGGATAACTAAACCAATGAGATTTATCCGAATAGTACACGTATCAAGAAGAGATTTCGAAGTATTAACTAAAACATAAACCGATAAATTGTATCACGAATTTGGATAAACAGAAATCTATCCAATTCCAATTTAGATATCAGCTGTTTAGATAAGTTACAACTTAAAAAAAAGACTTTAATCCAAATAAGACAACATTTCATTTTCAAAAAAAAAAAAAAAAAAGAATATGTATACATATTGAGGAAAAACTAATTTATTGAACTTGAACAGAAAAAAAATTTCTCCAACTCTACTATAAATAAGTGGCAAAGCCATTGAATCGTTCAAATGCTTTCAAAGCGTATTTCTCTCCCACAACAGTTCACCACCTTTTACTGTCCTCCTCACGTACAACTCTTCTCTTTTCTTTCTCCTCTCCCTCTTTCATCGTCGACCATTATTTACTTAGTGTCATTTCGGGCAGTGCAGAGTGAATTTTTTTTTTATCTCTACTGCTATTATTTAAAAACAATATTAAGAAAAAATGTGTGGAATATTAGCTGTTTTGGGATGTTCTGATGATTGTCAAGCCAAAAGGGTTCGCGTCCTCGAGCTTTCTCGCAGGCAATTTTCTTCAACTCTTGATTAATTGATTTTAATTCTCTATAGTTTTGGGTCACCAATTCAAGAATCATTGATTTATTTATTGAGATAATTGATGTAGTAAATGAACATAATGAGCTGAGATTGTTTTATATATTATATTATCATAGTAAAATGGGAAATGAAATGGGAAGAAGTATTGATTGATTAGGGGGCAAACCCGTTATTTATTCGAACAAATTTACACATGGGTCCTGATAGAAATGGAAAAGGCAGAGGTCATAAATAGTAATGGAAGAACTTCAATAAATAACCCTTTATGTGATTGTTTTGGTTCCTAGACATATTTGGGAATTTTTTTTTATAGCATACATTAACTGAATTTTAGTTGTTATTTATGTTGTAAATTGTATAGATTGAAGCATAGGGGCCCTGATTGGAGTGGGCTATATCAATATGGAGATTGTTATCTTGCGCACCAGAGGCTCGCGATTATCGATCCCGCCTCTGGTGATCAGCCACTCTTTAACGAAGATGAAAAGATTGTAGTCACTGTAAGTATAATGCAGATTCCAAGGAATGGTTCAATTTAATCTTGTTTTTGTGCCTATCTAGAAGATAAGTATGTTTTAGAAAATATGGGTGCTTCAATTTTTGGAGAGATCTAATCTTGATTGTGTATATGATAGTATGTTTTAATGGGGCGTAGGTAAATGGAGAAATCTACAACCATGAAAAGATTCGAACTAGTTTACCTAATCACATATTCCGAACTGGAAGCGATTGTGAAGTCATTGCACATCTTGTGAGTAATATTATAAGCTTACAAGACCAACACTTTTGTTAATATTCCTCTACTAATTATGCTGATATATATAATTTTTGTTTCCCAGTATGAAGAACATGGAGAAAACTTTGTGGATATGTTGGACGGAATGTTCTCATTTGTGTTGTTGGATACTCGTGATAACAGCTTTATCGCAGCTCGTGATGCCATTGGGATCACCTCCCTTTATATAGGATGGGCACTTGATGGTAATATTGATAAATATATATATATATATATATATATATCGTTTTTTTTTTTTTTTTTTCTTTTTATATATCCATTGAAACAGAAAAAATGCAACTAAAAAAGGGTAGGTGTAGAGGTGTAAATGAGTTGAGTAGTAGAGTAGGTCAGTAGGATAGTTTCACACTAATTAATTTATTTTCTCATTTTTGAGTCTCAGGTTCTGTCTGGGTATCATCTGAACTAAAAGGATTGAATGACGAATGCGAGCATTTTGAAGCATTTCCACCAGGGCATCTGTACTCAAGCAAGACTGGAAGTCTTATAAGATGGTACAATCCTCCTTGGTTCTCCGAGGCCATTCCTTCAACTCCTTATGACCCTTTAGTTCTAAGGCATGCTTTCGAAAATGTAAGACTTTGTAAATTAATACCGGGTACCATTTATTGAGTCGAAGATTTTCATACTCTTACTATTATTTTGGTGAAAAATCAATGTAGGCCGTGATTAAAAGGCTAATGACAGATGTACCCTTCGGAGTTCTTCTATCCGGAGGACTTGATTCATCATTAGTTGCGTCTATTACCGCTCGTCATTTAGCAGGGACAAAAGCAGCCAAACAATGGGGAGCTCAACTTCATTCTTTCTGTGTTGGTCTTGAGGTTAGTAACTAAGGATTTGTGATAAATAATTAAGAGTTTGATTGATGTTTCAAATTAGTTAGCAAGCGAATAAATATTTCGATTCTTGTGCAGGGTTCACCTGATCTGAGAGCTGCAAAAGAAGTGGCTGATTATTTGGGTACTCTTCACCATGAATTTCATTTCACTGTTCAGGTATAACTTAACTTATGTGCTTTCTTGATATTTTTTAAGTTAATGTTGAGTGGATGAGGGATTATTTAAGCTATTTTATTAAAGGATGGGATTGATGCAATAGAGGATGTCATTTATCATATTGAGACATACGATGTAACTACAATCAGAGCAAGCACTCCCATGTTTCTCATGTCGCGTAAGATTAAATCGCTTGGTGTAAAAATGGTCATATCGGGAGAAGGCTCGGATGAGATTTTTGGTGGCTACTTGTACTTCCATAAAGCACCCAATAAGGAAGAGTTCCATCGTGAAACTTGCCGCAAGGTACAAGACTTCAAGATTTTGTGTTGTCTAAAAACTTGAAATAAATTAAATAATCTCAAATTTAATGTGATTTTTCGTACTTCGAAGATAAAGGCACTTCACCAATATGATTGTTTACGAGCAAATAAGTCAACGTCTGCATGGGGTTTAGAGGCTCGAGTTCCATTTTTAGATAAGGAATTTGTGAATGTAGCAATGAGCATTGACCCTGAATGGAAGATGGTAAGGACATGATTCTAGTTATCATTTTATTTGTCATCAAATAATTATATATCATCTTAATTTATATATTGTTTTAATTGAACCTTAGATCAAACCGGAGCAAGGTCGTATGGAGAAGTGGATTCTTAGGAGGGCCTTTGACGACGAGGAACGCCCTTATCTTCCAAAGGTGTTAAGAACTCGATTTGTTGAAGTGTTTGCTATGATTGATATTTCGAATTTCGCTTCTCTAACATGCTCTATATATTTTATGAACTGCTTCAGCATATTCTCTATCGGCAAAAAGAACAGTTTAGTGATGGTGTGGGCTATAGTTGGATTGATGGACTTAAAGCTCATGCTGAAAAACACGTAAGTAGCGTTCCCATGTTTTCCGATTTGAGAAAAATCACCTTGTCTCCAATCAGCTGCATATTTAGTCGATTTTTTCCTTTTTGTCGATTCATAGGTTACCGACAAGATGATGCTTCATGCTGGACATATTTACACCCATAATACACCAAGAACAAAGGAGGCCTACTATTATAGAATGATATTTGATAGATTCTTCCCACAGGTATTACTTTTGCCCAAGTTATTCGCAATGTAACCCCTTGTTTTCCTTCTAATTAGCGAATACCCCCTTATGTTTGGCTATGTAGAATTCAGCTACACTCACGGTTCCGGGGGGAGCAAGCATTGCGTGCAGCACTGCCACAGCTGTGGAGTGGGACGAGTCTTGGTCGAAAAACCTCGACCCCTCTGGAAGGGCTGCCATTGGGGTCCACAATTCGGCTTACGAGAAGCACTTAACACCTTCTGTTGCTAGTGGAGATTTGACATCTAAAATCATGGACTCCTCTCCTCCCCTGGTAATGGGAGTGAATGCCCCCCCAGGCCTCATAATCAGGGGATAGAAGCAACCATTTTTTTTTCTTTTCTTTTTTTTTTTTCCCGCATGTGTGTTGTTCTCTGTATATAGATTATCAGATGATGTATGATAATCAAGTTAGAATAAGATCATTGTATCTTTTATTTATATTTTAAATAAAGGGAGGGGTAATTTGATTAGGTTTTAGGCTTTTAGATAGTGCAAAAAATGGTTGGTATTGTATGATGCATAATATTAGTATTTGATTTGTGTACATAGTTTGCTTGTATCTGAAACTAGTTCTTTTCGTCCATTGTTCAAATCAAGATACGTAGTTAGCTAAGTTATCTTAACTATCTATTTCTTTCTTCTTCCTCAATTCAGAGCTTTAGTTTGGAGCTAAAAAAATTACAAAAGTTAAAATTGTCTTTATATGTTGTACAGTATTATTTTCTTACTTTCACAGCATATTATAAGTTTTGAGGTTCTCCATGTTAATTCGTAATTTGTGTCATCAGATTAATTTTTAAATTTTTCATGAATTAAGTATAATTAAGAATATGGTATTATATTTATTTAGTTATCAAAAAATTATATTTCATTTTTTAAGCATTTTTTTTATTTGTGTTTTCGATTATTTTAATTTTCTAATAAATAAAATTATATTTCATGATCAACTTTCGAAAACTAAATGTAAAGATGTAAATAATTTGTGCATAAGTTATCAAATAAAGTAACAAACAATAAATTTAAATTCAAGTATGTTAAATCGGAAAATCGTTCCAATTTACCCCAATTGAATGGACCGAAAATTACAATTTCAATGCATATTGAATTAAATTTGATCTAAATGTATCATGTAAAAGAAATCACAATTTTTTAATTTTTTGGCAGCATAAATCACAAATACTAAATGATATTAATAAATCCAAAACACAAAACGAAAGAACCAAGTGGTAAGTGAAACTCAAGTTCAAATATTAAGGAATGATTTATACCTAATGCACTGCTATAAATACACATTAAAAAAAAAAAAAAATCCACCAAACCACACCAATCGTATCCCACAGCATACACCCCTGCAAATCATGTTTTTTTTCTTTGATTAATTTTTTTCTTCATCAACTCAACACACCCATCCTTCTTTAAACAATACAACAATATTTTGGAGGAAAGAAGATAAAGATTAAAAAAAAAAAATTGTCGAATAATAATATTTTGGAGGAAAGAAGAAAGAAAAAACCTCTTTCATTTTATTGAGAAATTTACTAAAATCTTAATTAATCCCCAAAATCAATTTCAGGAAAGCGTGACACACAAGTCCATTCTTTCGGTCTCATACCTCTTTTCATTTTATTTTCCCTCAAGTCAAAACAATTCTTCATTTTCCATACTTCAAAAGAAAAATGGCGACCAAGGATGAGGAGCCGAGAGAGGAGGAAGAGGCGACCGTAGCCGCCGAAGATGAGGATACTGGAGCTCAGGTAGCGCCGATCGTCAGGCTCGAAGAGGTCGCCGTCACCACCGGTGAAGAAGACGAAGACGCCATTCTCGATCTGTATTCACTTCATTTTCTACCTTGAATATCGAATTTTCTTTTCTATTGCTTTTTCATGACTTACTAAAGTTTTGAAACCTAGGAAATCGAAGCTGTATCGATTTGACAAAGAAGGAAAGCAGTGGAAAGAGAGAGGCGCTGGGAGCGTGAAGTTGTTGAAGCACAAGCATACTGGAAAAGTGCGGCTCGTCATGCGCCAATCCAAAACCCTAAAGATCTGTGCTAATCACCTCGGTTCGTACTATTATTAAATGAAAACTATTTACTTGTTGATTTCTTGTCTAGAGTTGTGATCTAGTGAAGAGATATGTGATATTATGTATTTTATTTAAGTTTTTTTAACTGTGGAAACAGTGCTTCCGACAATGAGTGTTCAAGAGCACGCTGGCAACGAAAAGTCGTGCGTTTGGCATGCTCCTGATTTTGCAGATGGTGAACTCAAGGATGAAATGTTCTGCATTAGATTTCCTTCCGTTGAGAGTAAGTGTTTTCTCTTATACTGGTATTTGAAGGTAGCTGCATTTCTTATTTGTGTAGATTGGGTTTCTTGATTGATGGTTAGTTTTCTTTTGTACTTATCTGGTGATGATCCGGCAAACTGTCTGAATTTGATTTCCAGTTGTCTTTTGTTCATGCTTTTATGCACAAATCAGAATTAGTGACACTCTTGCATGCAAATATTCTTATCATGCCATTCCAAATGCCTCTAGATTGTAGAGAATCTTCTTTATCTTGCCATTCTAAATGCCTCCGCCCTCTGGATACTAGATATGTATGACATATTAAATATGTATATGTGGATTACAGATGATACAATAGCATTTGTGTAGCATATGCACATTAATCTAGATAATTTAAGTAAGTGGAGATAATATAAGTTTGCTGCATGCAAGTGGATGACGGAGACTGAGAAATTAGTGTGTTTTGTTTTCTTAATTGAACTAGCACTTCCCATTTGCTGCATTGTCAAGGCATCATAGAATTTCCTCCTCTCACCTAAACAACTTTTAAGGAATGAATTCAATGTGATTGTTGGTTGCATTTCCCTGGTGATATGAGTATTCTACACCAGTTTTGTTGTTCCTGTTTTTAATTACGGGAGTGGAAGCGAATGATCAAGAAGGAAAAATATTTCGTTTAGAAATTAAGTTGTCTATGTTCATGATAGGACCAGTGAGGATTTGATGTTTGGGGGATTTAGAACATTCATGCATTTAGCCTTTTCGTGTGAAAGTGTGTGTGTTGAGATTGTAATATCTGATTTTATTAAGGATTTTTGTTCTTATTAAGTAGGCATAAGGATACACACCATTAAGTAGGCATATGATTTCGTACTAATGCAGTTTGTTTTTAATCTGTAAAATACCAGTAAATATTCAAATTCATGAGGTCTTAGGATGGTTTAAAGTGATCTATCTTTTCCGTGGACTATTTGATGGTGTAGGTTCAGCGTTCTTCTTCTAGCAGGAGCCTGCTATAGTCTGATATTAACCTTAGATTTCACTTGAGTTAATTCCTTCTCTAGCAGGGGTCTGCAATATTCTATTATTAATTTTGGACAACTCATTAAAGGATCCAATGTAGAGCCCTGTTACATTCATCCTATACCGGTGGATTATATCCATAGGGGTTGGATGATAAACACATGTGCATAAGAGGACAAAAAGTTGTCCTCTCATACAAACTTGTCGCTCATCCAGCACCCCAGTGGATTGAATCCACCGGGGTAGGCACATAATTTCGGTAGAGCCCTTAGTCCTTTCTCTCAACCAAGTAGTGGTGGAATCTTTTTAATCATTTCTGGAAATTGTTTGGGTCTATTTCTTCCAAGTAGTGGTGGAACTTTGTATGGGTAAATTGCTCGGTTTTCATTATAAACTAGTTTTTTGTTGTAATCCACCAGTACCCAAAACAACTTCTAATAAAAAAATGCATAAAACTCACAAATAAACCCGTTTCACAAAATGCTTCACATGATTCTGTTAATAACAATGTCCTACATCAAAATCATGGGGGAGTCTATGTTCCTACAATACAGCTGACAGTCTGGATCTAGGCAATGCTAGGACTAGGTTATGTACTTATTGAGTATGTTGAATGATATAAAGAGTGAGATTTCACAGGAGTAAGTAACTAGTTGAAGGTATGTTCCCCTTGACGTGTGTGAAAATATTGCAACATGTTAGCCATCAAGAAGTTGGCCAAAATTTGTCAAAATGTTTTATCTATTCATCTCCCTTCAAGTAGGTGCTTCTTTATCTCATGCCCATATAGCAACATGAATTCACTTAATATCTTACAATTGAATCAGTCACTAATGGAACTTATATTTTTCTTAGATGAAAAACATTTTAGAAAATATTGAAACTCAGGTACACAGCCTCATTTTTTTATGGGAGCAGGTGTAATTTTTATCCTAATGCCAATACGAGATAGGAAGAGGTCTTTTTTTTTTTGGTCGCAAAATTTCCCCTAGGCTTGTTAGGTAACTGCCTAAAAGAGCAGACAATGATGAGACATTTCTCAACTTCAATTGGCATCTCCAGGATGTCCAGTTTATTCTCAAAAGTTATACTACAAGCCCATGTGATTCTCAAAAGTTTTACCAAATGGTAAGGATATTATTCTCAAAAGTTTTACCGAAATGTAAGGATACTCTTTGTAGTTTGTAATCATCAGAGTGAATAAAAAGTTTCCACAATGCAATTGCCTCCAATAGATTGCCTTCATCACTTCCACAACCATTCAGAAACTTGTAAAGACTCAGATTCTCGAAATTGTTATCCTTTTGGAAATACTCAATTGCTCAATTTTTTCAATAACAAAAAAGTTAAATGCATAACTTCTGTAGTTGATTTATGACTATTGTCTTGTACTTTACGCAATTAGTTCCAGTTCTGTTTTAATATATTCTATTGTTTCTTTTAGATTGCAAAACTTTCATGGAGATGTTCCAAGAGGTTGCGGAATCCCAAAATAAGAGAGAGGAACACGAAGATGCTTCTGCTACTGCTGGACTACTCGAGAAATTAAGCGTTGAAGATAAAAAGGCTGAAAGTGATGAAAAAGCTAAAGTGGACATCCAGGAAAATGTACCAGCATCAGACAAGAACGTATCAGAAAATTCTAAGGACGAGGAGAAGCCTGCTTCCTCCACTTGAAAACAAGTGTGCCTGTGAGTTGAAATTTCACCCCTTTCTTGGCTGCCCATTCAAATTGAATTCCAATAGTTAAATTCTCTGGAATTTAGTAAGTGGCAATGCTTTATCTATGATCTTCAGTTAACATTTATCTTTGCTTGTTAAACATTGAGTCCATTATAGCTCTGATTTCCAGTATAGTGTTTTATATTCAGGCTCCAAGTGTGTACTTATTTTTGCACTTCAATGTTTATTGCTTCTCAGATTGTGCTGGACTTTTTTGTGTTTTACCATTAATGTAAAGTGGTGAATTGGAAGTATTTTTTGTTTTTCCATCCCGTTGGACGGATAATTCTTGTCCAGACTTGGCTTGGCCGAACCCATCCAAGCACAAAGCAAGTGCGATTGCTTTGTGATTTATCACTCCATTGGGAAATACATCCACTCTCAAAGCAAGTGTATTGTACTTGTCATGTTAGTTACTTTGGATTAGACCAAACCCGATCTTCAGAAAAAGATCTCCAATCACAAGACATGTGTAATATACTTGCCTTGTGATCGGATGAGTAGCCAAATCTGGTCTGGGTATGAATTCCCAAAGAGTTTTTTTTAGCTGAAGAATTCCCAATGAGTTGATGGCTTTAATTTGGCTAAAAAGGTTTAAAGGGCAATTTCACAACTAACACTCCTAAGATTTGATTAATTTACCAAAAACAGCTCGAAGGTATAAAAATTTGTTATAAGTTAACAGCTACCTGAAAACCAACAAATAGGGGTTTTTGGGTAATTAGTTCGAAAATTATGGGTGTTCTTGTAAGTTTTAGTTAGTTAATATCATATTATTGATTGCTACATTTGTATTTTAAATTGCGATTATACTATTAAGGGTATAATATATTAAATATTTTAATCGAATGGATATTTTGTATAGATGAATATGATGAAATCAGAAAAGCAAGTGACTAATGTTTTTTTTTTAGCTTCGAAATCACCTGTTTTGGTACTAAATTGGTATTTTTTTTATATTTTATACTATATCTTTCAAAAATTTTGAAATTTGATACCAATTGATCAATATTTTTCATATTTAATTTATCTGTTAATTTGTGGACGGAAAAAGTCACGTGTGTGGCACATGTCCGCTAAGTCAAAAAGGGAGGGGATGCAATTATCTAAATATTGGACAGGGCTCTTTTGCAATTATCAACTTCTTCCTTCTTTGTACGGTTGGCGACTTCCGGCGATTGTTGGTTAAAATTTGTTGAGGTCTTTTTTTCACTAATTGTGGGCAACATTTATCATGGGGTAATTGCATCAGCCGTCAACGATGGAGCCCCGCCCAAGGGAAGCCCCTTTTTCGTGAAAAATTAGGGTTTAGGCTGAAAACGCAATGCCCATTGGGCGGAGCTCCACCGTCTACGACAGCTAGTATCACGAAGTTTGGTTAAGTCAGCTACAATCACCCTATGGAAAATGATGTCCACGGTCAGGGGAAGCTATTGCAACTAGAATCACGAAGTTTGGTTAAGAATTAAATGAGTAATCACCATTTGAAATTTCGTTGATTTTGACCTACGGGATTGGAAAATTAAAACTCAAAATTCAAACAGATTACTCAACAGATTGAAGAGATTTTTATATGTACAAGTTTTTCACGACAAGAGGAACAAAAACCCTAAACCAATTCGACCAACACCAACCGGAAGCCGGCGGCCATATGGGAAGAAGAAGAAGGCTATAATTGCAAAATACCCCCTGCTCAATTTTTAATAATTGCATTCCTCCCTCCCCTTTTTTACTTAACGGACATGTGCACTGCACGTGACATTTTCCATCCATAAATCAACGGTCATACCAAATGTGAAAATGATTGGTCAGTTTTGATATCAAACGTGTCATTTTGAAAGGTACAAATTCGTCGAAAATTTTTGAAAAAAATAATAATTAATAAATACAAAATTCCCATCGATTAGAACGGAGGGAATTTTTTGAAATAAATAAAATAATAAATGCAAAGATCCCACCGATTATTTTTTTAAGATATGTTTTTCAGAGAGCTGTATGTTCTTCCATTCTTCATCACTCGTAAAAAAAAATTTCTCATATTCTTCCTCCTCCGCACGACCACCACCACCACCTCATTTCTGGCTATTGTCTTCATCCTCTGACCACGACCACCACCTCACTTCTGGCCACCAAAGGATTAGGCTAGCACCACCACCGCGGTACGTATACGTAGCACCACCATTTTTCTTCATTTCAAGATATATATATATTATTTCAATTTGGAATTTCATATATCAAAATCATGTTTTTTTTTTTTTTTTTTTTTGTAAATATTAGTAGAAATATTTAGATTTTGTAAGTAGAAATTGTTAGATTTTGTTAGTATAGTGTGATTGAAATTAGTATAAATTATTAGATTTGGAAATGGTAAGATTTTATTATTATAAAGTGTTCGGAATTAGTATAAATTGTCGGATTTAGGTTGTAGAATTTGTTAGTATAAATTTTTAGACTTTGTTATTATAGTGTGTTTGAAATTGTTAGATTTTGTTCTAAAAAAAATGTTAGATTTTGTTATTAATTATAGTGTATTTGAAATTGTTGAGTGTGCTTGAAAACTGAAAATTGAAAATTGAATTAGGGCATTAATATGGGGTTGAATTATAATTCAGGGCTTTTAGTGGGAAAATACCTGATTGAAATAAAAAAAATTCCAAGATTCAAAATCGGTGGGAATTTCGGTCGGAATTTCAGTCAGAATCTTGTATTTCCGACCAATTTTTCCCAAAATTGATGAGAATTTCGGTGGGAAATTTTCTTTTTTCTAGTAGTGTGTATTGTATACTTCTTAGTTGTTACTGCTCTGGTGCGAATAAAAATAAAAAATAAAAGCAACATGTGATTGTCACCACAATGTAACGAATTTAAGTTTGAATTCTTGTTCGAAGAGGTTTCACTTAATGTATACGGCGGGGCTCGAAAAAGATTAAGTTAGGTGTAGGACCTTCATACCCTTACGTATAAAATAAGACACTTCGCTAGGTTTGGATCCTTTTTTGCACAAGTATTTAGAATTTTCTTCGAATAATTTTTTGAAATTGTTTTCGCTGAATTGAACACACAAACATAACATGATAACATTTCAATTAAATCAATAACGTAATATCAATTAATTTAATATAAAAGGACATGGCTTTACACTTATCACTTATATTTCCTCCACAAAATTTTAACATCCAAATTATATCTAAACCACAACTCACTTTCAAACTCATCTCACCATTAAATTAACATTATTTTACATTCAAAAGATTTTAACCAAAACATGAAAAATTCTAATACAAACTTGGTTTGATTGAACCTATTCATCATAAAGCATGTGTAATACATTGTTTTATGATTGTTTGAGTTTTATTCAATTACAAAGTAAGTGTGCCAATATGAATGATTTAAGTTTGGCCAAATCGAATTTGAGCAAAAATTACCCTAAAATAAATTCAAGTCATGTTTCAATTGTTTCATAGGAAGATTAAGAGAATCTTAAAAATACCCAATTAAAATATTTTTCACCCAAACGGCCAAACCAAATAACCATAGCCAAAATACATTCAAACACAGCCTTCATGTTATGTTGTCCTTCAGTGCAATTTACTTGCAGCGCAAGTATCATTACTAATACAGTGAAATTCGAAATTTGGAATATCAATATCAAGGCATTGTTAAATAATTGAACCCCAAAAAAGCATCTGCTTGTAAGTTGTAAATACATAGATGCCAACAGTTAATTAACTATGAGTAATATATTTTATCGAATTATCAAAAGATTTTTATCTAACCTTGGAAAATGTACTTATAAAGCTTAAATTACTTTTTGCAGTTTTCCATTTTATTAGTGCAAGTTTCCCTTACAATAATCTCCGTAAACAATTATTAAACGTCATGATTTTGTTCAATTAGGGGATATTACCTTATATTACATATAAATAAATACAACGAAGATACAGATTATGAATAATAATAAAACTAGGATAAATAAAATTTAAGCTAAAAGAGATCTTTCTCATATATACTTCTCTCGTAAACCAAACTCGATTAGTATCGGTATGAGTTGGCACCAAATTAACTTTTTTAAACCCCAACACAATTCTCAACAATGGCGGCACGAGAAGACAAAACGAAGCGGAGAAAAGTGGAAAGACATAGTAGAAAGCTTTCTGTGAGTGATAAAGTTGAGGTAATTTTCAGGTTGGGTAAGAAATTAAGTTTCAAATTTTTTTAGGGATTTTTATTGTAAATCGAATTTTTTTGGTAGTTTT
Organism: Penstemon barbatus; assembly: GCA_003313485.2. Classification (NCBI taxonomy): domain Eukaryota; kingdom Viridiplantae; phylum Streptophyta; class Magnoliopsida; order Lamiales; family Plantaginaceae; genus Penstemon; species Penstemon barbatus. The sequence goes on along the minus strand of CM064877.1, from coordinate 7,558,741 downwards.
TCTTCTTTCTTGTTATTGAGTATTGACTGATAATCGATGCAACTTTGAAATTTCTTTGTTGATTTTACTTGCTTTGTCTATAGTTTGTCTCTCTTTCTTTACTATAATAGTAGGTGGTGTATTTATTGTGGTTGCATGTGGGCTTTGTTTGATGTTTCATGCGCAACGATGAATTGGATTTTGTACTTATAGTGCGTCACATAAATAAATAAATAAATAATTAGTTTTCGTTTTTGTGTCATTCTTTGAAACCAGCTACTGTGAGGTAAATAAGCTCTATAAATAGTTCCATGAGAGTAATTTTGTTGGTGATAAACTGTGAAAACCATTTACTTACCGTTTTTATGTCTCTGAATTTCAATAATTTTCTTTGAAATTGCAATCTAACAGGCAAGGAGTTTGCAAGATGGATTTCTTGGATCCTCAGAGCTAGGAGAATCATTGCTTGAATTTTCTGAATTGGATCTTGATTCTTTACTTGGAACGGTAACAATACCCTCTGATGTTACTAGCCTGTTGTATGGTAACGAAGCTATGCCGATGGATGTAAATTACACGGGTCATCCTCAGGTCTTAGAACACAATGATCAGGCAAATTTGGAACCTATCTCAACAAATATATCCCAAAATCCAAGTGAAGCCTCTAAGATTGAATCATATAACTACAATAAAAGATCGAAAAGAAAAAGTCATGAGTGGAAACTAGCCGTACCCGATTTGGTTCCTGGAGCAGAGTTTTGCCCCAATGCCATTGTTGATTTTATTAAGATGAATAAGTTTAGCAGATGGGCTTCAGCTGAGGTAACGACGAACGCTAGGAAACATCTATTGTACTTGGGCTGGAAAATCGAGTATAGACTATGTAGTTTACGTTATTTTTCTCCCGACGGGAAATTATATCATTCACTTAGACAAGTTTGTCAAATGATTATAAATGATGGTCAGGAGTTGGAAACTAGTATAAGTTCAGATTACACCAAAAACAGTCTCCTTACTTCACCTGATGATATTGAGAAATCCAGTTCTTGCACTGAGTTGTCCTCCAAGTTGCCTACTCCTGATTTGGCTGTCATTGAACCAGAATATTGCCCTGAAGCAGTGAAGGATTATTATGACCATTCCCTTGTCTCAAATACTGGTTTGAAACCAAAAGGAGATAAAGCAAAGAAACACTTATCTGCAATTGGTTGGTCTTTTTATTACCACCAAAAAGGAGGAGGAAAGAGGGAAATGCGGTATGGATCGCCATGTGGAAAATGTTTTTACTCTCTCCTTACGGCTTGTAAATGGTGTGTTGAGGTTGGTTCACTCTCTCCATTTGATAGTACGCAAACTTTAGAAGGAATCAAGAATGTAAAATACATACAGAATTTACGTGTATCTAATCTTCCATCTAGTTCTGTGGGGTCTCCAAGAAATTTCCCTCTAGTGAACGACTCACCAGAGAAGCTTCCTAATGAGTCAAAGGGGCTTGTTCAAAAAACAAGAAGTCTTGAAAAAAGGAAAAAACAATGTTATAATGAAGGTTTGACTCTGGTTAAAAGAGGAAGAAAATCCCGCTCAATGAAAATAAGAGAAGATATTGATTCTGATTCCTCAACCCAAAGAGCTCATGAAGTGATCATTCCTTCTTCCAATCGCAAAACTCCTCGAACTGTGTTGTCTTGGTTGATTGATAGTAATGTGGTTTTGCCAGGAGCTAAAGTTCAATATCGCAGTAAGAAGGATAGGCGTTCAATGGCAGAAGGACAAGTAACTCGTGAGGGGATTAAATGTAGTTGTTGCAGTAAAATATTTGGTCTTACTAACTTTGAGGCACATGCTGGCAGTAACTATCACAGACCTTCAGCCAACATTTTTTTGGAAGATGGGCGGTCCTTGTTCGAGTGTCAGTTGCAACTGAACCCAAAAAAGATTAATAGACATTCAAGGCCAGAGTCACGTGAAATAAGAAGCCAAAACAATAGCCTTAATGATGACGTATGTTCAGTTTGTCACTATGGAGGTGAATTAGTTTTGTGTGATCAATGTCCATCCTCGTTTCATACTCATTGCCTCGGTTTAAAGGAGGTTCCAGAAGGTGATTGGTTTTGCCCCTCTTGTTGTTGTGGGATTTGTGGCCAAGGTGGATTTGACGAAAAAAGTCTCGTCTGTGGCCAGTGTGAGCATAAATGTAAGTAGTTATTTGGTTTCTTGGAATTTTTTTTATACTTGTATGAATACGCCATGAGATCTTGTATAATGGTTTAATGTGTTTTCAACTTTATGTAGATCATGATGGGTGCCTAAGAAGTAAAGGAATCATAAATCTTGATAGATATGCTGAAGGATATTGGTTCTGCCAAGATTCATGCAAAAAGGTACTTTAATCTTTAAGCCACCTACAGAGATTTGTGGTTGTTTATGTATTTTTATTTTACGTATGTCTTTTCAGCCTCCGATGTTGTAATAGTAAAAGAAAAATCATAAAAACATACGCGCGTCTATAATAGTTCTGGTAACAAGACAAAGCTATTTAAGGTGGTGCTTATGTTCGATCTATTGAAGCCTGTTTGAGCTTGGATTGTTTTATGCAACAACTCAAGCTTGAACAACTTTTATCGTTTGATAGATTTTGAACCTCGATTTTGAATCGACTCAGTAAGCTAAAAAATGACAAAATATGTGTAATAATATCAAGCTACTCACTGTTTGGCTCAGTTACTGGATCGATCAAATTTGACTCGCTTACACTCCTAATCTTAGTGACAAATATATATCTTTGCTATCAGAGAAACATAGCATTATTATTACGAAAAGATCATTTTCTGATCAAGAGATTTCTCTGATCATGAATTACTGTCTTGATGCACTTGCTTAACATAATTTATTTTTTTCAGATATTTCATGGCCTGGGCAACATTTTGGGAAAACCCCTTCCTTTGGAGAATAATTTGACTTGGACTTTAGTAAAATACATAAAAACTGATTCTTACGATCACAATGCATTTCATAGCAAGCTTAATGTTGCCCTCAATGTAATGCATGAATGTTTCGAACCTGTCAAACATCCTGGCAGTACAAGCGATATAGTTGAAGATGTCATTTTTAGTAGAGGGTATGTAAGCCTATCTCATTTTGCAGTCTTTTGTAAGTTCCTTTTAAAAAATTAACTCTATTTAGTCTAATTGTTTAATCGCGATTTATTGGAATTTCATACATAATATTCGCAACAATTTCTAAATTTTGCAGGTCACAGCTGAAGAGATTAAACTTCCAAGGATTCTATACGATCTTGTTGGAGAAGAACAACGAGTTAGTTTCAGCAGCTTCAGTGAGGTATTTTATGTTAGGACATTCTTAAAATTGCTTGGTTTTTATTATGTGTTTTTATTTTTTTTTTATTTACATGATATTTGTTTTACTTCAGGATCTATGGCAAAAAAGTTGCTGAAATCCCTCTTGTTGCTACGCAGTTTCAGTATCGTCGACTTGGGATGTGTCGTGTTCTGATGAATGAACTAGAGAAGGTACCAATATATAAATATATATATATATATAATTGTCCAAAGGATTACTTTTGTTATGTTCTTATTCACTAATAGTATGTTTTTTGTACAGAAACTTAAAGAATTAGGAGTCGAGAAGCTTGTCTTGCCTGCAGTTCCTAGTGCCCTCAACACTTGGACAAATTCATTTGGATTCTCCATGATGAATGAATCAGACAGATTGAATTTCTTGGATTACACTTTCCTATATTTCCAGGGCACAGTTTTTTGCCAGAAAATCTTAACGGGTAGGTGCAAATTCCTTTCTTTGAATAATTAACTAGTTTAATTTTATAAAATGGTAGTTAAATTTGCATACATCTTTTCTCCAGGAGCTCAGAAAAAAGTTGGAAACAAAAAAGTGGACAATGAATTGGATTGTAACAGTCCAGTTTCTGAAGTTTCTCAAGCGGATGAAATTGACATTCTATAGAAGCACAACGATCATCAAGTCTGTCTGTGTTACACCTTTTGCATCACAATCACAACCTTCATTGGTAATTTGTTTTGGACATATTTTAAGTTCTTTTGGACAATACATTATTCCCATTAAAAAAAAACACACACACACACACACACACACACACACACATAGATATATATATATATATATGTATCAGAAAGAAATTTATATATATATGTATCAGAAAGAAATTCGGACGCACACTAAAAATAGATACTAGTTTTTGGGGCGTAACAATATACACGAGGCCGGATATCAATTTTGTGCAGCACCATTCAAAAGAATCCAAACTAACCACAAATATTTTATCCACCACCTGAATCCAACACTGCAGTTGGGCCGCAAAAACTCAAGTAAATTCACGAGTCATGACCAAGTTGCAATAATATGAATATAATACTGTATTTTCAATTGGATGTTTAAAGTGCCAATATTAGATAGTGACTTCTACAAGATCTGCGACCTATACTTTAAGCAACTGCTTCTATCTTCTCAGGTTTTAGGAGGTTTCTTTTATTTTTCAATAAATAATTTTAATCCACATCTCTTTGTACAACTATACTCCCAGACTTTTTATTGGGGTAAAGCTAAGCTACTCCTAGATGGAATTATACGCTGAATTTCGTTTTGTGATTCAATTTTTTCCTTGCACGATGTTACATTGCTTCATTTAATATTTACGAATATTAAATTTATTATGTAAAGTACAAAAATTATTTATAGTTGGAACTAGAAATCTTAATATGTTTTAAATAATACTGAATTCAAATTAAGATTGAATTAGGAAACCTTGGATTTCCTTGTAAAATAAATAAATAAACATAGATTGTACACTAATCAAGTATCAAGTAATTTGATATTTTTACATGTATTTTATCAATTTTTAGTTTATCGAGTTGAACTCAAACCAAGCTTCAAAAGTTATTAAACACAAGAAACATAATGAAGGGAGCTCAAATAAACTTTGGGTTTTTTGTACTTTGCACCCCCGAAACATGGGAAATAGGCACTTTGCACCCCCGAAACTTAGATTTAGCACTTTGCACCCTCTTTTATTTTTAAGCAAAATTCAAGGCAAAATAGGTAATTCAATAGTATTGGCACTTTGCACCCTCAAAACTTGAGAATTTTGCACTTTGTACCCCAAAATAAAATTAGCACTTAACACCCTCTAATTAAGAACAAATCAGCAACTTTCACCCCCGAAACACAATAAATGGGCACTTTGCACCACAAAACACAAATTAACACCCTCAAAACCCCTCTTTTTTCGTCAAATTTGACTATCGGAGTAAAAAAAAATCTAAGGCAAAATAGATAATTCTTTTTTTTCCCTCAAATTTTGCAAAATACAATTATAAATACTCGAAGTTATTTCTCTCTCAATCTTTCTTTTCAACAATATAATCATAAATAACTAAATAAAGTACAAGTAAACTTCTCGAAGATCTATTGTCTACTTCAAAATATCACAGACCCATAAATAATTACCTATTTTGCCTTAATTTTTTTCACCTTAATGGTCAGCTTTGCCAAAAAAAATGAGGGGTTTGAGTTTTTTTTTTTTTTTTTAATTTTTAATTTGAGGGTGTTAAGTATTAATTTTGTGTTTTGGGGTGCAAAATGTCCATTTATTGTGTTTCGGTGGTGCAAGTTGTTGATTTATTCTTAATTAGGGAGTGTTAAGTGCTAATTTTATCTTGGGGTGCAAAATGCCAAAGATTTACAATAGAATTACCCATTTTGCCCTTGAGTTTTTGCTTGAAAATAAAAGAGGGTGCAAAGTGCTGCATTTTTCATATTTCGAGGGTGCAAAGTGTTAAATCTAATTTTCGAGGGTGCAAAGTGCCTATTTTTAATGTTTTGAGGGTGCAAAGTGCAAAAATCCCATAAACTTTTATTAAACGAACTAGAATATCGAGTAGGTGGTTTGATTTTTCAGTCCTACTTGGGAAAACCAGATTACTCCCAATGGATTATATTTGGAAGGGGAAGAATCATGTCATTAATAGTTTGAGAGACAAACAGAGAAAATATAGAAGTTATCTTAATTATAGTTTAGTACATAATCACTCAAAATGTCACTATCGTCTATCAAGATTAAATTTATGTTCCATTGTAATATTACTGCTACTAAAATTTTTAACTAGTCTTAATCAGAACACAGAAAACATCGTGAACAAAGTTAGAACTCAAAATAAATATGTCCTTTGATTATAATACCACAGTACATAATTACTTAATTAAATTGTCACTAATATTAATCAGCGAAAGAAATTTATTAGTGTATTTCATTGTCATATTACTGCTACTAGCTATTCCTAACCAGAACAAAGAAAACATCGTCAAAAGAAAGAAAAAAAGACTAAAAGTTAGAACGCAATATAAATAAATCCCTATTGCTTCAGTAAAATATCAATTGAACATAGAAAAAAAAAAAAACCGAGGATGCCAAGTATTTAACTTTATGAAAAGTACAAGGACCAGAAAGATAAATAAACAACAATATCACATCACCCGGATAACAAAATAACCCTACCCAACCGGGCTAATTCACCCGACCCGTTTCACTTTACTCGGACCTATTCGCATACCTCTCAACCTTATCATCATTCAAATTAATCCCAACCATTGCTTCCCCAAGCCCACAGCTAATCTCAGCCAACACCTCCGGATCACTGTAATGCGTCACCGCCTGTACTATCGCACGCGCCCTACGCGCCGGATCTCCACTCTTGAAAACCCCAGATCCAACAAACACACCGTCGCACCCCAACTGCATCATCAGCGCGGCGTCCGCGGGTGTTGCGACACCACCGGCTGCGAAGTGCACGACGGGGAGACGACCGAGCTGCTTCGTCTGCATAACGAGATCGTACGGAGCCTGGATCTGCTTCGCGAAGGTGAAAACCTCATCGTCGTCCATGTTACGGAGGATACGGATATCTCCCATTACGGAACGCACGTGACGCACCGCCTCAATGATGTTTCCAGTACCTGCTTCACCTTTCGTGCGAATCATGGCGGCGCCTTCCCTCACGCGCCGAAGAGCCTCGCCGAGGTTGCGGCATCCGCAGACGAAGGGGATGCGGAAGTTGTGCTTGTTGATGTGGTTTTGATCGTCGGCGAGAGTGAGGACTTCTGATTCGTCCACGTAGTCGATTCCGATTGCTTCGAGGATCTGAGCTTCCACGAAGTGGCCGATACGCGCCTTGGCCATGACGGGGATGGTTACAGCTTGTTTAATTTCTTTGATTAGTTGCGGGTCTGACATTCGGGCTACACCGCCTTGAGCGCGGATGTCGGCGGGGACGCGCTCTAGAGCCATGACGGCGCACGCACCGGCTTCTTCGGCGATACGGGCTTGTTCGGCGTTAACGACGTCCATGATGACGCCGCCGCGGAGCATTTGGGCTAGTCCGACTTTGACGGAGAAGGGGGATTTTTTGGTGTTGGTTTCAGTTATTGCGCCGTTACCGTAAACGGTGACGACTCCAGTTCCGGCCATTTTTTGGTTTGTTTGTTTTGGGGAAGAGGGAATGGACGAAGGAATGAGTGAAGGAGGCGGAGAAGATTGGGGGATTTAAGTAGTTGAAGGAAATACCTGAAATAGTAAAATTCGATACGACTTCTTCGATTTCTGGTTATTTTATTTTTTTGGATAAATAAAAAATGTTAATTGGATTGCCACATAATTGTCTTTAATATTATATAGATAATACTATTGAATGCAAAAAATCTTCATATATTAATGGCAAAGGTCAAGCCACCGTTGTCAAGGGTGGACACTAATTCTCCACCATTGCTAGGAATTTTATTTTTATTAATAATAATAATAATAATAATAATAATAATAATGGGTAAGATAAGACATTTGTTGATTTGTTTCATTGCAAGCAACATAAAGCCATCTCCAACTCTCATGATCCATTCTTTATTGGCTTTCCATTTTTCACCACTTCTTCTTTGTCATTCATTCCCCTTCTTCTTCTTCCATTTTTCATAGTCACTTGATTCATTTCAATGACTTCTTTTCACATTCAACAAATTCAAATTGGAAAATTTCACTAATATATTGTCGATACCAAAAAATAAAACTCGCATAAATATGATAAAATTTTTACCTTAATTTTTCATTCGTTCCTATGTAGCTTAGATGTCCCGAGTGATGTATTTGTGAAGAATATAACTTCGACCTCTATCCTTTTTTGTTAATATTTAACATATTATTTTTCTTTGTATATAAATATTGTTATTCTCATATTTTATATATATATATATATATATATATATATATATATATATATATATATATATATATATAGTACAATCATTTTATATTTTTAATAATGTGATACAATAGATAATTTTAATATATTAAACAAGGTACTTAACATATATATTTTTTAAAACCCGTGCACAGCACGGGACGTATGCTAGTTTTACTTAATTTCAATTCTCATTATTTTAGTTCTCACTTAATAATAATAATAATAGATTTCACAATTGCACATTTTATGTGCTAAATTAAAACTTTTTAAAATTAAGTTTCTTAAATTATAATATTTTAAATTAAAAATTTTAAAGTCAAGTTACAATTTTATTAATTAAATTAAATTTAAGTTTCTTACATTCTACTAAATATGAACCCAGGTGTTTCAATATATAATTATGAAATTAAATCTAATGACAAAATTTCAGACTTTGCATATTATTTTTTATTTTTTTTGTGAAAAAGAAATATAACCAAATAATGTTTTTATTGATGATGTATATTATAAAAAAGAATTAGTCTTCAAATATTAAAACCTAACAAGCACTTTAGATATTGAAATCGAAGTTAAGTTATAAGCAAATTTATGATTTTAGAAAAGGAAAAGAAAAAAAATATGATTAAAAGAAAGAAAGCATTTTTTTGGGTATGACTAATTAACAATGCCAAACAGTCTGTTATGTTATGCAAATTACAACACACACACTGCTCGTGGCCTCGTGTAAGCCATTTCTCATTCAAGTAATCAGTAATTTTTTATGATAAATAATTGATAAATCTATAATATAAATTAGCCCAATTCTTGTCAAAAGACATACGTACTATTATTAGGGTTTATATTTAATAGCCATCTCCAATATTTTCATCAATGCTCAAAAAAAGAAAATCAAGCCAGAAGCATACCAAAGAGATCTAGGAAGCGATGGGAAGTCCTCGATACCCGGTGCTAAATCCCGATCCTTCTTTCAAAAATACCGTTGATAACTTCAAACAGGAGGATTGGGTCATCACTGCTTTCGGCACCATCGCCCCCCACCTGCTTTTTGATAAAGGTCCACATCCGGCTGCTAAGTACGTGTGTGCTGTGGCTTCATTTTCCTCTGCTTTCGCTTACAGCTACTTCAAGTCTTACAACAGGCTTAGGGGTAATATTGATAATTCTGATGACATCGCTAAATACACGAAGAATTAAATTAGGGTTTGTCATGTTATGTGATTGATCGATGCTATATATCAAGTCTTGGTTTTAGTTAAAAACATGAAAAATGATAGATTGTCGAACAATAATATAATATGTCATGGCACATCCATTTGATTCTTGTACCCAAAGAGGATCCAATTACTAAGTATAACATGTTCACGGCATTGCTGAAGATTAAATCACAGACAGGTTGCATATATAATGGATTGGTTGCTTTGATTAAATGCTATTATATGTATTTGTGATAATTAAATTGATTCAGCATCCAACTTTGATATATAAATCTTATCCATATCAGCCACAACTCAAAACATCATATAAGTATATTCAAAGGAAAGGATCATGATTAAGGAATAAAATTATTTAGGTGTACTGCTTTTTTACTAAATCATAAAGCATAGCTCAATTATATGTTTATTTTCCTTTCTCTTGCCGAAGTTGTGATTTGAAAGAAGATTGCATCTCTTCCACTCATAAATAGATTATGGAATTCAGTATGCCTTATCAATTTTTATATACACAATGATCGATGTGGTACTCAAGAATTGCATACCGGCCAGCAGGGATAGATATGTTACTTGTATTGTACCAGTTTATGATCCCTTCAAATAATAGCCCAAGCATAAAACAAACAACACATCAATAACAATAATTTTGCAACTCTATTGAAAGCACTCTGCCACAAATGTAATTTATTCAGTACCTATATTAGTATTACTCATTTTAAAAATATTACATTAATATATTTTTTATTTTTTAATGGTTATGGATCTTTACCAGATTAGATCGGCCTAAATCCATATTCGCTCCATGTATTTTAAATTACGGATCTTATAATCATATCACGTCCATCGAATCTCTAATCGAAAAATTATTCTAATAAATTGGACCGAATCCATATTGAAATTCTCTCCATTGACAGCCCTATATGAACCATGTACCCTGCTGATTTATTATTAAATAGAAAACAAATTCAAGAAATTTATATACACAAGCCCAATTATTGGGGCCCAATATAAACAAATAATTTATACTTGTTAACAAATAACAATTTGAGTTCAAAAAATCAATACAAATGGAGTTTCTTAATACAATGAGAATGTAAACCTTGAACTTCCAATTTACATTCTTCATATATATATATATATATATATATATATATATATATATATATATATATATTTTTTTTTGGTTTCCCAAGGGTTTAATCCCTTTCGAGGCGCGTCGAGCACATAAAGTGGGAACCTCTCCCAACAGGGATTCGAACTTGAGTCCGCTACTTTGTAGTGACTAGTCTCTTCCACTAGACCAATCACCTGTTGGTACATTCTTAATATATATATATATATATATATATATATATATATATATATATATATATATATATATATATATATATTTCCACACTACGAAGTCATATGTAGTCATGTTAAACTTAGAAACTAGAGGAGAGAAAAACAGGTATGTATTTGGTAGTTATTTGAGAGAAAATGAATGTGATTGAATAAACACATGGATTAAATTGCAAAAAAAAAAAAAAAATTGATTATAGAAACTTATTTTTCATGCTTATGATTGAAATGGATTGATTATGCAAACTCATTAAACCATTGATTTTAATTTTCTTGAATGAGATTAATGTGCAATTAATTGAATACCTCATTACCTTGGTTGAGGATGAAATTTAGCTGGAGATTAGAAGTAATGGTTCGAGTTCTTGCTGCTGCTTGGTTATCATCAGATGAATTGGATCAAAAAGATTGTTTGTTCGAGCATAGAGGAAGCTCAACAAATTAAATTAAAGGTGAACATGATGACCCTGTTTTAGAAAAGTAGTAAATCCATCACAATGCTTAAAGAAAAGCTCAAGTAGCCACTTGAGGATCTATAAAAAGTTACCAAAATAAAAATTGTTATAAATTTGAAGTCATTAGTTACGTTGTAGTAGTTGCTATAGTTATCAATATACTGTATGTATGTGTTGCTGGAAATTTTCTAGAGGATGTTAATAAGCAGTTCGCCTAACAGTTGATGGAAAATCTCCGAGGCAAGATCTCGACTGATATCTTTGAAATGATGATGCTGAGTTTTGTCCTCTAACCAATTCGATTTCACTGTCTCCCTCGCAGCCAAAATGCCGATTTCATTATTTCCAGACTTCTTGTTTCTATTCCTCACTCTATGACAACCATTTTTTATCAGCCTTTTCTTATCTGCAGTCTTTCTGTAATTCTCGAGTTCCTCGGATATTGTCCTCCTCAATTTTGAGCTTTTTCCCAACCTTGAATTACTATCACCTGCCATTTAAATTTAATTTGAAGATATTTGTAGCGAATTCAAGAATTTGAAATAGCTAGCTAGGTTGAATGACACTTCATATTAAGTATATGTTTAAGTATTTGGACTACTATTATATTTGGAAAAATGAAATCAGGATTTGACTAAGTAATTATCTTAAGAGGTGTTCATGTAATTTTGCAAACACCTCGGTCTATAAATAGCACAATGTTATTGCTGTAGTTTATTACTGCGACTAGACTAGAGTTGAAGCATCAAACCTGAATGAGCATCAGGTGAAAATTCCAGGACATCAAGAACGGAATTGGGACTCGAATTTTCTGAATCATCCGCAGTTCCAAACTTGACTACTGCTAACCTCTCTTGCTTTGCCTTTTTCTTCATATCCAAATGCGATTTTTGACATAAATTCTTCAGCACATAGAAACCCGTAATGTTCCTCCTGTCAGAATTAGAATCCTCTACTGAATTTTCGTTATTCATTTCTTGAATTCTCTTCTTCTTGCATTTAGCTCTCACTATTTGCTTCTTTTCAGCAGAATTCAAATTCACTTTCATTGAATCTTCCATGCTTAGTTGATCAAAGCTAAGAATGAGGAACTTGTCATCTTGAATCTCTGTGTATGTTGGAATGGTCTTTCTTCTCCTCCTAATTGAATTTGTGTCGATATCTGGCAGTGATTCCAATCCCATCAGCCTTGCCACTACTCCTGGAGCAGTCAAGGCGTCAGGGAGTAAAGGGTCTTCTTCCTCTTCTTTGATATGATGATGATGATGAGAAGGGCATGAGGAAAGGCTGCTCATGCAAAAAATACGGCGTAGAATCCTCCGGAAACAACAACCTGAAGTAAGTCCATTTTTAGTATTATTGTATGTGAACTTGTAGTAATTAGAAGAAGAAGGTGAGGGTGTAAATTTGTTTAAGGGCTTCATGTGTTTTATCATCAAAGATTTGAATTGATGGAGTAAATTAAGAAACTTGGGATCATCAATGCCAGAAGGAATGATATGTATGAACAAACTTTACATTGTTGAAATCTAGAAAGCAGAGAAGATGGAGAAAGTAAAGTAGTTTATTCTGCAGGGAAAGTTGAAGAAATGTTTGAATTTGTGGGCAAAAGAATATTAATTAGGTAAGTGGAAAAGCAAGAGCAGAAAAAGAGGGATTTTGAATGAAAGTGGAGGATGGCGGGATTTTGAGTTTGAATCAGTGGTGGCAAAGTTGATGATTGATTGGAAAGAAAGAAGGGTAGGAAATTATTGGAATGTTGAATTAGCGACAAGTGTGTGTATATATTTATCATCCAAACCCTATTAATATAATTCCTCAGTCTATCGACATAAATCGATATTCTTCATTCATTTCTTTGAAAAAAAGGGAATTAAAAAAGAGAAATGGAAAAAGGAAGAAAAAAAAACCAAAAAATTTTAAAATAAAAAGGAAATGGAACAAGAAAAAAAAAAGGGAAATGAAGCATCAGGTGGTGCCACTTGATGGGCTGCCTCATTTTGTAAATAGCCCTTAGTTTTGGAAAATATAATTAGAGTGTCATCGCCTCTCTTCATATCTTTTTTATTTTATTTTTTAAAGAAAAGGGAAGTGGGTTTTGGGACGGTGGAGAAGGGGACTAGAAGAGAGAAGTCGTTGAAGACGAGGTCAGAGAGTGGGGTGGGTTTTTTTAGGAGGTGGTGGTGGTGGTGGTTGTTGTGGTGTGATGGAGGACGTGAAATGATGATGAACTTTTTTTTTTTTTTTTTTTTTACTGAATTGATCAAAATACCCAAATTAAGAGGCACATGGCCCACAAGTGGTCTTATTTTGGCAAACTTTGAAATTGAGTTGCAACTGGAGTGGACTCAAATTATCAACAAATTCGAAGATGCAACACCACACCAAATTTGTCGGCCTGATAAAATATGAAATAGAAATGTCAGACCATAAATTGTGGCACATTTTAAAAATGCAGTAATCCCCAATTTTTCAGACCTTAAAAGGTAATATAGTTAGCATATCAATATTCATTTTTTTTTTTTTGACTACTCAGCGCATATATAGCAAAAGTCACCCTTCCACCCACCTACAAATTCGAAGAATTAAGAGAGGTTTAACTGCCAACTATAAATGGTAAATATGAAGTTTTGAATAGTGATTTTAACTTTTAAGGTTTCTCCAAATTACTATTCACTTGTTTTTATTACATTCTTGTCCCAAAATATTATTTTTTTTATTTTATTTTGTTAATTATCTTTTACATCATTATGTTATTAAACAATTATGTTTTCTTTATCTAGAGGAGATTCTATTTTTTTCCTCAAAATACTAATTCCATTTTTTACCTCAAAACTTCCAAATTTAGAGGAGATTCGAATTTGGAGGTAGGCTTAGGGTGGAGAATGCTCTCAATTGCACGCACGATTGTCATCTCTATTGATTTGCTCCACAGAAATCATCGTTCTAATATTAGTCCGTATTTGGTGAGTTTAACTAACTATATATATCTCATCTAAACTGTGCAATCTCCTCCGAATTCAATGCATCTTCATCCATTGTATTTGTGACCAAATCAATATATATATATATATATATATGCAATACTACTCTATAATACTACTCCCTCCGTCCCATTTTAATTGTCGTTTTAGGTGTTTTCACACATATTAAGACACCTATTTAATTGCCTCAATTTTAGGGAAAAAACAAATGATATTCCTAAAATACCCTTACATTCTCTCTCTTCCTTTTTCTTTTATTCTCTCTATCTTTCTCCTTCTATCTTTCTTGGAGTAATAAAGTAAGAGAGAGAAAAAGCAAAGGGCAAAATAGGAAAATATGTAATTAATATTGCATTGAAACTCTAAAGTGACAAATAATTTGGGACAAAATAAATTCTCTAAAACGACAATTAAAATGGGACGGAGGGAGTATTAAAAATTTAATTTAGTACTGGTACCATATCTTGAGTTTTTCAAAAAAAAACTCACTTTATTGTCGAGAGAGACATGTAAAAATACAATAACATCACGTTCGGCACTCATATTTTTGGAAAGCCTTTCTTTCTTTCTTGGTACAAAAAGATTCCACCCACCTAAACTGAGTCACTGACCTTCCAATTCGTACTAGATCTCTTTGCCTAAACTCGTGGACAAATTCATACCACTCCTGTATCTATTCTAGACTGGAATATTCTTTCATTTTTATTTATTTTTCAAGTTTTAGATCACATATCTATCGACAAAAATTAGATCAACACATCTATGTGAAATAATTTTGATTTGTATAATTTTGTTTATTAAATTTTGAGAGATTTATGTGCAACCTCGACTTGAAATTAGATACACAGTATAAAAATATAAACAAGCAAACAATTTAACTATAATCTGTTTTCAATCCAATTGAAGTTCATTGTGTTCAAAAGCGATTTTCTCAAATTATATATATAATATGGATTTACAATCTCACTCATGCATGCATATCCACCTTACCAAAAAAAAAAAAAAAAAGTTACTATATATATATATAGTTCCAAATTAATTGAATCCAACAAAGAAACATGTACTTAAAAAAACCTAACGTTTTTATTACTCCATATATCTAATACAAAATTATGACTATTACATGATCAAAACTCCAACATGATTGTCCAAAAATAACAAAGATCAACAGAAATAATAATATTATTCTTACAAGAGATTGATCTAGCTAGTAACCTAGTTAGTCTCTAGGCTTTAATTAAATAAAAACAATGTTTATTTTAAAAGTACTACTACGTACTATAATTAATCTAAACTTCAAAAAGAATCCTTCTTCAATTCCCCTTCTTCCCTTGGCTTCAAAATTGATGAATGAATCAATCAACCTTTTTAGGTGTGAAAATTTGTTCATCAGTTTGATAATAAACAACATCTCCAGTATCACTAACATAATGGTCACGATTTATGCTATCCACCAAACTTGGAATCAAATGTAAAGGGATTGGTCCTGATTTCTTGGGTTCTCTGTAATATTCGCCCATCACTTTTTTAGCTGATCTTGTCTGCCAATAAAAGAAAAATAAAAGAAGAGATAGTATAGTAAGATTAAATTAAATTTAATAATGTGTTGAAGATTGGTCACGTCGTCACGTGAGTTTGGGTATTTATTTAATGAATCGAGGAAAGGAAAGGAAAGGAAAGGAAAAAGAGTGTAAGCTTACAGCTTCAACTAAATGATAATGTGGGATCTGAGGAAAGAGATGATGAATAACATGGGTGCCAATGTCGTGATGGATTTTGTTAAATAAACCATAATCTCTGTCTAATGTTGTCAGTCCTCCTCTTAAATAACTCCATTCCTGTTGTTTTGTTGTTTGTTGTTTTAACAAACACAAAACACAAACAAAATCAAATTCAAATATATTATGCTAGTTAGTATTAGTCATGGGATTTAGTGATACGTACTTTAAATAATAAAATATATATACTTGAAGAGTAAAAAATTTGAACCAATAAATATTTAAAATAATAGTTATGAATAACAATATATATATATATAACAATACCTCGCCACGGTACCAAGGGAGTTGCGTCTCGTGACCATGATGGTGCAAGTAAGTAACGGTGTCCAACCACACGACAAAGATCTGCATTAAAATGCGGACCTACTCCATCAGTTGTTGTTTTTTTCTTTTTTTTTTATACAATTACATATACTACTCCATTAAATTAAATATTCTACTCTTTAGAGTTAAACCTTGGTGAATGGAACATGGAATTAAAATATTAAGATATTTTGAAGAATTAAATATATATCCTATCCCCAATTAAAATATTACTCGCAGTAGTAGTAGTAGTATATTCATTTTCTAGTAGTGAAAAGGCAATGCACACCATTATTATTTATTATATCAATCTTGAGATCTAAACCTTTTCAATGGGACCAACCTATTTCTTTGGTCTTACATACATGTCCCATCCATTTAATATATACTATAACATAGATATATGTGCGTCTTTTCAAACCCTTTATTATTTTTAATAAGATGTATTCATTCGAGACATGGTGCTGTAAATTCCTCTATTTCCTTGTACTATCATATAAACATTACTCAATATAAAATTATAGTAAATGAATATGTCAGTCATGTTAAAAGTATTTATTATTAACGGCCTTGTGATAGAATAGTAGTATAAAAAAGAAACCAACGAAGACGAAAAATGGAAAATAAATTTAAATTTCCTTATTTTTGTAATTACTTAAACGATGTAGTAATTGCCACTTTAAAAAATTAATGATAATGTAATAACTCCTAAGGTTGCGAATATGCTCTTGCAAAGGAAAAAGAATCAAACAATATCCTTTACTTTTGGAGACTTTAAAAAAGAAGCTAAGAATCATATATATTATTCAGTCTCTCATTCTTCCCTATTTTGAAGTTTATTATTATAAATTTCAAACACAAAACACAATTATTATTATTATTAATTCAGAAATTAAAAAAGAATAGTTTTAGTAAAATTTACCAAGTAAGGAACACCGTAGAGCTTGAACAACAAGAGAGGACCAAAAATGGTGGACAAACAGAAGAGAAAAGCAACCATTGTGACCCAACACATAGTTGAAGTCACTACCATTTTCCTCTCATTTGGTCTAAATAAACCACTGTTAGGATTGAAATGAGATCCTTGCTTTCCTGGACTTCTGTACCACTGGATAATAACAAAATAAATAAATAAACATTTCTTCTTATACTTATAATATAATCAATCTTAACTCAATCGAAATCTCACTTAATTACCAGATATAATGGGTATGCAAACATTGGGAATGGGACTTTGTATCTCAAAAATTTGGTAGAGTAATCCAATTTCTTATATTTCGCCTCCGGCAACTGCAAATCAAAACCAACAAACAATGTGTATTTTAATTAGATTAGATTAGATTACACAAAATTAAATCAAGAGAAATTTCTGAATTGGGCTCTGTTTTTTATGGTACATTGCTAGAAAATAAAAATTACTCCAAAAAAAATGTCAGAAAGAATCATTACCGGTACCCATGATTCATCATTTTCAACATGTCCATGATTTTGATGGTGTGTCCTGTGACTTATTCTCCTGTTCCATTCAAAAAAAAAAAAATCAAAAATCAAAAATTAAAAATTGAGAAAAATGAAATACAGCATATCATTTCATGAATTTTAGCACCAACCATCCATGATAAGGCACGAGAATACAAGAATGGAGTACATGTCCCACAATGTTATTCAGAATGTAATTGTCTGAAAAGCTCCCATGACCACTGTTCCAAAAAAGAAAAAAAAAAAGAAAATTTCTCAGATCTCGATTTGATTTGATTTGATTTGATTTGATTTTATATGATTAAACAAAAATGAGACAGAACAATGATTAATTAATTAATTAAATAGATTACCAATCGTGACCGAGAACGAACAACGCCCAGAACATAGTCCCCTGAACAAACCAGTAGAGTGGCCATAAAATCCAATTATCAACGTAAAGAGCTACGGCCATCAAACTGAAAACGACGAGGACATCTAAAACGACGTAGGATAAAGACCGCCATGGATTCTTCACCCAACAATGGGCCGGGATGGCCGCACGAATGTCGGCGATTCTGAACGGCGGCGGCGCTCCGGGGTCAAATCTGTCTACTCCGCCGTCTGATGCTGGTTTTTTCATTTTTTCTGTGGTGCCGTTTGTGAAATGTTTTTGCATACCTGAAAAGACAGCCATTTTTTTTATGACATGAAAATGAAACAACCAGCACAAAGGAAAATAACAGACAGATCCTAAAATGATGGAGATGTAATATGAGTGACAGAGAGAGAGAGAGGGATATGGAGAATGAGAGCTAGTTATTTATAAGCAATCAGAAGATGGTAAAATTTGTTTGTGGAGCGGTTGTACACGTTTTTAGTACACTAAAAAAATTAATGTAAATTACTACAAAGTAATATTGAATTAACTGCATCACATCAAATATAGTATAAATTATGGAATTTAATATCGTGGACAAATATAATTTTAGTACAACACTAGAATTAGGAAATAAATTAACTAAACACGTCACGTATATTCATTTTTATGAAATTAATTTCTTTAAATTCTGAGCTTTGTAACTAAGGGAGATTGCAATAAAACCACAATGCAAGATAATTTTCAAGTAAGAAGTTAATATCTTTATGCAATAAATACAGTTACTAAGAAATAAATGATATCTTCAACAAATATTAAGGGTCTGTTTGTTTGGTGTTTAGGAAAGTAGTTTGGGAGAGTAGTAGAAGTTTGTGAAATAAACTCGATTTGCGTAATGTTGTTTTTTTGAGTTTTGAGAGAGTGGTTTGAGAAATAAGTAGGTGTAGATTATTTTTGGAAGGGTTAGTTTGATTGTAGGTATAAAATATATAAGGCTTTATGTCAAATTATGTTTGTTATGTGAAATAAATTGTGAATGAGATGTGTTACTTTATGTCAAATTAGAGTAGAGTTTGTATAGGTTTTGTTTAGAGATATGCAAATTGTTGTTTGTTTGATTTTTGAGAAGTAGTTTAAGAAAATTGAGAGATAAAAAATTTATTTAAGAAAATAGAAATCATGTTTGTTTGGCATTTTTCAAACACGATTTTTTTTTTAAGAAACGCCAAACAAACAGGCCTTAAGAATTTTTACGGTCTTCATTTCACAGTTTTTTTAGGAAAAAAACTATTTCATAGATATATTTAAATTGATGGAATCTTGGTTTTCATTCTACTAATTAATCACAGAAAAAATGCGTGACACTAGAAAAAAAAAAAAAATTTAGAATATAAGTCGCATGACCTTTTATTTTTATGATTCTTTTAATTTCTTCTAGTAATTGAATGTATTGTTAATTGAAATGCCCACAGATTAGATTGCACGTGTCAACTGGGAAAATGAATTGCACGTTTCTTGTTTCGTGTCCTCATCGCACACCCAACCCATAACGGACTTTTAAGTTTTAATCTATACTAGCCTAAACTCGTGCTGTGCACGAAATTATATTAAATAATTTTATATAATTAATTATATGATAAATTAGTAATCTGACATATGAAAATGAAAAAAAGATTATCTACAACCCTTATAAATGAATGAGATCATAAAGGTTAATTTCAAACATTATCTCTTTGTTTTATAAATAAACATGAATTAAAAACAAAGATAATGTACTTACTACTTATCGGTTCTTTAGGGGATTCCATTTTTTCTTTTAAGGTAAAAGATATTTTATGTTTGTACAATATTTTGAGTTATCCTTCTCTCACGATCTATGTTTTCTAATTATCAAAAAGTCTATTTTCTAAATATATATCAATTCTATCTTATGAAGTGACAAACAATGTCATCCGCCTATACACCCAAACAATATTTACAAATGACTAATCTACATTGATGAATCAAGCAAATGTAATGCAGCTGAGCCAAGCTTCTTGTTCCATGCTACCTGATCCAAGTTTAATCCTAGC
Source organism: Penstemon barbatus (assembly GCA_003313485.2). Classification (NCBI taxonomy): domain Eukaryota; kingdom Viridiplantae; phylum Streptophyta; class Magnoliopsida; order Lamiales; family Plantaginaceae; genus Penstemon; species Penstemon barbatus. The sequence goes on along the minus strand of CM064877.1, from coordinate 7,538,493 downwards.
TTTTGATTCCAAATTATTTTCAATCCCCAGCAAGAATCGTTGTAGTGATAGCTCAGTTTAACTGTGTTGGATATTTGACAATCTCATTAAAATCTGAGAGCTCCACGTTAGGGGTGGGCATTTGGGTTGGGTTTTTTGGGACCCGTCCCGACCCGTTTGGGACAAAAAAATGGGTATTTTGACATTCGGGTATTTAAAAAAAAAAATTTGGCCCAACAATGATTAAGTAATTGACAGCCCAAATGCCCAATATTTATTTTAACAGACTAATTTTAATTGGGCTAGAAAAGGAAAAAAAACCTAACTGGCTAACTCTAAGTCTCTAACTCCTCTCCCCAACTCTCACAGCAGTCGACATTTGAACTCCCTCCCTACTGCTCAATCAATTTTACGGCCAAATCTGAGACATACTTTTATTCTTAATTTATTACTTAAAGTCTTAAATAATGATCTTCACATTTTGACTTTGATGTTTGATCTTATGAGTTATGTCATTCTTTTTCGTGTAGATTTGATCGAGTTGGGCGTGGATTCATATATGCTTGATCCTTGAGTAATTTAGTTGGATTTTCAAGCTTGTAGTTGGATATGATTGGTGAAGATCCGAATGATGAGTTAAAATGTTAAATATTATTGAATGTGATTTGTGATTTTGTGTCTATTGTAAGTTGTAACTTTCATGCGATTGTGATATTTAATATTTTGATGCTTTGAGACTTGGAGTTTGATTTGATTGTAATTTATTGAATACTTTAATCTTGAAGACTTGAGATATTTGTATTGTTTTGTTTTGAAGTTATTGTGTACAATTAATGTTTGAATTCATTTATTTACAATCTTACGTTATATGTTAAAAAAAAATTCTTGAATTTTTTTTTTTGAAATTTCGGGTACCCGAAACCCAATACTCGAAATACCCGAAAATTTCGGCCGCCAGATCGGGTCGGGTTTCGGGTGTGAAAATTCACTACCCGTCAAGTCGGGTACCCGACCCGAAATACCCAATTCCCGAAATACCCGACCCGCACCCACCCCTACTCCACGTATTGATTCTGTCTCAAATATGACTGCAACAAACACACCACCAATGAATTGTGCATGTGTGCAATAAAACTTTGTAATAGATAACAATGAAAAACTAATGAAAGAATAAACAAATAGGCAAATATAATTCACTTTGTATCAGATTAGAGAAGCTATAGATTTGGATTCACTGAAACTTCTCAGCACACCAAAATTTTCAAAGATAGAGAGAAATGGTTCATCACGAAATCTCATATTTGTGTACACATTGCAATTCGAAGGGCGGAGAAGAGACTTTTTACTAACAACAAAGATTATGAGAAGGGTGTATACAAACTCCTAACAAAACTATGATAAGCATATTAGAATTCTTTTTTCATGCTATATCACTTTCTCTAGCTTTAGTTTGAACAAGATTTTCATTTGCCTCTAAAAACTTCTAAATTGGTCGTTTTTTAGCAAAAGTCAAATCTTTAAACAGATAATAAACTTTCATCTCTAATTCTATCTATCTATAATTCTAGAATTAGTCTTCTTTCAATCTATATTTCTCCATTATTACCAAATTGCTCATTATATGATTGTCTTTTTAACTTCATCATTCTTATCTTTGAACTCTGATGTAATTCATTGGTCAAAACAAACCACTACACAACATCATCCCATCACCACCACCATGTCATGTATTCACCAACCTTTAGAAAAACAGTGCAGTCCGTAAATGATCTTTAACAAAAAAAAAAGATAACAAATAATTTCATATTTGTTAAGCACTCCAAAATATATTGTCTTTACGTTCTCTCAGTACTCATGGATATGACATGTAAAAAATATTAAAAAAGAACATCACTATTTTTAAAAATAATTTAAAGTTATAATAAACATTCCATATATAACAGAAAAAAGCTTTGCCTATTTGAAAAGCAATTAACAGCTAAATAGAAAAAAGATAAAGAAATATCATCATATTCAAAATGATCTTAACACAATTAAAACATACGTACTACATAAAAATCTATACTTTTCATCTTTAGATTAATGATTCAATTTCAGTCTTTATGATAAAACAAAAAAGTATGAATTAAACTAATGGGGTTATTTTTACTCTTTTAGATATATATATAGAATCAATCACTTCAAGATTTAAAAATAAATTTACCATTTTCATTTTACAAACTCAGCATTTGATCCAACATTTCACCTTCTGATCAGTTTAGAGTAATAATAAAATGAAGTGGGTTCTTTACCTGATCTCTGCACACATATCCTATCTTTCATTTTCACCAATGTGGCGGGTTAAGGAACTAATAATTCTTTGAGTACAAATCATTATAAAACTGAAAATTAATGATGTGAAGATAAGAAATATATCAATATAATTACCCTAGCTAGCAAGAATGGTGAGGCAAGAAGAATCAAGGTCAGGGCATCTTGAATTACGAATTTGAACTCATTCTTTGCAGCAGATTCAGTTTTCACAGAAGAATGATGTGGGTTATGATGTGTTTTTTTTTTAAAAAACCAATCAATTTTTTAAACTGTCATAAAAGTATGATAGGGATAGTAGGAAAGAGAGACAAAAGTTACAAAAGTTGAGACATAGAGGTAGTGGGAGATATGGTTTCTGAAAAGAGAAAAAAAGGGGGTACAGTTATAATTTTTTTTGAAAATTAAAAGAACGTATGAAAGGATATGATGGAGTTGTTTGAGATAAACTGGATATTTTTCATAAATAAAGAAATTCAAAAAAAGGAGAAAAAAGAATTTCACTCAAAATTGAACTATTTGACCAAAACACCCCCTTGAAATAATAGTAAGTTAGATATATACTATTAAAAAGGGATTTTTGCACATCACTCCACAGAAAAGTTTTATTTTCGCATTTTTTTCCCTATAATTAAAAAAACATGATAATACCCCTTATAAGTTGACAAATGAGTGCACTTTGCCCCTGATCATTTTTATGTAATTTTCAAAGGGTAAAAATATCATTCAAAGGGTTTTATGCAATAACAAAAAACTTTTAGGGTATTAACTGCACAAATTTTAAAATATCCAAATATGAAAAAATAAAAAATATTTAGTTATATTTTAGTACGAAAATTCAAATTTAGAAGTTTATTTAACGAAATTTTCATTAGTCCTAATTATTTATTTATTTATTTACAAATAAATCATCTCTATACTACAAATATTTTAATCAAATCAAAGAAGTTTGAAAGTAAAACAATTAAATTAAAAAATATGTTATAAGACTAAAATTAGATTACGATGTGATTATCAAGGTAAAGAATTCTATGAAAATGTTAATATTCTAATAACTTAAATTAATAATATTTTGTGCACTTAGCCCTCTCAAAAGATTAAAATTATTGCACTAAATCCCAAATTTACATTTCTAGCCTTTGAAATCCAACAAAATTATTGATCAGGGGGCAAATTGCACTCACTTATCAACTTCTAGGGGGGAATGTGCAAAAATGAATTTTTTTGGGGGGTAATGTGCAAAAATCCCATTAAAAAAAGAAGCATGTTTTTACTCACGAAGTGGCGGTTATGACACCATGCTACACCAAAAATTGTCACTTTTCAAAATTACCCTTTTTTCAAAATTTAAAATCACAAAACACAAAAACTACCCAATAAAGAAAAAACTACCCGCTTAAAACTACATTTTTCCACTTTGATCACCATGACAAATCCGCGGTTAATTCTCCATTACTCCCTTTCCCACTCATATTTCTTTCCTCATTCTATTATTTATCTTTTGATGTCCATAGATGTGTTAATATTTCTTCAACTTAAACTATAATTGTTATTTTCATGGTTGCAGGGACAATGAATGGAACTTACTATTTTGATGGATGTATAATACTTCGGAATATTACAAGAAAAGAAAAACAACATGTGTGAGTTGATTTTAATTAATTATCTTTTTGGCTTTCTTTTGTGTGTCTTCGTTTAACGTTAATATGTGAAATGAAATTTTCTTAGTTGAATCATTGCATATATTTTATGCATATTCAAATTTAGTATGATATAATATGAAAAATTAATATGCCAAAATAAATTATAGTTTAAAGAATTCAACACACGCGAGTACCGCGTGCCACGACGGCTAGTAGAATTAAAAAAATACACTACATTAATATTAAGAAAATGATAGAATCCTAAGAAAGTCTATTTTCTCTCTTTCCACTAAATATTTGATTCACACTCATATACATATATTTGCTCTGGAATAATATTCATTATGCATGTAACTATTGCTTCTGCTGAAAAAAAAATTCAAATCTAACAATTGATAAAACCTATTTACGATCAACAAAATCAAAATAAAGATTAAGTGCATTAGCCATTTTATCTATAGAAACTAGATATGAAAATATGATCGGTACTTTTGCATCTACTATAGTAAAAAAAAACAAATTTTATATGAGAATTTCTTTTTACCGAAATACACCTAGGACTCAAAAAGTCTAATGTCGATCCGGTATGCATTGACCTAGCTATCAGGTAAAATATATGATATAAGGTATAAGGGGCCGTTTGGTAGGACCTAGCTAGTAGGAGGTATTATGTCATATTATATGAATTAATATGGGTTAATATAATGTTTGATGATATTGCTTTAATATCGGGTCAAATGGATTAAATCCTTACGACTCGGTATTAAGACTAGATTATAATCCACCCAGACATGGGTGTATTAGTTAATCCGGATGAATATGGATTAGGTAAAATGTCACTTATCTCAAATTTACATATTTCGTATTTTAACATATCATTAAATATCATAAATTCTTCTCAAATCTCTGAAAACAGGAACACATACTACATAAATAAATCACAAATTAAAATATATATCAGTTTACAATTAGCATGGTCTTTAATGTAATATAACTTAATCAAATCTACCAAACTTATTTTAAATATAGTCTTCAATCCAGCTCCAATCTAATCTACCTTAATCCAATACACCCTACCAAACAGCCCCTAAGTATATTGACATAATGTAGGTTTGATAATTAGTTGGACTCGGGCGGGTTCTCTTCGAATTCAAATCCAAATACAATAGCACACAATTATATTTGAGTTGGATAGGTCATGGGATCAACTCACACCAATGTGAATATTTATATAGTCTAATGCTAGTATTGATCATGATAGTTAATTTATCTTTAATAGTAATCGGAGTAGATGTGATTAATATAGTTTAATGATGTAATAATATATGTTGATTCTAATTACAGTCACATATTGTGCTTTGTTTAACTAACAAAAAATCATTTGCATTATTTTAACTAACAACCTCATCCCCCCCTCCCTTTATTTTTTTATTAGCAAAAATATTCATTGAAATTTCTTCATAAATCATAGAGAGATTTTTGTTATTTGTTTTAGTGCACAGAGAGTTATTGTCTAATTTAAAGTTAGTAGGTGGGTTATTGATAAACAAAGAACACTAGTTATTAAGTAAAATAATACAGGTTTTTTTTTTAGTTAAACAAGCTACAATGGCTATTTTCGCATTTCACTCTAATTTTTTAGCGAAGAATAATATCCTGTTCCATTTATGCTGATATATATATATATATGTATATTTCTCTCACAACCAAATTTCTGAAGGGACAAAAATTAATACATATACCACTAATATAATTGATATAGCAAAAACACCCATGTCTCTTGTGTATATCAAAATCTAAAATAATTTAAGTTATTTTTCACCTTCTTAATAACAACAAAAATGCTATTTTAAGAAAGAAAAAAAGTACTAATGAAAAGGAGAATTTCACATCCGTTCATATAGACTATAGAGCTTTCCATGGCAGTAATTTCATAATTAAGAAAAATTAGTGACCATTAAGTTATCAAATAAATAATTATTAATAATTGATAGAATTAATCGTGTGGATTCGGTAAAGCCAAATCGTGTTTCGTTACTATTCTCAAGACTCAAGCCAGAGTAATTAGTAATTTGATTAATTAGTAAAAGTTTGCGTGATACCTGATATTATATGACTCTCCTTTTCGTATACAATCTGATTCTTCTGAACTTAACGAAAAATACATTATGCATGTTTTGAGTTAAGAGCTAATCAGTGTATCGAAATCGGACCGGACCTGACGGTTCGATCGATTTAACCGGTAACTGACTGTCAATCCAATCTGATTAATTCTCCAAACCAACTTTGTTCTTGATCAGTTCGAATCAAAAAATATCGGTCAAAAATCAATAAAACCAATGAATCATTGGGACACTTACAAAAAAAAAAAATACTTCATAGACTTCAAAAAAACTTACATCTCTTCTTCTATTTTTCACTTTAAATCAAACAATATTAACAATAAATAAAAAAATATTTTATACAATAATTTATAAAAATAATTTGAGCATCAATTTCATTAGAAAATTCATTTCTTCACCATCTTCAAGTATTTTTATTTTTTTATATAAAGGATTCGGTGATAAAACTCATCGATGTTTTCTTTTTCCCATAGGTGATTATTAATAAAATTATTATTTTTGATATGATGTTTATCATAATTTTAATAATTATCTTGGTATCATGTTATCATACTTGTAATTTTATTGCTATCATTTATTCTCAACTCAAGATTTATAAGAAAAGTAATTGGTCATGAGATAACAATTAGTTTATGGAAATACTTGAAAAAATGGATAAGTTTTTTTTTTTATATATATATTTGATCACATACATTAAAGCTTAAGTTAAATTATTACTTCGTAATAAAGTCAATCGGTTGAATAAGTGGTTAAAACGATTAAACTAATCTAACAATTAACTATTAAGACTACCGGTTCGATGTCCAGTCTGTTTTTTAAAACATTGGAGCTAATGCTAATTTATCCTTTTTTATATACGTAATGTTCAATTTATAATTCTAAAATTTCAAAAAGAGCAACTTACCCCTCTGTGAAAGTTTTAAAAGAACAATTTATCTCCTTCAACTGGATAGTGTAAATCACTCGCCGAAATTGAGAGCATGAGGGAGTATAATGTCATATTTATTATTATACATGGGGACAACGTGTCTCATTTATCATAACACAAGGGGTAATGTGCCACATATAAGAGGGGTGATTTTGTCAATTCATACATTTTTTAAAGATTAAAAATGTCAGAGTTAAAACATTAAACTTTTAAAAAAATTATAGAGAATAAAGTGTTATTTTTCAAATTACAAGGAGTTAAATTGAATATTATACAAATACCGTATGATAAATTGTTGTTAACTCTTTGAGTAAATGTTAATGAAAGATACATATAGTTTTGAGTAAATATGCATATCAATTAGGGGAAGATGCACAATGCTCTCTTGTATTATGTGAAACCTAGTTAAAGCTTCTTCTCTTTTTTTTTTTTTGTTTTCCAAGGGTTTAATTTCTTTCGAGACGGGTTGGGCACATTAAGTGGGTACCTCTCCCAACAGGAATTTGAACCTGAGTTCACTACTTTGTAGTGACTAATTAAAGCTCCTATGTGAAATTTTTTATTGCACCAAATTCTCTCGTATTTTCAGATCCTCTGCACACTTTCCCCTTAATCTGTTAATTGTTTAACACCGTTAAATTTTAGTTGATATACATAAATTACCTCTGAATATAAGACAATTGTATGCTAAGTTTAAAGGTAGAAGGAGATTTTTTGCTAAGTTTAAAAACTAAAAAGGAATATGTGCTAAGTTGTAAAAACTACAAGTACAGGGGATTTTCGTGACACATGGAATCAATAAACTGCGGAATTTATATGGTAAAAATCTCACATAAGAATTTTGTAGATGTTTCGCAAAACAGTGGAAGGTATCATATAATCCATCTCGTAATTACACGTGCTCTGTCTGTTATGAAATGAATAATAGTTAACAAATTCAAAAATTCTAAAGTTGATTTCAAACTTAGGTTTGTAGTATTCTTAATTGAAGTGTTGATTAAAGATATACAGTAAAAAATTAAAGAACTTAGTAATATGTTAGTAAATGATTTTTAACCATCTCATGTAAAATGATCAAGATATATATATATATACGAATAAAATTACGTAGAAACATGTGTGATTAGTACTTATTGAGTACGTACTGCAATTTAATTTATTTATAAAATGATATGCTCATCGTATAAAGTTGCAAATAATTTATAATTTTAGAGTGAAAAACACAAATACCCTTCATGTTTTATCTGATTGACAAAAAGTTCATGTATAATTTTTATTAGACAAAACATTCTTATGTTTTTTTTATTAGTTTATTGCAACCATAAGATATTATTGATATAATTTTAATAGAACATGGGTTTATACCAAATTACTTGCAAAGTTAACAAATACATTATTTTCAAAATTCTATGTGAAATTGTGAATAAAAGATATTTTTGCATTTTATTGTGTGGGTATAACTGTCACTTTCCTTGCAAATTACTAAAAATACTCGCACTTTTAATAAGAGTAACATATATACTCAGATTGGGAGGACGATAATTGACAATAAAATAGATCACACATGAATATTTTTTAATAAAAACACGGGATTTATTTTTCTAACTATGCAACGCACATAGGTGTTTTTTAATTTCACTCTATAATGTAATCATAAATAACTAAATTTTATTTAACTCTTAATATTGTAGTCCTCTAAATTAGTATCCCATGTTTTTAGTTACATTTTTAGGCTGCATCGATCTGTTACCTACCCTAGCTAACATTTTTTTTTTTATGTACTTTGTATGCATTAAATATATAACTCACATTAAATTATCAAAAAAAATATATAACTCACATTGTATGCATTAAATTATCAAAAAAAAATATAACTCACATTAAAACAAAATCCTGTTTGACATTTTACGAAAGTTTACTTCGTATTTGGTTTCATTAAATTAAAAGAAATGAAATAGATCAGATAGTTTCTAGATTTAGATCTAGGCTATAATTTACAACACACAAAACGGACCACAATTTCTGAAGCTCTCAGGATTTCAAAACGATGGCAGGGGTACGCGCCGTGGTCCCGATTCTGATAAACAAAACAAGATTCTGAGCATCCCATCTTTTGCCGAATCAACTTTTCATGTATTGAAAAATTAAATCTTATATATTGTACTAAATTGTTAAATGTATTCACATTCTATCTTATCTTATTATTGTAATTTCTTGGTGCAATAATAAGATATACTAGTAAACTAATTAATAGTATATAATTAATGTACTTCACCTTTTAATATAAAAAAAATAAAAAATAAAGTCAAACCGTATTGTATTTGCTAGCTAAGATTGAAGAAGAAGATTATGAGTGCGAAATTTGGAGAAAATTTTGATGGAGAAGTGATAAGGGTCAAAAGTATAGGATATATTCTGCAATTACATGTTCCGTCCAGAATCAATGATTTTATTTATTTTTCTTTTTTCCAATAAGAATAGTTGGTCAAATTTCTTTCATTTTATCATGGTATATAGGCTTAATCTAATTAGGAAGCTGAGGCTTGTTCACCTTTAAAGGGCATGAGTTCCAATCTCACCTGATGTGATGATATTTCTCTAATTTGCACTTTTATTAGTGATTAAATGACTTTATTGATATCAACATGCGATTGGTCTAGTGGAAGTGACTAGTACTTCAAAATGGAGACCCAAGTTTGAACTTTGTTGGGAGAGGTTTCCACAAAATATGTCTATCGCGCCTCGAAAGTTATTATAAACCCTTAGGAAACCGAAAAGAAATAAATTTATCGATATAATAATATAGTCACCATTTCACCGAGAAAGAAATATAAGGATATATGCTGGAATTTCAATTCAGATTTGAGTGGCAATCCAAATCTTCATTCATGGTTGGTTATCTAACTTAATAGTTTATTACGTCATCTCCAATTGTCTTCTTAAATTTTGACCTTTTATCTTAAAATTTAAGGGGAGAACAGTGTTATATATTCTCACTTTTTACTATGCACTCCAACATCTAGTTTATATTTTAAGATTCTACATTTAAACAACACCACCATTTCACTCCATCATCTAACTTATATCTAATAAACTATTTCTAATTATAATTATGATTTATATATAAATAATAGTGATATATATACATTTATATATAATATTTATTTATTTAGTGGAGTATAATAATGCAATTTATTTTTTAAACATATTATTATTTTGAATAAATAATAAGTTAAATTAAAGAATCGTGTTCTATGAATTTAAATGAGATATTTTGTGAAAGTAATATAAATTAAAATATAATTATTTCAAAAAAGTAATAGTATTTCTATTTTAAATTTTTTTTTTATTTTCTACAGGAAAAGTACAATATTGCAAAAAGAGTTTTTAAACAATGAACTTTGACTTCTTAATTTAAGAGGCCAAATTTATAATTTTTTATGGATCTTAAAATATAAGACCTCTCCTGAAATTCAATTTTTAGCAAAAGTTATATCTTTTCTTATAGTTTGAGTTATACATGGTCCATTGGAGATGGCCAATATTCGTCCTCATTTTGAAAATAATCTGTGTATATTATTAAAATCTCAATTTTAATATTTTATTTTACACATCACCATTCACCGCGCGTCTATATTGCCACTATACTAAAATGGACTAAAATATAAATGAGTCGTGATTTCAAGAAGAAATAATCTATAGCAGCAATTGTTGCTGCTAGAGTAAATAATATACATTTTCAATAGTGCCCTTGTTATGCTTCTTCTATAATTTATTTTCTAAGTAATCTAAATAAGTACAATAATTAATAAGTTTCTATAATTAATTGTTAATTTTAACACAAACCCCTTTCCTTTTTCTTTCTCCACAAGTTCAACAATGGAGACCTTCCACCAATATCAGTCCTCCACTCAAGAAGTAAAGTAACCAAAAAATACACCCCAAAGCAAAAATTAAGAAATTCGGTCTCTCAGCGTGAAAGAAATGGAGAGATTTTTTTTTGTTTATTTTCTCGTTAAAAATTTGATTTTGAATTCAGTGTTAATGAATTTGAAAACACCCCCAAAGTAAAAGAAAAAAAGAAAAAAGAAAAAAACTAGATCCAGAAATTTAAAAAAAAAAAAAAAAATTATTACAAAGTGCAACGCTGCTACCGTGGAGAGTTAGAGAGAATGATGGGGTATTAAACCGAAAAAAAAAAAAAGGAAGAAGAAGAATATTAATAGGAGAAATTGATAGAGTTGGTGCATTGATGATTGAGAGAAATAAAAAAGATAATTAAGATGAGACTATGAGAGTGAAAAAAAAAAACAATAATTAAGGTAATTAAGATATTATATCAATTCAAATATATTTTTAAGGACAAATTAGGCAGTTGACTAGCTTTGCTTTGGCAACAACAATTGATGTTATTGCAATATTGCTAGCCATTATTAAAATGTCAATTTTAAATTTTTATTTTACACATCATCATCTATATTGCCAATATACTAAAAACGGCTAAAATATAAATGAGATAATTTTTGTAGACTATAAATATATTATTAAATCAATCTTTGCATAAATATTCTTTTTCAGTACATCATAATATATTTTTAATACTACGAAAGTAAAAAATTAAATTAAATACAAGTACTAACAAAAAAATTATAAAAACACTCGTAATAATGAGATTTGAACCCAAAAGGGCCAAAACCTCTTAATCTTGAGATTGAGGGCTCAACTATACCATTTAATGACCGAACTTGAAAACTTAAGAGCGAGCCGAAAAATTAGTTCAATTTTTGTACCATTCGAAAAAGACCTCATTCATAATTATTCGAAAAAGGTCGGTAGTCTCTTTTTCTTTTTAGATAATAGTGGTACTCCATAGATCCTAGCCGCTCCTCACCGAATTTTGAATATTTGGGGGTGTATTTGGACTCAATAATCTTGGTATTAAGTTTGTTGCTGCGGAAAATTCTTGTCCAAGCAACCGTCCCAATTAATAGTAACAAAACAACTACAGAAAAATCTTCAATAGGATGGACGGCTACTTTTTTCTTTTCTTCTTTTATTTTTTTCTTTTTTCTCTTTAATGATGGGCATTATTAACAAAAGTAAAAAACATTGCTCTGGCTATATCATCAACCTTTAAGTTTTAAGTTGGGTTAATTTCATATATCTTTCTTGTATTACTACGTATCATTCACTTACTTCTTTATACGTAATACTATTTAAACATTTTAACACCTCTCTTCTTATAGTATTAAAACCTTTATTTATCCCTATCCCTTTGAGATTAACGGTCAACTCAATATTCTCTGTTATAATTAATTAAGTTTAAGAGAGTATTATTTTAACTCTGATACCTTTAAAAATGTCGTACATTTATAACTATTTTAGCAAACTAAAGAACGATATATTGAAACAATGAAATAAAAAGGGCAAGAATTCTTTCGGAGTTGATGTCAAGGTGCGTGAAATGTAGAACTTGAACAAACTCAAAATCTCACTTTTTCTTTATTTAAGTTTGTGTCGATGCACTCTGAAGTTTTTTTTTTTTTTTTTTTTTTTTTGTCATAAGTTAATAAATTAAATATTTAATCAGTTAATTTAAAAATGTTCTTTAGAGTTTCACTTAATTTTTCTTTTACAGATATCAAGGTAAAATTGTATTCTCGTAAGTTCTATTAAATATAATAAAAAATATTGAGTTGACCGTTAATCTCAAGGAAGAGGGAGAGAGAGGTCAATGAAAGGTTTTAATAGTACAAGCGAGGTAAGTGAAAGTTTAAATAGTACAAGGGAGGTATTTGAAAATTGAAATAATACAAGGAAGATAAATAAAGAATACATAATAATACATGGTATCAGAAATTAACCTTATTTAAGTTGTCAATTCAAAATCTAAAACCTTAAATAAAGAATACATAATAATACATGGTATCTGAAATTAACCTTATTTAAGTTGTCAATTCAAAATCTAAAACCTTAAATAAAGAATACATAATAATACATGGTATCTGAAATTAACCTTATTTAAGTTGTCAATTCAAAATCTAAAACCTCTTTATATATCATAAAAAGAACACATGTTTCCAAATACGTCAATGACCTTACATATGTTTCAAGAAAGAAAGCTTATTTGTGCATCCGCTCCATAAATGGCTTAGTGAGATAAACGGATAAGATTTATTCAAATTAGTTTTACCATATATATCAACTTTTTTTATTTGAGAATTCTTTTGCATATCATTAAATGGTGGTGATGAGATCGTGAGGTCAAGATTTCCCCAAATTTAAGGATTAAATTCAATCTCATCCCTCATGTTGCACTATATTCTTGTTATAAAGAACCGATCAACTTTTAGTTTCATATTTCTCTCTCTGAATAGTAGAATTCATGTTACTCTTACTTGTTGTTCACAGTTTATTGTATATGATCTAATTAGAGTTAGTACATAGTATTAAATTGTAATTATATTTTAATTTATCTTTTCAATTTTATAGTTAAGTTAGAAATACTTTGTGAAATTTTTGATTGCACATATATATTGTTAGAAATCAACAAATTATAAGTAAAGTAGTGCTATTACTTGAGTGATGATATAGAGAATCGATCTTAAAGAATTAGGAGGATCATATTTCTCGAGAATAAGCAGAGACTTTAGAGTTGGAAGCAGAACATTTTTTTTGGAGACTATATAATTTTGGATAGAGAATTTTGGCCACAAATTAATACTAATTTAATAACATAAAAATATATTCAAAACTAATAACAAAATAGTAATATTAATTTCCAATATTAATTTGGATAGAGTAATGAAAATGAAATGCCTAAAACTCATGTTACACTTATCCATGCCGCAGGAAACTAATTAATAACATATTTATATTCAAAACTAATAACAAAATAGTAATATTAATTTCTAATTCCATCTCAAATCATATTATTAAAAAGTAAAAAATAATCAATTCAAGATACAAAGCAATATGCACCTAGGTTGCACAAAATTACTACTCACGTGTCACCTGGACAATTAATTAAAATGCCAATATAAGTAATACTTTTTTTTTCAGTGAAATGGTATTTACATCTTTACATCAATTTCTATATCATAGAGTCTATTCAAATTCATTCGATAACGATCAAATTATAAAAATAAATTAATTATCAATACTAATATTAAGCTATAGAACTACCTACATTATATTATTGAAACTCGAATGCAAAACATTTTAATCTTGGGACCTCAATTTATACCACTAGATTGCGACCTGATTAAAGTAAATAAGTACTATAAAGTTATTGAATATATTAAAATTCGCATGTGTTCCTTTCCAAACCAATATGTGGTCCAATTACCATGAATGTGAGGGCTGCCGATATTTCTAAATGCATGTGAAAATGAAGGCCCCAACTATACCATCTACTGGCCAACATTGTATTTGATTAAGTTACGTACTTAAATTCATTTATGAAGTGTGAATGTGAAATCTAACATCAATAAGTTATAAGCCAATATCAATTTACTGGTGCCGGAACGCAGCCTTAATAATTAATGAATTCTCCAATACTTACCTTAAAATCGAAAAGGAAAAAATAATTAAATATGCTATTATCATATTTACTTAAGTTACTTAAATAGTTATCCTAATTTATTATATATATACGTTTTTCCTCTCTTGAAATCTCCTTATATATTAGTTCTAGAATTGACTCTAAAATTCACATTTTTTAATAAAAACCGTGGGTAAATTTATTAATATTCAATGTCATCAAGTCGATCATAAATCTCGGAAGTTCAATAATGGGATATTACTTAGAGTACCTTTAAAAGTTGGGCAAAGTTTCTCTATACTTATGAATCATCTTTAAGCTAGATTAATTAGAAGTTTAAAAGTCAGCAAAAACGGTATGTCGATTTTATCAATAGACCATCTAATTAATTGGAGTATGAATTTTGAGCATTTTTTATTTCCTTTAATTTAGCAACATAAGTAAGGTGACGGGTAGGGTTGTCAATGAGTTGGATTCGGGTTGGATCAAGCTCGATCTAGATCCGAATCCATTCACATTGGATCGAATTTGGGTTAAATTCGTATCTCGCTCGGATCTAGATTTTTCAAGTTCATCGGATCTTGATCGGGACTGGTCAGATATCGGATCTTTTTCGAATTCAATAAAATCTTCATTTTCAAAGTTTAAACTTGTATTTTTTTTCTAAAACAAGTTTGATAACTTTACGGTTCTATTTAATCTAGCTCATAACTATTATTAATATTTTTGGACTAAAATTTCCATAAAAATATAATTATGAATGTATTATTAACTATTATCATCATAACCTAATGATAAAATATTGATAATGTTACTTATTTTAATAATATATTATGTATATATATAATTATTTTATTTATTTTAAAATACGAATCTCTAACGGATCGAATCAACCTAAATTCATATTTCGCTTCACATATTTTGAATTGCGATTTTTTATAACCAAATATCTAATATAATTAAATTGCTAAATTCTAATAAATCAGGTCGGACTTGGATCAGATTCGATTAAAATCCGCACAATTGATAACCATAGTAACGGGAAGATAAGCAAATAAAAAGAGTTGGACCAGTCTATTTTGTATCATGTCATGTTAAGTTGTTAAGTTGTTAACTCGTGAAAGTCCAAGTGGATCCACCTATTGAGGATCGGGAAAAAGATATAGAAAAGGTAAAATGAAATTAGAAGAAAATATGAATTGGGTCGGTCCATTTGGTAGCGGGTCAGAATAATACATGAAAGTGCAATTTTTTCGTTTCTTTTTTATCGGCTTCAAATTACTATATTTGTATTTGGAAATGGTAAATACATTAACACAATCATCATTATATCCGAATATATTCAACGATATAACATCATTACAGCAAAATTGATTCAGTTACATCAAACATCAAAGTAGAAAGAATAACTAACAACAATGTTAATAATACAATTAGAAGAAAACTCATACTAATGAAAAATGAGATTTGAACCTAGGTCATTTAATTTTTGAGATTTAAGTTTTGTCACTAGTCTACAACTTGTTGGCTTTGAATTACTACTTATAAGACCTAGGTTATAATTCTACAACCGGCATTTCCCTTCGTGGACAACTTGTCGGGCTTATCTACTTATCTACTTATATACTTTGACCGAAATTATATTTTGACCGAAATTATATTTTAACTGTCACAATTATATTTTGACCGAAATCCAATTTTCTCAGATTTTTGAATTATTTTATTTATTAAATGATGGAAGAAAATTTTCAAATAACCAACTCAAGTTATCCAATTTCTCAATCTTTCCTTCAAAATCGGTTCATTTATCTCTCTCTCTCAACAACTTCCCAATTTCTCTCATATTTCTTTCTCCCTCACTAATTACGTAAGCAAAAAACCCTATATACAAAAACTTCATAATTTCTCTCATGAAACCATCATTAATTACAAGAGTGGAAAAGAAAAACTAAGATTAACGTTGTGGATGGAAACTTGTGGTGCCATAGGTATACTAGAATAAGAAGGACGAAATGGAATTAAAAAAGACCGACAGATTATCAGTGACAAAATAGTTTGTTTCCACAATAATTGTCTTTATGTTTTTTCTCTATATTTCTAAATTCCAAGTAGGAAAATATGACTGATTTTTCTGTTCAATTTTTTTATATATGTATAGATAAAAAGTTGATAGAGTATGTTACTTAGTCTGCTTTGGTGTGTAGATCTCTATCGGGGACTTGAACCAACAAGAACTATGAGAGCATATACGATTTTGTGGATATATTTACTTGCTCTTACATAGTTATAACAAAAATTGATTTGGAAAGTAGAGATAAAAGGTTATAAAAATGAGTTCACTTTCAATTTCAATGTTCTACTATTAAACTATTGCTCTTTCTTAAATTCTCTATTTGGTTTTGTGTCATGTGCTAAATATTTTGATTGAGTGAAAAAAGGTGAGGAATAAACTTACTTTAATTCCAGTTATCTATTAGGCTAGATTATGTTAGAGTTCGGTGCAAAGAGATGGTGTGGACATATATGAAGCTGAATAGAGGTGTAGGAACGGTAAATAGAAGAGATTGTGTGGGAAAAATCAGATTGTTTAGGTTATTTGTTGAAGCTAATTGAGAAGGGTAACCGTTGATTCAATGATGGAACATTAAGGGGGTTGTGAGCTTCTATAATAAATTTGATGTGTTTCTTACTTTTGTTGTTGACCTTCTCATTGTTGGATTCATGAAAGGTCTGTATAATTGACATTATGCTTATCTCATATCCAGCTTTTTGGTTGTTTCTGATGCAGGTGTTACCAATTATGTTCGGATTTGTGTTGGATCTATCATTATGGGGGTGAAAAAAAGGCATGGTTTATATATAGAAGAAGGGGAATAACCTATTAATTTTTTTTACTATAGGGCTTTGGAAGCACATGTTAAAAGGTACTGACCACTTTCTTCAGTTCATTTTTTTGAAAAATTCTGGAAATACTCTCTTTAATTTTTGTTGTTGCTGCATGCTTAGCGGAATATATTTCCAAATATTTACTACTGTAAAAACTTTTTGGATAGACTGCATGAGTATATTTTACAGGATGCTGAACTTAGTAACTCACTAACTGTCATCTGCTCATTCACAACTCTGCTGATCAAGGTCAATATTTAACTCTAATGATTGAATGTAATCTTATTGTTCTAAAACAGGATGCACATTTCCAAGGCAGAAGTTTTAAAGTTTTAATGATCATGATATCATATGAGGCTTGATGGATGTGAAGTTAGAATACATATAAAATAGATGAAAGGATTGATAATAGTGCTTAGAAATATTTGTTCCCAACCATGTATATACTTTTACTTTGATTTTTTTTTTCCGAGAAAATATTATCCTACTTGTAAGATTGATACAAATTTTGTCATTTCTTTTATGGATTCATTATGTGAAGTAATATCTTTTTTTTTTTTTTAAACATTGACTGTTTCATTCTTCATGTTACAAATAATTACAACATATACCATTTATTTATATTTCTTTTCTATATGTCTTAACTAAATAATTAGAATTTAATATAATTAGCACGGAGCATATACTAGTTTGATTAGGTTTTAACTCGGTCTCCCTGGGTTTGATTTTGAAAAATTGATCTAGGTGATTTCAGTGAAATTTTTGAAACTCCATTTGAATTGAATTTGGGTGTAATTTGGAGGAAAAAAGTAAGTGATATGTGTCATGTAAGGAAATTAGACCGAAGGTTTTTTTACATATAAAAAAATCAATCCAATTAACTTCATATCCTTCATTCAAATGATCATATTTTGCACGTTGCCTCGTGAATGAATCACGTAACACCGAACCAAGCTACACTACGAAATTCACATGAATCAAGTAACATCCAACCCAATCTTATTGAATTCTTCAAAAAGCCAAAAAAAAAAAAAAAAGGAACAAATAGCTACGATTACCATGACTAATGAGCTTTTCATACATAAAAATGTAAAATATACAATAAATTTTACTCTCTTTTTATTTCATGAACAAACATTAGATGAAGTATGAAGCTTTCTTTGAAATGTATCATTTATTTCATTCCCTGCATTTGGCACCTCTACTATAATCTCCAACCTGGACTCCTCGATACTCACCGCCCCCGACTCACCCAAATCATTTGAATTTGTATCCAATAATTCTCCAACAATTTCATTGTTAAAATGAACTAATGCTTGCACGGCAGGAGCACGACAAATGGGGCATGTCGTGTGAGAATGCAGCCACATATCGATACATTCAACGTGGAAACAATGATTACACAAAGCTAGTTTTCTACCGATTTCTTCATCTCCAAATAAACTTAAGCAAATCACACAAACCAAACCTTTTCCCCCTTGCTCTTTTGCACTAAACACAAACTGTGGTATTGAAGATATAACCGAAGAATCAAGACCCTTTATTGTAGGAGAAAGATTTTCATTATCATTGATATTATCAGATGAGAAGAAGTTTTGAATATGATAAAATCGCGCCCCTAAGGCTAACGGGAGTACTGGTGTCGATGCTGAAACTCCATCACTCGTTACATGGACTTCATTGAAGAAGCATTTGGCATAAAAATGTAATGATATTACAAAGAGAAGTACTAAAATCAATGACAAAATCGCAAGAAGCATGATGTTGTTTTGGTCGTATGAGAGTATGGTATGGACTAAAGTTTCCATAAATAAGTAACTGAATCGAGGGAGTAAATTCAACAAAAGAGTGGTAAGACTCTTACAGACAGAGAATGAGTTGTGAAGTTTTATGTTAAAAACAAAAATGAAATCAAAGTCAAACATGGGATGGGGACTGCATTTGCGTCAATGTTAAGGCATTGAAACTGAAATACTAGATTTGTATTTAATGAAAACAAGAAAATGAAATGGAGATCACGTGAAGGCGACGGCAAATATGGGTTGTTATGCTTAGAGTTTTTATTACACAGGACACGACTTATTTGATTCATTCATATGTTCTCATTTTTTCTTAGGTGTAATTTATTTAAATAAGCCAAAGGAAACATAGGTTAAAACATACAGAACGATAGGATAAAAAGAAAAGTGCACGGAGAATAAAGTTCTGGAAATGTCAGTTTTTCTCCCAATGTAACACCAATTCAATTACTTGATATACATCAATGCCACTTATTTCTGTATAATTTTTCAAGAAATGGATGCTTACTCTTTGCCAGTATATGTAATCCATTTGCTCAAATTATATTAGTCGACATGTATTTCTGACTTCTGTAACTTTTGCATGATGTCAATGACTTGCATAATCAAGAAATTGAAGCTTACTACTTTATGATGACAAGTTTTTTTCAAGTTGTCACATGAGCTTGTATCGTTTCTCCTGGACGCCAGAAACTCCCATTTGTATTTCTATTATTGTGTGAAGGGGCATCTGTAAAATACCAAAAAAGAAAACAGTGGTTATAATTAATAAAAATTTCGAACCTCTTCAAATTATTACATATTTTTCATAAAGTAAAATTTCATTTATGAGGAAATAAACTAACTACTAAAAACTAATAGTCTCCATGCATATATTACCTCTATGTGGGGAATCTCTTTCAATGGCCTATCAGCAAAATAAGCATACAAAGCCCTCAAAACAGCCTACAGAATACAAGGATATAATTTAGCATATTATTAAGAACTATGCATTTCAAAGAGAATAATATATCTTGTGATTATATTATAACCTGGTGAGATATCACAACAACTGGAGCTCTTTGTCGTTCCAGCTCAATAATCACAGGCTCCAATCTGTAAAAATAAGAAAAACAAAAAGATAAAATTAAAATAATCTAAACTTCATAGAGTTTAAGGCTCTTTTCGAATGACAAATAGCTTATTATTATAGCTTCAGTACACAAACCTTTGTATAACATCAAGATAAGATTCACCACGAGGATACCTGTACCTCAATTTGTCCTTTTTACGGGCCCTGAGATATATGCAATGGGATTAAACTTGAAATAAGTGAGCTTATGACATATTGAGAATAAAATGAAAAGTAAGCCAAAAAATTGATATAACTCACAAAAGAGGTGCAAGAAACTTTTATTACATTTTACAAAATATAAGAAAAATATAGTGATGAAAGTAACTAATAGGAACAAAATTATACTCGTATTCCTCTGGCATATTTTTCTTCATTTCTTCATATGTCAATCCATCAAACACGCCTGCATTAATTTCATCAAGTACGCGCCATTGTATCTACAGAAGAATGTAACAGAATGAAAGAATTCAGATGTCAGTTTGAAGAAAGCTGGGCGTGGTGAAGTAAACAAAGGACAACGGGTGTTACTATGTACACGTAACCTTTGGGAATCCAACTATTGGGCTTGCAGTTAAAATGGTTCTCTGCAATGTGCTGGTCCATATCTAAGCCACAGGAGATACAAACTTTTACACTAATTGAACTTTATCATAATACTTGCCAACAATAAATTGTCAATGTCAAAATCTATTTCAGATCAACAGAACAAGAAACTTCTCAGAAACATTTATTTAAAACAAATATTTTTTCATATCCTAAATTTCATTAAGTTGGAAAAACTCACAGAAGCAGCCCTTTCATTTTTCAGACGTTTTTCAACAAAATTAGCAAGTTTCTTCGAGTAAAGCTCTCCAGAATCACTGTTCAAAATAAAATTTGCACCCTGAGTTACAGAATTATATTACTCTGCGTTGTTAAGTAACAGGAAATACAAGGAAGCACATTTGCCGTTTCCATGTGAAACTCACAAAATTTTTTGAACTGAAATATGATGCAGATTTCTTGACATAGTGTGTTAATGTCCCATAATTAGTTAAGAAATTTCACCTTCAGAGCCACCCCATTCATCTCATAGAACCATAATTGCACATTAGGTTAGTCTCTTCTGCATTTTTTTCTCTTACCTTGTTCTAAACATAATTATATGTAAATTAACTAGATGGTAAAAAGCTCTCAGATTTTACATTATCACATAAGAGAGATGGTAAAGGGAATTGATGCTATCAAAGTGAACTGGATTATATCTTCGATAATTTTGTAAGGCCTAGTTAAATAATATTTTCCTATTCCTTGGAACAAATAAAATTTATCAATAAAGAATTTGGAACGAGCAAAGTAGGATGAAAATTGTCTTTAAGTTAATATATAAGAGAACCTTATGACACTATCACCGCCAATTCGGCCTCTAACATTGTATTGACTCTCTCCATGCCTGGTAAGCAAAATTGGGCGTGGCGTTAGATGTGTATTCACCTGTAAAATTGCAAACAACTCCATTTATTCAATCTACTAGAAAATATTGAATTTATAAATTCTATCAAGTTTTGGAAGGTTTTCACATAAGAAATTGTCAAATAATTGATCTAATAAGTTGGGAGAAAATACAGATGATTTGACTTTTTTCAATAGCAGACTTGACATTTTTTATGGGATAGAAGTAGTATTATTTTATGTTAACTCTTAGTTTTAATTAAGTAAATTTGGTGCGCACACACAAACTCGACAATTAGTGTCATGGCTCAAAAATAATTCTATAGTGTTTAGTCAACAATTGAATCACCCCCTGTTGACCCCTATCATCTGTAATTCACAGGGATATTAAAAAACTTAGTTTTTTAAACATTGCAAGGATAGGATTACGAGAAAATTTAAGCAAATATGGTTCGTAAGCTCAGTGCCAAGAAAAAGCGCAAAACTTGTCGGACAAAAGGAATATGTCCAAGTCCAAGGTGATTTTATAATGTTTTTCTATGTATTTACATTTCATAAGTTTTAACAGTCAAGAATATTCTAGTGACTTCCAGTTTGAGATATATGTCCTGATATTCTAAAACAAAGTTTTATCTGGATATAATTGAAATCCTTATTTGTGCAAATTTTTACATGTTAAGATGACGACATACTCTTCAATACAGGCCATGTTCAAATAAAGATGAATTATAACATACCAAGAAGAATACTGTCCGGCCAGGAAGGTATCCACTAATGTTGTTCACCTGCATGTATCAG
Source organism: Penstemon barbatus (assembly GCA_003313485.2). Taxonomy (NCBI): domain Eukaryota; kingdom Viridiplantae; phylum Streptophyta; class Magnoliopsida; order Lamiales; family Plantaginaceae; genus Penstemon; species Penstemon barbatus. The sequence goes on along the minus strand of CM064877.1, from coordinate 7,515,939 downwards.
AAAATACCATGAATCATGGTACTTGTAAGATACCTACATAGCATCTAACTCTGAAGTTTTATCTTTCAGGTGGAAAATGTAAGAAGGAAACGAAAGCAAGCCAAGAAATTCAAGGAAGAAAGAGGAGGAAAGGAATTAGAGAAAATGTGTTCTTGAATGATTGCACAAACATACCTGTAAGGCATAAGCTGTGAGAAATTGATGACAATATTTAAAAAAAAATTATCTATGGAATATGTACAATGTACTGCACGTAAGCGTGATCTAACAGTTGGGCAACAAAAGAATCTCAAGTATCACTACAGTACATGATAGTCCATTTTTCTAGTCAATTCAATTATAGATCATGCAGAGGGCATTTAGCACACGTAAGCATAATTGTTGATTAAGATATAGTAGATAATTTAGGTGTCTATTGGGAAAATTAACATAAGATGAAATGAAAGTGAAAAGGGGAGCATTACATGTATTTGTCCACCATTTCCACTGACCATATCAATCATTTTGATATAAGAGCCTTCTTCTACCGGTTCATAGGCCTGTACAGAAATATATACTACATGTGAAACCTGATATTCTCCACAGCTAGCAATGAATAACAGCACAAGGTATGTCAAGGATCTACCCTTTCATAATTTTCAAGTCGGTTTTTGAAGTCATGATATCCAGCTTCAAAATCTGGCCTGAAATATATAACTAACAAGTCACAATGCTATATAGTATGGTGTATTTAAATAAGTGATCTTTTCAAAATCATACTCTTCTGCATAGTCGGGGCTTTGTTGAATTTTGAGACGTATATTTCGTTCAATAATTTTCCGATCGTTGCATATTGTCTCCAAAAATATGATCTGTAAGGAAAGAACATTTACCATATACAAGACATCCAGCAAAGATATTCGAGGTTAACACTAATCATACCAACTCTGATAAGCTATACATAGGCATCTATACAGGTAACTCTATCATTAAAACAGGAAACAGTGATCAACAGTATAATCCATTATTTTTTTTGTTAAGTTAAAAAAAGTTGGATAATTTAAAACTTCACAAAAACCTAAATCACATGGACAGAGAAAAAAAACTTCAATATACGCCTTTGGTAATTGCAAATATGCAATGGCTTTCAAATTTGATTATTTGCAATTCATACTTCTGATGATCCTCATAGAAAAATACTCTACCTTGCATTTGCCTTCAGCCATTCTCATAAGCATGTTCCTTCTTTCCTTAGTACTGTTTGCGGCATCGAATATCCCGACCTAAACATAATAGGAGATGCATTCTGAAAGGATCAGGAAAATGAGCACACTAACAAAATGAAATAACTTACCTGGCCACCCTCTTGCATCCAAGAGATCATATCCTCCATTGCAAGTGCTGCTACCTAGTAGCAGGTCATGAATTAAAACTATGTGCAAGGAAACAGGTTAATACTGGTTTAGAGCTACAATGTCGAAACAAAAAAAACGAATTACAAGTTCACAGATTCAACTTTGTTATGATAAAACTTAAATCAAATGAATATATTATACCTTCGGATATAACGGGGATATAAAATCAAGTATGAGCACCTCTTCAATAGAATTTATATATACAATGCTCATATTATATCTTTTATTCAATATGAGCATACAACTTTTCATACTTCCTCTTTTAGTCTTAGCTTTTATGCTCTTTCACCAAATATAATCCTTAGTACTCCTTCCATGAACCATCCCATAACTTGTCGCTCTTAATTCATTTTGGGACATCTCAAAACAAGTGTCCCTTTCCCAAAATGGATTTTCTTTTCTCAAAACAACCCTCTCACATAAAGTAATGTGACACCACTTCTCAACGACAACTTTTCAGGAAAAACATAAAGATACTTAGAAGTCTCATTTGTTCAACTCTCATCTAAAAATCCATCTAAACCAAAATGGTGCAAATATGGGAAGCGGGAGGTACTTAGGTTGTTTGTTTTGTAGCATAGGAAGGCCAGTGATAGTTGACCACTACAATCAGCCCCTACGGAGCAAGTATGCTTGAATGCACTTAGTTTGTTACTTCATTATATTAGTGTACGATGTCAGAAGACACTTGCAGCTTTGAAAAGCGGGGAGGTGAATTTGGTTAAGAAAAAACATGTTTACAGATCCCAACATATTCCTATTTAACTGGCTTGTGCTGAATGTGTAAAATGAAATACTTACGGCGCCAAACTATACACTTTCTTTTAGGCGTACAACAAACGAGAAGAGGGGGTGTTTAATTTCCACAAAAGTATCATTTAACATAACAAAACAAGCCAGGAAAAGCAGATTCAGGAGAAAATGACATATCTCATGTAAGTCTAAGGTCTTCTTTTTAAAGGAAAAATGACTTTAATACAGACCATGTAAATCTAAATTGATGATTTTTTGGGTAATATTAAACTAAGTCTTACATGTTACTCACTAAAACATTAACAACTACTCGAAATGATTTTTCTATGAAATTGTTACCTCATTGCGTGCTTCCATGCCTTCTGGATTGTCACCCCGGAAAAAATCAGCTGACTGCGCCAAAGAAAATTGTAATATAGTGAAGATCCTAGATTGATGATCATGTAAACTTCCATGTCATAAACAAAAGTTGGGAAGACAACAATTTAATACTGGAGTAGGATAAAAAGTACTGGGCCCATGGCATGTTCCTCTCCAAGTCCTATGCTCAAGAATATGTGTTCATATACTTTTAAAATCATATACTTGCAAATTATATCCATTTCAGCTCTAGTGCTTAAGTGTTCATCAGTTCGGTCAAGGAAAACCCACAAAAAAAGTGGTGATAGATCTTGATATAATACGCCTAATTTAGCCGTAAAAGGTTGCTGCAAGAACTCAAGATTTTGGGAAACCTTCAGTCCTTCACCAGATCAAAACAGGTGATTATTCTTCTTAAAAATATAGTGGGGGGGGGGGGGGGGGGGTTAACACATATACGGGCTCAAACTTAAAGAAATAAAGTTAGATTTTAACCTTCGTTCTTCACTTTTACTTTTTTTTTCTTTTTTCTCTCTTTTTCCTCTGTGTTGAATACCTAGAGAGATTCTACTTAAAAGATCAAGTTTGGGAAATTAAGCATTTCAAGTGGCAGGGGTAAACACAACTGGCACCAGTGCATTTATCACTGCATTACACTTCTCAGTTTTAGGATTATTAGCTTCAATAATTGCTCATTGTTCTTCATTTTCCTAGACAAATGAAAACAGATACCATGATGTAGCAATGGAAATAAGGATTCAATAAATTTTGGGTTTTAGTTTTGCTTTAGTGGCCATGTCTTCACTGGCAAAGCAGACCAAAAGGAGGGGAAAAAACGGATTTACTTATTAACGTTGATGCATCGACATATGTAAATCCATGAACTCTTCATTAATATCCTGAAAAGTAATACAACTTCGAAAAATAACCCGATGAAACAAAAGGATGAAGATGTCACTATTTGGCAGTACCTGGTTAGCTCCATGCTTTAGCCGCCGATACTGCAACCAAAATACACAATTATGCAGCTTTCCTTGTTTGAGTAAACCAACAAAATAAGAATGGAAGACAATTGTCATACAATTACCTTCCCAACATTGAAGTGTTTGGTTTCATGACCCAACCAACGAAGATACCGCGTAAGTTTAGCGGCAGTGAAAGTTTTACCACGTGCAGGCAACCCAACCTGTAGCATAAAGGCATGTAAGCTTTTGGCATCTATCGACAGACTGCCTCATCTAAAAGCTTAATTTTTTAGAGAAGTGAGTCGTTTAATATATTTTTATTAGTTTAAAACATACACCCTCAAGTGGAGGCTGTATACTTTTTACTCAACTCAAGCCTAACATGTGGGAGTCTCTTCATGAATAGGTGCTGTATTGATCAATGCAAAGCTTTTTACTGGCCTTACTGAATGACCATAAAATCTAAAATCTTAAACTGTTGGAGATGAGAGTTATTTGAGATAATTACTTTCTAACAGCATACAAAATAAAAACATCACACATAAGCAGATTGCGTCGTACATTGATCAATATAGAAGGATACTATATGCTATGAACAACCACACCAATCTGTGACAAGGATTGAAAAGAGAAAGGAAAAATGTTTAAGGAAGATTTATAAGTACCAGGACAATTGCCAAATGTCTATCCTCTTTCGGTCCAAGCAACTGATCTGCTACAGCTGCAGCTGCAACAGCTCCAGCAGCAGCTGGAATAGATTTCTGACAGCATGAAATGAATCATGCATTAGAGACACCATTATAAATTTCTAAGCATTCTTCAAACTGATGGAGTAGGTTCCTACAAACCTCGGCTTCTGAATCAACGGCTTCAGTAACAGTTGGCTTAGAATTCTAACAACATACGAGTCATGAGTTAGAGACACCAATACCATATGTATCTTGATGAATGGAAATTAAAGATATAGATCTTTCAGCTTCAGAGTGATAGAGTAGGTTCCTACAAACCTCGGCTTCTGAATCATTTTTTATATCAACCAAGAAAGTTACTGCACTTGCAGATTTTATTAGTCTAGGAGATCCGACCCCCCTATCCATAAAGAGTCCTCTGTGACTTTCTTGTTTTTGCAGAAGTGAAAAGGTTCCAACCGACTTTGACTCAACCAAGCCAGATCCTGAAGAAACACTTGCTGGGTCTGGCACAATGACTTCCATCGCCTGATAGAGCATTATTACCTCTCAGTTCACATAGAACAAGACTTATGTCGCAGTAAACATACATCTGAAGGATAATAGGCGGCTAGGAAAATTGTGATGGAACTTGGAATATTATATATATACAAAATTTAAAGATCACAACAGAATATATGTTTATGCTTCAATTTTAACAGTGGAACAATTAACTGATGACTACTTGGTTGTTTTGACAGAGGAAACTATGTAAAAAATAGGTTGCCTCCTTTTGTGTCCCCGTTCTAGAGGAAGATACAACTAAAAATCATCATGCAGACTTTATGAACATGTCAAGAAGAAAACTCAATTTAGAGGAATTTATCCTGTTGTAAAATAATTCTTTTACCCGTAGTCTAGTGAACTTGGTTATTATGTAAAGGCAATTTAGAAGAACACTTCAGAAAAATTATATGGTGTTGAGAGGAAAAAAAACGACAGTAGATAGAACAATACCGGGGAAGTTGCAGGCTGATCAACAGAAACAACAGTGTGTAATGCACCAATGGAGCCATCAGTTTTGGAAAATACCCCTACGCGTCTCAGTGACCTAGGAGTTTCTGTCATGTTGGCCGCGTAAACCTGACCTGAATTGGTGGATGTTGGAGCTGGGATAACGTAGTGCTCAAGATCAAGCTCCAAACTTGCTGAAGATCCATGCTGCAATAAATAATAACAAATTTATGACACAATCCATTATAAGAGAATTCCATGCCTTAAAATTGATTAAAAACCACCACAAAAGGGAAATTCTGAACTTAAGAGTCCACATATTCTCAAACTTAACATCTAAAAGCAAAATTGCGAACAACATCCATCTTGGATGCCATTACATTCAGCCGATAAATTTATATATCATGCCATCGAAAATAGCTTAATAATTTAGAAACTAAAATCCTACAATGTAAAGTAAAACGCATTCAAGAGTTTGAAACTAAAGAAGCCATTATTCAATACCTCATTACTGGCTTTAGCAAAAGAGTTTATACTGACATCTGGGATTCCACGAACAGTGGAAGGCTGGAAATTCTGTTTATACCACCGCCAACTTGCTGCAAGATCAAATGGAGAGACTCGATCCGCTTTAAAGAATACCCTGTACTCAACAATCTCATCAGCACTCAATTCAAACATGGCCGCCCTCGTCTCTCCTTGTAATGTACCCCCTATCAATTGCCTGTTGTACCCTTCCTCCACTATATATGGCACATTACTATTCACGGGCTTCAACAAAAACTTAAAATCCAGTGTCTCTATTTACTCGAAGAAAAAAAAAACAGAATCAGATTGTGAATGAATTTTAGCAACATATCAACAATAATAATACTTACTAGCAAAATTTGGCAGTAATTACCGTGGTTAGGCGGCACAACAAAACTCAATTCCCACATAGACGCGGATTCACGTTCCATGGATAGCTGGTGATTCAACAGTAACAGAATTAACAATGAAGTACAGAAACGAGGATCAAGCAATTAATTAGAACTCAACATTTTTTCCTATTATAGTTTATAAGACTATACAAAAATGGGTCATGATTTTAATTAAAGGAAACAATACTCAACTAGCTAGGGCGAAATTGTAGTGTTAAATCAAAATTTGTAAGGTTTTAAATCAAATAGCATACGTACGGCTTTGGATGAGTCCCAAGAGCCGACGAGGGGTACGGAGCCGTAGACGTGGGGAGTGAGGTGGTCTTGGAGTTTGTAATTTTCCATTTTGAGGGAGACGTAGAGTTGTCCGCCACCGGCGCCTTCTTCGAATTGGTCTTCTCCGGTGCCGCCATAGGAGGAGCTGGTACTATCGAGATTCTTCGAAGCGGCGGTGCCCATATTGATTATGATATTGATGAACTTGTACAAGCTGTAAAGCTCTCAGTATCAGTCCCTCATTTTGTTTGCAGGGGTTTGCATGCAATTGCAGGGTGTGAGAGATGAGGATTGAAAGGCGTGGAAAAGTTGGAATAAATTTAATTGAATATGAGTGGTGATGATAAGAAATTAAGAATGGAATTGGAATCGTAGGGGGGGAAATGGTGAATATGGATATGGTGCAATACTCGAGTACAAAGAAAACTATTCACTTCAAGACATTCAATCCCAAAAGTTCAATTCCAAAATAAGTGTATTATACTTGCTTTTTAGTTACTTTGGATTTTGCCAAACCCAATGTAGGTAAGAATTTTCCCATAAGAAAATGCATATCAAATCATTTAAGTTGAATTTTATCATTCGTTAGATAGTAATACATGATAACAATAGGTTATGGATCAAATGAAAGAGGCTAGTCCACGTGATATAGCAAACTCAACTTCGTATCTCGATTAAAAGAGGTAATCACGTAAAATATTTGATGCGACTTGACGATAAATAATCTAGTCTAATATCTGAAAATTCTTTTGAAACTAAAAAAAATATATGATAATAATTTGCTTTTCATTTAAATTTTTATCACTTTGTCTTTTTTGCATGAATAACTTTTATCGATTACAGCAATATTAATATCATTTTGATACAAAACTCGAATTAAGTTTAGTTATATATGGTTTAAATTTTGAACAAGTTTAGTTTTAAATAGATAAGTAATCGAATTTTTAAAGAAATCTATCAATGCGAGATTAGTTTAATTTTCAATCTTGATGTTACCCTATTTGTGGTAGAGGGGTTTTAAAAATAAGATTTTTATTCAAAATTAATTTGAAACGTTACTAACTTTATTTTATAATAATCATCGTTTTAGAGTTTTGCATGAGATTAAGGAACATAATAAATAGCATGAATTTTTGGGGAAAAAATATACTTAAAATATCCTTAATAAACAACAAGGATGCGATAAGATAGAGTTTTTAGTAGGGTTGAGAGTTTTTAGTGGGGTTGAGCACGGTTCGATTTATCGACCGAACTTCGGTTCGGTAATCGGTTTTTGCCCAAAACCTAGGTAAGATATCGGTTTTCGGTATTACCAGTCGGTTTACCGAACCAAAATAACAGATTTTTTTATTTTTTATCCTAATTTACACTAAACTCCCACTGTAAAATGGCCTCACTTCTTCTTTCTCATACTTCCATATTTCAATTCCCAATTTTGTTCCACAACCCTAGCCACCCACAAGCTCTTAACGTTGCACCGCCGCCACCACATTTCCTCCGCCGCCACCTACCCACAACCCTAGCCACCCACAATTTCCGTCTCAGCCTCTCCCAATCTTTTTCCAAAACCTAGAAGAAAACACCACAACACAACACCAAAGTAATAGATCTAAAGACAAAGAAGAAGAAGAAGAAGAAGAAGAAGAAGAGAGAAAAATCCCCGTTGACGCCCAAAGCCCGCTCTCGCTCTCATCAGCCCTGCAAATCTTCCAAAGACAAAGAAGAAGAGAGTTGGAAAAGAAATCGCAAATCTTCCAAAGACAAAGAAGAAGAGAGAGAAATTCCCATTGGAAAAATAGGAATTAGAATGAAATTGGGAATTGTTTGTCTCTGGATTAGAAAAGGAGTAAGGAAAAGGGTACTAATCATAAACATTAAATTAAATTTTGGTTTTAGGTGGATCGAACCGTTCAGTTATTTACCGAACCGAACCAAAATATTCGGTTCGGTAAATGGTTCCGATTGTCATAATTACCGAACCGATCGAATATCGAAATTAAACTCGGTCCAATTCATTAGCTCAGTCCTAGTATTTAGGTGTATTAAATAAGGGCGAAATTGAAAAATGAGTAAAATTAGTGAATAATATTGCATGGGAAAATTAAAGCGACGACAATTATTATGGAACAGAGGGTATATTAGGCCATAAGGCCAGGGCTTCGACGCTATGGGGCTGCCCATGCCTCTGTCCCTGCCTGGTCGTCTCCAATGGTAGGGCTTCGAACCCCAACTACTTTCAATTTTATTTCTACTCCGCTTTCACCATTACAATAATAATTTTATTTTTAATATTAATATCATAATGATAATAATAATAATAGAAATAATAGCAATAACTATAATAATAATATAAATAATTTACTACTAGAATAATAATATTTAAATACGGCTAACAATGTGTATTCAGAACGGCTTAATCACCCATGTGTATGCAAAATACAATTAACAATGAATGAAAATTGTATGGTTTACGTATCTTGTTAATTTAAGTATTACTTAACATTATATGTCTAAGTGTATAATTATATTTTCAACTAATTCGATATTTTTAGAAATATATAGCCACCAATATTGAATTAAATGATCTAATTTTTAATAACAATAAAAATATTAAAATAAATTTATAAGAAACTATTAATTACAATTATATTAAATATTTTAAATTACAAGTCTAATTATTTCTAAAATTAATTACAAGTCTAATTATTTCTAAAATTAATTACAATTCTAAGTAATTTGTGAATGTAAATATTTTAATTACAATTCTAGTTTATTAATGATTTGTCCATAAAAGAAATTTTAATCATAATTATATTAAATTAATTCAATCAAAAATTGATGACTATATATTATTATTAAATAATTTAATTCTATAAATTTAATTTATTTAAGGAGGAAATTTAATTTATTATATTTTTCCTTAAAAAATTAATTAGAACTCTTTAAAAGAAATGAATAAAAGAAAATAATTAAAAAAGCAAAAACAAATCACAAATCAGGGGCCGCCACTTGGCTCCATCTGACGGAAGATTCTTCTGTAGACCAGGTGTAACTCCTGGACCATGTGGTCTATATTTTTTTTTTCTCCCTCATTTTTTTTTTTCTTTTTCATTCTTTCTGATTACAAATATTCTTTTACACAAATTAAACACATTTATATACTTTGTATTGCAAATTTATAGTAATATATTGTTCCTATCAAAATAATATTGTACAAAAAATTAAATTTTAGTAACAAAATATTAAATGACTAAGTGACAAAAATTTAAATATTGTCAAAATGATGTACATAGACACATTATTGACAAGAAATGTAAAAAAATTGTCACTATTGACATTTAGTGACGTCCCAAAAATGACAACTGAAAAGCCATCACTAAATTATAGTGACAATATTTGTTGTTACTAAATTGTCACTACAAAAAATTTAAATTTTAGTGGCAAAATAGTAAAAGACAAAGTGACAAAAATTTAAATATTGACAAAAATAGTAAAATGATATTTATAGATACACTAGTGGCGAGAGTTGTAAAAAAATTGTCACTATTGACATTTAATGATACCCCAAAAGTGACAACTAAAAAGTTGTCACTAAATTATAGTGACACTATTTATTGTCTCTAGATTACCACTGAAAGGGTGTCACTAATTGTCAATAGTGACAATTTAAGTTCCACACATTTGTCAGTAATCGCCATTAGTGATAACTTAAAAATATATTTTGCTATTGCACTTGTCACTATTTTTATTGTGACAAAACTAATATTTTTGTCACTAAATATATGCAGAAAGTGATAATTTCAACAATGTCACTTAATATTTTGTCACTAAAATTTATTTTTCTTGTAGTCTGTCCCTGAAAGGATGTCACTAATTGTCAATAATGATAACTTAAGTTTCATACACTTGTCACAAACAGCCATTACTAACAATTTAAAAATATATTTTATCACTATTGTACATGTCACTATTGTTATTGTGACAAAACTAACATTTTTGTCACTATATATATATGCAAAAACAGACAATTTCAACAATGTTACTTAATATTTTCTCACTAAATTTTATTTTTCTTGTAGTGGTAGTTTTTTTTATATATATTATGTATTTTTCGTAATCGTTCAATGTTGTTGTAGCTATATTTTTATTTATTTCCAAAGATGTTAATTTGCAAATTCATTGTGTCATTTTGTGCTATAATTTATAAAATAATTAAGATTGATATTTTTTTAATAGGATTAATTTAATCATTAAATATTTTTAAAGAAGAAATAATGCGTGGAAAATGCAAATAATAATTTTAATAGAAACAAACATCATATTATAAATTTACAACACAAAATATGTCAATGTTTTTTTAATTGTATAAGACAATTTAGTTATTAATGAAGAAAATGAAAAAGAATGCCCCCAGGGCATATCTCCAACTGGTCGACCAATAATCCATAAGGCTTGCTCCAGCGGCAAGGGTGGGGGTTCGAATTCCATCTGGAACTTGGATGGAAGCATTTCTATGGGTCTATCTAAGGGTCATTTGTGGTGAAGACTCCTTTGTGCGCAGAGTGTACAGCAGTATGGTGGGAACCCGGGGCTTGGTGGAGGCACATCCTGCGATTTACATCCTTCAGGATTCTAGGGTAAGGGTTCTGAGGGTCCAGGATTAGTCGAGTGTAAGCTTGTACACCTGAGTTATCAAAAAAAAAAAAAAAAAATGAAAAAGAAAAGAAGAAGAGAAAAGAAAAATAAATAGAAAAAAGGAAAAATCCTGGACCATGTGGTCCAGGTCCGGGGAAGAATCTTCCCCATCTGACCCCTCTTCTTCCTCACCAAAACATACGCAGCCTTTCGTCCGCCCCACCCCACCTACCTCTGCCACTAATTATGGTTTCCTTGCCAACCCCCACCCCATCCCCTTTGGAAACCATTGAAGATGGTCTTAAAGTAAAACAAATGGAAAAGTCATCAATTTAACAATAATAATTAAATATAGGATTATTTTTTTTTATTTTTTTTTTTTATAATTTATAACCCAGGTGTACAAGCTTACACTCGACTAATCATGGACCCTCAGAACCCTTGCCCTAGAACCCTGAAGGATGTAAATCGCACGATGTGCCTCCACTAGTGATTGATCTAATGGAATGAGTCACTATAAAGTAGCGGACTCAGGTTCGAATTTTTATTGGGGAAAGATACCCACTTAATGTGTCCAACTCGTCTCAAAAGGGATTAAACTCTTGACAAATAAAAAAAAATATAGGATTATCATTGTATGTGTTTGGTATGGTGGGCTTCCGTTTTTACTATTACTTTATTGTCCCCTATGATTTGATTCGATTAAAAACTCTCGATTCATTTAGAATAGAACAAACTCAAATAAAATTGTAAATCTAAACGAAAAATTGACTCACTTATCTTGTATATTTATATCTATCTATATACTATTTATTATTATTATTATATATAAAAAAAATTGAATAATCTAAAATTTTTTTAAGATAAAAATATTCTTATTCAAGTTGTAAAGTAATATTTAATTATGGCAATTACGACAAAATAATTAATGAAATATAACAAGAAACGAACTCTAACTCCAACTCCACAAGTGACTTAAAATTAAAATAATAATTCAACTCAAACTTTTGAATCAAACAATAAAAAAACAAAACCCATCCTACAGAAGCATCAAATTTCTTCTCAATTTTGAGAACAATTATTTATTAGAAAAAAATTGAATCTTATTTGAACGTACGATATGGTGGGGTATCTCAATCTTTTGTGTCAAATTCAATCTAAAATGCTAAAATGGTTATGCATTGAGTATTGAATATAAAATTGGGTAAATTATATTTATCTTTATTTTTCTTAGATTAAACATATATTCAATTATTCATGGCAAATATTTATAAATTACTTTTGAAGTATATGAAAGATGTATCGCGATAATGCAATTTGGATCGAATGAAAATAAAGTATAATAGAAGAAATTGGTGAATGCGATGAAAAAGACAAAATTGCAGAAAAGGTCCCAAACTAATTGGTAATTTTGGGTTTTCGTCCCACACTTTATCACCTCACCGAATTTCGTCCCGTAATTTTATTTTTTTTTGGAATTTCGTCCCGTCGTTAAGTATTAGACCGAAATTGCACACGTGGCCGTTAAATTGCCACGTGGATGCTTACGTGTCATGATGACGTGGCAATTAGCATGACCAATTATACAAGATTGCAGAATTAGTCCCAAACTTATTACAAATTTTGGTTTTTCGTCCCAAACTAATACAAATTTTGATTTTTCGTCCCAAACTATATCAATTAGCCAAATTTCATCCCGCGATTTACCATTTTGAATGAATTTAGTCCCACTATAAATTTCTAATTTAAAAAAAATGACGATTCAATCTTTTACATTTTCTTTTTCAAGAAAAATAATATGAATTTTCGAAACTCCTATGCTCTTTTGAAAAATAAAATTCTCATGTCATTTCATTAGAAAAATATTGTGCGTTCTTTTTTAGTATTAAAATATTATAATATTAAAATATTATAAATATTGACATTATTGACTATGTTATTCCCATGTTCATAATGTTTCATTTTTTCTCAATAAATTTCATATTTCCCAATTTGCAAATATGCTTGTTCTGGAAGAAATCTTCAGTTTGGATAATAATTGTGCTGATGAAATTTTGATTAGCGCATAATCAACATTGATATTGTGTTCTTTTTTAGTATTAAAAATATTTATAATATTTTAATACTAAAAAAGAACACACAATATTTTTCTAATGAAATGACATGAAAATTTAATTTCTCAAAAGAGCATAGGAGTTTCGAAAATTCATATTATTTTTCTTGAAAAAGAAAATGTAAAAGATTGAATCGTCATTTTTATAAATTAGAAATTTATAGTGGGACTAAATTCATGCAAAATGGTAAATCGCGGGATGAAATTTGGCTAATTGATATAGTTTGGGACGAAAAATCAAAATTTGTAATTAGTTTGGGACGAAAAACCAAAATTTGTAATAAGTTTGGGACTAATTCTGCAATCTTATATAATTGGTCATGCTAATTGCCACGTCATCATGACACGTAAGCAGCCACGTGGCAATTTAACGGCCACGTGTGCAATTTCCGTCTAATACTTAACGGCGGGACGAAATTCAAAAAAAAAATAAAATTACGGGACAAAATTCGGTGAGGTGATAAAGTGTGGGACGAAAACCCAAAATTGCCAATTAGTTTGGGACCTTTTCTGCAATTTTGCCGATGAAAAATTATGATATCGATGAAAATTTTGGGAAAAAATGGGTGAAACCGATACATATACGTGAAATCGATGAAAATTCGGGTGAAATCGATGAAAAAATGGATGAGATCGCTGAAACAGTGAAATCAATGGAAAAGCGAGTTAAATAAGTGAAAACGGGTAACATCAATGAAAAAATGATAAAGTCTGTGAAAACATATGAAATCAATGAAAATGCGGGCGAAATTAGTGGGAAAAAATGTGAAATCTATGGAAAATGTATGATATAGAAAAAAATGTATTAAACTGATAAAAACGAGTTTAACTGACAAAAACATGGTGAAACATATGTAAAAATGGTTTAAACCAGAAAAACGGCTAAATTGGTAAAAAAAGTAGTAAACCGATAAAAATAAATGAAATAGACTAATTACATAAAGTAACTACACTAATAAGATACAATAACTGTTGATTTAATGGTATCTATAATGCCTCTAAATGGAGAAATTATTTAGTACAACCGCTGCACCACATCATCAAGTACACGTGGTGCAGCCCACCAATATATTTGGGACATGTGGATTAATAATCCACATCACCCATGTTTTGACAATGTGAACACAATTTTTTAAATCTCTATTTTTTTGGAACATGAATAGAATATCGAGTGATCCACATGTCCCAAGTGTATTGATGGGCTGCACCACGTGTACTTAATGACGTGGTGCAGCAATTTACTAAATAATCTCTCAAATGAACAATGTTTTTCCCTTATTATAAGTTTTCTTCATACTACTTCCCAAAAAAAATGGTTACAACTTCAAAGTTTGAAATCAGTTTTCAGACGTTAGACGAACAAGTTTTATTTTTTTTTAAGATAAAGGAGAAGAAGTTTTAAGATTAGGAGATTATTAAATTAACTAAATTTGCCACGTGCTAAAACACGGCATAATACTTCTCCACTCCCACCCATGTGTGTGTTTTGTGTATCCAGTTGGGGATTGACTTAAGTTTTTGTCGTATTAATCATCATCATCATCCGCAATCATTTATCGGTTTCCCATTTTCATAATAAATAAAGCAGGACTGAGCAAAGCTAGTGCGAAGCCCAACAGCCCTATATGAAAACACACACACAGACACAGACAGATCAGAACAACCCTTTAACTCAAACAAATCATTAAATTACTTCATTATAATTAATCCAATACCAAATTTCACTAATAATTCCCAACTGCCCCCTCGACTCATCCATATTTATTCTCCTTCATCTGATCATCTCTACTAAACTACACACCTCTACTTGCTAGTGTGTATTTTCGTAATAAAATTAAATTATTAATGGGGAGTTACAGGATATGCGTGTGTTTCACCCGGAAGTTCCGGGTCACTGAGGCGGATCCTCCGCCGGACGTGAAGGAGGCCTTCGGTAAGTATGCTGAAGGTGGGACCCACATGACGGTGGAGCAGCTGCGGCGGTTCCTAGTTGAAGTCCAGGGTGAGTTGGAAAACGACGCCGTTGCAACAGCCGAAAGCATCGTACAGCAGATCCTGCAGAAACGACACCACATTGCCAAGTTCACGCGCCACGCGCTTACCCTCGAAGATTTCCACCATTACCTATTTTCTGCTGACCTTAATCCCCCAATCAACTTCAAGGTACTTTGCAACTCTTAATTAAATATGGACCATACATTTGATTTCGTCAGTTTGTTTATTTTAGTTGATTTTTTTGTCTTTTTATTGGGTTTTTTGGAACTTGTTGTAGTTGGAAAGTTGAAATGATTTGGGATTTTGAAACGAAACTGTTATCTGTTGATTGTGAGAGGGGAATTGTCATGTTTTGCCATATTTGATTCGATATTCTATAATTGGAAACTCTGCTGTTTAATTTCTGATACGGTTGATTCTCTTACTTCTGAACTTCTATTTCCTCTTTTTAGTTAGTTTATGAAGTTTGATGCAACAAACAATATATATGGAAATTTTGGTCTCTTTTCTCTGTTTTTTGACTTGATTATTTTCCATAGTAGTATCTCCAATCCTGAGATATTGTTGTGCACTGAGATTTTCTCTCCTGATTTGGTAAATTTCGTGTTCTTTTTGCTTTCATTTAAAACCTAGTTCAAAGCTAATATAAATTCTTGTTTCAGGTTCACCATGACATGAATGCTCCTTTGTCACATTATTTCATATACACGGGGCATAACTCTTACCTAACCGGAAATCAGCTTACAAGTGACTGCAGTGATGTCCCGGTTATAAAGGCACTAAAGAAGGGAGTTCGAGTAATTGAACTTGATATCTGGCCTAATTCTTCAAAAGATGATGTTCATGTTCTCCATGGAAGGTATACAGTGCTATCAAGATCCTGTTCATCTGTACTCGTTTGTAGTATCCCACATCAGTGTAACTCTGTGGCGTTCCTTCTAATAATACAGCTTTTTAGAGGACCATAAGATGATTTCTTTATTGTTATATTTTTGACATTCCTTTTTTCTTTTTCTCCTTCCATCAAATAGTGGTCCATGAATATTGTTTGACTTCTTTAACCCTCTATACAGAACTGTGACAACACCAGTGGAACTCATAAGATGTTTGAAATCAATAAGAGATCATGCATTTTCCGCGTCTCCATACCCTGTCGTAATAACATTGGAGGACCACCTTACTCAAACTCCTGATCTGCAAGCTAAAGTTGCTCAGGTGAAAATTTGATTATTCGTTTCATATATCTTCCTTTAGATATATCTTAACATGCGTATTTACGTGTATTCTTTTTAGATGCTCACACAAACATTTGGCAAGATGCTTTTTGTTCCTGAATCAGACTGCTTAAAAGAATTTCCTTCACCAGACGAATTAAGACATCGCATCATTATTTCCACGAAACCTCCAAAAGAATATCTTGAAGCACAGATAGTCGGGGACAGTTCAAACAATTTACAAAAGGTAAAGGATTCCGATGAAGATGTGTGGGGCCAGGAGCCTTCAATTCTTACAGCCACTCAAGAAGACAATGATAAGGTACTTTGGATAGAGATTTATTTTGTCTAACTGTTGTTCTAGCACAAACATTAGTATAATGGGGCAATATTGTGTCAACCTACTTATTGGACGATATTTCATTTATCTTTATGCAGAATGATAGTGAAACTAGTGACCTTAATTCTACTTTTGAAGATGACTATGATAGTGATCTGAAAGTTCATCAACCACCTGTATACAAACGGCTTATAGCTATTCCTGCTGGTAAACCAAAAGGGGGGATAAAGGAAGTACTAAAAGTAGAACCGGCTAAAGTGAGGCGATTAAGTCTTAGTGAGCAAGCTCTTGAAAAGACAGCTGAATCTCATGGAATTGATGTTGTGAGGTAGCTCTCTAATTTGCAAGATTTGATGCTAGCTCCTATTATCAATGAATATGTTGGTAGTTTCTTTGTTTTGATGGCGCTCGTATTTTCATCATTATAGGTTCACTCAAAAAAACATTCTTAGAGTGTATCCTAAAGGAACGAGGTTCAACTCATCAAACTATAAGCCCCAAATTGGTTGGTTACATGGAGCTCAAATGGTTGCGTTCAATATGCAGGTTTGATCCATATTTTGGTTTAACCATAGTTCTGTTAAATTTCGCAAAAATATATACATATATATTACTAAGGCTTCATTTAAAATCGTTATGAAGTTTGAATCTTTGATTGTAGCTTAGGAGCATTGCCTTAAGCAAAGTTTGATGTAAATCTTATGAGCTAAATGCAAAAAAATCCCCTGTGCTTTGTCTAATTGGCAAAAAAACCGTGTAATTTTTATTAGCAAACCCCCCGTGTTCTTCTTCTTTTTTTTTTTTCTCTCTCTCTAAAAAACCCCATTTGAAATTTTTTCATAAATCATAGGTAGGTTATTGTCAAATTTTTAAGTGAACGGGGGTTTATTACCAATTTTCAAATTTAACCGGGGGTATTCTCATTTTTTAAGTGAACAGGGGCATTTTTGCATCTTTTAGTGGGGGTGTAATTGTATTTTGGCTTGAGAGGTTTTTTTACTAATAAAAATTAGCATAAGGGTTTCTGGTAATAAAAATAACACAGGGGAGTTTTGCTAATTAGGCAGATCATAAGGGGTAATGTTGCACTTTACCCTAAATCTTATATGTTATAATGTTTTCATGGCTCGAGTGTTATCATTTTGCTGGTGCAAATAATAGGGTTACGGTAGAGCTCTTTGGTTGATGCAAGGAATGTTCAGGGCCAATGGAGGCTGTGGCTATGTCAAAAAGCCTGACATTTTAATGAATGTTGGTCCAAATAATCAAGTGTTTGATCCTAAAGCAAAGTACCCTGTCAAGAAGACGCTGAAGGTAAATAAATTAATTCCGCATATTCTATGCTCCTTTACAGCTTTACTATTCTAAAGATATATATCTCCACAGGTGAAAGTATACATGGGAGATGGATGGCATTTGGATTTTAAGCAAACTCACTTCGATTTGTATTCACCACCTGACTTTTACACTAGGGTAAGCTGACTTGGAATCTATAAGTTGTTTTTCTTTTCTTTATTCATCATTATAAATATGGAAAGAAATACTAGTTGGTGTCCGAGATTATGTATCAAGTTATCAAATAATTGCACAAGACTTTCAAGTTTATTTTTTAATGTGGTCCTTTCCATCATTAACTTGTGTATGTGCAAGACAGGTTGGTATAGCTGGTGCACCGGAAGATGAAGTCATGAAAAAGACCAAGAAAAAAGAAGACAACTGGACTCCTGTTTGGAACGAAGAATTTACGTTCCCATTGACTGTTCCAGAGCTAGCTTTATTGCGAATAGAGGTACATGAGTATGATATGTCCGAAAAGGATGACTTTGCTGGCCAAACATGCCTTCCGGTTTCAGAGTTGAGGTCCGGAATACGTACGATTCCCCTCTGCGACCGGAAAGGAGAGAAGTTGAATTCTGCGAGGCTTCTTATGCGCTTTGAGATTTTATGATTCCTCTTCTCGAAAGGCAAGGTTGGTTTGCTGAGGTTTAGTAATTGTCTATATTTATCATCCATAAATTAACAAGTACTTTTTTTCGTTTTCTTTTGTGGCTTGCATTTGATTTCCTGTTTTGGTTTTGGGTTTTGAATTTGGTGCTTGTTCATATGGTAGAGAAAATTCAAGAAAATAATGAATGATAAAACTGGTGTGATCAAATAATAGTACTGTATGTCATTACTTCATGTAGAATAAAATGTTTGTGCAAATTGACATTAGTGAGAGAGAGCTACATCTGACCCTTGCTTTTAACTTTTGAAATTTCATTTTTTTTTTCTTGTTCAGAATTTGAAATCATCAAATACTCTATTGCTCCATATTTATATATCTTAGAAGGGATAGTCTCCCAGCAGTTCACGAATGTCCGACCATTCATAAGGTCGCCACCGAGAGGCGACACGTGTCAAAAAAAATACCGGCAATCCTTTCTATTTGTATTTTACACTGACCAAAATACCCTTCTCCTTCTTCCATATTAAAATTGAATAATTTATATATAACCTTATATCTATAGAGCCCTTCACCAAAACTCCTCCCACCACACGCCACCACTTTCCTCACCCTCCACCACCAACTGACCGACTTCTTCCCCGTTGTTTTCCCCAACTTGAGTTCAATTACTTTCTAAATTATTTGAGTTCCATTTTTTTTTATTTATGAAGCTTCACCCACTGCTCCGCCAATTTGAGTTCCATTTTTAGTTCCATTTTTTTTTAATTGAGCTTCAAAATAAAAAAATCCACTGCTCCGCCACAATCTTGGGGATTTTAGTTCCATTTATTTTCTAATTATTTGAGTTCCATTTTAGTTCCATAACTTTTCTATTGACCGATTTGGGGATTTTAGTTACCGATTTGAGCTTCAAATTATTTTCTAATTTTTATTTATTTGGTAACTAAAAAAATCCACTGCTCCGCCACACTCTTCTCCGACCGCGCCGCACAGATCTATTTCAAGAAGACAGGAAGCCACATTAATTTTGTTCTTATTTTCTGAAATTGGGTATGAACACAAAAAAAAATCTCAGATCCGAAAATTCCAAGAATCCCCAAATCCGAAATCAATTCATGAATGAACCGTATTTTTCGTATGTGGAAAACTAGCGGCACGTGGGGTGAGAGGAAGATGTGGCGTTGCAGGGGGTAGGTGGTGGGAGGTTGGGTGAGGTGATGTGAGGAAGAAGAAGGGTTGTTTTTGCAATAAAGGTCAAATAAATGTTTAAGAAAATACACATAGGTCCAAGTTTTATTTTATTAATTATAACTTAAATATAAATTAGATCTAATTCAATAATATTTGAGAACTTGGGATATTTTTATAATTTTATAAATTTACATTTTAATTATTTTAATACATGGGATTATAATACGACAATAAAAATATGTTATTGAATGTAAAATGTGTATACAAGTACAAAAAATAAGAATTTTAGTATTATTAAATCATAGTAGAGAACATTAATTTCTTTTAATTATTTTTAATTCTTAAATTTAATGATAGAAAAATTCTAAATATTCTTAAATTTTAGTATTATTAAATATTTTTTATCGATATATTTTCAAGTTACGAAGGATTTAGTGTTACATAACTATCAAATATTCAATTTGATCGGTCATCAATTTTTTTTAATTATCAATATATTTTCAAATTATGGAGAACTTAGTGTTACATAATCATTTAATAGACAAATGATCGAAATAATGACCGACTCATCAATTTATTTTAAAATTATCGATATATTTTCAAATTACGGAGAACTTAGTGTTACATAACCCATCTAATTGATAATTTGATCGGAATAATGACTGACTCATCAATTTTTTTAAATTATTGATATATTTTCAAACTACGGAGGATTTAGTGTTACATAACCATCTAATAGACAATTGGATCGAAATAGTGACCGACTCATCGATTTTTTTTTTAAATTAGCGACATATTTTCAAATTACGGAAGAGTTAGTGATACATAGTCATCTAAAAGTCAATTTGATCGAAATAATGATCGAGTCATCAATGTTTTTTAAATTATCAATATATTATCAAATTATGGAGAAGTAGTGTTACATAACCCATCTAATAGACAATTTAATCGGAATAATGATCAAGTCATCAATTTTTTTTTTTTAAATTATCGATTTATTTTCAAATTACGGAGAAGTTTTTATTACATAACCATCTAATAGACAATTTGATCGAAATAATAACATAAACAATTTGATAGGATAATGACCGATTCACTAAATTTTTTTAAATTATCAATGTATTTTTAGATTACGGATGACTTAGTGTTACATAACCATCTAATAGACAATTTGATTGGAATAATGACCGGGTCATCAATTTTTTAAAATTATCGATATATTTTCAAATTATGGAGGACATAGTGTTACACAACCATCTAATAGACAATTTGATTGGAATAATGACCGATTCACTAAAATTTTAAATTATCAATGTATTTTTAAACTACGGAGGACTTAGTGTTACATAACCATCTAATAGACAATTTGATTGGAATAATGACCGGGTCATCAATTTTTTAAAATTATCGATATATTTTCAAATTATGGAGGACATAGTGTTACACAACCATCTATTAGACAATTTGATTGAAATAATGACCGAGTCATCAATTTTTTTAAAATATTCGATATATTTTCAAATTACATAGGACTTAATGTTACATAACCATCTAATGGACAATTTGGTCGGAATAATGACCGACTCATCAAATTTTTCAAATTTATCGATGTATTTTCAAATTACGGAGGACTCAGTGTTACATAACCATCTAATAGACAATTTGATTGAAATAATGACCGAGTCATCATTTTTTTTAAAATTATCGATATATTTTCAAATTACGGAGGACTTAATGTTACATAACCATCTAATGGACAATTTGATCGGAATAATGACCGACTCATCAAATTTTTCAAAATTATCAAGATATTTTTAAATTACGGTGGACTCAGTGTTACATAATCATCTTGATCGGAATAATGACTGAGTCATCAAATTTTTCAAAATTATCAATATTTTTTTAAATTATGGAGGATATAGTGTTCAATACCATCTAATAGACAATTTGATCGAAATAATGACCAAATCATCAATTTTTTTAAAAAATTATCAATATATTTTCTAATTACGGAGGAGTTAATATTTCATCCATTTAAAGTACAATTTGATCGAAATAATGACCGAGTCAATAATTTTTTTTTAAAATTATCAATATTTTCTCGAATTACGGAATTTAAAAAACAAGAATTTGATAAAAAAAAATCAAATCAAATGAATTTGTAATTTAAAAAATGAATAAAAATTGATGACTCGATCATTATTTCGATCAAATTGACTTTTAGATGACTATGTATCACTAACTCTTCCGTAATTTTAAAATATGTCGCTAATTTTAAAAAAAATTGATGAGTCGGTCACTATTTCAATCCAATTGTCTATTAGATGGTTATGTAACACTAAATCCTCCGTAGTTTGAAAATATATCAATAATTTTAAAAAATTGATGAGTCAGTCATTATTCCGATGAAATTATCAATTAGATGGGTTACGTAACACTAAGTTCTCCGTAATTTGAAAATCAATCAATAATTTTTAAAAAAATTGATGAGTCGGTCATTATTTCGATCATTTGTCTATTAAATGATTATGTAACACTAAGTTCTCCGTAATTTGAAAATATATTGATAATTAAAAAAATTGATGACCCGATCAAATTGAATATTTGATAGTTATGTAACACTAAATCCTTCGTAAATTGAAAATATATCGATAAAAAATATTTAATAATACTGAAATTTAAGAATATTTAGAATTTTTCTATCATTAAATTTAAGAATTAAAAATAATTAAAAGAAATTAATGTTCTCTAATATGATTTAATAATACTAAAATTCTTATTTTTTGTAATTGTATACACATTTTACATTCAATAACATATTTTTATTTTCGTATTATAATCCCATAAATTAAAATAATTAAAATGTAAATTTATAAAATTAGAAAAAAATCCCAAGTTCTCAAATATTATTGAATTAGATCTAATTTATATTTAAGTTATAATTAATAAAATAAAACTTGGACCAATGTGTATTTTCTTAAACATTTATTTGACCTTTATTGCAAAAACCACCCTTCTTCTTCCTCACATCACCTCACCCAACCTCCCACCACCTACCCCCTGCAACGCCACATCTTCCTCGCACCCCACATGCCGCTGGTTTTCCACATACGAAAAATACGATTTATTCATGAATTGATTTCGGATTTGTGGATTCTTGAAATTTTTGGATCTGAGATTTTTTTTTTTGTGTTCATACCCAATTTCAGAAAATAAAACAAAATTAATGTGGCTTCCTGTCTTCTTTGAAATAGATCTGTGTCTTCTTGAAATAGTTGTTCATTCAAAGTGGCTTCCGGTCGGAGAAGAAGACATTAGTTGTTCATACTCAAATATAGTGATTTTTTGTTGGAAAACCTTATCACTTTGAAATTAATCCTTTTGGCTTAAAAACATCAGCCTTGAGGGAACAACTAATATGCCCTCAAATTATATAAGAAAAACAGAAATTATTATGCAAATAAAAAAAAAGCTTAATTTCTAAAAACACCTGGGTTTCTTCAAATCTTGCTCTAAATTTGCTTTTTATTCATACATCAAAGATGTATCACAGGGACAAGTTATGTACTTGTTAGAAAATAAAAAAAATGGAACTCAAATAATTTAGAAAGAAATTGAACTCAAATTGGGGAAAAACAATGGGGAAGAAGTCGGTCAATTGGTGGTGGAGGGTGAAGAAAGTGGTGGCCATGAAGGTGACTGTGGTGGGATGAGTTTTGGTGAAGAAGATGAAATATATGTAGTTTCATCGGAACTGGGGATTAATTTGGGGAGGAAGAAGAGATAGAATAAATATTTTTATTTAGTAAGGACTTTAAAGTAAATTCAGTAATAT
This sequence comes from Penstemon barbatus, assembly GCA_003313485.2. Taxonomy (NCBI): domain Eukaryota; kingdom Viridiplantae; phylum Streptophyta; class Magnoliopsida; order Lamiales; family Plantaginaceae; genus Penstemon; species Penstemon barbatus. The sequence continues at coordinate 7,492,318 of CM064877.1, read as the reverse complement.
ATCCAATTAATAATACTACATGGTTGGGACAATGACCGGTTGTCCAAGGACAATGACAGGTTGTGTCGGTCATCTTGAAAATATTAAAAAAAAAAAAAAAATTGAGTCCAAGGCAAATTTATTGCTGACCTTATGAAAGGTTTTTGTTGCTGACCTGCTGGGAGACAATCCCATCTTAGAAACAGGGAAAAAATGTCGATACTCCTATGAGTCATGTGAAACTTGCACCAAACTATCTTGTGAAATTTTTATTGCACCAAACCTACTTGTATTTTCAAAAATTTTGCATAAAAAACCCGATTCATCCCCTTCTGTCCATATTTTAGCATGTGTGTTCCGACTTCCGTGCGGACGGTATAATTGGCATTCGAATGGGGAGGATTTTTTTTCTAATTAAAAAAGAACACAAGGTGGGTTTTTGTTTGTTAGTTAAAATAATAGTACAAGGTTTGTTTTGTTAGTTCGACAAAACAAAATGGGTGATTTTTCATTTCACTCCATTTTATTTTCTCGATTTTTAAAAATACTTTCTGGGAAGCAATTTTTTGTCTTTCAACATTTTCATGTTTCAAATTTGAAAAACTCCAAAGCACCTCTGCCTGTTCAACAAAAGTAAGATTAAAAATAAAAATGTTTTCTCAGATTTTTAAAATTGTAATATAAATTCCAACCCATCCCACAATCGTAAGTTCTAATAATTCACATTGTATAAAATTCCAAACAAACTTTACATTCTATCGCTTTACAACATCAAATGAAACTTTCCAGCTAGAATACATACATCTCAAACCAAACTTTCTTAAATCCTAATAATGTAGAATATTATTTGATAGGATGAGTATAAAACCTTGGAAGAACTAACGTCCTAATTTGGAAGTGAACACGGCGGGGTTGAAGAGGGGACAGCAGCCGACTTATGAAGCCAGTGCTGTTGCTTTTGATCGGCAAAACAGAGCACATACTCGGTGCATACCTCTAGAGCGGTGGAAGGTTGAACGGGCTGAAACGTTTGTAGTTTGGAGTACTCGGTCACCAAATGATACATATAATCATACACACGTTCCATACTCAAACTTGCCATAAAATCCTGAGCTGCTCTTCCAATTGCTTTAGCCTGAAAACAAAAAAAAAAAGGGTAAAAGAAACTGAGTAGAAAGAAATATTAAATCTCCATAAATAAAACATAACATAATAAAAATAAAAGATACCTGAGATGGGTGTTGGTTACCCCAATCGACTGCAGATTTGATAGATTGGCACAAATCAAAAGGAGGAATGGGTAAGAAGTTGATGTTTGGAACAAGTCCACGGGTAAGGAAGTCTTCATATTGTTGAGATATTATGAGTGGAACAGACCCGCATGACAGTATATATTTCAAACTCACTGACCAAGCATAACCTTCTGCATATATCTTGTACCTACAAAATCAAAATAAATAAATAAAAGGAAATTAAATGAACATTAAAATAATTAATCTTATTTCTTAATAATTTTACTCACCGATGATCACATTGCTCTGATAATTTGGACTCCTTGAAACCCCTTCTTGCAGCTTCTCCCCAATCCTGTAATTAAAATATATTTTCATGTTCAAATAATTAATTTATAAAAACATTGATCAACTAATTACCTGTCTCAAAATTTGGGCTCTCCAATTGTTAGGGTCATTACAATTGAGCAACTCCATACGAAGAGGTGAAGCAACATCAGGATTTCCTTTCCAGTAGGCAATAGGCCACTTGTTTTCCCATCTTCTTCTTCTTGAACCTTGTTTTATGTTTCTGAATTCTTGGTCCCATGGCTCTATGTTTATTTCTGACCTGTCATATATGATATAACAAAACACAACAAATTATATATTGAACATATATCGATCGATCGATCATTATAATTAAATTTCAAGAGATCTAGCTAGCTAGCTACTTACCAACCCCAATAGGACCAATCAGGAAATGGAATATCAAAGTGTTGGGGCGTAGTACAGTATCGAAAAAGAGGCAAAGGCATGTAAGAATGTTCGGTCCTGTTAACCGTAGGCTTGTCCATACAATCAAACATCAAATCCACGTCCGGGACTCTACCAGGATACCTTTTCAGAAGCTGTAAGAATCCCCAAACTGTGAACATTGCTCGACTCTGCACGCACGCATAGTAGAAATCCACGTACAGTTTTCCTCCAACAATCACCACACGAAAGGCCGCCAGTTTTTGGGCCTCCGCCACATGGGCCATTGTAATATTGGTCTGGGCCCATGGCTCCAGGTCCCGACGTATGTGTCTGAAAAAATCCGGGCATTGGGCAGGCGGATGATCATGGGCATTAAGGGATTGTTTTTCTTCGGGAGTAGTGTGGTTGCGCCCACAAGTAGTGAGGTAGCTGCATTGGATGATCTTGGATGCCTTTGAGTACTTGGATTCTTGGTCGGAGGGTTTGAACGGGAACACGTGCCACGGAGTTGGTTCCAAGTTGTGTCCTACTATGGTTTTTGTTTGTGACACAAAATTGTCCACCTGCGGGCGGAAATAAAAACAAATTTCATAAATACAATGATCAACGACAACAATTATATATATATAACGAATGAACGAACGAACGTACGTAGGGTACGTACCTCAAAGACGAGGAAGAGGGCAAGGAAGCAAAAAAGGAAAAGAATAAGAAAACGAGGAGGTGGTATGTAAAAACTGGAAAGAGGGCTACGCCGGGCGAAGGGTAGCCCCATAGTTGATGTTGTAAAAGGGCGATGGTTATGGCGTCATTCATACATCTTTTTCATATATATTATTTATGTATGGTTTAATAGATCTCGATCGATCGATACATTAATTAGTTGCTTCTCTCTCTAATTAACTAGTGTAATCCTATTGTATACTAATTCTATATGGCCAACCTCTTCTCCGATCCACTTCCTACTCTTCCGTTTCTAACTTTGTCCCATCATTTTATTTTTACTTGTATCCTTAATTTTTCTTATTAAACATTGTATGTTATATACGTGTCATCTTATTTTTAATAAATATTAAATTAGAGTAATTTAACTCTATTATCTCATAAATTAGCATAGATTTATGACTAGTGTTCATTTTTTTCTTATAAATAATTAAAAAAGTTATGGCTTTAATTTGTTCTAATAAAATATAAAATGATGACTGATTTGGTAATTACATCTTATAAAATTTGTTCTACAATAATATCATAATAATATTATTTAGTTCATTCCATAATACAAGTTTTCATGTCAAGTTTACAAGTTATTCATCAATGACACTGTATTATCTATTTCTTCACAAATTTCACCCGAACTTTATTGATTTTTCATATACTCATCGATTTCACAAGCATTTTTTCTTACTGATTTTACACTTTTTTTCACCAACTTCAACAATGTTCACCAATTTCATCTGAATTTTCATTTATTCATATGTTTTCACTGTTTAAGATTTTTTTAACCAATTATTATATTTGTTTTAATGATTTACTCATTCTTTTCATTGTTCTTCGGTTTTTCGACGATTCCCCCCCCCCCCCCCCCCCTCGATGTAAACCATTTTGCCACCGTTTTCACCTTGTTTTTTGTAGTTAAAGTTTAACCCGTTTTCACATGTTTCACTGATTTCACCAAATTTTTACATTGATTAAACATGTTTTCACCGACTTTATACTTAGTTTTACCGATTGTACCTTTTTTCACTGATATTACCCATTTTTCATCCGTTTCTTTACAAATTTCACTCAAATTTTCATCGATTCATAAATTCTCATTATTTCATATTTTTTACCGGTTAATATTTTAATAGTGATTTACCTCTTTTCGATCATTACGATATTTTCCATTATTTTTTCATTTTTGATCGATTTTATTTTCGGTTTAAACCATTTTCTAATAATTTCACCTCCTTTATTTTGGTTAAACTCTCTTTTAACCGATTTCATTCGTTTTTATTAGTTTGACCCGTTTTTATCAGTTTTATATTTTTTTCACTGATTTAACAAATTATTCACCTGAATTTTTCATTGATTAAATATGTTTTTTTTGCTGAAATTACGTTTTTTTTTCGATTTTATCCTTTCTCACCTAATCTACCAATTTTTCATTGATTTCACTGATTTCACTGATTTAATCATTTTTCTTATAAATTTCACTCGAATTAATTTTCATCGATGTCACATGTTTTCGTCTACTTTACCTTTTATTTGATTGATTTTAACAAAAAAGATTCACCAATTTCGCCATTTTTTTTCTTCTGATTTAACCATTTTCATCTATTTTACAATTTTCTTTATCGATTTCAATTTACCTGTTTCACATGTTCTTTTTACCGGTTTCATCAATTCACCCTATACTTACATCGATTCCACATGTTTTCATAAATTTCATATTTTTTTTTATTGAATTCAACAATTTTCATCGATTTGACGTGTTTTCTTTTTATCAATTTCACTCGTTTTTCTCGAAAAGAATTCCATGAAAGTACGAAGTTATGCACATCTTGATATTTTTTATATTTGTTTCTTTAGTCAAACAAACATTAAGTACATAGCTAATTTATAAGCATTTTTTGTTCATTTATTCTATTTTAACCTTTCCTTTGTTAATTTTTCTATATCTGTATAACATAATGATATTAAGAGAATTTGATTTTAATTTATTATAACCTTTCTATATCTGTATAACAAAATGATATTAAGAGAATTTGATTTTAATTTATTATAAACTTCTTTTAGGGGCAAAATTGAAACTCATGACTATTTCTAAGATGTTTGTAAACTTAAGGAAATTTTTTATAATACCCGATAGGGAAAATTACTTTTTTGGTACCATAGGATAAACTGACTTGCACTTTTGGTACCATTGGATATGAAAATGCAAATTTGGTACCATAGGATAGGTTTTCATTGCAATTTTGGTACCAAACCCAATTTTCTACAAAGTTAATGGCAATTTACCCCCTATGAAGTGCATAATGTTCAATTTATCCCTCTATAATTTGAAAAAAATTAATTTACCCCCTGTAAAATTTTAATGAAGCAATTTACCCCCTTCAGCCGCGGATTGTAACTCACTTGCCGAAATTGAGAGTATGCATGCAAACTATTTTATTTAACATAGGGGGATAAATTGCCACATTTATCATAAGACAATGGGTAAAAAATCACATTATCAAAATAAAAGTGGATTAAGTGCCTCCTATAAAAATATCAGGGAGGCGATGTGAAATTTTTACAAAATTTCAAGGGGTAAAATGCTCTTTTTTAAACCACGATGAGTTAAATTGAACATTATGCATTTAATAGGGGGTAAATTGCCATTAACTTTGTAGAAATATTGGGTTTGGTACCAAAATTGCAATGAAAACCTATCCTATGGTACCAAATTTGCATTTTCATATCCAATGGTACCAAAAGTGCAAGTCAGCCTATTCTATGGTACCAAAAAAGCAATTTTCCCATACCCGATATATCATGAAATTTCTAATTAAGGCATACCTCGGGTTATCAGTCATTTACCCAAAAAATTAATACTAAGATGGGCAAGGCTAGGAAGAGTTCTAGTTGTGGAAAACTCAAAGGAGTTCATACTCCATAGCCAATCATTTATAATAAAAAATTCATGGGTGACTTGCTATATAGGTAAACATAGCAAGTCACAATTTGCAATGCATTTAGGTGTAATTACCTTAACACCCTTATACTAAAACTTTTCTAGATTATGTTGTTTATTAAAATATTTTTTCATAATTAATTCTAAAATAATAAAACCCCACCCCACCCCACCCCATTCCATTGAAGGTTTTCTGCCGAACAGATTTTTGTAGCTTTTCTGCCTTAAATATGCCATTGCAACTGCCAAACAGATTTATTATGCCGAACAGATTATGCCATTGCAATTGTTATTTTCGAAAAGGTATCCAACCCCAAATTAATTCTAAAAAATCGGAGATTTCAATTGGATGTTGGGATAATCGAAAAAGGAAACAAAATGAAGATTAATGGAACCGGGTCACGCTGACCCGATTTACAGAAAAATCGGGTCTTAAACGACCCGGCTGGAGGTTGGGGATGACCCCAACCTCTGCCCAACCACTCCCACGCGCGGCAAGTGCCGCGTGCCGCGCGTGAGGCCCACTCCAACAGCCATTTCTCCGACGGCGACTATCGCTACGTTTAGAAAATAATTTCTGAGTTTTCGGTGATTTTTATAAATTTTTATCATGTTAATTTATTTTTGGTGGATTTTTCTTTGTCAGAAACTGAAAATTCCATGAAAATTATTTTTTGGTTAAATTAAATTCTGATTTTTTTCAGAAAATTACTTGAGATGTTGATAAAATTGTTAAATTGTATCACTCTCTAGTTACCCTTGAATATCAAAATTACGCATTGGTCCAAATTTGAAAATGTTAATTTTGTTAGGCCCAACTTAAATATAAATTGGATTCAAATGAATAATTTTTTGGGTATAAAAGTGTATAATTATTATTAACATTATTTACCTTAGGGTAATGTATAAATAGGTTAATCGTAATGCAAATCGACAAATGGCTCGATTTATTAACCAAAGTCAACATTGTTCACAATAGAGTAATGTATAATTAGGTTATTTTTAATACAAATTGACGAATAACTCAATATATTTAAGCCTGCTAAATGTAACCAGTAATGTTATTAAGATTGATCTTACAAAATTGCTTATGTATTACTCCATAAAACCAAGAAATTTTAATAGGGAAAATTGTCTTTTTGGTACCATAGGATAGACTGACTAGCACTTTTGATACCATTGGATACGAAAATGCAAATTTGTTACCATAGGATATGTTTTCATTGTAATTTTGGTACCAAACTCAATTTTTCTACAAAGTTAATGGCAATTTACCCCCTATGAAATGCATAATGTTAAATTTATCCCTCTATAATTTGAAAAAAATCAATTTACCCCCTGTAAAATTTTAATGAAGCAATTTAGTAGGGGGTAAATTGCCATTAACTTTGTAGAAAAATTGGGTTTGATACCAAAATTGCAATGAAAACCTATCATATGGTGCCAAATTTACATTTTCATATCCAATTGTACCAAAAGTGCAAGTCAGCCTACCCTATGGTACCAAAAAAGTGAATTGATATAACATGAAATACAAAAGATTACATAAAATACAAAATATTACATAACTTTGTTAATACCGAAAACCACTTAACATCAGTGTAATTTATCATTCAAATGTATCCTCAAGCACAAGGATTTCTTCTTTGATTTCCTCCAACCAACTCATGTTTTCGTTTTCTTCCAATATGGCCACAGTCATATATTGGACTTGCGCAAACCCTTCCGTAACTTGATAATAGGTACAAAAAAATTTTAAAAAAAAAATATTGATTTGGTTATTATTTCGATCAAATTGTCTATCAGATGGGTATGTAACACTAAGTCCTACGTAACTTGATAATATGTACAAAAAATTTATAAAAAAACAAAAATATTGATCTGGTTATTATTTCGATCAAATTGTCTATTAGATGAGTATGTAACACTAAGTCCTCCGTAACTTGATAATATGTACAAAAATTTTATAAAAAAAAAACAAAAATATTGATATATTATCAAATTACGTAGGACTTAGTGTTACATACTCATCTAATAGACAATTTGATCGTAATAATGATTCGGTCATTATTTCGAGCAAATTGTCTATTAGATGGATATGTAACACTAAATCCTTCGTAATTTGATAATATGTCAATAATTAAAAAAATTAGTGACTCGGTCATTATATTGATCAAATTGTCTATTAGATGGGTATGTAACACTAAGCCTTTCGTAATTTGATAATATATCAATAATTTTTAAAAAAATTTAATAATTCGGTCATTATTTCGATGAAATTGTCTATTAGATGGGTATGTAACACTAAGTCCTTTGTAATTTGGTAATATGTTAATAATTAAAAAAATTAATGATTCGGACATTATTTCGATCAAATTGTGTATTAGATGGGTATGTAACACTAAGTCCTTCGTAATTTGATAATATGTCAATAATTAAAAAAAAATTTAATGACTTGGTCATTATTTCGATCAAATTATCTATTAGATGGGTATGTAACACTAAGTCCTTCGCAATTTGATAATATGTCAATAATTAAAAAATAAATAATGACTCATTATTTCGATCAAATTGTCCATCAGGTGGATATGTAACACTAAGTCCTTCGTAATTTGATAATATGTCAATAATTTAAAAAAAATTAATGATTCGGTCATTATTTCGATCAAATTGTCTATTAGATGAGTATGTAACACTAAGTCCTTCGTAATTTGATAATATGTCAATAATTAAAAATAAAATAAAATATGTCATTAATTTTTATTGTAATTTTCGAGATATTTTATATTCAAATATTGATAAATAAAATATGAATTTGTAAATTATAAATTAACCCAAGGTACCCAAATAGTTATTCATTTGAATTCAATTTATATTTAAGTTAGGCCTAACAAAATTAACATTTTGAAATTTGGACCAATGTGTAATTTTGATATTCAAGGGTAACTAGAGAGAGTGATACAATTTAACAATTTTATCAAGATCTCAAGTAATTTTTTGAAAAAAATCATGATTTAATCTAATAAAAAAATATTTTTCATTTGAATTTTAAGTTTCTGAACAAAGAAAAAATCCATGAAAAATAATTTCACATGATAAAAAATGATAAAAATCACCAAAAAATCTGAAATTATTTATCAACCTTTAAATTATTTATACTTCAACAATAGACAAAATGTCTATATATGCACTATTGAACGAATTTTTTTCATTCAGAAAATGTATAATAATTTCATTCCTAGTTTTCTAACAGTGTGTTAAAATATTTTTTGTATCATTAAATTTTAAAAAAATCTCAAAATTAAAAAAAAAATTAAAAAATGAGAATTTTGGGGGTCATCTTCTTCACCTAATCAACCGCCGCCGCCACCGTCTTCTTCAGCCACCACCCCTATTCTAACGCAAACCACTACCAAAACAGCCACCAGATTCGCTACTCCAAACTCACCACCGCCATCTCCATCGCTACAAACACTAGAGCCGCCACCGTCTCCTCCCGCGACCTCACGCACGACCACCGTTTCCCGTTGGCTGTTCGTCATAATTAGCGTAGGGGTTTTGTTCGTCTCGTCGTTGCGAACACATACGTATGATCAATTTCATATTCCGTTGAGCGAATTGTTCAATTTTTATATTTGAAAATCTAAATATAAGAAATTAGCTAAAAAAATTGCTGCTATTGCTGCTAAATCATCCAATAGAGTGCAACCGGGGCATGATGTCGGGCTTTTATCTGCAAAGACGTTAGAATATAAGACATAAAAAGTGGGAAGAAGTCGACTGAAAAAATAAGAAGAAGTAGGTGAAGAAGAAAGTAGTATAAATGAAGAGGGGCATTTAAGACAATTTGTAAAAGATAACTCAACCTGTATAGCAAGTTGAAGGTGAGACTTTTGCCAAGTGTCATTTCTTGAATGGTGAACTCTCAAGAGTTTTCCCAACCTTGAACTCTTGTTAGCCAATTCCTACTAAGATTTGAGAAATTGAGTTATTTTTTATAATTACATAAGAGTTTAATGGCCAGAATGTAATTACGACAGGAAAAACCCCATATATGCAGCAAACAAACCCTTGACTCGACACAACCAATCTAAACACAGAAGAAGCTAAAAACTAATCAATCTTCGTAGAGATGAAAATGGCGACCACTGGAAAACTGTTCATCGTTTTCAGTGTAGTACTATTCCTCACCTTAGTAGTCAGTCAGGTTCTTCTTCAACCAATTCTTTTCTTTTTTCGTTATTTCTTTTTGGTTAGTGACTTGATTTGAAATCTGAGCTAAAATTGATCTGGTTCTGCCGGAAACATCAGATTGGGTGCTGATTTGTTGTTAATTCTTGATTTGAAAAGGGGAAACAAAATTGTTATGTTAAAGATGTGTTTCCTTTTTCTGATCTGATAAATATGTATCTTTGCTTTCTTCCTGTATATATTCACCGATTGGTTTTGTTGTTAGTGATTGATGGTATTGGTTCTACTGCAGGCAAAAAAATCAAAGGAAGATTTAAAAGAAGTGACTCATAAGGTTTTCTTTGATGTCGAGATTGATGGAAAATCTGCTGGTATACTCTTTAAGTACTAATAGAAATGACTGTCGAAATAGAACTTGGTAGAACTCAATCATTTTGGAATTCCTAGATTTTCTTTTGTCAACATGATGCGCATTAATTTTGTAGATCTATGTGCATTTTGTTTCAAAATTGTTAGCATTGTCGAAATTGTTTTTCTTTTCATAGAGAAGATATAATTCACCATCCTTAAATATTTAAGTGCAGTAACTGTTAGATGATATGGACACACGCTCATTTGAAGTTCAACATCTACCTCTGGTTCTAGCTTCCATTTTTCAGTTTTAGGCTTACAACATTAGGAGGGTAGCAGATTTGGTACTTATAAATTATGAAACATAAATATTAAGGATATCTGGAATTCATGCTCGATGGTTTCAGGAGAAGTTCATTGTTTCAAATAGTCTTCTTATATTGGAAATGCGAGATCTCCTCAGGCTTCAATTATCTTAGAGGATATCTCTCCCATTCATAAACTATTTAGGATTATATTCTAGATAAGTCCAATTTAAGTCTGTTTCTTTCTACCTGAGTTAGGTGCGTAATGCGGTTTACCTGCTTTTATGTATGCAAAATATTAAGAGGATGCCTTCCGCTCCGTTAATAGCGATAATTTATCAATGTAAGACTAGTAACATTTTTCCTACTTAACCTAATCTACGACACACACTATTTGTTTCAGGGCGCATCACTATGGGTCTCTTTGGAAAAACTGTTCCTAAGACTGCAGGTATGAAGTCATTGATTGATCAAAAGTTGCAGAGTTCCTTGTTATTTCTGAATTGTACTAACTAATTTTCACCTTTTCTCTTGCAGAAAACTTCAGAGCTTTGTGCACAGGTATATCAATGTCAGGTTTTTTGTAGTTTCTCATCCATGGTACCACCATTATCGAGTCTTTACGTGGATGGCGTTCAGACGCCTCCTTAAAGCTGTTTTAATAGATAATATGAAATCTTTTGATTTGTTAGCTATCAATCATTTTGCAAAACCTTAAGTCATGTGAGAGAAACTACTTTTTACAATTAATTAAGAATTTATAGTCTTTTTTGCTGAGTAGTTTAATACATGGGATCAATAATAACAGTTCTGTGCATGCAGGGGAGAAAGGTGTTGGCAAACAAGGGAAACCTCTCCATTACAAGGGAAGCAAATTCCACAGAATTATTCCTAGCTTCATGCTTCAAGGAGGTGACTTTACTCTAGGTGATGGAAGAGGCGGAGAATCAATTTATGGAGAGAAGTTTGCTGATGAAAACTTTAAGATCAAACATACTGGACCTGGTATGAAAGCCACTTGTGTAGAAAGAGACACGAACAAGGAGATAAAAGAAAAGGAAAAAAAATTGAAAATTTTACATCCGAACTAATTACTGTTATCTGGCATAATTTAAAATCCAGTGGCTTTTCTGTTGTTGATATGTTATTTATTGTGTGTATTTCCCAGGGCTTCTGTCAATGGCTAACGCTGGGTCTGACACCAATGGTTCCCAGTTCTTCATCACAACTGTGACAACCAGCTGGTAACTAGTTGTTACACTTTTTTCATGGGTTGAATAAATATATGGCATTTAGGCCAAGTCTGGTTCTTGAATGTCATCAAGGAAAATGAAAATAAACAAAGGTTAAAGCCTACATTTCATCATTAGATGCAAGAAAAGTATTTTCCATAATGTTTCACTCACTAAAATCCAATACACAACGTAGTGCCTTACTGTTTGATTTTTGTTGGCTAAAATAATGTTGTGATCAAATTTGTATGTTTAGGTTGGATGGGCGCCATGTGGTGTTCGGCAAGGTACTTTCTGGAATGGATGTGGTGTATAAGATTGAAGCTGAGGGTAGGCAGAATGGAACACCGAAGAGCAACGTTGTGATTGTAGACAGTGGTGAACTTCCCTTGTGATCATCTCTAATAGAACTTTAAATAGATGCCATCTTTTTTCTCTATAATTAATCTCATAATTTATCTCTGCTTTCATTAAGTTGCAATATAATTTTGCGCTTGAATATGTGCCAATCTTATACTGTTGGATATTGACTTGGTCTTTTACTTAATTAATTTTCGTAGTGAGGTTCTTGAATGTGAAAACTTGTACTTAAGGTTGTAGTAATTCGAAAACCGTAGTGGTCAACATACCCGATTTCACATCAATTAAGTTGGGACTTACCCAGAGCTCGAATACAAGCTGTGTTGACTTCGAGCAGTTTTATTAGGAGCGACGTCGTCATTGAGACTTTAACTTAACGAGGTTCAATTGAATAAATTAAAATGATTAAATCATAAAATATGGAGAATAAAACTAATGTTTCCTTGAGTCTTTTCGAAGTAATGTTAATTTGATTTCCTCGAGTCCTTTCGAAGTAATGTTAATTTGGGTGGTACTTTTTAGAAAATAAAAATAATTATGTTTATGAGTTAAAATTTAACCATATATAGGGTCATCAATTACGATGTTATCAAGGTATGATCCATGGTGTTGAGTGACTGGAGCATTTAGGCCATCTCCAACCCGTAGGGCTATTTACAGTCTTGGGGTGTCAATCTCCACCCGGGGAATCTGCACCCCCCTGAGCATCATCTTCAACCGGTAGGGCTATCTCCTTCAATTAATTAAAAAAAAAAGCCTTTTCCACTCTCACCTATATTATCTATTATAATAATAATAATAATAATAGTAGTAGTAGTACCAATAATAATAATAATAATAATAATAATAGTAGTAGTAGTACCAATAATAATAATAATAATATCGAAAATTGTATTTCTACATTTTGCCTCAATTATACATTGAACATTAATGCTATATTAGAGTTTAAATAAAATTAAAATATTTTAAATCAAATTTGAAATGTGGCTAAATAAATTATTGTTTCATAGACAAATATATTTAATTTTAAAATTAATAATGGATAAGAATTTTTTTATACTATAATTTTTTTTAATTTTACTTTCATGTTGCAATTTTTATATCTAATAATGTAAATTAAATTGTTATTAAACCTACACCAATTTTTATAATTAAATGTAACTTTTATTTTTAGTTAATTAAAATAAATAAGGTATTGTTAAAATTTGTAGTTAATTTTTAAATTTTTTTTAACTATTTTTATTATTAATTTACTTATTAATATTAATTTTTAAATTTAATAAAAAAAATAAACAAAACCATCAGGTGGCGCCACAGAACAGCGCGTCCCAGAAGCTGGGTGATGGGTAATCGCCCAGCCTAAACACCTGACCGCCCTTTATCATCTCCAACCCGCAGCTGGCGGACTGGCCCAAATCCACCCCACCCCCAACCCGGGTTGGAGATGGCCTTACAGGTGCATATGGGCGTGTGGGTAACTTTCTAGCTGTAATCAACTCAGTGCTACTACAAATTCAAATGACAATTTTATACTCCTTATCCCCATCCTCTCCCCCTTTATTTTTCCTATCCTTCTATTTTTTCTTTTTTTGCGAAGTTTTAGGTAAAAATGTAAAATTTAGGTATTTTTACGCATAAATAATAGTTGAGAGTTAATGATAAATAATTATTTTACGAGGAAGGGTATTTTTGACAATAATAAGTTTTATTTTTATTTTTATTATTTTCCAAAAAAAAAAAAAAATTAGGGACAAAGGGGTATTAATCAAAGTTAATGCATCATGTTTTAAAACGTAATTGAATAACCCAAAAGTGGAAATATGACAATTTTATTTAAATTAAAAATACACTTCTTTCATTTTTGCGACTAAATTTCCAATTTCAATTCTCGTTCAACTGTGTGCCATGAGAAGTTCATAGGACATTCCAAATTCTTCAATAACTTGCGTTTCTACTTCCAGTGACCTTCATTTCATGATATAGTAAAATGATAAAAGAACATGATATAATAATAATTTGCTCGAGTTTTACTTTGGATTCCTTGAAATATGAAATTGTTACCTCTCTATAACCAAATGATTAATTAACCTCTTATTAAGCAATGGCATAATACCTCTCGAGCCCAAAATTTTACAATTAGAAAAGTCAAAATACCTTGTCATTGTACTCTTGGATACAAAATTACTTTCAGCATTTGCAATAATCCAAGCAGAATCATCAGTTGGCTTTATTTTGCATCAACATTCTCTTTCACAAGAAGTACTGTCCTTGCCGAATGTTCTCCCTTCATCATTCTTCTTGCATGCTAAACTGCAGCCTGCACCCTCTCCCGATAAACTCTAAAAACTAACATTAGTTACATCTCCTTCCACAAAGATCAAGATAGCTAGTAGCCGCCTGATCAGCAGAGGAGCACATTGAATTTTGTACACGAAAAAGTGGCTTTTCCAGATTTTTTTTCTTTTTTCTTGTTCGGGTAAGAGTGGGGGTGTGGATATTCTAAGGTGTGCCATGACTTGACTCAATTGGTTTCTCGCAGATAGTGTTCGGAAATAATTTTGGGTGACCACTGCAGGGAAGGTGGTTATGTGATTCCGCAACTCTTGGCAAACTTGGCAAAAGGCATTGGCATTCTTGACTAAGACATGTGGCTTTAGTTTTGGCTGCACCTAGTGCTGCAAGGAACTCTTCATGATCTAAAGGCTTCACAAATATCAAATTGTCATTTTGCTTTTTGTAGCAGCCAGTGATCTGGAACCTCTTCTTGTATACCTCATCTTTAACTGCCTAAAATGAAATTGATAAGTATATTTAATCAGCAAATAGAAATACTACATATAAGAAAAATAATGCAATAGAAGAAGGGATTAAGTCGGGTCAAAGACCTAAATACCCTTGGGAAGAAGAAGAAGATGATATTGCTGTCTCAAATTGAGGAAAATGAAAACAGTAATCAAATGTAGCATACGTAAACGAAAAGAGTGAATAGAATCAGCAATGTTGAACTCACAATCCATACTAAAATCACAATTATATGAAGTCCACATTGTTCGCAGAGATCCATCATTCATGTAAATTGAATAAATATATATATTTACATAACAGGAAGTTCAGTTCTACATCAAAGAAATTACTATCAAATAGTCACCCCGAACACAAGCAATGACTTCTTAGTTTCGAAACCAAAAGTAAAACTATCACTTCTTACCTTCTTCTACAATCATGTATTTAGATTCCAAACAGAAATAAAACACATGCAATAACAATAACAAGAACTTAATAAACAGAAGCAATTTTTTTTCCACCAACCTGCAATAACCTGAAATCAAACTGGGGAAGCCCCATTTGCCCAACAGTAAGTGATCCAAAAAAATTCCCCAACAATGCAGCATCCGGCACCGCGAGCCCATTCGCGAGCCCGCAAACAAGCCCGCCCAAGAAACTATCACCTGCACCAGTAGGATCCACCTGCACAGTCGGAAAAGGCGCGATCCTCTGCTCCCCATCCCCACAATAAACCGTGCACCCATCCTTCCCATTGGTCACCACCACGCAACACTTATCCTTCGCCTCATCCACATCAACGAACGGCGCTTCATCCGATGAAGCTTTCAGAAACCCTAATCTCGGCAACAAATGATAGAATCCAGATTCTTTCAGCTGCACTAGGTTTACCGTGCCATCGTGTGGATCAAATACGCGAATTAATGACTGAACGTCGACGAAAACGGTGTCGCATATATCAAGCATTTTTTCTAAGGTTTCGGGTGAAATTTCTCCGGCCACGCCGACTGCTAATCCGAAGCGGAAGCGTGAAGTTATAGGGAGATCTGAGGGGTTGATTGGGTGGCACGCGCGGACGCGTTTGAGGAGACGATCATGGATGGTAACTTGGGAGGAGAAGTGCGCGTGGAAGAGGGTTGTTAGAGAGGAGGGGATGAGGAGAGGGGGGTGAGTCACGGGGTATGAGAAGTCGGGGCCGACTTTGGAAATGATGGTGGAGGAAATGGAAAGACCGTCGAGGACGGCGGAGATGAAGGAGGAGGCGCCGCCGAGGGATTCGGCTAACACGACGGCGTCCTTGATCAGGACGTCGTGGCAGTAGTTGCCAACTATTAGGCACGACGGCGTCGTTCCTTGATTTTGTCTCATTTTGGTAGGGTCATGTGCCATTAAATGTGAAAATACATCAGAATTGGAGTAATAAAATTAAAGTCTGACCAAAAAAATAAAATAAAAATTAAAAGAGATGGTGAGTCGGAGCTGTTCAAAATAAGCATAGAACTGAGAACCTTAGGAAAGCGACTGATCCTTGATGGTAATACTTCTTTTGTAACAAATAATCAATACCCGGGCTTGGTGGAGGCATATCCTGCGATTTACATCCTTCAGAATTCTAGGGCAAGGATTCTGAGGGTCCAGGATTAGTCTAGTGTAAGCTAGTACACCTGGGTTATCAAAAAAAAAAAAAAAAATAATAATAATAATCAAAGACGTTACAAAATAAAGTCAAGAAAGACGTTATTAAATTTAGATGATAAAGATGTTACATTTCCTATGTCAATTTATTATAGAGATGCATATTTAAAGAAGGAAAAAAATATTCAAAAAAAAAAAAATTTATTATAGAGATGCTTAAAACTGCCCTTGAGCATAATACATGCATCTAGGGCTGTCAATGGGTCGGATTCTGGTCGAATCAGGCTCGTCCAGATCCGGCTCCATTTATATCGGATCGAATCCTGTCGGATTCGAATCTTGCTCGGATTGTGCTCGGATCTAGATTTTTTGAATCCAACGGATCTTGGTCGGATTTGGCCGGATATCGGATATTTTTCGGATCCAATAAATTGTGTTTAAAAAGTTAAATTAATATTTTTTTCCTAGAATAAGTTTATTATCTTTTCAATTTTATTTAATTTTAGCTCACATTTTCAAAGTTTAGATCTTTACTATATTCATATATGTAGAATGAATATATTGGTTTAAATAAATTTATTAATGAATTATAAATTACTATCTTCTTAAATTGACGTTGAAATATTATTAATGATACTTATTTTTATAAATCATTTTGTATATATATCTTTCTTTTTATTTGTTGTCGGATACGGATCTTCAACGGATCGGATCGACCTAAATCCATATTCGCTCCATGAGTTTCGGATTTCGGATCTTTATAATCGGATCAGGTCCATCGAATCTCTAATCGGACAATTATCCTAATAAATCGGATCGAATCCGGACGGATTCGGATTGAAATCCGCCCCATTGACAGCCCTACATGCATCAAACATCAACTTATTAGTATTCTCTTATAATGATTGGGCTTGCTACTGATTACTTTGGCATTTGGGCTTCACACCGATGGTTGTATTTGTATATTAGTCTGGGACCAAATGAGGGTCAGAATAGCATAAGCCCCATTCATACTTAAATTATAGATACTACTTTTGGTCTCTCTTATCATTAACTTTTTACATAGTGATTCATTTTATATTTTTTTTCCACTCTAGTCTCTATTATGAATTATTTGTTTCACTTTAGTCCCTACTATGAATTATATATTTCACTTTAGTCCTTATCAGGTGGTTCCGATATGCATATGAATATTTTTTAGGGCATTTTCGTCCGTGCACTATTGAAACTATTTGAGATATTGTTTAATTGGTGGGTGATTGAAAAAAAATTTAGGAAAAAACTTTAGTTTGGAACGAAATGTACGATTAAGTTCGATTGGAATGAAAGCCTAGTTTGGAAATTTAATATTTTTTTTAAATAATTAGAAAAATAAAAATATCCATGTTAGTTTACTTAAAATGACAAAATTGCCCTCATGAGCATATCACATGTTATCGGAATCGCCATGGACCACTTGAAAAAGACTAAAGTGAAACAAATAATTCATAGTAGGGACTAAAGTGGGAAAAAAATATAAAAGGGACCACTCTGTAAAAAGTTAATGATAAGAGGGATCAAAAGTGGTGTTTACCCTAAATTATATTTATCCGAAGACCATTTTCCAAAGCTATGACCACATTGATAATTTGATAGCATGAGACGAGAGCACAAAAAAATACTCACTACATACGAGCATTTAAAAAAAATTCATCTCAAATTTGAAGTTATATTCGAGGATCAGTTTTACGACTTGAATAGTAGTAAGAAAAAAATAATTTATTTGTCTTTTGATTAGATAGATATTTCACATCACATGCATTCTATTCTATTTAGTAGTTCATGTGACCATACATCTCTTTTATCGTCGTAAAATTACTACTTCTTTGTAGATAATTGTTATACATTTAAAGCAAATAAAAAAAAATCAATTTTTTAAATCAGAATATGAAAAAAAAAATTAAATTGTCCAACAAAAAATGAAACAAGATAAGCTAAGCAAAAGAAAAGATAATGACTACAACATATGTTTAGCAATTCTTAAAACTATGGATCTAGGATGAGTTTTGAGGGTTGGAGATAATAACCTATATATAACTGAATAATTATATTTTAGGTCGTTAAATTTTGAGTTTATCCTTTTTACCATTGAGCTAAAGTTTTATTCAATTCCATAACACACTCATCTCAAGTTCCGGATACGAGTAAAACTGAGTAAGTAATTATCATGTGCAATAAGTTAACATGATAAACAACATTAAGTCTACTAGTATGATGATTTGATATGATTTTAAAACATTTCTTAAGAAGTTTTAATACAAATCCAATCTGTTTCATATGAGCATTGATTAGTATGGTACCATCCAAGTTGAAACAAAACATTTGTATTGTACAATTTCATGTTTATGAACTAAATAAGAAATGAAGAGTTAATGCTTATGTACCCTTGAAGAATGAATTTGTGGTCTGATCGACTCATGATCTTTTCTCACTGTGAAAAAGAAGCAAATCGGAACTTGCTCATGGGAATTTGTTCGCCTTTGTGTTCGTTGAGACGCAAGTTCTAGGAGCAAAACAATAAACAAGGCTAACAGACCTAAATTTGCCTATACACTTTTCAAAAGCCTCAGCTTCATCTTCTCTGGAAGTTGAGAACTTTGACAGAAACAGCAAAAACACCGAAAAATAGAATGCTAAATGAAATAAGCACAGCAACTGTAACTCCAAGCATCCCTGGCTCAAACCCAAAACGTGCTTCTACAAATTCCTTCACGGTACCATCAAATCCAGGCCCTACAATTCTTGTCTCTACGTCACCTAGTTGAGAGGTAATTATGCCCCTCAAAGTCCATGCAATTGGGCAGATATAATAGAACCATATCCACCATCCAGGAATTTCCTGCATGAAAACCATTTGAACAATCAAATATGATAAATATTCTAGCATAAGAAAGCACAATTCTACAAAGCAAGTAACTAGTTTACTCATGTTAGACATTATTGTAGCATGAAATATAAATAAAGGAAATGTTTACTCACTGGTTTTGGAACAAGGAAACCTGAAAGGAGATTCCATAATGAGTAAAATGCAGATGAAACAACCGCAGCCATTTGTTGAGTGGGAGTAAGACCAACAACCATCATTCCGTAGAAGGTGAAATATGAGAATGTGAGAAACATAAACAGGAGATACAGTAAAACTTTTCCTGCAAGATGTGAACCAAGTTGGAATCCAACAATGTAAGTAATTGAACCATTTATATTGTTTATAATGTTAATGTGAAAGATAGTAATCACTGAATACGATGTCATGGACATAACAAAATAAAAGCATACCGGCTGTCCTCTCAAAGTTGATCATGAAGTATGTAATGATACCATATAAAATCGTCTGCACCAGAATATACGGAATCTCCACTAGGCCCTGGGGTCAGAGATTATTTCATTGGAGTTTAACACAATTTATCACAAAAGAAAGAAAGAAAGAAAAACACTGTTTAAGACTTGTCCAGATTTCTTTTGCTATATCTAGAAATAACCTAGTTAAAAGTTCCTAATCAGTCATCCCTCTTGCATCATGAAATTAAACTACATCTATGTGAATGTGATCCAGGCTTCATGAAATTAAACTACATGAGGCACTCCACGTATGTATGAATATGAATAGTTAGTAATGACATTAACTTAATTCCTCGATAATTTTTCCTCTTAACCAACACATAATGAAAGAGAATTCGGAGTTCTGTGTGCATAATAGAATCACTAACCTGGGCAAATGCGTATGGAAATGGAGAATACATCCCAGCAGCTTTCTCTCTGTAGAAAACTGTTCTCTCAATAGATATTACTGGTTGTACAGAAGAAGCATTGTTGACCCCAAGAAATAAGACAGAAGCATAAAGAGCTCCCATTACAACAAACAAGTTTTGAGTTGAATCCCTGCAGACTCATTTGAAGAACAATGTAAGTAATATGTACCACTGGATTTGGCATGCAGACAAACAAACGTATGTGATTTTATTATTGGTAATGGGAGCGTAGACAAAAAACAAGTGTTTTTTCACTTCCAAGAGAATCAATTTACATGAAGGAAGAATTCCTGACAACAGAATCACAACTTTGGCTTAAATTCCTGGCAATCTACAGGCCAGTTTTTATGCTTTTACTCTTTTAGCATTTTGTGTCTTGTCAATGGGAATATGATGACAACCCCAGAACCTGAAGACAGTTAAACTGATTTAAGGAATAGAGTAAGCTATAAAAACTGATGCAATATGTGTTGATATTTTAATGATTGAATCCAGGTACTTCAGCTGAACGATTAAGTCATCCTCTATATAAACTCGATAAAAGCTAAATAGAGGGACTAGTATGCCACTATCTCAGATATTCTAGAAAATGAAGCAATTGATGAGGTTTCCAGAATCATATCTAAACTGCTACATATATTACTATTAAAATAAGAGAACTTAATATATCACTCAAATCAATCAGCCTAATGAGAAATAATGGAGTTACATGACATGAATTAGCTACATAACTTTTGGTTCATGAATTGTATCTCTAATTATGCTACCATGAGATTCTATATAAGCTAGAGGAAAATTCAGGTAATGGCACCTAAAGTGTTTGACTGATTCAAATCTTTTCTTCCTTCATTAAGTCCAAGAATTAATTTTTATCAATAAAGATTATAAAGTTCATAAATTCAACTTGTAACTTGTAGTATATTTATAACAGCAAACAATCTAATGATCCACAATGAAACCAATAGATCTGTATATGAAACTAAAACTGATGAAATGTTTCAACCTAGTTTTTGATATTCCTACTATACAATTAATGTTCATGATATGCAAATCTGGATTGTAGCAGTATGACCTACTTCTGGAGACAACTACTTCAATTAAAATATCTGTGTGACATACTCATTTAGGTAAATAACTTTTATTTTTTAATAATATACCCAACTGAAAATTAAAAGCAACACTATATCATCACCTCCCTGGAATGAACTATTAACTAGTATGGTATAGGTATTACCTAACAAATGGATTTTTACTTCAAAAGCAATAGTTGGCGACACTGGATGATTAATACAAATGGAACTGGGGTAATGGTTGAAAATGCACTTAAAATAAATCTACAAGTTGAACATGGGTCTATTGCACCAAAATTTGAAGTTAGAAGAGAAAGTAGGAGTAATATAGGAGGGGGGGGGGGGGGGGGGGAAACAGAAAATAGGGCATAACATATTACCTTTTTGAACCAACATCCCAGAATATAGTGCCAATAATAATAGCACTTATTGTTGTAAAGAGCAATCTCACGGCATTATACAAAGGACTTCTCCAATAAACAAGGTTTTGCTTCCAGAGGCAAATTTTAAATTGAGAAACTACATCTTTAGAATATGTGGAAGTGAACTTCAGGGGTTCTGAATGTTCAGGTGGAATACTCAGATGCTGAATGGAAGCTTCGACATCCCTGTATTAAATTTAGAAAACGTTTAATTAGAAAAAATTTCAATATCAAGATGCAATATATTGTTCTTGGAATGAAAGTGACAATATATTACCTATACTGCTCCGAATTTCTATATATTACTGCAAAATCTTCACCAATCCTCTGTTCAACATCAGGTGTGCTTATTTCAAGCATCCAAGTTGCAGGATTGTAACCATTAGGTATAGGGGAAACTCCATTTATCCTCTGGACAAGAAAAGGAAAATTGTTTCAAGAGTTAACCAGAGCAATTAAAAAAACATGTAAGCATCTAACCCAATCACATTTTAGTCATTGACTGATATGGTCTTTTGACTGTCACAGGCATCTGCTCTGATATATAGTCATCCAGAGAATAAAATTTAACAACGATATAAACCAACCGCAATGAGCAGGAAGGTCACAAGAATAAGAAGTGGAAATGTTATAGAATATATAACTTTCTCCATTGAAATGATTGGAATATCTTAAGACATGCTCCACAGTTGAATTACCTGATAATTGATTAAATTTACCTGAAAATAGTTGATCATGGTTTGCGATTTCTCTCCAAGCTTCCCACCATATATCACTCTTCCCCCTCGCTTCATAAGAAGTAGCTGCAATTTATATTACGACCTGTCAATTTAGCATTTGAACAAATATGCTATAACTAAGTACTTTTAATCATCGAACCTCATCAAAGGCTTCAAATATCTGAATGCTTGGCTGATGAATGGTGCATACAACTGTTCTTCCAGTATCAACTGTATTACGAACCGTTCGCATGACAATGGCTGCTGCTCGTGCATCAAGGCCGGATGTAGGTTCATCCATAAAAATGATTGATGGATTTGCAACAAGTTCCACTGCAATTGTTAAACGTTTTCTTTGTTCTGTGGACAAGCCAGTACTTCCTTGCAGGCCTACCAAAGCATGCCTTAAAGAATCGAGTTCTACCAATTGCATTACCTCTTCAACAAATTCCTGAAAAATGAAATTTTTTATTGTTTTATATACTAGTTTAAAAAAATACATATATTTAAGTCAACATGACTAAGAATCTTGAAGCTGCATAATGTCATACTTGTCTTTGTCTTGTAGTCACTTCCTTTGGAAGCCGAAGAAATGAAGAAAACCAGAGTGACTCAATAACTGTCACCTGAGGAGAATGTATATCGCATTGTTCAACATATCCTGATATTCTAGCGAAAGTTTTTTGTTCCTTTGGATATCCAGATATTCTAATATCTCCTTCTATATACCCACTAGTCTTCCGTCCAGCAAGAACATCCATCAATGTGGTCTTACCTGCTCCACTTGACCCCACTAGTGCTGTAAGAACACCAGGAGAGAACACTCCACTGACATTGCACAGGAGTTGCAACCTTGTTTCTGGTAAACCTTGTGAAATCATTTCCTAGAAACCCGGAAACATATCAAAAATTTCTGGTGGAAATATGGAATGCTTTTATAACAAACTACTTAAAGAATTGATACCCTGGGCATATCTACAAAGTAGTTGACATTATGAAAAGTCATGGCCAATGGTTGAAATGGGAGAATCATTCCTTTCTTTTCCTTTCCATCTTTTCCTGAGATTCTATTAGATGCATATCTTTCATCTTGACCTACCAATTCAATTAAGACAATAAATGACCATGCGACATTTTATAGTTGGTGCACAGTGTTGATAAATGATTAAAGTTGACTACTTACCATTGCTAGCTGAATTTACTTGGTCATCATCCACTGGGACAATTGTCTGTGAACTTTTTATAGCTGTAGAAGTAAACTGGAGATTTGTAAATTCACAAGGCTGAGAGATTATGTTATATCATTATGGAATGAGGATGTTGCCAGCTTCAAAGCAATTAATCAGAAAACATACTAGATTGCATGGTATTATTGAGTGCAACTTAGCTGTCTTGTCAATAATTCATACACCTCTTTTCTTTTCAATCAGTAGAATTTTGTTAATTAAAGATGCCATGAGTGTCTCCTTTGCTGCTGCTATCCCCTCTTGCCCCACATTCACTACAGCCTCTTTCAATATTTATCTTCACAAATATTCTGTAATTCTCACCCCAGATCTCTCTACCAACTCCAATCCTTTTACCCATTAACATCTTAGAAGATTTCACAAAGCCCTTATCACTTAGTTTTCGACTTTTCGGGAATATCTTAGCAGATGAATTAGTAGTTGTTGTTCTTGTTTCTTTAGTACCTTCAGTGGTTCCTATCCCTGTCATGTTCCTTGGATTATTTACAAGTGGTATTCAAGCTCTTATTTTTGCAACTTTAGCCGCGGCTTATATAGGTGAATCCATGGAGGGCCATCATTGAAATAGTTCTGGTTATGAAAATCTTGCTCACGCCAACCTACTTACACTATCTATACAGGTTGAGTCATCCATACAAAAACAAAAAGAACCATACTCAAGGTACTGCCTCTGGTGTGGTTCCCCAGGCTAAATTGCTTGTTCTGGAGTGACTTCCAGACGCAAACCCATATTTCTCACAATTAAGTATGTGGAACTGATATTACACTTGGTCGGCCCAAATATAAGACATCTAAAATGCTACAGAAGGCATGTAAAGCTACTAGACATCATTTTACATCTATTTTGTGAGCTGCATCTAGATAAACTTACTGATTCTTCACCTGTAGTACCTATTCATGCAGACTAGTTCTAGGCAATTTTATGTATTGTAGGCCAGAGTTCAGGTACATGTATCAAGAATTTAATTTATCAACATTCAAAGTGGTAAGAGAATAGTTGGTTGTTTATGAAGTTTTCTCTCTCTCTCGCTCTCTCTCTGTCTCTCATGCACACAGACACAAACATAATTTTGGTTTTCAACTTCCGAAACAAGTTTTTTTTATTATAGTATGGAAACTATGAATCGCTATTTATCATCTTTACAATCTGAATAACTTCTTAGAGTTGAGGTTTTTTCACACATGCTGTCTAAATGTATGATAGCCAATAGTAGAACATGTTATTTCAAAGAGTTGTACATCTTGTGTTATTATATGACTACCTTTAGATGCCTGGGCGTACATTGTGGATAGAACCCTGTCGTGTAATTTGCATATAGGTGCTATTTCAGTGAGTATTGAAGATCTTATGTGGAAATCAAAAGTGTCTTAAGAACTTACGATTGAGAAATGCCAGAGCTGCTGTCACGGTAATGTTGAAAAACAGAGCATATGCTAGTAAAACACCAACTCCAAGCCAATACCAGTAACGATCGCGGGGTAAACTATGAAGCTGGAGAATAGTCTCCCCAAGAGGAGTGTTTCCATCAATTGATCTCTGCAAAATTGAAATTCGCCATAAATAAATGTCCATTAGGGAAGCATATTGACAGCATTGACTTTATGCCACTCATACAATCATCTAGAGAGCGCACCTCCATCCATCTTGAAGCAGTAAATTCGTTAATGGAAATTGCACGCTGACCATAGGACAATGGTGACACCCAGAAGGCCCAGACCCACCATGGCTTGATCATTTCTGAAAGAAAAGAATAATTGTCACGCATATCGATAATTGTTTATGTTCATGATGACTATCCACGCCACAATTACCTTTCGGTAAAATAAATCCACCCAATAGAAATATTATCAATAATGCGGCTGACCCAAATGTATTTGCAATAATCATATCTCTTGCAAGTGAAGCCATTGTCCGGAAGAGGCCCAATGCCATCTGATGTACTGAAAAGAGTAGAAACAAGTAACGGAAGAACCTGCAACGTCAAGGTGAAAGAGGAGTAAGATTATAGTAAGTATATACTATATTTTATAAATAAAAAAGTTAACACGGGAAACCTTCCAGCTCCAGGAGCAAATCCTACAGTATAATATACAACGCAAGACCATACAACTGATTCCATCGCTGAGTAAGGTATACGAAGAATCAAACTTGAGATAGACCACGCCCATGCAGGATAGAAAAGATTATCTCGTTGCTTGTAAAATACAGGAAGACGAAATATCATGAGAGGTAACTCTGAAAATCCGTTGAACATCATATGCACTAGGCCAAAAAACAAACATGAAAGATACAGTTCGCCGTTTGCCACATCAGTGGGGTGTAGTCTCGTTCGAAGAAACATAGTGCATGTCACAACTCCTACAAATGCCACCTATAAAACTATGTGTAAGTGAAAGTACAAGCACCCAGGCATCAGGAATTTATTCCGAGTTCCACTAAATTATATGGATATTAAGGAAAGTACATAATAAACTACTCCTTCCCCTTATTTGTTTTTCTTCCTACACATTCATCTACAATTAAGAGTTTAAATAGTTGATTTTTTTTTTTTCTTTTTATAGTGCCCTAAAAAGTAGTTTTTGGAAAAACTAATACGTAAAATGATAGTTTTAAAAAGCTTATAGTTATACGGAAGGGAAGAAGAAGTGTCCAAAATGAAAAAGAAAAATTTGGATATATATAGATTACATAATAGAATCAGAAATGTCATTCAACAACAGCTAGATGAAGAGAAAGTGAAGAAGTTAGATATTCTTGCAAATGATCTTAGCTTAAAAGTCTAATTCAATCTTTCTGAATGAACGTTTGATAAACTTCCATCACCATCTTAGATAGTGAAATGCATTCATTTAATGTAACTAGAAAAGTGTAAGTAGGTACGTTGTAAGTGTAGATAATTTCATGGTACTTTCTATAAATAAAAGTAAAAATAATTTTATTATGTTATAAAATAGGCCAAATTAACTCGATTTTTACCTATTTGTTTAATCCAAATTTTTTATAGATTTAACCCATTTCTTTAGCCGATTTCATTCTACCAGTTTAATATTTTTTTGTTACCGTTTTACTTGTTTTTTATTAATTATAACTTATTTTCACTGTTTTTTACGATCTCGTCAATTATTTTTGTTTTATTTGTTTAAATCATTTTTCTACCAGTTTCACCGTATTTTTGTAGGTTAAAGTCATTTTTTTACTGATGTCACTCGTTTTTATCAGTTTAACTCGTTTTCACCTATTTCGCACATTTTCTCACTGATTTCACATTTTATTTTCACTGATTTCACATGTTCTTTTCATCAATTTCTTCTGAACTTTCATTGATTTCACTTGTTTTCTCCAGACTTTACCCTTTTCATTGACTTTATAGATTTTTTTTTATCGATTTCATCCTTTTTCACTTATGTCATCGTTTCACCGGTTTCATTCTTTTATCACAAATTTCACATGTATTTATCATTTATGACTTGAGCTATACTGAATCTGTAAATTAATTTTTTACTTACATACATATTGATGTTAAAATATAATAATTTATATATATAATATTTTTTAATGGTTCGTTAAGATTAAAATTATAAAAATTGATTTAAGAGAAAATTTATAAAATTTAGGAGTTTATGTAAGAGATAAATATACTAAGACTTTATGTTTAATTATACATTTTCAATTATTTTTTCATGTTTGTTATTTAATTAAATATTACTTTATAACTTATATAAGAATCTTTTTTTTTAGAACTAAATGAAAGTATTTTAGTCCGCGCAAAAAAGTTAAAAGGTATTCATAGTTTTATAATAGGAGTGATGGAGATAGAGATACTCTTCCGAGCTATTATTGGTATTATTACAAATGGTTTCCAAATCGCTAAATGAAAGTGGACTAGTGGGGAATAAGTTTACAGAGCGGTAAGGTGTACCTGGCATGTTCTAAAGATGTACAGAAACCGATGTCTATTGATCAGCAGTAACTCTCTCCAAAAACATGCTTTAAAGAGCTCCCACTTTGTTACGGCATACTTCTTTGTGGGCAGAGCTGAAGAGTGACTTTTAGATTTATCATATGGAGCAGAGAGAAATGAGCCCAGATCCCGACCATATCTAGATTTCCTAAAATCTTCAGCTATTCTTGAAACTGGAATGAACTCATATGGTTTAGACTGATCACCCCAGTATTGTGCTTGATCCTTTTTTGATGTTACCTAGAATGACATTGGATAGCTAAGAACTTATTGAACAAAAATCTGAACCCTGAAAAATCAGGAATTACTTTTTTACCTCTTGAAGAAAATCAGCAACACTCTTACGAGGAGGCAATAGAAAGCCCAAGGACTCGAAAAACTCAAGAACTTCAGCACGAGGTCCTTGATATAAAAGGTATCCTTCAGACAATAATACTAGATCATCAAAAAGATCAAAAGTTTCTGGAGCTGGCTGAAGAAGAGCCATCAAAACTGTTCCCTCCATGACATGGACAAAATTCTTTACGCAATTGACGATTTGATATGTCGTGGAGCTATCAAGGCCCGTAGATATTTCATCCATGAAAAGTGTTTTCTTGGGCCCAACCACCATTTCACCTGGGTAAAGTAGAGAAAGATCATTATCTGACCAAAGCAACGAAGACAATTTACTAAAGACTTTTCATTGACTGTATGCGTAATGTTTAATCACAAAGCTTTCATTTCCATTCCAGAACAAAGGTAAAGCACTAGCGTAGCACAAAATTTGATCAGATTAAAAATTCCGTCCAAACCTTGCCAGCCAAAAAATCACATCATCCCAAATGTATTTGTATCCTAAAACCCAAATAATTATTGGTGATAATTTTGTCTTGTCCATTATTGGTTCCTTAAGTTAGTCAGGCTTTTGGCCTTCCTTGATATCCAAAGCTCTTCTTGGTTTTCTACAGTCTAGTAAAGTTGGATCTTTGATCTCAAGGAGGAACTCAGAAGGGAAATAAAAACCCCAAAACTTGATTTCCTTGTCTTATAAAAGCCCAAATTAAAAATAAAATACAAAGTAAAACATAAGAATGGTTATTTTCAGGAACATATGAAAATGATGAATGTATCCCTGACTATGTATAAATTATAATATGCAACTGCTTCATTTTTCTGTTGAAACCAAAACATGAAAGGTTATTTGCAGTTTTTATACATCGGACTTCATGATCTGAATGAAGCCTGATACATGTACATCGGACTTCATGATCTGAATGAAGCCTGATACATGAGAACCTGAAATAAGTGAGCGTTAGAGGCAAAAATTCTTTAGGATCCATTTAATAATGTAATATTGAAATCAAATTTATGAACAATCTTCAACATTTATATTCACCTTTATAAAAGAACCATTGTTGCGTGAATATTATTGATCAAAGGAGTTGTTATCCAGTAATTAAGAAATATTTACATATCATGTTCGAGGTGCTGGAGACACATCATTCAGTTGCCTCTCCATGTATAAAATATCATTATTTATAAGACTTATCAAGATCAAGTAAAACAGACATCAGGAGCTGGATTATGCAGATCAAAATGAGTATCTACACAACCAAGACGCCAAGTAATTCATTCATGCCTAATTGGTGAAGATATGCTAAAAATTGCATAATTTACCCCGAGACAATGTGTGCGTGCACAGGTTTATAAACATATAGACACACACACAACCATAGAGAGAGAGAGAGAGAGAGAGAGAGAGAGAGAGACCTGTTGTCACTCTCTTCTTTTGTCCACCTGAGACACCCCTGAGCATATCATTGCCAACTAGTGTATCTGAACATACATCTAGACCTAGAACTTTCAAGATGTAGTCTGTAGAGACGCTGTGCGTTTTACCACCAACAGCTGATGCCTGAGCAATTCAATTAGTATGTAACCTTCATTAGAAATTCTCAAGAAAAGTATGAGCAATAATTTGAGTAAAAATGGACACTACTGGGTAGGAATGATACCTTCATATAAGCATCTATCTCAGGGCGCGGACGTATATTTCTTTCTTTCTCTAGACGGGTAAGATCCTTCATATATCCTGCCATGTCAACATTAATGAAATATTATCATCTACTCATTTGGTTCCGTCTTCTTGAAAAAATTAGATTTGAATACCAAAGCAATGAACTGACGAAGCAAAACAATAAAAGTTGAATCATTAGCGTCCAGTTAAAAAAGAAAAGAAAAAAGAAAAAGAAAAAAAAATAACTTGAATTTTTTATACTCTTAGAGATGAATGATACAAAATTCATAATGCATGATATTTTGTTTAGATATATGTGTCGATGAATTATCATCCCCTTTTAAGGTCTCAATCAGAAAAGCTGATGTAATCTCTTTTGGTGCTTCAATCATATAGTTATTGATGGAGCGAATAGTAACTACAATCCTTTCAGAACCTAGAGAACACACATCTTAAGCCTGTTGGGTTATCGCATTGTCATAACATTTCTTGGAATGACTGATTTGAGATAATAATATCACAAGAGAAAGTTTGGAAGGAGTAATAGAAAAGGATAACACGTACCTGAGAAACCTTCACTTGAACCTTGGCATCTAGCAGCAAAATCTAGTGTTTCTCTTACAGTTAGCTCTGCAATGTGATTATCTGTCTGGCTTATATAAGCAGAAGTCCTTTCGACGAAGAAATCATCAAGCGTATGACCATTGTATGTGATATTCCCACTTTTCTGAAACCAAAATGTTTAAACGAACACTGACTGGTCGGTTCAATTTTGTGGTGTAAAATAAATATGTGATGGAATTTCATAACAATATGAGCTGAGAATACAACTTGTAGGGCTTCCATATGTACTCATGCCTAATATCAGAGCAGGATAAGTCCAACCTAAAGTCACCATTTACTACTGCTTCTTTTTCAATCCATCAGAGTGATATTTAGAAGTCCCAAAAAGATAGAGCTATCTATACTAAAACTATTTCAAGAACTTGGGCAAAATGCCTTCACAACTTCATTTATTTCCATCTAAATATCCTTATGAAAATGGACTGCTTTTTGTTGCATGCTAGTTTCAGTTTACTTATACTGATCTGCAAATAAATTACTCCTTTAAAACTAGTGAATTCAAAGATCTTGTAGGTTACCCCGCCTGATTGGGAAAATTACTAAAGATGAATACATAATTTGCTTAAGGACAAGACAACTACGGGCATTGCAATCTTTACAGAAAAGGCAACTTTAGCACGACATGTTCTATTCCATCCAACTAGAACAAATGATATGCAATCATAGCAATGGCGCTAAAAAATACTGACCTTCAAGCCACTATCAAGTTTCCCAGCAAGAGCCCGAAGTAGTGTAGACTTTCCAGAGCCTGGAGGCCCTAAAAGCAATGTCATCCTAGAAAGACAAGAGTAGATAGATAATATGAAATATGGTTCTAGTTCTAAAACAAACCATACCGGAAAAAAGCAGTTTTTATTTATCATGCATTCTATGTTATTTGAATAATTCATTTTATTTGAAACAAGTTTTCTGTATTTGTTTCATTGGGGTTAGTATCATCCATTCATAAGTTACTTGAGATACTCTTAGGGTCAAAACAAAAAAGTAAAATCCTTTAGTAAGAAAACTTAATTGACATACCTGTAGTATCAAAACAGAAGAGTAACATCCATATGAATTCCTTTCTAAGATCACTATTCCTAGTTAATTGGTCTATTAACTCCCAACAGTATTTCGAATATAAATTTGAATAGTGAACTTTACAAAATGGTCGAAAGTATAGATAATCATCATTCAAGAAGAGAAATGAAGGAAATGTTGTTTCGATGGTGGCTAACAAATGCAACGACAATTGACATAGGCATAACCACCATTCCTTTTTTTTTCCATCATGCATCCCAGAGTAATAACTGTTTGTATGAGAAGATCTAAAATACATTACCTCCCTGGTTTTACTACACCACTGACGTCATTCAGGATTGTTAAGGCATGTCTTTTTGGGCGAAATATCCTCAATGTAGTTAATATATTCTGCATTTGACCAAAAAAAGAAAAGGAAGAAGAAGAAGAATAGTAATTCCATGAATTTTTTCACAATTAACAAGAAAGCCTCACCTGAGAACTGACAAAATGATACAAACTAAATTGAGTGGGTTAAAATGTATTACCTCAATCATATTACGAGAATAGTTAACCAAAGTAGGCAGAGCTCTAGAACCTAATTGGACATTGGCAGTAATTTGTAGGTTCTCAAATCGAACTTCAACTTTAGGAATCTCCAAGCCCACTCTGAATTAACATATAACAACCAATCAGTGAAAAGCCAAAAACCTTCAATTAAGAAATATGAAATCTATACAGTGTTGTAAACTTTTGCATATTTCATAGAAGCTTTCCCTTAAAAAGTTTCATCTTATAAACAACCAGAAATGATAAGCTACAGCTCCTTCTTCAGCAATAACATTAATTGCAAAACCAATCAAGCACTGATGAAGGATAATTACCCATTGTATCAACACTTGTTTTCATCAATTAGAGCAAAAGATAGTTATAGTTAGATCATCAAATCCATGCTCAACGTGAAAACTTATCAAAATGCTGTATATTAACATCTGTATCAGTATTTAAACTTCATTTAGATCTAGGATTTAGCAGAGTAAACTGCAAAACAATCAAAATTATATACAGAATTAAAAATAATAAGCAATTAAAATAATTAAAAAACAAGTAATTATTATTTTGCACAAGAATTACTTCCTATTTTTTCAAAATGAAAAAGCAAAAAGGTTAAGACGGTTAACAAGATAACGCTAACATCAGCAATAAGCAGTACGGCAGTAATATAGTATCATAAGAAACACAAAATCGCTGGGTGAACGCAAATGCATGTTGTAGATATATACAGTGTAGGCGAGTGATTGATTAAGTATTACCTATCGAGGCGCTCTTTGATTCCGGAGAGGAGAATGAAATTATCCTGTGCGGTAGTGGCGAGTGCTCTCTTTACAACGAGTTCACGATTGAACCGATCAAGCTTCCTTACATCGACAGTGTCAGTAAACTCTTCTCCGC
This sequence comes from Penstemon barbatus, assembly GCA_003313485.2. Lineage (NCBI taxonomy): Eukaryota > Viridiplantae > Streptophyta > Magnoliopsida > Lamiales > Plantaginaceae > Penstemon > Penstemon barbatus. The sequence goes on along the minus strand of CM064877.1, from coordinate 7,459,574 downwards.
CGTCAGATTGAGAGGCGCTGCGCCTCAACAAAGCGAAGTTTGAGCGGTGCTGCGACGGAAGTCGCTCGATCGCCGCCCAACGGAGTTCGTCTTCGTCATGGGCGACGGACTCGGCGTTCGACGGCCGCGCGAAGCTGTTCTCGCCTTCAAACTCTACGTCTAACTCGAAATACTCGCTGCCGTTAGACGCTGCCATGGTCGAATTTCTGCGAATGAATATTGTATTACATATAATGAACAGATTAGAGAAAATTGGTGGAAATGTGTAGGGGTATATATATATGGTGAGTGTGTCAGTGAATACGAAAAGTGGGCTTGTTTAATTAAGAGCTTTCCATTATATTGTTACACATGAGCGACGTTCAATATAACTGACCGCGAATTTTGAAGCGCCGTAATGACTAAAATGCCCTGGTGATTTCATCTCAATTGTGGTGGAGTCTTAGATTTACTTTTTTATTTCGGGTAAACTAAACTAATTGTAATCCTTATCATTAATTTTTTTATAGAAATGTCCCTCTTATATTATTTTTATCACGTTAGTTCTCACTATAAATTATTTATTTTAATTTGGTCATTTACCAGGGATCTTTTACTTATAATGTTACATTTTAGTCCCTCATAAAATTATTTTGTATCAAATTTAGTACCTCATAAAAATGTTTCTTTATCAATTTAGTTACTCATAAAACTATTTTAACACTTTACTTCACCTTAAACTTCCTGAAAGTGACCAAAATGAAATAAATAATTCATAATAGGAACTAACATCGAAAACAAAATACAAAAAAGACCATTATTAGTGTTTACCCTTCTTATCTCTATTATCTCTGGTGTTATTGATAGGACATAGACCACAACCCGATCTAGATTCAAAAAATATTATTAAATTAAAATTCAAAATAGTAATTTGTCGTATGAATAAGTTTGACCCTAAAATTACAGTTACTATTGAAGGTGAGTTTGGTCCAGCAATTCGAAAATCAATTATAGAAAAATTAATTTTACTAAAATAGATTTTGGCAATAATTGATTATGATAAAATTAATTATAAAATAATTACTTTTGGATAATAGTTTTTACAAAAGTAACACTTTAGTTATTTCTAAAATAAGTTGATTTTTAGTTTATGGAGATCACAAAAGTGATTATGATAGTGAGGGTCAAACACCATTAAAATCACGATTGACTAAAATCAATTTCTATAATTGAGGCCAAATACTTCAAAAATCACAATGAATGTCTAGAAGTGTTTTTAAGAGCCTCCCATCGCTGGGCCAAACTCACCCTGATATAATAATTCAATGCAAAAAAATGCATATTTTGGAAACTATCGAAAAGTATAGGGCCTATTTGTTTGATGTTTGGAAAAGTATTTTAGGAGAGCAGTGGAGGTTTGTGAAATAATCTCAATTTGCATAATGTTGTTTGTTTGGATTTTAAGAGAGTGGTTCAAGAAATAAAGTAACTATAGGTTATTTTTTGAATAGTTATATTGTAGGTGTAAGATGTGTAAGACTTTATGTCAAATCATGTTTGCTATGTGAAATAAATTGTGTATGATATATGTTACTTTATATCAAATCAAAGTACATTACGTGTAGATGTTGTCTAGAGATAAGAAAATTGTTGTTCGTTTGGCATTTGAGAGAGTAGTTTGAGATTATTGAAAGATGAATAATTTATTTTAAAAAATAAAAACCATGTTTAATTGGCATTTCTCAAACATGAATTTCTGGAAAAACGTCAAACAAACATGCCCATAGCTTTTGGCTACGGTATTTCAATATAATAAATATTTTTTTATTAATTTTTATTATAATTAATTATTTAAAACTAGTTTCATTAGAAATTATTATTTGTAGCTATAATTACTTTTCATCCAATGGACTAAACTCACCTTTAAGTATTATTATCATGATAAAAATAAAAAAAATGTTTTCTAGCACAGTATATATTACAAACAAAAAATGAGATAATCCTTGTTGCTTATATAAAATATAATTAGGAAATGAAAATTTAAATTGCATCAATTACTAATATTGAATATTGATTTTGTAATTAGAATCGGTGTATAGAGATTTTAAGTCCTGTAAAATTGCAAGTTCAATGATGTATAAAAGAAATTCGTCATGCCATAATGTACGATGGTCTTATAATTAGTAGGATAAAATTGAACTTATCCTCTAGAATTGAGATAATTAGACACTTCTCTTTTTTAAACTAAAACTATCTCCAATTATTTGTACTTACATTTTATTTTATTTTATTTTATACCGTATTCCTCAATACTAAGACTAGGGCTGAAAATCAAACTAAACTATTTGATACTCGATTCGAGCTCGTTCGATGAAGACTCGTTTGAGCCCGATTCGTCAAACAAATTAAATAAGCTTGAACAAGATTTCTCGTTTGATAACTTTTAAAGCTCGACTCAAACTCAACTTGATAAGCTTAAAATTGAAAAAACACATGTAAAATACCAAGCCACTCGATAGTCGACTCGAACTCGTTCGATAAAAGCTCATTTGAGCTCGGTTTGTTAAGAAATCAAACCAAACTCAAATACAAAATTTCAAGCTCGATAAAATACAAATCAAGCTTGAACAATATGTCGTTCGATACTACTCTACTCGTTTACACCCCTAACTACGGCCTTCAAATTGGATTTTATCCCCCAAGAAAATCATTTTTTATAATGGAATTACTAAACTTATCCAAAAACAATGAAATTGTTACAAAGACACTTACTAATACTAGTTCATAAAAGCAAAAGAAATACAACTTTCGTCCATCTCGTGACCATTTATATACTTTTCATTTTTCAACAGAACTCACGAGCATAATAATATATGCATTCTCCAAAAAGTTTGTCACAAAGAAAAAAAAAAGAACATGACATCAACATTTTGAAAAGCTAAAAAAAATCAAGAGTAAGGAAGAAAAAAACTGAAAATTCTAAACAATATACTCAACACAAATTTAAATTTATCTACAAAACTTGACTTGGTTCATCATAAATAATACCTTTTATAACTCAGTTCCATGAACAAAAAATCAAAAATAATATGCTCGGCATCTGACTAGTTCGCCTGACATGATAAGACAATCAAATGGAAAATGTGTTGTTCGATTGCAATCAACTCATTGCAGCCCACGAAACGGAAAATTTACACACTGTTTATACTACAGAACAGGCTGATTGATACACAAGCAAAATATGAACAACTAACATAGAGCATATTCTATAATTAGTGTTAAAGAACAGGTAATTGCTAGGCAGAAATACTAATCTAAAGTACAAAAGCCACAGGAGATAGATTCAGAAGAGCATCAATTGATGTAAAGATATTCTGCTTCAAAACATCAATATTTGAGCTTAGAACTACACACCTTAGATTTTTTTAAGTTAGTTTTCTTGGTCTTCGAACTCTTGGAGCCATATGTATCTTTACCAAAATCATCATCACCACTGTCGTCTTCAAACTTTGATTTGCGTTCACCCTTCCCGCAAAGAAGTATCCTACTTGGATCCCTATGCCGCTTTAACTCAGAGTTCTCCTTGGGCCTCCAAATGAATATAGACCTGATAAAACAATATAAAGATGCAGTTCAGTCAACAAGAAGCACCTTACAACAGTAAGAACTCGGGAAGGATTTTCTTAATGGGTTTTCTGTCGTAATGTGAACAGATGAAGTATAATATTTATCCATATATAAAGGAATGTCACATAGAAAAACACAGAACTATAGGCATAATCCAACCTTGAACTACCAGAGGCCAATACATCATCACGTGGATGCAGCTTATTTACAGGACTGATTGTCGTAATGTTGGGATCCATCACCTCAGCAACTAGTTGACCATTGCTAACATCTATAAAATCAATAGGATGCAAGGCTGTACCATTATAGTTTTCACTTATGTAACGCCCTACGACAACCAGGGACTCTGAGTAATCCTGCACAAAGTTTTCCCGCAGCTGATTAAATGTCTATAAAACAAGTTGATTCAATTGAAGCTATGCAATATATAAATAATTGAAACCTTTGGATCCCACTCTGCTCGAAACGGAGTCAAATGTCGATTAAAATCATGACTGTGAACAATTTCTCGGCTTGGAGAATCCATATCGCCAAAGATGGAATCCCATATGCTAAGTCGGTTGTCCTGTGATGTGGTAAGTATTTTGCTGCCAGTTTGAGGAGAAAAATAGGCTGAGTTGACGACACGCTTGTGTGAAAGATTATAAATAGAAGATCTATCCTCTATCAGTCTCATGTCCCATATACGAGCCTAAAGTCACAAAAGAATATATGTTAATGTTTAATCATCCCAACAAGCAAAATGAACGAAATGTCGACTAAATCTTTTCAATTTTTAACATAAATTTATTTTATCAACAACAGCGTTAAGTGTTTATCAACACAAAACGAAAAGAGTATAATGGAAGAAATATTACTCCCTCAGTCCCATTATTTTTGCTCCTTTTGTTTTTGGCACGGAATTTTATGTATGAGTTAAGAAAGTGAAACTTTTAGGCAAGTTGTAGCGGTTGAGATTTAGTGTGTCAACTCATTACTTTATGTGAGAGGTTAGTTTTGAGAAAAAATATTTCATTTTAGGAAATGAAGTGGGAGCAAAATATTTGGGACAGAGGGAGTATATAGAAGCTTACAAAGTGATCATTTCCACAGCTCAACAGCAGATCTGGTTGAAGAGGATGACAGTGTAAACCAGTAACTTTGCTTCCTTTCTTGTGAATCAGAATAGGCTTTCCTATTACATTGTTGGATCGTGCATCTGCCCTGTACATGTAAATTAAGGGGGAATAAGTCACTTAAATGCATATAATGTTTAAAATGTCACATGCATATGAAAACCAATATATGCTGTGTCAAATGGAGTCTAAAGTAATCTAGGGTCTGATCAATGCACCTAATCTTTTTTACTAACTCAAGTACGGTTTTTATATAAAAAAAGGAATCAAAATAATACATGGTATAATTGGTAATTCTTATTTGTCCGACTTGTCGTTCAGTCACTAAAGAACACAAATAGAGATGGCAACAAGGAAAAGTGAAAAAGACTGTAGGATAATGTTTCACAATATTTAGACTAGTGCAAGAAAATAGATCATTGGACTCCATAATGGAAAAACAATGAAAAGTTTGGAAGGGAAAGTATATTGTGACGCATATGATTAATTATTCTCTTTCAATAATAAAAGCCACATATAAATGAAAACACAGTGTAAGAGATTTTTATAACAATACTGATCCTTTTTGACAATGATTTACGTAAAATTCCTTTAAATTAATCAGCTGCAAGTATAGAATTATCTCCAATATAAAGTAAATAAGATGGAACTTACAGTTCATAGGTAAGTTAGGTGCAAACGCATTTTTTGCTTCATCAAAACCCCCAATATATATATTCATACAAACTAAATGGTAAAAGGGTTCAAGGTTACGCACATATAAAGAAACCCAAAATTATCGGCAGCAAGCAAAAGTCCTCTGTCAGGGTTTATATCCATACCATAGAGCATCCTCCAACTGCTTGGCCCCTAAACAAAAAGCATTAATAACTCATTACATGAAATCCTATATATGTTTTGTATAACAAAGTTCTATATAAAAACAATAATATTCAGAGAATCAAAACTAACAAGAATAACAACAACCTCATTACACAGGAGATTACAAGAAAGTAACAAGCATGAGCATACAATGCAAATAACATAACAATAATCCTTCATTTGTTACTCTATATGCCGGTGCAGTGGGAAGAATCATTTTACTGAATTTAGTTTTTTTGGATAATCCTTAAAACTAACTATATGTATTAGAGGTGAGATAACACAATCAAGACATGTGCGTTGAAGTTTACAGTAGAGACATTGTGAACAAGAAAAGAGAGACTAAAACTAAGAATAGGTGATCATATATACTAAGACACCCTCTCAATTTAGAACATACTATGCTAAGTTTGCTACAGCTACAAAAACGATTTAATAAAACAAACGAAGACATAAATAATTAGTTATTATCTTACTGACGATATTGTAACAAAACTAATCACATTTGATTTAATATCTATTATATCCTGTTGAAAATGAAGATGTGAAGTACCTGCCACCCATCAGGATTAAGGTTCATCAATGGTGAAGAAATTCCAGTCTCCAAATCAATGCAGCTAATTGTTCCATCAGAAGAAGCACCATAAACGGTTCCATCATTTGATGGCTTAAACCTATAATCACTCAACGGCCAACAATCTGAATCATGGGGTGGAACACAGGTATTAATAAGCAAACAGAGCAGTAAAAACTCACTTCATGTTGTTCAGGATGCAGCTGTGAATGTTTCCGTATACTGCCTTCTCATGCACTTTGCCAAAATCCCAAACTCCAAATTGTCCTTTCTTTACCATAGAATAGAAATATTTAAGCATCACAAAATTCCACAAATATTATTAAACTGAGTGGAACAGACCAAAGAAAAAGAGCTAACCTTGTCACCAGATATAAGAATATTATTAATTGTTGGATGGAACTCCAAACATGTAATGCGTCTACTATGATACCTAACAACCCCACAGTTCAAATATTTTGGGATCACGAATGATGGCTTGATCTGTTACACAAACGCATAAAGAGCAATGCATCACATGAATGCAAGTTCTGATCAGTTTGCATAAGTTTATCATTTTAGTAAGAGGAGAGCATCCAAAACATGAGAGATCACCTGATGAACTACATTTACGAAAATCATGGATATAGCACATGACTCAAAGCTATAAAGCTTGCCTACAAATTACATATAATACGCAGTCCCAATATATTGAGACATGGAAAAATGGCCAAGAGCAGCGGCATGAAATTATTGCTTGTTTTCACAAGTTTAAGGCAAGTAACCCTGACCCATCAGCCAATAGTTCAAAATAATATAGGATTAAGGAACACAACCATGGCCCAAACTCAAATTTAAGAACCAATTATAGATTCTTGACTTAAAATTTCACGTAACTGTTCCCCGCCCTCTCAAAAAAATCTTGAGTAGAAGGAAAAAAGTTGTAGAGCTCAATAAACTTAATCTACAACAGAGCAAGTTATTAGAATCAAACTATTTTTAATATATTTGTGAATGGAATTCTAATTTCTAAAAACTACATCAACTCCAATAGAAGAAAAAAGTCCCAATAAGATATTGAAAACCTAAACCGCATGCTCAACCTATAAGACAATGGTTCTAGAAACCAAGTAAGAAAATATGGTCTATAGAATTCATGAAACACTTAAACTGAAATCCAAAACCTCTACATGGCATAGTTATTGAAACATGTATACTCAGTAGCATCCATGAATCAGTTAGAATGAAGTTTAAAGCTCCTTTATTGATAGAGAACACAACATTAAAAATAATAACAAAATATCCACAAATTTATTTATCCTATAATGATACAAGCACATAGCCATAGTGATAAGTAATGAAAAATTGGTAACCAAGTGACAGTTGGAACTTCTCATATGCCAAAAACATGTAAAACTAATATCAAAATTATATATAATATGAGACTTTACCGTCGGAATATGATGCCTAACTTGACGTTGAAAAACATACTCCAATGAACTATGAGTGTTCTTCAATGGTGCTGGAATGACCCCATATTCAGTAGCCACTCTATGTGGACAACTCATGGTGGTATGCCCTTCAATAATTCCCACATAATGGATTCATAAAATAAATAAATAAAAAAAGGCATTTTAGCATTTAGCACCATTGAAAAAAAGTATGATACTCAAACAATAATGTCATATCGCTCATTCTGAGAAAACATTAACAAACAATCAGACAAAAAACAAAAGATTTTATTCTTAAAAAAGAAGAAGATTTTAATACAAACTACTATACTTGCATTTGCAACAGCATATAAATTACCAGGCATTTTACAGAGACAATAATGTCATATCGCTCATGCGGAGAAAACATTAACAAACAATCAGACAAAAAACAAAAGATTTTATTCTAAAAAAGAAGAAGATTTTAATACAAACTACTATACTTGCATTTGCAACAGCATATAAATTACCAGGCATTTTACAGAGGAAACAGGGCTTCATCGGGCAATCAATATACGTAGCACCCCTAAACCCTGCTTCATGACCCGGTTTCTTGCAAACCTAATAAACACATTTCATTGTAAAAATAATCAATGCACATAGTAAACCTAAACAAAATAAATATTCATGGGTGTATTAACATAGGAGCTAAAGGGCTTACTTTGCAAACTTTTTTGAGGCTAATGCTAATAGGATGCCTCCTGCTTTTTGCCGACGTCGATGCTTCACTCTCATCTACGACCTTCACTTCATCTACCTGTTCGGACTCTTCTCCGGCGTCGTTTTGGACTTCATCTTCATCTTCTGATGACGAAGAACTTTGTTCGGAGTCGGAATCCCTCTCGATTACGATTTTAGGAAACGGCACGCCTCTCGTCTGCGGCGCCATTTTGAAAATATGCGACCGAATTGGAAAAAAGTTGGAATTGAAATGAAGAAGTTGAAAAGGTTTTGATTAACCGACTCTGGTCTATGGGAAACCAAAAAGGTAATTTTTAGTGGGTTCAATTACCCAAATGTCCTTGGGCTCTTACACTACGCCTTGTTTGCCTTGTGAAATGGCGGGAGAAAACGTGGCTGCTTGCCAACCGATTGGTGATCATTGTCATGTGCGGCTCACGTGACTTATTTTTCTTTATTACTGTATTTAGTAATTGATTGTTAGATGTCCTTCTTTTTTTTTTTTTTATAAGTAAACTTATATAAATAACCACTAAGTGCAATTAAAAGTGTCTAAGGGAGTAACCTCCATCACAAAAAACGGAAATAGGAAAAACAGAAAGCGGAATATAATAAGATCATAACGATTGAGACACCCAAAAGACAAGATTATGGGCAGCACAATTTGAGTTTCTTGGGATGAATTTAAATCTCCACTTAGGCCAACAAGCCCAAAAATGCCGAATTTCTTCAATATCGGCTCGAATTGCCCAATCCATAATAGCCTCGCGGTTGTTGATTGCTTCGATAGCATTCATGCAGTCACTTTCAAAAGTTTCGGCAACCACAGCGTTCATGCAGGGCTTTTGTCTAGATTCAGCCCACACGACCTATATGACCGATAAAAATACTCTATACATCACAAAAAATAAAGAAATGAACAATATTTCAATTTAATTTAAAAGCATTTTACACCAATAAAATTTAATGTAATAAACAAACATTACTTGATCGAATACAAGCTTATTTGAGCTTAACTCATTATGCATAATAACTCAGTTTAAACATTTATTATTTAGAAATATTTTTAAACTTCGATTTAAAGTTAACTCTATAAATAAAAATAATAATGTATATATAAAGAATCCAAAGTAATTGATTTTAGTTTGTGATTACTAGTCATTCGAGCAAAATTGTTTTATAATCGAATTATGTTCACTAACAATGTCATATCCCATAAGATCATACTAAATTTTAATAATATAGTTCGAATAAATTTGACTCTTTCACAACCATAAGTATGGTGTCAAAGCCTCTATGAATAAAACATAATTCTATACTATTTCTTTCTTGATTTTTCAAAAGTATTCATATATATTAGACATGCATTAATCACTTTCAAGATATTATTGCGTACATTGCATGGACTCTCGTAGCAAGAATTCAAAAAAATTTGATACTAGTGTAGATTCTACTTAGATTACTTTTAGTAAAGATAAACTGTTGATATTTGAGTTGAGTACGTGACTTAAAGTTCCATATATGATGTAGATATCGTTGAACAGTATTATTCTGCTTTCACGACAACTTCAAGATTATGACATAAGTAGATTTCTAATATATTGATTAATGTAATGATGTATATAAAGTTTTACTTAAAATAAAAATTAATGTAGTTAGCAAAAACTAAACTACCCCCTGCGAATTGTCACATTCCACTTTCCTCCTTTCAACTTCTCAGCTTATGAATCACAAAAAGATCCTCTATCTATCTAAGTATAATAAGTAATGTTTGACCTGCTTCATTAGGCCAAAACTTGGACCAAACTAAGTCCCAGTGTTTCAAATTAGCTTAGAGCTGGGAAATAATGCATTGGCAAAAACATAAAGAAGAAATAACAAAATAGTGATTCAAGTAAACAAAAAGAAAAGGAAAACGATAAGAAATTCTGAAACCTCTCCCAGTCTTATTACAGTATAAGGTAATGTAGGCTAATTTATGGGTTTCAATGTTAAGGAAAATAATGTTTTTCTATCACTGAACTTCAATTTTGTTCAATTATATTTTCCTTGTCAGTTTACCCACTCATAGAACCAAACATAATCTTATACATACTTTAGAATTGTAAATAGTACTATATATGTATATATATACCTTCCATTATGCTAAGTTCATGTACAGAAAAAACATAACCAGAAACAATTAGAAGGATTGGTGACCACCCCCTTTCCCTGCTTTTGCAGCACGGCTAGTAAGAGACGGTCTCATGGTGACAAGAGCAGACTCGTTGGCCCCAGCCCTCAAAGCAGTCCTTCCGGCTTCTAAAAATCTTTTAACTGCATCCTCAGCATATCGATTAGCTACACCCACAGTCATCGTTTTTCCGATATCAGGATACGTATTTAGAATATGATCACCGTTTAGCTGTGATGCAAGTTGAATCAGTTCTATTTGAAATTCAGTCAGTTTAACATCTTCCTTTGGTCCTTGTGTTCTTAACGAGATCTTAACCTCCGGGAGTGTCTCTGAAAAACAGTACACATTTCACACTTGATTATATCACCATAAGCAATCGTTTCTGAAGAACAATGAAAAATTTCACACTTGATCTATATTATCATAAACCAGTTACATAATTAAGTGTTGAAATTTAGCCCAGTATAACGTATTATGGTGGTGTTTTCTGGAGCTTATGTTTTTTGCTTATGATGATTAACTTAAAGTAAAAGTGGTGGTAAACTACTACTTTTTGGTATAAGAAGGTTTATTTGCAAATCATCAAGAAAAGCAGATTATGATATTGTTTTTTGGTGTAAGCAGGTCACACATAGTGAGTGAGGCAAAATCAAACCTGGACAGTCATCGCGTGGAGTATCACGCAAGGAGAAGTACTTCTCAAAGGTTCCAGCCCATGCATCTCGTTTAGTCAAGAAGTTTGACTGAAGATTGAAAAGCTTCTTCAGAGTTGCAGGTATTGAAGAGTGTTCATATTGCGAATATGGAGTTGGGCCACTCGGTTCATGAATCACTGAATGACAATATTTAGAATCAGATGAAAATCATCAAGCCACAAATAATGTTCAAAAAGACGATGCCTTTCTTTGACAAAAAACAATAGGTTAAATAATTTTTCGGAAACTTATTTATCAGTTAACTGAAAGCACATAGGCTTCTACACAAATCATAAGTCGTGAGTCCATCAAATCTAATAAATTTAGAAACTAGGTTGTTCTGTTCTTTTCTTCCATCAATTGCATTATCTTCCATAGCTCAATGTAAAATATTACAAATAACAATCATTGGTTTCGTGTTCACTACGTTTCTTTTTTGTAACTACAGAACTATCTATCTACTAGCTCAAAAACAGTCAAATGCATATTTCACAGTCAAGAATCAGCAAATATTTCATTTTCACACTAATCAAATTAAAACAACATAAGCCCACGTCCAAATACCTCAAGAGAAAACAACAACATACCAGTGCCTTTATCAATCCACGGAGAAATCAACAATGTAGGCACGCGAACCCCAAGCCTATCAAACCGAAAGTACCAAGGATCAGGTCCAATGATCCCATCCGGATTAGGCACTCCAGAAACTGGAGTAGGCACGTGATCATAAAAACCACCATGCTCATCATAAGTAATCAAAATCGCCATTTCTTTCCACTGTGGGCTCGCCCTTAACGTCTCATACACCTCCTTAACAAACTTTTGTCCTAAAGCAACATCATGTGAAGGATGATCATCGTTTGCTGGGAAAAGCTCCACATCAAAGTATCTTTGCTCGATCACGACGTAGTTCGGGAGATTCCCCATTTTCGCGTGTAGTTTGAATTTCAAGGCGTAATAGTGGAATTTAACAATATTTTTTAACTTCCTAAGGCTCTTGAAAAACAGAGTGGCGGGGATGTTTTGGTAATAAATACCAAAACTGAGGCCATTTTCGTCCAAGGAGTCGAAAATGGTTTTTTGGGGGAACCCATTGATGAGGTCTTTCCTAACATTGCTTGAGGCGCCGTGAGAAGTGGCGGAGTGAACGTAGAACCGATTCGGTTGAGTCGAAGCGGGAACTGAAGCGAACCACCGGTCCATAACCGCAAACTCGTTAGCTAACTCGGCGTAAACCGGTATTAAACTGGGTTTGAAACCGCTCATGACGGTTTTCGACAAACCCTCAACCCCCATGTTTTCTGCCTGCTGAGCGAACCCGTTCATCGGAGCCGGGTCGGCTGACGTGTCGTCGGACCCGAAAATCTGTTCTCGGATGGCTTGGATGGAGTGACCCGGGTCGGAGGCGATGAAAAAAGCGTCGTCGGATACGGGTATGGAGCGGGAAGTGGGGTCGGAGGCGTTGATCCGGTTGAATTCGGATCCGGTGAGTCCGTCTATGTCGGGTCGGGTACTGTTGAGCCATCCGAGTATGTGATCGAAGGAGCGGTTTTCCATTACTATGACTACGAAGGTTTTGATTGGTCCTTCAATTTCGTGTGTGTGCTTTTTGGGAAAAGGGAAGGGGAAGGAGTGAGAAAATACTAAAAGAGTTAAGAAGATGATCAGAGAATTGATACGCCGGGAACCCATTTCCGGCGGAGGGTGGTGGATTTTACGAGGGAAACGTAGATAGATAAAAAGAAAAATTTCTAAGCAACTAATATTAGGATATATATTGTGGAGGAGGGTATTATGAATGAATTTGGGATATGCTGAAGAATGATACTGCTTAGTTCATTAATAATAAGCAGCCAGTGAGTTGGTTGAATTTGAGCCAAATAAAAGAAGAGAGTTGGTTGAATTTGAACCAAATAAAATAGTGACTTGTTTGACTGAATAAATGTTGTCATTAAGGTTTGATTGTTGCTTTGGATGTTTGAGTTTTTGTTTTCCATGGAGTTTTATGAAGACGAGGTTCACTGAATAAGTTTTATTTTCTACAGATTTGTAATCATCTGTATATATTTATTGCAAAAAATAGCACAAATGTTATTGCGGGCGGATGTATCTGACCATGACCTCTTAAACTATTACTTCCAAGTCCCAACCAACTGTTGCGGAATTTACACACGCAAATAAACGCAAGTGCACGTATCGAACAAGTAATAAAGAGTAAGTATAAGAGTATCGTCTCCACAGGGACTTGACTAATATCTACCAATTCCAGTTCCTAATTTACTTCTAATATGGTTCCTAATTCAAATATAATTTTGGGGATTTAACTAATTATCTAAATTAATTAATTAAGTAAAGTACTTGGATTGAGTTCGAATAATGAGAAGAGAAACCTAGGGTTATAATCCACTATGTTATCTATTGATTGCTCAATTGGGATTTTCATAGTTATTGTGGTGACAAGAGTGCTACCCGAGGATTCAAGTATATTCCTACGTATCTTCCGAATTGCGTAAGAACCTAATGTATTATACAAATCGACTCTATTCCTAGGTTATTCATAAATAACACAAAGCATTAAACACGAACCTCATGTAATGGGTATAAACGTCTTAAGTATATTCCTATCCTAAGAGTCGTTTACTATTCAATTTCCTATCTAATCCTAATCTCCCTTTTCCAAGTTCAAAAAGAATATTAAATCTAACAACTAGGTGATCAATCAAGTTGCAAGCATAGAGAACGAAATTGAATCAAACACAAGAATTGCCCCTAACTACGAATAATCCAATAAAACTAATCAAAGTAACATAATCTCATAAAAAACCCTAGATCCTAAAGAATTAGTTCATGATAAATATAAAAAGGAAATAATAAAGGAAAACAAATCTGAGTTCATGTGGTTTTATAGACAAAACGATGAATCTGAGATAAAGATCTTCAATATTGCGTTCTTCTTGCTTGGGTGATCTTCAGGACTTCTCTCTTTTCTTCTTCAATCTTTCTCCAAGTAGATCTTCGATGTTGTAGGTGTATTCTATGAGAAAAGTATGTTTTGAGCTGATCAAAGATGTGTAATTTTGTGACCTAGAAGTCCTTAAATAGATCTACCAAGTTGAGTCCAAGTAGGAGACTTTGGGCCCAAGAATTCTCTTAAAAGCCCGCTGAAAATCGCGTCAGGTTTGCGCGACAGTTTTGCAAGTGTCATAACTCTCAGCTCCGAACTCCAAATCAAGATCCGTAAAATCTGTGGTGTAGCTAACTCATTCCTCTACATCATAGTCGAAATTCAACTTCATTGGAGCTTCCTTGAATGAGTTATGGTCCTCGGAGTGCATAACAACATTTCTGACAGCATTTTTCTTCTTCGTTCTTGCACTACTTGACTTCATTTGATCTTTAATTTGTTGTTCTTCACTTCCAATCATGTTCTTAGATCCAAAATAGCTTAGGCCTACAAGTATGAACACAATATATAAGAAAATATCTTAATTCATGCATAAAATAATTAAACCAATGACTCGAGCGACAAAATACAAAACTAACTAAAATTGCCTAAGATTCAATCAAAACTCTAATAAAAGTAATTGAATGAGTTAAAGAAATAGACTTGATAACACTGTTTTCACAGAGTTATCACACCCCTAAACTTAAACCATTACTCGTCCTCGAGTAATGACAAAAACTCAAACAACGACACGAACATTTACAATCATGCATCCCAAGTCAAACTACTAGCCATCAATTTCAAAACCTTATGCATTATATCATGTAGTTCCTGCGTGTGTGTGTATACATAAAACGAGAATGTCGAAATCAACTAGATCCATATAGTTTCAAAATCATTGAGCCTAATTGCATGAATTCCTAAATTGTCATACATATTCTCTATTTTCTTAGGTTATCATACTAATTACTAAGTTTTAGCAGAGCTTTAAGTCGAAGTTATGGAATCCTTTAAGTTTGAACTTTCACTTAGCATTTTCTTCATTAATTAGCATAACTTAAGTATATTTAGCACCACTTACACTCATAACTCGTTCTAAAGAAGCAGTCAAAATAGAGGAGTGCAGAATATTAGAATAGTTAAGTCGATGCACCCATATATCGTTCATCTTATCGCAGTCAAGTTAGAGGAGTGCAAGTATAAGTCTCAAGCGATGAGGTTTCTCAGGTCTCATACAAATGAGGTTATTTTCTTTGAATTTAACTTGTAGTTTTTCAATTATTTGCTTCATTTGATTCTTGTTAAAGTTATCCTTCCCCCCAAACTTAGGCAAAACTATCACTTAGATCCTTAGCATTTTAACCCTCGAATCTAGAGATTAAGTAGGCAAGAAAGGATTTCTTAAGCTCTATTCTAACTATTATTCTCTAACGTCATCCTAAATTCTCGATTATGTATTCGTGCTTAAAATGTGCAGGAAAAACATTCAAAAACACATAAAATTTCAAAAAATTTAGTCAAAGTCGACCTAGCATGCATGAAGTAAATGCGACCTCACCCCCCAAACTAAAACTAAGCAGTGTCCCCACTGCGACTCAAAGAGGTAAAAAGAGGTCGACAGAACAAACAAACAAAAACAAACAAACAAAAACAGAGTACATCAATGTAAATGAGAATTGGAAAAAGAATACGCCTTGAGAATTGTATGCGCCCATTGCTCGTTGCTCCATCTTGGTAAACAAAATCCCCATTCAGAGCGGCAGCGTGGTGATTGGCGAAGATGGTTATAGCGGTGGTGATTGGATCTGAAGAGTTAGCTTAAAATTCCAGAGTCTACTTTGCTGGGGCGGAGAAATATGGAAGAATTAGCTTAAATTTCCAGCAGCTATTTCGCTGGGGCGGAGATTTCGTTCGCTGGGGCGGAGAAATATGAAAAAAAAAAAAAATTGCTCTAATTCCAGAATCTAGTTTGCGGGGGCGGAAAATCTTTCCGCCAGGGCGGATCGAGCTCTTGCTTTTTCCTTTTTTTTTTTTTTTTTTTTTTTTTTTTTTTTTTTTTTTTTTTTTTTCGGGAGGCCATGGCTTGACTCAAGTTGTGCCATGGCTTCAAGCTTCTGGAATTTTTCATTTGTGTTACCCTCTACCTTGATGTGTTATCCTCTTCGTCAAATTTTTAATATTCTCCAAAACATCGATGTATCTGCACACAAAACAAACACAAAAAAGAAACCAAACACGAAACAAGACACAAGACAAAAAGGAAAATTGAAAACTTGGGTTGCCTCCCAAGAAGCGCTTAGTTTTGAGTCCTTAGCTTGACTTTGATACTTCCCTTTTAAGGTGGCCAATAATCGAATAGGGTCCCATCCGGATCAAGCATAAGTCCGGGCCTTTTTGCTTTCTTTGATGTCCCGATATTTGGTCTTTCCCTTGTAAGCTCAATTGGGACAAATTTGAACCTCGTATCTAATCGACAAGCTCTATCCCCAGGTTCAAATCTCTTGTAATCTTTACCAACTCTTATCCAAGTCACGCTTTGAGGATGGGTATGCATATTGTAGTTCGTTTTATCATCAACCCTTCCTTTTTGCGTATCTCTCACTAATATCTCATACACACCAAAATAAGATCCAGCGTCTTTTGACTCATAAATTGGAGGTATGATAAACCCAATTGTATCATCCTCTATCTCCATTACCTCAATCACATCTATCAACCTCATTGAATTGTCGAGTTCCATGCCTCCCTTGATTTGATCGTCTTCCGGAATGGTTAATACATTTTCTTCCGCGTCCGGGATCTTCTCGTTATGACGGACATCGAAACTTGTCAATTCATTGCTCTGTGGCTGCTCTATTTCACACTCAACAATAAGAGAATTTGTCTCACTCGGCTTAGTATCTGATAATATCGAATTATCCTCTTCATTCGAGAGTGAGTCTTGAGGTGGATTACCCATTCTTGATTGTTTGCATTTCTCTTCTATAATCGAAGATAGCTCCTGACTTTCATCTTCAATCTTTTTCAGCTTCTCCATATAATGGTTGAATGTCTCCATGAATGCAGGACTTGGTTCTGTTCGTGGTGGCTGAGAATACTCTTGATAGCTTGGAGGTATGAACGAGTTGGTCATCATGAAGTTTGTGTATTGATCACTACCCCGATCATCGCTCCATGGAACATTTGGGTTAGTCCCCCACCCTGAATTGTAGTTGTTGGAGTGAAGATTCTGACCATACTGACTACCCTGAAATTGATCCACGTATAACCATGAATTGGGATTCAATGGGCACCAATCGTACGAGTGTCCACCTGCACAATACACACAAATCGTTCCTTCATTAAGCCAATGATAACTATTATAATTCATACCAAATGAAGAGAAAGAGTACAAGAACAACTAACTAGGAACCAACCAAAAGAAAAACCAGAATTAAAAATCGGCAAATAAATGTTGCAAGTCCCCGGCAACGGCGCCAAAAACTTGTTGCGGAATTTACACACGCAAATAAACGCAAGTGCACGTATCGAACAAGTAATAAAGAGTAAGTATAAGAGTATCGTCTCCACAGGGACTTGACTAATATCTACCAATTCCAGTTCCTAATTTACTTCTAATATGGTTCCTAATTCAAATATAATTTTGGGGATTTAACTAATTATCTAAATTAATTAATTAAGTAAAGTACTTGGATTGAGTTCGAATAATGAGAAGAGAAACCTAGGGTTATAATCCACTATGTTATCTATTGATTGCTCAATTGGGATTTTCATAGTTATTGTGGTGACAAGAGTGCTACCCGAGGATTCAAGTATATTCCTACGTATCTTCCGAATTGCGTAAGAACCTAATGTATTATACAAATCGACTCTATTCCTAGGTGATTCATAAATAACACAAAGCATTAAACACGAACCTCATGTAACGGGTATAAACGTCTTAAGTATATTCCTATCCTAAGAGTCGTTTACTATTCAATTTCCTATCTAATCCTAATCTCCCTTTTCCAAGTTCAAAAAGAATATTAAATCTAACAACTAGGTGATCAATCAAGTTGCAAGCATAGAGAACGAAATTGAATCAAACACAAGAATTGCCCCTAACTACGAATAATCCAATAAAACTAATCAAAGTAACATAATCTCATAAAAAACCCTAGATCCTAAAGAATTAGTTCATGATAAATATAAAAAGGAAATAATAAAGGAAAACAAATCTGAGTTCATGTGGTTTTATAGACAAAACGATGAATCTGAGATAAAGATCTTCAATATTGCGTTCTTCTTGCTTGGGTGATCTTCAGGACTTCTCTCTTTTCTTCTTCAATCTTTCTCCAAGTAGATCTTCGATGTTGTAGGTGTATTCTATGAGAAAAGTATGTTTTGAGCTGATCAAAGATGTGTAATTTCGTGACCTAGAAGTCCTTAAATAGATCTACCAAGTTGAGTCCAAGTAGGAGACTTTGGGCCCAAGAATTCTCTTAAAAGCCCGCTGAAAATCGCGTCAGGTTTGCGCGACAGTTTTGCAAGTGTCATAACTCTCAGCTCCGAACTCCAAATCAAGATCCGTAAAATCTGTGGTGTAGCTAACTCATTCCTCTACATCATAGTCGAAATTCAACTTCATTGGAGCTTCCTTGAATGAGTTATGGTCCTCGGAGTGCATAACAACATTTCTGACAGCATTTTTCTTCTTCGTTCTTGCACTACTTGACTTCATTTGATCTTTAATTTGTTGTTCTTCACTTCCAATCATGTTCTTAGATCCAAAATAGCTTAGGCCTACAAGTATGAACACAATATATAAGAAAATATCTTAATTCATGCATAAAATAATTAAACCAATGACTCGAGCGACAAAATACAAAACTAACTAAAATTGCCTAAGATTCAATCAAAACTCTAATAAAAGTAATTGAATGAGTTAAAGAAATAGACTTGATAACACTGTTTTCACAGAGTTATCACCAACCAAAACCAGTCCTCAAACCATCTACAGTATTTTACCATATTTTTCATTTATTACTCTCCGTTTCATTTTAATTATCACACAAACTAACAAAATCTTTATTTATTTAATATAAAATGTCAAAAACACATTTTTAATAATTGTCTTAATTAATGTTATTAATCTTTGTGTATATTAATAAACGTGTAAACCTAGAAATAAATATGACAACTAATTTAGAAAATGAAAATTTTGCAAATATGACCTCAAAATGTAATGGATGGAGTAATTTTTAATTAAAATTGTCGTTAATTTTTTTTTTTTTTTTTTCTTTTTGAGACGGAGTAGTCATTAATTTTTCGGGATGTACTTAATCTGCTAAAGGATGTTTGTTGTTTGGTAGCTGCTTCAGCTTCTTTATTATCTTTGAAGCTAATAATTATATTTAAACAATAATCTTTGAAGCTAAACAAAGCCCAAAGCTGGAACAACCTCACCTTTCAAATGGAAGATTACATGGGGATATATATCTTGACATTTTGGTTGGAATTATTTTTCTAGTATCCTTTAATGTTTCAGAATTTTAGAGTGAAAATAAAAGAAAATAACAATATAATTCCAAAAAATGAAACATAATACTTTAGGGGAAATTTCTTATCTAAACTGAGTTTGACCCACACTCATCCGACCTAAAAATAAGTATATTGCACATTTTGTCTAATTAGAATAATATGTAATGTCAGTTCAATTTTGTTTGTTTAAAAATATGAAAACAAGTTTGATTTATTTAATTGATTGAAAAACTTAAAAGAAAATACTACTTAATTAACTGAAAAAAATTTAATTGAAAACCTCAGAAAAATATAAAGATAAAGTATAATATCGAATCAAATAATACAAAAAAAATACAATACTTATAGTTATTTCATTCTACATAATTAAATGGCAATAATACGACGTACGGCATCTTTCTAGTATAAGAAAAAGTCATAGATACAAGGGGATGATATAGGGGGATAAAAACAGAGAATATATATGTAATATAATATGTCTCTGTCTCGTGTGTGAAAATGATTATTTTTTATTTTTTATTTTTTGTTGTGAGATGGAGAAAAAATAAATTTGACCCGTCAAAAGGATGACCCGACCCTTCAACCCAACATTTTAACAAAGAGTTGAAAAACAACCACGCAATAAAATTAAAAAGTGAACTAGTCGTCTCTTTGGGTAACAACCAAAAAATTCCACCAATTTCTCCCCGCCGAATGAGCAATCCAACAAGGAAGAAAACCACGAATGATGAAGATGAGGTGGAGCAACTACTCCGAGCGGCGCAAGACGACATGCTTCTCAAACTCAGTCTCAATTCCCACATGGCACGCTCCTCCTCCGCCATCGATCCAGATCTCGACCGCCGCTTCTTAGCCCTAAAAAAGCCCAAGCAACCATCTACCACTACCAGTAATCACAAGATCAATAAAATCGACACTGACCACAACGGTGCTGCTGCGGAAGGTGATGATCTGTTCGCCAGATTTACCGCCCTCAAAAGTTCACTCCCATCTCACAGTCGCAGCAATTTAGATAAGGATGAAAGTGATAAGCAGACAGAAGATGAGAATAATAGTGAGGAGGATGAAGTTGAGAAAGTAATTAAATGGGCAATTGATGCCGCTAGGCTCGACCCTTCTTCTCCCTCTGATGATGATCTTGATGACGATGAATTTCATGATGACGATTTTCATGGAGTCCAGAATGGGAAAAAGGGTAAAAAGAAATAAAAAATAATGTACTGATTAATTTTAATTTTAATTTTAGTTTTTTGTATTAAATTGAAGAAAGATTTATTGGAATGATTTTCTACTTCTGAAGCCTCGAATCAGAGTTACGTATTAAGATATTTTAAATGAAATGAATAGAGGAGTACTACATTAGATTAGACTGGTAATTACACTTGGTTGGTAGGAAACTTGAAGTTAATTCATATACTTAAAACTCGTTGCATAGCATCTAATAATTGTGATGGATGCACACTGATACAACATAGAACTCATGTTTCTATAATCAATTTGATCCCCAAATGGCTTAAGTACCCAACCTAACCAATTAATTAAAGACTTAAACCTTGTTCAACAACTTTGACATTGTTCACTGAGAATTCAAAATGGAAATTCTGTATGTATTAGAGTCCTCTAGATAAGAATTCAAAATAAACAAATTGGGTGTGAAATGGAGAAACAGAGTTCACAGGTGATCCACCAAATATTACTTATTGACAAATGAAGACTCAGCAAGATCAATGGCACGAGCAAGACCAGCAGC
Organism: Penstemon barbatus; assembly: GCA_003313485.2. Taxonomy (NCBI): domain Eukaryota; kingdom Viridiplantae; phylum Streptophyta; class Magnoliopsida; order Lamiales; family Plantaginaceae; genus Penstemon; species Penstemon barbatus. Next base: position 7,438,183 of record CM064877.1, on the reverse strand, counting down.
TTTGTTTTCGCACTCTCTGTGTTCGTCCGCTGGATCACTATCAGCAACTATACCAGCCCCGGCTTGGAGATGGGCAACCCAATCTTGGCGCTTCCCAGCATCCTTGTACGAGTACATGGTGTCATAGCGCATGCCCGTTGGGAACACAATAGTTCTCAAAGCTAAGGCAATATCCATATCTCCAGTAAAAGAAATGCCACCGAATCCACCACTATATGGGCCTCGTCTTGTTACTTCTAGCTCATCTATCAATTCCATTGCTTTCACCTGTACATTAATTACAAATTAACAACTATGTATATGCATATTTCTATGGACTTAATAGTATATGGAATATGATTTTACTAAAAGGGAACAAAATGTGACAAGATGCACTCTAGACGCATGACAAATTCTACCCACTGATTAGACCCAAAGCTTAATTAGTGAAATTCAAGAGAACCAACTTTCAACTATTCCGAAGGATTTTTAAGCTTAAGTTTATTTTGACCCACAAGTCCTTTTACAGTGCAACATAGTTTTAAACCAACAAAAACTGATTTTAGGTTCTCAATTTCAAGGAAAAGAAAGTTGACAGAATCTTATGAGTATAATTCTTACTATATCAGTAAGAACTCTGACTAATTATTTGTTTCCACAGAAAGATCAAACAGTTGAAAGATTAGGAGCGAAGAAGATAATGAATAAGTAAATCACTGCATTTTGCGGCGGAAAAAAAAAAAAAAAAAGTTGACCGAACAACCTTCGGAGCTCCACTAACTGTTCCAACAGGCAATGCAGAACGCAGGGCATCCCAACTGCTCAAATTACTTGATAACTCACCAGTAACCTACAAAATAAGTATTTAGACAAACACAAATGAAGAAATTATTGGCATTACCCATATTTTGGCCCACACAAATGATCAGTATTTTGAAAGCATGTGATCAGATGACGCAACAATCGACTTTAGCCCTTCTGTGAACACGAGGGAAATCATTTTCAAGGTTTTTAGGTACAACCCTGAAGAAATTAGCACATGTTCTATACATGTAGTACACAGTATGACAGTAACACACATGTAAAAGTTACTGAATGATATAGGTAACCCTGAAAAAAATACTAACTGTAGAACTAATGTGCATGACATGGGAATAGCGTTCAATGTTCATGAGTTTCTCAATCTTCACCGAACCAGATTTTGACACCTGCAATGGCAAACCTAGTCTTTATCATCAACCGGACAATAAAATTACAGCTTTAGTATATAAGGAACAAAGGAAAAGTAAACCCATCCCATAAGAGACCAAAGCACTCTTATAAACAGCTAGCAACACCACAGAACAATATTAGAAGGCCAGCACCCAAATCAATATAGCATGCAGTTAATAAATCAGCCCTTTAAACAAAAATAGGATTACCATCCTCGACTCCTTAAAAAACAAAGGGCTTGCTTGGTAGGATTTTCAAAAAACGTTTCCATGTTCTCTGATTTATTTATTTATTTACTTATTTGAGAGAAGTATATCCTATAAGTCTCTCGCCCAATTATAAAAAAGTCTCCTTTTAAAGAAATTCTCTCTCAACTCTAAAAACACCAAAACTTACCCTACTTCCATTTAAATGGCAAGGTAAATATGAATTTAAAAAAATAATGCAGAGTGATGTAACTGAGTTCACCCTAGCAGAAATATTTGTAAAAGAAATTGATGAAGCAAGACAAACAAATATCTTTTCATAACCAGGAGAGTTTTGAAATATACTTCCAAGAGCGTGGTTTTCAAATACTATCACCTGATTGTAACAAAGTCCTTTTCATTAAATCACAGTTCATACATACAGTAGACAAGATGTTTACCTTTCCAACATCATTTCTTCCCAAGTCAACAAGCATAATATGTTCTGCACATTGTTTCTCATCATGCAAAAGTTGATTTTCCAACATGTAATCTTCTTCGGGTGTCTTGCCTCTCCGGACAGTTCCAGCCAGAGGTCGATTAGTGATGGTTCTCTGCAGTTGAAGAAAATACATATAACAGGAGAAGAATAAAATTAAAAGTACTAAAAGAATATTAATAAGGCCTAGAATATTTATTAAACAAAAAAGACAAAGAATTCAGTGAGTATCAACAAAACAATACTTACAGAACTCTGATTGATACATATAAATACATTCAGTGGAAGCAGTTATGTATGATGCATGTGCATGTACTTTTTTAGTATGTATTTCTTAAAATGGAGTTTGCTAGGGTACAAAAAATATGAGATGAGACATGAAAAGTGGAAACTAATAGCACAGCTAAAGCAGTTTTGTATTAGGAGAGCAGAAAGTGAGGAAAGTATACCTTCTTAACTTGAGTAAGAATTTCAGGACTGGAAGCAACCATGATACAGCCTCTAGCCTAATCACCGGTGACATATTTGAAGGTCAGGAGAAAAATGAAAAAATGAGCCTTCAATGAATTAAAAGTATTTGAGGAGTAAACAGACTTGTAGATATGTCATATATGGACTTGGATTGACAATTCTTAATGCTCTGTAAACTTCAAATGGATCCGCAAAAGTTCGGCGTTCAAAACGCTGACTTAGTACAATCTGGAAGATATCCCCAGCAAGGATATGCTCCTTAGCTTGTATTACTGCCTTCTGATATTCTTCAGTTGTCATGGTGGACTTACTCAAAGAAGGACCAAAATGGCTAGTATGTAATTTAATAGAACCAGCAGCCAGCTTAGGACTGCAATTGACAATTAAATTAAGATAATTTATAACAAGCAAACTTATGTGAACATCAAAATGGAGATAATAAAAGGTAATTACTTACGGCACTATATCATGCACCCTTGACACTAAAGCTTCTAATCTGTTCATCCCATCATCATAAGCCTCTTCAACAGAGGAAAACTTATCTAACCTGACCCAGTGTATCACGTATGCTTTCTGAGAGTGAAAAGTATGCAAGTATATTATGAGACAACATTTGAGTAACAGGGACAATGACCTCTAAACATCAACAACCACTGATCTAATTTGAATTAGAGATCTAGGAAATAACATTATTTTCCAATGAAATAGTTCTTCTACTGAACTAACTTAGTGGCAAAAAGATTTAGGAATAACGGTCATGTAAAGAAATTACAGATCAGGCTTAACATATAGCACGGTAATAAGTATTGGAGAGATGGTAAAGAATATTTAAAACAAAGAATTCTTCTCACTTGATGTAACTGCCATTAAATCACAGCAGGCAATAAAAAATGAGCAAAATAAATCCATGCTACTGCAGCTTTTTTGTATATAACTTGAACATTGTTAACTAGCTAAAATAGGGATACCTAAACATCCACAATGCCCTTTTCTCATTTTATTTCTGTGTAAAAGTAAAATAATATAAGAAGAATTTCAAATTTTCGAGAGAGCATGAGATAACCTTCTCCACTTGATCAAACACAATTACATCATCATAAAGGCCCAGATGAATGTCAGGAAGGTCTCGGTCATCTTTAGGAGCTTTTGAGAATGGAAGCTTTTTCTTTTCCACATAACGCACTGTATCATATGAGAAATAACCAACCCAACCACCTGATTGAGAAAAATATACCACCAGTGAATTTTAGGTACTTTTTAGTAGGGAAAAACAACTGGTGAAAAACCATAAGTGGACCCTAATTTAATAATCAGCTAGTTTAATAAAAGCTTAAAATCTGATCATGGAAGTATCTGACTTTACTTTATCCAGGTGCAATAATAAATATAAAGCCCAATATTGTGTAGAGAGTCCAAGTTTCATGTGTAAAGATAAAACTAATGTGATCTCATCCTCGAGTACCGAGCATCTTACATTGACTTGGTCTGGACTTTATCTAGACGAAATCATACATCATGTCTGAACTTAAGCAATACTGATATCACATCTTTAAAAAAAAAAGTTAGCTAACATTTAGTAATGGAGGCTTATAGTGGCACAAGCTCAAATATCATCAGACTTTAGACTCAATCCGAACTCCTTTTCAGTCTTTGACTCATTGACAGCTCAGAGCCTCAGACTCTTTAAGATATTATATAGCAAAAACATGTGTATTGAAACCATAAAATATCATAAACTTATATATCAAGTTAACATTAATTAGAAAGAAAAGTGTAGTAGAATCTCATTTTTAGCCAAAATAAACTATGTTTCACACGAGCTGAGTCACAAATCTCAGATTGATATGACAATTTGAGCTGGCTTAATTTAATTCACATACCTGGACCTACACAAATTTAATTAAATTGCTAGTCCTACAAAGATTATTCATTATGATCATCCCAACATGTCTCGCTATAACTGTTGCTCAATACAATTCTGTGAGCCAGGGACATCTTATGTGTTTACCCTTAAAACATGCAGTGCCTAACTTTTGTACATATTACCACAAAATGCTTGAGGGAGCTCATCAACGTGTTGAGGTACCCACTTCTCCATAATCCTGCGAGGAACGACCATAGGATCCTCTACAAATTCCTCTGTCCTTTTTCCCTCGTGGTGGTCGACTACGGTAACCATATTCTCTTTTGCCACAATTTCCATGCTTGGCTGAGCTCCAATAACACTATATCGTCCCTAGGAAATTGATTCAACGGTAGCTAAAGTATTCATTAGGATAAAAAGATGAAACATTTTGTATTAATAAGAAAAATAACAGATCATTTTTCTTTGTTAATCCATATAGCTATTATTTTCAGCATCAGGGATGGTGCAAGGGAATGATGATCCCCGTGGGAGGGGAGATCGGAAAGGGATTTCACATTAAGGGAATTAAATTGTTCCTGGACAAGGGGCAACACCTCAATTTGCAACAATAGGATAGTGACTTAAATATTGGTTGTTGCTCAACTTAGCAAAAAACTCGATGAAGACTAATCAAACTGTTGTCTCAGAAAAACACTTCCCGTGGTTCCAAAAGCATGTAAATCGATTTTGGTGAAAACATCCTAATTATACCTTAAACACAAGGGTTAACTCTAGAGCAAAAGATATGAACTGAAACACCACCATGCCAATTTTTCCTATTTCTAGGATTGATTTGTTTAAATTATTTAGCTAACTTCTGAAAATGATAGGAGTAGTCAATTAGAATACTTGCATCATAATTAATCTTTTTTACTTATAAACCAAACATCTTCTCAGACTTAACGCGACATCAACTTTTCTCCTGACCATTAACCTCAAAAAACTGGTACAAGTTTTTCACTCACAACATCTATGTAATTATTTATTAACATAATCAACTCAATCAGAATCTTTTTTTTTAAACCAGTATGTGGCACAAAATAAAGCTTACAACGCTGGATGCTTGCAGACCGGGCTCAACAGACTCAAAAAGGAAGCTGGGCGCATCCCTCTCGTCCTCCTTCACTAAACACCGGTATGCAAGCACTGGGGTCAAGTGATCAGAAAAAATAGGCCTGAACAAAGGGATCAAGTTCCCATGCTTTGCAGCTTCCTTAAACTTGACAGAGTGGTCCACTGCAACCACAAAACCCATTATCAAGCTCATGTCAACAAATGGAAACCAAAATGTTCCCAACACTCTCTTCCCATTTATTATTGATTCTACAGCAATATTTCTTTTTCTGCATAATATGTACTTGAAACCTTTTAAGTTGATAAATCATAAGCACAGCAGCATAAATACATACCTACTAATATAACACAAAATCTAAGAGTCAAATTCCACTTCACCTTATCAACATATTCTAAAACACAATCATTGAAACAACAATAAAGTAGTTTTCTCCATAATTGATGCAAAACAGACTAGAAAAACCGTTAATTCCAAACAGAAGCAGAAAATTTTCAAACGATTATACTGATTTGAAATGCTTGGATAGAAATTATGGAGATAGAAACGGAACCCACCTAAGGAGGAAGCAGAGATTGAGCATTTGAGGCTGCGAAATGTCTTGAAGGTGGCTGTTAACGCGGTGGCCGTGGTGGTGGTGGAAAGGCGAGGAGAAGTAAAGGCTAGGGTATCCATTTTGGTTAAGGGAATAAGAGCATTCCGAGTTTTCGAAGGACTGACTTAGCTTTTTTCTCCAGAGTCATTGTAGTGTAAACTGTATCTATTTGTATTGTGGGCGGGCAGTGTTACTATTTAGGGGTTTCAGACTTTAAAAAGGTGGAAAGCAGAGATGGAAATGATGTGATTTTTTTTTTATCTTTTTATTTTCGATAAATTTTAAAAATGATGTAAAGTAATTATGCTATATCAAATCATAGTTCTAACCCAAAGTAATTATATAATAAATATAATACACGGGGAATCTCAGGTTATGCTAGTAATTATGCTAGTCACTACAAAGTAGCGGACTCAGGTTCGAATCCCTATTGGGAGAGGTACTCACTTAATGTGTCCGACCCGCCTCGAAAGGGATTAAACCCTTGGGAAACCAAAAAAAAAAATACACGGGGAATTGTATAAAAATTTCAGGAGAGTAATCATGGTTGGATTTAACCAATATATATCTGGATTAGAATTTTCTATAAAATTGGATTAAGAGAGACTATCATATTGCAAGATTATAACGTGTGTTTTCTCAACAACAAAAATGTGTAAAAAATATTCCAATCATGCATTTATTGCATAATATAAACATCATAAAATTTCAAGTTTATTAAATAGACTGTAATTTAAGTACGAAGTTATAGCTAATAGACCAAAAAGTTTGTAGTAAGTTAAAGTTGAGATCTCTAATTAAACACTACTAGTATGGTCGACCATGGAACATTAAAAATGCAATAATCTTGATTCATATTACTGATGTGGAGAAATCGAAGGTGTAGGTACTTTGTTAATTAGATTACATAGGACTAGATCAGGCATGATACGAAAACATAAAATACGACAACGTTGATATTATGGTTATGCGAATTGATTTAAATCACATAAACTTATGTTTATGTCAACGAGTTATTTGGACTCATTGTTGATGGCCCGTAACCTTGGCAAGCCTAAAACTCATGTCTTGAAGTTCCCTTAACATAACTGGTTGAAATGTGTTCTACAAATATGGAATTCAACCGATAAGCTAAAATATTGATTTCTTTAAGTGTTAGTTCTGGAACTGAACAGTTTAACGCTTTGATTTATGAACTAGTGAAATAATGAAACTTAAGGATAAAGAAGTAATTAGAGGAGCAAAACGATAATTTCGCCTAGCTCAAATTTAGGTTGTTCACGATTCGGATAACCGACTGAACCGAACCAAAGCTATTCGGTTCGGTTTTCCATTTTGAGATTTGACCTAATTCAATTTTCGGTTCGGTTATTTTTATTCGGTTAACCAAAAACCGAAATTTTGTTTCAAGTAGTTAAAAAAAATCGGTTTTATGGACTTTAAAATCCTTTAATTTTATGTTATGGATATGAATTTTATTTGTTTAATTTATGTCATTTGAGAATTGTTAAATGTTAGTTTTTGTAGTTGGATTGTAAAATTCTTTAATTTTATGCCTATGATATGGATTTTCGTTTTTTAATTTATGTCATCTGATGATTGTTAAATGTTAACCACTTAACTATTTAGTTCTATGTAATGTTTAGTGGTATGGATACCTATTAATTTGATATTTTTTTATGATAAATGATATAGTATTTGATTATATAATTTTTAATAAATTATATATAGTATAAAATTTCGGTTAAACCGAAACCAAACCAAACGGAACCAAATTAGAATGTTTGGTTCTGTTTTCAGTTTTGAAAAATCAAGAATCGAAATTTTGGTTCGGTTCGATTCGGTTTTCACCCAATGAACAGCCCTACTCAAATACAAATCAATTTTTGGAGGATGAAATTGCATGTAGTAATTTTACAATGGATTCTCTTGATCTTTAGAGTAAAATATACTGTAATAACAATAGTGCAATTTCAAGTTTTTAGTGCAATTTTTAGTGGAATTTGGAACAAGTTTTTAGTGGAATTAATAGATCGAAGCATTAAATTAAAAAAAAAATCGATTTATTGGAGCTTGAAGTTGTATGTACATAGATCCTTAACCGACTCCTGATAATTTATATTTAAACTTAAGAAATCAGAACGAATTCATTCACGTTATATTTTGGAAATGATTTCCTAAATAAAAAAACTCTGAATTAATTAGATACTCCATCCGTTTCATATTAATTAACAAATTTGCCTAAAAATTGTTTCAAATTAATTGACATTTTGGCTTTTCAAAGCTTTTTTTTTCAATTTTGCCCATTTCTCACATTTAATTTGGCAAACTCAATTATCAACACTCACTAATAAAAAATTAAAAAGTAGTCATCATTTTAAAGGGTATTTGAGATATTTTATCATAAAAAAGTATGTAATGATGTTGTTTCTTAATCTATGTGAAAATAAGAAATGTGCCAATTAATATGAAACAGATGGAGTAATATATAATTAATTAGTTGAAATATATCTTGATAATTAGATTAATTAGATTAGATTTAAGTATAGAAAGTAAATCTAATGAAAATTGAATGCTAGATTCAAGAAAAAAGAAAATTTTATATTTATGGAATTTTAATTATAGAAATTCATTATTTACTAATTAATTTTTGAAATTTCTAATTGTAGAATTTACTGTGTAAATGTATATGATATAATTATGTAATAAATAAAAAGGTAAATTATGTATTTATATATGTAATTTCTGAAATTATATATATATATATATATATATATATATATATATATTTTTTTTTTTTTAATTACATGCAATAATTATATTTAATTAGTAACTCTCTTAATGTAATAAATATAAATGTTCTTAACCTAATTAATATGAATGGACGAGTAAGTTATGGTAGGATTTTATTTTTTAACTCCTACAATGACTATATATATATATATATATATATATATATATATATATATATATATATATATGAGATGAGATATAGGTCTTATATCAGATGACGAATACTTTATACAATCATTAAGATCACTGATGTTGTATAAAAATGTTCAGGACAAAGATGGAATAAGCCATTTGATCTATTACAACATCACAATAATAATATAAGGTCTGCACACTTATATCGAGAAAAAATTTATATAGTAATTGTAATAGTGAATTGAGTTTCGTTCCCATTGTTTGGATATAGGGCTACCTATTTATAGGTACATACAGGGGTACAATAGTCTTTTCAGGAAAGACGTTACAAGTAATAAATACAAAGACGTTTCAGACGTTACGAGAGTTTATGATATAGACGTTACAAATTTCTTATTTATGCAACTTAGAGTAACCTCTTAATTGCTCTCGGGTACAAAATTTGGACACATCGTATTGTCCCCCAGTTTTGGAAATAATTACGCGAGCATTTATTGTCGAAACTTGATTCAAAGTATCTGAGCATTGTAGCTACCTACTCCATACCTCTATATGTGATAAATAAGCATGTAACACTGCCTCGTTAAAACCTTGCCAAGAAAAACCCATTGGGACAAAAACTTGGACGAAGGAAAAAGAGTACAGTGCTTAGACACGCTCCCCTTGTAAATTTGGTGAAGAGTAGGGATGCTCATTTTCTTTAGCTGCTCTTTTTTATATGGAGTAAATATTCTTCTTTGAGATATCTGTTTATCAAAAGTTGCCTCCCAAAATTGCATGTAAAACACAAATTTGTGTGGTCAATTATTATCACTTGAAAGTCAATGTAGTAAAAATAAATTTAAATTTTAGCCACAGGTGTAACTTGATTCACGTTGTTCTATGCTTTGACTTTGATAGTATTCTATCGTCGTTGTCATTGTTATCTTCTTTTTTTTTTTTTTTTTTTTTTTGTTTGGTGCCGAGAGACGACCGGACTACCTCTTTTGATCGCTGAAGGATGACCAATTTACCCCCTAGCATTTTACGGAGGGATGATCGATTCACCCTTTGATCTCTAAAGATGACCGATTTACCCTCGATCGTTTAGGGATGACCGATTTACCCTTTTTTGATCGTTGAGCAATGATCGATTACCCTTTACTTTTTTAGGAAAGATCTATTTATCCTTCTTGATCGCGAAGAGACCATCGGTTTACCGTTTGTAGTTTTAGAGATTCATTTATTATTGGTTTCATGCGTCTGTAAGTAAATAATATACTAAACTTTTCACTAAAAGACATAAAATCTAAATTTTACCAAGTCCTTTGTGTAGTTCTGCAATCAACTTTGCACCAATTTTCTGGGAAATTGGTCTGCAGGTAAATCGACGGCTCGTTGTTCTGGTGGTAGATTCCGTAAATTATCGCAAAGGTTGTAAAATAGTTGGCATGGGTTTTGGGCTCGGCATGCCCGTAGCAAATTTCTTCCAAAATGGTTTTTTTCCCTCTACTGATGCAGACCAGTCGTTTCTCACAGACGGCGCCAATTATGATGTTGTATAAAAATGTTCAAGGCAAAAATGGAATAGTAAAAAAAAACACTCTTGAAATTTTGATATTCTCTTTAGTTGGTACACGCACATTTAGTAGAAGAATAACGAGGTTAATACAAAAGGTGAAGAAGATTAAAGACGTTTTGCTCGTTAAATTTATAAAAAAATTGAAAAAAACGATGGCCGAAAAACTTATATATGGTATAATTTTTTTTCTTTCATATGCATAATTAAAATAATTATCATTTATGAGATTATCGTATATATGTAACTTATCGGGTCGAAACGCTCGAATCCAATTGAGTAAAATTCCAACAGCCCCAGCCAACCCTTTAATTTAGTGTCTTATCCTAAAAAAAAAAAAACATCTAAATTGCAGCAAACTTGTAGTCGCGCGTGACAAGTATAACAAAACAGATGTTGTCTTGCCTTAACTATATTTCCTTTATTTCTTCGTCAAATGGTAAAAAGCGAATGATTCAATATCCCTCTATTTTCTGAATTAGTTAATCTACTTGTGGTAGTTATATATAGTTTAGATTAGGTTTAGCTATAATATGTGATTGGATAAATATGTACGTGGCCAAACGATATTTAAGATAGAATATGATTAGTACTTGTCACCTCTAATTTAATCCTATGTGAAGTTTTATGAATAAAAAGGTAGAAAAGTAAACTTTAAGTATAATAATAATAATAATAATAATTTTATTTAAAAAAAATGGTAGTTAAATGTGAAGAAATTAAAAAGATGTATCATGTAAATGTCGTATATATATATTGATAATATAGCTAGTTTTCTCATTTAAGAAGTTGAATTTGAACATGCTAAAAGATAGATAGGATAGGATATGAAATTTAATTAGGTAGGAAAGGAATTATAGTAAAGTATAAGACTCATTCAATTCCTCATTGAAATTTGAAAGTTTGTTAGCATAAACCTGAATTCCTCCTATTAATTCTAAGACAAATTCAAGTTTTCATTTATCACAAAATCAGGATCTTAACATAATCCTTAAACAATGTCATTCTATAAATACCCTATTAAATCTCCACTAATTAATTTCATTCACAAGATTTAACCAACAAAATGCAGCATCAAGGAAGGAATGATCGACAAACCCTCATGGTATATATTATTATATATGTCTAATTAATTAATATTTTACATACAATAAATAAACCCTGATGGCATGGGTGTAAATTAAATTAATGTATGTGAATTAATTAATTAATAGGATGGTAATGTGGGAAGAGGCAGTAGTACTCCATCAGCGGGTGCAGATTTGAATAGTTGGCTTCCAATATCAGCTTCTCGTGAAGGGAAATGGTGGTACTCTGCTTTTCACAATGTAACTGCTATGGTTGGTGCAGGTGTGCTCGGATTGCCATTAGTCTTGGCTCAACTTGGCTGGTATATATATATATAATAATATACAAACATATATATTTTTAAATCCTAATTAATTAAATTTCTTTTTATATATTTTTTATTTTGAATAATTTTAGGTATCCTGGCATCATTGCAATCCTGGTTTCATGGATGGTAACATTATACACTTTGTGGCAACTAATTCATCTCCACGAGTTAGTCCCTGGGAAGAGATTCGACCGATACTCGGAACTGGGTCAACATGTTTTGGGAGATAAACTCGGATCTTGGGTCGTGATGCCTCAACAACTAATAGTCCAAATCGGATCCAACATACTGTACACTGTTACCGGAGGCAAATCACTCAAAAAGAGTGTGGGGTTATTACTACCAGTGGCTGATTTCAAAAAGACTTATTACATCCTCTTCTTCACACTTCTACAATTGATTCTGTCACAGCTTCCAAACTTCAATTCCTTGAAAGTTATCTCCTTAACAGCTGCCGTCATGTCCATTGGGTAAATATTACTTGAATTGAATTTGAGCTATATTAATTGAAATGGATAATTAATATATATATGGTGCATGCAGTTATTCGGTAATAGCTACGGGTGCATCTATAGTGAGGGGTGGTATAGTGCACCCTGGGGTAGCACGTTATGGTTTCCATTCACACACAAAAGCTGGAATAATATTTGATGTATTTGCGAGTTTAGGGACACTGGCATTTGCTTTTGCTGGACACAGCGTGGCATTAGAAATTCAAGCGACAATACCTTCCACACCCGAGAATCCATCCAAGAAGCCCATGTGGAAGGGTGTGGTTGCAGCTTATATTATTGTGGCAATGTGTTATTTTTCTGTTGCTATATCTGGATTTTGGGCTTTTGGTGACTCTGTCGAAGATGATGTGCTTATGTCCTTGGAACATCCAAATTGGCTCATAAGTGTCGCCAATTTCATGGTGTTTATTCATGTTCTTGGAAGCTATCAGGTCTTTGCCATGCCTGTTTTCGACAAGATGGAGTCCGTCTTGGTGCAAAACTTCAATTTCTCTCCTGGACGACAACTTCGTCTTCTTGCACGTAGTGTTTATGTTGGTAATTAATTCACTCGGACTCAGATCAATTATCGATCTCTACAACATTCTTCGCATCTAATTACAATTCACTAATATGATATATAATGTTAATTGCCAGCTATCACGGGGGCCATAGGCATTGCCGTTCCATTTTTTGGAGGATTGTTAGGCTTTTTTGGAGGATTATCTTTTGCAACGACATCATACCTTGTGAGTTACATAGATTAAAAACAAATAATCGATTTTTTACGATAAACTTGTTAATTTATCACTAAATTAAGTTTTGAATGCAATTATGTATTTACTGCATGCAGATACCGTGTATTATTTGGCTCGTCACCCACAAACCAAAAAAATGGAGCTTTCATTGGATTGCATGTTGGGTAAGTATAATCTATCTATCATTTGTCTACGTACACATGAATAAGATTGAAGATCGATTAGTTATAACTTATAACGTGTACATATAAAAATGAAAAAAAATGGCATAAAAACTCAATCGAGCACATTCTGATCATCTGATGTTGGTTTTCTTTCTCTTTCTCTTTTTCTTTCAATTTCAATTTCAGATTTCCATTTTCATTGGGATTGTGATTACATCGTTGGCGCCTATAGGAGGAGCACACAACATTGTGACCCAATGGAAAAATTATACAATGTTTTCCTAAATTAGCCATATATAATTATTGTGTTAGATGAGTAGAGATATTATAAGTATGTTGTTTTCGGTACTAGTAATTCTCGGGACCTTCCGTATTCGATTTTTTTTTTTGTGACGGAGGATTCCTGATGTACAAGCTTTGTACTCCTTTTGCTGATCTAGCTAGTTTGAGCGCTTAAGTATCATGAGAAACAAAGGAAAAGTATTTTCTCTTAATGATTATTTATTTATCTTCTGATTGTAAATAATTATTTGTACGATTAATAAAACATGGCCAATTTTCATAGTATCCATTCTGTTGTTTTACTCGTGTAGAAAGTTAAGGTAATTATTATGTTCCTTTTCTTGGCGAACCTTATCTCATTTATAAGTAAAATTTCTTTTTTCACGTGTAAAATAAAAATAAAAATTGTTATCGTCTGTAAATTTAAATTTGTATTAGAGCACAAATTTTAATTACACTTTTCTATGATCTCACCCCAGAAAAAAAAAAAAAAAAAAAAAAAAAAAAAAAAAAAAGAAAAGAAAGGAAACTACACTTTTATATCAGTCACCCAACCCAAGATCAAAGGTTTTACACTTTTTATCAGCAAAATAGAGTTTTGGGCTTTATCATACAGTAGTAATTAGAATCGTCCATAGGCTTGGCATTCACCAAACAGCCCAATTAATACTTCTATGGTGGACGACGGATTAAAAAATTGTGGGCCAATATTGAATTAGGGTCGTAGGTTCGTAAGAAAAATAAAGTGTACTGTAAGTCTAAGTATTTTGGTTAATCATATTATTAAAAAATTTGTTTACATTTTTGAAGAAAAATACAGTGCTAAAATATTTTGACTATACATGACTTGATATTATTTTGATTAGTAAAATAATAAGAAAACAAGGATGGAGTCAGGATTTAAGATTAAGGGGGGCGATATTAAGAAAATTATAGACAAATATTATACTTCAGTAATTTGTATAACTAAACTAATTATATTGATTTTGATTTTTTTGCAATGGACAACTTTAATAATAATTTATATAAATAACAAAAACACTAAAGTAAGTTGTTTGACTTCATTATACTTAACTCAAAAACTATTAAATACCATTTATTTGGATATTAGATAAGTTAAAAAAGCGTCAACTGATTTGACTTATATGATACTTAATTATCTTAATCAACCGAAAAATTATTAAGAAACTAAAAAATAAAATCAGAATTAAAAAATAAATCAACTTTTTTGGGTTTATGAAATAACAGAATTTTTTGTATTGGTGACTCATATAAAATAATTTTTTTACTTCAAATGTGATTTTGACCTTTTTTTTTCTATTTTCTTTTTAATAATTGAAATTCATTCAGCAATTAAAGGAGTGTCACAAAATACATTAGTTCATTTAATTCATAGTATATACAGTGATATATCATATATCACTTGAGCATCTAGTTAAATATTTTTATTTTCTAATATGGTTAAAGTTTTGGGCCTAGTTGAAAACAAATGATAGTGAGGTTGGGGAGAGAAATAGTCAATGGAGCTATAATTAATTAATTAATGTATACAGTATAGTAAATCTTGTGGTGGAGCTGGGGCGACTGCCCACATATGCATAGCTCCGCCCCTATTTGGAAAATGAAAATTAACAAACAAATATAGTTACGTAACTTTCTATCTTAAATCGACTAGATCTAGAATAGAATCTTGAAGAGCCCCCTTACCTTTGTATTTTAATGCATTATTATTTAACAAAAAGGAAAAAGCAAAAAAAAAAAAAATTATTCAATTAATTGTGAATTGTCTTTGTCGTGACATATGCAATAATCCATAGTCAAAGAACAAATTAATCTAAAACTCATAATTGAAACTTTGGAAGAAACCCCTCAACATATACATGCATACATACATGCATATTTTGGCAATTTGGCTTAACTTATCAAAATAATAATAATACTCCTTTCATAAATTGTATAATTATTGCAATTAATAATAATTAGTTACGTTTTGTTAATTTTTGAACAATTCAAGAAAAAAAATAAATCAAGGCATATTAATTAAGCCTGTTAATTAGACTGTTGATCATTGATGACAAAATTAGTAGTACTATCTATGAAATCAGGCTATTATGACCCATAATCTTCAAATTAAATCAGATTCCAGATCTTGATTCATGATTCCACCATAAAACCGAAAATTCATGTTCCTATAATTGCATTTCATATAAACGCCAACAAACTTATGGTAAGAAAAATCAGGTATGGGAATTTTAAATGGTAGGTGGATGGCCAGAAAGCAGGGCTTTTTTTTATTTGCACCCTCAAAAAAAATTAATAGCAGATTGCACCCTAAAATAATGTTTTCATTTCATTTTGCACCCATGGCATTTTTCTGGCAATTTGACTACCCGTTGGAGGGTATTTTAGTCAATTCTATTAAATATCACTCTATTCCCTCCAAAAACAACAACGTGAATGAGATGTGCAATTAATGGTAAAATTGACAAGTTATTCCAAAAATAATACTAAAAAAATAATAGCTCTTATTGAATCTCCCATAGATATAAGTCAGAGTTTATGGGATAAGTTGAAGTTATAAAGCCCTTAAATTGTGATTTTTTTCTTCAGTTGGAGTTTATGAGATATCAATTTCCGCTCAACGAAATTGAAATCCAAGGCAGGATCGTCATCATTTTTATAAATTGTGATTTTTGAAATACAAATGAAGGGCATAGAATCAATGTAAATAGTTCTTTTTTATTTTATTGGGAAACTTCGGAGGAAAATAATCCATTATACTATTGGAAGATAGAGAAAAATAATAGATACTGATATTTAATGGGAGTGAACTAAAATACCCTCCAATGGTGAGTCAAATGGCCAGAAAAAATTATCATGGTGCAATCTACTACAAAATTTTTGAGGGTACAAAGTGAAAAATAGCCTATTGTTAGGATGTAAAGTGAAATTAAGCCTGACAATAACTGCGTAGGATGTAGCATCTTAATTGAGATGTGCAGTGTGAATGTGTGATATTGCAACTTATATTATGGAACTAAATACTCTATGTTCTTTCTCTTTCATATCACAATATATTAGAAATGCATGTGACCAAGTTAATGTTTTATGAATTTTTAAAAAAAATTAATTTGCAAATGGTCTATGATTAACATGATCATCATATATATAGAATCGGTCTATAAAGCAGGGTGCTATAGTATTAGTAAGTCACATCACGATCACATGGTATTAATTAACTACTACTATATTAAGTCATACTATACTATACTAAACTAAACTAATTTGCAGGTGGTCTATGATTAAAATGATCATGATAAATATCTCTAAGTATGATTCTGAAAAACTTACTCTATTAGTAAGTCATAAGGTATTAATTAATTTCCTAAAAAGGCAGTTTCCTCAATAAAACAGATGAAATATACATTCCTTAAAATCTACATGAAACTTAGGTCGAAAACACCAAATCTCAAAAAAGGCACTTATCTTCCAACAACAATGTGTAATTACATTTTGGCCAAGTGCTTGTGTATATGCACATCACAAGTTCAAAAATATACAAACAAGCAGATCCCCAATAAAAGAGCATCTATTTGCTGCCACCACCACCAAAAGGAAGGAGAAAAAAAAAAAAAAAAAAACAGCCTAATTCTTCACCTATTATTGCACTATAGAAGCCAAAAAAGGGTGAATAAACTATTTATAATTTTTTTTTTAATATATTCCAGTATGATTAATTCTTGTTATCGAGTGTTATACATCGATTTCCGAATCCGGAGAACTAAGAGGAAAACAAGTGTCTTCCCCTCCTGTGTTCCACAGAAAATGTGCATAGTTAGCTGCATAATAAGAATTGGTGGGCTCTGCATCAATGGCTTCAAGGTAAGTCTCCTCGGCAGCCCAAAGATCGTTTCTCACAAGCCACAAGAAATTGGCGTATTTGTTCAATGCTTCCGCATCCTTTGGCTCGACTTTTGTAGCTTTCTTGAAGTAGTCTTCTGCTCTGTTTCACCAAATGTAACCACAAGTCAATAAACATGTTCATACTAATACATAAATAGTTAATAAATACTAATAGACTCAATGAATGTAGATTTTTCAAAGTAAAGTGAGGAGGACAAACTCGAACATGTTTTGGTTCATTGATATTCCAGTGATGTTACTTTCAGAAAAGATAGAAACCAATTAGCACCACAAAATCACCTGTCATAATATTCAAGACAATGGGGTAATCCTAGAACAAAACATATCCTATTCTTAGGGACCATCCGAAATTTAAAATCGAGATTCTGTGAATTTTGATTCTGGAAAACTTCTTCAACTGTCATAGAGATCATATATTACATGTTCTTTACTACAAAAAAAACCTCATACTTATAAAGATTTTGAGAGTTTCTAGAATCGAGGTCCTAGAAAAGTTACTAGTTTGCCTAATGTTTGAATCGAGTTTGGCCACACCCAAAACATCTATACAAGTGCAACATTTTACTAATACTCCCAAGTACACACGTCTTATGAACGATGGGCATATTGAAATCGGGCCTGAACTAGAAATTTTCCAAATTATATTAATAATCTAACTGGCTAGAACTATAGAAATATTCGAACTGGACATTTTACTACCAATTCTTGTTCTAAAAAAATGTTCCAAAACAGAGAAAGCAATATCAAAACACCAGTAAAACAACATACCTGTCAAAATCTTGGGCGACCAAGTAAAGAAACTGAGCATAATTTGCTAAAAGAAGTGGATTGTTTGGTTCTTGAGCCAATCCAGTTTGATAAAACAGCTCAGTTTTAAAGTAATCCATATGATCATCAGCTTCAATTCTTGCATCCACTGGTGATATAAATCTCAATCTCGTTTCTTGATCCAAAACATCGTCTCTTGAAGCCTCATCCACAATGGAATTCCACGAAAGCACCTCCTCTTCTTGCCTAGAAACCGATTCTTCACCACCATTTCTCGAATTCCCAATCGAAGATACGCTATTGGGAACAATAGTAAGGTGACAATTTGACTCACTCCCCTCTCCATCAGTACCACTAGCTATCGACTTATATTTCCCACCACCACCACCATTATTTCCACCAACGGAACTCGTTTTTCCGTGCAAAGACGACAACTTTATCGTCTTAACTACCGAAGTATCTTTTCGATTATCGGAAACCACCACTTCCGTGGTGGTGACGTAAGTTTGCAGTGGTGGTGCAGCTATGGAGGCATTGGCCCCCATCGAATAAACACTATAATTAGCTAGAAGTATCATTACATGCACCATTAAAGTTGGAGTATGTGAGAATACTTGTTGAAACAACCATACAAATGACTCGTGCATATCTTTTTGAACTCTAGCTAAGATTCCTTGTAAATCTTCGTAAAATAGAGCTTCCCTCATGTGAAGTGTGTAGCTTTGAAGTTCTTGAAATATGAACACCATTGATGAGAAAGCTTTCTTAACGGCTGATTCTCCAGCTTCTTTGAAGCCCTTGTGCCATTGTTTTTTCCGTTTGATTATTCTAAGGGAAAGTGGGATTTCAACGCTATTTGCTCTCCTCTCAATATTCACCGGAATGATCTCATCTCTCATCGGGAATTTCTCAAATGGGCTGGAATTTTGAGCATCGTCATGGGGAATTCGTTTTTCGATTTCGTCTTGGGAAAGTTGGAATTTAAGTGCCAATTCTTGTATTTGTTTTGAGAACTCTTCGTCTGAAAATGAAGAAAGGCTAGAAGTCGTTAAGGCTCTTCGAAGGGTGGTACGAACAGGGGATCTGGGATTATCGCAAGATCGTGATCTGAGTAAATGCGATGTGTGAGTGTATCGACAGAACAAAGCTCCATCAAAACTGTGTCGTTTTGAAGAAATTGCAGAAGCTAAAGCTTGTGAAGAAGATGGTGAGTGAGGAACTGAAGGTTGTGGTGATAAATGTAAAGAAGAAGTTGTGGGTGCAGCTACTTTCAGCACCATTCTCAAAAGATTGAAGCTTTTTTTCTGAATGAATCAAGATTCGGATCCAATCAAAATCAAAAAGTGACCTCTTTTTTCTTCCTTTAATCTCAAGCTGCAAAAATTAAACAAAGAAACCGACCATCATTAAAATTAATTAAAATAGACAAGACTCCCCAAAACCACTGCTTATAATCATTACATTACAATTTACACCACCCACCCCCCATTGAATTCGGATCAGGAAACGAAAATCTCGATGAAATTGAATTTTAGAAGAATTAAGAATAAAAATTAACTCAGAAAATAATGTAATTCACCTTCAGTACGAGCAAAATCGTACCTTCACTTATTATCGAGGACGAAGAAGAGCTATGTGTATGAGGTATTTCTATACTATTGTAAAAGCATGAATATTTCTTAACATTTTTGTGAAGACTAAAATACCCCTATTTAAATTGTTAAGTGATATTTAATTAAATAATAAATATATAAAATATAAAAGAATAAAAGAAATTGAAGAGGTATATTTAGACATGAAGTCTTGTTATATTTATCTCCTATATAAACTCCTAAAATTTATAAATTCTCTTTTACATGAATTTTTGTAATTTTAATCTTAAGAAAACACTCTTATTTTAAATAGCCCCTAAAAAGATATAAAAATGATTATATTTTAGCATCAATATTTGTTTAACAAAATGTTAATTTAAAGATTTAATACAACATAAGTCATAAACACTCTAAATATAAATATTTAAAATTAAATTCTCTTAAATATCATTATGTTACAAAAAAAAAATTAAAATTGAATCACCATCTTACTATGAAAGAATAAAATTACTTCTAACTTAGCTAATTATGTAATTTTACTTGGACTAGAATATAAAATATGAAGAATATGCAATAATTTCAAGACAAGCATATGTAATTCTTTTCGTGAAAAACGGGTGAAATTCGTGAAAAATGGTGAAATTGAAATAGATAAAATATAATCATTGAAACATGTGAAATCAATGAAAATTTGGTTGAAAATGATAAAAATAATAAAATACTCCTGAAATCGATGAAAATTCGTGAAAAAAAGATGAAACCGATAAAACGACTATAATAGTGAAAAGCAGGTGAAATCGGTGAAAAAATTAATAAAGTCGACGAAAACGTATACATCAATGAAAATTCAGGTGATATTGGTGAAAAGAACATGTGAAATCAGTGGAAAAAATGTGTGAAATAGGTGAAAACGGATAATATAATAAAAACATTTGAATCAATAAAAAAAAGTTTAGCACTCTTATTTTAAATAGCCCCTAAAAAGATATAAAAATGATTATATTTTAGAATCAATATTTATTTAAGAAAATATTAATTTAAAGATTTAGTACAACATAAGTATAACTCTAAATATAAATATTTAAAATGAAATTCTCTTAAATATCATTATGTTACAAAAAAAAAAAATTAAAATTGAATCACCATCTTACTATGAAAGAATAAAATTACTTATAACTTAGCTAATTATGTAATTTTACTTTGGCTAGAATATAAAATATGAAGAATATTCAATAATTTCAAGACAAGCATAATCTCTATGTAATTCTTTTCGTGAAAAACGGGTGAAATTCGTGAAAAATGGTGAAATTGAAATAGATAAAATATAGTCATTGAAACATGTGAAATCAATGAAAATTTGGTTGAAAATGATAAATAATAAAATACCCCTGAAATCGATAAAAATTCATGAAAAAATTCATGAAAAAAAGATGAAACCGATAAAACGACTATAATAGTGAAAAGCAAGTGAAATCGGTGAAAAAATGAATAAAGTCGACGAAAACGTATACATCAATGAAAATTCAGGTGATATTGGTGAAAAGAACATGTGAAATCAGTGGAAAAAATGTGTGAAATAGGTGAAAATGAATAATATGATAAAAACATTTGAATCAAGGAAAAAAAGTTTAGCAGACAAAATAAGGTGAAGTCGGTTGAAAATTAGTTTAAAACGGATAAAACAAGAGGACAAAATTGTAAAAACAATGAAAATAAGTTATAATCGATAAAAATGGATAAAACGGTAAAAAATGAATAAAATCAGTTAAAATGGGTTAAATCGGTGAAAAATGAATTAAACTAATGAATGAAATAGGTATAAACGGATGAATTTACTTTATTTTATGACATAATAAAATTAATTTTACTCTAATTTACAAAAAATATCAAAGAAATTAACTAGACACGTACAACGTACGTGCACTTTCCTAGTATATATAAAAAAGCAAAAAAAGAAAATCTTCGGTACGGTCCAATAAGGTAGAAAGTACGCTGAAAGAATAAAATCGTATAGTATTTTATTTATTTATTACAAATTTCATGGTATTGTAGGATACTTCTTTATTTTTTTATTTTTAAAAAAAAATTTATTTTAGTAGTATACTACAATTTATTTTTAAGGAGCCCGAGTCACGTGGGATATTGATGGGTAGAAAAAGGTTGAGTTGAGTCGGACTCGGCTTAGTCCACGGGGATTAAGTGATTTACTACTTACTCTATTCATTGTCTTTTAATAATTTGGTTGCTTCTATTTGCTATATTAAATTTCTATCTTGTTAAGATTAGAGTATCGTTAGTTTCTGAATTTAATAATCTGGCTGTTTTTATTTGGTGCATTAAGTTTTTATTATACTATTTGGATCTTAATATTAATATTAGAGTATCACTAGTTTCTTAATTTAATAATTTAGTTATTTTTTCTTGGTACATTAAATTTCTATCATACTGTTTGGTTGCTTATATTATAGTATCGATAGTTTCTAAAATTAATAATTTGGTTGGTTGTAATTTGGTACATTCAATTTCTATCGTACTATTTGGTTGTTAATATTAGAGTATCGTTAGTTTCTAAATTTGTGAGATATGTGTCATTATTGAATATTTTACCATATCACATGTGTGATATGTGGATTTAAATGGAGAAATTAGAAAGTTTGTTGAATGTAAAAACTAATCAATGATAGATACATTGGTGATGCGGAATCTTATTGAGTGTAATGAAATTGGCTAAAGAATTATTACGAGTTGGTAACTTCTATGATCGAAGTGAAGTTCAACGTACGTACGTACGTACGTACATACTTGGTCTAATAATTACTTTCAATACGTTTCAGTTATCATCTTGGATTAAGAAACTTGGTCCTATAATTGATGACAAAGTTCAATTTTTTAAAATTATTGATGGAAATGTTATGTACCGGAAATGATTGGCTAATTGTGGTCACATGACGGTAACCTCTCCATTAGTAATAGAAATAATTTTGAAAATTAAAATTTATCTCTAGTTATAAGATCAAGATTAAAATGTATTTAGAGTTACATAATCAAAATATGTTATGCATAGGACGAAAATTAAAATGTGATGAAATTTAGATGATTTAGTGTGTATCTTTGTAGTGTTAATTACATGATTATATTTTATGGATCCTTAAGTTATAACGAGTTTTCCTTTTTGCAAGATTGATTCTTGCTAATTTTGTGATATATCATTGTTTAAAAAAAAAAAAAAAAAAGATATTCGGAACTCTACCCAAACCAAGAAATATAACTGAAAGTAATAAACTTAATTGAAATTGATATTAGGGTAAATACCACTTCTGGTCCCTCTTATCATTAACTTTTTACAGAGTGGTCCCTTTTATGTTTTTTTCCCACTCTAGTCCCTACTATGAATTATTTGTTTCACTTTAGTCCCTACTATGAATTATGTGTTTCACTTTAGTCCTTATCAGGTGGTTCCGATAACACGTGACATGCATATGAACATTTTTAGGGCATTTTCGTCCGTTCACTATTGAGACTATTTGAGATATTGTTTAATTGGTGAGCAATTTTGGTGTTTGAAAAAGATTTTAGGAAAAAACTTTAGTTTGGAACGAAATGTACGATTAAGTTCGATTGAAATGAAAGCCTAGTTTGGAAATTTATATTTTTTTTAAATAATTAGAAAAACGAAAATATCCATGTTAGTTTACTTGAAATGACAAAATTGCCCTCATGAGCATATCACATGTTATCGGAATCGTCTTGGATCACTTGAAAATGACTAATGTGAAACAAATAATTCATAGTAGGGACTAAAGTGAAAAAAAAATATAAGAGGAATCACTCTATAAAAGTTAATGATAAAAGGGACCAAAAGTGATGTTTACCATATTAATCAACTTGTAGATTGGTTGTCGCTACCAGAAGATTAGAACTTAGAACAAGGGCTGAATTCTCAACGAGGATTGGTCCAAACAGATTTTCTGTGAGATGGGGCCCCACTTATATTTACATCAACAACTACTATGTGATAGCCATGTGATCTCATATACTCATGATATCACACCCACTTTCTAGCAAGTAGCAACCGTCCATTCCATTGTTCAATTTTGCAATATCACCATATTTGCATCTACACACCTTATACTTAGTCCAATTGTTACATTGATAATTATTAGTGCAATTATTTTAAATTTACTTTTGAAATTGGGTTCTCCTAAAATTTTAAAATCCCTAATCGCGTGATTTTTTTTTCTCAAGGGATTCGAATAAAATAATATATGCACACCTTGAAATCGCTACCACCATGAAACTATTAACTTTAACATTTCTTGATGATTACATGATATTGTTAACATGAATTATATAAATAAAAAATTATGCATGTACTTATATGTGTGTCTATATTTCATTGAAATTGGATATCTAACAGAAAATCACATCAATTCTATACTCGCTCCATCATTTAATTTGATCAAGATCCATAAAAATAACAAATAGTTGAATGTTAATCCTTCCTAAATTGAGTGTATTCAAGTTTAAATTAGAATTCTCGCACAACCATAAATTTGTAGGATAGCAAATATATGTCGAAAAGATAATAAAAATAAGAGTTCAATATGATGTACCTAGATTATAAGTTAATTAAAGGATTGAAGGATAATATATTAATTAAGGGTGTTCGCGGTGCGGTTTAGTGCAGTTTTACACTCGTCTAAACCCAATTCAATATATATGGGTTTCTAATACTCTAGTTCAAAAAACAAGTCTTGAGATTGCACTTTGCGTTTCATTCAGGTTGGAGCGGGTTTTGCGATTTCAACATTCTCCTCATTAATTCATTTTTGTTTTTTGATAGTCATTATGAATAAAAATCGTAAACTTTCATAAAAATATAATACAAAATAATGCAAAATATCAACTAACCAAATATGATCTTCAATGAATACATAATTTAATGAAAACTAAAACAATGCTGGATACTAGGTTACCAAGTTTTCATTACAAAATAAGCTAAAATATCACTTTAATTTGTAGCTAATTTTAAAATTTCGAAAACTAGTCCTACTTGACATGGAGAATTTCAAGCCTATGTTTAAAAAGATAAATTACTTGAAATAAATACAACAGAAAAGTACCATGATCATTGAACATGATATTGGTGGTTGATGCCCCAATGAAATTTTACTTGATAAAATCCTTTTTTTTCTCTTGTTTCTTTACATTTTGTTCTTTTGCTTAATGTTTTTTAATATTTTATATTCCAGCTTTGTCTCCATTTTTTTTTTTTTGGCACTTGGAGCTGGAGGGTTACGTAAGGTATTAAAGTTCTTTTAGTATAGTTGAGCTTTGAGTTGTGAAATGAGGCTAATTTGTTAAATTATATACTTAAATTATATTTCTCAATTTTATTAATTTTAGGACTAAATAAATAATAAAATACATATAAAATGATAATTTATAATTATATGTAGTGCAGTTCAATGCGATATAAAAAAGTATAAAATAAAATTCGATTACGACTTGCGGGTTTCTTTTTTAAAATGTTCAATATCAACCCATCAAACCTTCAATTCATAAATTACGATCGCTTTGGGTTGAACCAATCGATTGGGACAATATAGACACCCCTAATATTAACTGTTTTAAATATTCTAGATCAAAATTTACCAAAAAATACAAAGCAACCTGTCAAATAAAAATTGCGACAATGTTTCTTGTCTCCACCACAGGCTCACAGCATGATATTGTACCCAAAAAACATTATAGCTCGACATTTACCAATTTTTTTCACAAAATATATATGAAGTATAAAATATAAGCATAAATATCGCAATGACTTTCAATATATTTTTTTTCTTTTGAGCTGAGGAAGATTTTTCAAAATATAGATAATATCAAAGAATGACGAACAAATTAGAATTTGAATAATGTCATGATCATGTTCATGAGGAAAAAACAATCAACCATTTATAATAATTATTAATGGGAGAAAGCAAAACAAAAAAAAGAAGAAAATAAAAACTACATATTCTTACATCAATTAAAACGCCCATGTGAGAAAATTTGGAGAAAGACTTCCATAAAATTACAAAATAGACTAAATAAAATTATCAAATAGAGGAAACTCTACGGTTCAAAATGAATCTCCAAAACTGGCAAGCTGCAATCCAACTTAATGTTGTTTTCGAAGTGATTTGAACTGCTATATGTTATGGTTCCCCATAAGGGCCCATCTTTAAGATAATTACAATTTGTACCACCGAAATCGACGGCCACAAATCTTCATCCCATGTGTTTTGTCAATATAAAAAATTATCACAATTCACTAAATATTCAACGGTATTGGAATTACTATTAGGCCATATTCACGGAGTTAATACTCCCTTCATGTCTAGGGCTGAGCAAACGGGCCGAATCGGATCGAACCGAACCGAAGTTCGGTTATGGCCCGGTTTGGTCCCAAAAAAACATGGACCGAGTATCGGACCGAAATGGTCGGTTCGGTTCGGTACAAATACCGACCGATCCGGTTCGTTTCTGGTTCGGTCCAAATATATACCGAATTTCTATTTTTTTTAAAGAAAATTGAAAAAAAAAAAAGAAAAAAAAAAAGAAAAGAAAATTGGAATCCACTACTCAGACCGCCCGCTTCTTCTTCTTTCTTTCTTCCATTTTCTCCTTTCTTTTTCTTTTCTTCTTCTTTCTTCTTTCTTCTTTCTTTTTCTTTTCTTCTTCTTTCTTCTTTCTTTTCTCACCTAACAGGAACTTTGATCTCCTTCTTTATTTCTTCATTTTCTTCTTTCTTCATTATATGTCTCTTCGATCTCCTTCTTTCTTTCTTCATTAGGGCTTGGGCGGCGGCGGGTGGAGTTAGGAGAAGAAGGGAAACCGAAAATTAGGGCTTGGGCGGCGGGCGGCGGCTGTAGCTTGGGCGGCGGTGGAGCTTGTAGAAGAAGAGGAAATCAGGTTTGGGAATTAGGGTAAGTCACAAGTGGGTATTGGGAACCGTTCGGGTAGCATAATAAGGGAAAAAAAAAATATCCAAGTGGGTTCGGGTCGTTCGGTTCGGTTCGGAAAACCGTCGGTTTTTATCGAAAACCGAATAGATGCTGGTTCGGTTCTCACGCAGGAACCGGTTGGCCGGTTCGGTAAACGGTCCGGACCGAACCGTCGGTTCCGGTTCGGTCCGGTTTGATTTGCTCACCCCTATTCATGTCGCTTTCAAAAAAAATAAATAAATAAAAATACTCCCTTCATGTCTGTCTATCTGATATTTTCAATTGAATTAACAATTCAAAACATTCAATTTAATTTTTCCCACTCGCTTAACAATAACAATGATAATACTATTATCTGCAATAATTGTGACGGCCCGACTCCGCGGGTCCATCGGAAAACGGTCGAAAAATTATTGTTATTTTGAAAAAACGTCAAAAATATCGAATTTTTTTTTTATTGGAACGATGAATTAAAAGGTTTTAAAGCGGAAGCTATTTAAACGAAATAAGAACAATTTAAATTACTAAGTTTTCTTTTTGACGAACAAATAAAATCAATTTTCATAATAGAATTTTAAAGCGAAAACATTTAATCACAACATATCAAAATATTTGAACAAAATCAACCGAGAGAGATAATTAAGTAATTTATGAAAATCTTGAATTTTTGACAAAAATATAAATCAACTTTAACAAATCAAACATTCTAAACAAGGTTTTAATCAAAATTGAAAAAGAGCATAA
Organism: Penstemon barbatus; assembly: GCA_003313485.2. NCBI lineage: Eukaryota > Viridiplantae > Streptophyta > Magnoliopsida > Lamiales > Plantaginaceae > Penstemon > Penstemon barbatus. The sequence goes on along the minus strand of CM064877.1, from coordinate 7,410,670 downwards.
ATCGATCACAAAATATTACTACACTCCCGAATACTAGGGTGGGACCGCAACCGTGATGACCTAACCGCAACCCAACTATTATTTCCAGAACGCCTGAAACTGAAAAGAGTGAAACATAGAACGCATAAGTTGATCGTCCAACTTAGTGAGGCTATGAGTGAATTTGCATGTTGATGTGTGAATGCAGCATATATATAACATAATCATGTTATCAAGCAAATAAACATATATTCAAGACGGAAGAAACACGGAATTCACATAACCAAGAATTGTTGATGCCGTCCTCCACTTACCCTCCATCCTCAGTCTGATATCCATCCAAACTCACCAAGTAAGGAGCGACCTTACTATCAAAAATGCATCGACATGTCTTTGACGGAGTTTGTCCTTACTCCCCAAGTGTTCCTCCCCACTTGGGTTGTAAGAACAGGCCTACGGGTAACCGTGACAATCCTACCGGCCCTTGCCGGCCAGGTTGGCATCGGGTCCATATACCAATCAAAATGGGCCCACACAAAATTGGAAACAAAAGGAAACATATAGTCGGAAACAAACGAAACATAACATATCAAACATATTAACATATTGTCAACATTTAATAACTTATCAAATGAAATTTTGGGTATCATGATAATTTCGAAAAATATATTCGCAACTAATAGAGGTCGGATGTAGCATGTATTTGGATAATCATGTTCAAATGCTAAGTGATTTCATGTGAGAAATGTTGACCTAATAAGTCAACCTATTTGTGACGACATGCAAGAAAAGTTATAATAAAATTCATGCTTTGATTATTAAGAGCCTAAGTGCATGTTTGGACTCGATCTACTAGCACATCGGACAGACATACAAATTAAACACACAGCGCTCACCTTTGTCGCTTAGTATAGCGACTAAAACTCCACAAATGATGCATATCCGAAACCTGAGCAAGTACGTATACGACTTAGAATGTATCTAACAATCTTACTAAAACGTAACTAATGAAATCTTACACAAGGATTTCCTAAACTAACACATCGCACAAAAGTGTTTAAAATTTACGACATCAACTCCACTTAAAAGTTATTATTTTCAGAACTCAAAATACTAATTTCATAAAACAGTGCCAAAACAACAAAATTTTCCTTTTATTTTCCAGATTTACAAAACAACCCCTAAACTTTTATAAACATCCATTTTTCTAAAAAATTTGCAACAAACTTTAAATCAAAAGATTTTTAACTAAACCCATATCGAAAATCAAATAAAAGTATTAAGTATCTTTTTACTTAAAAAATCGAACCTTTAAATTCCCACAAGTTTAAAACTTTTCAAATATACCCTCATAGTTTTGAATACTTAAGAAAATCAACTTTCTTGAAAAATAATTCAAGATCCAAGCATTTCAGTAATATTTAAAAATAATCAAGCATAATATAAAACTGAAATTAACAATAAGTTTTAATAACTTTCCACAAACGAAACAAAAAGTTCTTTAATTATAAACTTTCTTTGAAAAATTTACAAATATTCAATCTAAAAACTAAAATGAATAAACCACTACTTCAAATCAATAAATCAAGATTTTATAAATAAAAGAACCATGTAAAAATTAGCGACAAAACAGCGCATTTGACCCCTTATTTTCAGATTTACAAAAATAACCCCAAAAGTTTCAAAAACTTCTTTTTTTGCAAATAAGCTCGGAGCAACTTTAAAACTAATAATTTTTCACTAAACTCAAACCAAATATCAAACAAAACATGGATTTTCAGTCCCTTTTTACTCCCAATAAAAACCGCAACCCTCAACCCTTCAACTTTTAAAATCTTTCAAAAATATCCCCCAAAGTTTCGAAAATTATGAACAATAACCTTTTTAGAAAAATAAATCAAGATCCAAACATATAAGCAATATTTAAACAAAACCAAAGCAAGTCACATGAAATATTACTTATGAACTCAACAACTTATCACAAGAACAAATTAAACTTCTTCAACATATATTTTAAAGAGAAAAAAGTAATATCACAAAGACTAAAGAACACATGCATAGATGTCTTTTTACCCAAATCAACGAAAGGGGTGAAAATTTCTTCATTTCCAGAACTCCGAAGGTGGTGGTGGCAGCTCCGGTGGCGGCTCCGGTGGTGGTTCATAAAAAGGCCTTCAAATCCTTACTTTTCACCATTTTCCAATGGCTGTCGATTCACTTTGGGAGTTCCAAACGACAATCCGAACGGTCAATATGTAGCCCCATGTGTGTAGGACCTTCAGGAAAAATTTGGGCACGATCCAACGGTGGACGAAGGCGGAATGGTAAAAAAACCGAGGTTGTGCTGAGTATACCCGAAATTTATCTTAGATGTGTTGTCTCTTTTCTCTCTTTTATTTTCTCTCTAATTCTAACTTAACTATGAACTTTAAGGTGTAAAATGAGTGGAGAGAAATCTGAAAATGAGGAGAAAGGTGTTTAAATACACATTGGGAAGATGAGAGATATAATTACTTCCCATAAAACAAGCCAATGCATGTTCATCTTGGATAGATAAATCTCTCTAACCAAGAGGCATGCTTGGCCACTCCTTATGGCAGGCTAGGAGAGCTATAAAGGCTCTCCTATTAGCTGCAATCAAGTATGGGGCGAAATTTGCACTTTGCCCCCTGAAGTTTCGGTAAAGTGCATTTTTGCCCCAGAAATTATTTTTTTTGCACAATAAAGTCCAAATATTTTTCAAAAGAGGTATACTATTATGCTAAAGTATTTTTGTTCTTTTAAAACATTTCAAAGTTAATAAAGATAATTAAATTGTATATTTTAGTTCAAATTAATGTTTAACTTTGAAAATAAAAAGTAGCACATAAATTTGGATTAAAAATCCAATCAAACGGGTTCGAAATTTTGGGGGCGTTACAATAATAATGATAATAAGTTTTGTTAAGTCATATTTATATAACAATATAACAGTATTTTTTTTAAACTAAGTCCTAGTTTAACAATATACACTCAGTTTTTTTACATACAAACATAAATATTTTAATTATTTTTTTTTAAAAAGTGACCAATTAAAATTTTTATACTTATATATATGTATTTAATTTAATTTTTAAAACACATTTTAAATTATATTTTTAAATTAAAAATTAAAAAGATAAATAAATATAGGGTGGCGCTTCCAGGCCTTGCTCCTACCTGCCTGCCTAGATACCTCCGCGGTTGCCCTCATGCCCGCTTGTCCTCCGAAATTTTTTCATCTCCAGCCGATGACTTCCCCTCATACTCGCATGTCTTCTTCGGCTGAGATAGCCTTAGATTTCAGAACATAAAATTTAATTAATACGGAGTAAATAAATAAAGGAAAACTATAGCGATGGAATGATAGTTCGTTAGCGTTTTAGTAAATAGTCGAAATTTTTATTACGTTTTGTAACTAATATTTTTTGACAATTTTAATTTAAAATTTTCAAATAGAGGAATTATGTGGTTCGCAGTTCCGCACATGATGTGATGTGATGTAATTACGAGTTTTGGGTCAAAATGCATTAAAATATAAGGATTGAGAACAATATATAGATTGTTTGCATTTTGTTTAATTATTTCTTAAAAATCTTCACATGAATAGAGCTAAGATTACTTAAATGATGTGTCTAATTCAATACCAAAAACTAGTCTAGGAGGTGAGGATTATCCGAGAGGTAATATTAGTATTGTCATTTAATCCATATGAGACATTTTTAGTCTCAATACTTCACCTTCATATGTGAGAGGGTTGACTGTGTAGATGAAACAAACACAACAAGTGACATATGAAAGTTCAACCTTGTGAATTGTGACATGTGGGTAAAACTTTAATACACGAAGAATGACACTCTCCCGGCAAAAAATAATGACAACATACATCTTTGTTATCTAGACGAAGTGTGTGGCAAGATAATGAAGTCAATCATGCGAACAAGGAGGAGCCATCTCAAAAGGATGTGGCCCACATTAACATGAGGCTTTGATACCATGTTACTTACTCCACACGGATTGGGCCAAGCCCACTTAAATAGTTTGAGTCTAACTCAACTTCAAAAGCTAACTCAAAAAGTGATGATTGTCCAAGACTTTATATATAAGGTGAACTTAGTCTTGTTATTCAATCCACGTGAGATATTTTTAGTCTCAATAATGTTGAATGTCCAATTCATCTAAAAACTCTATATGAGCAGATGAGTCATTTGATATTTATCACTTAACACGTCCGTCATGTGTGGGCGAAATACATTTTTACTCAAGCCTAACACGTGAAATTTAGAGATAGGTAGCAGAGAGTTCGAGTAGTTGCTTATTTTGGCTAGAGCTATGATACCGTATTGAATGACTAACATTGTGAGATGAAGAAATTTAATATTTATCCTTAACACGCTCCCTCACATGTAGGTGGTACGTACACATTTTTACTCAAAGTCTAATATGTGAAATTTAAAAATGGATGGCAGACAGATTCGAACAAAGAACTTTGTTTTGACCTGAGCATCGATTGCATATTTGATGGTCAGCTCATCTAAAAACTTAAGTTGTTAGAGAGAAGAGACTTTTAATATTTATACTTAACATTATTTTAACCAAAATCTAACATATGAGGATCTCGGGAAAAGCTTATATAATTTCATAGGTGGATGTAATTATCAGTTTATATTAATTGCATAATACTCATTATATACTATCATATACGCATGCACAGCTATTTCTATTTGATTTTGACATATACTACTGTTTTTTTTTTTTGCTGACCGTTACTCATAACAATTTCTTTTTTTTTTTTTTTTTTTTTTTGATAACCCAGGTGTACAAGCTTACACTTGACTAATCCTGGACCCTCAGAACCCTTGCCCTAGAACCCTGAAGGATGTAATAAAAATTCTCCTCACGTATTTAATATTATTAAGAAAAATATTACATTTGTCATCAACTTACAATTAGCCCCTTATCCCTGAAAAGTTTCAATTTTGCCTTTAGGGGGTCATTTGTAATATCTTTAAAAAAAAATGGATGATAATTGAAATATATATCTCATTAATAATAAAAGTGATAATTATAACTTTCACTAAGAGTGAGAAAATCGTATAATAGCCATAATTTTTTAAAAAAAATTAAAAGGTCTATTTTTATATATTTATTAACAATTTAATTTTTATATTAATAAATGAAATAAATTTATCTACACATTTGATTAAATAAATTATTTTTTATATTATATAAAAAATTATTAAGATTTACTATTATAAACATAAAACGAAAATTAAAAAACTAGATGTAAATTTTATATTTTTTCTTGTTATGATTAAAAATATTAACTTTATTAGTACAGTATAAAAATAATTTATTTAATTAAATGTATAATAATTTTTATATTAATATATTATTATTATTAAAATTTAATTTAATTTAATATTATTATAATTTTTTTTATTAATTATGTAAATAATTTTTAATATCAATTCAAACTTATGTACAATTATACAACCTTATCAATTTTTTTGGTTGTAAATATATAATTAACCATTTCATAATTAATGAGATTGTACTATTAGTAACCAAGTAAATTTTTTTAAGATATTACAAACATTACAAATAAATCCAGGAGCAAAGTTGAAATATTACAATGGAAAGGTGTTAATTTTAAGATGGTCACAAACCTTTGGAGGATTTTCATGATACTTATAATGTGAGAGGATTTTTTAATTAAATCTTACATCAAGGGTATTCGTAATTTACCCAATATTTTTTTATATCATAGTTTGTAGTTTAAATCCATGTATTAAATCAACTAGTGTAGTATCTAAGTAACCTTAATATCCAGGGGCCGACCATTTGACACTTTAGACCCACTATTAATTTAAAAAATCGGTTGAGACGATAATTTATAATAAGAACCTTTTGAATATATATATATATATTCCACTTGAGTGAACAAACAATATAATCTTAGTTGAAATTAATAACGTAGGTAGGTAGCAAAAAGACAATGCATGACAAGGCTGTCTAGTAGAGGAGGGGCCAATAAAATTGACTCATTTGAGTTAGGATACGACAGAGAAATCACCTTCGAAAGGAGAGATTATTTAGTACAACCGTTGCACCACGTCATCAAGTACACGTGGTGTAGCCCACCAATACACTTGGGACATGTTGATTAATAATCTACATCACCCATGTTCTGTCAATGTGAACACAATTTTCTAAATTCCTATTTTTTTGGAACATGGCTAGAATATGGGGTGATGTGGATTATCAATCCACATATCCCAAGTGTATTGGTAGGCTGTACCACGTGTACTGACTAATTGGAGTTACGATACAAGAGAGAAATCACCTTCGAAAGAAGCTGCATGCAATTAACACCGTCGACTTTGAAAGAAGCATCTATCGGGGGGTGAATTAATTCAACTTGCATATTCAACTAGCATATATATGCATACATTATTCACGACTAATCAAATTATGTGTACGTGTGCGGCTAATATATTTTCTGCCACCATCTGCACACAACTGTAATTTATGTCTACTGTAAAACTTATAATTAACATGCAGGAATTGTTTTTTACTACGTACGCGGTAGGTATGCCCTTATTTGATTAAATAAATATATATATGGGCGAGTCGACCATGCAATTGCATACCATACTCTCTCTTTCTTAATTTTCACGTGATTCTTGTGCTTAAATGTGCCCCAACCACATCACATCACATCACATCACATCACAGGTTGTCATGACAAATTTAGGCAGGCAGACCGATACGCATAACATATTTTTTTCGTTTGCTCTTCTCCCTCCAACAGTAGTTAATTCGAATGTTCCATAGATGTTCGCTCTAAAACGTTATGGTGAGAATCATGCAATTATAGATAGGCATGCATCAAATTGAAGTGTATTTTGGCTTTTGCAGTTTAAAAGTATTTATTATATTATATACGTGTATTCAAGAGTATTTATTTAGACATTTGTGCAAACTAGCTACTCTATTATTTAAATTAACATAGCATGTATGTGTATTGATGCAATTTTTAGAATTAACATAATATTGTATTAAAAAATGTTTATTAATCTGGATATGTGAGAGCTGACGAATTTCAATTAAAATCCGACCCGATTTATTAGAATTTTAATTCGATTAAAGATTTAATGGATCTGATCCAATCATAAGATTCGTAATCCGAAATATGTGCAACAAATATGGGTCTAGGTCTATTAGAGATCCGTATCCGACAATAAATAAAAAATTATATATAAATATACAATAAGTAACATTAATAATATTTTACCATTAGTTTAAGGCGATAGTAGTTAATAAGTCATTTAATATTTTATTTGTGTGCATATTTTCATCTAAACACATAAATAACAGTTAAAAATATTTGAACATGTGTACTAAATTAAATAAAATCGTAAAGTTAACGAACTTATTTTAGGAAAAAATACTGGTATAGATTTTGAAACTGAATATTTTATTGGATCCGACCAAAATCTATTGGACTCGAGCTTAGGGAATCGATTAATACCCGACACGAATTCAATTCAACTAAGTGAAACTGGATCAGACCCGAATCTAACCAATTGACAACCATTGAGCTAGATGTAATATAGATGTTGAAGTTTTAATTTGTAACCAAAAGTTGGTACGATAGTGTTATTTATGAGCATAAGTAAAATACTATTATACTACTATACAAGCATTGAAAATTGGTTCAAGCCTCTAGTAAAAAATTAAAGTGAGTTATAGTAATACACAGTCTATATATATTTATATACTTAATTTGGTACATATTAAGACAAGAATTAACGAAATAAATAACATCTTGGATTTAGTATTTTAGCGTAGGGAAATTGTACCACCCAATATTTAATAACAGCTGCTGTCTTATGATGAGATGAACATGTTACATTAAATGAGCTGCACTTTTTGGGGGTTAAAGTGAAATTGCATTAAAGGGAATAAAGTGGTTCAATTACAATACATCAGCCCAATATCAATATGAAGAACCGGGGCTATTTATGTTTATGTGGTCTATTCTTCTTCTTGGGCTCAAGATCATCTGTACCACTTTTGGTGTATCACTTAAGTGTATCACCACTAATTGATTGACACATGCATATGTGAGAATTATTATAATTGTTATATGTGCAAGTATCAATTAATTAATGGTGATACACTTAAGTGGTACACCAAAAATGGTACAGAGGATCTACACCCTTCTTCTTGAACTTTTACCGGCCAGACTCGGCTTTTGAAAATCCTGGTGCGCCTTTGAAGAACCTAAATATACACATTAGGGAGACTCTCCAGATAGTTTCAGGTTGTCCGACCTTTTCTAAGGTCTCACTCTCCAGCTGCCACGTGTTCAAAAAATGACCTGCAACCTAATAATAAATTTGGGAATTTGTGTTTTTAATGTCTGAAATACCCTTCTTCCACATATTAAATTACCCACCTACCATAAACCATATACCTTAGGGAAATTTACCTAGACACCCCCTGTGTTTAGGCCTAATTACAGGAACTTACCCTCTTGTTTGAAATATTACCAAGACACCCCCTCTGGCAAAACAGTATTACAAGATGACCCCTTACGGCGTCAATTTTTAACGGCAGAGGATGGCGTCATCAATTTATTTTAATGTTTTTCCAATTTTGCCCCCAAGGGGTGTATTTGTAATATATTTTGTGTTATAGGGGGTATCTTTGTAACTGTGTAATAAATATTATAAATAAATTTATTAAATTTATTAAATTTTAAAATTATAACAAACCAATTTAAAATTTAATAAATTTATTTACAATAACACAATTTGATAAATAAAGCTTTAATAACTTTACAATAACACTTTTTCATTCAAAAATCAAACAAACCAAATTAAAATTTATTAAATTTATTTACAATAACACAATTATTTAATAACATATATTTTCAATAACAAAATTCGATAAATAAAATTTCAATAACACATATTTCCTTAAAAAATAATATAAACCTATTTAGAATTTAATAAATTTATTTACAATAACTCAATCTGGTAAATAAAGTTTTAATAACATTTATTTTCATTTTAAAATCAAACAAACCAAATTAAAATTTATTAAATTTATTTACTATAACACAATTATGTAATAACATATATTTTCTTACAAAAAAAAAAAAACCCCTTTTAAAATTTAATAATTTATTTACTATAACATAATTGGTAAATAAAGTTTCACTTTAATAAAAAAATATTTTTCTTACAAAAATAAAATAAACCCATTTAAAATTTAATAAATTTATCTACAATAACACAATTCGAATTTTTGAAATCCAGAGAACTTTTCGGGATTTAGGGCTTGGTGATTTTGTTACGGGATTATTGCATTTTTGGTGCCACAACTTAACTTAAGCTCACTAGCATTTTTACCCCATATCAAAATTAGCCCGAAATCGCCCATGTGCGGACCATGTGACGTGTAAATTGTGAATTTTGACCAAATCAAAGTGGAAGTTTGAGTTTTTCTATAAATGTAGGGACATATTATAAAGGTGAAAAAATACAAGGGTCAATTTGCGAATTGGGATAGAGGGGCTGATTTTGCGAAGATGCCAAACTGCCATTGACGTGAGCTTGGCAAATGAGAAAGCTTCAATTCAGCACCAAATTGGACAAGGTTGGTACCAAAATGACCGCCACACCGAGGGGAGTCTACGGCTGAAAGGGGAGGCGGTGGGTCAAGCTCCACTGCCCGCGGCGGCGTAAAATCGAAAAAAGTACCAAAATCGTAGATCTGAAAATAGAGTGACGGGATGGACTTTGAACTGATAATTTATGCTTGGGATTTGTAGAGGACGTGAAGACGAGTCTATAGCCATCAAATAGAGCTCGAACCGTGTCCGGAGTCGCCGGAAAAGTGAAAAAAACTGGTGTTGGAGATTGTAGCGGCGGCGGCCATGGATCTTTTTTTTTTTTTTTTTTTTTTGTAAATATTAAAAACAACCAAGGGCATTTTGGACATTTTACGTGTTCCGTTAAAGTTGACTAACGGCCGTTAAGTCAAGGGGGTATTTTTGTAATATTTCAAACAGGAGAGTAATTTCTTGTAATTAGGCCTAAACCGAGGGGGTGTCTATGTAAATTTCCCTATACCTTATTCTATCTTTCTCCCGTGTACATCTTTCTTCTTTCCAAATTCATAGTTGAGTGAGAATTGAAAAGTGATTATAAGGTACTGATTATATCTTTATCGTATGACCAAATCTGATCCGAAAACCATAAACCTTTCTTTTATGTTTCGTAATTTATATATAGGTTTATAAGTTACTGATTATTACAATATATGGTTATTTTTTTATATTCATACTAGCTATTTCGTATTTTTCAAATTTTAGACTTAAAAATTAAAACTAACAATATTTACACTAATTACGTTATTAAATTTTAAAATTTATTAAATCTTATAAAGTCTTTAATTTTTCAGCAAAATTGAAAGTTTGAGGGAGATTTTGACCAGGGACAGAGCCTGGGGGCTGAATGTGTAAATATATCATTTTCCGCAACACAACTTCGTACAGTAGTGAAGGAATGAAATACACATATAAAACCAATTTTTAATTCCGCTAAATTAACTCAAATCACACCAAATTAAATCAACCACCGACAAATTCGAGCACATAAGAATTGAAATTAACAACGATTAAAGTATATATATATATAAACAAACAAAAAAATAAAAGAACTGGGCTTTCATTCTCGTCTCCAAAGTGGAGTGTCGCCCCTCTGGTGCGACAAAGACGGCCAGTGAGAGAGTCGTTGTGGTCGCGATCGGAACGACGTCTGTTCCTACCAAAACGGCATCGCCATGTCTCCACTAAAATAGCTAACATATTGTTTTGGTGAAGAAGACGGTCAATTGGTGGTGGTGGTCAGAGCCGACTTTGGCCCTAGGCAATTTAGGCAATTGCCTAGGGCCTCAAGCTCCTAGGGGCCCCCAAGTTATTAAATTATACCGTACACATTACTTATTGGGTAATTATAGTATTTCAACTAAGCCAAATCAAAATTAAGAATTGCAAAATGTCATGGGTCACAACCCTTACTACTAATATGTCGAATAATAGTAATAATTATACAGTACATAAATAAAGAAATTTTTAAATTAAATCGGATATGGCTGAACCCATATAATCATAAAACAAGTAAAATATACTTGTGATTGATTGAGTGTTATACAGTTTCAACAGATATGACGATTAAGGTTATTGCACAGTGATTATGGAAACATCTAAATTTTAGGAGAATAAAAGTCTTATAGTGCAAAACTACCCTCGAAAAGAAATTAAAAAAATATGTAATTAACTTCTCATATTGTCATAATGTCATTAATAAGAAAGGGTAAAAATATCAAAAGGGAATTTAAGTCTCTCTTGAAATTCTAAAACGACATGTATTTTGAAATATATATTATTTTTACTAAAACGACATATATTTTGAAATAGAGGGAGTACGTTTATACAAAAATCCAAATGTCAAGGTTTAACAACTACTTTTCCTTTGCACAAATATTATTTTCTCCATGAGATATTATGCGCTTATTTTCTTTCTCTCATTCTATAAGACTACAATAATTATTCATCAAACTAACAAAGACAGAGTATTTATGATCATGTCTGTCATAAGAAAGATTAAGTGTGTACACCCTTTTTAGCAATAGGAAAAAATATGTTAGAAGAACTAGACTATATATATATAATTAATACTTTTGTATCTAGCTAAGTTAAAGCAAGAAAAATAAAGTTACAAGAAAGTTTTTTCTACGATATATATAGGGCCCTGATTTTGGGTTTTGCCTAGGGCCCCAAGAAGCATTGGGCCGGCCCTGGTGGTGGTGGAGGGTGAGGAAAGTGGTTGCCGTGAAGGTGGCTGTGGTGGGAGGAGTTTTGGTGAAAAATATGGTCAATTTTTTTTTTGGAAAAATTCACATAGGAATTGTGAATGAAGATGTGATAAATAACTATTTTTGGGAGTCAAATAATTTTATTTATTAAAGGCAATACTGTTATTTCAATTAAAGATCTCAAGTTAACAACACTACACAACCGAGTAACAATGATCGGTTGTGTTGGTCATGTCAAAAAAATGAAATATACTAAAAAATTCAATCCGAAGAGCTTTTATTGCCTACCTTATGAAAGATTTTTTTGCCAACCTTGTGGGAACAATCCCTACACAATATATACACCTTTTTCGCCATTTCCATACATGATACACTCTCTTTACACCTTCTTCTTTTTCTTTTTTGAAATAATATAACTTAGAAATTAATCTAATTAATTTTTTTAGTTGGAAGCATTCCATTTCCTTTTTGGCTCTAAAAATAAGAGAGCTTGATATATGATAACAAGCTTGTGAGTTTGGATTTTACTCAACTATTCTAGAATGTCAAATCTTTTTTTCTACAAGTAACATTAGATACTTTTATTTTTCTAACGATTTAACATTAATAATAGGACTTTTCTTTCTTTGTATTTTGTCCCATAATCTAAAAGGATAAAATTTTCACTAATGAGTTGTACTAAAAATTTGTAATACGAATAAACACAATGTCAGAAAAAAATTATTACATTATTTGGTGTTGGTTATTTTTTTCTTTATCAAATTAATTTTTTTTCTGTAAATGTAACTATGTATTCAAGAAAATATAATTCAACACACTAGATATCTACGTTACTTTAATTAATTATACTTTCAACATGTTATCTATTCGGTATTTAGAAGATATGGTTTTCTCCTAGACCAAATTTACACAAGAAGATCAAAATTTAATTAATTCATTCATTCTACTGAATTTAATTCCCTCCAAATTATTATGGGTCAAACGGCGTCATCCTCCTGTCCTGTGTTTCGTTTACCCAGCTCCAATCCTTTCTCGGACACGTGTGTAGCCCACATCCATTCCCAGAAAAAATATCGCTCCCCCTCTCTTCAGTTCAGTAGCTAAAACAACACAGAAAATGAAATGAACAACTCCAAAATCAAATTGAAATTTTCTCTATCCATAAATCTCTTCTCTCCTCAAACCCCTAACCATCACGCACTCACTCGCCGCCGTTGTGCTGAAGAAAGGAAGTCTTCCTTCCTTCTTTTCTTCAGCTCTTAAGCTATGAACGCTAGAGCTTTAGTAATTTCTTTCTGCTCAGCTCCGAAAAATCACCATATTTCGCCCAAAAGCGCTTTCAACCTTCATCGTCGATTAAAATTCCAAGTATGCCCTTGTGGAAGTAACGATCTTCATCCTGGAAACCCTAGGATTGTTTTGATTAGGCGGATTAGGAGTGGAAAAGTGTGGGCGGATGTAAAATCGGATCGTTATGAGATTACGGAATCGCCGCCGGAGACTGTGAAATTAAACGAAGTATTGTTTACGGATGATGACGTCAGCAGAGACGTGGGGGAGGTGGCTTGGTGGGAACAGTTTCCCAAGCGTTGGGTGATTGTAATATTGTGCTTCTCGGCTTTCCTACTTTGCAATATGGATAGAGTAAGAAGCTAATTTTCCTTTCTCTGCTGTATTTTGAGCTTTCATTCTGCCAATCATAATTAGATTATTCGTTGAACATGGAGTAATTTGGTTGCTTCCTGTGTATATGTAACATAAATGCTAAATGACATAGTTTTAGAAGCTTATGTGAGTCAGAGAGTCCATTGTCGGAACGAGTGTTTATATTTCGTCACACACTCAGTTTATAGTAATGTGGGTAATGTCAAAGGAATCGACTGACTGCAGTTGTTTTTTGCAATATGGAAATGGTTAAATTTGAACTTCATATTGCTGTTTCCCTTTCGAAACAGCCTCCTATTAACATCATCTTGCAACAGAAAAAAGGAAGCTGTTTAACAATGTTAAAAAATTAGGTATGCAGCGTTGGCCTTAGAAAGACTATTTCCTTGAAAAACAATTTTTAAGCAGTGTTATTTGATAAAAAAAAATCAGAGGGGAAGAGGAAATTCAATAACATGCTCAACATTTCCCTATGTAAGTTAAGATGGGTGAGTATGGCAACTTGTTACATGAGGAAATATGAGATCACTTCTTGCATATATTGAACTTAGATTTGGCTAATCCAAGTATCATGAAATTTTATGAGGACCAGGTCAATTTGTAATTCTGGAAGGTCCTCCTTGCTCCTATGATTTACTATCACATATCATACTAATATAATTAGATTTTTCCTTCCATGAGTCTTTTTATCAGTATTTTATTGGTTGAAGGATATTATAAATATATATGTTCAGTTGCAGTGTGTTTCTTTTGATTTCTCCACCTAAAAAGAGGAATTAGGGAAAGATAAGAAAGGAAATATTAGAAAAAAGATACCAAGCATTTAGCTTGTGGATGTTCCTGTCATCAATATTATGTTTGCTTTATAGTGAAGTAATTTGTTTGAAGTTCTCATAAATTGCTGAAATAATGTGATGGACGGGCGGGTATTTTATCTTATTACAAGTACAGATCTCAAAATGTCGTACATATAAACATTTAGCATGGGTTGGGGGCCCATGGATAGACTTGGGCCTTCACGAACTCTACCATTTATATTGATCTACATGTTGTTCGCTTAACAATTGGTGATAGGTAATATTGAACCTATTTCTGCAAAAAAAAAAAAAAAAATGTACTTGGGGAAATTTAAGCATATTTAGTTCTGCAGGTAAACATGAGCATTGCTATACTTCCGATGGCATCAGAGTTTCATTGGAGTCCAACAACTGTTGGTTTAATACAGTCTTCTTTCTTCTGGGGCTACCTTCTGACTCAGGTAATGATATAAACCTTCTTTATCCATGACCATTTTTTTTATATAAAAATTGGCATTGTAGGAGAGTCCTGAATGCTTTGCCTTTTTTTGTAATGACCAACAAATATATTTTCATTACTCTGAAGAACAATGCTCGGATGTTCATAACCTACCTGGCAGCCAAATCCTTATCTTCATCTTGAGATTGTGCAGTTTGTTTTTGATAATTTAATTGATGGCATGAAGCTTAGATCGCAGGAGGTATATGGGCAGACACTGTTGGTGGGAAGTTTGTCTTAGGATTTGGTGTGGTTTGGTGGTCAGTAGCAACAATACTCACACCTGTTGCAGCAAAACTCGGTTTGCCTTACTTACTCGTGGTTCGTGCTTTCATGGGTGTTGGTGAGGTCAGTAATCTCGCAAGCTGAATCGATATTTCTCCTTCATCTGATTTTCTCTATAGGACATATTAATCATGAGCACATGTTCTTGGATTATAATGTGTTGTCGTTGATAAAGTTGTAATAGAGTGTCCCAATTTCAAAGTTCAAATCAAGAATGTTATTCTTAAATACGATTTGGTTCAGTTTTTTGTGGGATAAGTTAAATCACTATCTTACAGGGTGTTGCTATGCCTGCGATGAATAACATATTGTCAAAATGGGTTCCAGTATCAGAGAGAAGTAGATCGTTGGCGTTGGTTTACAGTGGGATGTATCTTGGATCTGTGACTGGTCTGGCATTTTCACCAATGCTGATCCATAAGTTTGGCTGGCCTTCTGTATTTTATTCATTTGGTTCTCTAGGCACAGTTTGGTTGGCTCTATGGATTAACAAGGTGAATTCTTAAATCATACTATGAGCTTTGACATTAGAAACATTGGACCTTACTTATAGATTGTATATTCTTGTCCCTTAAACTCATATCATCCAGTGTCTGCATAAGAGACTTTTGTGATGACTGAAAGTACATATTGTAGGCACATAGTTCACCTCTTGAGGATCCTAAACTGCTTCCTGGAGAAAAGAAGATGATTCTTGGTGATTGCAAATCGAAAGAACCAGTTAAATCTATACCATGGAAATTATTATTGTCAAAACCTCCTGTGTGGGCCCTGATAGTGTGTCATTTCTGTCATAATTGGGGAACATTTATCATTCTTACTTGGATGCCAACTTATTATCACCAGGTATATTATCATTGTTCTGTTTTATGCAAGTCAAGATCTTTCAGTACTTTTAACACCTCACCTTACTGGTAACTACCTGGCATACTTGAAGAGAATGTGCGATTACGGTTCACTTTATAAAGACAAATTACACATAAATATCAACCTCATGAAAATACAGAGTCCCAAAGAAATTTGTATAATGCTAATCTAAGCTCGCTGAAAAGCTAGTCTGAAACTGGTTCTTAAACATTTCCTGGGTATGTAGTTATCTCTTGAGATGGAACCAGTTGATTTGTGCATTTCCTTCACCGTCGATCCATCTACCCTGTGGTTTGCTAGCATATATGAAAAGACCAGGTTAAATCTGCTACAACACTAATTCACGACCCATGGCCTCTGCCATCTCACCATTTAATATTCGAACTGTGAGTGCAATTGTTCCAGTTTGGGGGAAATGATAATATCAAGTTATATTGCCATTATTTACTTGGAAGAATATATTTCTGTGCTGGTGTTGGGGGGTTAGGAGGATGGAAAACCTCTTTTCCATCTCTCTTGTAAGCCCTGCCCATTTGACATGGGAGCCGTATTGGAGCCGTATTAACATCTGCAATCTTAATTCTCTCCGTTAAATCATGGAGACATACATTAAATAATACTATGCAATGATCTGATTATACTGTGGGGGATTTGCCATTGTGGGATGGGAGGAAAAGGCCATGAGCAGCTTCTTCTGTAACAGCAAAAACAAATAGTTGGCTAGATGAGAGAGTAATTCTAAGATGTAGTGATGAGTAATCCTTTCAATGAACGAATGAGGTTTCCAGGCGTTGTTTACAAAGAATGGGGCCCACTTAAGTTTTGACCTCCAAACAAAGTGAAATTAATTTGTTGGATTAGTCCTTCAAGCTTCAAAGATATTGCAATTCAAGTGGGACCTTAAAGTTCAATTTTAACGGTGGTTTATATGACTTTTAGTGAGACTACACATTTTGACTTGCTAAGATGATTTCTTTGGTTATGTTAAACAAATTGCTAATGTTTCTTCTTTATTTTACCTATTTGAATTGGTATTTTTTAAAATTTCCTAAATTAACTGACTGGAGATTTTTCTGTTATCGATTCTGCTGCAGGTGCTGAAGTTCAATCTTACTGAATCCGGACTTTTCGCTGTCTTTCCATGGCTTACGATGGCCTTTTGTGCAAATTTTGGGGGCTGGATTGCAGATACCCTTGTTAGCAAAGGTGTATCTGTCACCAAGGTTAGAAAGGTATGCACAAAATTAACTTTGTATCGACTAAATATATACATTTTCATATCACATTTGTGAGTCTTGTGTTATGTAGTGGTCTCAGTTGCGTGAGATTTTGATTTCCTTTGCAGATCATGCAGACAATTGGGTTTCTAGGTCCTGCTTTCTTTTTAACTCAGTTGAGCCATGTGGATTCTCCTGCAATGGCAGTTTTATGTATGGCATGCAGTCAGGTCTGTTACTTTTGCATGGAAACAATAACGCTATCCTGTACTAAGCCCCAAGTGAATTAATTCTTTTTTTGGCAAGTACAATGTATTATCTCTATATGCTGATAAAGGATTCCTTTCTGGTTTGGAGCTTTCTCATTGTAGATTAGTTTATATGATATCCTCTTCATTATAATATGCGAATGATTAAAAAGATGACGGGGAAAGCTTTTTAAATTTGAAGAGAAGTTCTATCCTTGTTGTCGATTCTATTTATTGCCTCTGTGGTTTTATTAGTTCTTATTTCTAATAATTTTATTTGAGATCATTTTGTACAGGGAACTGATGCCTTTTCTCAGTCAGGGTTATATTCAAATCATCAAGATATTGCTCCTCGATATTCAGTAAGCATTTTACCTTAATCTGCCCATCCCTGTCAATGCCTACTTAATGTATTTGTAGAGGCGTTACTAGGGTTATTATAATCATTCCGTAGTTAACCACTAATGTTAAAATCGCAGTGGCCATGTCCAACATTTACTGCTGTTTATGTTTCTTTTTTCATTTGAAAATTTTCAGGGTGTATTACTCGGTCTATCTAATACTGCTGGAGTGCTGGCTGGTGTTCTGGGTACTGCTGCAACTGGTTATATCTTGCAACACGGTATGTCCTCTCTTAAAGTGCTTATATTGTACTAATTAATTATGAAATTTCATCATAAATGCAAACAATGATGTCCGTGTTCTCTAAGTCAGTTTTTATATGTTCGGGATCAATATGATTGATATTTACTTGATTCACCAACCGAATCACGTCCTTTTCATATTTAAGCCTCCTAGATAAACTTAAACTATAATTCATCTACTCATATTCTACTTGCCACCAGCCCATATCCAACATGTGAACTAAGTTACATTCATTATATTCATTAGTCTGTTCCAAATGGTGTTTCCTTATTTTGATTTGAGGCCATTTTGTTTGAATATGATTTGTTTTCAGGGTCATGGGATAACGTGTTTGAGGTATCGGTTGGACTATATTTAGTTGGCACAGTGGTCTGGAATCTCTTCGCGAGTGGTGAGAAAATATTGGATTGATATCTTTCTCATATAAGAAGAACGAGGGCATGGAGGAGCAGGAGCAAGAGTCTCGAAAATTGGCCAAATTCGATGTTGTAAATCCGATTGAAGGTTTTCCTTCTGATATGGCGGTACAGAGACCCGAAAGCTTAACACTCTTTTGAATTCAAGTTGATATTTCCAGGAGAATACTGAGCCTACACATTGCAGCGAGAATATGCGCCATGTAGAGGTACACAGCTCTTATGTACATAATAATAAACATATAATACATGTATATTAACCAATTTTGAATCTCTGCTAGGACATCAGCAAATATTCATTTGTATTCATATGCCACGTAACAACATATTAATGACGTATTAATGAGTGATTCACATAACTCCTTTATTTTTTTGAAAATTGTTAAGTCTTTAAAATTAATTTATATAATTCGTTTATTATTCTTGTACATTAAAGTAAATAATGACCGGAATTGAAAATTTATAATTCTGAAAAAATATAGTTTGTTGATCTTAAGGGGGATCTGTCCTTTTGATTAATGGTCAACTTAATATTGAAGGATGAATCACATTTATTTTTTCCACAGTGCACGATGTTGAAGAATGGAAACCAAATTATAATAATTTCAAAACCCTATATTTCATAGAAGTAACTATCATTAAGTCTTTTGAGTAGTACTCTGATTTTTAATATTTGTTGGCGTTTGTGTCGAAAGAAAGAAAGTGGTAAAATTTTATTTTTGCACTTACAAAGTGGTTGCGTTTTAAAATTGATCATTTAGGTACTTCGACAATAATCATCATTTATTGTGTCATCATCGTCAATTCAGTTCTTATTCTTGGAAAATTTTAATTATCATAAAAAATCATCAATTTATGTCTTATTTCACAGGGAAATTAAATTTTCTTTTGTCAATAATCACCCGTTTATGTCTAATTTAATCAAAAATTTTAATTTTAGTCAAAAATATCATTTATCGAGTGACACTTAAAAATTACGAATTTCATATTCCGACTCCACAATTTGTAAGATCAAGTCATGTGATACGTCAAATATGACATAAATCGATGTTTTTTGTCGATAATTAAAAAAAATCGATGATAAGGACTGAAATTAATGATTTGACACAATAAAGGATGGAGCTTGTCGAGGTATCACAATAAATGGTCAATTTTGAAATGCAGACACTTTAGAGGGCTAAAAATAAAATTTTGCGGGAAAAAAGTTAAAAGTCAATTTAGGCACACCTTATAAATAGGGCTGTCAATGGGTCGGACTCGGACCGGATCAGGGCAGATCCGGATCCGAGTCCGATTTCCATTTTTACTATCCGGATCCGGATCCGAATCCGCTCGGATCTGGAATATTAGCAACCGGATCCGAATCCGACGGATATCTCGGATCCGGATAAATTATCCGGATCCATTTAGCAAGCTAATTTTTTTTTATTTTTTTTTTTCCGTTTTCCTCCAAATCACTTGCAGATTCCACCATCATGAATTAAAAATGTAATATTTTACTTACTTCATCAAAACTATTGCCAAAAATTGTAGAAGATGGAATATGATGAACAAATATAAACGATAAAAATTAGAACAAAAGAATAAACAAAAAATATAAGTAAAAAAGATATAAACTGGAATAAAGAAGAAGAAAACTCAATATTGAGAAATGGAAGAGAAGATAAAAATTGAAGGATGAATGGTTATGGTTTGATTTTTCTTATTAAATAGTATAAATTAATATGTTGTAGACCCAATTAGTTATCTGGTCAGTCTACCAACATCTCTCATGCATTTTTTTTAAAAATTATTTTTAATATAGTAAAAGATTTTAGTGGAACATAGATAGTTTTATTTTTATTTTTATTTAAATACATAATATATAAACAACATATAGTAATATATATCGGATACGGATATGTAACGGATCGGATCAGCCTATATCCATATTCGCTCCATATAATTCGGATTACGGATCTTCTTAATCGGATCAGGTCCGTCGGATCACTAATCGGACAATTATCCTAATAAATCGGACCGGATTCGGATCGGATCCGGATTGAAATCCGCCCCATTGACAGCCCTACTTATAAAATACGTAAATGTTTGGTGCATATGCATATATCTGCACTCTTTCTATGAGGTTAACCAGTCCCATGATTTATTGTATTGTATCATAATTTTGCTGCTGAATAACTTGAATGTAAAATTTTTAGTCTTCAAGTAACCCATCAATTCATGAACATTCAGTAGAAAAATGCGTTTCATGACCACATAGAATAGAAGACAGGAAAAGACAAACCTGAATTTTATTAAAATTTGGAGCAACATATAATGAAATGAACAGAAAAACCAAATACATGGATGGATAAATCACAATTCTTCTGCAGGATACAGGTTAGACAGCACTCTTCCGCTGATCCCCCACACATATAACAACTTTACATGAAAAGAAAAGTATTGTATCTTGAATTTTTCATAAAACATACATACAGTATACACAGTATATGCATACAAATATAATAAACACCAAACAAATTAGAAGTAACTATTAATGTGTAAAATCACACCACTTGAATAGACCAATTTACCCTCAACAATCCTCCACTGCCCTCCCATATTTGAAAAACTCTATGCACCCATCGCGGCCTTTGGTGGCGCAACCAACTCACGCGGCTTCAAATAAACCTTCAGCCCATTTTTCATGAATAAAGTCAAAGACATCTTCTGCTCAACCCGATGACCCGGAACCAACAACAACCGATAGCGAAGAAGCACTGCTGACGCCACCGATTTCATCTGCAAGTAAGCCAGATCCTTACCCAAACAAGTCCTAGGCCCACCATTAAACGCCACGAACCTGTACCCATCCTTAGGCGGCTCAAACCGGTCCCCACCAATCGAAAGCCATCTCTCTGGTTTAAACTCTCCACAATCCTCACCCCAAATACTCTTCATCCTCCCCACAGAATATATCGAATACGTCACCGTGGACCCCGCCGGCAACTTAGTCCCATCTGGCAAAACATCGTCCGAAACCACGTACTTAAAGTCTTCCGGCACCGAAGGGTACAACCGTAAAGTCTCAGCCAGTGTAGCTTTGAGGTATACCAACTTATCAGCTTCATCAAATGTCAGTGGCTCCTCAATCCATTTTTGAGTATCTTTTCCTCTTGTTTCTTGTAAAACTGATGACAGTTCATTAATGATGTTCTGCTCTACTTTGGGATTGTTCATTACAAGGTAAAAGAACCAACTTAGAGCCACCGACGACGTGTCACGACCCGCGAGGACGAAGTTTAGTGCTATTCGTTTGAGAACGGAGTTTGGGAAGAAATTCCCATCAATATCCCTTTTCTTCATGAATCTTGACAAAAGATCATCTGATGGGTTCTCTTTTCTTGCATCCAGAGCTTCAGTCATGTAATTTTCAACAATTTGTAGGCTTTTTCTCAACCTCCTTTCAGCTCCCACATCGAAAAGCTTATTCAACCTCCATAGAAAAGAAGGGTATAATAGTCTTTGGAGGGTTGCTTCGGTTGCGGAATCGAACGCAATTGCGAACGGATTTTCGGGTAAATCAGGCGAAAGGGTTTCGGGATCTTTCCCAAATGTAAGCCCACATATATTATCGAAAGTTAATCGAAGCAATAAATCTTGTAAATCCACCGCAGTATGTTCCTTAGCAGCCTTTTCCAAGATAATCCACAACCGGGTTCGGATAGTCCGGCTGACCCAACGGGCCATGGCTTGTCGAAGGGTTCTCGTCGTGAACTCTAAAGCTGCAGTCTTTCTTTGTATCAACCATGTTTCGCCATCGCTATTGAATATTCCCTGGCCTAATAGGTCGTGGAATGCGGTTTGCCAAGTGGGACCCTTTGGGTAGTTGTCGAATCGAGTTCGGAGAATGTGCTCGATGTTTTTCGGGTGACATGTCACGGTGTAGAAACCTTGTTTTTGTGCAAAGTAAGGTATGGCGATTGTTGTCGTTTGGTATGTGGCGGTTGGACCCATGGAGTGGAGGTTGCCGGCTATCCAATCGTGGATTCGTCTTCGGTTCATGAATAGGTAAGGTAGGCTGCCTACTAATGGTAAGGTTTTGGGACCGGTTAGTTTTCGGGAGAGGAGGTAGAACCATAGAAGGTAAATTGATGTGGCTGAGGCTAAGGTGAAGAGGATTATTTCAGTGTCCATTTGAAATATGAGAGATTTTTTGAGAGTGGAAGAATTGAAGTGAATGTGAGATAGGTGAGATGGGATGGTGAGATTGATTATATATAGGGCGTGACGTTAAGGGAAATAATTAGGAGGGAGTTGGTGGGAATTTTTGATTTAAAATCAAGAATAAGGCTTCATGTTTGGTTTGATATGTCGTGAATTGAATTGTGTAAAGAATTTAGAATTCTATACAAAGAAGCCCTGCCCATGCATTCATTTGCCCAATTTTGTGAGAGGTGTTGTATAGTAGAAGCTAAACAAGTACTTTGCAAGTGCCACATGTCCTCTAAGTTTGTTTATTTAAGGGTCTACTTTCTTTATTAGTTAATTTTCTTTTTAATTGTATTCCAAAAATCTAGAATAGAAGTTTCTTAATAGGAGGGTCTTTTTCTTGTAGTTGATATTAAGGAATAGATCAGTTTAGTTTATAAAGTTATTTATAAATAAAACGAATAGTATTGTTAATGAACCCCGTCTCTGAGTTTATACATCTTTAAAAGTGAAAAAAAAAAAAAAAAAAAAAAGAAATAAAGATTAATTGAACACATACACATAATAAATAATTTAAGATTAATTGAACACGTATAAAGGTGCATTTATCTTTCTAATTATATCGATCTCATTATTATAATAAAGATAAACATCAGTTTTCCTAAAATAAAAAGAAAAAAGATAAACAAATGTTATTCACAAAGACAGACGAATATTCAAAAATATAAAAAGAAATTTGTTCCAAGTGTTGAATTAGTTAGTATCTTGCTAGAGGGTGCAAAATCTGTAATTCACCTAATTAAAAGCCAGCGCGCACTTTAGCCAAATGAGTTCTTTTGTATCATATATTTTCTTGTTTGTGTGGAAAAACTTGGGACTATTTAATTATATATGGGTTGTTGGGAAATGGTTAACCCGAGTCGAGAATTTGGGGCTTGTTTCAAAACCTGAATAAAATTACTACAGAATTTGCTCACGGCAACCTCGTCGTGAATCACAAGCCTTGAGTATCTCAATTTCTGGACAATGCTTAATTTCACTCATTAATTACAACAATTCAGAGTTATTAAATATAATATAATATAATATATATTTTAAATGCATAAAAGTTATTGTTTTTACTCATTATTTGATCTGAACGACTTATTAGTTTGAGTAGATTATCAGGTTAAAGTTTTTTAGTTGAGGTATCTAAATTTCATTTGGCCCAAATACTCTTTTGGGCTCGGTCCACTTATGAGATATATTATGGAGTAATCCATATGACTTTGGATTTTTTTGTAAAATCTATAGGAATAATAGGCGTTTAGAATATTTCAAAAGTGTAATATCTGATTTTGCTTCTCTATCAAAATGTCAAAAGTGAAAGCAGATTCGGACTTGCAAACATTTAAAACTGTAGTGCAATACATAGGCGCCTACACTTCACTTCAAAACTTCAACATTTTAAAATTATAATGTTCAAATAACATCAAACATATTTTCATACTTCAATACCTTTTGTTTTAACACATTTTATATTTAATTTATATTTAAATTGTTCCCAAGTATAAAAGAAATTTTCAAAATAATTAGCCAAAATCTAAAATTTTGTAACATTCAAACTAAAATTCATCAATTCCTTTTAATTTTTCAAAGGTAGATAATTAAGCATGGTTTAAGCATTGTCCAAGATTCTAACGACAGAATTATTTGCTGATTGCCTGATTGAATTGATTATGGTTATTATATAGTACTATATGTGGTTCGAATTTATCACATCGAATTTAAGAGTAGGAAGCAGAAGGACAGATATTTGGGCTGGGAAGGTCAGATTTGTGTCGGGTTACAAATGATTTTGGTCTCATACCTATTTAAGTTTAGTTTATATTACTCGAGTCATAAATTGTGGACTTGATTTAAACCCAAATTCATTTGGCATTAATTTATGGGTTCATATATATCACAATTTTCAAAATCTGTGTTCATTGATAACCTGTTCTCAATATATACTGTTAGAAATTAAGGGATTCAATACTTTCCTTGAAAGGAATGTAAAAAATTATGCAATAATGTTTATTTATTTATTTTTTTAAAAAAAAATAGTACCATATGGATTTTTCTGAAAGAAAAAGAAAAAAAACAATTGATCAGTTCAACAAGCTAAGAGACATGTCACGCGTTGTACGGAGAAGCAAGACAACTATCAATCTTAAAACAAGACTACAAGAGCATGTGATGTGCTCGATATTGTGTAAAAGCTAAAATCAATTCATCTTTTATGGGCATCTCCAGTGGGGGGCTCGGGGCTCCGGAGCCCTGGAGCTGTCCCTGCCCCCACCCTGAGTTCTGTCTAGTCGTTTTCAATGGCAGAGCTCCGAAATTGATTTAATTCAATTTTTAATTCTTGCTCACTCTCATTTATAATTAAAATAAATTTGATAAGTAAAAAAAATTCATTCGGGTCTTTGCGAAATTATATTTTACTCCGTTAGTAGATTAAACGGTATATGATATGTCCAAATCGGAGTTCGGATGAATGAGAAATTGATTAAAAGGTATATTCTACTCCGTTAGTAGATTAAAAGGTATATGATATTTTCGCGGGGGGTGCAAATCATGGATCGAAATACACTTTGTCTCTTCAAGACTTGTGCGAGCATGCGGTCACGAATGCAGTCCAATTCTCTAGCTTTCGGACAAGCCCAATTCTCTACCAAAAGTCTATTCCCTCGTCTTCTTCATTAATCCCACCGCTGAACATGGCTGTCAGGCCGCCCCTACCCCGGCCTAAGTGTTTGATTCAATTTACTTACAAGTATTTACTAAATGTTAAAAAAAAAAATTGGTTCTAATTTTAGGAGTGTTTTAAGTAATACA
Source organism: Penstemon barbatus (assembly GCA_003313485.2). Taxonomy (NCBI): domain Eukaryota; kingdom Viridiplantae; phylum Streptophyta; class Magnoliopsida; order Lamiales; family Plantaginaceae; genus Penstemon; species Penstemon barbatus. The sequence goes on along the minus strand of CM064877.1, from coordinate 7,385,092 downwards.
ATGAATTTAAATGATCTAATGGAAATAATGAGACTCCACAATACGGCGAATTTAAATTCGAATCTTCACTTTCCACTTAATACATGTTGAAAGAGATTAAGTCAGATATAAAGCTTGAATAATTTTGGAAAACAAGAACCAATGAATCTGAAATAATCTTTGAATACCAACAGGAACATTGAAAGGTAAAAAAACAGTAATATGCTGAAGAGAGCAAGCAAGAAAGCCAACGGATGTTTAGTTGTCAATGCTATATGTACATTAATCACACCCAACCCAACCCAACCCAACCATCTATAGTACATTTAATTTCTTAATCGACATTTTACATCATAAGAGATGTGGACCATTTCTATGTCGAGATGCCGAAGGCTACTTGCTAATTGATTCTGCCATATGTCATATATATATATATTGTCAATCACAATCATCAACTGATCATCATTTATATAAATTAAATTTTTTCACATTCATTGAAGCAATTAATAGTACATCTACGAAATGAAATATGCATCACATACTTTGAACCAATTAAAGGCGTTAAATTTAATTCCAAAATGCGGAAAATTAGTACCTACCCAGGTGGATTTAATTCACCCGGGTGTTGGATGAATGCCACGTGAGCATGTAAGGAAAATTAGTAGCTACCTTAATTATGATCTTCTAGTAGCTACTAACAAATTAAGCATGATTTCCCTGGGCAACTCATATTCATTTATTTAGATAGGATCCCAAAAAGAATTAAGATAAAAACTTCAATCTGTTTCTTCTGAAAATGTTAGTTGATGGTATATAAATATTTTGTTGAGGTGCGGACATGGACATGGACATGGAATAATAAAAAGGAAAAGGAAATTGAACTTTTTATTGAAGGAAATAAAAATAAAAATAATGGCAAATTACAATGAGGAATTAATTAATTAACGAGGTGCAGCTGATTTGGATCTTGGAAGGGATATTGAGGAAGAATTAATGAAGTCAATGCAATCATGTATAGCTTCAGCCCTTTCATGAGAATCCATTACTACTACTTGAACTTGTACAGCAGCAGGAGCATTAACACTTTTTGATCTTTGTTGTTGTTGTTCTTGATTATTATTATTATGCCGTACAACTGCGGCGGTGAGTTTGGCACGGATTTGTTTGAGATATTTAATTGAGGAGGAGCTGAATTCCCATAAATATTTCTTTTTAGGGACTGGGAGAGTGAATAAATAGCAACTTATTGTTCTTGTGCAGTGGTACCTCTGACTCTGACTCTGTTTTTGATATTGATGCTCATCAAAATTACTACTATTTCTACTTGTACTTGTAGTTGTAGTTGTAGTACTCTTCTTCCTCATCCCATTCGTCCCTTCTGAATTGACCTGTTTGCTAAAGCTTCCTCGCCCACTTCCCATTATTATTGGATATCAAATACAAACCGACCGACCCTTTTTTTCTTTTTTATTTTGTCTCTCTCTCTCTCTCTATCTCTGTATGTATGTATGTTTATTATCAAAAGAGAAAGAGAGAGAGAAGCCAAAATGAATGAATGATGATGACTTAGGAAGTGATACTCAACAAGGGTGGACTTAAATAGAATTCTAAAAGTTGGAATTTTTAGGTATTTTTGTTATTTATATATAGGGTTAATTACAGGGACCTCCCCTGAGGTTTGGTGAAACTCGCGTTCATTCCTCTCTAAGAATACTAATTACTCGGACCTCCCCTGAGGTTTGCAAAACCTTACAAAACCCTAACGGAGACTAACAGAGGTGGATGGAATGCGTGAAATTACCCTCTTGCCCTCATCAATTTTAATTACATCGACCTCCCCTAAGGTTTACAAAACCTTACAAAAATTTATATTTGCCTAGTAGTCCCCAAACTTTAATAAAATTAAATTTACACATAAAAGAAAAGAAAAACTAACCCCACCCCGATTTATATCACATAAAAAAGAAAAAAAAATAGTTTATTAATTATGCAATTAATAGTAATAATAAATACGTAAATAAGATTTTATTTTTGTATTTTATAATAAAATATTATTTAATTGTATTGTATTTAAGTAAGATATAAATTTATGATTTCATTGTTGAAAATATTAAACACTTTTATATATATATATATATATATATATATATATGAGTATTGTTTAAGTTTAAAACTGAAATAACCCATAAATTTAATTATTTACTAATACCTCATAGATAATTATTTTATAAAAGAGTATTTGAATTAGTATCTTTAAATTTTGTGAAAAAAATATTTATTGATTTTTTTAGTTAAATTTTTATAAAATACATATTTCAATACTGTATAATTTATCAGTAGCGTAAAAAATAATTTATTAATTATGTAAACAAGATTTGTTTTAGTATTTTATAGTAAATATTATTTAATAGTATTGGGTTTAAGTAATCAATAAATTATTGTCTGGGATCGCTGGTTCCAGGCTGGCGAAGGCCTGTGATATTCTCCCCAGGTCGTCGCCGGCCTGGATCTGGGAAGGTGGTGGCGGCGGGGTTGGGGGTTTGGGGTGGGGTGATTTTAGGGTTTTTAAAAAAAATTATATTTATATTTTTATTATAAAAATTAAAATATTATTGAATATATTTTTTTTCTTTGAAAATTGTTATGTTATATTTATGAATAATTAAAAAATAATAATTTCCTAACAAATAAGTTCTTTAATTATTTCATATCAATAAAACTTGAGTTGATATATGTGTAATATTTTTTCTAAAACATTATTGGCTAATATAAAATTTTATAAACATGTTTAATATTTTTTTCTAAAACATTATTGACCATTATAAAATTTTATATTTATAGACATAAAATTTAAACTTGAGTATTTTCAATATTTTTCTATAAAGTAAAATATAAGAACACTAAAAATAATAATAAAAATAAATTTGAATGTTTATATTTATTTGAATTTATATACACAAATAAGAGGGACAATGTGGAAATCTATACATTAAAAATAAATTTCAATGTTTATATTTATTTGAATAAAAATAATTTTTTGTAAGAGTTAGTAGTGTATTTCTCTTTGCATATATTTTACAATAAGTAAGAAAATACTTTAGAAATATTTAAAATGTTATTTTAAATATAAATATACATTAATAAAGTCATTACACATTTTATATAAATTTAACAACATTTTAGTCCACAAATGTAATTTGATATTGCTACTAGATCCATTCTCATGCAACAATGTAACATTTGTTGAGAGGGGTAATATAGTCCATACATATTTGCTACAGTAAGTCGGGGGCAAAATTGGCAATCTTCAAAAAATTTATGATGACGTAAGCAAAAATTAACGGAACCCTAACGGTTGTAAGGTTTTACAAACCTCGGGGGAGGTCCGAGTAATTAGTATTCTTAGAGTGGAATGAACGCGAGTTTCACCAAACCTCAGGGGAGGTCCCTGTAATTAACCCTTATATATATAGTATTCGTTCTTTAAAGTAATAATGAATGAGATTAGTGGTGTCAAGTAATTAGGAGGATATTTTTTTAAAATGTAATTCTATTTATAGAAAAAGAGTGTTATTTTAGGACATTCCGAATAAAAAAATTACTAGTAAAAATTTTAAGGACAGAAACAACAATTGTGAATTCAATTTTTATGGAGTAACCATGCAAGATGAATCCAGTCGAATCATTGTTTTGAAGTAAACTTTATGAGTAGTACTTGAGCTTTTTATAGAGTCTAGTTAGGACTTATTTTGAAAAGGTATGGTTGAAAATTGAAGAATTAACTTTTATTCTTTCATTTTGTGTTCTTACTACTTTTAGGTGCAGTAGGTATTTATAAAGTAGCGAGTTAATTAATTATCAACAATTAAAAAAGGTAGAGACATAATTAGAGAAGGGCAAAATACAAAACTGGTCCTATAACTAATGGTCGTTAACAAGTTTGCCTCATAAATATTCACACTGATAATTTTATCCTAAAACTTATAAAACTAAAGCAATTTTGAGATTTTTTCGTGTCAATTGAGAAATTGAACCTCACTCATGGACCTGTTGAATTTAAATTGGGTAGCTGCCAACCCACAATCGAAATTGCTTCAGTTTTATAAGTTGTGGGATAAACTTATCAGCTCGAATATATATAATTGGGGCAAACTTGCAAGCATCCATTCGGCTTCATATATATTCTTCTTGGATCACTAATCTTTTAAAGACTAGCGCAGATGATTTAAGAAGGGTTATGCAATTATCATAAACAATATATAGCAGTTTCAGTTTGTTGTGGAGAGGACTATGATTGTACGTACAAGTTAAGAGTATGATGCATTTGCTCTTTCATCATTGTTTCTAATAATAGAAATATTAATTAAGGAGTGATCATAGATATATATATAGATATCCTTACTATCAAGTAGGAGTAATTCTTTTTTGGTTGGATTTTTATGTTAAAAAAGCCAAGGTCTTGAATGATGAGAAAATATACTTAGATTAATTTTCTAATTAAGTAATGCTCTTATATCCCTTTAACCAATAATCATTCCAAGTACAAATAATATTCAAGCACTCACTTATATAATTATATGTATGTCTTATTATTTAAGTGTAAGAAAGGGCCATAAAAACACTTTAATTTATCAAGCAAGCTAAGGCTAGGTACCGAAAGGAGATTAGCAAAGAAGCTAGCTAGTATATATTAATTACTTTTGATTTTATGCATGAGCTATAAATTAAGGGAATTGAAAAGAAATATATGTACGTACGTACTGCTGATAAGATTCCAACCCCTCCTCAACCGTCCTAATGTTCGTTTTAACCAAAAGTAGCCGATAAGTGGCTGCTATATAATGATTAAAGGGAAAATAATTGTAACACTTACTATTATATATAATACTGAAAAGGACAAAAAAGTGGTGACCTTAATTAGAAAAAAATTAAGTAGTCACTCTACAACCTTTAAGTTGTCCTTTGGCCGATAGAATTTCGCATAAACCTTTCGGTAATGGAGATATTGAAGAAATTGTGGAGCCACCATTTTTTTTTTTTTTTAATTTTACATTTCTGTAATCCGTAATATTTACTACATTTTATGTAGAATTAAATAATCTTTTCATATTGAAATGAAAATACAAATAAAGTACATATTAGTTACTATTAGTTACTATTTTGACTTACTAATAAATGCAATTCTTTTCAAATTATAACTCTTTCAAAAATTAAACCACATATATATGATCATATATGTCTCTTTAATGATATATAGCAACTAAAACTTTACTTACTCTTTGGTTGGTAGTCTCCAAACCAAACTTGATTACTGAGATTGGGCCAGACCAACAACAACCCAATCTCAAATTGTTTAACTAACCCAATCTCATCGTCCAAATGATCTCGGACAGAAATCAATCAAATTATCTTTTATTTGAACTGGCCCATAATCATTTATAGGCTACAAAGCCCATAATCATTTACAGGCTACATAACGGAGACGGCCCATAATCATTTAGAGGCCACAAAACGAAGACAGCCCATATTTATAAGTAAACAATTGTTAAAATTAGGAGGGTTAGGACTTAGGAGTTAGGAGTATAGGGTCCCTGCATTAATTTCCAACGTAGACAAATATTATTTATATTTTTTGTGAAATTCTTCAGATCAAAATATTAAATTGCTTCATTTTTCTTTAAGTACTTGCCTTATGTTTGCCACTTTGAAAGTAGAAAAAATGACTGCTAACTTTAATAAATACTGTCAAATGTTTGCCCAATAAACATGATCAACAAACTTATCTTTTTAGAACTTAACTGTCTCAAATAACGAAATATTCGTTAATCATCTTATTAACTTAATAAGTTGTTAATTCATACACTAATGATGGATTAAACAATTAGCTTAGAAGTGAACTTTTCAATGAATCAGTTACAAATTAATACGAGGGGAAATAATAAAAGTGAATAACAATCTTTTGGTTAAAGTTTTTGGTTTCCCAAATAGCGAGGGCTTTGTATGCCACTTTTTCCTAATAACCAAATCAATGCAATCTCTTTTCTCAAAAAAAAAAAAAAAAATCAATGCAATCTAATTTTATATACGAGAGTAGTTATTCAATAATTAAAGTTCACAACTCATAAGTTGATGATGTGAACTTGCAGGTCTATTGATTGAACAAAATTATATTCGTGTTATATGTACTCCCTCCGTCGTTTTATTTTTTAGATGTCTCATGACAATACATCATTTCTTAAAATAATTTTTTTTTTTTTTTATATTATCATCTCATGTAATTATTTGACAACACTAAATGTCCACCTATTACTTGTAAGGATATAAATATAAAAATACTTTAAAAAATTTACTTTTTCAACTCCTATTTTAAATTCCGTGCAAAACTCCAAATGATCAATAGAAAAGGTGTAGTAATAATTAAAATAAAAATATTTTAAAGACATAATAATAATAATTAAATGTGGTAAATAACAATCACCTTCTATGTATCTAGGAAAAGGTCGGATAAAAGTTCCAATTTTTACATTTTGAACGCGAAATACAAATTATGGTAGAAATTGCAACAAATTTCTCAATAATCAATTAAAAAAGAAGAAGATAGGATAACACAAAACCAGTCTCTCCTCTTCTGTAGCTCGAGCTCCCACGAAAATGGCGACGGCAGCAACTTTCTCCTTCTTTTCCTCCTCCATTTTCTTCTCCACTCCAAAGCCCAACAAAACAACACCACTCCAGTTCCTCAACAAATCCAGACCCCTCGCTATCCGCTCCGAACTAACCACACTCCCAATTCTCTCATTCGAAGGCACTCAAATCGGCTCCACGACCCTCAACCTAAAATCCGCCCCACCCGACACCGCCCGCGCCGTCGTCCACCGCGGCATAACCACCGACCTCACCAACCGCCGTCGCGGAACCGCCTCAACCCTAACCCGCGCCGAGGTACGCGGAGGAGGCCGCAAACCCTACCCCCAAAAGAAAACCGGTGGGGCCCGCCGTGGTTCTCAGCGCACTCCTCTCCGGCCCGGTGGTGGTGTGATTTTCGGCCCCAAGCCCAAAGACTGGTCCGTTAAGATAAACAAAAAGGAAAAGAGACTGGCTATTTCGACTGCAATTTCGAGCGCGTTACAGAACACGATTGTTATTGAGGATTTCAGTGAGAAGTTTGAGAAGCCGAAAACTAAGGAGTTCATTGCGTTGATGAAGAGATTGGGATTGGACCCGAAGAAGAAAGCTACGTTTCTAATGACGGAGCTTGCGGATGGGGTTATGCTTGCGGGTAGGAATGTAGGTACTTTGAAAATGCTGACGCCTAGGACTCTTAATTTGTTCGATATTTTGGATGCCGAGAGTTTGGTCCTTACAAAAGGGGCGGTTGAGTTTTTGAATGAGAGGTATGGGGTCGATTGGGTTGGAGACGAGGACGAGGACGAGGAAGAGGAAGATGAGTTTGAAGAAGAAGAAGAGGAGGAGGAAAATGCTGATGAAGGTTGATTTATTATTTTACTAACTTTATATTAAGGTGTTTGATTTATATTATGTTTCTTTCAATGTACACTAGATATTGATTGTGTTGTGTTGTAATTTTATTTAGTGAAGGGAGATGAGGCAAGGCTCCTTCATTAATTTGCACTTCTGCTTCATTAATAATGTCTTCTTCTTAACTTCATTATCTGATAATCTTTTTCTTAGTGTAGGATAGTAAAATAAAATATAACTTGTTGAATGAATAACTATATTGAATTGAATTATTGATTATGGAGGAGAGGTCTATTATGATGGAATGTTAATCTGTTTCTAATTTATTTTGTTAGGAACTCAAGTTGAAGGGAACTCGGATACAACAGAGTGATGCTGCCAGCCATCAGTTTCATAATTGAAGTAGAGAAAAAAAGACTCAATTTTCCAGTTTTTCTTTCCAAGATTACAGGTTGATTCTGTATTTATTTGTAAGTGTTATTCTGCTTCATCTTCTAATTTTTATTTGTGAACTTTAAATTCTTTTGACTCTTTAGGTTAATATAGTTAGAAGAAGATGTACTTATGCTCCTTGCATCGCATAATGTAAGGCGATTCATTTAAATGGTTTGTTTCCACCCCAAGTTTAGGTTTCCTTACCATATTTGCATTGATATGGATATGTTGATCTTTTTTATAATATTCTTGCATCTAATTCAAGGTGTTAGCATCCATCATTGTCTCTTTTTTTGGCTACTAGATCATGCATATGAATATGATAGATAGACCTCATTCATGCTAAATGCAGACTGGAGTAATGCTTCCCCAGGTACGTAAATGAGTGGAGTTTGTGAAAAACACAGTCATGTCCAAATCTTTAATCAAGCTTTAGATTGTATTTGGACTAGTTTGAATTTAGCACCACCCGAACTCGGACGAGCTTTCATCAAGAGATTGCTTATATGTTTTGTTATATTTTAACTTTATCGAACGATATCTGTTGTCCAAACTTGACCTTTTATATATTATGGAATGTGTTCAATGGAACTTTATCACTAAAGCTTAATATTGGAGCATGAATTAAATAGGGTAAATACCACTGATGATCCATCCTATCATTAATTTTTTACAGAGTGATTCCTCTTGTGTTTTTTATCCCACGTTAGTCCCCATTAGGATAATTTGTTTCACTTTGGTCGTTTACAATGGGTATTTTACTTAATAGTGTTACACTTTAATCTCAAATAAAATTGGTGTGTATCACTTTAGTCTCTCATAAAACTATTTCTTTATCAATTTAGTATATATTTATCAATTTAAGTCCTCATAAAGCTGTTTTGGCACTTTAGTTCACCTTGAACCACCTGAAAATGATTAAAGTGTAACAAATAATTCATAGTGGGACTAATGTGGGAAGAAAAATTATAAGAGGGACTACTATATAAAAAATTAATGATAAGGATGATCATTATTAGTGTTTACCCAATTAAATATGGCAAAAAATTGATATGATTTTTGGCCAGTAGCTTATGAAATTTAACCTTTTTACGAATTTCGTGAATATATGAGCTATTCAATTTGTTGTGCTGTGTTATAAGTTTATAACAGCAAGTACTACAACGGAGAATCATGTGCAGCATCAGATTTGATGAAATTACAAAAATAAAATGTGAACTTTTTATAATTATCTAAATCGCATTTTCCTCCCCCGAACTTACAGTCAAGTTGCAGAAAAAAACTATTTTACCATTATCCTATTTTTAAAATTACTTTTCAAAAAGTCCGAAAAAGTAAAAATGTTAAATGACTTACTAATTGGATTGTTTACATCAATATTTTTTGGGCGAATTACAGAAATGAGAAAACCATTGATTGATTCAAAACTTACAAAAGAATAGGAATAGGAATAGGGAGGGTGCTATGTAGGGTTTTTAAAATTAAATTTTATTAAGAACATAAAGTGAGTACTTATATTTAAGTTGAATAATAGAATTTTTAATGTATCTTTTTGGAAAATTTTAATTAGGTGTTTTTTTTGCAAGAAAGAAAAAAAAATCATTATACATCTATTTAATTAAACTAAACCTAGTATTTTATTTTATTTATTAAAATTTTTAAATGGATTGTTTCTATTTTAAAGAGTTCTTGATTTATATTATTGAAAATATTATATTATCCAAGTAAAAATAAATGTAATGGTTCATTTCAATGAAACTATCAAAGGGGATTTTTTTTTATTTGTAAAAGGAAAATTATATTGAAAATTTTAAATGAATCTATTTAAGTAGGAATAAATTCATTATTTAATTTTATTAGAATTTGAATAAATGACCTTTCATCGTAAAATGATGCAACGATTTATGACTGAAATTCTGAATTGATATAATGGCCTACGTAAAAACATTAAATTGATTATTTAAAAAATATTATAATTATGTTTAATTTTTTTTAATAGGCATAACAAAAACGACTATTAAACTATTAAAAACATCACAATCAACTCGTAGATGATCAAGAAGCAATATTGAAAATTCATTGAATATTCTATATGAGTAATCACTTAATAGTCAGCCGTTATAGAATGTGTTCAGCCGATTCTTATAAGGGGTTGCAACTAGCAAACCACTTGGATGTTTATTGTGATTTCCGAATCAACGGGGAGTTGAGCTAACTAGCCGTTATAAAATTCACAGAGTGCATATTTATCCCCAAAAAAAGAAATATATTTTTTTTTTCATTTTTTTTGGTAAACGAAATATACTTCAATAGGCAATGTCAGAGTCATGCATCACTATAGACAAAGATGTATTTTTATAATTCCAGAAAATGTTTTTCTACATGTGTCTCTATAATTAAAGTAAAAACTAAATGTATACATACAACGGTATAGGCTGGTAGATCTGTCAGTTACATAATAATAATAGTCACATTTACAAGTTACAACACAGCAGCAGCTATGACCGAGAAATCTTAAATACTAAGATGATCCATTTTCATTTGACTGCATGGTTAATAAAAATATTCTTCACAACATAAATGAAGATTTACCTCCCCAGCACCCTATTTATGAGCAACAATGGATGCACTTCCGTGCATTTACAAGGCCGCAAAAGTGAGACGTGAATCAACTGTTTTGTCGCCATCATTTAAGCACTTTGGCGAGAAGGAATTTGTAAAGACCTTGAGAATGTGTGAAAGAAGACAATAGTCCAAGTAGATGGTCGAGCTTTGAAGAAGCAGTTTCTGTTATCCAGACTCTGTTTGCAAAGGGAGAAGGGATGCTGCTGGTTTTCCTCTGATGAATAATGTAAGCTCAACTGGAGCAACCACCAATTTCAGCCATTCTTCAAGTTCCTCACCTTCTACTTTCTCCTTTTCTAGAATTATATTGTTTGTCAGAACATCATTGACCATCCATAATAGTTTTGTAAGAAATTAAATATCCTTGCATGATTTGCATTTTCAACTATTTTCACAATCAAATACCAAAAACCAAACCAGTGTATGCTAAACAGGGCTATGAGACCAATTGGAAGTATGCTTTCTAGACCTAAGCATCAGTAAATCTAAAAGCATAGTGGAAGAAGAAACTACTCAAGTAATTAAATAAAAAAATTGCAAATCACATCCGTAATCATTTATTTGTGCCCCACTCAAGTCCTCTATAAATCACCCAAGAACTATGAACTTCTACCCAAGTGTAAGAAGTCGTCACAAATAATGAGATTTTGAGTTTTTTAAGGTTGTCCTTTAACATCTTGCTACAACAAGAATATGTAGCTGAAGAACTAGAGCAGCAATTTGACCAAATTTCATGCTGGGTTCCAAAATCAAGTATCTTGGTTTGGGCATGGTGTGTAGGAAAATCAAATGAGAACGAATGATGGATACAAGAATGAAATCTATGGGTTCTTACCAGATATAATTTTGATGAGGTAACCAAAATAAATGGCACATATACTTCATGAGAAACAAGGATATAGGGTTATTTTCATAAAAACATGAGATCGAGTGATGGTTACATGAATGAAATCTATGGGTGTTCTTACCAGATATAGTTATGATTCTGTTGTTTGTTGGAGTAACATCCAAATTTAGATTCAGAGGCTAATGCTTTTATTTGATGTGTTCGGAATACGAAAACAAATTCTTGAACCACTGGGAAGCATATAGTTTTTATTGGTTTTAAATTTAATCGCTGTCAATGAGCCACAAAGAAACTAATAGAGCAGAAATATGTATCACCTTCCAGGTGGGCTCCAAGACCCTCCAAGACAACAGGATTAGCCCGAATAACAGAGAGTGCTACATCAAGTGCCGTTTGCAGCATGGCTTTGACCTCTCCTTGAACGAGATCAACAAGATGTCCCTATCAAGTTAAAAGTTAAAATCACCAAAGATGCCATGGAACTCATTTAAGACGAGAGATGCAATGATATAGAATAGTACTTGATCTCTCCCCCACGGTGCAGAGCTCCCAGACTCGTCCATTCCACCACCAGAAAGAGTCGCCAATGATAAAGGGCCTATGGTTTCATTAAGACCATATTCAGCCACTGCCTTGTACGCCATATCTGTGGCTCTTCTTATATCATCAAAAGCACCTGTTGATACACGTCCAGAGTAAATAAACTCTTCTGCTGCACGTCCTCCAAGAAGAGTAACAAGGCGCCCACGCAACTCATCGATGAAGAGCAAATACCTATCTTCGGTTGTTGGGGGTGTGTAAGTAAATCCTAGTGCTCCTCCAGACCTCGGCAATATGCTCAGCTTCTGATGAAAACAAAATGACATGTAGATATTTATCAGGTTGCTGCTCTTTTGTTCATCACATATAAAGTACTGGAAGGAACACACCAAAAAAAGATCTAGAAAGTGCATTACTTCATGTCAAAGTTCTCTTTAAGACGTATTCTCAAGGAGCAGCAATTTTACAAAGTGGAAAATTCGGAATAAAAACTTCAACTAAATGATTGAAATTGCCATATTGTTGATATATAACTGTTAATCATAAATGTTTGCGAGAACAAACAGCACATTCCTATTCGCATACATGAGTAGATAGATCTTTAGGACCGGTTCTGAACTTCGTAGAAACCTTCTCTGTAATGATTTTGAGAGAGAGAGAGAGAGAGAGAGAGAGAGAGAGAGAGAGCCTTTTGAGAGATAGTAGTATTCAATAACTCCCAGAGCATCAATTCACCCTCATGCTATCCCCCCATCCCCCACCCTATCATTACTTGTAGTCTTACATATTTAATTTACTAATAAAAACTCCACCCTGCACCAAAGCCTAATCCAACAATGAGTTTAATATTAAGATTAAAAGCTCAATGAAAATGCAGTAGTACTTCTATTACCTCAACCCTAGGTTGTCCAGGAAGCAAATTTGCAATTGCAGTTCCCACAACTGCATGACCAGCTTCATGCCGTGCAACAACGGCTTTCTCACAGCCCTGCAACTTGGTTGTCTTCTTTTCAATCCCCTGAAACATTGAAATACAGCCTCCTTTGAAATTTATAAAACAAAAACTTATGCAGCAATGCCATACAACAAGACACATGCCAAATTCTGCAAATAGTTTATTTCTCCCTCTTCTTCCATATAATACAAACTAAGTTAAAAAATATAGTATTTGTAAACAACTTTATCTCCAACAGGGCATATCGTTGTACTGGATAAAAGAGTTGCTTTAGAATTATCTTTAATATACATCATTTTTTATTATGCCAGTGGGTGCATATTTTACCGCTATTGACCGCTCTACTGCTTGAATGAAATCAATTTTCTCCACTATAATTTTATTGCTCCTTCCAGCCAGTAATGCCGCTTCATTTACCAAATTTGCCAGATCTGCTCTGCACAGCCAAACGAGAGGAAAAAGGGAACACTTTCAAAATGTCTGTCAAGGTCAACAATAATCCACCAGGCTGTAAGTGGGCGAGAAATTACCCAGTAAAACCCGTTGTCATGGAAGCAATGTGACTCAGATTAACATCCTTGCCAAGAGGAAGTTCTTTTTTGGAAACATGTACCTCCAAGATGGCTTCTCTTCCAGCTCGATCAGGTGTTTCCACCTAAAGACCCATTATGCATTTTAGTTACACAAGACCAGTATGTTACATATAAATACCTGTTAACTAGCTATATTCTTAAAGTAGATATTCAAAATGGCACACTTACCATAACAACTCGGTCAAATCTACCAGGTCGTCGAAGGGCCGGATCTAGTACATCTGCTCGGTTTGTTGCCCCAAGGACAATAACTGCTGAATTACTATCAAATCCATCCATTTCCTGCCGTGTATCTAGTAAGCTTATCTCACTTGAACAAAATTAAGTTATAGAAGCAGAAATACTAGTTCTGGAATCATACAGTGAGAAGCTGATTTAAGGTTTGTTCCCGCTCATCATTGCTGACAATGCGAAATTTACCATCACGGCTCTTGGCTACAGCATCTATCTACAGTTTAGAAATAGTTATTAAGAAGCTTGTGAATGATTACTCACCAGATCCCTCACAGATTAAACATGAATACCCAACAGAAAGGAAAAGAGAGGGAAGGTGGGGGTGGGGGTGGGGGTGGGGTAGAGGAGACAGTGACCTCATCTATGAATATTATGGATGGTGCTTCTTTCTTTGCCCGTGCAAAAAGATCTCTGACACGAGATGCACCCATACCAACATACAATTCCACAAACTCGCTCGCTGAACAGCTTATGAAAGGAACATCAGCTTCTCCAGCAACAGCTTTTGCTAAAAGTGTTTTGCCTGTTCCAGGGAGACCGACCTGTATACAACCAGAGCTGTATTTATAATTATATACCATATGTAAACAGGATTCAACTAAGAAAATGTTTGTTTGAGCACATATACAGATAGGAAAAGTAGATCGATATCAAACGTTAAGATAACACTTTCCAAAGAAAGATAAAAAAATAGTATCCTATTATTTTATGATGAATCTATTTAATGTCTGAAACCGAAGGAGAATAAAACAATGCGTATTGCTCTAAATCTATGCATCCAAACATTATTAAGAAGTCTCCAAAAAAATGCCCATAAAGAAAGTGAAGATTACGTCTTTCTACAATATATCAGAATCTCTAGCAAACATTGAGCTTGACTTAAGAGGCAAGCACTGTTTAGTTCTATGTTCCAGCCTACTTAATCAAAAGCAACTTACCAAGAGGACACCTCTAGGAGGGCGTGCACCAAGTCTTGTATACCTGTCCGGATTCCTAAGAAATTCCTGCTCAACAAAAGACGACGATAAAAGGTTTGAATACGTACCTCCGAAGTATAAGACACAATTCCATTATGCAATTAAAATTGGTTTTTTTTAACAATTTCAGCTAGTAACACCAAATTCTAAGGGATGTGTAACATACAACAATCTCTTCTAGCTCCTCCTTGGCCTCATCAACACCAGCAACATCTGCAAATGTGACAGTTTCCCCTTGTTCAGACACCTTAGCTCCCCCAGTATTCCCAGACTTGCGGTTTCTAAGCTGCCCAGGTGTATTCTGTTCATTTGGATGCAACAGTCAAACTAGATCCATAACATTTGCTTCAGAAATACACACACACAGCATAATGATTCATACCTGAGAAAAGCTTACAGGAAACCGATGAAGAAGACCTGCTAGCACCGCAACATAGAATAAAGCTATCTGTACAACAGAAGAGAGACTGGGGTTAAAGCTCATAAGTTTGATGGTCAAGCTGTGCAGCCATGACTTAATGCAAATATAGAATAGAAATGGACACAGAAGAGCCAATGTTAATCAGTAAGTGATCACTAGCCTGCTTCACATATATAGATCCACAGTAAAGTTCCATTACTTCTACCAAACCTGAAATACTACCTCAAAGAAAGCAAGAGATAGTAAATAAGGCAATCTATAAGTCATGAAAGACATCTCATATCAGAATCAAAGTCAAATCTAAGTTTTTTCCTCCGATTAAATATTCTTAAACCATATACACAACTTTTCCGAGAAAGAGAGGATAAAGTAAGGGATGGGAAGGTACTAAGTTGCATTGCAAGGGCAGAACCATGATATTGGCTTGATGCAACTCGAAGAGAACCACACAAAAGTCTGAATAATGGTAAAACTCAGCAGAAAGACGAGATCTTTTAAATATCAGGAAATATAGGTAATGCTATTGACTCTATTAAGAAGCCCACAAAATCCATCATGCAAAAGAGAAAAAGACATCAAATTAAACAACAGAATGCAAATTTATGGTCCTCAGCATTTCAAAGCATATCACCTCAACCACAAAACAAATGTCGGAAAACCTATAAAATAGCTCATATCCACTTACCAATGCGGAATTCAAAAATCCACCAGACCTCTTATCCGGCGACCCAAACTCAACATCATGCTCCAACATCTTCTCATATGGTGTCTTGATATCGCTCGGCCTTGTCGTCGTGTAGAGTACCCTTTTCGTGGGAGTCACACTCCTCAACAAATAATCCGAATCCTGCAACTTACTATTCACCTCACTACCGACACCACTGTCCACCCTCCCAACTTCTCTCTTCAACTTAAACATAATGTGCACCCCATCAACCTCAACCTTTTGCACTTCATCACTATTAATCTTAGTCAAAAATTCACTATAAGGAACGCTAACAAAGGTAGTAGGAGTTCTCGGGTCAGAGCCCGGAAGTGGAATCCCAGGCCGAAGTAACCTCATTACAAACATGACAATCCCCAATTGTATCAGCAAAACTCCCATCTCTTGCGCTTGAATTATCGGCTGCCACTTCCATTTGTTACTTTTTTTACTATCATTCCACCAATTGTTCTTTCCATGCTTCTCCCTCCGGCCCGAACCCGAACCGGCGTCCTGCGTTTTTGGGCTCTCGGGCCCGGTCGTTTCCGTGTTGTCGGTTGAATCCGTGTCGTGTTCGTGAGCGTAAATTCTGGTGAATTTCCAGTTTGAATGATGATTATTATTAAGAAAATAATTACCTTGAAACTTAGAAACCCTAGATTGTGTCCGAAACGACACCGTACCGCCGAGTAGACGACGTGGCTTTTCGTGGAAAGCTCTGTAACGATTGCAGACGAAGGTATAATTGTGTAAAAAGTTTGGACTGTTATGTCTAAACATGGAAATTCGTCTGTGAATTATAGGGGGGAAGGGTTCGATTGTGGCTGCCATTATTTGGGAGTGAAGGACGAAAAAAATAAATAAATTTACAGAAATAATAATCAATATATAGATATACGAAATTTACAGAGAATTATGGAGGAGACTTGTGGGGGAGAAAGAAAAGGGGGGCGGGGGAATTGGACGGCGGTAGTTTCTGACCGTTGAAGAGCTGCAGGCCAGTTATCCGTGCCACTGATCTTTTTACGTGTTTTAGTTTTATCCGGTCTTTTTTGCTGTGGAGTGTTTTTGGGGTTCCAAAGAAAAGGAAGAATATGTGATTTTGATTTTTGATTGCTATTCTCTCGTAAAAGAAAAATATGTACTTAAATTTGTTTATATCATTTATCCCTAAAAAAAATTGATATTGTTTGGTAATTTCACATACCAACTTTATATAATTACATATTACAGCATTAGACTTACATTGGAGGCTGTTTTTTTCTTTTGCAAATGCAATTATGCTAAATGTACATAAATAAATAATTTCAAATCAATTTAAATATCTAAAATATCACCATACAGTAGCTTCAATTAACGATATACCTCTTTTGACAATCTTTTCACAGTCCATAGTGTGATAACAAATTTTCGTCTCCTTTGTGTAATGATATGTTTTATTGACTTGTTATTTTGTCTTATATGTGTTGTTTTCTTGTATTTAAATGTGATGTAAAAAAATAAATAATTATTTATTTCCTTTAATTGTCAAGGAAATAAATAATTAGTTAATTACCTATCTATAATTAAGTTCGGAATCTTTTCAAAATTTAAAATGAATTCACTATACAAGCAAACTAATTTATTGACCTACTAAACTCATGCCCCAAACATAGCTGGGAATTAAAACTTAAACCCGTCAGAATGAATTTAGTTTACAAGAATATATACTAATTAATTGATTGACCTACTAAAATCATGCCCCAAAATAGCTACTCATAATTAGGAAACCACAATTGGAATACATATATAAACCCATCACTCCCAAAACGTATGTATGTGAAAATTTCTTTCATGCATCTTGCTATTGTTTGATTTTCTTTCATTACTTTATTGATTATGTCAATGATACTTTTGATTTTCTTATAGAATCTATTGGTTATGTCTATTGATTTTGTCCATATCAAAAAATAAAATGTCTATATTTCTCATAATCATATTCATCTTAGACTATATATGTACATAGAAAAAAGAAAAAAGAAAAATATCTCAATCATTCTTATTGATTTTATATTTTTCATGAACATCTTCATTTGAAATTGAACATATTTTTTCAGTATGAATTACAACTTATCACTTGCATTAGTATATAATTTGTTTATGCATCTGTAAGTTTTCAATATTCACTAACTTTCTAGGGTAAATTACGAATTCCCCCTTCAGGTATGGCATAATTACAAAAATCTCCCTCACGTATTGGGTATTACAAAAATCCCCCTCAAGTTTGTCACTTTCTTACAATTAACCCCTTGCTCCTAAAATGTTCCAATTTTACCCTTGAAAGTTATTTGTAATGTTTATAATATATTATAGAATTTAAAATTTGGATGTTAATTGTTATATATTGTAAATTATAAAAATAATAATCATATATTTACCATCAAAATAATTGATATAAATTATAATTGCCCATAAATTTCAATAAATATTTCATTTTATAATACAATATAAACTTTAATTAACTAAAATATCTTATTTATAAAAAAAAATTAATTTATTAAATATACTATTTTATAAAATAAATTCATTTAACTAATGTGTAAACAATTTGTTCATATTTATAAAATATATTATTAAAATTCTATTTAATTTAATGTTTTGCAATTTAAATTGCTAATATATATAAATATTTTTTTGCAATATTTATTAAAACTTATGGGCAAGTATAAATTTTATCAATTATTTTGGTAGTAAATATATAATTATCTTTTTTCTAATTTATAAGATATAATAATTAGCACCCAAATTTTAACATATATGACATTACAAACAATACAAATAACACTCAAGGGCAAAAATGGAACATTTTAGGGGTAAGGGGTTAATTTTAAGAAGGGGACAAACCTGAGGGGGATTTTTGTAATACCCAATACGTGAGGGTGATTTTTGTAATTAGACCTTACCTGAGGGGGATATTCGTAATTTACCCAACTTTCTATTAATCTAATTTCAGGGAAAACCTATCATCAAATATACGATCGAATTCTTCCCAAATTAGCATCTTATTTGTGATTGAAGGTGAAAGTTTCATCTTATAACTGAACTTTGTTAAAGAAGAAAAAGTTTATGGTTATGATTCATTTGTGTATTCTCTATGTTTCGCCTTTCACAATTTATTTTCCTTCGAATCATCACAAGTTGGAAGTTTTGTCGCAACAAATGGTGTTCAATAAGGACCTAGAAGGGTCATTACACGAAGTACTCGGTTGAAAGTTTTGTCGCAACAAAGGTTAATAAAAATGAACCTATAGTTCATTATTTGGAATATAATATACGACTTTCCACTCTCTATAAATTTTTATTTGAATTTTATTTCATAGTTTTGCATCAAATTTAGTCATTTTTTATAAAAATATTAGGATTGTAATTTGTAAATGAAATAATTTGAGTCTAACAATGCATTGTTGAAATTTAATTAAAATTATCTATTATACACTAATTGTGTTTGATAATTATGCTAGATGAGTTTGAAAACTATTCCAAACTACTAATTCAACCAAAATTGAGATTGTGCTTTTTTTATATATGTTGTACGGAAAATAATTCAGATATATGATTCAATTAGTTGACACTATAAGTAAGAAGATTTTGTTTTTCTTAATTTCTACCTTAATGTTTAGATATTGGTGTATGCTCATTATAGATTTTAATACTACCATTTATCAATACTCGATTGTTGTTATAAAATATAAATGTCTTATTGTTAGCTTTATGAAGTATTGGATATTTCATCTATGTTTTCCTTTTCTTTTCTATTGTACGAATTTAAGCAAATCGAGGAAGAAGGGAGGTTGTTTTGATAAATAAGCTAATAATTGACAATTTATAAAGTCGAGTCAATAGATTAACTAAAGAACGCATAAAAAAGAAATTTAAACTTTATTCTGAAATATAAAATATAATCGTGTAGAATTAAAACAAGTAGATTTCTCTAAAAAAAATAGATAATTGATTGGATCTTATTAATCAATTATGAAGAGATAGAGTAATAGTTTGAGGCAATGAAAAATTGCACATTCGATAGTTGGTAGGAGGTAAATATCATTTTTTTTCATAGACATTTTGATTGTCAAGAAAAAGTTAACTACTCTTGTCCCATTGTTTTTGCTCTTATTTTATTTTTAGAATGTCCCAAAATATAATCTCCTTTCTCTCTCAAAGAATAACAAAAGTTTATTTTTTTAACAAATTGTCTAAAACTCCGTGCCAAACCTAATGGGAGCAAAAAATATGGGACGAAGGAAGTATTTATTTTCAAGAATGTCAATTATGTGATACTGATAAAATCCTGCTTGATCATATTCAATATCAAAATTTTGTGGTATGTATACATGCTCACCTTTTGTTATATTTTTCTTTTCAACTTTTTATGTCCAAATAATTTTATTATTATGTGTCACATTTGTAATACTCATCTAATTATAGCTTTTGGTGTCTAAAAGCTTAAAACTAAGAATCATGCTTTGATACATTACTATCTCCATCAACTAATTTTATTATTTAATTTGCTTCTTAATTTTTCATTTATCCCAGCATTGTATTTGTGATTAATCATGTTTACATTGAATATTATATGATAAAACACCATTCATGAATTCATTGTATGCCCAATAAAGATTTTTTTTTTTTTTTTGATAAATCCCAATAAAGAAATTTTGTATATTCATCACCATTCATTTATTTTTGTGGCTTCAAAAATAAAGGTCGCAAGGATATTTGTAGTTAATCTAATACCTCTAGGTCATGATTGTTTATGTATTTTTTCAGAGTCGGAGATTGATCGTGTAATTATATTAAATCTTAGAGGTGGTTTAAGAATTTAAAATAGTTTAATATAAGGGATATTACTGGCTACTTTTTCTTTTTCCTGATGGCATAAACATGTGCCATCAGAAATTAACGTCGTAAAAGAATAAATGTATCCAATACCTACGGGGTAGTTTGAGTAGTTGTCAAACTTAAAGGGTACCAATTATTCATACTAAATACGAGGGATAGTTTGAACAGTACTCTATTGATGATCAACCATAAATCATATTCCATAAAGAAAAAGATATATGAAGCATTTGTTTTGATTAAATAAATAAATATTACACTCAAAAAAATATTCAAAATTATATATCACATACATGAAAATTACAGTAAACGATGTAATTGAATGCAAGTCAATTTACATAAATAAATAAATAAAAGCAAATGGATCTAGTTTGCCTTGGTTTGATTTCACTCAAATCAGGTCAAACCTCATCAAGTAAAGAGTTTGAAGAGGTCTTAGACGAAACTCCAAATTTCAGACAAATTAAAACCTACACAATTCTACTTGAGACCTATAAAGTCATTGACTTGACATCTGTAATATATTTTTTACACATTAAGTTATTGATTTGACATCTACCACCTATTTTTCCCCTCCAAACCTCAATCCAAGTCATATCTCAAAGTTTCAAAATCCACTAATTATTATTTAATAATATTTTACAATTTCAATATTCCATTGAAATCATTATTCAAATCGAGTTTCAAAGGTTTCGCCGAAATCTCTGAAACCAATTATTAAGACCAAACCGAAACCAAACACGGTCAAACTAATTCCATATTAACCCTAACAACTACTCTTGTAAGGGATAGGTTAGGACATACGCACACGAGGCAAAATTTATACCGCCATTAATTCAAAATCCAAATATAAGCATTTAAAGAAATCCAACATTAAAAGCACATAAAAGTATATTTTTCCCATTTTCAAATAATAAAATATTCGAATAGGCTAATAGCCTCATTTTCTCTAGACGGTCTCGACATAACTGGTTCCTTTTTTTTAGAAACACTACATTTTTATTTTATTTAATTCAAATCTAGTTTATATAACTTCAAACCCTGAAACAAAATCACGTAGAACTAAGTATTACATGCGGTCACAAATATTGAATTAATTGTACCAAATCAAATTCAACAAGTAAGGAATACTAAATAGAATTATCCCAACAAATAAAATGGAGAAGTATTTTGGTTGTTGTGACATGCATATAAAACGGGGTAACATGAGTAGTGAAAAAACATGCCCTTCAATATAGGATCAAATAAAGCTATCAACCAAACAAAAGTTCCTACACTTTTGGCACCATTTCTCGTGTGAAAAAAACACATTTCCAATGTTCCACTACCATATACTTTTTTCAACATAGATCCAGACAGTGATCTCTTCATTTATTCTAGGAAAATTGTCTTGTTTCGATTTTTAGATTGAGGTTCTTTTGTGATTCTTAATCAATTTATGATAAAGATGGATGTTAATGCACATGATGTTCAACTTTGTCTGTTGAAAATACTCAAACTATCATCAAAAACTTGTGTTGCATTTTCGTTACAACACCCAATTGTCTCGTTTTCTTTGTTATGTTTATTCATCCTATACATGTTCTTTCCAACAATTTTCTGGGTTTTGATTTATTCTTTCCCTCTTGTTGTCTCTATTTTAACCATTCTAGGAATATATTACAGTCTTCGAAATGGCAAGAAATGTAAAGAAAGTGAGAAAGAAGATGGGACATCAAGTAAGAAAATCGGGTTTTCAAAAGACAACGTTGCCGTAGACAAGAGGTCGTGCATGCGAGTTCACTCGGTCAGAAGAAGAAGAGCAAAAGACGTTATTAGAAGGGAAGAAGAGAAAGATAACAAGACACAGTACAATGTAGAGGAAAAAAGTGCAGTTTCCTCAACAAAAGACATTAGAAGGGAAGAAGAGAAAGATAACAATACACATAACAACGTAGAGGAAAAAAATGCAGTTTTCTCAACCAAATTCAACCTTGAAGATCAAATGGTTGACAAAAGCGCATTAATTGAAGAAATCCCAAAAGAAATTCGAGAGGTAGAAGTAGATTCTTCACAAGTTAGTACTACCAAATGTTCTTCGGATGAAGAAGAAGATGAGGGGGGAGAGGATGAGAATAATGCAGCAGTGCAATGGACAGAAGATGATCAAAAGAATGTAATGGAAATCGGTATATCTGATATTGAAAGGAATAAACGACTAGAGAGTTTGATTGCTAGGCGAAGAGCTCGAAAACTATTAAGCCTTCAAGTTAGGAGGACACTAATGAACATGGATAGAAATGAACCCCCTGCTCAAATTGCTTCACTTATTATACCAAGACACAATAACAATTCTTACCTCCCCAGTAGTAGTGGTAGTGGGCAGTTTTCGCCTGGACCTGGGTCAGCTCCTTCGATTCTGGTCCCGATGCGTAATCCATTCGATCTTCCTTATGATCCACAGGAGGAAAAACCTGATCTCACAGGGGATAGTTTTCAGCAAGAGTTCACATCAGGTCAAAATAAAGATATGATGTTTTGTAGGCATGAGAGCTTCAGATCAGGAGCTTTCTTACCTGGAGATTTCGATCGTGATAGAGAACAAACCACATTTTTCCATGGTTTTGGATTAAGGCAAAGAGATTACTCTTCACAGGGATGTCAAACTTCCAAGCTAGGAGATCTGTTTGGTAAGCAAAAAAATCAACTATGTTCTTTACCTTTATAATATCTTGTCAATAAATTGAATCAATATAAAACCATTAATTTCTTATTACAGATCGAGAATTAACGAGGATAATAGAGCGAGAACCGGCTCAAGTGCCTGCACCTAAGCCAATCAATGACGCTGAAGATGATCAAATCAAAGAAGTCATTCAAGTATACGAGAATGGTACCGACATTCATGAAGGAGAAGATATTGGTGAAGTTCAGACAAAACCAACTTCGGACGAAGATTCTAGTACAACATCGAGCTCATCATCCTCGACTGAAGAGGATGGTGAACCACTCTTTAAGATAGACAAAGAAGCAATACTTAGAAGTCTTTGTTCTCCTGCTAGAAGAAATATTCCTCAAAGCCGTTATGGGGCTTCTCCTTTTCAGAAGACAAGTTTAGAGGAGCACATTTATTATGCTAATAAATCCATGCCACGTCACAGACCTTCATATTCCATTGCTTCTGATATGCAAGTAGAGATCTCAGATGTTAGTTCTCCTCCAACAATCGATGAGAACTTATCGTGTAAAGATGAGGATATTTCAACATATGATGGGAGTTTGGAGAAGAAGACTGGTTTTGGGAGTGAAGAGTCGTGGGCAAGCTCGTCTCACTTATTTGGAGTGGATGAAAATGAATCAAGATCAGTTGAAGTAAACGAGGTTTGTGAACGAGATGTAATAAAATCTGGATTTTCAAGAATCAACAAGACAATGAAAGATCCAATTACATTATTACCTTCAAATCCTGAGTTAAGACCGGACAATGGTCAAGCCGATTCTATGCAAGCAATATCACCTGTTGAAAATTTGGCGTTCCCAGAAAACGAGGATGTGCAACAATCCACGAGGAATATAGTTACCTACCCATCACCTGAAAATGATTCAGGAAATCAAACAGTAAGTCAGTTATCTAGATATTTCAATTAGTTGTCTAAATAAAATATATCGTCAAGATATGTTAAAGAGTATATAACCCTTCTGATAATACGTATGATTTTTTGTTGCTTGTAAAAATCTCGAAGAGTGAGTTGGAGACTACTGGCAATATTGAAACAAACCAACATACTGAAGATGAAGAAAGTTCTACCACTCGGGCTACTCTCGGTTCTGATGATCCTCAAGTATTATCTTTGAATGTTCAACAAATTCCTATTTTTCAAAGCTCATTAATATCACCAAAATCCGTATTGCATCCGACATTTTCAGTAGACAACGATTTGTCAAGTTTAGATCAACATATAGATCATGAGGTAGAACAACATGATGCACGGACTTTTGAAGTTTTGAGTCCAGTTTCGTCCGAAATTCCGACATCTTTGATAGAGGAATCAACGGTCGGAGATAATGAAACAATACAGGTTTGTGAACAATTGTTCAAAAGATAAACTTAATTTGCAAAAAAGATGAACATTATTAGTATTGACTTATGGTTTCACCTCTCTACTAGCAGGAATCATCTGAATCTTCAAATACGTCTGCTATGGGAGCTGACAATACACTGAGCAGTGATGTAACACCTGAAGTACAGTCGAAACAGATGGAGGAAACTAGCTCTAGATCCTTCAACAACAATGAAGCTGGAGCAGAGACAACTGCTTTTAGCAAACATATAGATATTGCTAGCAACTCAAATTCATCGCTGTCTACCAATGAGGTAAAGTTTGTATTTGGTGCTTTAATTAATTATCTACTTAACACTACTAATCATATTGATAGATGAGCTTACAGTTACTACTTAAGATGATTATAATATGTATTTTCAAGGCTTTAGGTGTATCTCTGATAACTGATAAAATATACTTTCTTATGAAATGGTCTTTTCATTCAACTTTATAATTTTCATAGTAGGATTTAATTCATGCTTGTATAATAATTAAAGCAGGAATCGTCTAAGGATCAAGAGAAGGTCCATCGAGATGTTGTCACACAGAACGACAGTTTTGAGGATAAAAAAGAATACTCAGCATTGCAGGAAGATATTGGACATGAGCACGATTCGGTTAATCATACTGATCTTAAAGTATACACAAATTCTACAAGTTCAATCTGTCCCGAGGTCACCAGAGATGAAACTCAAAATTCCGAGGCAGATGAAAATCCTATTGGTCTATCAGCAGCAGTGGAACACAAAGAAAACTCAGATTCCCATGATAAGACTACATCATCTAGAGAACAAGAGCAACATGCCATTTCACATGCACTAATGCCAGATAGTGAAGAAAAAATAGAAGATATTAATACTTCTCATGGAGAAACCAAATAGACAATTAAAAGCACCAAAAGCATTCCGATGATTGTAACAGAGGTATGTAACATATAGAGAACAACGCTTTTTGTATCAAGAGGCAAATCGAAGAAGAATCAAGATCAAGCTACTCAAGTTTCATTCAGGAACTGCTCCATTACTGAATCATCATGTGGGAAAATCATTAACAGAATGTATCAGATATAGTTAGATAGATTTAAGAGTTTGTATAGATTATTGTAACTAGTGAAGCTAGATTTCATATTCTGAATTTGAACATGCTTCAGAATATCACAATGTAAAGATTCAGAGGTACCTTCTATCTTGGAGATTGAGTAGTCGCACCTTGATTAACATTGATACTTTTACAGTGGATGAATTAGTTTGAACTAGCCTCGTATTCGATTTTGCAAAG
This sequence comes from Penstemon barbatus, assembly GCA_003313485.2. Taxonomy (NCBI): domain Eukaryota; kingdom Viridiplantae; phylum Streptophyta; class Magnoliopsida; order Lamiales; family Plantaginaceae; genus Penstemon; species Penstemon barbatus. Next base: position 7,359,069 of record CM064877.1, on the reverse strand, counting down.
ATGCACATGCTCTCGTATACAAACAAACCAAAATATATTTGTATGTGCATATAAAATGTAAGGATTTAGTCACCCAATATATAATTCGTATTAAGATAGATATGAGCATAAAAGGGCAAAATGTTAAGAATTAGTCACTTTATAATTACAATAGTATTACTAGTACCCTGCTGACATCATCGCCATTGCCATCCCCCAAAATCTCCATGTATATGCTCTTGTCTTCTATTGTGTACCACAAATTCGAATAATAATAATAATTAATCAAAGAGCTTGTGATATAATACTGTAGAGTTTGTGGTTAAAACTATAAAGTCAAGTTTCAGCCAATTTAGCTAGACGACTCAAAAAGGAGAGAAAATAGGAAGGTAATAATTCTAAAAGTCACTTACTCTTTGCCCTAACTTGATCTTTTCTCCATTTGCTTTGGCTTTCTGGTGCAGGGGATGAGTACGGGGTTCTTCACACAGTATGTGGGGAAATAAACTTGTATCCAAATGCTTTTTTTTTTTTCTTTTTCTTTGAAGTTTTAATTCATTTCGAAAAACCTAAATTCATTGTTTTGTAGTGATTAGTTTATTTCGCAATCAGTGTTGTTATATCCAAGTGTTAATGAACTTCCTCTATTTGCATATACTTCCACTTAGACACCTAAAATCTATGCTCTTAATTTTGAATTTAAGTCGTATTAAGTTTTATTTTATTATATAAAAGGACATTATTTAGAAAAATATCTTGTTTCAAGACAATTGTTGATAGTTACCTATTTTTCAATAATTATTAACGAACATAAATAAACTAAGTAGTTTTTTCCTTTCTTGAGCGCCCCTTTTATCATATTTTTTGTTAGTTTAATTGTTGCACAACATGAAACGCAAGTACTTTTTTTTTTTTTTTTTGATAAGTAACGCAAGTACTTATTTTTCTAATGATATACGGGTAAACTGTAAATTTCGTTTTAAACTAAATTTATTTTTTAGATATCGTCCCACCTTTTAGATAATTAACAGTTTTAGTTTTATGGTTGTCAATTTGATAATTTCGTGTCGAATATTTTCTCGCACAAACTTGTATGTATCATGTTGGAAAATTGGTGGGAAAAAAATACACTTATAATTTCAATCCCATAAAATCTTTTTTTTTTCATTTTTCCCCTACTATATTACTACAAGAAATTTAGTTTGTTGTGATTTATCTTTTCTTATTTTCTCGTATTTGCAAATATTTTATGAGAAATTTGCAGATTTTTCTTTTTTTGGGCAGGATAATTTTTTGAAAAAAATAAATAAACAATAATTGTTCAACATTTTTTTTCTATGTTTTCTTGTACAATTTTTTCTTTCTAAAAAAGAAAAATTACTCTAACTTCTCCACATTGCAATATTTTTTCCAATTTTATAGTAATTCATCGCATTTTCTCTGGTTTCCCACAATGGCATGCATTGTAAAAGTTATTTAATGATAGACACATGGAGTATTTTCTTTTACTTACACAAAATATTGAATAAAAAATTAAACTATCCTTGCATGAGTTTATTTAATATTCTCTTCAATAATTAAAAAGTTAACCCCGGTGTATATATTTTCATTTTATAAAATTCAAGAACAATGAGAAAAGAAAAATCTAAAAATAATCTCCCTGCCTCCACATCAATTACTAGTATATTCGACACAAAATTTGATCAAACTTGAGACCTTATGCCATCATACCTCCATTGAAGACGAGCATGTCGAAAACCATGAACTGCATCTACAAAGACCCAAATGCCCCAATCGAGGCTAGAGTGAAAGACCTCCTCTCTCTGATGACCCTTGAAGAAAAGGTTGGTCAAATGACCCAAATCGAACGCAGCGTCGCCACCCCTTCCGCCATTAAAGACCTCTCCATAGGTCAGTCTAAAATAATACTAGTAGCATATGTGTTGGTCATATGATTGAATGGACTCGAACAATAGCATATTATCTTTCTTTTGCTTAGCACTTAGCTGCATTTATGCTATTCTATTGCTTAAAATTCACATGAATTCATGTTATTTTTGTTTTCTTACCCTAATATCACTAGTATGTAAATGTTACTGTATTTTGAGCTGAATCCCGGGTTGCTCTGTCATTTCACAAACTTATTTGACAAAGATTGGATCCCTGAAAAATTGGAATTTAACATGTTGCATTGAAAGTTTAATCTGTTACTCATCAAGTTATATCCTCGAACCAAGTTATAAGGATAAAAAAATTTGGTTTAATTTCTTGGTGATGCAACTTTCGCCTTTGATAACAGTTCATTTTTTAATGTTGGGTTGGTGCAGGTAGTATACTCAGTGTTGGTGGAAGTGGCCCCTTTGAGAATGCAAAGTCTTCGGATTGGGCAGCCATGGTCGATAAGTTCCAGAAGAAAGCACTAGAATCACGACTCGGAATTCCATTGCTATATGGGATTGATGCAGTTCATGGTAATAACAATGTATATGGTGCTACCATTTTTCCTCACAACGTAGGACTTGGAGCCACCAGGTTTGATTTAATTAAATTATGAGATGATTAATATATTCCAAATGCTCGCTACTTAATAAAATAAACCTAGAATTTACTACACTCGTTCAGAGATGTTGACTTGGTTAGAAGGATTGGTGCTGCGACAGCCCTTGAAGTTAGAGCTAGCGGGATTCACTACACTTTTGCTCCATGTGTTGCTGTAAGTGTTTATACTTTATAGTTTTTGTTTTCTTGTGTACTCTATTCCATTTTTCTTTTAATTATTAATTGCATTGAACGTTCATGTCTTATTTATTAAGTTGATGCTAACAGGTGTGTAGAGATCCTAGGTGGGGAAGATCCTATGAAAGTTTTGGTGAAGACACTCAGATTGTTAAGATGATGACCTCAATGGTCACAGGCTTGCAAGGACAAGCACCTCAAGAACACCCAAGTGGTTATCCATTTATTGCCGGGAGGTAAAAAGAATTCTGATTGTGGCACCTCTTAACAGTAATAACTCTGATCCCTACAACATCTGGTTCTTTGTTTGATAAGAAATTCAAGCTCCTTCATAGGATGATCTCTGTCTTCTTTGAAGTTCTGTTTGTTCCTCTATTAGCTCAACTGATGAGCATATTTAACTTCAGAAAAAATGTTGTCGCGTGTGCAAAGCATTTTGTAGGAGATGGTGGCACCAGGAATGGGATAAATGAGGGTGACGCTATAGTAACATATGATGAACTAGAGAAAATCCACATATCTCCATACATTGATTGTATTTCTCAGGGAGTATGTACTATTATGGCATCCTACTCTAGCTGGAATGGTGTCAAATTACACGACAGCAATTTTCTTCTTACAGAAATCTTGAAAGAGAAGCTTGGTTTTAAGGTAAGCCTCTGCTATTTATGTTATTCGTAAATTTTTTGGTATTTTTTTTCTCCTGGTGATTCTCATGCTATAACCATCTATAACATTTTTTACTAAAATGATAACTATCAACGATTATGTTGATTGTCCATATCCATAACCTGAATTACGGCAGCAATAATTTTATGTTTCTTTAGTAGTAAAGTAAATGCTGTTATATCACTGAAGTCAACAGATATTGAATATGGTGAGATTTCTTGCAGGGGTTCATTATTTCTGACTCTGAAGGCCTTGACAGGCTTTCCACTCCTCATGGATCTGATTATCGGCAAAGTGTTCTATCAGCAATAAGTGCAGGAATTGATATGGTAAAGGATCATCCTTAATTTAAAAATTAAGCTATACATAACCAAATATAATTTGTCTGTTTGCTGCTTCACCAGGTGATGGTGCCATTTAGATTTAAATTATTTCTAGAAGATTTGATGCATTTAGTGGAGTCGGGAAAAATACCAATGGCAAGAATTGATGATGCAGTTGAAAGAATTCTGAGAGTGAAGGTTGCTTCCGGCCTTTTTGAACATCCCCTCAGTGATGGATCTTTGTTAGATACAGTTGGTTGTGAGGTGCTTATCATCAAAAAACTTACTACATCAAAAGTGAAACTTAAGAGTATATACACACACACACACTCTCACAATAAACAAGCTTACTTTCAATTGTATACTTATCACTTGTAAAACATTTCTAATATTTGGATTATTATGTAATCAGCTACATAGGAAATTAGCACGTGAAGCAGTTCGTAAGTCCTTAGTTCTGTTGAAGAATGGGAAAGATTCAAAGAAACCATTTCTTCCACTTGATCGGAAAGCTAAAAGAATTCTTGTGGTTGGAAGGCATGCTGATGATCTCGGATACCAGTGTGGTGGGTGGACTAAGACTTGGGAGGGTAAAGGTGGCAGAATAACAACTGGTAAGTTATCTTAAGATCCAATGTTTTTTCAAGTATCATAGGATCATTGTTACTTAGAATTACCGTGTGTGGCACATATTTATGATTCCAGAATGTAAATTTTGATTTGCCTGGAAAGACAACAAGGCTATGTTTGTTCTTGGATTTTAATGAACATTAAACCGAAAAAAATTATAGTTCAATGTCCTATAACCTTATGAAAAAAACACATTTTTCTTAGTGCGTACTAAAACTCAAAAACCAAACATATCTAACTGATTTCGTTTGGGACATTGTTCTGCCCCTTCCTTGAGTGTTTATGTTTGAGATTGTGAGAGCGCACAATTTGCATGTGAAGTTGAAGCACCATTTAACGGCACTGTACATAACATAGCTTTCATGTTAGTTGACGAGTGAAATGTGTTGATCCAAAATGGTGTGAAGTGACTTCATATGAGAGTGAGTATAGTTTTTTCGAAGATTCATTTATGGGGTTTCTCTAATATTAACCGTGTAGTGTGGTCCTCTGACATCTTTACTATTAGATTAAAAATCTCTCTTTATCATCTTTCCTCAATATCTTTATGTTCCCGTCTTAATTGTTATCATAATATGAACCATATGATTAGTTTCCATAAGCCAATGTGGTTTCTTAACAACATTAGTAGACTTGTAATCTATGTTATATTAGAACTGCGGAGGCATCAGTATCACTGATATTGTAAAGGTTTCAACAGTTGCTCTTTTCTGCTAAATCTTATGTGTCAAAATCAATTTAGTAGTAGAAGTTTGATGCATAAGATTTAGTTCTCCCCCTTTCTTTTTATTTGTTTGTTCTTGACATGCATATAACTCACAGTTTAGTATCTATCTTCATAACAGGCACTACCATATTGGATGCTCTCAAAGAAATTGTCGGGGATGAAACAGAATTAATCTACGAAGAAGATCCATCTCCAACTACCTTCCTTGAAAAGAACTATTCGTTTGCTATTGTAGTTATTGGCGAAGGTCCATATGCAGAATTTGGTGGTGACAGTACAGAGCTCAAAATTCATTTCAATGGAGCTGAACTATTAAACATGGTTCCTAGTGAAGTTCCCACATTAGCCGTTTTGATATCTGGGCGGCCTTTGGCTTTGGAGCCACGCCTTTTGGAGAAAATGGATGCTCTTGTTGCTGCATGGTTACCCGGTACTGAAGGAGGTGGGGTCATAGATGTTATATTTGGTGATCACGAGTTCCAAGGACGACTTCCGATTACATGGTTTAAAAGTGTCCATCAACTTCCGATGCACGCTGAGGATAGCTCATATGATCCTTTATTTCCAATTGGCTTTGGTTTGACTAGCAAAAATGAAATTCTCAAGGGCTGATTAGGGTTGGGTTATGTAAAGCTTGTTGCCGTATGGGATTGGTCGGGTCGTTAGCATAACATTCTAGTTTTGTTGATGGCTTAATTCTACTTATATTCTTCATTTTTAAGTGCTAAGAAGTTTAATAATATATATATATAAAAAAAAAATTATAAATGAATATTAATGTGAAATGATTTCTTAAAATTTACTCGAATTTAGAAGAAAAATAAATAGTATTTTATTGTAAGGATTGGATTGCTCGAATCAAGGAAAGAAGGAAAGAAGGGATTAAATTCCGATTGATCTATTTGATGTCAAGATAACTTATCCTATTATATGTGTTTTTTATGTGTTGATTGAATTAAATTTAAATTTTGCTCTGAACTCAGATCTGACCGGATAAAAAATATTAAGGTTGGGATCTATTTAGCCATCACACCTAGTGGATTTGGCGTCTATAACTTTTATAATTCAAACATTCATTCATATAGAAGATGAATTAAAAAGTATCTTCTCTGTTCTTGAAGAAAAGGAAAGAAAAAAACTGGGAAAAAAATATCATATCAGAAAAAGAGAATGAATTGTGTAGTTACAAGCGCTTCTTTCTTGCAGATGCTGGAGATCAATTCATCCAATACTTACAAGATATTTTTCTTTTTATGGAACGTGTGATGATCAATGAGTTGGTCCCTACATCTTTTTTCCCAAATTTAATTAACGTTTTACTTTTTCGGACCAATTTAGTGTAACATTGTTTTGATTTTTGATACTGAATATATTATGGCAAAGGTCCGGTGAGATTTTTAAATCATCCTGCATTTTATTTATTTATTAATAAATTGAGTAGTGTATTTTTCTGTTGAATTGTTTGTTTGCATTTTGTTTTCGATCTTTTCTAGGTGGTTTGGGAGTATTTTGATATTTTTGTAAATATCCAAGATGTCACTTCAATTCAATGTAATGTATTTTACAATATAATGGCAAACTTTCAGTTTGTACCACAACAAAATTATCTTCTTAATCCCGTAAATGCAAGGATAAAATGGTCAACATTATTTATACATTCCAAAAACATATGTTAGGGAATAAATTAAATACTCAATCAGATTAACAGAAACTAGAAGACTAAGATAAGTAATTATTCCTCCTTGCAAATAAAAGAACATATACACTGAATAATAGCACATAAGCTAATGTTAATTCAGTTATGGTTAGTAAAGATGGAGTTTTTAAATAAACATACTAAGGTTAATTAAGGATAAATATTGATCAATTTGATTTAGATTTTTTAAATTAAATAAAAAATTATTGATATTTGTTATCTAATTTACACGTTAAAAAAACATTTAATAAGTTTCCTATAAACACCTTGATACCCCGCTTATTTTTACAAATATCTTTTTTCTTAGTAATAGCATATAGTATTAATTGTATAAAGAAAATCAAACCCCCACCCCTCCCCTCCATCTCAAACAAAGATAATATGACATGCAGTTTACCTAATTTTCAATCTACAATTTGGAAAATTCTTGTCCAAGCCTGACTTGGCTAAACCCATCCAACCACCAAGCAAGTGTATTGCACTTGCTTTGTGATTGGTCACTCTCCTGAGAGTTACATCCAATCACAAAGCAAGTATATTGCACTTGCCTTGTAGTTGCTTTGGATTCGGCCAAACCTGGTGTGGGTAAGAATTTCTCCTAAAATTTGAACATCTCAAGTTTTCTAAAATGATATTTTTTGAACATTAATATTCATTTACGTTATGCTAAAATGTGTCTCAAAATTCATAAACAACCACGTTTGATGATTTTCATCACAACAGTTATATTTCACGAGATTTTCACATGATAGGATAAGATTTATCTTAAAATAACAATGTGTATTCTCAACTTAGACTTTGTTCCACGTATTTCAATGAACTAGATTAAAAAAATTGTGATTCACGTGCTTGAATGAAATCAAACAATCTATTCCACGTAGTTGTTCGGAGATTTTATACATAAACAATATTTAAAATGTTAAGAAAGTAAAATTTCTAAATATATTTATATTTTCCTTCAAAAGCAATTCATCAAAGAAAATCCTAATTAAACTACTACAACAAACACTTTTTTTTTTTTTTTCTCAAGAAAACTCATTATCTTGTATCTTCCCATTTATCAAACTTTTAGGAAATAGCCTAAACATATTATTAAGAAATCCACAAATTGCTAAACATATAATAAAATGTCTCGTTTGTTAACATAATTAATTCAAACAATTCTAATTTTTCAGATTACGACATATGAATATATTGGTAGGTGAGATCCCGGATATATATATTTATTTATACATAAAAAGGGTACACCACTACTAATATTTATTAAACTCTATTTTATCTTTCCACCAACTATAAATATAACTAATAATCTAACAGTAGTGAGTAGTCAAATAATTCGTCACCTGAAGTTTCCTGCATACAGAACAAAACTTGATTTCCAGATCGCCATGGATTGCATCTACAAAGACCCAAATGCCCCCATTGAAGCCAGAGTAAAAGACCTCCACTCTCGAATGACACTTCTCGAGAAGATCGGCCAAATGACACAGATCGAGCGCAGTGTCGCCACTCCTTCCGCCATTAAAGACCGCTTCATAGGTAAAAAATCATACTCTCTCTCTCTCTACAATCTTGTATTTTCAGTTTCAAAATTTGGTTATTTTAAAAATTAACCTATTTGAAGTTAAGGAACCTTGGTTTCTGCTAAAATGCAGGGAGTGTGTTGAGTGGGGGTGGGAGCAAACCATTTGAAAATGCGAAATCGGCCGATTGGGCCGATATGATTGATGGCTTACAGCAGGGGGCGTTGGAATCACGTCTCGGCATTCCTATTATCTATGGAACTGATGCAGTCCATGGCAACAATAATGTTTATGGAACCACCATTTTTCCTCATAATGTTGGCATTGGTGCTACAAGGCGAGTAGATTCTATGCATAGTGTTAATTTAAAGCATTTATGTGTAATTCTGTGCTGTTTACTTCAATCAAGAAATTTTGATGTTACTTGATGAAAATTGCCGCAGTTACTTAGTAAGTACATTTTTCTTTTAAAGTAAAATCAATTTTTAAAACTGATTTGCGAAAATTGTAGCTAGGCAATGATTGACCAGATAGAGGCCATAATTCTTTACCCTACCTTCTGCCATGTATTCATAGTCATACCAAATGAAATCAAATTGATGCAGTTTGTATTCAGTCTGATAATTTTGGATTGACTAGATGTTTGTTCAGTTTTGAAGCAGGGATAATTAGGCGCTCTCGATTATTCACTTTTTTGATCTGTTTCCATTAACTATGCAACTTTTCTTAAATGACACCTAATAATGAAAAGTTACTAGGTTTATATTATACTTATTATTGCACCCATGACCCAACATAAGCCATTGTTTCTGTTGGGAGCTTTTCAAATTGATACTAATGATACAATATTGTGATGCATGTATAGAGATGCTGATTTGTCTAGGAAGATTGGGGAGGTGACAGCTCTTGAAACTAGGGCGAGTGGAGCCCAGTATGCTTTTTCTCCTTGTGTTGCTGTAAGTTATTTACATTCATCAAGAAATCAATCATCCAATATGAATCTTGATTCTTGCATTAAGCTACATACATTCTCATCTAATGTGTCTTTGTGATGTTCAATAAGTTCCTCTTCTATTTTTATAATGCTTTCGGTTTTGGGTGAAATTTTAATTTAGCCATGGGATTCTGGTGACTAATGGTTGAGAGTAACGAGGTTAATATTTTCATGATTTCTAGTTAAGATTGGTGTTTCCTCACTACATATACGTTATCGTCTACCATACATTAAAAATATGGTATTAAAGCACTCTACTTTGTTGCGTGTTTTTTGTACGCTTGAGATTATTACTATTCAATTCAGCTTACTGTTGAATTTCATTATATTTAGGTTAGCAGAGACCCCAGATGGGGAAGAAGCTATGAAAGCTATAGTGAAAACACGGAACTCGTTAGGAAGATGACCTCTATAGTCACAGGGTTGCAGGGACAGCCCCCTGAAGGGCACCCTAATGGCTACCCTTTTCTGGCTGGAAGGTAAGCAAAAGTGTTGCTTTATTAAAAAAATATTATAATGTTTTTCTGCTAATAAATCGAAAATATTAATGCTTATATGGCCCTCTTCATAATTGATTCGGTTGTTTACATTTCTTTGTCCCTCCAGAAATAATGTTCTTGCAAGTGCCAAGCATTTTGTTGGAGATGGGGGAACTGAGAATGGTAAAAATGAGGGGAATACAATTACGTCATATGATGAGTTGGAGCAGATTCACTTGGCACCATATCTTGATTGTATTTCTCAGGGAGTTTGTACTGTGATGGCTTCGTACTCTAGTTGGAATGGAAGTAAACTACACACTGATCATTTTCTTCTTACAGAATTATTGAAAAATAAGTTGGGATTCAAGGTAAACTGTGTTCAATGATAAATAAGCTAGAATTTTTTTAATTCTTCCTTTTTTTTTTCTGCATAAAATATACAATATTAAAGTTTAAACTTTAAATGATTGCATTATAAATTATCTTTTGTAGGGGTTTGTGATTTCAGACTGGGAGGCTCTGGATCGACTTTATGTTCCTCATGGCTCAAATTATCGTGAAAGCATTAAGTCCACCGTAAATGCTGGAATTGATATGGTAGAGATTTTACTTGAATCAAGATGGCCTAGAACTATGTATTCTGCACATAATTAATGTGTGTGTGTTACTGTTATTTGCAGGTAATGGTTCCTTTTAGATATGAATTATTCTTGGAAGAATTTTTGTCACTTGTCGAGTCAGGGGAGATATCAATGGTCAGGATTGATGATGCTGTTGAGAGGATTTTGAGAGTCAAATTCGTTGCTGGAATTTTTGAGCATCCTCTGGCTGATAGGTCTTTACTAGATGTGGTTGGTTGTAAGGTAATTTCAATTCTTTATGCGACGTATTGGCATGAATTATACATTTTTAAATGTCACAATGAACACTTCCTTATTTCAAGTTTGGACTTTATTTATTAATAAGTATGGAGCATTAGCATGATTGCATATTCAAAAAATAAAAATAAAAATGAATGCTGGGGTCAAGTTATTATTCATGCTTTTCAACAAGCATTCCCTTGGCTATAATGAGACTAGATTAGCAAAAGATTTGTGCTTTGTTTTTCAGGCACACAGAGAATTGGCACGTGAAGCTGTTCGCAAGTCTTTGGTTTTGCTAAAGAATGGAAAAGATTCAACAAGACCTATACTCCCTTTAGACAAGAAGGCCAAACGAGTTCTTGTTGCCGGAACACATGCTGATAATCTTGGATATCAGTGTGGTGGGTGGACAATTACATGGGAGGGAACAACTGGCAGAATCACGGAAGGTAAGTTGTTATATTTGATAAAGTTCATAATCCTAACTTCTACGACAGCCTCTATGTTTAATCAACGGTTGCATTTTATTTCAGTTATTCACATTCTATTTAAGGATCCCAATTCATTGAGCAGTCTTTGCAGCTAAACTTTTCTCTGTTTTTGCCTAATTTTGAAATTGTTCTTGATAATAATGAGTGTGTTTTGGAGAAAAGATGAAAGGGAAAAGTAACTAAATTCAAATATCTTAGCGAATTATATGAGTATAAAACTTATGCGATTGTTATTTTCCTAGGCACGACTATCTTGGATGCAATAAAAGAAGTAGTGGATGACAAAACGGAAGTGATATACGAACTAAATCCTTCAGAAGAAACATTTTCGGGTCAAGATTTCTCCTTTGCTATTGTAGCTATTGGTGAGGCACCATATGTTGAATCTGGTGGTGATGATCCAGTGCTTAAAATTCCTTTCAACGGAGCTGAATTAGCGAGCTTAGTCGCTAATAAAGTGCCCACATTGGTAATTCTGGTTACAGGTAGACCTTTAGTTTTAGAGCCATCTTTCTTGGAAAAGATCGATGGCTTAGTCGTTGCTTGGTTGCCTGGGACTGAGGGCAAGGGAATCACAGATGTTATATTTGGAGATTATCCGTTTCAAGGACTGCTTCCAATGACATGGTTTAGAAGCATCGATCAGCTCCCTGTGCATGCTGGTCAGAATTCATTGGACCCTCTGTTTCCTTTTGGCTTCGGATTGACATTTTAGAGTCAAAGGTGAGTTTACCACTTTACCCTTTCCAATGGACATAACTACACTCTTAAACTGTCAGTCTTATGAATTTCAATAATTGTATCGTTGTGTAACATTGATTTGGTGAATGAGTAATTTTATTATTGTATGTATAGGATGCTGGTAGTTATGTGTTAAATTAAAGCCTAATTAGTTGTTGATCCTCGGCCTCGCTAGTTTTAATTCAACTCAGATCCAATCCAACACAACACATGAACAAAAAGTTGTGTTGGGTCCGGATTGGACCTACCCATGGTTGCAACTTGCAACCCATTTTGACAGATGTAAGTTTAACAAATAGCAACCAGTAGTGAATAGAAGAGAATTATTCAAAGATATGGATTGTAGTTTAAGGTTAAGGTTAAATACATACGTCTGTATTTTATTCATTTGAATGATTAAATAATAGGAATCAGAATATTGCCTTAGAATAGTGAGAATTAATTTGGATAACCGAAAGTGTGAGGTTCCAGTATTGTTTATGTGGCTGTAGCTTGTTCAAGACTAGATATCAAATTGGAATAAAGTGACCGATTGTGCTTTAGGATGCAACTTGAAAAAATGCTGCTCCTTTTTTTGAAAAGAATAGGGTTAGTTTTGTCATTTCATTATGTTATGATGTAATGTAGGATGTATTGTTGTTGCAATTCAAAGACCATGTTTAGACTTTCGATTATAAATCTAACCGTTGAAACACTGTGATTTCTTTAAGGTTTTTCTAGGAACTTTCTGCTTTGCATTATCTTATTGTTTTCTTCGTTAAATTCGAAAATCTAAACACAATCAAAAGTAACGATCGTAAAAAGAATAATACGGTTAATGGTCAATAATTTGCCCATTCTAATTAGAATTGTCAAATGGGAGCTAAATTTAGACAATTTGTTTCTAGTCTCTATCTCTTCTCTTCTCCACTTTAATAACTTATTATTATTATTATTTATTTATATATATATATAAGCATGAATATTTCTTAACTCTTTTGTGCGGACTATATTGTCCTTATTTAAGTAGTTAAGTGATAGTATTTAATTTTATGACAAACATGTAAATGTAATAAAAGAAATATAATCCGACATGAAGTCTTATTATATTTATCTTCTACATAAAATTCTATCTTGCATCAATTTTTATAATATTAATCTTCTTCAATTATAATCAATAAACATGATATATTAAAAATACTGTTATTTTAATTAGTCCCCAATATTTCTAAATACAAAAAAATTTAAAATAAAATTCTCTTAAATATCATCATGTTAATTTTTTTTTTAAATGAATCATATCTTACCTATGAAAGAATAAAAAATACTTGTGACTTAACTAAGTATGTGATTTACTTTGGCTAGAATATAAAAATATAAATAATATTCAACAGTTCTTGAAAAAAATATTCAATAATATCAAGATTTGCGTTACCTCGAATTTTATGAAATACTTTTAGTTAAAAACGGATGAAATCGCTGAAAAAGATGAAGTTTTGTGAAACCGATAAATAAATCCATGAAATCGTTGAAAACATATCAAATCGGTGAAAATTTGGGTGAAATTGGTGAATATTACACTGACAAAGTTGGTGAAAACACGGGTGAAACCAGTAGGAAAGTGGCCCTGAATTTGATAATTACATGTGACATCAATGAAAATTCGACTGAAATTCGTGAAAAAAGTATGAAACCGGTGAAACGACATCAGTGAAGAAGGGTGAAATCTGTGAAAAATGAATAAAGATAAAGTCGGTGAAAAATGGTAAAGTCGGTAAAAACACGTGAAATCAATTCAATTTCAAAAGAAATTGGAAAAAAAAAGAGAAATTAATGCAAAAAATGTGCGAAATAGGTGAAAATGGGTTAAATGGATAAAATTGAGTGAACATAGTAAAAGAAGAGTTTAACCGAGAAAACAAGGTGGAACCGATGAAAAAATAATTTAAAACGGGAAAAAACCAAAATTTTAATTTCTATTTTATGACATAATAAAATTTAACTTTAGTCTAATTTATAAAATTTACCTATGAAATTAACTAGACACTATTGTACGTGCATTTTTCTAGTTCCTATAGAATTGTGTTCTAACATAATATAGTGTAAGAAAATTATGAGTTTACGTGGAAGTTTAATGTACGGTTCTCAAAAGTGACAGACATTATCCTAATTTTAACTTTATGAGCAATTGCTTAAGCATTTGATCACTATTTGTTGCTTGAGTTCAAGTTGTGTAAATACAAAAGCTTTACTATGTAACCATACCAAATAATGAATATTTGATTTGAGATATATCAAAATTTAAATCAAGCGAATGAGTTGGAATATGAAAGACATTTTGGAGTTGAATATAGATCCTTATCTATATTATATCCAAATTTACGAGAAAAAAAAACTATTATAACAACAATTCTTAACTTCATATATATAACTGAGTCACAATTATTAACAAGATTTTGCTAGCAGCAAAAATATGGAAATATTGGAAAATTGAAACACATCACTAGCAAGAAACTATAGCTATCTTGACATTGACATACATAAATTTTTAATGATAATTCGATGTTTGAGGTAGGGATTGCTCGCACGTGTCAACTATTGCTTTCTCAAAGTGTAAATTGAGTTACAATCATAATTTGGTAGCTAATATATTATTAATAAATAAAAGAACTATATCTACGTCTTTAGCCCTACATACAACTTTTAAAATTAGCTAAAAAATATTGGGTTTTTGGCATTTTGCACCTTAGAATTATAGGATTTTGGCACTTTGCTCCCTGGTTTAAAATTTTTGGTACTTTGCACCCTCAAAATATAATTTATTTGACACTTTGCACCCTAGTATGTGTTTTAGTGAGAAAATTCATTGATAAAAGGGTGGAATAGTTATTTTCAATTTTTTTCACTTTGCACCTTGGCAATATAGATTTTGCACCCTTAAAATATAGAATGTTGGCATTTTGCACCCTACAATTATAAAATATTAGCATTTTTCACCCCGATTAATTTTTTTGGCACTCTGCACCCTAAAAATATAATTTGTATGACATTTTGCGCCCTAATGTATTTTTCTTAAAAAAAACATACTCATGAATGTCGGCGATGTAGAGATAAAATGGTCATTTCTATCCACAATTATCATAAACTTAATTTTTATTCTAAATTTATTTTACTTTATAATAACTTATTTAAACATTTTATCTCTGTAAAATTTAGATTAAAAAAAGACATTGTCTTCATTTTATATTCAATTATCCTCAAGATTATTTACTTTATATCTAAAATTCACATTTACATATCTAACATATTACTATTATATTGCATGTTATTTACATAATTTAGATTATCATATTAAGTCGGTGTTGAAAATGCCAAAAATTATATTTTTTGAGTGCAAAGTGCCAATATTCTATATTTCAGAGTGCAAAGTGTTAAAATCTATACTTTTAGCGTTTAAAGTGCCAAAAATATTCAAAAATAACTATTATACTCTTCAATCAATTTATTTTTTCTTCAAAACACACACTAGGATGCAAACTGCCAAGTAAATTGTATTTCCAGTGTGGAAAATGCCAAAACTTTTAAATTATGGTGCAAAATACCAAAACCCTATAATTTTAGGGTGCAAAATGCCAAAATTATATTCTATCAAAACAGCGAAGTTAATGCAAGATTTGGGCAATGTAAAAGTTAACATGGTCTTGGCGAGACAATATTAATTCCCACGAATGTTATTCAACATCTGCGAGTTTTAAATACCAATTTTGACTTACCAAACCTAAAAAGAAATAATCATCACTTCGCTAGTAAAAGTAGGAGGAGTTTATTATTACAAAAAAAGAAAGAAGAAGAAATAATTGGCCATATAGTTTAGTTAAATAAATGGGAAATCTTAACTGAATCTTACTTTGCGCAATAAATCATTACAATAATAATTTAGTAGTATTTGGTAGTGAATGTAAGATAGATCCCATTTGTTTGAAAGAATCCTCCTCCCTCTCAAGAAAGATCTGAAAAAGGGCAATCAAAAAAAGGGTCTTCTCCTGAAGCTCTTCAAAAATGATAGTAGTAGTTGAATTATTGGAAAGCGCATTCAGCAGCTGTGGACTGTATGTACAGCAGTGCTCTATGACTCAGCCAATTTGGCAAAATGAAAACCATTAATTAATTTACTCTGTTCTGTTCTGTTCTGTTCTGTTCTGTTCCGTTCCTTCAATTTACTACAATACAAGTGAATCAAATGTTTCAATGATAACCATTCTCTTAAATACAATTCAAGGAGATGAGATGATGTTCGTTCCATTTCAATGTGGGATGGGATCTTAACATTTAGTAATCTCAACTTACACACTGAATCTACCTCAAATTCCAAACAACATATTTACAAAAGAAGAACAAGAAAAAGAGCACAAACAAACTAAGCTCAAACTACTACAATAATAGGCATTACCAATTGTTTCTTCCCTTAAAGTAAAGCTAACGAATCCCATCATCTAGATCTCATGCATTAGGATAATGAAGCCCTGATTGCATCTGGAAAACCATGTTTTGAGACCCCAAGTACGGTTCATGCATTTTAAGTCCATACGAGTTCATACTATAAGGATTAGACACAAACATATTTCCGTGGCCAGTCGAGCCAAATCCCATTATTGTCTCGTTACTCGTTTGATTCCATTGGAAAGGAAGTTTTTGAATTGCCTGTTGCTCGAGAGACTGCTGCTCGGGTGAAGAGGGCTTTTTGTTCTCGGGTGAAGGCGTTGTTGTTTGGTTGTCGTTTAAGTTCACCGTTGTTATATCGTGAATACTTGCTCTCCTCTTATCTTTTCCTCCGGAGAGTTGCCTTATGAAGTATTTCTGCGCGTGACTAGCCACCTGAGTCGGAGTTCTTGTGACCACAAAATTACGCGAAATATTTCTCCAATCCCCTTTCCCATACTTCTTTAGCCCCATCAGAAACAATCTGTTACAAACATAATCATAGTGAATTAAGATTTTCACCTCTAGATCTCAAATCTAAACATTAGAATCAATCATAAAATTTATGATATAAAAATAAAGCTCTAATAGGAACTAATCAAGAAAGCTACAATTACATCACAAGTGGTAAAAAAAACTCACTTATGTTCTTCTTCTGTCCAAGGAACGCCCTTTTTTCGTTCTTGTTCGGATGGCCTAGAAGACGAGGATTTTCTCCCTCCGGCTACGTAAGATTGCTTGAATCCATCGAATCCATGGCTACTGCCCCATTCTAATGTAAAAGGAGATGATGAGCTATAACCGGGAACCGGGATTAAACCGGCTTCTATACTACTCACATCATCTTCTAATTCTTTGTATTGCCTGATTACATCTCCCACAGTTTTTCCAGGCACCATTTCAGCCACTCTTTCCCATCGATTAGGCGTATTTTCATCGAACACTGCAAGTGCATTCTCAAAGGCTTTGTTTTCAGCAGCAGTCCATCTTGTTGTGCTCATACTCTCTTCAAGAAACCAACTTGAATTTGAAAAATATGATGTTGGGGTTAAAATCTCCATTTCCCACTTCATCAAACTCAAATTTGGATTCAGAAAAAAAGGGATTGTTTTAAAGCATCATATCTCTTGTTTGTGAATGAAAAAAGTTGTAGTTTTTTATGAAACAGAGGAAGAAAGAAAGGAAAATGGAGAGGGTGGAAATCTCAGAATGGGTATTTCAGTGTTAAATCAAGAAGCATTTTGTGCAGAAGGAATCAGAATACTTTTTTTTTACTTCTCTACAGCCACCTCTCTCTCGAGGAATCTTAAAAAGACCCCACTTTTCCCAAATCAATGAAAATCCTACAATTTGTGGTAAGCCAGAGATCAAAAGGAATTACCTAAAAATTATTATCTCTCTCACAATATATGAAATAAGATCTGAACCCACAAAACTTGAAGCCAAGAACAAGTGACAACCATTTATGAAACTGACAGAAAAGTAGTATTTCAGTTAATTTGAAGAAATTAAGTATGTAAAAAGAGAGGGTGATTAAAATATCTTGATATACTAAAAAGGGAAAACAAAAGAAAACCTGAAAGATGTGAAAAAGAAGTGACAGTGAATGAAGAAGCTGGAAAAAACAGTGACAACCTGAAAAGCTGTAAAATGGAAACTCACTCAAGTAGAGAAATTTTCTGAGATGGGCATAAGGTTTTGATGTGGGAAAAATAAGTGTGAAAAAGGCTTTTGCTTTCTTACCTTTTTCTACTCCTTGATGATGTATGTATTGAATGAATGAACAAGAAAGAAAAAAGTGAAAGAAAGCAAGAAAAAGATGTTGATGACAATGGAAAGTAAGAAAAAGCAATCTAATTCTAACTTGCTGCACCCTTCAAGGAATGAATCTCCAATTTTACTTTCTCAAAAATAAAAAAAAAAATTAAAGAGAGGAGAGAGAGAGAGAGATCTGCAGAGAGCTCAAAAAACAGAGAAGAGAGAGAGAGAGAAGCTGTGGAAGGTGGTGGATTGTGATTGGATGGAATGGTGTTTGTGGATACTGCAACTTATGAAAAAGTTTCCTTATTATAATGCACACTCCTGTCTTTGCTTAATTAATTAAAAATAAAATATCTTTAAATTAGTATTTCATTTAATGGAGTAACTTTTATCTTTCCTAAAAAAAATGGAGTAATTTTTATCGACAGGAAAACTCTTGTATAGTTTCCATAGACCACAAGTAAAATTTATGCATTCACTATCACTAAATATATTTTTTTTTAAAAATTGCATAGTCTATAAAATACGAGGTCTATAATAAAAAATTTCAATCACAGATACTTAGAGAGTTAAGCATATGTCAAGTTTGAATTCTATGGACATCACACTAGATATGTCTTATATCCTATACACTCTTCAGTTCGGACTGTAAATACACAATTTAGTAAATAAAAAAAAGGAAACTATAATATTTTATTTTAGAAGCGTTCGTCTATTGTCAAAATGTTTAAAAATGATGAAATCCAAAGTAGTCAAAAACATGAGTAGACGGAGCAAATTGCGAAGTGTAAGCTTCACCAAAAAGAAGGAATAATCAAATATGACTATTTCTTTGTATTAAATTTTATTAAAAAAAAAAATAATAGTAGAAACTAGAAAGTATGGGCTAGCACTTCATGATGATTAATGGAGCTAGGCTAAATGCACCTCCCAATGACATTGGTCAAAAGGGCATACTACAAATACAAATATGCACACCACTAACTGGACGGTTGAATGGAAAAGGAGTTGTTAGAAGTACCATAATAATTAATTGTGTGAAGCTAATTTAGTATTTAGAATAACTAATGATTGATTTTATAACTTTAATCAAATATCTTTCTTAAGAAATTGATAAGGTACTACTTAATTGGTTTCATTATTAGTTAAGTAAATTTGTGGACCGGATGTACGTACTGTTCTTTCCATTTTTACCCAATAACATATGGGGTCTTTCTTACGCTGAGTAAATTCTTGAGTTTTTTTTAAATATAAGTAACTATTTTGTATACAATTTTTTTGTCAAATTTTGAATATATAATTAGAGGTATTGATTTCTTAAATTATACCTCCATTGTATTGTGAGATCGTTAAATTGTATTTAGTTAGACTGAGCAAAATGAAATTTATATGGATGCAAATCAAAATACATTAAGGCTGATGATAATGTTGAGTCATTGTTAGAAAAAGTCGATAAATATTGAACAAAATGATTCTTAAAACCTATCAACATTTAGTATTGGTTAAATCATGCATCGAGAAATTATCCAAGAAAATGTTTTATTTGCTTTGATTAATCAACTTTATTTCACCAAAAAAAAAAAAAAAATTAATCAACTTTTTTGAATTAATATTAGTAAGTTTTTATATCTTTTCTCGCTAAATCTGAAAGAAACATGTCAAAATATCCTACCAATTATGTAGTCTAGCAAAGATATTAATTACATTAATTTAAACCAATCGTGGCTAAACGTTGACACTAATTAATTAGTTCATGCTTTCGAGAATTCAATGACTAATTAGTTTGTTGTCAACAGGTGAATGACCATCCAATCACGTTTGTTCACGTAATTCAAGTCAACTAAATACGAATTAAGTCTAATATTGACTTATCCCATTTTGTAAGACTAATTTAATCGGCATATTATAATTAACATACTACTAATCATTAAACTTCAAGTCAACCAAGACTCCAAGTCCAATAGCCTAACATGGTACCAACAAAATTTATTACTCCCTCCGTTTAAGATTCACATTATTTCAGATTAGTAGTCAAATTTGATCTTTAATTTGATTTTTTAATTTTATTAGTAGTCACATTTGATTTTTAATTTTATCATTTCTTATTTTAAGGCTTATACTAATTCAATTAGTTGTCACATTTTATTTTCAATGTTACCAATTTCTTACTTCAAGGCATGTACAATATATTAGAGTACATAAAGATTGATGACACTAATTAAAGTAATCATTGCAAATGAAGTCGTAGTCGATCTTGAGGTATTTAGGTTCCAAGACCTACCAAAAGGTCATGGGTTCAACTCCCACTAATGCGAGTTTTTTTTCCTCTAGTTTAATACTAATGTTTGGTAATAGTTTACTATTTCTAATTTTTTTACTTAAGTAGTTATTGAAATGATTTCTAATGTACTGATTGATGATGAATGTACTCTCAAATATTTTTTTTTTAAAGTAATCATTAAAAGGGTAATTTTGAAATTTTATCTTAGGAAAGTGACTAATTAAAGAGTTTCTTAATCTGTGTGAAAATATCAAATGTGACAATTAAAAAGAAACGGCCGGAGTAATATGTATATTAAGCTTAAACACATTAATAATTAGAATTTTGGTTGTATTATTAAGTTAGGTGTGTGGTCGTGATATTGGTATGGTTAAAATATACTATGTATAAATAATTAATGTGAGATTTTATCCATTTTTTTTGCCCATTTCATCAATCGTCCACACCAACTACAATGTTAAAAGATATAAATAATTTGAAACAACAAACAGTTAAGAAACTCGGGGTGCATTCAACTTAAATCCATCAATTGCCAAATCAGTATCGGACCTAAATTTCAAATATGAAGATATATATTAATAAAATATAAATCAACATAAACATGATTTAGCCCATTTTACATGAAGTTAAGTTACCTTAATTTTTACCTGCAAATCATTGTGTACATTATTTTGTGATACAAATTACAATACCGGAATTTTTCGAGAAAAACCATAGTTGTTCATTTATAATTATTTTAATACATAGAGAAATACTAAGATTAGTATTTTTACTGAAGCATGATCCGGAAACTAGCCGCCAAACGAGGGGGCGGATCAAACGTCAATTTCACAACAACTATATAATTGGGACCATACATACACCACTGCTGAGCTAGCTTAACTCCACTATAACTAAATTAAATAGAATAAAAATAAAAACACGCTTCTCAACTCTGATTGGTTGGCTTTCCCAACATTAAATTTTAAAGCTTTTAAGAATCCCATACTGCCATTTCTCATTGGTGAAAATAAATTCACATTTTTCTCCTCGAAAGTTGTGCTCTTTCTGCTCCAACAATGGTGGACCCAATTAATGCAATTAGGAGGTGGCACGTATGATGGGCTCATTGAACCGGGCGCACATTAGACAAACCTTTAACGTTCACTTTTTCATTTTTACTTATTGTTCCAAAAGGTGAAATCGCTCACCCCGGACGCCCCTCACCCCCTGTCCAACGGGATTGTGAGAGGAGGTAAATCATGGTCACTCAACCGGCAACAGAGGCTGGGACCAGTACTCACTGCGCACAAGGAGCCCCCTCATTTTTTGAGAGGTTGCTCCCACGCTGCCGCTGGTGTTCATTTTTACTTATTGTTTGTTTGTTAGTGTGAATGGAGAGTAGGAGAACAATGAATAATGCTATTGCTTTCGTGGTGCATGCATGACAAAACCCTTTACAATGCTCACTTTAATTTTCTTCTTTTTGGCAATTATTAAAACTTTATGTATTATTTCCTCCTTCATATTTTGTTATCAACATATATACATATTTTTTGTACACCAAAAAAAAAAATATATATATATATATTTTTCTTTTTAATAGAACAGAAATAAACAGGACTAATAATCATCATAGAGGAAGAGTATAATAAAATTACACATATTTTGTTGAGATTTCCATGGTGAGAATAGTTTTGGCTGTGAAAGTCAAAGCTATTCTATAGAAGAAGAATTAGGGTGTAGGTGGATGGATTTTGGCCCGGTCTTGAAGGTTTTGCAAAATCGAGCCAAAACTCTTTTAAATTAGTTTTCGTCACAACCATAAAATCATAAAAAATCTATTTATAAATTTACACTCAAACTTTTCAAACGATTTGACACTTACCACATATTTTTTTTCCCTCATATCTCACTAAAAAATACAGTGTTTTGACACCTATCACCTATTTTTTTCCTTAAACCCCAACATTCAAACTCAATCTGAGTGGAGTTTCAACTTATTCAAACCACAAAACACAACCAAAACCCATCCAAACGAGGTCTCAAATGTTCCATCGAAACCACCCAAACTATTTTTGTAAATCGAGACCCGCAAAACCGAGCCAAAACCCATCCAAATAGACCCTCAACTTATAATATTCAACTCCAGATTCCAGTCCATACTATTTAAGTATTAAGTAAATTTATTGAAACGAATGATTAATTATATATTGATTTCACTTTTTTTATGGAATGAATCAAGGAATTATGAAATTCGGTATAAGTTCATCTTTATATATATATATATATATATATATATATATATAGTATAATAGTATATTGGATCTTATCGGGTTATTCATACATGATGAGTGTTTTTATAAGGAGAACCTTTCATCAACAAAACTTTGTGATTGTAGACGTACAATATATATAGCCATAATATTGAGAGGTATAGCTATGTTGGCTAGCCAAATTATGTGGATTAAAGACGAGTTTGATAAGGAAAAAAAATCTACATGTAAAAAGTGGATAGGACTTAGATGGTTCAATCCATAAACAAGTTTAAATTGGAGGTATTTTTGCGTTGACTTCTTAATTTAAATTACTAAGTGTACATTATTTATTTAGTTGATTCATTTTTGAATCGTTCAAATGTAAAATTAACATTTTTTAACTTAAATCAAAGGCAAGGCAATCCAGTCCGACTCAACACAATTCAAACAAAAAACAATATATTAAGAGTCAATTAAGATTCCATCTAATCTAAATCTAAATCAACCTAAAAGTTGGAGTTTTAACCACAAAACTATATCAAACTTTTTCTTTTCAAAGTTGGCCATGGGCTGGAGAGTTTAATACACTACTGATATGGCGCGTGAAGTTTAAGAGCCAATGGGGTGCATTTGCCAACCAAAGCGGTCCCCTATTGATGTGACCAACTGCTCCACTGCCTTTGCCTATTGTCCTCTTCTCTCCTCACTCCTATTGGAGATCTACACGTATACGACTCCCCACATAACCATAATAATATTTAAAGACCCCATATAAAATAAACAACTATCTTTTCCCTCCCCCACACTTCAATTAGTATTATATAACCTCCACACACCACACTTGATGAACCACACTTAAAAAATCCCACATTAATATCTCATTCTAATAATGTGAAATAAATGTTCATACCCTTCAACTATGATCGTTACATTTCACCACACTTTCTTTTCGACGCCTATGTTGGCCCACTCTAAGTAGACTTCACTCATCTTTGTGGTAGCCCTTTCTTAGGTTGCTTCTTCCTAAGTCGTCCCTTCCGCGTGCATGGACAAAAATGTGGTTACCTGCTCTGATACCAATTATTATGAGCTTTAGGAACCACACCTCGAAAGCTAACTATTGAAATTGGAGATCCCAATATTAGTATTCCATTCTTTCAATGTGAGATAATGTTTCATACCCTTCAACTAGAATCATTACATAATTATTAAGAAGAAAAAGAATACCGATTGGGCAAGACTATTTTTATTGGTATTCTTGATATTGCAATTGCTAAATTGTAATTATTCTGCACTTTTGGTCCATCATCTCTATTCAACTCAAATTGGGACAAAAATGTGAAACTAAGAGAATCATGTTGGAGCAAATCTATTCTTGGGGACAAAAATAATAAAATATTTTAGAAATTTGGAGTAAATGTGCAATTTTATGAAGTACAGGACTACAAGAGCTAAGCATTCAGTCTTGTATGACCAGAATTGTAATTTCTCGTATACTAAATACAGTACATATTACAAGTTCATTTTTCACACACATATAGCTATTTTGCTATTTGTACTTTTCTAGTTTCAAGATAAGAATTACATTTTTTGAGTTGTTGAGTCTAAAAAGGTTGTTTTTGAGATATTTTGTGGGGGTGCAAGTATAATTATTATTATGACTTGAGAGAGTATTTTTTTGTTAGTAATAAATAAACACAAATGGGGGGTTTTGATAGTTAAACAAAGTACAAAGGATGTTTTGTAATTTACTCTAAATTTTTTCTAGGATTTCCCCATTAAATTGGTGGGAAATTTTTTTTTCACAAAATTTTTCTGCAGGAAAATTGAAGAAAAATAATAACTTCATTTCCTGCTATTCAAACAACAAGTGAGAGAAGAAAAAAAAACTGACTTTCCTTCATTTTTCCGACAACCAAACGATACATTATAGTCTGCAGATTAGAATACAGGAGCAAAATCGGGGTAAGGAGAAATGATTTACATATTGTATAGTTCTATTTACCAAATGTAGTAATTTAGTATAAAAAATCATTTTCATATTGTACAGTTTTATTTAGTACTTAATTGTAGTACTTTAGTAGCCAAATTAGTGCTTGATAACTTCTAACAAGTTAGAGTTATTCATAAACGTTTTCTAAGGAAGGTCTTTTAATTAAGTTTACTGTATATTATGTACCTTATAATATTATATCATTTAAGATGATTATTTCATATAAATAATTTCCAATCCTACTTTGTAAATAGTATTTATAAAAATCGTAAAAATATAACGTATCAATGATTGAAGTCCATAATGAATGTGGTAGGTTATATATGAATGAAGAGAAACCACTTTATTTCATTTGCAATTGGTCATATATATATACATAACATAATAATAAGCATGCATTTTTCTATGGAAAATATAAAAATTGCAATAATTTTGAGGGCACATGAAACATATTTTGTCTCTTTGGACTGCAGAGGCCATGACCTTCTTTATTAGGTTACCCATTTACCTCGACTTTCGAAACACTATTCTTTAATTTAAACAGACAACAACGTATCAGTTATTCTTATTAATAGTACGTACATGACCACAAATTAAAGAAAGACATACTCAATTTTATTCATTTACATACATACATACATACATACATACATACACGTGAAATGTCTATGCTCAGGTGTCCTTTCGACTCGAGAGACGAAACAAAAAAAAAAAAAAGAAAAGAAAAGAAAGAAAAAGGACAACAACAAACAAAAAAATAAATACTCCATAAAAGAGAACCAAATAACGCATATACTGTACGTTTTAATATGAGAATATATATATATATATATCATATTTCAAGTTTCAACTACTGCAGTCATCACTATCATTATGATAAGAGATTTTTCTTGTTACTTTTAAAATATTTTAGTGGCAGTCGAATATTAAGAAACAGTACATATTTTTTATAAATAAAAAGTTAGACAATTGAATTAAACTTGTTAAATCTCCAAATTATACATTAATTATAAATAAACAAGTGGGTTCTAATGGAATTCTCTTTAACACTTAATTTGGATCTATCTAATTGCAATTTAGTACTTCGTTATTTATTTTCTTAGTCGTACTTCTATTTACCTAATAAAGTTAAGGCTAATTCAAACAAGTATATACATATAAGAAAATGCCTGCCTGACAAAGCTGTACAGCTTTATCTTATTGGCTTATGTGATTTTTCCTCCACCGGCTACCTGTTCAGTAGGTTTGTGTTGTGTGTATTTTTATTTTTTACTTTTATTACTTTACAACCACATAATTTTATTATTAAATTTTGAATTTATTTAAAAATATATATTGTTTCACTAAGTCTACATTGAGTCGAATTTCTCAACAATATAGTCAAATAAAAATTGTTCGAATTTCCACTCAAATTTAATTTGTTTAAGTCCAATATCTTTATACATGATCATCAAAATGAATTTAAACAATAGTAATTATTATTTGATAACTTTACAACATTTTTTGACTTTGACTCGATAAAGTAAGACATATAAATTAGAATACACCATAATTTAATGTTAATTTATTCAGTAGACAATTTTATTACAAAAAAAAAAAAAAAAAAAACTAATATCCAACTTAAACAATTAAAATACCTTAAACACCAGGGATAATTTGAAAGTATATAATATTATAAATATTCTCAATAACATACAAAAGAAAATAATTAATTTTGAGAGATAACCTTGATTCGAAAACCCATATATTAAATTCAATAATGTGTAATCTGAGATGCCTATAACATTAATTGATTCATTTTTTTACCCTCAAATTATTATAGTCTATATTAGTAATTTTAGAAGTTTGGGGTCTAGTTTTAATTTTTAAATAAGTTAATTAACCCCCAATTGCCGGTACAGTCCTAATGTGGGCTGTCAGCTTAGCACAGTCCATATATATAATTGATACTTTGCGGTACTTTGTGTGAGAATGAAGTTTGAAGGGACATAGTAAAATGTGGAATCATCAAAATATTCTTGTACTATATGTTAATTATTAAGCATGCACATAGATTAGAAGAAGAACAAAATATAGTTAGGATTAACTAAGAGCTCCAATTCTTTGGGAAAGCTATATAGTTTGTACTATAGATAAAGAAAGATTTAAGTATTGTACTTAATTAGGAGACAGGTTGTGACTACTTTTTTTTTAAAGAAAAAGCTATATAGTCCATATATTTGTTGTGTTATTAACATAAGTACGTCCTATGATTTTATACGTTGAATAAATCTTTATATCAATTACTATATTAGGAAATTTATTCATATCTATTTTATTGATGTCAAAGTATAAGGATAAAGCTTTTGATCTGGGTCATGCACTCTACTAGTCTATTTTATTGGTGTCAGATTATAACGATAAAGCTATGAATGACTTGTGCTCTGGGTCATCGCACTCCACCAGTACACCATATTTCAAAAATTTTGATCACGAAGTCCATACTTTAAACATAAATATGTCTTTGGGTTATCGGGAGTGTTAAAAAAAGGATAGAAGAAATTCAAAATCGCTTTCACTCCTAATTAAACTTTTGGTTATTAAAAAAAAAAAAGACCTTTTGGCTATAATTCACTTAATTCCCCCCTCAATTCAATTTCTAACATGCATATTGTTTGACTGTTCTGTTGAACTAAAGCATGTTTCCATTACTTAAAGCTTATCTAATGATCGGTTTTTAGCCTTTGTAGTCCAAAATTAAGCGGAAATAAGAAATTAAAGTTAGACTGTGAAGGCTCGATTTCATCTTCTATTTACCTCACTTCTAATTTATAAATATTTTCTTTTAATTTAACATCAATTAATGTTCATGCCATCATTGGCAAATTTTCAATTTTGCATACACAAAATTGAACCCCCAATACTTTGGTCCTGTACTTTATAAAAGTGCACTTTTGATCCCAAAATTTTAAAATATTTTGCTGTTTTGATTCCTTATATTACAAAATTGAACATTTGGTCTCAATCATTTTTTAAAAAAAATTACATTTTTGGTCTCATAGAATTGTCTTTGTATGTGTTAAGTGTTAACACTTTTAATCTCACAACAGTCTCAATTTTGCATTTCTTTCTGGAGATGGCAGGTGACTGGGCAAAATGTGCAAAATATTCTTAAAAAGTTGAAAGCAAAGTTCAATTTCTTAATGTGTGGTTGTAGAACCAAATATCGAGGTTCCAATCCTAGGGGACTAAACATGCAAAGTTTTCGTGAAATACATTGAATTTATCATTTATTTTTTGCTCATATAATAAATACATCCTCCATTCCATTTTAATTGGGCTTTTACAAATGTATTATATTAAGGAAGCTAATAATTAGCATACATTTAGGAAAAAGTCAGAGCTATATCTAAAATACCCCTCTTTTCTTCATACCCTTATTCATTCTCCTTCAATTAATGATTTCTTATTCTATTTTCTTCAATTGGTTAAAGTTGAAGAGAGAAAGAGAAAGAGAAAGAAAAACAAGGAGTAAATAAGGGTAAAATTGAAAGATATGTAATTAATGTTGTATTGGAATTCTAAAGTGACAATTAATTTGGAACAGAAAAAAATCTCTAAAGCGACAATTAAATTGAAAAGGAGAAAGTTGAAATTGTTTCTAAAAAGTCTTTGATGTCATTCATCGGTACAATATGCAGAACCACCAATTAGGCAAATACTCCCCATGTTTCATAACAAGTATCATTTTGAAATTTTGCTCGGATATTAAAGAACCTAATAAATAATAAAGATGTATATAAGAGAAGGAGAGAGAGAGAAAGAGAAAAAAATAAGGCAGTCATTAGATCCTACCCGAGTGGATTTAATTTATTGGGGTTGGATGAATGACACATGAGCATGAACGAACAAAAAATTGTCCTTTCATACTCACGTGGCATTCATCTAGCACCCGGGTAGATTAAATTCACCGGGATAGATACTAATTTTCTCATAAGATGTAGAGTTTTTAGGTTTAATAAATATGGAAAAAAAATTAAAAAAAAAGGTAATTAATATTACGTAAAAATACTAAAATGACATATATTTTGACACAAAAAGACTTATTTTAAACGACGCTTTTTTGAAACGGAGGGAATAATAACTTCACCTTCATACATTAGTATATTGACATGCTTTTTTACATTAAGTTTTGGTGAAAAGGGTATCTTTCATTTTTTCTTGGAGGCGTGTATCTTTCATATTTAATTTGTATGTAATAACAATTTTGATGATATTAATTCGTACATCACGTGAGGGCCACTTATATACAATAACTTTATTTATATCTGTAAAAAAATCATTATTCTAAAAACAAAAGTATACTTTAGTCTATGAAGGTTTTTACGGAAAACTCTTATGACCGTTTGTTTGTGAAATTTTGTTATGGGAATTTATTTCTAGAAATGTGATTCAGTGATTATCAGAAATATAACTATATTATATTGAAACAAATTTCTTTTCAAATATTTGGTAAACCTAAGGAATGAAATTCATTTTTACACATGTTAACAAAAAAATTCCACTTATATACTTTTTCCCTTTTTTTATATAACTTTGACAAAAAAGCTTTGTACTTTTATTTTTCGTTTTATTATTTCAATGTAAAATTAATATTATTTTACCAATTTTATCCTTCTTACTAATACTTGTCATTAATGCTAATTAATGTTATAATTTGATTAAAAGGGTATTTTGGAAAATTTGCTTTAAAAAGGTGGCTATTTATGACATTTCTTAATTCGTGTGCAAACCTTCAAAACGACAAATAAAAAAAACGGAGGGAGTGTTATTATATAACATCTGATATTTATAGAACAATACTTGCAGAAGTAACCCTAATCTTATGTGAAATAACAAGATTATTATTTAAAGTTTCAATAATTACTTTATTTTCTCTCGCATTTTGAATATCACCTTTAAAAAAATTTAGACACTAGGTATGTAGTGGCAATGCTCATTTCATCACAAAATTTTGATATGTAACTATTTTTATCCGTGATCAATGTTGATTTGAATTTGTAATATTTAGGCACACAAATACCATTCTTTATGGAACGGTGTATACATACTTAAAATAAACACGAATAATGTTAAATGTGGATATACATAATCAAAATAAGTACTATTATATATATATATATTTTATTTATTGTTGTATTATAAAGTTTATTAATCAATTACGAATATAAGTTCAAATTGAGGTGTTGGGGTGGGTGAGTGGAAGGGAGATGGATTTCGTGGAATTTTGAGCAGGTGGCTCAATTGATTCATGAGATTTTTTAATTTAAAATTTTACTCAACCAATAATCATTTTGTTTTTGAAATTTTATAGGTATAGTGAAGGGTAAAAAGTATTTTATGTTAAGTTATTTTTTTTTTCTATGCAATGTTAAGTTAGTTCTTTTAAAGACTTCAAATGTTGTTTTTGTAATTATTGAAACTTGAAAGGATGATTATGTAACTTCACATAAGTAAGCCAAAGGGTATAAGTAATTATCCTCAATGTTGATTAAATATATAATATACTTACTATACATCAAATTAAAGTTATAATTGATTTAATCAGTGTATATTTTATAGTAAATAACAATTTATAATTATTTTTATCTACTAAAATGTGTTATTTCAGCTCGAACCGAAGAGTGCAAATGGCATATTTCCTCCCCAGTTTAATATATATATATATGTATATTCATTGGGAATTGAATTAGAATACCATAGAAAACTTGAGTTTCAGATTCCTTGTTCATGAACTCAATATTTCTAATATTGGGGAATTTAATTTATTTCCCAAAATACTGTTAATCAACTCAATTAAAATTATGTGATGTCTAGTCATCACATTATCAAATTACATGTCTTTCCCAAATAAACAGACGAGTCGTTAAATCATGGTGAAAATTATTTCTGCGAAGCAATTCAAAAGTGGATATAGCTAGCTTTCCAAGAAAAAAAAAAAAAAAACTCCAACATCTATTTTGTATATTGTGTATGTATAATGCATGATTCATGATTGCCATAAGTATTGCATCTTTAGAGTATTTCAGTAAGACTAAACTTTCATTCAAAAACGGTCATTGACCCTTTGATGGTCGAAGGGCTCAAAATTTTGACAATTGAACTGGAAATGATGGGGACTACATAAATATTCAATAAAGGAGTATTTAATTTAGAGGAAAATTAAATTACTATTTAGTTTACCAATATTAGCGAATTATTGTTGGCACCAACCAAGCCAAAATTTGTTTCCATTAAAGGAAAGATTCGAATTGGTTTTGTTCTCTCTTTCCTAAAAGTCAGAGTTTTCTGCCCACTCCGGTAAGCGTGTGCATCTTACTCGTGTGGGCAAAGCCTGCAACTTGCTATATTCGTTCACTTTTTTCCGTTGCACCAATTTATTACCACCATAAAATTGTTTAATTTTTAAATATAATTTTTTTCCTTTTCAGTTCCATATTTATACTAAATTCTAAATTGTGTTTTAAGGTTGAAAATCAAACAAAATTCACCGAGACCATTTTATTATTCAAGTATGATTGATAAAGAATCGCCGAATATATACATAAGATCAACATCGACAACAATATTGTTCAATATTTTTGGATGTTTTAAGTGACAACATATAAATGAAAAAATGTACTCTCTCCATTGTTGAGTTTTGGGTCCCTTCCTATGTGGATAAATGTCCAATTTTTTGGTAGTTCATTTTGTATTCTCTTAGCCCATTATTTAGTCCACATATTTAAGGTTATGTTAGGGTTATTGGCAAGTAACTTTTCAGCACATTTTCTACAACACAAAACGAGAGAGAAAAGAAAGGAAATTTTTCGGCTACACTCATTGCTGCTTCGATTTTTTTGGTCATTCCGACTTTATCCACCGTTGGATCATAGTTAAATTTTAACTGGAGGTTCTACACATCTAGTTCTTTTGTTTGATCGTTCGGATCGTCATTTTGGTGCCTGAAGGTGAAACGGCAGCCATTGGAAGTTGGTGTAAAAGTGTGAGCTTTATCTCTATTTTTGTTCCTTGTATTTCTATCTCTTGTGTAAGTGTTCGGTGAAGGTTTTGTACCTATTTGGGGATGTATTGAACACTTGTATTTGTGACCTATTTGGGGCTGTATTGAACACTTGTATTTGTGATTGTGATAGTGAAATACTTTGGGGCTCCCGTGGTTTTTCCCTCTTCGATTTGAAGAGGTTTTTCCACGTAAAAATATTTGTGTTGATTGTTTACTTTTCGTTGCATACTGGTTGGTCGCTTTGTTGATAAGTTTATCGCATTTTCATCTTGGTTCAATCAAGGGAGAAATATTTGGTGTTGTATTCTTTATGAAATATTGCTTCTTTCTCAACAAAGTGGTATCACTCTTTACTTTGTACTCTTCACGGTCAATTAGTCAACTTAAATGATATTAGGAGCAAAGATATTATATAAAATTCAAACTAATTAAGTTTTAGTTGTGGTTGACTTGATTAAACTTGTCCTTGATTCTTTTAAATGAATTAACTGATTGTCAATCGTCTTGATTAAACCTTTTTTGCTTGATTCTTTTAAATGAATTAATTTTTTGTTTTAATCTGGTGAGTCATTTGAGTGAAAAGATATCTTTCAATGTATGCTTTTTTTCTTTCATTTTGCAAACCTCTATTGGATTGGATTGGGTAGAATTTACTTACATAACTTTTGTCTAACTCTTCTAAAAAGCTAATTTGTAAGTTGATAATTGTCAAATACCTTATAAGGTGAATTTATTTTTGTTATCAAATCCATGTAGGTCAATTTATTCCCAATACTCCTCATTAACGTGTACGTGGACTAAATGTGTGCGTTAAACAAGTCCAACACGTGACACATCAAAGTTCAGTCTTGTGAATTGCGATATGTGGGCTCACACGAAAAATGATCGTCCAGGTCTTTGTTAACTGGACGAATAATGACAACTCATGTCTTTGTTATATGGGACAACATCAACATGTGGCTCTGACATCATATTAGATTTCTTCACAAAGATTGAGTTAAATCCAATTATATACATTGGGTCTAACTCACCTCAAAAGCTAGTATTTGAGTTAAAAATTACCTAATGCCTTATAAAGTGGACTTATTTTTGTCTTACAATTTATGTGGGATAATTTATTCCCAATCAGGCAATCACCTCAAATATTAATTACTCCGTCCGTTTTTTTTATTTGTCGCTTTGGCAAATTTTCTTATTTACTTTTATTTGTCGCTTTACGATTTCAATGTAAAATTAATGTTATTTTATCAATTTTACCCTTCTTATTAATACTTGTCATTAATGCTAAGTTTATTTGATTAAAAGAGTATTTTGGATTTTTTGCTTAAAAAAATGATTATTTATGATATTCCTTAATTTGTGAGCAATCCTCCAAAGCGACAACTAAAAAAACACTGGGAGTAACATATAGTATGTAAAGTGCGACAAACAGATTCATAGTTATCACGTGAGATTAGATTTTGTTCCTTAGATCTTTTCTAGTCACCAAATCTCAATATCTTGTGACTGAAAATGTGCAAATGATATGTGCTTTTGTCATTTTATTTATTTTTATAGTTATCCAGTCTTTATATTCGATTATGCTGTCTCAATTTGGTAAATAGTTCCCTTCAACGAATAAGTTGTAGGATAAAATTGAGGTAAAAAAATCAACTTTTACCATTTTATTTTAAATTTCTTGGTTCCTGTATATGGTAGTGTATTCTTAGTTTCTTATGCTTTTTCCATTCTACACCATTTTCAATCATGTTTTCTTCACTGATAACTTAAAATTCTGATTTATAACCAATAATAAAAAATAAAAAAACTTAAAATACTGCAATTTGTATATTACTTGTGTCGCTTAGAAAAAAGCTTGTTAATTTCCTTGTATAATTGTTCATCCCACAGTTTGTTTGAAGAAGCCCATCCGAACAAAGTTGAACCCATTATTAGAGGAAGAAAAGTTCAAAGAACTTAAAAGAGAAGAAAATTTTTATTAATAAAAAAAAGAACTTTCATAATACAATTAACTTTGGCACAATACAATCGGCATTGCCTTCGCAAGTCCGAATAAAAACCTATTTTTTGCACAATTGGAAACATAAAAATATAAGAAGTAAAGCACTCTCAAATCTAGTACATAATTTGATGAACTTTTTACGCCTTAGGCCCAATAAAAAGCTGGGCTTACAATTGTAACCCATTTCTTTATTGGGCTTATAGTATTTCTCCTCATTCAAATCCAAATAACTAGTTGTTTTTAGTTCAACATTTGGGCAGATCAATAGGAGGTGGTAGAAGAGACTGATTGGGCCCTTTGCCATTGTCCACCACAAATGCCATCTTAAGTCCCCAAGATGTGTGTACTTCTAAATGGCAATGCAAGAACCATATTCCTACAAAATCATTTTAGTAGTAACTTATCTAAAACCAGGACAATATTAAATAATTTTTTTTAATAATAATAATAAATAAAAATAAGTTACCTGGGTTGTTAGCTCTAAATCTGATGGCCACCCATCCACCAGTAGGAACCGTAATAGTATTCCTCTCAACAGGGTCAACCAGATTGAACCTATTCGGGTCCTTATTCGGGTCAAAATTTCCCAATCCCCTACCAACCGCAAAGAAATTGAATCCATGCAAATGCATCGGATGATTCTGCGCAGCTATCATCCGAGTCCCCTGCAAGACAATCTGCACCGTGGAATCGTACTCAACTCTATACAGCCTCGTCCCCGTCATGGTCCCCAAATTCGTCGGTTGTGTGCCCGTATAATCGTAGGAAATTGTAGGGTTTCCTGGGAAGTCATCGGTGAAGATTCCCCCAATGTTGAAGAAATGTGCATTAAGGAGTGAGACCTTAGGCATTAGGAATGATACATTGTTGATATTTGCTGCGACGCGGAAGCCTTTGGCGCAGGTGGGGCAGATGTTGAGGCCGATGCTTATGGTGAAGAGAAGGGAATGGTCGACGAGGAGAGGGACATTGCAGGGGTAATTTAAGGAGTTTAAGCTGCGGAGGGAGTTTGTGAATTTGGCGGCGATTGAGGTGGCGTTGCGTGGTGGTGGATCTGTGAGGATTGTGGGGGAGGAAGTTAAGGTTCCGGCGTAGTTTAAGGTGGCGGTGGCGGCGGTGTTGTCGACGTCAATGGTGGAGTCCATGAATGGGGAGACTGATATTAAGTACCTAATAATAATTTAATTGTATTTAATTTAGAAAGGAGGAAATTGAAGTTGTAATTTGAAATAATATATATATATACTAGTGAATTGAATTACTACCTTCCAGTGGAGAGATGGGTTTTAAGGAGGGCATTAGTGGTCTGGCCGGGTGCTATGAAAATGGTGTCCGTCTCAAAAGGCTTGACGTAGGTGGCGTCCACCTCCACAACTGTCAAGTTATGGCCACCGATCTTGAAGAAGAGCTCTTCATTCAATGCCGCATTTATTATTCGCAACAGGTATGTCCTCCCGGGCTTCACTGCTAAATTTAGGCCTCCTTCTTCTAGACAACCGGGTCTGGGTCCGGGAAGACCATTGATTGTGTGAGCATCTGAAACGTTAGGTGGAGTTCCATAAATGAAGGATTCGTTTATCACATCTTCAACATCTGATTTCCACCATTCACTTAATATTATTATGAGCTCTAGGACTTCTTCTTCTTGTTGTTTATAAGGCAGTGGTGGGAGCTGCTTATTATTATTATTAGGTTTAGGTAAGATGACAATGGCGCCGTGAAGAGTTGCTCTGAGCCAAAGAATGTGTGCGTGCCAAAGAAGCGTTCCTCTCTGCCCGCTCACCGTGAAGTTATAAACGTAACTTTCACCCGGCTGTATTGGACACTGTGTTATGTATGCCGGCCCATCGGCCCAACCCGTTCGAAATTGCTTTATACCGTGCCTAAGTCAGTCAAGTTATAATTCAATGAGAATAATTATTATTAGCAACGCAACAATTAATAATTAAATTAATACCAACCAGTGGATGGTGATATTATAGTTGACATGATTGACAACGTGAATGAGAAGAGTGTCATCTTCTGTGGCATAAATTGTGGGACCCGGGAACTCTCCGTCAATCGTCACTATTTCCTTGCTTGAGCATAACCTTCTTGTCTTCTTCTTCATCACCTAATTCCATCAAACTTTTAAATAATTTAATTTGCAAACACAACACATGCCGTAAAATCACCTAATTTATTTTATTTAACATTATTTTACCAAATTTATCTTACTTAATTATTTGCTTTAATACTTGCGCGTCATTGTTTGCTTGTGGGCAAACACTTATATAACCAACCAACGCTTGCTTGTTAAAAATAGTATCCCTCCTGATTTTGGGTTATTGATTTAATTTGGGCCACATATCACTAAAATTTCTTCACCTTTTCAAATTATATATAGTACTATCAGATAAATTACAGAGACTTTGAAAGGTAAGTTTTGGTTTAATCTTAGAAGAGTTTTGTTCACATGAATTTGAAGTAATAATTGCGCATGTAGTGTGTACGTAACGTCATCAAGAGTTTAATCTTTACCAAGCGCATAAGAAGAAAAAAAATGTAAAAATTATTTCACACTATATTTTTGTAGGAAATTCTAATTTGCATGTTTCCTCTATAGGTACATTATGCATAATAACTTCAAATTGTTCCCAAATTAATTAAAATATAAGTTGTTCTAAACTTATGAAGGATTTCGAATTATTTGTTAGAATGTATGAAGAAAGTTCTTAATGCATGCAAAACCTAGCTAGTTACTTGTTATTCTTAAACCTTCCCAAAAGAAATTTTTGGTTTCGCATCCCTTTCGAGGCGCGTCAAACATATTAATTATATGTGAACCTCTCCTCTCTTAACATAGATTTGAATCTGGGACGCCACTTTACGGATACTAGTATCTAGACCAATTACGTGTTGATTTTCCAAATTACGTACATGAGTGATTGTGCATATAGTTTGCCTTTTGATATAATTAAACATTATTATACATCAATCATAAAAAGTTATATATGAATAGATATAAAAAGAGTATGCAATTGATAAGAAAGATCAATTTATACATACATTGAATGTGTAACGACGAATCCTGCATTCCACCATTGGTTGAAATAAACAAGTAACCAACAACAACACTCGGATCCATGCAACCATCTCTCTTATAAATTAATTAAGGGGTGAGTGTGTGTGTGTGTGTGTGAAATTCTTCTTTTGAAGACACTTTCTTTCGAGTGTAAGGATCTAGCTAGGGGTTTAAAAACGAATGCAAGAGACTGATCTTATAAAGGCTTTCAAATCTCAATTAATTAGCAGTCATTTTAGTTTGTTTTGGTGGATAAAGGAAGCTTGACAAGGAAGGTCTAATAAATTAAACTCGTGAATTTGGTTTAGACATATTTATTAATTATACAAGTAGTTCAAAAGGATAAGTTATCGAACATATATAATAAAGTGTTATCTAAGATACATCATATATACATATGTTTATAATTATAAATTAACTTCATGCATTTTACTGAAATATATATTTGACGTAGTCAAATTAACTTAACTTGGTTATACATGTGTGTAAATTAAAGGAGTGGAAGAAAAAGTACATAATTATTAAATATCATTTAAGTTATTTTGTCAAATTTAAAATGATATAGATACTTTAACCAAATGGTTAATCTGGCGTTAATGTTGTCAGGAACTTGATGTTACAAATCCGGAATGATCACAAAAAATCATTCACATTTTCGTGATCCAACACAATCGACGACCTAGTTTGGGCCGATTTTATTCATAATCTGATTATTATTTTTTGTCCATCGGACTAAACTACAAATTCAAAGTATATCATACAAGTATTTCTCTCAGTTAACACATCAGCAAACCACCAGTCATTTTTTTGAAAATTATTCTAAAGTCGCGTTTGCCCTTTTTGCTCTAATAAAACTTAATTCAAGGCAATCATATCCTAATCTCACTTAACAAATGCTAATATCACTATAGTCCAGTTAACAAGGAAAGTATCTACGTACGTGTTCAGTAGCTAATAGCTACATATATAACCATGTATTTATGTATCGCTCAAAATGTCAAAGATACATTCTAAAAGTAAAAGATATAGAAAAAGGAGAATTGGTCTATATTTAGCATCCATTATTGATAAGTGAGCTGTCCTGTCAATTTGAAAAACAAATATCTATATTCCTATTGCATTTTTTGTGTCACAATTATAGTTTGCTGGCGTTTTACCCTGTATCTTTTCGGGTTGACATATTTGGTGACACAACTTCAATATCGATGACAGTTTTGGTGCTAATCGAGGCCCAAATCCTCACGTGCGGGCCACATGACATGAAAATTGACCCGCACGTGAGGCATTTCGGGCCAATTTTTTAAGTGGGCTTCAATTGATATCAAAATTGACAACGATGTTGAAATTGTGGTATCAAATGTGCCAGATAAAAAAGATATGAGATAGAAACGTCAACGAGCTATATTTGTGGCACCAAAAATATAATTTTCCCAACATTATTATAAACATGCATGTTCTCGAAGAGGTAGTCTATGAAGTAAAAACTGATGTGGATTGTGATAGCAAAATGATACTATGTGAATTGAATTAGGTTAGGGTGTTGAATGTTGATCTTTCTACAAATTGAAAAGAAAATTTAAGGATTGTAGTTGGCCAATTCCTTTCATAAATTTGTGTTTTCTAGCTATCACTCAAATTAAGTTTGACTGAGATTATATTTGGAAGTACTGGGTGACAGGTTGACAAGCTGGTGACAACTCATTTATCCTTTTAAAAGATAATAATGTTACAAAAAAAATTAAACTTACTGATAGTAATAATAACAACAATAGTATATAATAACTTTCTCAATAGAAAAAATAAAGATAATACAGATAATTAATCTTGTTTTTTGTTTTTAGGGAAAAATGCTTTTATATCAAATTTAAGTTAAAAAAACATTTGGTACCAAACTTTTTGAAAAAACACATTTCATCACACAATTTTGACACATTTAGTTTTGCCGTCAATTTTCGAACAAAATTCAGCATGTGCCGCTCATGTGCCCGTTAAATTGACAATGGGAGGGAAAACATGCACAAATTTTAAAGACCCACAATTGACGGCATTTACTGAATTTCGTCCGAAAATTGACGGAAAAAGTAAATGTGTCAAGATGGTGTAAATTATGATATGAAATATGCTTTTTTTTTTTTTTTTAAAATTCTGATATATCAAATATATTTTTTTGACTAAAATTTGATATCAAAAGTGTTTTTCCCTCTTTTGTTTTTTATTTCATTGGATATAATTGTAGTTTAAACGGATTGGACGGCTAATGTGTTCTTATTGAGTAATTGTTTTGTTTGATTATACATAAAACTTCTTCACTTAGAGCACATTTTATAGAAAAATACATGTATATATCGACATTAATACAGTTGGAGGTGACACTATATAATTTCTTGTTATATTCAATTTCTTAGTGACTATAATTTGGTATATATATATTAAGCAACAACAACAAGAGATGGGTTCTAATTAGGGGTGTAATCGAGTTAAGTAGTGTCGAACGATACACTGTTTAAGTTTGATTTGATTTTTATAGAGCTTGATCTGTGTTTGAGCTTGGTTTGATATTAAATCGAGCCGAGAACAAACGAGCTTCTATCGAACGAGCTTGAGCCGAGTATCGAGTAGCTTGATATTTTACATGTATTTTTTTAATTTTTAGCTTATCGAGTCGAGCTTCAAAAGTTATCGAACGAAAAATGATGTTCAAGCTTATTTGATTAGTGTGACGAACCAAGCTCAAACAAGCTTTTTATCAAACGAGCTCGAGTCGATCGAGTATCGAATAGTTTAGTTTGATTTTCAGCCTTAGTTTTAATTTCCTTAACCTCAACGTCAATAAATTAATTATGGGTGATTACACTCAGACCCCTAACACCTAAAATTTATCGTAATTATAAAAAAATCACCTAACCTATTAATTACTATTAACACCATTACTCAATTTCATGAAAAAAAATTGTAAAGAATTCGGGAACATATAGAAATTAAAGGCAATTGCCAAGAAACTTCAAGTGTAGCATTTCCATCCACGGGATCAGATGCATTAACAACAGTAAATTTCGTTTTTGATTAGAAGACAGTTTTTTTTCTTTCTACAAATTCCAAATGTATTTAGTTGATGTAAAATAGGGGTATATTCTCTAATGAATCATGATTTTTATCGTCAAAAGCATCAATATTTGAACTTGGATAATTTGAAGTGTGTAGGAGTAGGACGCTTTCAGACTTGGTTATGAATTGTTTGATTTTCGGCTTTTCGCTAAAGAAAATGGAGATGAAGCTTTGATATTCTTCTTTATGCAGGCCGGGACCCGTAGCGGAAAGGGAAAGATCATGATAAGAGATCGGGAATCACTCTATCGATGGTAAATGACTCATTCAACGTTAATTGCGAAATCACTTAACAAGACTAAGTCACTCACTTGTAAAGGAGGAATCACTCACTCCAAAACATAGGAAATAATACTTTGAATGATTTCACATTTTTCTGACTCTTGACTTGTAAAAAAAATGACCTTAATATCCGATAACAATACTAATATCTCGAAAATAGACTAAGAATCCAATAAAAAATATCTAGGAACACCAAAAGATACAAGGTGAAGGAGTGTTGAGTGCAATATAACAACCTCTAGTAAAATGACCATAACTTTTTCCACATACCTTATTTTTGTAAACCGTCTATATTTTTTATTGGCACACTTTCTAATTCATTGTAAATCGAATCACGTTTTCATTTAAAGTTACTCTATATGCTGGAACAGATTTGAAACTGCATTTGCATCATTCTCCAAACTTTGAGCATATATAATCGAGTGCATTGTTTTTTAATAACAAATCAAATTAAGGATTGTTTTGGATCTCTGTCTACGAAAACTAGTTTGAAGTTCACGTTGTATGTTTCAATCTTTATTGAATCATCTTAAAAGTGTATATGATTTTTGTAAATATCGACTTCATGGTCTAAGCAGATTGATTTTGAATCAAACTTTACAACTTGTTTTAATTTTCTTGACGAATACATTCCTTTATTGTTCTTCTTCAATTGTTGGTGAATTGGTACCCATCAGGCCAACTAGAGTTAATGTTTTTTCTTTTTTCTTTTTAAGAAACCAACCAGAGTTAGTTTAGTGTGTAAATAA
This sequence comes from Penstemon barbatus, assembly GCA_003313485.2. NCBI lineage: Eukaryota > Viridiplantae > Streptophyta > Magnoliopsida > Lamiales > Plantaginaceae > Penstemon > Penstemon barbatus. The sequence continues at coordinate 7,318,238 of CM064877.1, read as the reverse complement.
ATAAATTAAATGCTTCACTTGATAATTACATGTAGATCCTACCACCACCACCAAAACAATTTCGGAAAATCCTAATTTAAGTTTTCAATATTATCTTAGACATATTCTAACTTTCTAAGTCGTGACTTAACTTTTCAAAAAAAGATAAATGATTTTTTAGTATTACATCAAAAGTTGACTTATGGTAGGGTAACGTCTTGGGTCAACTTTTTGTTTAAAAAATAATTAGTGACAAACAAATCCTGGAATTTTCTTAATTGAATTTTCCGCATTCACATTCCTACAATCTGTCATTTATTTCTTTATTCTCTCTGTTTCAAATTATTTATCATTTTACATGTTTTCATAAATATTAAGATACTTATTAAATAGCTTCATTTTTAGAAAAAAATAAATTATATACCTAAAATAATCTTATTCTTTATTCAAATTTTACACTTTCTCTTATTTTTTCTCTTCTATACCTAAAATAAGTAATTAATAGTGTATTTAAATTCTAAAGACAAATAATTTGAGATAATTTTTTTTTTCTAAAACGATAGATAATTTAGGACAAAGAGTGTAATATTTATTTAATGTGAAAACTAGTCCATACATTTGTTGAAAAATTGAATCTTTTTGCTTTGCTCATCAATTTCTCACTCCCATTCCTCAAACAAGTCAACTTAGGAACTAAGTTAACTTCATTATTGCCGGCGCACCCATTTGTTCTTTCCAATAATTTGGACTCACTCTATCAGCTGTATGTATTTTCCAAGAGCTCTTCCTTTTTTTCTTTTGTCATTTTGTCCTATTAGTTAGTAATAAAGATTCTGCATTCGGCATTTTCAGTTCTTTGGATCTATTTCTGCATTTCAACTCTTTCTATTTCCCATTTTTTTTTTTCAGATTCAGCTTTATTGGGTAGAATTATTTCAGGTAATTATAAACAGGGTACTCAAAATTATGGCCATGGAAGAAGATGATTTTTATACTAAAGATGGAACTGTAGATTACTGCAATAATCCTGCAAACAAGAATGAAACTGGAACATGGAGAGCCTGTCCTTATATTTTAGGTATTTACTAAGACAACTACTATGTTGTATTAACTAGCAAATTAATATTAATATGTTATTGGTTATATATTTTGATTTGATTTTAAGAGTAGGTACTAGTATTCGATGAGGATATTATCAAATTTGAACTGCATCATCATATTCATATCTAGTTTTAGCTCTAGAGCTTCAATCTCACGTCTATGTGGCAGGAAACGAATGTTGCGAAAGATTGGCATATTATGGGATGAGCTCGAACCTTGTGGTTTATTTCACGGATAGGCTTCGCCAACATAGCACCACAGCTATTAACAATGTTTCGAATTGGGGAGGAACATGCTATATCACACCACTCATCGGAGCCTTTGTGGCTGATGCATATCTTGGAAGATATTGGACCATAGCTTGTTTCTCAATCATTTATGTTATTGTAAGTTCTCCTTCATTTATCTGTCAAATGTATAAGATCATTTCATCATGTATGTTACTTGTTTGAATTGATAATTATGGAAAAGATACAACCACAAAAGAGAGAGAATTTTGTTAATGACTAGGGAAGCTAAGAGTGTGGCTTTTTGTTTTTGTAAGATGTTAAATGTCTCGTCTCTGTAAGTACTTAAGATTTTAGATGAGTTGGACATCTAGTATTGAATGAAACCTCTGGTATGCGAATTTCTTGTAAAATAGAAAAAACCCAAAAATTAAATAAACAAGAAACTAGACTAATAAATTGCGAAATATGTGATTGATCAGGGGATGACATTGTTGACACTATCAGCATCAGTCCCGGGCCTAAAACCGACGTGCCACGATGGCTCCTGCCATGCGACAAGTGCTCAAGTGGCAGTTTGCTTTGTGGCACTTTACCTTATAGCACTCGGAACTGGTGGAATTAAGCCTTGTGTCTCATCCTACGGAGCAGATCAATTTGATGATACCGATGAGGTTGAAAAGAAGCACAAGAGTTCTTTCTTTAATTGGTTTTACTTTTCAATCAATATTGGTGCTCTTGTTGCCGCTTCTGTCTTGGTTTGGGTACAAACGCACGTTGGTTGGGAATGGGGATTTGGCATTCCTACTGTGGCAATGGCCATAGCTGTGGCGTTTTTCTTTTCAGGCACTCGATTGTACCGTAATCAGAAGCCTGGGGGAAGCCCTCTCACACGAGTATGTCAAGTGGTCATCGCCTCTTTCAGGAAATATCGGATTGAAGTTCCTGGAGACGAGTCGCTGTTGTATGAAACTGCGGATTCCGAGTCCGCCATCAAAGGTAGCCGAAAGATTCAACATACCAAAGATCTTAGGTAAATTTCAAATATAACAGGATTGTCGTTCGTTGTACTATATTTTTACCTTATAGATTCTGATTGTAAGTTTATTTGTACTAACTGCAGATTTTTCGACAAGGCAGCCGTGGAGACGCAGTCGGACCACATAAAAGGCTCGGTGGATCCATGGAGACTTTGTACGGTGACTCAAGTGGAAGAGCTAAAAGCCATCATACGATTGCTTCCTATATGGGCCACGGGTATCATTTTCACCACCGCGTATGGTCAAATGGGCACATTATTCGTCTTACAAGGCTTAACGATGAACGCTCGATTGGGAAAATCCAGCTTCGAAATCCCCTCAGCATCCCTTGGTATTTTCGACACCCTCAGCGTAATATTTTGGGTCCCAATTTATGATCGAATCATAGTCCCCGTGGCTAGAAAGTTTACCGGCCACAAAAACGGGCTAACCCAACTCCAACGAATGGGTATTGGATTATTCATATCGATATTCTCCATGCTCTCAGCTGGGATTCTTGAGCTCGTAAGGCTTAGGTATGTAAGAAGGCACAACTACTTTGACCACAAGCAAGTACCAATTTCGATTTTTTGGCAAGTTCCACAGTATTTTATTATTGGATGTGCGGAAGTGTTCATGTTTATTGGACAGCTTGAGTTTTTTTACGAGCAAGCGCCTGATGCTATGAGAAGCTTGTGCTCGGCTCTTCAGCTAACTACTGTGGCTCTTGGGAGCTACTTGAGTACTTTGCTTGTGACCATAGTTACCAGAATTAGTACTCGGAATGGGAAACTCGGGTGGATACCGGATAATCTTAACTATGGTCACCTTCATTACTTTTACTGGCTTTTGGCAATCTTGAGTGTGCTAAATTTGGGGGCTTTTCTTGTGGTGGCTAAGTGGTATACTTATAAGAAGCCAGTTGGGACTCTTCGTTGATGGCGACTTGGAGACGAGTATTGATATATATTATGATATATCTATTTCATACGAGCAATACAGTTTCTGGCTATAGATATATATAATTATCAGTAAACTGTAAATAGCATTGTATTTGATTACTTGAAACAGAATGAGTCATTTGAGTTTGAATCAGCTTGTGCTTGAGCTTCCTCTGGCTTCTGTATCACCCTTTTTCAAATGAATCATGTTTGAAGTTAACTGAACAATATTTGTGTTCTCAATGACTTATAAAATTCAGTTCAAAGTGATTTACTAGTAAACTAGAAAATGAAATAGTATACTTCCTCGTCCATTTTTTTGTATCCTTTGGTGAAAATTTAAGGTATTTTTACATAGATGACCTTAGAAGTAATGGCTGAGAGAGTTAGTGGTGTCAAGTCATTATTTTATATGACGGGAAACTTTTGAAAACAATAATTTTATTTATAAAAATAGATTGTTATTTTAGGATATCCTAAAGAGAAATAATAGAGAAAATTTAGGAGCAATTAACAAATTAAAATATTGAAACTATTCGAATTTAACTAGTATTTTGCAGACATAGCTTATTATTTTTAAAACCAAATTAAGATGAGAGAAATCAGAAATCTGAATTTTGATTGAAAAAATAAATACATAAATAAAAATCGTGCCAGGAACATCTTGCCCTAAAACAAGATTATTTCAGGTTATAGCTGCGATTAATTCGGGTTTTAACAAAAAGGAAGATAAGATTTGATGAATATTCAGTTTGCCCCATAAGGTGGACAAAGTGAAATTTCCTGCACGACTCTCCCGTGAGGTTTCGTGCGCTTCATAAAAATCAGAGCTTTACATCTCACTTTCACTTGATCAAAATCAATGGTTCGTAAACGTTTTCAAGATGCCAAGACAGGTGATTCTCGTACTCTCCAGTGATATACTAATATTTTGTGCAATTTACGCTTTTACAAATGGATACTTAGCTTTTGTAATCAACACTATTGTAGTTTAAAGACGATAACATTTCTTGCTTCGATCAGTTGCCTTAAGTGGGTTTTTTGTTAAAATTAGAAAGAATTTGTTGGATTATGTATTATTGCTACATTACACACTTGTGAACTTGAAGTTGTGCTGTAGCGTAATTGTTGATATGTATTATCTTCCTCTTAACTGTTCGACGAAATGCCTCAACCAGAAATAAACATGTAACTTTTTTGATTTTGTCAGTGGCGAATTCATTCAACGCGGAGAGATACTTGAAGAAAATTGGGTTAGGAAAAGAGGATCACCATTTCTGGAAGCAAATAGGCAAGGGTCTACTTTGCACATACACTCTTTTCGGTGCGGTGTGGCTTTGGAATGAGACTTCACCGCTCGGTTGGTGGACGCTGAAGCCAAGGCCTAAAGAAGAGAAAGAGCTAGCCCATCTCTACGAACGTCGGAAATTTCCTTACCCAGGCGATGAGGAGGCCATGAAAGAGTTTGTTGCTAAAGGTGGAATGATTGGTACTGCCATTGGGCCAAAAGGGATCGTTGAAACCGATCAAGATTTCAGTCACCAGAAAGAATTGCAGGACAATAAATTGGAGCAGGAAGCCTTGAAATTGTGGTTGAGGATGAGAAATGAGGTTGTGTCTGAGCTTCAGGAGAAAGGGTATGATATTGAATGAGTTTTGTAGTAAAACTGGTTTTGTTGAATTAGGCGTGCTGTCGAATTTTAAGAAAGATCTTGTCTTTTATTGAGTCATGAACTATAATGTGGTGTTGGATGTGTAAATTAACTCTTGGTCATTATCATCCCTCTGTTATTAGATTGGCGTCGGAGGACTCTTTTTGAAGTTTTCCTTACTTGAAGGAGTACTCTGTTTTACATGTTCTGATATTTAGTATTTACCGAAGTTCTAAAAATTTAGTCATACCGAATATGTTATTCTGCTGGTGAGTCATTTTAGAATGTTTATGAATCGAGCTTGGCGTGTTGATTTGAACATTGTTGAATGACGAAAAATGTGAGACTTGGAAATTGCCGAATTTATTCAATTAATGTGACTGAGCAATGATCAAGAACAATCTCACTTTGAGCATGCTCTTCATGATTCAATTCTTTGTACATCTTTATTGTTCCAGGGAAATACACAGAGCTGGCCAATTTTACTTTCGACAATTTATGCAGAATGTTTACTAGTAGCTTCATTCTTGTCTTTAGAACCTTTACTTGTCAGAATTATTTGTTACATATGATTAATTCCAACCAAAAATCCGTAGCTTTGAAAGGCCAAACCCGGTAGATGGTTGGTTCGCCTTCATCATCGATGATCATTATAAATTAGTAATTCCCATTGGTCCTTGTTTCCAAGTTGGTGTACCATCTTCGACCCCTCAATTTTCCAAAAATGAGCAGAGAATTCAGAGGGGGCGGGTATTCAAATATGGCCAGTAAAAGAAACAAGTCAAGAAAAGAAATAAAAGAAGATATAACCGAAGAGGAAGATCCATACATTGTGTCAAACTACACGTCTCTGAGAAAGCTACAGATTAATCTTGGTTTGGAAGTGGATATTTCATAACATGGGAGAAGATAATTCTAAGTATGGAATTTAGAAAAGCAGGGTAATTTTTTTATTAAGTTGTACTCCTGTTTCAATAATTTTGTACATATTTTCTTCTTCTGGGATATCCAAAACATGTCTTTTCTTAAACAAAATAGAACATGTTTTTTTTAATCAAAAGCCACCATATTATATTTATGATGTGACACCAGTATTCTTTAACTAGATATCTCAAAGTTACTGATTTACTCACCAAAAGAGAAAATAAATGAGCATGGAACAAATGAAGTACTACTTATTTATTTTAGTTAATGGCTTACTGCTCCTTAATTCTCCAATTTATTTTATGATATACTCTCTTCGATTTTTTTTATTTGTCATTTTAAAGGATTGCACACGAATTTAAAAAATATAATAAATAGTCATTTTTTTAAGCAAAAATTTCAAAATACATTTTTAATCAAATATTTGAGTATTAATAAGAAGGGTAGGAAAAAAAAAAATTTACATTTGAAATCTTAAACAACAAATAAAAGTAAACAAAAAAAATTGTCAAAATTGTCAAAGCGACAGATAAAAAAAGCGAAGATAATGTACCGTTATTCATCTTTGCAATTCAGATCAGAGAAAGAATATGTGTGCAGGTATTTTGGCTGTAAAAATTACATGGACTTTTTACACAAATAGTTATAGCATTCATATTTTTCTGTAATACACACTTACACACACACACACACACACTCATCACTCATCAAATTCTTGGACTTCCATGTCAGTAGATGTAGTGATTGCTTAAAAATCTGAAGCCCCTAAAGTCCATTGCATTTAATGTAGTACTGCCCAATAACTATGACCTAACGCATTAAATATTGCTCGAAAACCTCTACCAAATGTTCTTTAAGGAAGACCAAACAAAGTAGCTACATTTTTTTGGTGCAGAAGAAACTCATTCAGTAATGTGTACATAACTCCAGAGTCACCTGTTTTTTCTCTCTTTTTTTTTTAAAAAAAAAAGAATATCAGAATTAATTTATTCAATCAAACAGATAAATCGTTCAATACAATCATCACATTAGTGACGCTAGGTAAATGAACTTAATCTTCAAATGAGGAAAGCTTTGCAAGAGAATGTGCGGCTTGGTTTGCTTCCCAATACATGTTTGACCTCAAAAGTTTCGAAGTTGGCAATTACAGGCTTTATATCCTCACCCGGAGTTTTCCTCTCCTTAACTTTAAACAAGCTTTGTGAGACCAATAATTGAAAAGGATAATTTTGCTCAAGTGAAGTGATTCATTTCAGTCTAAAACATTTGCTGTAACAGTTCTGTGCATTGGCATAGATTGCATCTTGAGTATTTGATGAATCCTCAATGAGATATACATAGGCAAGCCTAAACGTGACCCTTAGAACAAAACCATATTTATATGTGCAGAGAACTTAATTAGATCCCAGAAGATGGAATGGAGGTATGTTGCAGATCCTAGAGGGCTACAAATAAACCACGAATATAAATGAAGAAACTTCTATTATTATGATATTTATGATAAAAAGCATTACAAACATTTACCTGGAAGTATTACATACTACATTGCATAAAAAGAAGGATAACATCTGTATTGTTAACAAGTAGATAATCTAGAAGAGAACAACAATATCTACCTCTAGTTCAGTTTAATTGCAAAATGCTCCGAGCCATGGAATGCGAATTCTGTAGCTTGAGTTTTCCGGACTTGCTCCTCCTCAGACTCCTCAATGGTGTCATATAGAAAGGCTTTGCCCCATCTTCAAAGTCAGTCGAAGAATAATTAGAACTTCTATTTCTCTCCCGAGTAAAATCCTCCCTCCCCTTCAGAGTCCATCCGCCTGCATTATCAACACTCCTCCTCCTCCTATAATCTGATACTATAGCATCACATGATTTTCTAGAACCAACGACACTACTGCTGCGTGTAAGCTTCCAATCAGTGAAGTCTTTTACAAGCCCACCAACCTCCTTCACTTGCTTCTCACTTATGTCATCAGTTACATTTCCTTCAAAGGTTTCACACTTATTTTCACTGTTTTTCGGTTTAAAACCAAAGACATTGTAAACTCTACTCCATCTAACAGACTTCTTGGGTGGAGCATTCAAGTTACCAACATTGTTAGGAGAATCATCTTTTGAAAAAGATACAATTTTTTCCAAACCTTCACCTCTACTAGAACTCAAATGCCAATCTTTTAACTCCTTTTCTGTAATCACTAACTTAACATTACCTGGAGATACTCCATGATCCTCTGAACCTATCACTTTCTTCCCAAAACTTCTAACAGAACTTGAATGATCAAAACTACTTCGCATCATTGAAGATGAAGAATCCGAATTTGAATTAGCCGAAACCCCGGAGCTGCTACTCTCATCTTCTATTATTGAATGCATTGGCCCATCAACCGACAATCTATGACTCTCAAACTTATTCATATTCCCCAAAATGCCATTCTCAACAACAGAAAACATTGGAGCTAGCCTTGGAATCGACCTTGCTATCATATACCCATCCCATGAAGCCCTCGGCTCCTCAAATGAAATCCGACCACCATCAACCGAAAACTTCGGATCTGTGTCACAGGATCTTCTTCTCCCAACAATCTCAGAATGATTTCCCTCCAATTTCCCCCCATTCTCAAATAACTTTAGATCCTCATCACCCCCAACAATGATCTTGCCAAGGCTGCCATTATTGAGCTTCTTCATCTTATCACTATTATTTTTTATCTTCCATTTCCGCAATTTCTTACTAAAAACTGAAGCAGCCCCCCAGAAATTCCCAGCAATTTCTCTCAAATCCTTAGATTTCTTATTCTTATTTTGAAATTCCAGATCTATGTACTCTTTCATAGTCTTAGATTCCCCTTCTTCAACTTCTCCATCACTATCAACACATTCCACGTCCAACTCCCCCAATTTCTTACTCGAAACCCTAATCTCATCTAGATTTTCATCCTCCGGTTCGATCACAGTGTAAGTCACTCTGGATAGCCCCAGATTCTTCGATTCGACCTTCACATCACTATCGAATTCGGATCCAATCTTCACATCGTCCGCATCGAAGAGATTAGACAGTGATCTCTCACCCGAAATGACATCGCATGATTTTCGCCGAGGCTCCTTTAAGCTAGTAGATGAAGAAGCTTCGCACTTGGAAACAGAGAGTACTGACCTGCATCGGCGAAGCTCCGGAGCCACAGCCGTAGAGGAGGTGGTAGTGGTGGAGGAAGCATCAAGACCTGAGAGGCGTTCACGGAGGCAGGAGGCGCAGATGCCGGTGAGGGGTTCGTCAGGGTGGCGGTAGCAGGGGGAGAGGCGGCGGGTGGTTCGGATCCCGGTGCGAGTTCGGGCCCGGGCTCGGGAGTCGGGTCGGACTGTCATTTAACGGGAATGCAGCATTAACTTAACAATAGGAAGTGTGTGTGTGTGTGTGTGTGTGTGTGAGAAGGGAATGAGGATGAAAATGACAAGTGAGATATGAGTTATGAGTAGAGACTAGATAGATTAGAGAGTGATGGAAGAAGAAAGGTATCCTAGGAAAGGGGAGAACGGCAACTAGGCCAAGACAACATGAACCCTCGATAAACCCTCCATTAAATTACTAGGACTAATTTAATATCCATTAAAATATTCATTAATTTTGCTTCCACAAGAAAACAAAGAAAAACACTTGTGGAGTAATTTATTAATTATTACTTGTGGACTTGTAACTAGGGTGGACTTTATATATTAGGATTTTTATTTCAATGGAGATGTAGGTTGTTTAGATTCGTTTAGAAAGAGTTTTAGTCCGATTTCGTAAAATTGATCCAAAATTTTTAAAAACGAAATATCCACGAAATTGAACTCAAATATATTCATACTTAAACTTCTGAAATTTTATAAAACATTGATTTAATACATATCTTTTATTTTTATTTTCCTTTAAAAAATATAAATTTTACATATATCACATATTTTTTCCCTAAACTCCGACATCTAAATTCAATTCATATGGAGTTTCAAAGGTTCACCGAAATCATAATCATTTTTTAGAAACAGAAACCCACAAAATCGAGTTAAAGCTCCTTCAAATAGACTATTTTCTTTTTTAAAATTTGATTCAATTTATATGAGGCTGACAATATTAGCAAAACAGGAAATTTTGCTACCAAAGCAAACTTTAACCTTAGTAAATTCCTAATTTGCCCTTTTAATTAAGGGAGGTAAATGATTAACTTTTCGTGTAATAATCACTGTTTTGAAAACCGGACCGGACCGGCCGGTTGAACCGGTTCAACCGCTAACCGGTCCCCAATCCGGTCCGGTTTACCCCTAAAAATCAGTTCTTAAATTAACCAGTGTGAACCGGTAAAACCAGTCCCAAAACCAGTAAAACCAGTGAACCGGTAAAACCAGTGAACCAGTGGTTCACTTAAATTTTTTTTTTTTTTAAATTTAGAGTTTTTTTTGTTATTATTATTTATTTGAACTCTTGTTTAACATTTAATAAGATTACATTTATATATTTTAATTGAAATAACATTAATTATTTTAGTGTTTTAACAATCAATGAGAAACAAAATAATGCAATATTACACTTTTTTTTCACATAAAAAAGTACATAGCCATTTTCTCATCATTGTGAATAATATTATTTTTTGTATGAAATTATGCAAATCTCAATTACCATATAAATATCAACTTACAACAATAGAACTTAAATAAATAATCCAAAACTTTGAAAATGAGATGAATTTTTAATTTTATTGTCTTGTTTTGAATGTATGTATTTTTTAGAGATACTTGAGATTTATATTTTTGACATTGATTTTAATGTTTAAGACATTTTGATTATTTGCATGAAACAAAAAAAAATTATATTGACAAAGTATGATTTTTTTTAATTATAATTGTATTTTAGATAATCTAAAAATATATATATAAAAATATAACATAATAATAAAGTCACACCGGTTATACCGATCGAACCAGTGGTCGACCCGATCTAACCGATCGAACCAGTAACCAGTAGAGTTTCCGGTTCAATGACCGGTCCGGTTTTGAAAACACTGGTAATAATGCAACTTTGAATTGAAGACATCTTTCTAATTTAACATGCAAACAAATCATCATTTGCCCTCTAATAGTTTAAACAAAAAATTACTTCATTCATGAAAATAGATACTGGCCATCTTCAGTTACAACCACCTTATAAATCAGAACATGAAAATACCAAGTTCTAGCAAAAGCGCACCCAACTGATTAACAGATAAAACAGTTCATCTAACTGCAACAAACTATAATAACAAGTAGTTCACATCTAAATCATAGACAGCACAGTACATCATATACACCTAGGTGTAAAAAGCTTTAAAAACCCCAACAAAAGCTCCCTGAATTGCAAACACAATCACTATGGGGAGTATCAAGGTCTATCAGGGGAGTAACTAGAACTAACAGACCTCGACCTAGATCCAGAGGACGAAGAAACAAAAGGACTTCTAGAGTGGCTTCTTGTAGAACGGCTATCACGAGAAGGAGCACGCTTGTTTGACCCATGAGAACCACGAGAATTACTCCTCTTCAAGCTTTTAATTGGCATAGGAGAGGCACTCCGAGATAAGTCCCTCCTCGAGCTTTTCCTTGGAGGTGGGGTCACACTCCTAGAGTAACTCCTCCTCGAGTACCTCGGAGACATACTGCGTGAGTAACTCCTATAGCGCTTTGATGACAGACTGCGCGAGTAACTCCTCCTGGAGTACCTTCGAGGGCTAGGTGAAACACTCCGAGAAATAGACCGATACCGTGCTTCCACTCTTCTGTAGTAGCGGCTTCTATAATAACGGTCTTCAGGGGAGTAGTCCCTGTAGTAGTTAGGCGAGTATGAATGTTCACGGCCACGTCTTCTAACAGGAGACCTGCTGTACAATGGAGAATAAGACCGTGAATAAGACCTTCTGCGGCTATGATGTGGAGAATATGACCTTCGTCGTCTGTAGGGCGAGTAAGATCGGCGTCGCCTACTGTAACAAGGAGAGTAAGACCTGCTTCGACTTCTATCTCTTTCAGATGTATATCCGGGAGAGCGACTTCTTGAATAAGGAGAGTAGCTAGGAGATCGAGATCGAGATCGGTGACGAACTACAAGACACAGTAGGCAGAGCTTAGAAAGTCTCTAGAGATTTAGCAGACATACAAATCACCTCAATGAAAATAGAGCATCTTACCATGAACAGTTTTCAAACCCAAGTACCTTCCTGGAGTAGGGGTGCGTCCTCTTCTTCTTCTAGCCTGCAAATACGCATATGAATCATGAGACAAATTGACACACCCATTGAGTATTGTAATTGACAAATAATGCACATAAGAGTGGTGTAAAAGATCAAGCAGCAGTTAGTAAGTGGCAATAAGTCAACTTGCAAAAGAGAGAGAGAATTGCAGGGCATACAACCCTCTGAAATAAGTCTGCTATTTGCTTGTTGTGATTGGTTTGATTTGTTAGTTTGTTGAAGAGCTGCTACACACAGCTAACCTGTTGTCAAAGAAACTTTAAGCGAAGAAACATTATAACTTTCATGCTCAATACCAACGATACATCAAAACAATGGTCAAATTGTGATTTTCAGTAATAACAAGAGGCCATACAAATTGGTAGTGAATAAATTAATATACCTTTTCCACAGTAATAACCCTGCCTTCAAGCACTGAATGATCCAAGTACTTGATGCAGCGCTCAGCTTCCTCCAAAGAAGACATAGTCACGAAACCAAACCCACGAGATTCTCGTGTCCATGGATCAACAACAAGGTGAACATCTTCAACCTGAAAACAAAACTATTACAGTGTGACACTTTGACTACATTATTCTATATGTACACCACAATAATAAGAATACAGACCTTTCCCTCAGCGGAAAAGTGCTTCTCTAGTTCTCTCTTTGTGACCCGGGCTGAAAGTCCTGTCACGTATAGATTGTTACCAGGATTCTCAACGTCACTGGAATCGTAACTCCTGGCAGCAAAAAGATGAATATTAATTATACAATACCCAAAGCAGAAACGGAATCAACAAATGCAATACAAACGAAACCAGAAGATTAAGTCAACAAATCACCTTGATCTGCTCCGTGACAAAGACCTGGATACAGACCTATTATAGCTCTTGTAGGGTGAAGGCGAGTGGGAGTACCTACAGATGAAAATTTGTGATCTGATTATAAACATAAAATGACAAAAATAAATTTTTTAAAATAGAATAGAAGATTAACACAAACCTTGATCTTCTCGAGTAAGACATCTGCACGGACAAACGTCAAATTGCAAATTAGATAAAATATATCCGAATGGGCATTATGGCTATAAATAATGATGGCTAACACGCATTAAAAAAAAAATAAAGAGCATATACATATATATAAACTGAAACATCATTTTAGGAGGAGAACATAAACAAAAACTATCTTCAAACCTCATCGCAAAGGAACTTCAAAATTTACAGCAATAAAAAAAAAAAGATTTCGAACCTAACACGTAGAATAGGGTCATAGACAACTATATAAATACAATGAAAATTAAGCCTGAATATACAACAAAAATCAAATACCATTAAATCCATAAGTCCGAATTTCAAAGGCTAAAAAACTAAGGTTAAACAGGCCAGACTTCAAATGAAATTTACTGATATAAACTACAAGTATTTAAACTGGAAAAATAGCAGACGCCGGCCAACGATAATATGTAGCCCCAAAACCCAGATCAACCAGATCAATGATTCGATTCCATTATTCGTGTAACTCACCAGGAATTAAGAATATCAAGGAAAAATAAACGCACAATGATGTACGGAATCAAAATCTACCTAAATTAATGAGGGTTTAATTGAAAACTTCACCTTCGGAAGAGAATTCTGATTGAGTTTCGATTGACGATTTTCTTCTATCTCCGCCTGGTATGGATGTCTCTAGAGAATGCGCTTAACTGACCTTATATGCCGGATATAGGAACAAACAGAAGTTTCTGGAGAAGCTGACGTGTCTTTTCTTTGTCTTCATGATTTATTGTTTTGGGCCTAACAAATTGGGTCGAAGAAATAGGCCCATAATCTACTAACATACTAGGGATTGATGTTTGGATCGGGCAGTTTGGGATCCGTCCCAACCCGATTGAGTATTTTTCATTTGGGATTAAAAAAAATAGATTTTTGACATTTTGAATTGGGAATTGAGTATTAATTTTACACGCGAACGAGTATCTCGCGCCGCGTTCTGATATTGAATAAAAAAATGGCCCAATTACAATTTACAAGTCTTGGCTGAAATTTATTGTTCTTGGAGTCCCTTATTAATCCTTTTCATTATTCAGCTCAGAAATGAAAAAAAAATAAAAATAAAAAATAACCGTAACTTTCTCTTTCTCTACTCTCTGTTGCTTGCTCAACACCAAGTCAATGGTGACTGACCAAAGCACAACTCTGACTGTTTGGCTTTCGGTGGCATAGTCCCCAAAAAGTGTTGAACTCGAATATCTTTTTAGGAAATCGATTGGACGCCAATTAGCACTTGAAATGTTGAAAGGTACTGTTTGAATTTATATATATATATATATATATATATATATATATATATATATTTTTTTTTAGGTGAGTTTTGTTGTGCTAGCAATTTTGATGGTATAGATTTGAGCCTTTGAGGCCTTGGATTTCCAACTGTTTGCTTAATTACAAATTACTCAACTAACTTCTATGTATACTAAATTTAGGAATTCTTAATATATTCATGTTAGTTACAATTTTACATACATATACATATATTTAAAAAAGAAAAACATGTAAAATTTGGATACTTGAATTTGAAATATCTGAAAATTTTGTGTTGAATTGTCGGGTACCCACCCGCAATATTCGACCTATGTCCACTCCTGTACAAATGTTAATTTTAGCTTTTTTTTTATAATAATTAAATATAATAAAACCTTTTTTTTTTTTGTAAGAAAATATTATAATAAGACATTGATAGTAGTGTGTCCAGTTCAGATTGAGCAACATTTTAAAATAACAATTAATTCTAAAACTTGATCTCGATAATGTACAAATGCTTCATATATTTGAAGTTGTATTTAATAGTTTCTACACACTTAACTAGATACAAAACAGTAAAGTATAAAACACATATCCAATGAAAATTAGCAAAAATCTTATGAAAGGATAAGGAAAAGTAATTTCAGGATTTTTTGCACTTTGCACCCTCAAAATAAGAGAAATAGACACTTTACACCCCTGAAATATGAACAATTCAGCACTTTGCACCCTCTTTTATTTTTCTCAAAAAACCTAGGGACAAAATAGGTAATTCATTTTTTGATCTTTGGCACTTTGCACCCCCTAAACATGAGAAATGCGCATTATGCAACCATGAAATAGAATTTGCATTTAGCATCCTCGAATTAAGAACAACTCATCAACTTGCACCCTCAAAATACGAGAAATTGACACTTTGAACCCTCTAAAGACAAAATTAGCACTTAGCACCTCAAAGTAAGAAAAACTCAACAACTAGCACCCCTCGTTATTTTCGGCAAAGTTGACCACCGGGGTCAAAAAAGACCTACGGGCAAAATAGGTAATTAATTTTATCTTTTCTTAAAATTTGCAAAATACGATTATAAATACTAGACTATCTGTAAAATCTATTTTAACATTTTTCTTTAATTATCAATTTTCCAAATGTCCTCAAAATATCTAAAAAAAAATCAAAAAGTTTCTAGAAAGTTAATACATAAAATTGACTAATTCATATCACAAAAATAAGTTTAAGATGGAAAAGAGAAAATAGTATTTTAGTATTCATAATCGTATTTTCAAATTAGAATGAGGGATTTGAACACCTAACCTCTTGAATATAACATAACATCCTTACCATTTGAGCTACATCATTTTTTTAATCGTATTTTCAAATTTAAAGGAAAAAAGAAAATGAACTACCTATTTTGCCCTTAGGTTTTTTGCCCCTGGTGGTCAACTTTGTCGAAAATAACGAGGGGGTGCTAGTTGTTGAGTTTTTCTTAGTTTTAGGTGATATGTGCTACTTTTGTGTTTAGGGGGTTCATAGTGTCAATTTATCGTGTTTATGGGGTGCAAGTTGATGAGTTCTTCTTAATTGAGGGTGTTAAGTGTTAATTCTATTTCGGAGGTGCAAAGTGCCAAATATTCAAAAATAAATTACCTATTTTGTCCCTAGATTTTTGAGGAAAATAAAAGAGAGTGCAAAGTGTTAAATCTATGTTTCGATAATGCAAAGTGTCTATTTTCCATGTTTCGAGAGTGCAAAGTGCAAAAACCCGTTTTGGAAGAATAAAACATATATCAAATAAGTGGGCAAATAACATAAATGATAACCAGTGTTTTTAAAATCGGACCAGTCATTGAACCGAAAGTCTTAGTGGTTACTGGTTTGATCGGTTAGATCGGGTCAACCACTGGTTCGATCGATAAGACCGGTGTGACTTTATTATTATGTGATATATTTTTAGATTATCTAAAATACAATTATAATTCAAGAAATTATTATTCTTTGTCAATATAAATTTTTATTGTTTCATGCAAATAATCAAAATGTCTTAATAATTAAGATCAAGGTCAAAAATATAAATCTCAAGTATTCCTCAAATATACATACATTCAAAACAAGACAATAAAATTAAAAGTTCATCCCATTTTCAAAGTTTTGGCTTGTTCATTTAGGTTCTATTGTTGTAAGTTGATGTTTATATTGTAATTGATTTGCATAATTTCATACACAAAATAATATTATTCACAATGATAAGAAAATGGTTAGTAAAAGAATATTTATTATTGCATTGGTTGTGAAAACACTAAAATAATGAATGTTACTCCAATTAAAGTATGTAAATGTAATTCTATTAAATGTAAAACAAGAGTTCAAATAAATAACAATAACAAAAAATCTCTAAATTTAAAAAAAAAAAAAATTAAGTGAACCACTGGTTCACTAATTTTACCGGTTCACTGGTTTTACCGGTTTTAGAGCTGATTTTACCGGTTCGAACTGCTTAATTAGAAAACTGATTTTTAGGGGTAAACCAGACCGAATTGGGCACCGGTTAACGATTGAACCGGGTCAATCGATCGGTCCGGTCCGGTTTTCAAAACACTGATGATAACTTAAATAACTGGCCAAATTTATCATTAGTTTAATTGGCAAAAGTTGGTCAAAAGTTAGAAGTGTCATGAAACATAGTATCATATTTCGCGCGAAAATAGTTATATTTTATTTTTTAAATAAACTGGTGCATACAAAGGATAAGTGGGCATTTTTGAAGAATAAAACATATGCCCTTAGTCCTCCTATTCTTTGATTTTTTTTTTTTTTTGGATGTTCCAAAATAATATTCTTCTAAAATTAAATTAGTTTTCTTAATAATATATTTTAACATAAAGTAAGGATATGACATTATTACCTTTACACCACTATTTTCAAGGTTATAAATGTAAAAATATCTAAAATTTTACTTTTTTAATTCTTATCTCAAGTTCCGTGCAAAAATTTAAGGAAGCAAATAAAAGGGAAAATTCTTGTATAGACCTGGTCTATGAGCTTTTCATAGACCTTGTGGTTGTAAATGAACCACATCATACATTTTGATGATGTCATACTCTCAAAATGTATGATGTGGTCCATTACAACCACAAGGTCTATGAAAAGCTCATAGACCAGGTCTATGCAAGAATTATCCAATAAAAGAGGACGGAGGGAGTATATCAAATAATAAGTGGACAATTAACTTAAATGATACACCATCTAAGATGGTATTTTACGTTCCTCGAAACGAATTAAAACACTTGAGAAAAAGAATGATATGATACCGCCTTTTATTGTGGCCAATCATGCCTTTGACTATACAAATCTTGGTTAATGTCAACTTAACAAGGCCGGGGACATTGAAAACTTTCCAGCAGATAGTATATAATACTATTATCAAAACGAGCACTATACTCTTTATTAGTTTAGGGCTAATCATGCCATACCTAGTTGCTTAGGATAGACACCTTTTGGAAAAGCAAAGAACAAAAAGGGAAAATTATTTATTTTAGGCCATTTCCAACCCGTAGGGCTATTTATAGCCCTGGGGTGTCAATCTCCACCCGGGGAATCTGCACCCCCCTGAGCATCATCTCCAACCGGTAGGGCTATCTCCTCCAATTAATGTAAAAAAAAAACTTCCCCACTCTCACCTATATTATCTATAATAATAATAATAGTAGTAGTAGTAATAGTAATAATAATAATAATAATAATAATAATAATAATAATAATAATTTAAGTAATATTAATTTAAGGCTTTTGAAAATGCATAATAATTAATTTTAGAGACAATAATAATATTACATTCGGGAAAAGAAAAACAACAACGATTACACGGAAATAACAACGAAGTTGCAACGATAAAGACAACATTGAAGTTCTTATAAGTTAGTATTTACTTAATATGTAATTTTATTTATCTATATAAGTTGTTATTAGGAGTAATTTAATGCAAAATTATATTTCTACATTTTGTCTCAATTATACATTGAACATTTAATGCTATATTAGAGTTTAAATAAAATTAAAATATTTAAAATCAAATTTTAAATGTGACTAAATAAATTATTATTTCGTAAACAAATATATAATTTCAAAATTAATAATAGATAAGAATTTTATCATACTATAATTTTTTTTAATTTTACTTTCATGGCAAATTTTAGATCTAATAATGTTACATCTTTAATTTAAAATAAATTGTTATTAAACCTACAACAATTTTTATAATTAAATGTAACATTTATTTTTAGTTAATTAAAATAATAAGGTATTGTTAAAATTTGTAGTTATTTTTATTTTTTTTAACTTTTTTTATTATTAATTTATATATATATATATATATATATTTTAAAATTTAATAAAAAAAAAATAAAAGCAAACCCATCAGGTGGCGCCAAGTGGTGCCACCTGAAGGATTTGGGCTGGCCAAGCGCGTCCCAGAGTTGGGCGATGGGCAGCCCATCGACCTGGGCGGTCCATTTGGACCGCCCAGTGTCTTCTCCAACCCGGGAGAGGTGGGCTAGGCCCATCTCCACCCACCCCCCTCCTGGGTTGGAGATGGCCTTAGATTCCTATATTGAAATTTAAATTGTCAAAACTAAGTCTTTGGGAAATAAAACATTGAGCTTTCTCACCATAAACAACAACAACAACAACAATAATAATAAAATTTGAAAATCGTATATAATTTTGTTAAATTAAATTGTATTTTTATTAAAAATATTATAATTAAACAAATATTAATCACTTATATATATCAAATAATAAGTGGACAATTAACTTAAATGATACACCATTTTAGTGTATTTTACGCGCTTCGAAATTGATTAAAACACTTAAGAAAAAAAAACTTAAATGATACCGCCTTTTATTGTGGCCAATCATGCTTTGACTATACAAATCTTTGTTAATGTCAACTTAACAAGTATGGCACTGAGCATTTTTAGATTAATATTAATCATGGCCTTACCTAGATGGTATGGATAGACACCTCTTGGAAAAGCAAAGAACAAAAAGGGAAAATTATTTAGTTTAGATTCCTATATTGAAATTTAAATTGTCAAAATTAAGTCTTTGGGGCATTTTTAGATTAATATTAATCACGGCCATACCTAGATGGTATGGATAGACACCTCTTGGAAAAGCAAAGAACAAAAAGGGAAAATTTATTTTAGATTCCTATATTGAAATTTAAATTGTCAAAATTAAGTCTTTGGGGCATTTTTAGATTAATATTAATCACGGCCATACCTAGATGGTATGGATAGACACCTATTGGAAAAGCAAAGAACAAAAAGGGAAAATTTATTTTAGATTCCTATATTGAAATTTAAATTGTCAAAATTAAGTCTTTAGGAGATAAAACATTAAGCTCTTTCACCATAATAATAAACAACAACAATAATTATAATAATAATAAAATTTGTTTGTTAAATTAAATTGTATTTTTATTAAAAATATTATAATTACAAAAATTAACTACTTTAATTGTTACTACGTTTTACAAATAAAAGATTTACCCCACTAGATATAAAGGAAGAATAAAAAGCAATGAACAAAAGATAAAGTGGAATAAGTAGGTGACGCCATCTGCTTGGCTGGATGAACGCGTGCGTTGACTGTGCCCATGCAACAAGTGAGAATTTGGTTGGGTGAGGGCTATTCTCCCCACTATTGAAGATTGCCTTTCTTTTTTCCCCAAACTTCCCACCCCTCTCACTGTTGAAGATGGTCTAAGTCATTTTCTTCAAATGAATTATAAAATTATAGAAAGTAGCATAAACTTAAATTAACGAAAATTTATCATGCCATGACATGATGGAAGGGAACTTTTACATACACTTGATATAGTGAAGATTAGAAAAATTAAGAATATAGTTGAAAAAATTCAAGAAAATTTATACTTATTATATACTAATTAAAATTTATTATTTTCTTTACTTATCTAATATATAATTTAAATTATAAGAATATGTAATTTAGTCAACAAAATTAAATACATTCAGATCTGAACGATCCATGTGTGATAAGACTGTTATGCCCTCCGAAGGAGTTTATTATGATTTTTACATTTTCTTTCTCTCCCCCACAAGTACTGGAACTTCACTTTCAATTCCGAACCCGCGAAGTACTCAGTATAAATATAATTGAGAAAATCGAATGAATTACAGAGAAACAGCTAACTATAGAGTAAAAATGGATCGAGTTCCTGCAGCTAACGAGCTATCTTTCCGGGTCGGGTTCACGGGGCACAGCGGTCATCTCCGAATTGAGCCCCTGCCTCCTGTCGAACGTTCGACTCCTCTCGACGCTCTACCCGACTTCATACTCGTCAGTTTTCTTTTCTCATCTCTTGTAAACCTTTTAATTTTTGTTTTAAGTATTAGGAAAGCAGTTTTTGAGTTAGGGTTAGTTTGGAAGCCTTTATTCTGTATCTATAACTTTGGGGCAGTATTCTGGTATGTGTTGTTCTGTATATTATGTATGCAGAGACTACTTTAATCTTGCTTTCCCTTATTGAAGCCATGGACTAAAATTTAGTTCCCCTGCTAAGACAGTTAAATATTGAAAACTTTCCGGAATCTTTTGAAAAAAATTTGAAAAAAACATGTTAAAGTACAAATTACTTATTTACCAACAAGAGAGAGTAGAATTTACACTATATTTTCGTTTTGATTGACTCCAGAAAGAAAAATTGGTATTTTCGGCAAAAACATGTGAACATTTAATTCATAACTGAAGTGCATTGCAGTTGATTGTTATGTGTCATATTTGCATGATTGTGATGTAGCCGCCAGCATTTCCTAAGGAAACACCAGAAACGATAAAGGAGTATATAAAGGATAAATACTTGCTCCCAAGGTTGGATGACGATGTTTTTGCTCCGCAAAATGCTGGTAAACAATGGGACTTTGACTGGTTTGACAGAGCTAAAATTATTCCGGACCCGTCGCTACCACGGTCTGTGGTTGTTCCACAATGGGAAATGCCTACCAGGCGCAAAAAACGTGGCTCAGGGTCCGAAAGGTGGGAGCCTCAGTCGGTGGAGGTATGCAATCTGAGCTTGATTTCCCCCCCCCCCCCCCCCCCTTAATTATGTCGTGTAAATGATCGTATCAATTAATTTTTTCTGATGTGAGATACCGACATCTATGATTTTGCAATTTTGGAATTGGATCTCAGAGGCTTGTGCGAATGTAATAGCAGGATTTGCCATATATATATTTGAATCCAACTGGTTACCTTATAGCAAGTAGGTTGTGTTTGCTCTTGGTTTTTTAATTCATCAACCAATGAAGGTCTTGATACTTAAAATGATACCATAGTCTTTTCTCTGGAATAATATGTGGAAAATACACTCTCAACAAGATATCTGAAGATCTAAATATATCATGTTACTATTTTTATTAGCTGGCTTTCAAATTTCCTAATGTTAAGGTGGGACCTCCATTGCCCAGCTTAGAGAATTTGTCTTTAAAATATAAGTAAATGAAAAGAGGTGGTGTTACCGAGCTTAACAATCTTTTATGCATGCTTAACGTAGGTGTTCTTGAAACTGTAATGAAGAGTACATCTCTTCCGCTCTCTGAGTGTGAGTGCCCATCTATTTTTCGCAGTTTAAGCTGCTAAAGAATATGTTTGTCTATTTATCTACCCATCCACTGTCTAGAAGAAATGTGTTAAAAAGGATTGACAAAAGAGGAATGTTAATATGTTGTTTCCTCACAAAAAGCATGGATAAGATTAAGGGATATAAGGAATTAAGGAAAATCACGCGAATCATTCCAGAAGTGACAGACAATATGGAAGGCCAAAAAAAAAAAAATTATAATCTTCTACGTGATACCCATTGTTATGAAAAAATCATTAGATTAACAAGTATACGTAACCGCGTAAGACTTCTGTTAAGCAAGTCTGAACTCTAAAGTCAGAATGTGCAAGATGTAAAAGATCTGCAAATGATAAATTGATGAATAAATTCTAAATATGGATTTGTTAATTAATATACAGCAAACTAAAATTACCAAATATATTATTTGCTTTCCAATTCTAATAACAAAACTTAAGCTAAAACCTTTAAAAATTAAAACCATTATGGGCAATTTCTTCTTGAAGCCATTGGTTGGGGGACTACGGATCAATTTCATGATGACTTTCAAAGGCACAGAAAAATAAATGCTGACGGAAGTTTGTGAACATCTGAATTCAATTCGAACTTTATTTTATCTATTTCTAATGGATAGAAGATTTGTAGATAAGTTTGTGATGAATAGTAGGCCTGCAGTTTCCACCTAGTTTTGATCCTGGTATAACTTTTGTATTATCTATCTCCGGAACCAATGATTTTAATGATGTGGTTGATGATAGTTAGCGCAAGGTGCACTAAGGCACAAAGTTGTCTTGGGGTTAAAGCATAAAGCACAAAGTTAGGATGCATGCTTCATTGAATTAAATCACATAAATAGATCTATTGTACTATATACTATAAATCCTGTATTTGCGACAATTTTAGCACTTCGATGAAAAAAAAAATCACTTTTGTCTATATCTGACCAAGTAACTTCAGCATTTAATGTCGTTATATAAACATAATACACATTGATGCATGCCTTGCACAGGCGAAAAAGCGCTTGCAGGACTCAAGGTCTGTGCTTTTTGCGCTTGGAGCTATAGTGGGGGCAAAGGCACGCTTTTAACAAATATGTTCATAATAATGTCAACAGTATCGGCTGTACTTTAGCAGTATCGTTAATAATTTACTCGTTAAAATACATCCTGATTTTCATCATGGACATTAGAAAACAATAGTTGCAGGGTTCTACTTTCTCAAAATTTTTCATGCCTTCCAGTTTATTAAATATTTAACTCATTGGAATTTTGTTTTTTTGGTGGCAATATTTCACACTTCAGTAGGGAGTTAATTTGTTTTACTGTTCTAGGTGGATGTATCAGAATTGACTATAGGAGCTGAGGCTTCTGGTGCTTTGCCACGTATTGTTGGACCTGCTAAGGATTTTGTGAGAGGAAGCATCAACAACCGTCCTTTCCGGCCTGGTGGACTGGATAATGGTGATTCTCTGGGAAAGATTTTTCCTGATGCTGCTTGCAATGGTGAATGGGTAGATGAGCTTCTTAATGGGGGTCCTGCACAATTCCTTCCCCCAGGCTTTAAGGAGGGAGTGGATCTAGGTCAACTCGAGGTAATGGTTTTTAACCAGTAACTAAATAGAGCATAATCACTCACTATAACAAAATCCTTATGACTTTCATTCATTATATATAATTTTTGAAGGCACATCCTTACACCTGGAAAGTTCACGAGAATGATAGGGTAGAAAAGAGCACGTCATATGTAAAGCTGGTTAGTTGCTTATTTATTGGAAGCAATTGTCATGGATACCTTTGTTATTTAACCATATTTGGTAATATCCATCTGTTTATCACTTTATTAATTGCAGAATGAGATATCAGTGCAGTTTGATGACTTATTCAAGAAAGCTTGGGAAGAGGATGCCATGACATTTGTGGGAGATGGTCTGTGCTGTTTACATATTGAAATTCAGATTCTAGTTACTCTTGTATATAAGTGTATTTTGTCGAAAAATTCCTATAAAATGTCCTGAGCTGAGTTGAGATTGCCTTTGGTGCTATATATATGACAAAAAGTTGAGCAACACCTGCTCTATCATTAGGCTGGTTAGACAGTTAAGTAGAGCTAACTTGATTGATTATTCAGTTCAGTTCTGCTATAGAAATTCGCAAAACTAAGAAAACAGAAAGTTTGTTCGCTGAGATTTGGGGATAATATATATAATAAAAAAAAGTAAATGTGTTTATATAAAAATATATAGTTCTATATTACTGCTAATTGTTCTTTTGTAAATTTGAGTATTTGATTCATTCCATCTTAAAGTACTGACCTATTAAAATATTTCTTGGAGGCTGGCGGACATAGTTTGTACTGAAGTTCTAAATTTTAAAAAGAGGCCATCCTCCTTTTATTCTTGAAATATTCTGTTGTGTTAACTTTGGCTGTGGAAATTATGTACTTGAATGGTGGTTGAAGAGAACAGGTGATTTGAGGGGAGGAAGATTGAAAGGATGCCCTGTAATACTTGTAATAGTTAGTGTGTTTTCATGTCATTTTTTGTTTTCTCTGCAGCCTTGATCATATTCTACCTCAGCTACATGTATTATAAGAAACATAATTCGAATCTGACTGTGGGTCTGTTAAGTACTATACAGTCTGATACAGAGAGGAGAATTCACATGTTCCTTTCCAATATGATGCTATTTCGTAGCCTAATATTTTTATAATTGTGCTCCGACAAGACAACATTCTCAGTTTTGTTAAAAAAGAATTGTTACTTGCGCAATCCAAACAGAAAATAACTTTTGCATACTGTGTTCTTCATTAATTAATGGTAACACCATGAATTTTCTGAAAATATTGATTTACATGTGCCTTATCAGTTTACAAGTGTAGTTTTAAGTTCAAGTTTATCCATGTCAGCTTCGCTGTTGAAGAATTTATTTTAAAAGCTCATGAACCAAACATCTCACAAGTCTCACTGTATAATTTTTTATTTTTATTTATTTTTTAAAAATATTTGACGTTATTTTAATTTTATTTCGGTGATGTTAATATTGCATCTGTTAGTAGGTCATATACCAGAGCCAGAATCTCCAAGACAGCCTTTCGATGAATCTCTTCAAACAAAAACTGAACCAGACGAGCTACATATGGTTAATGATGTTATAAGGAAAGAGTCATCTGTTCTAGATGAAATTTTGTCGGTTGATTCAGCGAAATCAGCGTCAAGATTTGATGGAGATACAAGCAGTGGTGAAGGAAAGCAGAGAGAGGTAACGGTTCTCAAGCTATGGACCATTTGGCAATTTATTTCATTCTTAGATAGTTGTACAAGTTATCCTTCTATTTATCAACTCGAGTTGATGATTTATTTTTAGGCATGGGCTCTTAGTGGGGACAATGAAGATATAGCGAGACGGTTTCATGAACTTGTTCCAGATATGGCGCTTAATTTTCCTTTTGAACTCGATCCTTTCCAAAAGGAGGTACTCTTCATTGTGAAGTTGATGTTGACATAATTTGATTTGTTAGTGCACAATTTGAATCCTTATCTATAAGTTGGCATTGTGATAAAACGGCTTGAATGCAACGCTACAACATTTTCTGTTAATATTGTAGTGGGGCTGGGTTAATGGTTAACAGATCAATTTACCTATATTCAAACGGAAGTCACCAATAATTTTGTTATAAATATTATTTCATTTAGCATGAGTATTAGACAATCACAATAATTACAATTCTTTCCCTTGGGTTTAATTTAGCTTGGACATCCAACATATTTGCTGGGCTATTTTTGGACCGACGTAATAATGTCACTTAAAAGTAATATTTAATGTCATTTACAGGCCATATATTATCTTGAAAGGGGGGATTCCGTTTTTGTGGCAGCTCATACCTCAGCTGGGAAGACAGTTGTCGCAGAATATGCATTTGCTCTGGCGTCAAAAGTAGGTCACTGTTTTCTGATGCCTGTATATTTTAAGTGGTCATATAGGAGTGTTGAATAGTTGCGCATCATAGTTTATTATCTCAAAGTTTTTACCTTTTCAGCACTGCACAAGAGCTATATACACTGCTCCTATTAAGACCATCAGCAATCAGAAATACAGAGATTTCTGTGGAAAATTTGACGTCGGCCTGCTCACTGGTGATGTTAGCTTGAGGCCTGAGGCCTCTTGTCTCATCATGACCACTGAGATATTGAGATCAATGCTCTATAGAGGTGCTGATATCATACGTGACATAGAATGGGTAATGTTTCTTCACAGACTTGTTTTCCTTTTGAAGTATTTGATCTTGCATAGCCTGTCATATTTCCTCATTTTACGATTTCTTTGAGTTCTTGCTATTATTTCTGAGACTCTTGCTGTTTGCTTATGTTGTGTATGGAAATATAGGTTATATTTGATGAAGTGCATTATGTTAATGATGCTGAAAGAGGTGTGGTTTGGGAAGAAGTTATCATCATGCTTCCCAGGCATGTCAATTTTGTGCTACTTTCCGCCACGGTATGTATCAGTTCTGAATCATAATTTTCGTTTCTGACATGCAAGTGACAATAAGATTGTGAAAATTTCTTCTTGGTTATATTAGATTCTGATGTGCTCTTATTTTGTGGAGAGTATTACCCAGTCTTTGTTGTTCAGTGTTCACTGTGATATAAATTATGATAGGCCATGTGTAAATTTGTATATGATCATTCTATCAGCAGCCATGCCTTGATTTTGGAAGGTTGTACGTTGTGAAATAAGGATGTTTATGTATATGAACATTCTATTAGGAGCAATGCATTGATTTTGGAAGGTTGTATGATGCGATACAATGAAAGGACTCTATGAGGGAATTAGAACTGAAGTCCTACTTTTAACATTGGCTGGATTAATTTTTTATCTTTTACATTTGATTTCTTATTAGCCTGGTGTTACTATAGCAGCTTCGCCAATTTCTGATTTTTCCTTACTCACGAGGAGCTACTTTTATTGAAGTCAATATGTTTTTAAATTGGAATACATATATAAGTTGTCTCTTATTAGGATTTGTTAACTCTTCCCATAGTAGTTAAAAGCAAGAAAAGTGCTCGCTATAGGCGCGCTTTTCGCTATAGCGAGACTTCCTCCCCTCGCTGCGCCCTGCGCATGCGCTATTCACTTAGCGCGTGCTATGTGCGCTATTTGGGCTATAGCGCAATAGCCCATAGCGCCAAATAGCGCGCTATTTAAGGAAAATCGGGAAAAAGAAAAAAAAAACCTTGGTGAATATTAAGTAAATTGATTGCATAATTAATTGAGGTTTTCCTAATATAAATTAAATTTACCATTAGGTTAATTTAGCAGAAATTTAGTTGGTTTATGTAATTGATTTTCCCTGTGTTTAGATGAAATTTATCTTAATTTGGTTTACATATTTTTAGGAATTAGTTTAAATTGGCTGAAAGTAAGTTTCTTTAGATAATTGCTGATTTTCGTAAATTAAAATGAAATTTATCTTAATTTGGTTCAAATATTTTACTTCCAATTAGTTTAAATTGTAGATCTTCCCGAATTAAGATGAAAATTACCTTAAATTTCGCTCATATTTTTATGTTATTTAAATAAGGATTTTAATGAAAATTTTGGCTGATTTTACTCAAAATTAGCATAAATTTAGTTGAAATGACCGTTAGCTGGCAAATTTTACAACAATTAACTTAAATTAGGTGAAATTAACTTAAAGTTGGCGAAATATACTCAATATTATGAGTACTTATTAGCTTTATGTTTTTATGTGTTAAAGTTAGTTTTTATGTTCTATAGTTTTAAAATTTAGTAGCATTCTTGATATATATTAAAAAACTTGTATTTATGTGCTTTATTTTCAAAAAGCCCACGCTATCGCGCTGCGCTATGCGCTATAGCCCCGGAAGCCTATGCACGTCGCTGCGCTATGCGCTATAGCCCCGGAAGCCTATGCACGTCGCTGCGCTATGCGCCTCTGACTACTATGACTCTTCCTAATAAAAAGGAGATAGCCTTTATTACTTGGAAATGTATCTGGATCTGTATATAAATATTTTAATGGATTTTCACTTCTTCTTGAATTGTCTAGAGCGATTCCAAGTCCTTGTTGTGACGCTGTGGCAATAGCTGTGCTTCCTAGGTTTCTTTGCTACTAAACCAGCTTTACCCTCAGTTACCTCAGTTACCCTTCGTGGGTACTATTTCAAAGTCCCAAACAGTGCTTTCATTGAGGTTGTTATACTTTCGTAACTGTTACGAGCGCAAGACGTATAGAGGCACAAAAGGTGTACGAGTGCTTAAACGCAAGGCGCATGATCATCGAAGTAAATAGTAAAAGTGCAAAGAACACAATATTTATGACTACTTAAAGCATTTATTTCTAGGAACATGATAATGACATTTTAGTAGTTTTTCCCATAGTTGTTAAAGGCGACAAAAGCGCTCGCCTTTGTGCAGGGCGAGGCGAGCCCTCATCACCGACTCACCTCGCCTCTCTATGGCCATCCCCAAAAAAGCCCTGCCAAGGTGTCGCTTTGGTCGCTTTTGCGTTGCCTCAAGGCAGTGCATGATGGCGCTTTTTGGGGTGGGCTTATTTTTCCAGATTTTCCAGCCGCTGTCCGAATCTGCTAGCCGGATGTCATGTGTCTTAGGGTTTTGGGGTTAATGGCATAGAAAAGAAGAAAAGATCGATGAAGTAGAAGAAGAAGAAGAATGGTTGTCGGTGATGAAGAAATGTTTAAGAATAGATAGGATATAGGGTTTTGTTATGGGGGCAATAGTTATGGGCCATAGTTGTTATAACAATAAAAGTAAAGAAACGTTTGAGAATAGATAGGGTTTAATTATGGCCCATTAATTTTGGGCCATAGTTATTGTTATAATAAAATAATTTGAACCTTTCAAATAAGTCTTTAATTAACTATAATACTATAAATATTGTTTATATGTTTGGAATATTAAATATGTTCATTATATTGTCTTTAAATATTGAATACATTTATTATATTGTCTTTAAAAGTCTTCATTTTATAATTAGTTGATTATTTTATATACACTCAAAAATTTGTATACGCGCCTTATCCCCAAAAAGCCCTCGCTTTTTGCATCGCCTCGCCTCGCCTCGCTTTACGCCTCTAACAACTATGGTTTTTCCTCAATAATTCTAAATTTCTCAAGTATGTAGAAATTCATTAATAATTAAGGGATGAGTGTACTTCTTGAGGCTTTACAAGGTGTTATTGCTCTCTTTCGATGCAGTTTTTTATCCTGTCAAGTTAGTTAATTTTCTTTTCTGCAGGTACCAAACACAGTTGAGTTTGCTGATTGGATTGGTAGGACGAAACAAAAGAAAATTCGTGTCACTGGGTTAGTAGCATCTTCTTGACATGAACTTCTCCATCCACTAACTTATCTTTTGTATGACCTACCTTTTGTGTGCTTTAATGAGAAGATATTCATTTAGACATCAATTTTAGCTTGTTTCTTAAACATTGTCACTTTGTTATAAACAGGACAACCAAAAGACCAGTCCCACTGGAGCACTGCATTTTCTATTCAAATGAGCTGTATAAAATCTGTGAAAATGAAAAGATTATCCCGCAGGGGTTAAAAGCCGCCAAAGATGTTTACAACAAAAAGAACTCAGCCACATTTACCAGTGGCACAGGACCTCATGTTGGGTCTTCAACAAATGATAGGGCCAGGAATCAGAGGCGTGAACAGTCATCACATGTGAAACAGAACAAACACTCTGGATCGCATAATCTGGTGAACTTCTCTGGGACTCAAACCAGTGGTAGCAACAATTGGGGGTCGAGAAGATCAGAAGCTTCTATATGGCTGTCGCTTATTACTAAGCTTTCAAAGAAATCCCTCTTACCTGTATGTTCGGAAAGTTATATTTATTGTACTTTTCCTTTGCATCAGCCAAAATTTAAAATATCACTGATATTGCACAGTATATTTTCTGTTGCATTTTGTGTTGAATAACATCCTATTTTTTGCTTGACTTATACTGACAAATCAAATATCTTATACTTCTGGACCAGAAATTTTAATGACGTCGAACCATTTTGCCTTGAACTTTATCTGAACAAACTCACAAAGTTACAACTATGTATGCTTGTTTTGGATTTTTTAATATCTTTAGAGATGAGACTGCTATGTCGAGAATTAAGAACCTCTGTCTCTTGTCGTGAATTAAGAACCTCTGCTTAAACTGGTTTTCAGGTAGTTATATTCTGCTTTTCGAAGAACCGCTGTGATAAATCAGCTGATAACTTGACCGGGACTGACCTCACAACTAGCTCAGAGAAGAGTGAAATTCGAGTCTTTTGTGATAGAGCATTTTCAAGGCTCAAAGGATCTGACAGAAATCTACCACAGGTCTTGTTTTTTTTATTGATT
Source organism: Penstemon barbatus (assembly GCA_003313485.2). Classification (NCBI taxonomy): domain Eukaryota; kingdom Viridiplantae; phylum Streptophyta; class Magnoliopsida; order Lamiales; family Plantaginaceae; genus Penstemon; species Penstemon barbatus. The sequence continues at coordinate 7,287,830 of CM064877.1, read as the reverse complement.
ACACTATAATGCTGGAGTTTGATTTGCATGCATTTACAGGTCGTTAGAGTTCAAAGCCTTCTTCGGAGAGGAATCGGTGTACACCATGCAGGACTGCTTCCAATTGTCAAGGAAGTAGTTGAAATGCTTTTCTGTCGTGGGGTGGTCAAGGTAAAGTATTTAAGGTCCCTTCTGGATGTAGATGGTCTTTTTCAGCTTGTTTATAAGTTTCTTGGAACTTTATATGTTTTCACATGGTGTCATTTTTTTGGAAAGTCCAAGTTACCACATTATTGGATCCATGAGTTAGTAAGTGAAAAGGAATATTTTTGGAGATGGATAGTGCAACATGGGATAACCAATGTTGGTAACCTTTAAAAGAGGAGAAAGTAGTGCAGTAGTGCTGCAGTTATTAGTTGATATGGTGAAAGAAAGTAGGGGTAGGCAGCTGGTCGAATCTTTGGGAATTGGGATGGATACATGGTTCATCAGACAAAAAAATGCTATCCGATTGAATACCTGACACAGTTTAGGTAACTCAAGTTCATGTTTTGGGTTTTGGTTTTGGTTTTCCCTTTTAATGATAATAATAAGCACAATATCATGGCAGAAAGATTGCAGAAATCAGTAAATTAATTCAAGAATTCTGTAGGATGGCTGGAGAACTAAAACTTGAGATTGAAAATTCATAAACAAAAACGATGATGACGATTATGTTACAGTAATTGAGAAGCAATGTCTCAAGAATCAGTTTCCCGATCACATTCAAACCAACTAGATCCACTAACACAGGAAAACATACCAGGTCTTTTCAATAATTTTATGTAGCTCAAAGTCGGATGAGGATTCTGAAGCTTCAAAACCCAATATGTATTGCCTACTTCAGGTTGGTCACTTATAAATTTAAAACTTACAAGATTAAGGGTTACTTAAGAAGAGAAGAGAGTGAGATTTTGAGAAAGAGCGAGGGATTTAAAATTAGGCTCTCTAACAAGTTTCGTGGTAGGTTGGTCCCGAACTGACGTGACAGTTAAAGTTCAAATTCTGGCATAATATGATTTTTTGAATTCGTGTTTCCTGGAGAACCAAGAATGTGTATTTTTTTAGAGTTGGGTGAAATTTTAGATCCAAACTGAAACCCAGACGGATTAAAGAAATGATTCTGAATTTATTTCTCTAGTCTTATTCATTGTAAAAAAAATTATTAATTGCTTGTCAGTATCTTTTGATGAGTTATGTATACGATATATACATTTAACGATGCACAGTACACAAGTGTTGCATGATTATAGGCTTATAGCTATACATTCATGTCTTCATATCTATTATTTTGGGGTCTTCTAATGTTTGTTGTCCTTGATGTTGTCTGTAGATTCTGTTTTCGACAGAGACATTTGCAATGGGAGTCAATGCCCCAGCGCGGACGGTAAGTTGTTACCAATATGATTGCAAGGGGGTTGTATAATAGCTGTTTTAAAAGGCTCTATAAGGCATTTTTGTAATTTATGTTAATATTTTCTATTGAATTTAGACTTAATTTTTTTTAACCCATTTGTAGTACTTTTTTGGTTTGATTTTATCTACTTGCTTTTATTTGTTTCTATTAGGTCAAGGAATTTGTGTTAATATATGACTTTATTATTCATTTATATGTATTCCTTTGCCTGTTTGAGTTTATGCTGCCTTACTTTCTAATGTGTTTACTTTTGTTGTGTGTATTTGTGTGTGCTTACCCATCCTTAGATATCAATAATACTGAATTACATGGATAGAGACAATTCTTATTGGAGCACCATAATATAACTGTCACTATAGCTTACTAATATAAAATAAGATCATAATTGATGAACACAGGAGAACATTGCTCTGGCTGGTTAAGGTAAAGATTACATTCTGGTTATCAGTATTATCAAAAAAAAACATTCTGGTTATCAGCAACATAGCACTGGCAGCGGTAAGCTGCAAAATTGAATCCTGTATTCTGAAGAAGAATTTGATGCAGTTACCACAATCTCTGATATGATTATAAAATCTGTGCAAATAAAAAACAGATTTGATTCTAGAATTGGTTTTCTTGTGGCCACACTGAACATATTCAAATTTCTGCTATTATATATTCATATTTGTCATTTCAGTTCCCAAGGAAAGGAAGATGAATTGTTCTACTTGAATAAATGACATTCTCTCACTGATGTACATCTGACCAGAATTAGAAATATTGTCGCATTCTTGATTTCACTTAATCACGTTATTTCACTTCAGTTTATTCTCTTTGTTGCTCTTCTCTATATATGAAGCATAGTTCTGAACATCAGTATGGTCCGTGATAGGGAACATATACATCTATGGTAATGCTTTGTTTGTTTTGATAAACTGAGCCAGCTGGCTCCTGTGCTTATCGGTTTAAAGATGCTTAAGTTTTTTGGCTTTGTTTAGTTCGGGGGGGAGGATTCTCTTGGTTCCTTCACATTGTCATGTTCCTAACTTGTCTGCAAATTGACTGTTCCTTTTCTGTTTACTGTCGTCCCTTTTGTGTGCTAAGGCTTAACATTTGATCAAGTGACTTTTCTAAGTTGCAGTTATCCAAGAATCTCTTTTGTATAATGATCATCTTTTTGGTATCTGGTTGTGGAATTTGGACAACATCACATCTCTTTTCTTTGTATTTTATCAGCTCTCTTGTGTTTGGCAGGTTGTTTTTGATACTTTGAGAAAATTTGATGGCAAGGAATTCCGACCATTGCTTCCAGGAGAGTATACTCAGATGGCTGGTCGTGCTGGCAGGAGAGGACTTGATAAAATTGGTACAGTGGTTGTGCTTTGCCGTGATGAAATTCCTGAAGAGAGGGATTTGAAGCACATTATAGTTGGTAGTGCTACTAAGCTTGAATCTCAGTTCCGGCTGACCTATATCATGATCTTGCATTTGCTTAGAGTTGAAGAATTGAAGGTATAAATTGCTTTGACTTACTAAAGTAGGGAGCTGTAGAATTTAGTCGATGATAGATAATAAATGGAACGTGTGAAGGAGCCTTTATCAACAGAGTTGAGGCAATGATCTATCCCCTATACGTTGCATTAGAAAAAAACAAAATCTTTCAAGATCAGTCTGTCTAATGCAAATGTCCTCCTGCCGCAGCTGCTAGCCTGCTACTGCTCTTTTCCTGTTATATTCATTTAGGCTATGTTTGGTTTATAGCTTTGAGTAAATAAAATGATTAGTAAAATGAAAAATGAACAAGAAATTAAGTTCAACGTTGCATCATTGGATGCAAAAGAAAACATTTTCCTTAGCGTTTTACTCACTGAAATCCAAGAATCAAACATAACCTTACTGTGTTTGGTTCTTGAATTTAGTGAGGAAAATGATATAGAAAATGAAAAAAGAAAATTAAAGCCTAAAGTCAATCATTTGATACAAAATTAATGTTTACCTTGTAAAAAATAAATATAAAAATTACTCTCTAAAATCCATGAAGCAACAAGCCTTAGTTAAGCTTGCTTTTCTGATTGTGTGCCTCTAATAAGATTAAGAGGAAAATTTCAACTCGGATATATGATGAGAAAATTGATGAGGATATGTTGAAACGCAAACCTGCAGTTTATTCTGCAAGAAAACTGGTATTCGAATCACAGGGAAAAAGATTTTCACCTTTATACCTTCACAATCATGACTTTATGATGTGCAACACAATGGGTTTTCACCTATACCTCGACTACAGTCATTGTTCACAGCTTGGCATACAATTCAAAATCTGTTCCAAAAGATTAGATTTTTTTTTTTTTTTTAATAATTTCATTTTTATGGATAAACCATTGGCAAACATCAACATAGGAGAAAGTGGAGGAAATATACTAATGCGAAACAAATAGTATTCTCTTCCATACAAGGCTTTCATTGTACCAATCTGGCGGTTAATACACAAAAGTGAATTTGGGTTTTCCTCTAATTATAACTTAGGAACCTAGGCATCTTGCAACAATGTTGTGGCTTTTCAGCTGAACTGAATACTATCTATTTATATGACCTGATGCTGTGGCGAAATTGAGTATTAGCTTATTTATCTTCTTTATGGGTACATATTAGGTCTAGGAGTAACAACGATGGGCTCTTGGTTTAGTAAAGGAACCATGTCTTTATTAAGCAAATGGAAAGACTGAGTTGATGTCACCACCCTGTTAACTTTGATTTTATGTTTACTGAAATAACTGAGCTTTACTAAGATCTACTTCTTGGCTGGGTTTCCTGTGGAACGTCACTGCAGGTGGAGGACATGTTAAAAAGAAGTTTTGCTGAATTTCATGCTCAAAAGAAACTTCCAGAGCAACAACAACTTCTGATGCGAAAGCTTGCTCAGCCTACAAAGATCATTGAGTAAGCATCACATAACACACTTATACATAAAAGTTTGAATAATGTGCCTCATTATTAGCTTATCTTGTTCATGAAACAATAAGCTTTGCTGATGCTAAAGGTTTATTTCTGAAGAATCATGTGATATTTTGTGCCTTCCGCGAATTCATTTGCTTCAATTGGTGGAATTGTTTCTCTTACTTCATTGGAACACTGTAGTAGAAATGTGGCTTCAACTATAGCTAATGTTATTGCGTTGGAAAATATACGACAAGATTATATGCTTAATTTGTTCGTTAAGGGAATTACTTAGTTAACAAATGCATTATAAAATCCTAAGGTTTTTCAGCAGAATATTACAATCCAAAAATACTGTTACGGTTTTACATTTTGCCTCAGATTGGTTAATTAACTTATTTTCTTGATGCTACAGTAGTTTTACCAGACTTGTACATATAATATGCCCAATGTGCCTTAAAGGGATTAAGTCAGGTCTAAGACCTGAATACCTTTGGGAAACCAGAAAAAAGATCTAGATTTTTTTTACATGAATATCATTATCAAGATTTGAATTTTCCCATCATTCATCATGTTAAGGGTCCAAAAGCCTTAAGCTAAGGCTTGGAGCTTACTCAGCCTGCTAATCTTCTTTTCTCCTTTTGTTACTTACCTGCCTATGCACTTGTTTTGCAAGACCTGTATTTTGTGTAGAAGAATGCATATATTTTATGATGCATTTTATTAAACAGATTCTCTTTCTCATCTTTTGCGTTCCTCACCCTATTTTATCTATTTTCTCCTGCAATTGATATTTGCATCTCCTAAATCAGTTGTGAATCTCTTTTTCTTCATTTCCAATTTCCTTCATAAAGTGTTACTAAATCCAAACTGCTGTTCTGGATATCTTATTTCTCCAACTGCCCCTGAGATTTCAAGCCTACTGGTGATCATTGAGCTGCTCAAGTGGAGTTTGATATTTTGTTTCAATGTCATATGTTTTAAGTATATATATTCTAATACATATGTGATGTAGATGCATAAAGGGTGAACCCGCAATAGAGGATTATTTCGAGACATACTCAGAGGCTGAGAGGTATAGCAACCTAGTTGCAGATGCAGTCATGCAGTCCCCTGCTGCTCAACAGCATTTAACTCCAGGAAGGGTGGTAGTGGTGAAATCACTATCGGTGAGCCTACAATGTTATTTTAATATGTATACATGAACATATTTATTTAGTTCAAGGATCTCCTTTGTGCAGATAGAGTATCTGAATTTGAAATGCCCAAATATAGTGAAACATAGGATTAAGTTGAAGCGTTGAACATATTTGAATTCTTTGATGCAAAAAAATCTGGCTAAATAAATTTCTTTAAAAATTTCAAGTAACTATTTATACTATATTTTGTTGTCAAGTTGAGATATATTAAGTTGTTGAATTCTTAAGGTCAAACGGAAACATTAAAATTTATGGATTATGGGATTTTAAACTCCTATATATTCAAGACTTGATGGGTTCAGTTGAGTCGATAAGAGATCTCAATTCATACTTGTCACAGTTCTTCTCTGAATGTATATTCCAACAAAATTTGAGGATAGGGAAGCATGCTTACTGCTTATTTTTGTCTTCATTTTCCATTGCCAGGCCCAAGATCATTTACTAGGTGTTGTCGTCAAAGCACCTTCAGCTAATTATAAGCAATACATAGTCTTAGTGCTGACTCCAGAATCACCTTCAACCTTGCAAACTCCATTAGATAGTAGAGAGAAAAAAGGCGCTGATTTTCAAGTATTAGTACCGAAATCAAGACGTGGCTTTGAAGATGATTATTGTTCTTCAGTTACATCTCGTAAAGGATCTGGTACTGTCAATATAAAACTACCTCACCGTGGTTTAGCTGCTGGAGCAAATTACGAGGTCAGAGGAGTTGAGAACAGTGAGTTCTTATCCATATGCAAAAGCAAAATAAAGATTGACCAAGTTCGGCTTCTTGAAGATGTTAGTGCTGGTGCATATTCAAATACAGTACAGCAGCTATTGACTCTGAAATCTGATGGAAATAAGTATCCACCTGCTTTGGATCCAGTTAAAGGTATGTCCATAAGCTACTCTGGTATTCAGATCTATAGTTGATCTTGGTCAGTTAATAAATTCTAATTCACTAGGCTCTCGTGGACACTTTGAAGACGATGTTTCATGAGTAAGGTGTTGGATGTCTTTGCTAGGTGCCTTGTGAGTTTATATGTGTACCCCTGGGGTCTTATAGTCAAAATTTAGTGAACAAACTTCATGAATTTCTCAAAGTTAGAACCAGTGATGCACATGCCTAAACTTTCAAAATTATTAAACTAGTGGGGTTTTCTTTTTATTTATTTATTAGTAATACAGTTTTTTGAGAATACATAATCAGTGAGAAAAATAACCTTTTTGTAAGAAGAGGAGATAATGTAGTTGTATTAGAGGAACCGGGTGTTTGAAAAGAAAAGAGAGAAACATTAAGGATAAGGAGATAGGAGTTGAATAAATACTATCAAGTAATCTTGGGGAGAATATCTCTTCGTATTTGTCAATTTGTATAAACACTCCCTCCATCCCGATATTATTATCCCATTTTGACATGGTATAAGTTTTTGCTGAGAGTAAAGTTAAGTTTTTAGTAACTTTATTCTATTTTCTCCAGAAGTCATGGCCACGAATTAGTAGATCATATTATTACTCTTAAGAAAAATGTTTGTCCTCGGCAAATGGATAATTATTTAGAGATCTCATCGAAGAAATAACAATAATAAATTTGGGATAATGACCTAAGAGAGAAATTTTTGGGGATAAAAATGAATAGCAGGGAAATTTTTAGTGTGTGTATATATATATATATATATATATATATTTATATATTTCAGCTTATTTAATGCTTAGAAATAGATCTTTGCGTGTCTTTTTTCGAGTTTTTGTGGCTGTCTAAATAATTGACCTGTGCAATGGAAATCATGTCCCAGATCTGAAGTTGAGAGATCTTAATGCTGTTGAAGCTTACTACAAATGGAATAACTTGCTGCAGAAGATGGCAGAAAGTAAGTGTCATGGGTGTGTCAAATTGGAAGAGAACATCAAGTTAGCTCGGGAATTAAAGCGACATGGGGATGAAGTGAATGCTCTTAAATTTCAGATGTCAGATGAAGCACTTCAGCAGATGCCCGACTTTCAGGGTCGGGTACGTGGGCTCATCTTAGTACTCCATTTCTTATAACTGCAACTTCATTAATCTGTTATTTTATTACTTCCTCTGTCCTTAATTTTTTGCTCCTTTCACTTTTGGCACGGAGTTCTATGTAAGAGTTTGACAAGTGAAACTTTTGGATAACTTTGCATTTGTGCCCCTAAAAGTAGTGGTTGAGAATTAGTGATGTCAAATCATTACTTTATGTGAGAGGGTAGTTTTGAGAAAAATATTTTTATTTTAGAAAAGGGAAATCTTATTTTGAGACATCCCAAAAAGGAAATAGGAGTAAAATTTTAAGGACGGAGGGAGTACTCATTTTCAAGTCTCGGTTGTCCTATTTGACGTACAAGTCTTGTCAATGCAGATTGATGTTTTGAAGGAAATTGGATGTATAGATGATGATCTTGTGGTGCAAATTAAAGGTCGGGTTGCCTGTGAAATGAATTCTGGGGAGGAGTTGATATGTACAGAGTGCTTGTTTGAGAATCAACTGGATGACCTCGAACCAGAAGAAGCTGTGGCAATTATGTCTTCCTTTGTCTTTCAGCAAAAGAACGCTTCTGAACCTTCTCTTACTCCAAAGCTTTCTCAAGCAAAAAACAGGTTCTCTGGTTTAACTAGTTTTCTTTGCATTTAATTATATAATGTTTCAAGTGTGTCTACAGTCTATATATAATATATTTCAATTTTACATAGTGCTTTAAAATCATTTTGCTGTGCAGCCACTTCCACAAATATTTATGGTAGTATGTTATGGTTTCCAAATTCTGAATGTGGTTGGTGTGGATTGATGTGGTCCAGTTATCGAGCCACTCTACAAAGCATAGATTGAAACTACTAATTTAAAATCATAGATATCCGAAGCGATTTTTAGCCATAATCCTTCCCAGCCATATGATTCTACCTAGGGCCCTCTTTCCAGTGTGAAAGAAAGAGAGTTATTGCCTGAGTTATTTTCTAGAAGATTAATGATAATTGAGGTGTTTTCATGTTTAGTCCACCAAAATCATCCTATTAATTTAGAATCCTTCATGTTTGCCTTCCCGGAAATGGAAAATGTTTCCCTTTCCTAAAATGGAATCCCCCCCTAAAGTAATTGTAACAGTGAGGCGCCACTAACACCAAACCACTCTTTTGAGGGGTAAAGTGTAAAATATCCAAAACTTTTATCCTCTCTTTGAAAACTCAGTGCCAAATTAGAAGGAGCTTTACAAGAATAAATTGGATCAAGATTCAGAGAATTATTAAACTGTTGCTTTCCTCTACTCTGCTTCGCCGGTAGATTAAATGGAATAGCATGCTTGATAATTATTTGTTCAACGGAACACTTTATTAGTTACACGTATGCTACTTATACTGAATTTTTAGTTACCTGTTTTTCAGATTGTATGATACCGCTATACGACTCGGAGAGCTTCAAGCACAGTACAACTTGCAAGTTGATCCTCAGGAATATGCTCGCGAGAATCTTAAGTTTGGCCTTGTTGAAGTTGTATATGAATGGGCCAAGGTTGCCTTTCTTCCTTCCCCCCTCCCCCCCCCCCCCCCCCCCCCCCCCCCCCAATTGACACCTTTCTATCTTGTTTTGCTCTGTTCATTTTAATTTAGGGAAAATCCATTAATTCTCCAACTGGTATAAGACAAGATTAAATTCTTGAACAACTTTTGCTTCACTAACCCCCAAACATTGATACTCTTGCGATGTTAATAATAATAACGACGAGAGTAAGAAAATATTCTACGGATGTGAACGGATTACCACGATTACAGTTTGGCTTAAAGGTGCAAACAAAATCACACCATGTATAAAGAACTCACTCAAGAAAATCAGGGAAACAAATGATTTGGCACGGAGTGTTAAGATAGTGAGGGAATTATCATAGAGATTCAATATGTACTTGATAAATTGTAGAAGTGCTCGGTGCAAGAGGTTTAATGAATCTAACCCATTTAATTACATGTATTATTTTTTATTTTACAGGGTACTCCATTTGCTGATATCTGTGAACTTACCGATGTTCCCGAGGGCATGATAGTTAGAACAATAGTTAGGTTGGATGAAACATGCCGTGAAGTTAGAAATGCTGCAGCAATTATGGGTAATTCTGCTCTTCACAAGAAAATGGAAATTGCTTCCAATGCGATAAAAAGGGATATTGTCTTTGCTGCTAGCTTGTACATTACCGGGATTTAATTTTTCTCAAAGTTAAAGGTATCGATTCGTTCAAATTCTAAACTATGTTGTAAGAATAGGAGAATACATTTGTTTTTTATAGTGAAGGTTTACATCACCACTCACCAGATGATGTGAGTTTTCTGATGTCTGAAAATATAGATGAAGACATCGCAGTATTTGTTATTTACTCTAGGTATTTTGAGTTTTGGTTAAGGCTTAAGACAGTCTCGATGAAGTATCTGATAATTGTGAGAAATAATAAAATATTGAACATTTTTCTACCTCACTACTTGATGAGCCTTTACAAAACCATAGTTCAGACAATAGATTAAGAGGGCCATTCTAAATTGCCTGACTTTGAGAAGTAAATGCTGATCCATAAATCAATTTAAGCTAAAATTTATTTATAAACTAAAAATAAATATACCAACAAAATCGGCTGAAACAAAACAAAAAACAAATATTGATAACATTTGATGAAATGGATTGGGGATTGGCTCCTGTGGTTGAAATCATCCAGGGGCCCTCAGCCACTCCTCTTGGGCTTAGCAGTGATCAAATCCACCTGAATAAAAATTAAAATCAAACCCGGATGGGTAAAGTTATTCAAGAAAATTAGTATATATGTACGTATTGATGAATTTGTGATATGGTTGGTGGTACCGTATCGGCTGTAGTCGATGGAATCCAATCATTAGTAGCAGGGTTTCCCCCGGACGAAGCATGGGATTCAGCATCAGAATCAGGTACAAGTCTGAACCCATTTTTCTCATTTTTATTATCTACATTTATGAACCCTGTTCCTGTCTGCACAAATTAAGTAAGTCTATTACATTTACAACCCTGATAATGGAATCCACTGCCCAACTATTATTAAATAGTAAACGGGACAAAGATATATATTACTACAAAGAAAAGGAATACCGTGTGATGCTGCTTGTCGACGTCATTGAGATCTTGGTAATACTCTGTTTCCGTAAATTCTTCACCAACTTTGCTTCCATTATAAACCATTTTCTGTAAATATACAAGGTTGGATGTTTAGAAATATATCAGTTTAATTCATTTGTCACAGTACAAAATAAAAGCTAATTAATTAGTTACCTGAGTGTCGTCCTTCTCGAGATGTTGAAACTGAAGGTATTCAGGAATTATCTGATCCTCACCCGCGGAGGATAGAGCATCTGTGTAGGCGGTGGAGTACTCACTGCGCTGTGGCTTAGTGTGACGCTTCGGAGCCACCTCTTCAAAGTAGTGTTTTGTGGCGGCCTCCACTTCCGCCGCCGCCTCCTCGCTCAAGTGAACGTCACTGCGGTTTGGCCTAGTATCCATTGATCAACCTTTTTTTTTAATTTTTCTTGAAATTATTTTTGAAGTGAGAAGTACGTATATATGCACATTTGCATCATGCATATATATTGCCAGTGGAAGTCGAAAGATATTTTGTTTTCGGGATAGGTTGGATATTTTTGTAGATTTTTTTCGTTCACATGTTTGACAAAAAAAAAATCAAGCAGACATGAAACAGAGACATCATCATCTGGTTCGTACATATCCAAATAAATGAGAGGTTTGGGTTCCACGTGGGGAGGTCCACTATTTATTACTATTTATTGGAGATACAACTTACACAGTAATTATATGGTATAGAATTTTATATTACACCATGTCTTGGTCCAAAATTTTCGTTACGTTGGTTTTGAAAATTTATTCACACAAGTCAGAATATGCATGTAATAAATTTCCCCACCCTTTTTTTCCGATTACAAAGTCAGAAGTTCTGGCTCATATATATATACTCGTGTTAAATTCTTAGACCATGTTTCGTTCCTTATTTTCCAAGAATGTAATTATGGAGATTGAAAACTATTTCCAAATTGAGGGTAACAAACAAGGGATGTGTGGAATCTTATTGCACTTGTTGACTTGAGTGTGATAGAGCCGTAATTAGCCTACTGATTGTTTGGTTTTATATCATCATGGGTTAACATGTAATAATAAAACATATACTCATTTGAATAGCTAGCTAATGTTTTTACTAAATTTTGTGCATGCCAGTTCTGGTACGTCAGAAAAGAAGCTATTGCACTGTCGAGTTTTCAGCTATAGGCCATATCAAGAACTGATCGAATACTATCCACGACGGTTGTGGTGGAGCTCTACGAAACCCCAATGAGATTAATAAAAGAAGCCTTCACATCCATTCTCCTTCTCGTCATGAGGTCCGTTCAGGGGGGCATTGCAGCCGCCATAAGATCCATTAAACCCGCCTCCCCCCACCCCGACCCCCCACCCCCACCGCCTTGTGTAATCCAACCACTACCATGTATTTATATGATACAAAGAAGACCAGCAGCGTTGCAGAATGTTCAGTTCAGGCAAAAGATCTCCCATTTGGGAATAGTACGTACTTCCTGATTTCTACATGGAAATCTCCTCTCTGCATATGTGAGAAATAATATACTAATATATTTCAAATTACTGAAGTGATTCGATATTTTAATGTTACTTACACTATTAGTCTATTACATCGTTTGGTAATCTATACGCATCAATCTGGTCTTTGCAAGTAATCAAATTTACTACTAACTTTAATGTGGGAAGTAACCATCTTTGTAGATGCATTGTATCTCAAAATGTGAGATTCGCGGAAGAAAAACGGCTCTGAACTGCTATGATTCCAGAGATAAATTATTTTGAAGATGAGTTACTGGAGCAAGCAAATTGTCTGTTTGCCCATCAATACGAAAATTGGGTGATATATATTGCAAACTCGTCAAATAATGTTTTTCTTCATCTGTAACAGAGACATGAAATTCATCAGCATAACCAGTCTCAACACTGTAAATTTATTAACCTGGCAGCTAAATTCTTGCACCATGCTTAACAGAAAGATAATTGGCGGCATGTGTATGATGGAATAAATAAGTTAATATTCTGAGTGTACTAAAAAGTTGGGAAAAAAATGAGAAATGAATCATCTTACATGTTCAAAAATCAAAAACATGATAACGTTCCATGATCCGAGTCGACAAAAGTTTAGGAAGAACCCTTTGTAAAAAGCAAAAAATCCCTACAAAAAGGAAATTTGACCGTTGTTATCAGCCTCTTCAACAAATATGAAATATTAAGACAAAGGAAGGAAAGGGTGGGGGGTGGGGGGGGGGGGGGGGGGGGGGGGGGGGGGGGGGGGGGGGGCTATGTGAAAATTAATGAACTTAAAATGATCAAACTCCTCTATGAGATCCTCAAAGCAGTTTAAACTCATATATACATTGTGTATAAACCCAACTCAATGTCTGCTAAATTGAACTGTTTGACCAGATAAAACTATTATTGCATGCAGGTGTAATTCAACATAATGAAATAACTAAATATGGTCGCGCACAACATAAAGGTTAAACTAGCTTCAACTTCAAGTAGAATATTCCTCAAATTCAGCATATACAAGCATACTTCTACATTCCATAATTTATTTATTTTTCGGTTACATACATTCCATAAATATAAAGGCAAGGATTCAAGCAAAATAAGCTGAATTTTCGCACCAAGTACTCTCTTTAAAGGAAAAATGAAAAGGCAAAAAGAGGCAATAGAAGACTGCATAGTAAACAAAACTGTAAGCAATAGAAGACTGCATAGTAAACTTTAGGTCTTAGGCTTTGCAAAATGAAAACTGAAATGAAACATTTACCTCAATTTTTAATGTTTTGATGAAGCAATCTATAGTGCCTTTGTAGACTGAATCTCCCATCAGTCTAGATTTAATCTGGATAGAGCAAGAACAAAAATTCAGATGGGTGATCAACCATGCTCAACGTTAGTCTCTCTCTCTCTCTCCCCTAAAATAAGAAACACATTTTGCTAAAGCATACTAAAATAATATAAAAGATATTTGTTTTTATTTTTTTTTTGAGGAACATAAAAGATATTTGTTAAGACATGGACAAAAGAAACAATTCCAGTGTACAAATTATAGACCATCACTAGTCAATTATCATGCACATCATTACCATTACAACTAGATTATCGATCAAGGGAAGGAAGATTCAGCAGCTTCTACAATACTGTTGAAACTGAAACTAACTTTTGATTGGAAATTAAGTTCTTTTACATATCTCTATGTTAGCAGTTCTCTTGTCAAGTAAGTATAATGCACATGAAAGAGATGGGATATGACAATAGCATGGCTCATGGCTGCCAAATTGTAAAGCCATACTTTACCCATCAGAAATCCTACAAACAAATGTAAGGGGAAAAGATTACCACGTCAACGGGAGATCCAATACAGACAGCAAAGAATCCTGCACCTAAACCAGCTAATATATGGGTTACAACATTGTCTGTAAATCCTGGGATTGTCAAAATTGTCTGCATGTAACACAAAGATTAGAATATAAGAAACATTATATGAAAGCATCAGATGATAAATAGAACACGATGAGTTCCATGAAAAGGCAAGAAAAGAAAATGACCTGCTTGACATGATCATAGCTAGCTAATTCTGCAGCATTTATGATTGCATTTCTTGCAATGTTAGGCCCAAGCCCTGTCCATAGAGACAGCACTCCTTCCTGTTAATGTCGATCAATTACAATAGTGAGTACGCATATAGGATCATATGCATTCATGACTATAATTTGAAGTCACCTCCTTGACTATGGTATAATATGCATTCAAAGCACCAGTATAGCGCCTTGGTACTCCAGCTGGTAATTTACCCTCAGCTTGAAGCCGAACCTTCACGAGGTCAGTAGGATTAGCCACAGAAATCGCTATAGCACCTTTGCAAAAGGAGAATATATGTCTTGTTAATTTTCAAATGCAACATGCAATCTTCATTATATAGAGCAACAATATCAAGAAGAGTTAGACATTTTATTCACCAGAAATCAGAGCAGCAAGTATTTTACTGAATAAAGACACATCTCCGACATAATTACTGCCAACACAAAAAGCTTTGACCTGTTCAAACAATGAGAAAGTATGCTTTTCTTTATAATCAGGATATCTGGAGATTTAATTTTTAAACATATACTGTTAAGAAAGATTAAAATGGCAGCAAGTATAATACATACAGGCTCATACAACCCAATCCTCAAGCCTCCATAAAGACACTGGCGATGTAGGCCAGGTATGATTCCTTTCCAAAGTGCTATTAGACCTTCTTCTTTCGCTATAGTAGCAAGTGTACCAAACAAGCCCCTGTATTTTGATACACCCACTGACTCCCCTGAAGGAGCTCTCTTTTGTAGTTGAATCCTTACTTTGGCAGTATCTAAAGGAATGGTACATAACTGCACATGATCACCAACAGGAGGGTCAGTCATAAGTCGTTAGAATTTCATTGTAATAAATTTGTTGACCTAGCTGAGAAAAGTGATGATAAGTCAAATAGTATGAGTTTCCAGCAACATTTGTTTCTTATGTCTTGTATGTATCAGTCTACAATTTGTATGCATGTCGGTATCAGCTACTAGGCATATCAGTAATGGGCATGATTTGAGCTGCAAACCAGCCAATCAAATTACTGAATTAAACTCTCTCTGACTTTGCATAATCAAATTTAATATTGGAAGTTGGAACACAAAATCTTGGTTCAAGTTGAACTTATAGCTATGATAACAATAACAATCCTTCTGGGACAGCTAGAGTGTATATAGTATTTTTTTCTAAATGATGCAAAAGTTTGACATCAAACTTCATAAAATGTCCTTGTAAATCTATAACTCAAGAATTTGGTCCACTTATGCATGCTAAAATTTTGAAGCGCGGTTAAAATAAATTTGAAAAGTTTACCCCATTTCTGTGTAATTGCTCCTCTCCTTATAGGTAACCAACCGATTGATCTATCTCAGAGTAAACAAAGTATTTTACTAAATTTGTTGAGTCCACCGAATTTATAGGCCTACACAGTATTTACTAATACCATTACATCAAGAAAAATTTCCAATATAACAATTAGGATTCAAAACTAATTACTTCCTCCATCCAATTTCAAATCCGTCTTGGTGTATTTGACTGTTGTCCCTATTGCTATGCTAAACAATTTAGTTATTGCATTAAAATAGAACATTTGAATAAAATTAAACGAAAGACCAGGTAACTAAGATTGAAGTTTGAAAGTTTTACAGATCTACCAACAAACAGACCAATTAATTTTTTTGAAAGAAAAGGATAAAAATAATAGCATTGCAGTATTGCATTACGTGGTGGTTATACAGTTATGAATAGTGCTCGTAAATAAAATGAGCATAGCTGAACTAACAATTAATTTAAGCTGAACGAAACAATTCAATTTTGAAATTAAAAAAAAAAAAAAAAACTAGAATTGTATGCAACTGTGCAATTATACGAATACTGAGAGTAGATGAACTAAAATATACAATACACAATAGAGAAAGTGATACCTCGGCGAAACAAGCAGCGAAAGCGCTGCAAATGAATATTCCGCCGAAAGAGAGCACCGCCGGATCCGCCATTAATGAAGATGAACAGGTCCCACTCACAGTAGAATTCCCGGCGAACGGTTTATATAAATAAGAGATGTAGAGAGAGAATTATTTTGGTTCTAATGTTGATAAATTAATAAGTAGCGCATTAATTTCAGTTACATGAATCGTGTTCTTGAAGTCAAACTCTTGACTGAGTGAGTGGTTTTTTTTCAAAAAAAAAAAGAAATTTAATTACTCTTGACTTAGATGTGTTTGCAAACTAAATAACTTATAAGTTATGAGTTTTTCGAACAAAATAATTTGGTGTTTGTAATATTAGTTTCAGTTTCAACTTATCTTAAAATAAGCTATTTTAAGCTTATAATTTATAAGTTTCTCTTGTGATAGTTTTACTTATCATGATCTTAATTCATAATTTCCGACCTCAACTTATTTATTAAAGTTTGCAAACACACACACTTAGTGTCACCACGGTGAATATAATATATGATTGTCTGCATTTAGTTCTACGATAAATGATGTGTAAGATCAACAAATTAACGAGTGTAAATTATTTATTTGACTGAGCATGTTCCTAGAGCAATTTTTTCATTAAGACTAGTTTGTCCTACATTTAATTTATTATATTATAGTAGTAACTAAAAATAAGAAATGTAATTTACATATCTATATCTCCTCGTTCCTTCCATGCAATTATATATGATCATAAAAACTTTTCTAATTGAGATTAGATAGCAATGAGCAAATTGTTAACATGTGTAATGTGTTCATCAATAAGATTAATATAAAATGAATTTCAAACTTTATCTGCTGGTAAAATTGAAGAAAATAAATTTTAAACTTTTCGTAGCTAGTGAATGCCTGCAAAATTGTTCAGTTAGACCACAAATTCTCATATCTTTATTTGAAACTCACTTAAAAATATTGACTTCCATTATTGCTAGATCCTTATGTTGTCTTTCAACTTTTTTCGCTATTGAAAATATAATATCTTTATCTTTATAGCTGAAGATAAAATTTTATGTTCATAAAGAAAAAGAAAAAAAAGAAACAATTTATTTGCATTTGTCCAGTGAGGGAGACATTGATATTGTAAAGGTGATTTTCATTCCATGATTAAGTTCTCTTCAATTAATGTAAAGGGTAAATAAGTTATAATAATAATTAAAAAAAAAAAAAATCAGACAACAACAAGATATGCTTTGTAAATATCTCAGCCTAATCATATTTAGTCGACATGGGAAATTCTTACCCACACCGAGTTTGACAGAATCCAAAGTAACTACAAGGCAAGTGCAATACACTTGCTTTGGGATTGGATGTAACTCCCAGAAGAGTAACCAATCACAAAGCAAGTGCAATACACTTGCTTGATGGTTAGATGGATTTGGCCAAGCCAGGCTTGGACAAGAATTTTCCTTCCAAATGACCTAATTCGAGGCATCTTTTTTTTTTCTTTTTTTTTCAAAGGCCAGGGCTAGCAATGAGTCGGATCATGCTCGATCCAAATTCGATATGGAGGGTTGGATTCGGATTTCGAATCTTGCTCGGTTCCAAATTTCTCAACTCCAATAAATTTGGACGGGCATCGGATCTTTTTCGGATCCTATAAAATATTTTAATTACAAAAATTACACCAACCTTTTTCCTAGAACAAGTTTGTTAATTTTACGATTTAATTTAATTTAGCTTACATGTTCAAATTTCTTTACTAATATTTATATTTTTAGATGAAAATATAAATATGCATAAAGATGAATTTATGAACAAATTATATACTATTATCTTCTTAAATTGATGGTAGAAACATTATTAACATTACTTATTTTGATTAAATAGTAGTATATATATATATATATAAAATTAACGAATACGAATCAAATTAATATAAATTCATATTAATTCCTCGTATTTTAAATTTTGAATTTTTCTAATTGGATCGAATTCAGATTGAAAACGGCCCATTGACGGTGGTACTACTAGCTAAGACATTTTCTTATTATGTGCACACTCCAGTAATAGCCCAATTTACACCCCTTGTATATCAATAGGCCCAAGGCCCATTCTCTCAATTTCCAATCTTTTCCCCAAATATTGGCGGGAATAAAAGCATTACCCTCTGCCACCAATATCACACCCCAGAACAAGATATCTCCCCTCCCTCCAAAATTTCCTTTTTATTTCTTTTCTAAGTTAGGAAGCTTCCTTTGAGTGGAGCCCTTTATGGTAAAGGGGTCTAATATTCTTAGGCCATATTCCAATGGGTAATGGACTCCCATTCCAGTTCAGACTCTTCTTTTTATAATATCAATCTTCACATTCTATTTTACAACTGGGTATCATATCATATAATATAATTTTATTATTGTCTGGATCTAGCCTAATTGAGAGAAAGAAAAAATGTTGGAGCTACGGTTGTTGAAGGGGAGCCTGTTGAAGAAGAAGCTGATTGATGCGATTAAGGATCTGGTCAACGATGCCAACTTCGAATTCTCAGCGACCGGTTTCTCCTTACAAGCCGTGGATTCAAGCCACGTGGCGCTTGTGGCTCTGTTTTTGGGGTCGGAGGGTTTCGAGCACTACCGCTGTGACCACGACATCTCTATGGGGATGAACCTCCACAACTTGGCTAGGGTGCTAAAGTGCGCCGAAAATGATGAGATCGTCACTATAAAGGCTGACGATGGCAGCGACACTGTCTCCTTCATGTTTGAAAACCCTAGTAAGAATTTTATAAATTATTAATTGTTGCGATTCATGAAGACATTACATATGTTTTTTACGTATTAAACAAATTGCCTCAATTTCCTTAGGTTGTTTCCATGTGTTATTGAGATTAAGGTTTTTATTAAACATAAATCAAATAATTTGACAATGAGGCCGTAGCCTAATAGCAATCACTTGCCTCAAATTTTATGAGTTCAACTCCCACAACCCATGTTATTTTCTGATTATTATTTGTAGTTTTTTGTAGTTGGGCAATGATTTTTGATGTAATGATTGATGTATTCTTAAAAGAAAAACAAACAAACAACAACATAATGCAAATATAATTGCCCAACATTAATTCTCAATTCTGATCTATCCTCTTAGGAATTGCATTTGAAAAGTTTTAAGGATAATTCCTGGTTGCACTAATGTGTTATAATTTTATTTTTTTGTTATACGGAAATCTTAATATTGATTTTTTTTTTTGTTAAATTTGTATGAATCGTGTAGCTCAAGATGAGATTGAAAATTATCCGATGAAGCTGATAGACATTGACATTGAGCGCCTTGCAATTCCCGAAGTTGAATATCATGCTATAGTAAGGATGCCGTCTGCTGAGTTTTCAAGAATTTGCAGAGATCATAGCAGTTTTGGTGACACAGGTCAGTTACATTTACCATTAATTATAATTCTTTATATATTTATGAAATTTTGACACTCGGGGTGTGAGTGCAGTTAAGATCTCTGTCACAAAAGAAGGTGTTAAATTCTCCACAAGAGGCAATAATATTTGTAATCCTGAAGATGCGAAAATCATAGAAATGAAGGAGCCAGTAGTCTCACTGAGTTTTGATCTTAGGTATTTGAACTCGTTCACAAAGGCATCTCCATTGTCAGACACGGTTACTTTAAGCTTGTCTTCAGAGCTTCCTGTTGCGGTTGAGTACAAGATTGCTCAGATGGGCTATGTAAGGTACTATTTGGCACCCAAGACCAAGATAGAGGAGGAGGAGGAGGAGGAGGTCGTGGATAACTTTGTTTCATTTTAGTTTCTCATTAATTTATGTACATCATTTTATTAGTATTAGCAAAGTGCTTGCATTGATTGATGCATGTTTCATTGTTAAATATACCAACACGAAAAATACTCAAGTAGTATAGTATATATATGAGATGAGAGTTCTGTGTCAACACATTCTTTGAAAGAAAAAACAAACAATTATTAATTATTCTTGCTTGCTGCTACCTTGTTTGAATTACTGAATGCCATGAAAATTTGAAACACTGGTATTGAAATAAAGAAATCACTGATTCACATTTGAAGTCAGATTTCTGTTTGACCTTTTATGCTTACTGAATACCAACACAATCTTAAACAAGGACAAACTCAAATTTGCAAAATCACAAAATATTTTCAAAAACTTTTCAATACATAATAATTGACTGAAAACATAAATTAGAAAAGAAATTTTAATTAATGAGTGTAATTAAAAAAAAAATGCAGTTAATTTTAAATAATTAGATTGTAAATTATTTTATATTTGATCCACATGACCTAATCTAATGCATTCTTTTCTTTTAAAATAAATCATTCTAAAATATGGTATTTGAACATGATCTGATATCCAGTGGCTTATTTCATCATTTTATTTGGACGAAAAGCCTCCCGCCAAATAAAAAGGCAAGGCATAGCTTCCTTCAGACGATTAGATTAGGCTCCCTCCTTGCCTATAAAAAAGGCAGCATAGCTTTTCTGTACAATTTATTAATTAAAGCCTAACCGTCACTCTCACCCCCAAATTTCCCCCCCTTTCCATTTCTCCCCCAAAATCATTCTGCCAGTTAAATAATTCAGGCGAAAATGTTGGAGCTACGGTTAGTGCAGGGGAGCCTGTTGAAGAAAGTGATGGATGCGATTAAGGATCTGATCAGCGACGCTAACTTTGTCTGCTCTGCGACAGGTTTCTCCTTACAAGCCATGGATTTTAGCCACGTGGCGCTTGTGGCTCTGCTTTTGCGGATGGAGGGTTTCGAGCACTACCGCTGTGACCGCGACATGATCTCTATGGGGATGAACCTCAACAACATGGATAAGGTTCTAAAGGGCGCCGGAAATGATGACATCATCACCATCAAGGCTGATGATGGCAGCGACACTGCCACCTTCATTTTCGAGAGCCCTAGTAATTAGAATTTTTTTCAAATTAATCCATTCCATTCCATGTTAACTTAAATATTGATTTAATTATTTTTAAATTGTACGTATGTGTTTATTCGTGTAGCTCAAAATAAGATTGCAAGTTTTAAGATGAAGTTGATGGACATTGACAGTGAGCAAGTTGCAATTCCCGAAGTTGGATATCATGCTATCGTAAGGATGCCGTCTGCTGAGTTTTCAAGAATTTGCAGACATCTTAGCAATCTTGGTGACACAGGTCTGGTCAATTAAATCAAATTAACATTCTTCAATTCATCATAATTAAAGATTTATTATTGTATATATATATGTAGTCTGTTAATTTTGACATTTGATTTGGTGATGCAGTTATGATCTCTGTCACAAAAGAAGGTGTCAGTTTCTCCACAAGAGGCGATATTTGTGATGCAGATGTTGTTTGCAGGCAAAATACAACAGTCGAAGATGCGATAATCATCATAGAAATGAATGAACCAGTTTCATTGACTTTTGCTCTTAGGTATTTGAACTCCTTCACAAAGGCATCTCCTTTGTCAAACACGGTTACTATAAGCTTGTCTCCCGAGTTTCCTGTCCTGGTTGAGTACAAGATTGCTGAGATGGGTTATGTAAGGTACTACTTAGCCCCCAAGATAGATTAGAGCCTTAGAGGAGGACGATATATGAAGAGACCAATCCTATCCTTGAGCTGCAGGTTGCTAGCTCTTAGGCCATCTCCAATGGTTCAGGGCTAGCCCTGAGCCCTGTCGTCGTCTCCAGTGGTTGGGGCTCCGTGGGGGAATTAATTCCATTTTGAAACTTTGCCCACTCTCACCTATTATTATTATAGTTTTAAATGTTTTTAATATTAATATTAATAATAGTTATTATATTAATACTCGTAATTTAATTATTAATTATATTAAAAATATTAATATTAAATAGAATATTTAATAAAAGTAATTTAAAATTAATACAGAAAATTAATACGCAAACAAATATTTTTATAACACGGAAGAAAATACAAGAAATGAAATACAACAAACAACAAAGGAAATACAACAAACAACAAAGGAAATACAAGAAATCAAAAATACGGGAAATACAAGAAAGGAAACACATAAAAATATTACATTTTACTGATTACCCCCCTGAAACAAGTCGGGACCTTCATTCGATGCATCTCCAAATAAGTTTGTTGGAAGATTTTTCCTTGCTATTTCTCTTCTTTTGTGACTCCAATACGCCTTTGTAATTGGAGTGAATGATGAGCAGTCCATCGCCATAATCCGTTCCTCTTGTAACTCTTTTGTGATTCCCACTCTCGTTGCTTCTTCTTCCCGTTGACGTTGAAGACTCTCCGCATGCCTTCTCTCTCGTCCAGCCTCGAATTCAATTTGACTTTGTCTGGACAACTCCATGGCTATCAATCTTTGGCTTTCAAAATCAGAAAGATGCGAACTCGACGAAGCCTTCCCTTTTCCCTTCTTGGCTTTTTTATTACCAATAGGTCTTTCAGATCTTGATGTCGAGTGGGGAGTCTCGGGATTTTCTTCATCGCCTAGTGGAGTTGTTTCCGATTCAAATTGAGTTTCTAGTGGGGTTGGAATATAGCAATCTACCGTTGGTTGAGATCGGTTAACCGGAGGTGGTTGAGACGCTCCAGCTGTTGACCTGAACATGATCCACTCTGATGCAACTTCCCATGTGTGTTGGAAGCACCAATTTTTCTTCATATCGGACTTGTACAAACGCAATGCCAGATCATGCTAAAAATTACCAAAAAATAGTTAATATAACATATTAATAATTATTTAGCATATAATTAACGTAATATTTACCTCGTCCATTATTTGGCCGCCACTTCCCACTTCCCTTCTGGCTTTTTCAAGTGCTTCGTTCCATTTTTGCATGCTGTTGCAGATGTGTTTTTTCCATCTACTAGTGAGTGATTCTTTTGTTCTGCGTTCGTAATGAACTCCATGACTTTCAAGAAGAACATACATCAAAAACATGACTCTATCCCAGAAATTTCCCGAAGCCTGGTCTGCCCCGACGATGTTGTCCTCCGATATCTCCATGTAAGCCTTTGTCAAGGCTACATCTTCAGCGGGAGTCCACTTTTTAGTTGACATTGCCTAAAAATTTTTTGCTTTCTTTTTTAGTTAGAGAGAAAGATATTGAGAGGTGTGATTTCAGAAGTGAATAGAACTCCCTTTAAATAGAACTCCCTTTATATGCTGCGTCATGAAGCAATTCGTTCCAAGATGACCAACCGTAGACTCCAAAAAGACTTAATAGAACATGTTTATGCAAAATACGGTTAAAAACGAGTGTTTAAATTTAATTTTCTTATCTATTTTAGTATGTATTTAAATTTTTAATTTAGATTAAGTATTAATCTAAATTTTATGGTTATGACGTGTTTATTTTGTATTTTTAACTAATTTGGTATTTAAAAAAAATTATTTGTATGAGTGTTAAATTAAATGGACTATTCTAATATTAAATAGTATATCATAATTTTATTTAAAATATCATTAAAATAAAACACTAATTAAAATAACAAATTAATTAAAATACAACACATTAATTAAAATCACATTAATTACAATAACACATTAATTAAAATACAACACATTAATTAAAATTACATACACTTTAATTATACAAAATTATACAACACCAATTAATACACTTTAATTATACAAAATTATACAACACCAATTAATACACTTTAATTACATAAACACATTAATTACACATTAATTATACATTAATCCATACTTTAATTACATAAACACATTAATTACACATTAATTATACATTAATCCATACTTTAATTACATAAACACATAAACAATAATTAATTAATCCATACACTTTAATTAATTAGTCCATACACTTTAATTACATATACATATACATTACATAATCCATACACATAAACAATAATCCATACACTTTAATTAATTAAAGAAAATCAAAAAAAAAAAAAAAAAGAAAGACCAATCAGGTGCCGCCACTTGGCGGCACCTGTTTTAAAGAGGGGCGCGTGTAAACACGCGCCCCTCTTCTTCCTCACGAAACAGACGCGCCAAGCGGGCTGGGCGCAGGGCTCCGCCGAGCCCTGCGCCCAGCCCGTTCCACCCCGTTTCCCACCCCGGCCCCGAGCCCGCGCCGTCTCCAGCGGTTCTCCGCAGCAGCCCCGCCCCGGCCCCGACCCCGATAACCACCGCTGGAGATGGCCTTAGATGTTTCAATTTGCTAATTTGCTCTTACAGTATGTACTAATGCTTTAATTTTGTAATAGTGAGTTTGTTTCCACTTTGATACTTTTTTTCATTTTTCTATTTTTGTTCCAATTACTTTTAGTGCGGAATTTATTTTAAATTTTAAATTTATGCTCTTAAAAATAATGATGTCAGATCACTAATTAGTTATGCATCTTTTTGAAGATAGAGTGTGATTCTAAAATATCCTAAAAGTGAAATAGGAAAAAAATATCTAAAAATATACTCGTATTAAATTAGTAACATACTATTAGCTAAAGTTAAATAAAATCTCAATTTTTTAGTTAGCATATCGAGATAATAATTTAATGGCAAATTATTTAAGTGGTGTTTTCAACCACTTAATAAAAGTGAATATTGGCTTCTGGGATTAAAAAAGCTGCTTAAATGTGTTTGCAAAACAAACTTATGATTCTGCTTTTTTAAAAATAAGTTGAAAGTACATCAAAAACAGAAGTAGCTCGTGACCTGATTCTGCCTTGTGATACCATTTTGGTAATTATTTAAAAGTTGATTAGGACCTTTTTACCCATAATTATTATGATCCGACACATTTCAGCAACATGAAATAAAAAAAAATAAAGAAATGGGCAATATGGACATTAAATGTACAAAAGAAAGAAAAAGCCCATTTGGCAGCTTATTTAGCAAACAGCCAAACACTACTTTTTTTGCTTTTACTCACTTTTTTTCTTATTATGCAAACACAAACACTACTAGCTTTCTATTCGGGAAAATTGTTTTTTTGGTACCATAGGATAGGCTGACTTGCACTTTTGGTACCATTGGATACGAAAATGCAAATTTGGTACCATAGGATATATTTTCATTGCAATTTTGGTACCAAACCCAATTTTTCTACAAAGTTAATGGCAATTTACCCCCTATGAAATGCATAATGTTAAATTTAACCCTTTATAATTTGAAAAAAATCAATTTACCCCCTGTAAAATTTTAATGAAGCAATTTACCCCCTTCAGCCGAAGATTGTAACTCACTTGCAGAAATTGAGAGTATACATGCAAACTATTTTATTTAACATAGGGGGATAAATTGCCACATTTATCATAACACAATGGGTAAAATATCACATTATCATAATAAACGTGGATTAAGTGCCGCCTATAAAAATATCAGGGAGGCGATGTGAAATTTTTACAAAATTTCAAGGGGTAAAGTGCTCTTTTTTAAACCACGAGGGGTTAAATTGAACATTATGCATTTAGTAGGGGGTAAATTGCCATTAACTTTGTAGAAAAATTGGGTTTGGTACCAAAATTGTAATGAAAACCTATCCTATGGTACCAAATTTGCATTTTCATATCCAATGGTACCAAAAGTGCAAGTCAGCCTATCCTATGGTACCAAAAAAGCAATTTTCCCCTTTCTATTCTATATACTACTTCTAATTTTTTTTCATAGATTCTTCAAGTTAATTAAAATTAGAATCATTTGAAAACACCACCTAATTCAATACATTAGGAATAATCACATAGATCCCCAATTTTTTATAAAATAAAAGCACAAGTTGATTCCTAAATTTTCAATAACTACTCTGACGTTTTGGTTCCATTAAAGAAATTAATTGGTGCGGAAAATGTAAAAACACATGCTGCTCTCCATAAAATTGTAATCACAACTACACCCTCTGTACAAAGATGGTGTTTGATCTAAAAAAATTAAATCAGGTGTCAGTATTTTAATTTTATATTTTCTGATGCTGATTGCTCTGTTATTGTGACTAGCTAGCGGAAAGAGGTATTTGTTAGATTCAATTTTAAAGTTTAGCTCTTTTTGACAATATCAAAACATAAGAGGGTAAAACTTCAGATGATTTGCAGTTGAACTATGGTATATAAGTCTTTTCAGTCATATCCATTATTGATTTTAGTCGTCAAACTTATGCAAACATTTACATACCCATCAGAAGTCATTTTATCAGAATGAATTATTATAAATTTCTTGATCAACAGCTTTATTTATTACAATAAAAAAAAAGGGAGCCTCTTTGGCTACTTCACTTGTGCTTTCTAAAGCTACAAATATCACATTTTAAGCATAACTTTTGCTACATATTGTCGCATTTGAAGTCAATTTACACTGAACACACACAATCTTAATCGACAAAGAAAAACTCAATTAACATGCTAAAGAGATTCTATGGCTTGGAAGTTCTAGAATGTTGTCTGTGGATTTAGAAAAGGAAAGCCCCTTACTATGCCATTTTCTCATCAAGTGGGTGTAACATTTTACTTCAAAATTGTAATTGTGTAATTGGTGAACATGGCACCCAAATTTGCAAATTCAACCTTTTGTTTAACAACCCTAACATAAAAATCATGGATCTAATCAACAAAATTGGTAGTAAGTATTGGGGAATATCATGGATTGGAGACTTTTTCCCTAGAAAATAAGATCACAACAAACAAAACTTCAGCAGTGTCTCCAGTCATCACCCGCAAAAAATGATTGATCTCCAAGTTCTTCCTCAATTCTGAGCAACTGCGCGCAGATAGAACTTATTGCTCTTAGTTTTATATTTTATATCTTAAATAAGCATTTTATGGAAATGTTAGGGAATGGAAATGGGAAATAAGAACAAGAATCTTATTATTCAATGTTCCATTCAGAACTTCAAATCAACCACCATATACTTCGTATTATTTAACTCAAGACACCAAAAATAGTAAAAGGTTCTTTTCATTTTCAAGTTATTAGCATCTCGTAGTCTAGAATACTACATATATCACTCTCTTAGGTTATCTATATATGAATACTACATATGGTGTTGAGTTTTAATCTTATTGTTAAACAGGCCACTTTAGAGTGTTGATGAAATTTAATCTTACCAAGAAGAGGAGAGAGAGAGAGAGAGAGGAGATAAAAATAGATGTGAACCTGATTGTACTTTGCTAGTCTCTCTCCACGGCAAGGCGCACCGGCCTTAATCTGTCCAGTGGCAAGGCCAACGGATAGATCAGCTATGAAAGAATCCTCAGTTTCTCCACTTCTATGTGATATCATCACACCCCAGTTGGCATCCTTCGCCAATTTGGCTGCTTCAATGGCCTCGGTCACAGTCCCAACCTGATTAACCTGAATTTCATAGCAATAGCAAATTGGAGCAGTGGACACAAAAGGACGGCTTGCAAAAAAAATTAATTCAATAGATATGACAATAAATCAAACTCCCTATTGCAATCAAAAGGCCAGAATCATATAGAGAAGTAAAAAACAGAAGAAACACGTCATGCCTATTTTGTTAATTAATAAGCATAGATTCACCTAAACCCCGACTTAAATGCAATTAAAATACCAGCAACAGTATAGTAACATGATCATGCAACACCTCAAGTAAAAATCTAATTCTAATTTACTTCAGCAAGTTTTCATGCTCAAGTGCTGCTCACATGTACACTTTCATCTAGTTAGAAGAGTAGATGCCAGAACTACAATTGCAAGCAGTGAAGACCTCAAAGTCACTAATTAAAGATCAAAGAATAATACAGAAAGACAATTATTCGTGCTTGGTATATCTTTATGTCATTTTATGTTCCCACTATCCTGCAGTTGTTATTATCTAGAAACTATATCTTAATAACACACTGCACTGCAATAAAAATAGGAACAACCCCTGATAAAGCCTAATAGTGTGATCAGAAATCAGCAAGTACCTTTAGAAGAAGAGCGTTGCAAGCTGAATCATGCGCAGCTCTCTCAATTCGTTTAGGATTGGACATCAATAAGTCATCTCCTACGACCTGAAACAAGAAGCCACAAATAAAAAGAATTCATGCTTGCACATTTTTACTTATATGTTTGAGAAAGCAAGCATGAATTCTTAACACTCTATTTCTTTCACTTCAAAATTCAGGAACATTATTCAATCCACGCTTGAAAATTTAGAGAGAGCTACAGACAGTTCATATTTGTATTCCTTTTACGGACATCCAAGTATTATGGAAATTGTTCAGGACAAGTTCACAATCTTTTCTAGAATTACTTTTTTGGAAGTCTCACTCAGAGAAAATGCTGATTATTTAATAGCTGTAGCTTTATCGGATATTAATATTGGTTACATTTATCAACTGATTACTTTTTCCTTCTCCTGCTCTTCAGTTGGAAACACTGTTCCCATATCAGTTTTCATAATCTCATTCGCTTCCTTACTAATTCCAAGTGATGTTCAACTCTCAGAAAAATAGAGTACTAGTCCAAAGCTTTTCCCTGGTTCAGTTAACATTGTCAGAAAGAATCTCTTAAAGTGTCTCATTCCTAGTTTAAGTGTCAAAAAGATTCCACGTTACCCTGACATGTGAAGGTTTAAAGAAGCAGTATGCTTTTTGACAAACCACTAAGGGGGTTGATAATTCTTTTTAAAACTGTACCAAGTCAATGAAGAAAACTGAAGCCTAGGGAAGAAAACAAGATCCACTGCACATAGGAAGATAGCAAAAGGTAGAAGACCATAAGATTGGTGCCTTGCCATGACAGTGCCAGTGCTTCGCCATTACTATATATATATTCCTCATGTCAATACTTATAGAGACAAGCAAAACCACAAAATTGGTTCCATGATAATGCACGGCTCCGCTTTTGTCCTATATTGGACTTTAAGATTGCTGACATCAATTTGGTCAGAATCTCAACATGTGCATTAGCTATGTCATGCATGCCACCAAATTAGATGCCTGAAGTGAAAAATTAAATTTAGGAATCCATAAAAGGATCAGCAGTGAAAGGTCAGCTAACATGCATATTCTTCAAAACAATGGCCCA
Source organism: Penstemon barbatus (assembly GCA_003313485.2). NCBI lineage: Eukaryota > Viridiplantae > Streptophyta > Magnoliopsida > Lamiales > Plantaginaceae > Penstemon > Penstemon barbatus. Next base: position 7,258,689 of record CM064877.1, on the reverse strand, counting down.
TATGAGGCTCGCAGACAAACATCATAAAACCTTACACTATATCGACTGAGAACGTTTGAGGTCTACATGTTTAATCAAAAGCTCGAGGTTTGAATTCATCATTTGAATTATAAAAGTACTCTTGAATTAAGGTTATAGCTTTCCAGGCCGCAAGTATGCTATTGGTAGGTTTGAAGCAGTCACTTCTGAAGATAGATATCGCAAGTTGAAATTTGTCAGTGAGAATGAAGAACAAACCTGGCATATTCCAAGACTAGTGAAATACTTGGTGTGTTCCCAATCCTCCTTGTCAAATGGATCTTCAATAGACACGATCGGGTATGCTGAAAGAGACTCCCAGCATTGAGGAGAGAGTGAGATAACATATTCAGAGAAAGTTTAGATTTAAAAGAAAATTTTAGAGAAAATAATTGTGATATTAGATGAAAAGAACTTCAAAAGAAATTTGTGCAGCAATAAGTATACCTTCGCAGATTTCTTTGTACATATCAATCATGTCCTCTCCTGATTTAGAATTTTGACCTGATTTATTCGGTGATTTATAATCTAAATCATACTTTGTACCTAAACAAGCAAATAAAGGAAAAATCAGTTTCCCCATTGAATCTGATCAACAAAAGATTACTGATTTGAGATTAGTCCAACGTTTCAAGTTGGATCAAGTTATCGTCAATCCTACAAAAATATGATCTCAGTGGCTCAAGGGATCCAGCATCAGCAGAAAACACAAATATGCCTGCTTTACAACTTTCTAAAGGATACGAATGATGGCCCGATGCAGAAGTACTACTGACAGATAATGAGCAGGGGTAGGTCATAACCTGGATAAACCACATAACCAATCTTATACAATACAAACTTAATCTTACCAAAGGCTACCCCGTATATTTCACAAAACATCACTGAAATGATCTTCGTAAGGAAATGCCAATAGGATAAGTTCTCTATATTTTTATTATAATACATTCTCTTAATTGTTGCCTAAATAAACAATGGTAACCCAAAAAATTTATATACCACAAAATATAGGCAGGGCCAGGGAACAAGTATCAAATACCATTTAATACTCATTATAAGGTACACAAATTTCAGAATTACTTTGGTGATGAATTGACAAATCAAAAGCAAACATATTTTGATATATAGTGTAAAACTTTCACTTTTGCATGTTTCAAACACAAAAAGAAGTGTTCAATTGCTTGCAAACCTATGTATCTTTGTAATCAATAAGATTGCAAATGTTCCTAAATATGTTTTGTTTAGGAGTTTGTTTCTATTTGTAACTTTTTATCTTAATGTAACATTGGCTGAACTGACTTTTTTTCCGAAGAAAGTTCCAATTATTTAACAGAGAAAGACATGTCCAACACAGAGCAGCTTGGTGACACTCCCAAATGTTGGAGTTCTTAATTTTGAACTTAAACTGCATCTGGGGAGTATTTATCAAATAAGAGTGCAAGACAAACACAAAAGAATGGCTGAACTGATCACTAAGTCCAACTTTTAAGTTAGGCCATAACATTGTAACAAAAACAAGTATAGTTTGGACTTAAAAATACCATGATCCTTGTAACCAAATTAAGAACATAAATCTACTTCTCCTTATTGCTTGCATCTCTGTCACCGTTTTCCATTATCACAACTTCTGTTTGTGAGCAAATATCATTCATGAACTCTAGCAGTCCCAAATTTGTAAAGGAACCGAAATATACGATTTTAAGGTAGTCAACCCTTATTATTCAAATTTCAAACAATCAGAGATAAAATTAAACCAAATCTAAACTATGATTTTCAGGATGTAAATTCCTAATTTGATATTTTGGCCTAACAAAAAATGAGAAATGACAAGGAAACGGGTGATTTTATGTCATTAAAAATATGCAGGTATATGTTTATGATTAATTCGTGCGATTTGATAGAACAGTATATCACCTATGCAAAATTCAGTAGCAGCAATATCGATTCCTATCTTTATTTTCTCGTTGTAGCCAGTTCTGTCAATGGCCTCCTTTACAAAATCCAAGGCTTCTTTCAAGCTGCAGGTGCAGAAAATCATTAACACTAATTTTGTTAAATAGATCAGACAAAATGAAGAGAACTTGCCTGGATATATTTGGAGCAAAACCACCATCTTCCCCGACATTACAACCATGTGAACCATATTTTTCTGTAATAACAGCCTGATAAACAAAGATGACAACTACCAAATAAACATGAGATGCATGTAACAGCAACATACAGTTAAAAAGTTGATCCAATGATTTCCAGTGTATACTGTATAGAAAGATGATATTCCTCTATTCAAGAAAATAGACGGGTTTCTCGGAGATTCATGAAGCTCCAATCTGATCTATAACATGATTAGCACTCTGAATAAGAAAACAAAAGAGATTGAGCAGTTATCACTCAACCAAACAATAACTACACGCAGGTGGTATATTTGCAGTTGTACTGAAGGACTTTCACATCAGTATGAAACTGGCATAAGCATAAACTATATTTTTGCAATATTCTTAAAATTGAGAAGATAACAAATATATATAGATCACAATATATCAAAATCAAAGTTATATTTAACCTATTGATAAAACATGGGTGCAAAACAGTTGGGATAATTAGGAATTTTTAAAATATAATCAGGATTAAAAGAAATAAAATAAAACTTGTTATTAAGCTGGGAGATCTGACCTTTAAATGATGATAAGTCTCTGATCCCATTTGCAATGCTTCCTCAAATTTTTTTGCTCCAACAGGGAGAATCATTATTTCCTGATGACGTTTCAGTTATCCTTGTCAATTTAGTTATTACACGCAAGGTACTCAGGCCAAACGATAAATAGTCACTCATGAGGTCATTGAGATGGTCACAATGAAGAACTACACGGATGGCATACCCTATATTTCAATGATATTTAGCTTGTAAACAGAACCATAGATTCCATTAGTGCATAATTGAATTATTGAGTTCCCAGAATTTTAATCTCATATTCGCCTGTGGCAAGGAAAGCTGGGAAGGTGATGCAGTACACAGATGAGACACTTTATAACAACATAATGTAAACTACATAGCAATAATCATCTGGATTCAAACTTGAGCATGAAATCATTCACAAGAATTAGCTAATATTTTTGTTTAAATTAAGAAGAGATGGAGCTGGTATCAAGAGATATGAAAAGCCATTGACATGGATAAACCCAGCCTTAATGCACCTTACCTGAATTGCAAGATTGTTCCCAGCATGTTTCCCACCACTTATGACTGTGAAAGCAGGAACAGGTAAATTATAGTTGGTTTTGCCAGCAAGATCAGCAATGTGTTTATAGAGAGGAACCTGCAGATGAACATCCAAACAGAGTAAGAAACAGGTTTCATTGTCTCTGAAGAGAAGCTGCTACATAGCATGGTTTATTGATGTGCATGCCTCCTTTTCAGCTGCCCCAGCTTTGCAAGCAGCCATTGACACAGCTAAAATCGCATTTGCCCCAAGTTCACCCTATCAAATTGTACACCAGGAGGTTAAGGAGCAGAATTTGTTCAAGTTCAAATGGCAGGGCATACCAAATAAAGTTTTTGAGAATGAAGTAGGCACATAGATATCATATGTATCTAAATGTTGTGCATGTAAACACCTTCACAGATACCCACACACAAAATTAAACAATTGTGAGAACATAAGCTACCTTCTTCTCCGTCTTGTCCAAGTCTATCATGGCTTGATCAATTTGCACTTGAAGAGTTGGATCCATACCAATTAAAGCTTCAGATATTTTTTCATTAATATTATTAACAGCTTTACTCACACCATTTCCAAGATATGTTCCCTTGTCTCCATCTCGCAACTCAATAGCCTCATACCTGGGTATAAAAGCACATAATGACCTTATACAATAATAGTAAGACCTAAAAATTGGATGATTTCAACAAAGCTAGACGACGCCAGACTCGTATAAAAAAAGTTAAACATGACAATGTGTAGAGGCAACTACCCAAATAAGTATCTTATATCAAACATATCAGATTAATCATCAACAAGGCTATGAAAATCGTAATCTCACACAGTCTACAAAATCGTAACCAAATTGAGCATAAAGCGCTCTATTCAAGCCAAACAACAAGTTTACAATCAGATTAGCCTGATAATTTGCTTTCATTTCTACAATCATCCAGTAAGGCGATGATAAGAGATTATCAAGCTTGTGTTGTTATGCTAGCTTATTGAACTCAGAACGCACTTCTACTAATCAATCTCTCCCTAGGGGCCTAGTCTATAGTAGATACTCTACTCTAAATCACAAATTGCATCAAGATTGTTCCTAATTCTACCAATTAAACCACGTACTAAGTGGAAAAAAGAAGAATACTTATAAATCACTGAAATACAAAAACAGGGGAAGGGAGATAGCGAGCTTACATTCCGGACGAGGCACCGCTGGGGGCGGAAGCGCGGAAAACGCCTTTATTGGTGTGCAGATCAACTTCAACAGTTGGAATTCCTTTACTATCGAGAATTTGTCTGGCTTTAACCTTGGTGATGACAGAGGGAACAGATTTCTTCAAGTGATTGGAGATGAATAGAACGGGATCGGGCGTTTTTGCCCTAACGGCGGCATTAACGGCATCCTCTATTTTCCGAGAAAGCATGTGCTTGTCCAGATATTCCTGAACCGACATTGTTATCTCTTCAAAAAAAAATCCGCTACTAAAAATGAATTCAGCACGGAAACTATTTTGAGTTGATCAACAGAATTATAGTGGAGTCTCGAGGTTTAGGCCCTGGTTACATCAGCTGGGGAAGCATTTCTTACTATTTTCTCCTTTTCTTCAATGAAAAGAAAAGGGTCCAAAGAAAACGGTGAAGAAAATTTAAATTTACGTTTTTAAGAAATCGTGGTGCTGTTTAACATGTGAGTTTCAAGGACATTTACATCAAAATTGACAAAAATAAAATGCATATTTAATCGTAGGAGAGAATTGCATTTTTAATTCCAAACTTTTACCTAGTTTAGATTTTTGGTATTAAATCTTCAAAAGAGATATAGTTAATACTATAATTGAAGGATTTTTTTTTAACATTTGTTTGAGCGATTTTTTGTATGCTTAAGATTATGCTCCAATTTTTTTAAACATAGCATGCTTATATGCCCTCTATCGTATCAAGATAAAAGGTTGGCCAGTAAAAGTGATAACTAGGGTATTAAACTTGCTAGTTCAAAAGACAAATTGCCTCCATGTGTTGAGAGCGCTACGAATAAATGATAAAATTTGTTAAATGTGTTATTTAATATGTTTGTTTGGAAGATAAATGATCATTTTTATCCTACTTTGAAAACACATGACATATTTGAAAAAATTATAAAAGACATGACAGTGAAAATTCTAAATAATTAAATATTTATTTTAATATGTTTTTTAAAGGTAATCCTAAAAATAAAATTTTTGATGAAACTTAAAGGAGTTAGTCTAGTTTAATTTATATGGGAAATATCCAAAAAGTGTCTTCGATATTTTTTTATCTAGTCTATAATATAGTCTATGAAATCCATTCCATAAATTTTCATCAAACAAACAAAATAAAAAGAAACATCGATGCATGGATCAAAGTTTTGTTGAAAATATCAAAAACTTCCATTTTTTAATCAATGGAATCAAAGATAAGGAGTAGTTCTGAAATTCTATATCTGCCCTTTAAATTTCTCTTTTTCTTAAATATAATAGGTTTTGAATATGTTTCCTAATATTTTTTTAATATTTTCAAAAAAAAATCGAAAAGTTTTCAATATTCAACTAATCGAAGAAGAAACTTTGATAGTACAGAGTAGTTCTCGTATCTTTTTCATATTAAATTGCATCCACAATTTGTAAGTTTTGTTTGATTGAAGAGTATAATGAGGTATATGGTGTACCTTTAATTGAATGTTTGAATCGATTGGTACTAACTCTTCATGTTACAACCACAACAACAGTGCGATTAACAATGAAGTTGGTCAAGAATAGGCGTAGAAACAATAGCTATAAAGGACTTGTTGCACTTGTTCTTGTTTATGATGTTTGGGATTGTTAGTGTTTTTCATGTTGCTTATATATGATTTCCTTTTACTTAATCCATTGAACTTAGACATCATGAGTGTGTTGGAAAAAATAGCTATAAAGGACTTTCTTGTGAATGCCAAAACTGTCATTGGGTTTTGGTAAGTAGGAAAGAAAGATGATTTATTTATTTACATGTGTAGCAATCTCTCAGGTATGATTCACGTACGGCATGAAGTAGGAAATGTTGTTAAATAAGTTTAAAACAATCTGTGTATATAAAATATTATAAAATATTATAGAATATTTTATATTTCTAAGTACTATAGTGAATTATAAAATATTATAAAATACTTTATATTATAAAACTATAGTAAATTATTCCAACAGAATAATTATTTATAATTAACTCTAATTATAAATCTTAGCTAGTATAGTTTATTCTCGCAGAACAAACAAAATCAGAATTTAATAACAATGTACTTACTGTAATAATTCTGAACCGTAAAATCGACCGAGGCTTGCAAATGCAATATCCTTAAGACAATATTTCTGGGCTGTCAAGGTGCAACAGTTCGTCCCAGTGGTCTCCCAAGATTCAACGGTCGGATACTTGTTTCTTTGCACTAAGAACAAGTCCACAGCGAACTTTAACAAATAGAATATTTAATTTGAGAGGAGAAGAATATAGAGAAGAATATATGATTCTGCTTTGATTGCTTGAAAATGAGATGGGAGAATTGGCCAGATTCTTCCCCTATTTATAGGGGCAGAAGGGGTGTTGCTGGAGGGTCACAACTATTCGGATTTAAACCAAACAGTGGTTTGGTCCGAACGGGTGCCACCCGTTCGGTTCAAAATCCGACCAAACACACCCTTTTATTCAAAAATTGGGCGGGCGAACGGATCCTTCTAGAAGTGGGTCTCGCGGATCCTGTTCGGATCACATGCGGATCCTGTTCGGATCACACGTGGATCCTAACTGGATCACATGCAGATCCTAATTGGATCACATGCGGATCCTAACCGGATCACCCAAGGACTTTATTAAAAAATTTTAGACTTTAATAATTATTGGGCCCAGATATTACTCTAGGCCCGCTCCTACAAAAAGCCTTAGAACTTGAAAGCTGGATGCCCTTTTTATAACAATTGTGTAGCTCAACTTTCTTCTTCTTTTCCATGTGGGATAGAGACACTCAACTTCTCTTCTCATTTTATTCATTTAAGGTGTAATAATTAATATGGCTAATTCAATTTAATTAACTATAACTAATTTAATTACACCAACAGGAAAGACAACTACCAAGGATGTATTTATTATGTACAGTGATTCTAAAGACTGATTGAAGGTCATAAAATGTTTGTTAGTGTTACAAATAATGTGCGAATAATATATTATTCGAGGATTATAGCTGAAATGACTTTTAGAGCAATACTTATGAGATTAATGCTAATGTTCTTTCAAGATTATTCGTGCATGTTATCTATTCCAATGGGTTTTGTAGGCTTGCAGATGCAGTCATTTCTTTGAAGTTATATGGGGTGCACTATGGACAATTTATTTGTATGCCTTCGACTTCTCAGAGATGAAGTTATTTTTCCAAGTTTAATGTATATAGTTAAGTTAGGTTGTCTATCAATTCCGGTACCCTCGAATTGTAAAATTATGTATGATACTTAATTAGGTATGTAAAATTCGTAATAATGTTTTTTCATTGATTATAAAATTCGTGATATTATTAAATCGTATTATGGTCTTAATGTCTTTTTATTAACTTATCTTCGAAGTTTGACATATTAACAAATTTAGGGATGTCAATGGGTCGGACCAGACTCGTCCAGATCGGATATTTTGTCGAATTCGGATCTTGTTGAATTTAGTTTTTTTTAATCCAATCCATCTTGATCAGATTTGACCGGATATCGGATCTTTTTTTGGGATACAATAAATATTTCATTAGAAAAATTACATTAACACTTTTTTCTAAGACAACTTTATTATCTTTACAAATTTATTTAATTTTAGCTCACATATTCAAATATCATTTACTAAGATTTATATTTTTAGATGAAAATATTGGTTTAAATAAATTTATAAATGAGTTATAAATTACTATTTTCTTAAATTGCAGTAAAATATTAATAATGATACTTACTTATATAAAAAAAAAAGATATATATATATATATATATATATATATATATATATATATATATATATATATATATATATATATATATATATATATAGAGAGAGAGAGAGAGAGAGAGAGAGAGAGAGAGAGTTTTTTTTTTTATTATTTTTTATCGGATACATATTTTTAACAGATCGGATCGATATGAACTCATATTTGTTCCATATATTTTGGATCTTTATAAGATCCATTGAATCTCTAATCGGACAATTAGATATAGTTTTGAACTCAACAATAATAGTTTTGAACTGACTATTCGATTCAGTTATACTCTAAGAATCATGTCTAAAAATTTAAGTAATAAAGCGAAATCGTGTTGATATCTGGGCTATTTTTGGTTTCTGAATTTCGGTAAATAAAATATGGAAGAATTTTTCTTTTCTTTCAAATTATTGAAATTTAATAACACGATTGAAATGCCCATCACAAATGGAAAGGTACAAAATAACACGGGGAGCTTAAAATAGGGGTACTACTCCGTTGGAAAGGCACAAGATCCTCTGTACCATAGTGGTGTATCACAAATAAGTAGTTGACACATGTATATTTGATAATTATTATAATTATCACATGTACATGTGTCAAATATTTATTTGTGGTACACACATTGTGATACAGAGGATTTTCACCCCATTGGAAAGGGCTAATGGGCTCCCCAAACACCAATATACCATTAGGGCATCTCCAATCCTAAGCCATCAAAGTGGGTAATCAAATACTCATTTGATGACTGCTACAGTGTTTTGGGGCCCCTGCAAATGTTTTATATTCCAATGCACAGCCATCAAAATGGAACATCAATTTTTTTCATTATTTAAAATTAAGTCAAATTGATATTAAAATAAAATTAAACCTATTTAAAAATGCAATCAAATATAAAAACGAGACTAAAGTGTATATTATAAATATTATATCTTGCTAACTTTTTATATTATATCATATGATAAAATTTAAAAATGTCACGTGTCGATTTCGTATCCATATAATATAATATATTTATATTATATCAAGATAGATAAATTTACTTGTTAAATAAAACTTGATTAACCATAAAAGAAGAACAATTAAACAAAATGATGTTTAATTTATACACAAAATTTTGCAACGGCTCTTTTTCAAAAAAAAAAAAAAAGTGACCGTTTCAATATTCTAGCCGTCGGTAGTGTTAAATTTTTCAGAACCAAAATTTAGGGCCAAGAGGAATTGGCCCTATTTTTAATGGCAAGAGCTTCTGGACATCAATTTGATGGCTCAAATAGGGTCTCCATTGGAGAGGTGTTTTTTTTATTTCAGCCATCAAATTGAAAGTTAATGGATTTGATGTCCCAAATGGAGTCTCCATTGGAGATGCTTTTCATTATTTGGCAATCGCTTTTGCAATCCAAGAAAGCCCAATACGCAGTTTTATTCATTAGCCCGAACTAATAGAACTGTTTTAGACAGACCTTCGAATCTCAGCCGTTGATAACCTCGGACTCCCAACCCGCACCCACCTGTCCACCATCATTTCAAAATTCAAAATTCAAAATTCACACTCCAAACCAGAACCGCTCAAAAATCCCCAGACAATTCACACCCATTCATTTCTCAAATTCTCCCTCTCTTCCTCTCTTTCTATACATATAAACAAACCATTTCTCTTTCTTCATTTTTATTTCTAATTTCTTTTCTTCAAAACCCTCTCTGTCTTTTCCTGTTTCCCTTTCTTTCCATAACCAACAAAGAAAGGAAAGGAAATCCAAAAGGAGGAGAAAATGCGTGAGATTCTTCACATTCAGGGAGGTCAGTGCGGCAACCAGATCGGTGCCAAATTTTGGGAGGTCGTGTGCGCGGAGCACGGAATCGACGCCACAGGACGATATGAAGGCGAATCAGATCTGCAGCTAGAGAGGGTTAATGTCTATTATAACGAGGCAAGTTGTGGGAGGTTTGTTCCTCGGGCCGTGTTAATGGATCTCGAGCCCGGCACTATGGACAGCCTTAGGTCCGGGCCGTACGGGCAGATCTTCAGGCCTGATAACTTTGTATTCGGGCAGTCAGGTGCTGGAAATAATTGGGCTAAAGGGCATTATACGGAGGGGGCTGAGTTGATTGATTCGGTTCTCGATGTTGTTAGAAAAGAAGCAGAGAACTGCGATTGCCTCCAAGGTATCAGATTACTGTAATTATTTTGTTATTATTATGCTATTTGAAATTTGTGTGTAATATGTTTGAACAAATCCTAGTGTGAGTAAATTGAAATTAAAAAAAAATATAGCACCTATTGATTGTTAAATTCTATATGTGATTGTTTATTGTGCTTATGATTGTTTAAGTTTGTATGTGTTATGTTTGATTGAATGTCTGTGTGAGTAATTTAAATTTAAAAAGAGCCTCTATTGATTATTAAATACTATATGCGATAGTTTATTGTGCTTATGATTGTCTTAAATTGGTTTGTATTGTGTTTGAATAATATCCTGTGAAAGTAGTTTTGGATATTGTAAAAAAATATTATTGCCTTTGTTGATTTTTAAATACTGTATGCAATTGTTTTTTGTGCTTATGATTGTGGTATTTGAATTGAAGGGTTCCAAGTCTGCCATTCATTGGGAGGAGGTACAGGGTCTGGTATGGGAACCCTGTTGATTTCAAAGATTAGGGAGGAGTATCCAGACAGGATGATGCTCACATTTTCAGTGTTCCCGTCTCCTAAGGTTTCTGATACTGTCGTGGAGCCTTACAATGCCACATTATCTGTTCATCAGCTGGTGGAAAATGCAGATGAGTGCATGGTTCTTGATAACGAAGCCCTCTATGACATCTGCTTCAGGACCCTTAAACTTACTACTCCAAGCTGTAAGTTTCTTCAAATTTTAGAGCAAAGTGACATTCTCACATAATATGGCTTGCCCAGAATGATTATTTAGTTAAGAATTGCCACCATAAAAAAAGGTTGTTATATGTATGCTGTTTCAAATTAAGCTTTATAGATGTCATGTTATAAGACTATTGCTCGCCTTTAAGACTGATTATGTAGGAGTTTGAAGTATATATGCAATGTGTATTCAAGTGCAAGAGCTGAATATCGTTGTCACATAATATGCCCTGTCAAGAATTGTCAATCGCTTCACAAGTGCATTGATAAGTGAAGCTGTTGCTCTACCTCATGGCGATATTATATTATTATGATTTACAAAACTTAATTTGCATGCTATATTGCTATGTTATATATTTGTGTCATATTTGCAATATTGGTATGGGAGTTCAATTGTTTTCCTTGGTTTCACTATTTAATTTCTGCTACCTTTCACAATTGGTGAATCATGGGTTTTGTTTGGTTCTCTTATCAGTTGGTGATCTAAACCACCTTATATCTGCAACCATGTCTGGAGTAACCTGCTGTCTTCGGTTCCCCGGCCAGCTTAATTCTGATCTCCGTAAACTTGCTGTCAATCTCATCCCATTCCCTCGTCTGCACTTCTTCATGGTGGGATTTGCTCCACTCACCTCTCGTGGGTCCCAGCAATATCGATCCCTAACTGTTCCTGAGCTCACTCAACAAATGTGGGATTCAAAGAACATGATGTGTGCTGCCGATCCTCGTCATGGTCGTTACTTGACCGCTTCAGCTATGTTCCGAGGAAAGATGAGCACTAAGGAAGTAGACGAGCAAATGTTGAATGTGCAGAACAAAAACTCTTCTTACTTTGTTGAGTGGATCCCTAATAATGTTAAGTCCACTGTTTGTGATATTCCACCAACTGGGCTTAAGATGGCATCAACTTTTATTGGAAACTCTACTTCAATTCAAGAGATGTTTAGGAGGGTAAGTGAGCAGTTTACAGCTATGTTTAGGAGGAAGGCTTTCTTGCATTGGTATACCGGAGAAGGAATGGATGAGATGGAGTTTACCGAGGCTGAGAGTAATATGAATGATTTGGTTTCCGAGTATCAGCAGTATCAAGATGCAACTGCTGATGAGGATGCAGAGTATGAGGATGAAGAAGATGAATACCAAGAGTGATTTTTGAGAAAAAATTGTTATTGTTATTGGGGAAACTTGTTATTTGTAGTTGTATTAATCTCAACTGTTAGTTTTGGTAAAACTTTCCAAAAAATTATCTTTCTTTGTAGTTGGAATCTCCATTTTGGAAATCCTGCATGAAATTGAAGTAATTGTTTCAAATTTGAAACTCGCCCAAAGTTGAAGTATTTCATTGTTCCAAATACAGTCGAATTTTAAAATTATGAAAGCTTTATAGAAAATTTGACCCAAATCAGATGTTTAATTTCAAATGGTCAAATAAATGGTGACCTTAATAACTTCATAATTTTTTTATTTGATTTTCTGTGATATTTATATATAGTTTGTTTTTAAAAAATATAATTATTTTGATAAGTCAATGTAAATGTTATATGCACAATGTTTAATTAACTCCTTCGTGATTTCAAAAAGAGTATTATATTCTTTATGGATATTTTTAAGTATAAATTTATCTCATTGTATTGGAGAGTGTGGCACTTTTGCTTAAAAATGTGGGAAAGCTGAAAACTGTTGCAAATAATTTCAAAATTATCATTCTTCACGTAAAATTATACTTAAGGGTATTGTGCCAATTTATAAACTGGAGTATAACATTTGGAATAAATTGCTCAAAATCAAAATATTAGTGTCTGAATTAGTATACGGTGATAAAATTCACTCTTTCAAAAATCAATTTTTCTAAAAGTTACATACTTTTTTTCTTTTGAGAGGATACACTTTAGACGTGATGGCCGCAATTTGCATAAAATAAATACTTTTATATTCGTTTATTTTTTTTTAATCAGCAAATAATTTGTCTAGTGAAATGTATTAACCTCAGGTTTCCATTCGTATTCATAAACGTAATTTATCGAGTGAAAATATAGTAATAAGTTAATAACCCGAAAGTTCTTATATTATATGCTCGATTGTTATTTTTTTTATTTGGTTCACGAAGAGAAAAACAAGAAGGTTAAAGAGAAAATTAATAGACGAACCCAGTAGTTAGAGAATCTGAAAATGGCGACTGCTCTCAGAGCAACCTCACTCGAGAAAACTTCCTCCCTCTTCAGATTTTCATTCAGCTTCCTTCGCAACCTTAGCACGGCCAGTTCCGCCGGGAGCCCGGCGGTGGAGTCGGCGGCAGTAAGCGGAGTTAAGAAGCCGAAGCGGAAGAAGAAGAAGAACTTTTTCGAGGTGGCCCAATTTCTACCACAGTGGGGTATTGGCTATCATATGGCTAAAACTCATTGGGCTGACGTCTCTTATCAGATAACGAAAATCAATCTCTACAAAGTAAGACTGATGGATTCTCTATTAAAAGAAATTTATTGCTGTAGGTTTAATTGGATCGTTAGGGTTTAACAATGCATCGTAACCAGTACTGTATGTATGTGTAATAAGATGAATTATTGGTTATATTTGTGATATTAGGGTTTAAGGGTAAATATAAGCTCCGTGATGGTCATATGATTATCTGTTTGGGTGAGAGTTATAGGTTTGTTTGCATATAATCTGGGATTGTTTATTATGTTTTGTGATATTTATATAGTTTATTATGAAATTTTTTTTGCAGGATGGAAGGCATGGCAAGGCTTGGGGGATTGCCCATAAAGCTGGTAATTTTCTCTAAATTTTTCAACTCATCTAAAGGCTTACGCTGTTGAGATACGAGTCATTTAATATTTATTTATCATTTAACACGCCCCTCACATGTAGGGGTTAGACACTTTATCCAAGCCTAACATGTGTAATTTAGAAATGGGTGGTGGAGAGATTCGAGCACATGAACTTCTTTTGGGCTTGAGCTTTGATGACATATTGAATGACTAACACATTTAGAAGCTTAAGATGTTAGAGAGATGAGTCAATTAATATTTATCACTTAACATTTTCTATATTTAGTTTTGTATTATGCCTTTCATTAGTTTGGAGTATGATTTTGTATATTTGTATTGCATGAGTTTTATTCTTATGAATTTCGATTTATACGTTTTTTTTTTAATATATGGGAAAGAATGTCTTTTAATGATTGTGGAGGTTATTAAAAATTGAAAAATAATTTGTTTTAGATAGAGAAGCGAGATGAGTGCCAAATCAGAAGGTTGATTGACTGACCCTTGTCTATTATGTGCTCAAACATCCCACTGCTGTTTCTTAGCTTATTTCCTTATGAAGAGCATTAGGGTCTTTTAGAGAAGAGATTATTTCGTGCTAGTGACTGCATATGACATGGGTGCAACCAATGTAGTTTTTGCGTACAATACACGGTTGTGATTACATCTTAAGAGTACCACTCCTTAATTTTAAGGAGTTACGTAATCTCCTCCTTATGTTGCTCCAAATAATCCGTGTAGCTGTTGTACAAAAGAATTAGTTCATCCTTGCAGAAATAAATGTCCTTGGTTGGTTGAAAAGGGAGTTTAAGTTGTGAGAATTTATCTGGTTTTAAGTTATCGTCAAAAGCGACTGAAGGAATGTCTTGTTTTTGGAACTACATATGTATTTGGTCTTTTCACATAAAACATACAACATTTTGTATATCTATGATCTATCTCTTAAGCTACAGAAAATGATAAAACCATTGAAGTGCGTACACACCTCTACATTAAAAAGTAGACTAGGCTAATTAGTCATATAGTCTTCATTTATAACATCCCTTTTGGTTCATATGATTGAGTGCTTTAGACCCATCCTCCCAATTTGAAGAAAAAGTTTGCCTGAAGTATTATGGTTCTCATATACTTTTACTTCCTCTCTGTCTTTCCTGCTACCAAAAATAATGCTAATGCTAAAATCTGATATTTAAAGATAAACATACTGGTCACTTACATTAGTTCCTATCGATTTCTTTGTTTCGGATGGATTGAATAAGAGTATACTTAAATTGGTTAATTCAGGTAAGCCACTAGTGGACGCCCCCAAGAAAATAAGCGGGGTTCATAAACGTTGCTGGAGATACATTGCCAACTCAAAGAAAGCAGAAGAAAGCAGCAGCACCCCAAAACCTGAATTACAAGCTGTTTGATTTACACTATGTATGTGTTTTTTAGTTGAGTTGCTATGATATACGTATCTTAGAAAAGGTGCAACTGAGTTACAAATGTTGGGATAGACATAGCTGTGGCGGTGTTCTTGAATTCCTCTGATTTATCTTCTATAACCCTTTCTTTTGTTCTAGCATTGTGTTATATCAATTAAAAAGAGGTTTTGTTGGAGCAGTATATTGTTCCATCATTTTCCATGTTAACATTTGGATTTTAATTCTGCTTCTGCTGAAATATTGATGGAGTAATTGTTTTTTTCCCGTCCTAGCAGGTAGCAACTATTGAATACATAATTTCTTTTAAGTAAACTACAGAATTATTGTAAAAAATTTGATTATGTTATTATAGAAAAGATAATGGTGCTACGGTTGCAGTGTCTTAAATTATAACATAGTAAAGAATTAGTAGAATGCGACATATTTGTTGTTTGTAATAATTCTATGAATTCATTTATCAACTCTACCCAAGAGAGACATTCATTATTTACTTGTCTAATTTTTGCTACCATAACCAAACTAGTTTTTCATAGTCCCAAGATTGTTTTTCAAACATTTCCTCTTTCTTGGAGGACGTGGAAAAGCAACGCAAGTTAATTTGAAAAATATTTTATGATATTAAATGAAGTTTCACGAGTTTTGTTGATGCTATATTCGTAAAGGAACGCATTGTTAAGGCAGTAATTTTCAACCATCTCATTCTTATGTCAGTTCTGGAAAATAACTACAGGTTTTCAGAACCATAGCTAAACGTGGTTTATTTTAGATCTAGTTTAATACAGAAACAAACTCTAAAACCCAAATGGGCCAACTTTTGTCGTCAATATATATGTTGACAAATTCAAATCAGTCTTCACTAGATGCTAAATTATTATCTAATCTGAAATTATAAATAAACAGGACAATTCGGTATCCAAAAACAACTTAAAAACAATACAAATAAGTGGGAATGTTCCCTGTTTGCATCAATTTTCAATTTTTCAACAAATATTCTGACAATATATCAAGATAATAAACTAAACAGAAAGCAGCGTCATTTTGCAGAACTTTTTTCACCTATATAAACACCACCTTCCACTTTACTCCCTACAAATCAAATTGACTCTTCTTCCTCTCAGAAAACTCCAACATTATCAGACTTCTTTGAACTAAGCCAAAAAAGCTTGTATACTAATTAAAATGGTGAAGATGGTCTTTTTCCTCTTCATACAAGGAGCTTTTGAGAATTCATTCAAGAAAATTTTCTTATCATATTATTCATACTATAAACTGTTTGCTTAAAACTTTCCCATATTTAAATGCAGGTGAACTAATATGTGAAGAATTACCAATTGGAATTTGCTCCTTCTCAAACTTAGTTCAATGGTTCAGTAATTTCAAAATATATCAAGCCGAGCAATTCGGTTCGGGTACCAACAGTTTAGTACCAAAAAAATGAAAAGTGATAATTGGTACGAAACTCATTGTTCGGCTTGATATATTCTGAAATTACTGAACCAGTATAGATACCAAAAATTGGTACTGCTCGGTTCAGTTAGGTAATGAACGCACATACCTAAGATTGAGGAGCCATTTTTGTACATAGTTACGAAAGCATAATGTTCTACTTTTATACGATATCTATTTATTGATTTGGTCTAAGTAAAAAGTTAACTCTATAAACTATTAAAGTACATTAGTTATACATATATATATAGTTTTTGATAAATTAAAATAACATAAAACATCAACAAAAAATAGAGAAGAGGAAGTTTTTAAGACTAATAATACCCTTCAAATTTACATTCACAATACTTACTGATTTTTTATTTTTTAATTTTTGAAAGAAGGGTTTCAGAATTTAATGTTATACATAAAAGAACAATACGATCAAATGTTTTACAAAAATTAAGTTGAACCGGATCGATCGCCATAGCCACCAGTTTAATTTGTTGTGATTAACATCTAAAAATTGAGAAATAAATGAAGATGTGCATTATAATTATGACGATATCCCCAGAGTTGAACCCGATCGCCTGCCTTGAGATTGTTTTGAATAACAAATTTCTTCCAGCCTAGTTTAAGAACTGTCATTTTAACACTATGCCAAAATTTAAATCGCATTGCATGATATTCACCGTTTGGATCAACTACGCGTACATCAACCCCGTAACTATTACCTACGTCAAACAAATTTGTTCGCTCCTCCTCCGTCAAAAACTCGATCAATTTCTTAGCATTGGTGATGAAAAGCCGGTTCAGATTAGGGGTAACATCGGAAACTTCCAAGTCCTTTTGGCTCAACAAAACGCGCTCTCTTGGAAAGATCACAGGAATAAAAGGACTCAATTCCCTGTTGTTATTATACAGAACGGGATTTTCAGTAGTAGTAGTAGTAGTTATTGAAATTGTTTGCCTCAAATTATTGCGCTTCTTCGTGTTCAATGAACTTGGAGGAGACAACCTTAAAATTGTACTAACGTGATCATCAACATCAACAACTTCAGAACTCTGTTCTTGCATGATTAATGACTTTTCTTGATCAACAATTGAAACTCCGAATAGTCTAAAAGCATCGTTAGAGTATTTCGGCTTCTTAAAGATTTGATTTTTCATAATGACTGTGATCAAAAAATTAATAATCTTCAAAATTTGTTTGTATTTGCGTGAATGAATTATAAAGAAGAGAATAGGTAATGTACTCGTATCTCTGTATACTCCGTAGTCCGTCCAATAGTTCTAACCTTTCCAAGAGAGCGCGTCCGACCTGGAAAGGTTAGTTGTAGTGTTTATTTGTTTGCGTGAATGAATTAGGATTGGAAAGTTTAGTTGTAGTGTTTGTTTTTGCGTGAATGAATTATAAGGAAGAGAATATATAATGTTCGTATATAAATATAAGGAGAAAAAAGTCCTCTCAAAAGGATTGGAAAGGTGAGTTGTAGTCAGGACAGACCCAACATATTAAGGGCTAGACAAAATTTAAAATTGGGACCTCTTTTACCAAAAAAATAATATATTATTTAAAATTGTAAGATTATTTTTAAGTATTTACTAATATATTAGTAATTGATGGATAAAATGACAAATTAATTGATCTTTTTCAGGTTCAATAGTAAGCAAATACTACAAGTATTCTGTATGTATGTGTGTGCAAATATATATATTGATATATAAAATTAAAGTACGTTAACAAATATAACTTTTTACATGTCATGATCAATAAATAGATATAATGTGAAAGTAGAATAGTCTGCTCTCACTACTATCTTAGGGTGTGCAATTATATAAATTTTCGGTATATAGATTGGTGCGGTAATTTTAAAAAATATATATACCACACGTCAAAACTAAACTATTCGATTCGATTACCAAACACTTCAGTCTGATACCAAAGAATCGAGACGTGTATGTAGGTTTGAGTCTCTTTATAATAAATAAATATTAAAAATTGTAGCTTGACTCAAAGTCGTTGAATCTAAGTTACATTAACTGCTAAATTTAATATATTATTGCAAAACAACAATATCATAAATTTTCTCCCAAAATAAAAGAGAGATTCAATAAAATAGAAACACTTGTGCTATCAATTAGCATATAATCTTATAATTTGACACCAATAATATGAAATACTTTTACATAAATTAGCTTAACATAGTTTGCATAACATACACAAGGAGAATTTCAATAGAACGTGTATCGAAAAATTAATTTGATATGATAAATCTAGTTTAATGTTGTGCTCTGATCACGTGTCCAACATATCTGAACTAATACATGACGCATTAATGGTTTTGCCTCAACAATACTTGATCAATTAAGTCTGGTCCAGTAAATTACGCGTAAAGATATCTAGGACATTCTTTTAGCTTATACATGGTTCCATAGTATGGAGTAAAACATTCTACATATGTATAAATGAAAAGTCTTTAAAGCATCAATTTTTGCCAGTAGATGAAGTTGATTTTCAACGTCGATTGAGAATGTTGTTATATAAATAGGGCAATACCTCAATTGAAAATTATCCATGTTTGTTGCATTATTATAACTCTAGTTTGTTCAACCTAAATATTTAATTTCTAATATGTAATTTATATAAAAAAATTTATAATTTATCAAATTGAAAAAATTGAGATATTATAATTTTTTCTTAGAAACTCTCCTATGATATTATAAATTAATCTTCAAAATTTGTTTAAGTTTGCGTAAATGAATTATAAAGAAGAGAATATGTAATGACGCGTATATTTATAAGGAGAAAAATGTCATCTCCTTGAAAGGATTGGAAAGGTGAGTAGTGATTGTTTATGTGTTTGCATGAATGAATTATAAGGAAGAGAATAGCTAATGTACGTATATTTTTATATAAAAGGAGATAAAAACCCTCTTCTCGAAAGAATTGGAAAGGTGAGTTGTAGTCAGGGCAGGACCAACATATTAAGGCTAGACGAAACTTAAAATTGAAACCTCTTTTACAAAAAATTATGTATTATTTAAACCTCTTTTACAATAAAATTATAAAATATTAAAGGAGATACTGATATGCAGGATCTTAAAACATGGTAAGATCATCTCAATGTATATATTTACTTAATACATTTTTTTTTAATATGAATCTATTTGTAGGGTAATGGAAATAGGAAAGCATTTCGATATTGAAATATTTAGAGATATAGTTGAAAAGGAAGCAGCCAAAAAAGCCGCCGCCGCTATTGCCGACTACGACGACGACGAGGGACTACCACCACCGCCAGAGCCAATCTTCTAGTATTACGGTCGGGCTTTTTGAATCTAAGTATATGATTAGTTGTAAACCAGGAATAAATGGTTAGGATATTTATTCATCTTTAGAAAGGATTTAAATGTGTTAAATATAGGTAATATTTTGAATCCGTACTATGCATTGTATTGGAGTAGGGACCGAGCCCGGATTGGCCATTTGAAGTTCAAATGGTTCTCGTTATCTTATTTTATTAAGTTTGTTATAAGCTTTTTCTTTTTTTTTTGGTTGATTCAATTAAATTCAAATTTGACATTATCATTAATTTTTGGCTAGTTCAAACATTAAAACGCAAAATTAATTAGGATTGGGTTGACTTACAAGATTAGGCTTATTTTCCAAAGCAAATCTCTACTACTGTCCAGTTTGGTTGGCTTCATGACCCGAGATAATTTAATCACTGAATCTTAAAGTGCACCTCATTCTCACGGACCACTATCAATTTGGACCATTGGTCAACTAGAATCTGAATAAATCGGGCCCAGCATCACCCCGAGACAAGCAAATTAGAGCCCATAAGAATGTCAATTGCCCTACGGACCCACACTACAATCTCGCAATTTTCTTTTTATTGCATCAGAAATTGAAGAAAAATTAGAACACTGTTTACATAAAAATAGTTTGACTAGCCTCGATGTGATAAGACTTGATTTAAATGAATAAAATGAGTGCAGACATCATTATCCGTGTGTGTAAATATAATTGAATTTAATAATTGAATTTAAGGTCTCATTCAAAATGTCTCGATAACAATCAACCAATTATGCGGAGTATGCACACACTACCCTTTGTTTTTTTGAATACTTGTCTGATCGCATGACGTAACAATTTATGATAGTTTTTATTTAGATGCCATTCAATGGCTTCTCGATATATAAAGATAATTGTGCAAATAAAACATTATCGAGTTGATATATCGGGAGTTAATTAAGTAAATAACTTTGGACAGCTAAAACAACATAGCTGAAAGTGACTCGATACCAATTAAAACCATTCGATGAAGAACATGCAAGTAACATAATCAAAAGAAAATGGTAGATTTCGGGAAATTCATCAAAAAAGAAATTATCTTGCAAACCAGGTTAAAAGAAATTCATCAAAAAAGAAAACTAAGTTAAAAAGAATCAAGCTGTTTATTCTAACTCAAGAATAAAGACCAAATCCATGTCATTCTTCTCAAAAAAAAAATGTCAAATAACATGTCATTAAAAAAAAAAAAAAAATTGAAATAATATTAAATAATAGTACCTTTCACAATTTCAGAAAAGGTTTGGGTTTGATTATTTCAAGTATTTCAAGTAGTTGAGAAAATTTCAACATCTTAAACCCTAGGACATGATCATCAATATTTTCTAGGCTTCAACTGCCTTTTTGGTCTTCTGCTTCTCTATTTTCTTAGTGGTTTTCTTCATTTCAGCACCTGAGTTGGTCTCTTCAGTTTGGATCTCAATTCTAGCGAAAACAGGTTTTGGCTCAGCCATGATCTGCCCATGTTTCAGCCCGCCCCATCTCGTGTCATTCTGTAAAAATATTGAAAGCAAATTATGAATTGCTTTGCTTATGATTCGTGCATAGTCTGTGGTGGTAAATGGGTCGACCTGCAAAAAACAGACTAAGCAAAAAACGGGTCGACACGAACTAAGCATGAAATAGACCAACCTAGCACAGAACATATTGACCCTATTTAGTTTTTAAGGTGTGAATACGACGACCCAGCTCAAAACGGGTCGAACCTGTACATAATAAGTCATGTACCTGTACATAGTAAGTCATGTCTAGATCGACTAGTTTTTTTTTATTATTATCATTAGATTGAGCTTTTGATCTAGTTGTGGTCCAAGCCGGATCCACATGTGGATCCATACTAAATAAGATTCACGTGGAGTGAATACACATTGAATCAAGCTTGGTTCCACCTGATCAAGGTGAATCCCACTCAGTGGATTTGTGTATATATATATATATAGAGGAGAGAGATACCGACCCAGGTGACAGCACTGAAGTGGTCTTCGGAGAATCCAAGCTGCATGTATATTCTCAAAGATAAACTTGGGGTGACTGGGGATAAAGCAATTGCTACAATCCTCATTGCTTCCAATACAATTACCAGGTCCTGTTCAGAGAAATAAAAGAAAATTAATATTTGGAACAGGTTGTAGAAAACTTCCTCATATGCAATGTATATGTCATGAAAGATAGAAATGTAAGTAGAAAGAAGAGAAAAACCTTGGCAGCAGTTTGAAAACTAGCCTCCCCTTTCTTAAAAAGAGACCATGGTGATTTTTCGTCTATATATACATTCCCAGCATTACCAATCTCTAGCACGGCCTCACAAGCTGATGATAGTTCGAGTTTCTCATAGTGCTGCCTAGCTTTCTCAACCTAAAATGAAATTAGAGGTCAAAGCTTCGAATCTGTCAATTTGTGCAGGTATTGGATCCAATTGAATCATTAAAGAATTAAATAAAATAGATGGCACCTAACTCAGCATCTAACTTAAGTAAGATCTAATTTGAAGAAAAACTAACATTTTCTTTACTGGAACCATGTAGTAAACAGTTCAATTTAGCATTTTAGAAGGGGAAAAAGCTAAACATAAAGTTTAAATTTTTATCTTTTTTTAATTACGATTTACGAATCAAATTTCTCTAACTCAGGCGGAAGACTGATTTATTATGTGGGCTATACCAGCTTCTCCACAGTATCCCTGAATGCATTTCCTTCAGCAGCAATTGTTGAATCAACAGCAACAGTTGATTGGCAATTTTTCCTCAATAGTCCAAGTGTACGATTAAGAAGATTACCTGGGAAAAGTCAATATCAGATTCCTGCAAGGATACGTCGGATATAGTGAGGTCTTCAATTTGGAAGAACAATACATACTAATTTCCGTTGTTTGATTAAAAAATTGTTCTTCCATATGTGAAGCTAGCTCCCGTTACAACACTTCATTTTGTTCTCATCAACATGATAATCACTTTAATATTGAAATATCTTTGATAATGTCAGAGTGAATCTATTCTCATTGGATCCAGAAGAAGATGCCAATCTTTTGGATGAGAAATAAAAAAAGGAATATCGAAAATTCGAGTGGCTGAAGCTGAAGCAGCTACCTTGTCATTCTTATTTCAGAACAATGATACTATAATGTTTCTTTTTATACACACTATTGAAATAATTTTCGCCTTTTTCCATGCAAAACTTCATACTACTTTCCTTACATGTGAAGAAGACCAAATGAAGAAATATAAAATGTGTTCCTCTAAGAAAGCAAGAAGAAGAAGATAGAATACCAATAGTATTTGCAAGATGTGCATTAATAATATTGATGAAACGGTCCTCTGAGTAGTCCCCATCATTACCAAATTCCACCTCCTTAACGAAGAAGTACCTAACTGCATCAGGTCCAAATCTATGCACCAAGTCAGTCGGTTCAAGGGTATTTCCCAGTGACTTTCCCATTTTTAAACCATCCTGAATTTAAAATGGCATTGTGACATTCAAACAAAAGAACATAAGACAAGTATCAAACGCATGCTACATGTTATCATAAAATATAATTGGGAGCATAAGTAAACATGAATATGCATTCTCAATTTTTTATGTGGAATGTATATTTATATATATTTGGTACAACGTGGAATGATATATAATTATTCAGAAAGTACCTTAAAATGAACCAAAATGAAAATAAATCCATATGCTATCGTGTTATGACATATAGACAGCATAAATATTGCATTGTACCTTGTGACACAATAATAAAGTTGATGCATATCATCAGATTGATGAATTATAAAGAATATTGCAGTATGGAACAGAAAGATAAAACTACAATATTCAATGTCTAGATAAGTGGTATAAGTTAACCACAAGCTTTGTTGGGACCTCCAAATATGCATCTCTCTCAGGATGGCGTTTTAGGTGAGAGTTGTAAAGGTAAAACTTTTGTGTATTTCTACACTTATGCCTTCAAAAGCAGTAGTTGAGAGTTGGTGATGCTATATAATTAAGTAAGAGGTACTCTTCAGTCAAAAGCTCTCATTTAGAAAATGTGACATTATTTGATGATATTCTAAATGGGATAGAGAGGCATTCAACTTGATACAGAGGGTGTACTACTTAATATAATAAGATGGCAAGTCAGACCTACGTGTTCAAGATAAATGAGTAAATAAATAGGATGGTTCTCCATTATAAAAGCATAATACCCACTAAAAACATTCGTTAAAATTAGAATAAAGCATATCTTTAGAAACTAACTTTAATACCTTTGTCAGGAATCCATGACCAAAAACCTGCTTTGGAATGCTTAGTCCAGCTGACATCAACATTGCTGGCCAATAAACTGCATGAAACCGTAATATGTCCTGCAAAGTTTTTGTTAGATAGACTTAATATATCCACCAAATTCTCCGAAGCAACAGATAAAGTGAATTAAAATCGGAGATTATTTCGAACACTGACCACTGCAGAGGCTGAGTGCTATAATTTGCATGACATATAAAAGTAATTGTATATTTAGCTCTTTCAGAATTTCAGGTCATTATATTGGGATCCTTCAATGTGAAGAGTAAGTAAACCCTTGTCACAATAACTACATAAAAGTCGACCAGAATTATTTTAAGGTATTTGATAACTAAGGCTAATGAACCAGCCTAAATAATGATGTAAGATCTTTATTTAATAGTTGAACTATTAGTTGCCTAGTTTGTTGTCAGATTATTGAAATTTATATGCGTTGGCTTAGAATATCAAAGGATCAGCTTGTTTACTAGCAATTTACACAAAAAGTAAATACAGATAAGTGCCACAACCCATTCGCGAAAAGTAGTACAACACTACCTTCCCAATCAAGTGTAATGATGCAGGCCAACCAGACGAAACGGCTGTTTGTAGATTAGGCTGCTTCTTATCCTCTAGAAGAGCAGATATATAACTGTTTGTGGACAAGAGAATGAAGGGAAATGACATCAACAAATAAACTGGGACAAGAATAAGAAAAATAAAAAAGAATACATGTGATTAAAGATATCTATTGTGTAAACCACATTATCATGCTACATGGGGCGTGAGAAGAGTTACAAGATTATATCTGTGAATTTATAATTTTCAACATTTTCATATTAAAAGAGAGTACAAATGTGCCAACCCCGTCTAAATTATGTTTTAACAATGACATTCAAGAAAAATCCCAGAATCTTCACACCAATGATAATTAGGATAAAACATAGCTACATAAAAGAAGGATCAGGCGAGGTTGTTCAGGCAGAAACTGCAGAATTTCTACTTAATCGCATGATTTGAACCCAGTGAAGGACAACGAAGGAATCTCAAATTCTCAATAAACATGACCCAATGATATGGTAAGCAATCTAATCATACCAATATCTTCTTGCCAGTGTTGAAGAGGATAAAAAATGAGAAATAAGAGAAAATGAGGTGTATAAGGCATGGAAACTGAATTAAGGGAAGAAGATGAAGTAAACATCCATGTGGAGCAGTATTTAAGATGAGAATGCCAATTATATAAAACCACAACTATTTGCTTACTACGGAAAAATTCAGATGATCAGAATCTTTTAAGTTGAACTTAGGATTTCAATGGATTACCCCAGTAAAGCATCAAACCATACATATATAGTCTGATTAACATCAGTAGGCACTGGAATGCCCCAATCCACTGACGCTCGAGAAATTGAAAAATCTCTCAGGCCACTTTTGACCCAACCTTGCACCTAGAAGAGTTAATTCAAAAGATGAGGTCAAATTAAAGTAAAGCGGTCAAGTGGACTTGATAAAACTTATCATCGAAATCATAAAGTAGTATATCGACTAGAAGCAGCAATCAGTTATAGGGAGCAGAACAACATTAAACTATAAATGAAAACTCAAATGTTTGAGTTAAATGCCATTTTTCTTGGGTGTAACATGCTGTTTAATTCTCAAAGATTTGCTTCAATATTAATTTATGATTAAATACAGCACCGTTAGCTAAGTAACCAACGAATAACATGTTTGCGACCCTTTGATGATATCAAAGTTTTACTTATACTTCTACTCGCAATATTCTACCAGACCTAAACATATGTTGGTGATGTAGAATATCTACCAAGTTTCAGCCATAGATTGATTTCGTAATAACGAATTCAAGCACTGTTTTAAAGCTCAAGCAAAGATTCAAATGTTGTTAGGTTTTCATATATAACAATTATCTGAGACTTCAACTTTAATAACTAAATCAATTTGTGTTTAAATTTAAACAACAATCTTGTTATATACTGAAACATTTTATTTTTGTTAATAGTTTGTTTATTTTACCCTGCCATTGTGAATCCGAATTTAATTTTGCCTAAGAAATGGAGGCATACATACATTTTAATCATAATCTTGCATTCCTTTTATATTTTCCGTTTGTTCTTGTTTCTAGAAAGAGTGTCCAAGGGGACAATTTCACTCATATAATTACCTAAAATATAGGAGTATTAGATAATACATTTAATTATAACTATTAAACAGAAGAATGAGTTGGATTTAAACAGTATGGAACCTCATTCAAACGAAAAGAAGGCTGCACAAAGTTAGGGTTCTCTGCTAAAATCTCTTCTAATCGCTTTTGATACTTCGATAGGGCAAAGAAGTAGTTGTCTTCTTTCCTTCGGACACATGGCTTCAGGTGCATGGGACAGCAATTATTTTCCAACAATTCCTTCTCATCCTACAGATTTTCAGAAGGTAAAATTACAAGGTCTGATCACCTTATAAAGGAAACCAGCACAAACAGAATTTTGTAGACATGCATATGCAGAATATATCTACAGACCAGGCTCCAAGATACATCAACATAGTGCCAGACTCCTCAATTCAATTTGTCATTCATATTACCATGGTGTTCCATATATCATGATAGGTTATATCACAAGGGTATGGACAATTTGATTTCCAAATATATTTAAAACATATTCACGTGTTTCGAAACCAATGACACAAATCATACACAGCATCACATTCTTAAATCTCTCAGATCTTATTACATAAAACAATAAGTCAACCTTATCAGCATAATCGTTATGCATATATTCCACTATACCATAGTTACAGTAATTATATAAAATTTGATCAAGTAGCCAACTCTAAGTATCAAAGAATTAGAAGACAAGAATAAAGGAAATAGGATGTCACTAATATCCAGGAATGAGAATCACAATCTAACTATCCTACTGGCTTCACTTAGTTCTCAAAAAATCAACTCTGATTTCAAAAACCAACAAACAGCAGTCTATCTACACAGATAATATGTTCAATTCCTGGCATCAAAATATGTTCAGGTCAATGAATCATTACGATTTTACTATCTCCTTTTCAATGCACAAATAACCATAACTTCGAGCTCGTTTTAGAGAAAACTTCTCTAGTGAACTTTGATAAGTTACATAAATAACAAAAAGAAACACAGCCACAATCACTTATTCAAACACTACACAATTACCTTGTACTCCTCACAATTAACACAGTAAAGCCCCTCGTAATCAGCACGATAGATATCACCACTTGCAAGAACTTTAGAGTAAAATTCCTTGACAATAGCTTCATGATGTGGATCCGTTGTACGAATGAATTTGTCATAAGCTATGTCTAACTGCCACCACAATTAGTAAAGACGGGAAATCAAATATATTGTGATCACACTTACAAGTACTGGAGTATACCTCTCCCCAGAGTGCCTTGTAAGATTGTGAAATAGTATCACAATGCTCAATTGGACTAGAATTATTAGCAGCTGCAGCACTCGCAATCTTCTCCCCATGTTCATCAGTGCCAGTTATAAAAACAACCTTTTTTCCAACAAGCCTCTGCACAAGTGATACAATTCACTCAATTTTTCCAACAATTAGGATGAATCACAACAGAAAATTAAACTCATAATCAAATTAAACCTAATGAATCATGGAATGAATAACAGATAATTGAATACGTGAAAAGGTTAAATTGACAAGTTTTTAGTTTTTAGTTTTTTACCTGGAAACGGGCAATTGAATCGGCGGCGATGGTGGTGTAGGCACTGCCCATGTGAGGAGGGGCATTTACGTAATAAAGGGGAGTAGTGAGGACAAAAGGACCCGAGGTATTGGAGTTAACAGCAGCACCGCTACAGGTGCAGTAAAGAGCTCCATAATTGGGAGAGGTGAAATGCTTGTTTGGATTTCTACAACTTATTTTTGAAAAGTTTAGTGAAATGTAGAGATTGGGAGATGAGGAAAACAAGCGGAGGCTATTCTGTACGGAGTACTGGACTCTGCACGCCATGGATTTGATATGATATGATAAGCTGTTGTGGTATTTCGGAGGCAGTGACCAGGAGAAAGGAAAATTCTAGGATTTAGGGGGTAATTTTGTGAATATAACAATAAGATTTAATGAATTTTAAAATAGTTTATAATATTAGTTTCTAACAATTGGGTCATTGATATATTTTAAAAAAAATTAGAAATGTGTGAAATGATATTCTTTTTTCCTATATCAATATTGTACTTTTGAGTTTTAAAGGTTCAAAATTGGAATTTTTTTTTCATTATTATAAACCAATACTTCATTATTTGAGGAATAATAAAATTCTTACAAAAGTTCAACAAAATCACACACCACAATTTAAAAGCAACCACTTTTTTTTTTTTTTTTTTTTTTTTTTTGTGTGTTTGCAGATTTTTTAGAGGTAGAAAGGCGTGATTGGGCCTTAAAATGTGCAGCAGCCCTTCTCTCAGCCTGTATAACACATGTAAAAGCCAAAACAGCCAGAATGAATTGAGAAGCCCACAATATATGAACTGGATTGTGATGTTTTAGACTTGAAACCCATGGCTTGCCAAAATTCTACCTATAAATTTTGAAGAAAATGCACTTTCTCCCCAATATTTATTAGTAATTTTCACTCTCACTATTGAACTTTTACCGAAAGCCAAAATAGTATTTCAAGCCTATTATCGATGAAATTTATAACTTTCACTTACGAAGTACCAACGCTCATTGTAAATTAGTATTGATATTTAATTTATTAGCATTTTAGTAATACAATATAATTTATAATTCGAAAAGACTTTTGCCCCCAAGTATACACATTTAGTGAACATAGAGCAAAAGGCTTCACGAAATTTTACAATAGGCTACCTACAACATTTAGAATATGCGAGAGGGATAGACACCCCTAAAATTTTGTAAGTAAATTCTTTTTTTTTTTTGAGTTGGTCTCTTTATTTGTAATAAACAATCGTCTTCATTAATTATCTTTAGAAAAAACACTAGAGAAACAAGAATAACTAATGTAAATCACTTAATTCATAGTGGAAACTGCAAGACCCCTAAGAATGTAAAATTGGGAATTATTCACATGATTGATCACGTAATTCATATGTCAATTTTGTTATTCTTTTCCCAGTACGGTCCAAAATGAAAGGCATACATAGACATGATTTTCACCCAAAAAGTTAAAAAAATATTTATGCCACTGGAACCATCATCCGAGTGATAACTGATATAAAAGAAAGTACAAATGAAACATCTTCCGCCATGTCGGACTTCTTCATTCACCACGAAATTAAGGTATATTTTGATCTCATCTGCAAAGGAAAATGAGCATCAGAACAGAGTCATAAAACAAATTAATAGGACTGTCTAATCAAAATTCCTCTTAAGGTGAATTCAGTTCCGATCAAAACTACACGCAGTGTATGTTTTTAGATGCTATTTATGTTTCTTTTTTATTATTGCAGTATATTACACAATCACCATCAGAATTACTAGAAAGGCTGTACAAATATATAAGCCTATCCTTATAATCAAGCTGAACTCCGAGTAAAAACTTGAAGCCCACCTCTCTGGTTTTCATATTCAAAGTAGTCATTGGTGGTGTATCTTAAATTCTGAGCTAAAACTAAACCTTCAAATAGAAAATGATGTTTATATGGTTTAATGAATCTTGAACGTCTAGAGTAAGTTAAACTAAAATAAACATCAAATTCTTGTTTCGGCCCTAAAGATGTCTAACAAGCAAATCAATATATGTCAGCAACGTCAAGGAATGATGAAATCCACTTGCAGAAAGTTAGAAGATTTTCAAAATGTTAGCCGTTAGCTTAATATGAATCACGAATAGCTAAGCAGATTAACTCATGTCTAGCAAGTATGTATCGACTTTAACATTGACAATGCATACAAATATGTTGCACAAAATGGGTTAATAACTTCCGAACAGAACATCACCTTATAAGCACAGCTATTAACATTCTAAGCATTTAATATGTGTGAAGTACATCCATCTATGGAGGCAAAACAAATAAAATTACAGCAAATGCACACAAACATGTTATCAAGAATGGCTGACCACCACTTGATTGAAAGAGATTTAGACATGTGTAGGAAGATAGACATCAGGAAATACAGTAATTAAAAATGTCTTTCCCTCGAACTTGACCATTAGTTCTTAAAATTTAGAGAAACTCATCGAAAATTAAGCTAACAAAGTTAATGCACTGTGGAATTGAACAGAGAACTAAATCACATATGACTTTGGTGCACAATGCTATTCCCATATAAGAGCCCATTCATTTCATCAATTTGACACTCACCCATAAGCATAGTTGTTAAGGAAAAAGTAAATTTAGGAGAGGCCACTATTGGAGATAAACAAGGAAATATAGACACAGAGACCCAATTAGAGGAATTTGCAGAATTCACATTTCAATCATAAAAGGAACACAAAAAGTTTGAAACTCATAGAAAAGTATTCATAAGGATCAGAGACTGAACCAACATTTCACTACCATAACTCTTCGTCTTCGAACATAACAGATTTACAGGTTAATAATTTTTCTTGTCTAATTCAAACTAAATAGTCCAGGACAATTTCAAGAAAGTCACCTATGTATCATATATTGCTCAAGAAACCAGAAAAACACATAATCCCAATTCAGCCTAAACTTGGTTATATTTTTTTCCATATCACCATCCGAAAAAAGCACCCAAAAAGGCTGATAAATATCATATGGGCTATTCATTGCATAGATGAGAAGCTAGAATCGATTGTCACTAGCAAAGAATGAAGCTGGATTCAATTAAATAAATTTTCACTTATCAACAAAAAGAACTAATACATGAATATAGTTTTGTCAGCTACAATTTATACATAATATAATATTAAGCTGGTCTATTTCCAAGCAGACTGAACCATGACATTATTGGATCACGATTTAAAAGCTTTTATCTGTATTAAAAACTAACCAGAAAAAAAAACCAGGTAATACATCGATGACAGCTTAGTGTCGAAATTCATCATCGAATAAATCTGAACCCAGAAACATATTATAAGGCATAGATCTACGTTTTAGTAGATCATTTCTAGGGTTTGTAACAAGACAGAAATAAGAAAACAAAATCTTACTTCCGATTATGCCTCTGCACAAAAGGGGAATTCTTGGCGTCCTCCTCTGAGGTTAAAAAAAAGTCAAAATCAGCATAATGAAATAAATTTCTGCGAAAAAAATTGAGGGGAGAATCAATACAAACCGGTGAGACCGGCGGACATCTTGGTAATGATGGCTCCAGTAACGGCAAATCCTACGAGGAAAGGCCAATTGCGTTTCCATTCTCTCTTGAAGAACACTGGCCATGGATCGAATTTCCTCATTGCGGCGTCGTTCTATTAGCTAGCTCTCCTCTTCTCTCTGCTGAATTCTCAGTGTGATGATGTATAAGCAAAATGTAAATGAAAATGTTGTGGTATAGTTGTGTTGGGCTGGGCTTCTAATGGAAACCGAATGGGCTTAGCTCATCCATATGCCCAGATATGGGCCCAATTCCTATTTAATGGGTGAAAATTGTTAGAATAGAACATAGTCACATACCCTTTACATTTCCATCGTCATAAACCAATTAAAATACCAAATGAATGGGGGTCGAAGAAATTTTTAATGATGTAACCCGATTATGATTACAAATAATTTAATTCGATAATTCTGATTTGATTCCTTCTTCAGTTGATATGTCATTCTCCAACACTAAGACCCAACCAGAAGAACGAGTTTGGCTGTTTTTGTAATAATGAATTAATAAACCTTTACATAGCCCATCACTGTGAACAACCATTTAATTATATGTGGAGCAACTATGGAGGAAATAAAGATATTGAATTTTTTTATTGAATGAATTTATCAAACAAGTAAATAGTGTTAGGTGAATTACCTAACTAAATCCATATTAACCATATGTAACAATTATATTAAGAAAATGAAACATCAATCAGTTTCACAATTTCGCCATCAGACTAGCATCTTTGACTATCAATTTTAGTTATGTGTATTTACCTACTATTTTAATACAAAGAATTGTTCTAGTACGCATGGGCAGCTCAACTGGTCTCAGAGGTGGAAGTTGGAACAAGAGACCAAGGATCGAACCTCACCAGCGGCAGTGTGGGAGCAACCTCTCAAAAAATGAGGGGGGCTCCTTGTGCGCAGTGAGTACTGGTCCCAGCCTCTGTTGCCGGTTGAGTCACCATGATTTACCTCCTCTCACAATCCCGTCGGACAGGGGGTGAGGGGCGCCCGGGGTGAGCGATTTCACCTTTATGGAACAAGAATTGTTCTAATAAATATTGTAAACTCATAAATCTCAACTATATTATCTGTTTTCTTGAGGTTTAGATACTACTTTTCGTGGGCCACCATATTCAATGCATAAGAACTTAAAATATAAATTTAGTCACTTAAAATAGCAATATTCAATTATACATATATTTGTTAAAAAAATAATGCCAGACTCTTAGAATTCAAATTTGAGATATATTCTAGTTTTAACAAACGTTAAACATTCGTAATAGAATATTTTTTTCTTGCTAAACTTTTATGAAGTTTTTTATTAGACAATCTTGCTCATTACTTTTTACATTCATAAGTAAAAAATAACTATTTTGTTTGAAAAAGCAATTTTGGGTACTGATTTGCATCTATTTGGTGATACTATCCAAATATCATTTTGCAATTTCTTTCACTTGATACGGTTATTGATCGATTTTACTAAATTTCAAAAAATTACAATAAAGAATTTAATCAATTATTTTAATAATATTATATAACATTACATATTATTTTTTATTTAAAAATTAATTCAACTAGTGATTGAAGTTGCACTACGCAGTATTCATTTAGGGCTGTCAATCGGCCTTGTGAGCCGATCTTTAAACAGCTCGAACTCAAATATTGTCGGCTTTATAGCTATAGGCTCAAACTCGGCTCATAAATTTTTTAATTTCTCTGGCTCAAACTCGGCCCATGTAATTTTTCGGGTTTCGGATCTAAATCGGGCTTATATCGGGTTTGTTAATATAGACAAAAATAACTTGACATATAAAATATTTAGATTACCGAAACACATATGAATAGACTACTATTACTTAATACATGAGTTTGTAGTATTAAATAATATTTTAACTGGAAGATTGAGTTATTTGTCCACATTTTTCAAGATAAGTTTGATCTATCTGAACATGCAGTAGAGTTTTAAAGTCTCAAGACTCCAATTTTAGTGATTTTTTGTGTTAACTTTTGTCTTTTTTTTTTAAATCTTTGATTAAACTTTTTCCTTTGAATTTTGACCTTCCGTACTTATACTTATTAGATATATTGATATTATAACTTTTTGTAAAGTTAATTTATTTTAAAATAAAAACAGTTATTAGTAACTATAACTACAATATAAATAATTTATCATAATATTAAAACAATTATATGTTCGGACTATATTTGGGTTGAGTCGTATTAGGCTCAAGCTCAGTTAATAAATTGATGGAGTTTAATATAATGACTCAAACTCGGTTCAACTCATAAATATTTAAATTCAAACCAATTTTAATTGGATCGAGGCATCGAGGGTCGAGTAGATCCGACTCAATTGACAGCCCTAAGCCTTACTTTGAACTTTGGAGATTGGAATTGGAGAAAATAATAAAATTAGGTAAAATTTGTTGACGAGTAGGAAATGTTTGTCGGGCTTACGTGTAAACTACAAGGCAGTGGACCCCATCTAAATTACCGACAACGCCCCCCCACCACAAACAACAAACTCGCTTCTGCTTTTCTACTGTATATTTTAGCAGAAATGTAGATTGATTGATGAGCTACTTTCTTCTTAAAACTTTCACGATTCGATCTGTACGAAATGGGCGTTTCTTGGGACGACGGTGTTCGGATCGAGCATGGAAAAAGCAACGGCGACCCGACTCTGGTTACCGTGAATTGTCCCGATAGAATCGGACTTGGATGTGACATTACTCGGGTCATTCTCGAATTCGGACTCTATGTCACCCGTGGAGGTATGCATTCTCAAATTTCCCCATTTAATTAAGAATCTATGATTAGGTTTTCGTAGCTTGGGCAATTCGTAGTGTCTAGTGTGTAACTTGATTTCATGAGGTGTAAATCAATATGATACAACACAACTCGATCCAAATCTTTTTAGGACCCGATTATGAGATTATGAGAAGAAATTTCATGTGCTTGAGGTTTTACAGTGTGTTTAATCGTGTCGAACTTTTTTATTTTATTTGATATATGATGTAGTTATCCAATATATCTGTCACATTTGAGAAAAGTCAAGGTTGAGCTAGAGATTATAATATTATAATTATTATTATTTATTTCTCCATTGTTATTAATACTCCACTATTTGTTTACCATTGATGTATACAGTGTATCAATTCTCAATGCAGATTTCTCCACTGATGGGAAATGGTGTTATATAGTGTTTTGGGTTGTTCCAAGTCCAAGAGCTTTAAGAGTTGATTGGGAGAGCATGAAAAATAGACTTGTGTCTGAATGCCCATCACATTTGATTTCGTTTTGTTTTGATCCAAAGCCTAGTACTTCCTCACTTTCTTCATTGTATCTCTTAAAAGTTTTTTGCCTCGATAGAAAGGGACTATTGCATGGTATGTACAAGTGCCTATATTCTTTGTCCTATGTCGTTTCACTTCCATTGTGTACATTTTGACATGTTTGCTCTTTTTTTTTCCCCAAAGATGTTACGAAGGTCCTCTGTGAGCTCGAGCTAACAATCCAAAGAGTAAAAGTGATGACAACACCCGACGGCAAAGTCTTGGACCTCTTCTTCATAACTGATGGGATGTGAGTCATGTTGCTTGCCTTTTTAGTAAATTTAACACTCTTTCATTTGTTAATTGAACTGATTTTCTCACCCTAAAATAGTATGACCCTGCTCTGGGTCTAATGAGATTATTGATGATATGTTCCATTTTTTCTCTCTAAATGTGTATGAAAAAAGCATGCAGTATTTGAAATTTAATGTAATTGTTGCTTATCATCACTTACTAGATTGATTTAGTTTGATATTAACTTGAAATAGTCTTCATGCCATCTTCATGTGACATCAGACCACTGTATTTAGTCTGTTGTTTGGTTGGTTTCTTAGGGTTGTATTGTTTTATATAGTTGTTATTTTGGTTAATTGCCCTTTCATGTTGTTATACTCACATGCATTTGCAGTCTCACTGATTTTGTAGAATATATGTTCAGAGCACATGTGTGTCGCAAATCTACACAATACCATGAGAATACTTGTGATTATGATATGCACTTGATTTTGATATGCAAAATGTCCAAAATCCAAGTTGTTATAAGGGCACGCATATGTGACTGGAGCTAAAGAAATTTCTTCTTGGGTGTCAAATTTTTTTCCATACAGAATTTTTATTTCTCATTGTTCAGGTTTTCGTCTTGCTGTTCATGTTTGCTGTTGTGGATATTTTCTATTCTATGTTTTTGCTTATAAAAATGCGCATTATTTGTGACCCATCAAAATTACATGGATGGAAAAAAAAAAACTTTTCCACTTCTTTCAACAAATGCTATTAAATATAATTAGTGGGACTAGTCTTTTACTTTTGTAGAGCTTCACATAACATATTACTGTAATTTTTGTTTTTATTTACCTGGGCTTTCCAGAATGTTTAAAATATCACTGGTCATAACAGAATTGTCACCCCCACCCCCAAGCATGCCTTAATTGGACTGGACAAGAGCAAGGAACTTGGTAACATCTGTTAGGACTTTTCTTACAGTGTGCTTTCATGTTATTACAGGAATTCTTTGCACTTGAAGGGCAGACGAGATGAGACTTGTGATTATCTTACCCTTGTTCTAGGAGAGTTCTGCCTAAGTTGTGAACTTCTGTTGGCTGGGCCTGAGTATGAAGTTCAACATTCAGTATCTTCTCTTCCACAAGCAATTGCTGATGAATTCTTTAATTGCAACTCTAGTTCAATGGCTGTGGATGAGAACATAACAAAAACTAAGAAGGCAAAAATTACCGTTGATAACTCTTTAAGTCCTGCTCATACATTGCTGCAAATTGAATGTCTAGATCAAAAGGGCCTCATCTATGATATTTTGAGGACGTCAAAGGACTGCGATATTAGGGTATTCTTCTCAATTTCTCTAGAAGTGTCTAAGAAGCTTGTCAACCAAGTCATCCAGATACCACACATATTTAGATAATCACATCCCAAGAGTTGAGGTTAATTTCCAACATTCTTCCCCAAAGTAATTTTTCAGCATCTGCCACTGTCTTCAAACTTTGGACAATTTATACAGTTACCATTGACTTCTTTTTTTGGTAAATAATGTTACCATTTTCTTCAACTCTGCAATGGCACAGCTATTTTTTGCACCCTTGAAACCAACAAGGATTGTGTCAATAATTGAAAACTCAGGCAGTGTTTATGAAATTT
The DNA here is from genome assembly GCA_003313485.2 of Penstemon barbatus. Classification (NCBI taxonomy): domain Eukaryota; kingdom Viridiplantae; phylum Streptophyta; class Magnoliopsida; order Lamiales; family Plantaginaceae; genus Penstemon; species Penstemon barbatus. Next base: position 7,221,863 of record CM064877.1, on the reverse strand, counting down.
CACCTAAGAAGCCTCATCTATGATATTTTGAGGACGTCAAAGGACTGCGATATTAGGGTATTCTTCTCAATTTCTCTAGAAGTGTCTAAGAAGCTTGTCAACCAAGTCATCCAGATACCACACATATTTAGATAATCACATCCCAAGAGTTGAGGTTAATTTCCAACATTCTTCCCCATAGTAATTTTTCAGCATCTGCCACTGTCTTCAAACTTTGGACAATTTATACAGTTACCATTGACTTCTTTTTTTGGTAAATAATGTTACCATTTTCTTCAACTCTGCAATGGCACAGCTATTTTTTGCACCCTTGAAACCAACAAGGATTGTGTCAATAATTGAAAACTCAGGCAGTGTTTATGAAATTTCACCTAAACTCATGGGGTGTGTAGGTAATATCCATTGTTTAATACAATAGGAAGAAGTTAATAAGCACATGCAGTGCACATGACTTTTCTATCTAGAGATTGAGCTGCTGTCCCATGAGACCAAATTGTACACCCATATATAAAATACAATCTGTGACTATTCTTAAAGTACTTAAATCTGTTATGCATCCTTAAATCACATGCAAATATCAGTTCTAAATTATTGAATATTTTATTTCTTAATGTTTTGTCTCTAGATTTCACATGGTAGAATTTCTTCCACCGCAAAGGGCTGTCGGAATATGGACCTATTTGTTCAGAAGACAAATAAAGCCAAGTTCTTCAACGATGAGAATCTGGATAATCTTTGTTCTCGCTTGACAGAAGATATGCTTCACCCGTTACGAGTTACCATTACGAGCCGTGGCCCTGATACAGAACTAATGGTTGCTAATCCTGTTGAGTCATCTGGAAAAGGAAGACCACTTGTGTTTTTTGATGTCACTTATGCGTTAAAAACTCTCAAACTCTGCATATTTTCGGTAATAAACTAAATGTTTCTTAAAATTTCATCTTCCATGTGTGCCTTAATTTGTACTTTAAATTGTGGTTTTGATTTGGTATGTAGGCTGAAATTGTTAGGCACTCAACATCAGATCGTGAATGGGAAGTCTATAGATTTCTACTGGATGAAAGCAGAGAATTTCCATTAGGCAGCAAACAAGCACAAAGCAGAATTGTTGATAGAGTTAAAAGAACATTGATGGGCTGGTAAAGCCATCCAGTTCTTACCCTTGGTGTTTAAGACGAAGCAATTTTCTGTCATGTTCATGCCTAAAAGGTATGTAACTGCAGTTCTATGTAGATTTGCTTTGCCTAGTTACGCGATTATGTGCAAGGTCCAAAATTTGTATGCAAAGCGTTAATTATTCTTGCTGCCCGCTGAACTCATTTGGGCTTCATTAAATCGGGAAAAAAAAGAAGCCATTCCCTCCATTTCATATCGGTATTGTTATGGCAACAATTTCAACCAGACGAATGAACCGCTAGGGGAGCTCTATGAGAGTCTCAAGATGGAGCCTCTGTTTTGTTTTTTTGTGTTTTGAGAAATCACCTACATAAATGAAGTAGCATTCAAATAATGTCCATCGATTTCACCTGTAACAAAAGCAGAAACAAGATCTAATATACTTATTTTTGAAAAGGGAATAAATAAATAAATCAATCTTCTATTTCTCCAAGCAAATCTCTTTGCGGAAATTGATTGATAGATTTCTCAAAACAAAGTGGCCGTTAGTTTGGGACTCCATTTTCTAGCTAGGCCTCATTACCATGATTTCTTTTTAATTATTGGTTCTTGATGGGTGAATGTAATATATGAGATATCAATTAGTCTGGTTATGGACTTAATTTCCATAGGCATTATTCAGTCATAAAAGTAATAATATGAGAACTTTTAGTACAACGACAAGTCTTCTTATTGGAGAGTCGATGTTCTTGGTTTGACGGAGAAATTTTTGGAGAGGGAATTGTTGGCGGTAACAATTGCCCTCGTTGCTATAAGTTATGTCTTCCAGCACAATATCAGACGACGGTAGATGTTTTTCACTTACAATTTCGTATTCTGGAAAATAGAAAGATTCTAAACTAATGCAAAGGGAGTATAGGGTATTGGTCAATTAACGTGGACAAATATGATAATTAAAGAGCATTTTCCAGGTATTATGAGGATTATTCTGGCTATATAACTAAATTGGCAAATGAGTTTAATTTATTAATTAACAGAAATATTAAACAGTTAGACTAGGGAGAATAGACAGTAAAATAAATACACTTTAATGTAATAATATTTATTATTTAACTTCCTAACCTTTCAAGAATACTTAGAGAATTCACATTATTTTAGTTGATATAATAACATCGATAATTATAATCATTGTATCAGGTGGAGATTAGGTAACGGCAACTTGATCTCTTTTTGGTTTGACAAATGGTTGAATATGGATTTGTTATGTGATCTTCGACCAAAGATATTAAAAATGAGGAAGTTATCCTTGGTGTTTCAGATTTCTTTGGTAATAATGATGAGTGGAATTTGGATTTAATAGAAACAAATATTCTAGATGGCGTCAAGCCCTCAATTCTTTAGGTTTCCATTCCTTTTGACAGGAACAAACTGGATATCTGCATGTGGTGTAGGTCGATTAATGGACGTTTCTCATGTAAGTCGAGCCAGCCAGTACGGCACGTGGCTGTGGAAACTTAAATGTTAGCATATTTAAGTTCTTTCTTTGATTGATCACACATGGTCTTTCAATTGGAATTTTGCAACTTTGAATTTCTGCCCAAGGGGTTGTTAGACTAGGGAAGATGTGGTTCATAAGCTCTATTAGTGTCTTTTTGCTCAGGAAGTGCGGGAAGCGGTCGTCTCTCCTACATACTACCTGATATTTGTCGCCCTCAGAAGGGAGGATTGGGTTCAGAATAATTTCTGGCTTGATCTAAGGAATTCAGAACTCCGCACGGGTTTTCTTAACATCTATCTAGAGTATATGGAAAGATAGAAACATTCGGATTTGAAGAAAAAGAAGAAGGGACTCTTGCTATTCTTGCCAAAGTTAAAAAGCTGACCCTGGATCTGCATAAAAATTTCTTTGTGGACAGGACATGTACAATATCGATCCCACATGTATGGTGTTGGCCAGATAGGGGTTGTTATTAACTCAATATCTATGGGAGTTGGATCCCGCGGATGCATTCGATGAATGTGGGAGAAGTTATTAGGAACGATAATAGAGAGTGGGTTCTTGGCTTTAACCGTGTTATATATAGGCGCTTGTACCATTATTCAGGCTGAACTATAAGCTTGGAGAGCGGACTTGACTTGTGCGTGGGAGAGAAGGATTGATAAATTAGTGGTTGAAATCGATCCTGAGACTATATGCACTGTGATTAGGTGGACGAACACAAGGGAGCATCCAATGGAATATACTTTGGAGGATTGGAGAAGGCTAATTGGGATACCGTGGGAAATGCGGTTGTTACAAATCAGGAGAACAACCAACTCGATTGTAGATACCCTTGCCCAGCTACAGCTAGGACGTGGAGCATGAATAGAGTTAAAGATTATGGATAACCTACTACTACTAGAGCAGCTTCAAGAGCTTATGAAAACCGATAGCTTGACTTAGGCAATCCCTCGTCTAGATGAAAAAAGGAATACCCTTTTTCACTTGTTAAAGAGAATATAACTGACGATATTGTCAAAGCAGAGAGAAATTATATAGTATAATCGTTGCAAATGTAATTATTACATGTGGAGTGAGATATCACATTACCCCATATTCTTCTAGAATATATGATTTTAAAATTGTGTTCACATTATTCCGAATATGGATGATGTAGATTCTCACTCCACATATAATAATTTAGTTAGTCGATTGCACCACATGTGTATTTGATGACTTAGTACAACGGTTATACCAAATAATTTCTCCAAAAGTATACTTTTTTCCAGTGTTTTGAAAACTGGACCGGACCGGCCGGTTGAACCGCTAACCAGTCCTCAATTCGGTCCGGTTCATCCCTAAAAACCAGTCTCCTAATTAACCAGTTCAAACCGGTAAAACCAGCTCCAAAATCGGTAAAACCAGTGAACTAGTGGTTCACTTATTTTTTTTTTTTTTTTAAATTTAGAGATTTTTTTGTTATTGTTATTTATTTGAACTCTTGTTTAACATTTAATAGAATTGCAAGTCTATACTTTAATTGAAATAATATTTATTATTTTAGTGTTTTAACAATCAATGCAATAATACATTTTTTTTATATAAAGAAGTACATAACCATTTTCTCATCATTGTAAATAGTATTATTTTGTGTATGAAATTATGCAAATCAATTACCATATAAACATCAACTTACAACAATAAAACCCAAATGAACAAGCCAAAACTTTAAAAATGAGATGAAATTTTAATTTTGTTGTCTTGTTTTGAATGTATGTATCTTTGAGGGATACTTGAGATTTATATTTTTGAAATTAATCTTAATTTTTATGATATTTTGATTATTTGCATGAAACAATAAAAATTTATAATTTCAAAGAATGATAATTTCTTGAATTATAATTGTATTTTAGATAATCTAAAATATATATATATATTACATAATAATAAAGTCACACCGGTTTTACCGATCGAACCAGTGGTTGACCCGATCTAATCGATCGAACCAGTAATCAGTAGGATTTCCGGTTCAATGACCGATCCGGTTTTAAAAACACTGCAGTTTTTTCTCCTTGCAAAGCTTATTTTTCAAATGTAACCTCCCTTTAAATTGGCTTATGGTCAATGTTCACTTAAGATTATTTCAGTAATTAAGGCAATATTCTCTCTCCATTTTAATGTATGTATATTTTTCCATAGTTGGGTAATATTTTACTCACATATAAAAGATTACCCCTTTTCTTTCCACATATGACATAGTAGATTTGTGGAAGAAAAATAAAAAAACTTTCACCATTTTTCCTTTATGTCAGAATTACGGCATATCAAAACCTTGATATTTTTTAGTAGGGCTAGACTTAAATTAGCTGTTTTTTATTTGCATTAAGTTCATGACTACATATCAAACAAAGTTTGAATAAATTTTTCGTACGAGAGCATATGATTTCTTGAATCCGAGTTTGATCAATAATCAAGAAAATAACAAAACACATGTAAAATAGTAAAAATGTCAAGATACCCCAGTTTGACACAAAGCTTGTTCGAGTAAGTTCATTTGAAAATAAAACAAAGTGTAAATATAATTACCGAGTCGATATAAACAAAAGTAAATTAAATTTTTACAATATATTGTTCGATTCTACTTGACTCTTTAATATCTTTATTCCTATACACTATAGTACTCGTCAACAAATCGATCGCATCTTGAATAATAAATTGTAGTAAATTAATTAATAAAACTTGTAAATAAATAAGTAAATCAATATTATCATGATGCATTAAATGGATGTTTACATTATATATAAATAAATTATATTTATGAGCCTTTCTTTTTCGTCTTTTGATATTATAGATTAGTCAAATTAGAAAGAGGCAAATAAGGATAATTATTTTTTAAAAAACTAATTTATGTGACATTAGTTTGAAAGAGGCAAATAAGGATAAATTAGTCAAATTAGAATGTTTTTATGACACCAACAACCGATGCTCTGGCAATATTACTAGTCATCAATTAAATCGAAGTCAATTTACCAATAAATGATTCTATATGAAATATTACCCGTAACCCAAAAAAAAAAAAAAAAAAAATTATCAAAACATCGAAGCTTACACTTTCCTTAATCGAAGAAGTTTTTTTGTATAAATTAAGGTGATATCATAAGGATTACAGCTAGATATCAATTTCGTTAAATTTTTTCCCTATAAAACAATAAAAAACCCCATCCTTCTTTCATATCCCAATTTTATCTTGGAAAGAACAAAAAGAAATGAGAACGATGAATGCTGCGCGTTTTAAGGAATATTGCTTTTGAGTTTACCAGGTTTGCATGCACCGTTCGTTATATATATACTCCCTCCGTTTTTTTTTAATTGTCGCTTTGGGTTGGTGCACACAAATTAAGGAATACAATAACTAACCACCTTTTCAAAGCAAAAACCCAAAAATATCCTTTTCACCATATGATTAGAACATTTATTATTCTCTCTCATCCTTTACTAAAAAGAATCATTAAATAAGGGCAAAATTGAAAGAAATTACATTGATTTCCTAAAGCGACAAATAAAAGTAAACAAACAAAAGTTGTCAAAGCGACAATTAAAAAAAAACGGAGGGAGTATATGATTATACATTCTCTTACAACGGGTCGTTTATAAATAATCTCATGTGATCTGTACAATCGTTGGGGGCTCTCACTAATGAGCTGGATTCAAATTGAATTTGGATCAATCATATATGACTCCGTTTGTGTCGAATTGAATTTGGGACGATTTAATTCGAGTTCGTTGATTCTCGAATCTTGTTCAGATTTGCTTGGATATCAAATACTTTTTAGATTTAATAGAATCTTCACTTTTAAAATTCAAACAAAAACCTTTTTTTTTTTTTCCTACAGCGAATTTGTTAATATTACAATTTTATTAAATATTTTACTAATATTCATGTTTTTAGATGATAATATGAATAAAAAGTAAGTTGTAAATGAATTATAAACTAATATATTTTTGAACTGATATTAAAATAGTATTAATGTTATTTATCTTAATAAAACTATATGAAAAAATTATTTTCAAATACGAGTATGATCGACATAGATCCATGTTTATCCCACGTATTTTAAATTACGAATCAAATCCATTGAATATCTAATTGTATAAAATCCTTAAAAATGGGTGTTGAATTCGAATTAGATTGAAATCCGGCCCATTAACAGCCTTAAAGTATCACTAAGAAGTATTTAACAATTAGATGGATTACATGTGAAATATGCAAATAATTCAGTAATCCAATGTGTATATATCATTTTTTTTATTTACTTTTCATTATTCAAATGACTGTTAATAGAGTTTCTTTATTTTCACAATTTATTAGGTGCCTCATAAAAAAAAGTGTGCTATCGTACACTAGATCTGCCTAATTCTTGTACGTATGCAGTATGCCAAAAGTTATGCAAGAAGCTGGACATAGGAGGCCCAAAATAGTTTTGTATTGTTTCAAAGTTTTAATAAAAGGCATATTCGAATACCAACATTATTGCTTCTGCTAACAAGACATGAATATTTTGATTCATCCAACATGTTTATTCAAAGGAAATTAAACCATACTATTAGAAATACAAGACGATTTTGATTTAAAAAATATTCATAAAGATATGACTAACATCAAAAGCCTTCTCTACAGAGTTTCTAACTAGGAAAAATAAAACATGGTGTGTTAATTTTACTGGTAAGAACCCCAATATTTTATTGAGCTTAAACCTCCAAATTGATATACAATAAGTGAGTCTTTATATTAATAAAACAAACTAACCTGGATCCACATTTTTTCCATGTAATTTTAATTATGGAATTTCATAATCGGAGCAGATCAATTAAATTTCTAATCGAATAAATATTCTAATAAAATCAACGGACAAGGGTTGAATTCAGATTAATATCCAGCCGCCCTACCTGGCGCTTAGGCTTTGTTATTAGGCATCATGATTTTGACCTTAGAACAATCTAAATTTAAACAATTTTCCTACATAAAACCTTTTCCTTAACATAAAGGCGCATGGATTATCAACTCAGCTGTACAGACTTAATTTCGTCCTAAATTACAACACAATAATAATAATAATATATGATCCATTATTAATCTACACTCTTCCAGCAGGGGAAAGGGGTGGGTATGAAACATATTTTGTAGGAACCTCAACTCTACCTCTGTTGGAGATCTTTGTCGCCGCATTGTTTTTAGATAATCTGATGTCTTCAGAAAAGATAGCCCATGTGTTACTACTATTCACAACTGCTATGCCAACAGAGAATGCCTGTATAAGTTTGAGTGACGAATCAAACTCCACCGAAAAAATCCCATCTTCAAATGGTGATAAGTTGAATATGAGCTTACTTTCTTCCATTTCTTCCTGTACAAAAGAAAAATAGACCAAGAATATCACAGAATGTCTTTGCCAAAAGCAAAACTATTGAGGGTGTCTATTCGGTTCATTACAGAAGTTCCGAGACATGCATTTTGTATCCGGGAAGAGATAGAAGTGATGATAAGTTTACAAAAATAGTCCTGTAACTTTGGAAGTCTTAAAAAAAATCGTCACTAGACACACATTAAGTCTTATAACTTACATCCTACTTCAGTTTTAGTCCTTTAACTTTCCTTTTATTTCAATTTTAGTCAAATTTCGACCTGTTAATCCTTTTAACTTTCATTTTATTTCAACTTTAATTATATGCATAACAAATTTTGTCTTGTAAGTTCACATTTCGAAATTTGTTATGCATAGGACTACATTAAAATAGAATGAACTAAATGTGTGTCAATTGCGGTTACAAGACTGTAATTGCAATTTTACTTTGAAGAATTAAGGAGAAAATACCTGAGAGAAAAGCTTGAAAGTAGTTGATTGGATTTTAGTTGAATTCATTCTCTGATTCGACTGATTGCTATTATCAAGAATTCTTAGTCTACAACCGAGATCCCAGCCACCACAGTCACAAGATCCACCCGATTGCCATCTCTCGATTAACGGTGAAGGATCACCTTTCCTAGGCACTCCGTGTTCACCACCAGGAAGTATAACAGTCAAACTAAAAACGTTGTCATTTTGGTGGCAATCTTTGTGTTCTTGTCCAATGATATTTTCCGGGAATTTTACGATAATAGCAGCAAGCTCATCATTTGGCAATGAATCTGATATATGGTCCACATCTTTTGTGCTCATAGAAGACAAAACAAACTCCCTTTTGTTCGATTTAATGGTGCATGAAATGTCTGAAACCTTCATCTGTGCAATAACGTTCGGTATATAAGCATGGTTACTCTCTTTGCATCCTTGATTTATCCAATTCACACTCCTTTTCTTCGTTTCACTGAACGAGAAAAATGTATAAACCCATCTAGGTAGAACCTTTTTAGAAGAACTTAAGTCTTTAACCGTTGCTGCTAAAATATCGCTGTTATTATCAACCGTAAAAGTATATAGAGGAAGACCATTTTTAAGAGTTACTTGAAGTAGAGCTTGTTTTGTAGATGATGACCCATTCTTCTCAGTTTGTTGTGGGCCCTTCACTTTTACGGAATTTGAGGTCCTATCAATTCTTGATGGACTTTTACCTATTGATTTTGTGAATTGATTAGAGTCGCCACTACCCTTTGGCTTCAATAAAGGATCGAGTAGTCTTCTCAGAGGACTTCTTGCCCGACTAGTAGCATTTGATTTCTCACAAGTAGTATCTCCCGAGTGTAAGTTTTCAGAGCTGGAGCTCTTCCCTATTCTATCAAGGCCAAAGCTGAATCTGCGGTTTGGTGAAGGATTCCTAACCTTAGTGGATTCTGAAATTCCCGTTTTGACCTTTGAAAAATCATTTATGGCTACATTCTTCTCTTCCTGGCTAACCGGAATGCTACCCTTTCCATTGCCGGATTCTGAAATGACCGTTTTGACCTTAGAAAAATCATTTTCAGCTTCTTTTCTTGCTAATGAACCAGAGCTCTTTTCTTCCCGGCTAACTGTAAGACTGCCCTTTCCCTTACGGGATTCTGAAATGCCCATTTTTGACTGAAAAATATCATCTTTGGCTACGTTACATGGCAATGAGCTAGAAGTGTTGCTACTAGATGGCAAATGCATGACGTTTACTTGGGTAAGGTCTTTATAACCATGCTGCCATTTCTCTAGAAGGCGCCAATCGAGAACCCCGAGATTGAAGGCTTTCTTGTTTTCTCCTCTCTCTAAAAAACTTGGTAAATTTGACATGTACTTTACGAGCTCTTCACTATCGTGAAACTTTCTTTCAACTCGTTGTTTCTGATGGAACCATTTAGATTTCGGTAATAGGTTGTCTGAATTCTTTACAACTTGTGGATGGATATCTTCAAAATGCTTTTCGAAGTTCAATATGGATCCCAACTTCTTCTTTTGTTTTTCATCACTTGGATCTTTGCTACAATCTGAACGAATCTCCATATGCCTGGTAATCTGCTTTATTGTTTTAGAATATAAGACTTGCTCTCTGGAAAAAAAGATAAAATTCACAATTCAATTTGATCTTGGCAAGCTAAAGATAAATCAAGAACTAACATACATACAACCTATTCAACTGGTAGAAAAATAACTCAAAACTTTTGTCAGCATATACAAAGAAGTAATTGAAGATGTATAAATGATCTGGTGGCTATTATTTCTCAAATTATCCTGAAGCAGAATATAATAATGGTAACCATTTGACTACTAATCCCAAAATTTAATTCTGCAAAAATCATTCTGAAAATGAATAGACAAGAGAGAATCAAAAGAACAAATTTAAAGCACTGTGGTCCTAAGATGCTCACAAAAGTGACTGTTGGGAGATAAGGTAAACAGATCAGTCATAAACTTAAAAAACTTAAAATGAAAATTACCCAGTTTCAAAAACTCAGGACTCTTATAGTACAAGACAGAAATTCACAGCTACACAATTTCCAAAACTTAAAACGACATAAAGTATTAATTAATTCTTTCTTTCTCTGTATCAGCAAAAAAAGAGGGCCAAATATGAAAATTTTACACTAAAGCTCAACAATAGAAGTATGTTCTTTTGGCATCCATATACTCATTACCACCAGTTTAATATACTTTCAAGAACTCAATTTGCGTAAGAAAGCAGGAATCAAGAAACTAATACTACTATTCTTTATTTCATCAAAAAGATTTAGCTTAAACTCAAAACAAAAACCCACCAAACAGACGTCAACAACAATCATAACTAGTCACAGATTCATAATTGACACCAAAATTTCACTATTTAACATTCTTCAAATTCAAAATAAACTCCACTCTCAAATCAACAAAAACACACACAGAGAGATAGAAGAAACAAGAAGATACCTTGAATTACTGGTAATGGCGATGCAAGAGGTAAAAAGGAGGAAAGCCCAGATTGCAAAATCAAATCTTGTCGGTGGGAAAATTAAGAACGGTAACTTAAAAAGCTGAGGAACAATGATTCAGGAAAACCCACATCTCGGAGAATCCTAGGAATGACTTTGGGGGGTTCTGCTACAAAGTCCAAAGCTGCAAAGTAGAATATGCAGAATCATAAAATACTACTGCTATAATACCCCCCAAAAAAAAAAAAAAAAAAAATAGGAAAGCAGCAGTAGTAAGATTCGAGAAAACCCACATCTCGGAGAATCCTAGGAATGACTTTGGGGGGTTCTGCTACAAAGTCCAAAGCTGCAAAGTAGAATATGCAGAATCATAAAATACTACTGCTATAATACCCCAAAAAAAAAAAAAAAAAAAAATAAGAAAGCAGCAGTAGTAAGATTCGAGAAAACCCACATCTTGAAGAATCCTAGAAAAAATTTCTTTTGGGAGTTCTGCTCCAAAGTCCAAAGCCACAAAGTTAGTAGAACATGAAGAATCATAACATGTTGCTAAACCAAAAGTGAAGAGAAAAACCAATTTTAGCAAAACAGTGAGAGTGAAAAGAGCGTACTTTATAGCTTGGAAAGTGAAAGGAAAAGAAAAAGAAAAGTTATTTATATTTAATCGTGACTCTTGCAATTATTTGATTGTTAAGAAAGTTTAGGAATACAATATTTTTGATAAATATTTTTTTTATTTATTAATTACGTTTTTTTTGTTGATAAAATATTATATGAATAATTATTTTTTTATTATATTAACTTTATTATAAATTAATTTAACGTTATTTTATATTTTTTAGTCACCAAATTTATATCAATCTTCAAAGTTAACTGGGGATATTATCAATTTTTAAAGTTAAAATGGGGTTATTGATAAAAATTTAGGTAAAAAATGTGATTTTACGTCATTTGTAGGGATATAATTATTATATGACTTGAGAAGATATTTTTTTGCTAATAATAAATAAGCACAAAGGGGCTTTCGATAAGAAAAAATCACAAATGAGGAATTTTGATAGTTAAACAAAGTACAATGGGTGTTTTGCAAGTTACTGTAAAATTTTCCCATCAAATTGATGGAAAAAAAATTTCTTCACAAAATTTTATTGTAGCAAAGTTAATGGAAAATAATACTGCTATCCAAACAAAAAAAGAAAAAAAAAAATTTCCTTCATTTACTCGCACTTTTTCAACAACCAAACAACCAAACAATACTTAAGGTTGGAGGCCGAGGGGCATCACTTGTTTTCTGGGCAAGTTGTCTGGGAAAGATCGGACGGCTGATAATGAAGGAGTTATACGCGGGAGGTCACATCGTAGAGGCTCCCGTGGACCCCATAATAAAGATTAAAGACTAAGTTTCCTTTTTCTTTCTTTAGATTTTCATAGATTCCTTTAAAGCGTATAAAATACTACATAAATTATTTTGTGCAATGGATGATTTCGTGTAGTCAATTGTTTATTGTTATAATTATTTAAGTCCCTATTACAGGAGAAGTTATTTTTAAAATTTTATTTCAATTGTGTATTGATATGCAGAATTTTTTTTAAGTAAATTCTAATAATTTGATGCACCACGTCATCTATGTAATAATTGTCACATTATTAAAAATTCAAACGAAAATCCGCCACATTGTAAGTAGCAATATCTTTCACTTACCAGATTACTTATTGGTAAAACTATCTTACTTATTTATAACTAATCTTACTTATTTATAACTACTGACTAGTAGTGACAAAAAGCAGAGTAGCTACTATATTCATTGGTAATACATTGAGGTTGATTAATTCCATTTCATTGGACAGTGTGAAGAAGATGAGGAATCTGGATTACGAAGGAATTTTAGTATATTAAAGTATTACATAAAATATTTCTTTTGTTTTATTTGTTCGAAAGATGAGGTGGTACGAATTTGGACTGAGGATATTTTGTCTAACTTGTTGTCCTATATGTATGTTTAATTTAAATATAGTGTAGATTTTTGGGCTTATTTGATGACCATTTTGGCATGGTAGGGCTAAGGGGAATAAATAATAAATAAATTCGGGCGGCCAAATAGGTTCGTGGTGTGGATATACTCAAATTCTTGATGGGTATGAGAGCATCTTCAGCAGTCGACATAAAAAAAGCATCAAATCATTCTTTAATGTCTGCTACAATATTTTGATACCTGTATAAAAGTTTTTTGCTCCAGTAATAAGTATTAAAATTGGAGCATTATTTTAAATTAATTTAAATTTAATTTATTAAAATTAAGTTAACTTCAAATTAAGTTAAAAGTAAAAGAAAATTAAATAAAAAATAATTAAGTTAAAAAATATTAAGAATTTTTACCGATAAGATTTTATATTCATATGTCAGTATGTAATTCAACATTGGGATATTTGATAAGAACTATTACCGATAATATTTGAAGATCTAAAGTTTCAGCCACCCAAAACTCACTCATCCCTCTCCATAGAAGAGATATATTGAAGATTGAAGCAAGAAATTGAAGAAATTGAAGAGGTATTAACAAAATTACCTTTCCTTGATGTATGAACAAAATTACCTCTCCTTGATTTTTAGTTTTGTTTTAGATTCTAGAAGTTAGTGTGGATTAATTGATATAGTGGTTTTTTTTAACCATTGCAAGATTTCAAAATATAGCCGTTGGTAACTTTTCAGCAAAAAGTAATGCATTTGCAAAGGCATTACTTTTGATGCCAAAATTGAGTGGACTTAAAAATAGGTTATGGGATAATGCCTTTGTTGGAGCAAGTTTTTTCTTCATTTTGTGAGTTGGGGCATCAAAAATGGCTTTAATGCCTGTTGTTGGAGATGCTCTGAGTACACAATTATTTATTGTGAGTCGTAGTAATGCACTTCCTCTTATCCAGATTTGTTTATTATATACGGTGAATTCTTGTATATACACTTTGTTTCATATATTTTATCAGAGTTTGTTGTTGTCAATACATCCCATTTTAATTAATATGTGATTGGCCTAATAGAAGTGACTAACACTCTCAAAATATGTAGCAGCCCAATTGTATATAATTTGTTCAATGGGCCTTGAAAGTAAGACCGCAACTTTATCATATGTCGGCGATAAAAAACTTTGTATTCTCTTGTTTCAAAAGGTGAAATCGCTCACCCCAGGTGCCCCTTACCCCTGTCCGATGGGATTGTGAGAGTAACTGTATCTCTTGTATTCTCGTTAGTATGAACCGTGTATTACATCAAGTAACTGTATAAAATATCTTTTTCAATTTTAAAAACTTTGCCCAAATATATTTAGGTTTATGAGTTTTAAGTTTTGATGTTTTTGTATTGTTAATTAAAAAAAGGCAAAATTGCAAAAATCGTCCCAAACTAATTACTGATTTTGGATTTTCATCTCAAACTATTTAATTTAGCGACTTTCATCCCGTAATTTAATATTTTTTTGGAATATCGTCCCACCGTAATTATAAGACGGAAATTGCGCATTTGCCGATGAATTATTACATTGTTGCTTAAGTGTCATGAGTCTCATCACATGGTAAATTTTAACATGAATAATTATATAATATTGCAGAGTTCGTCCCAAACTAATTACAAGATTGAACCGTCATTTCCATTAAATTAGAAATTTAATATTGGAACTAAATTCATACAAAATTGTAAATTATGGGACGAAATTTGGCGAGTTGATATAGTTTGGGACGAAAAATCAAAATTAGTAATTAGTTTGGGACGATATTCCAAAAAAAATATTAAATTACGGGATGAAATTCGCCAAGTTAAATAGTTCGGGACGAAAACCCAAAATAACTAATTAGTTTGGAACGTTTTTTGCAATTTTACCGAAAAAAATTGATGTAAGGATGACTTTTACGGTGTCCGCCTCATTTTACTCTTAGGCAAATTGAGGGGTAAGGATGACTTTTACCACATGCATAATCTTTGTTTTCTTTTTTTAGAGTCACATGCATAATCCCTTTTTTTCCTTTTTTTTTTAAACAGTCACATGCATAATCTTTTTCTTCACAATATTTACCACATAATCTACTCAGATCTCTCAAACATTATTGCCAGACAAAAATTTCAAACATGTGATTGACCCCAATATTCCTAACGGGCATTGCTTACAATAAATCATCCAAACCAATTTCATATTAATAAAATGTATGAAGAGCCCAATAGGATGTATCCACATATTACTAGTCTTTTGTTTTGGGAATTGGGATGATGGACAGAGTACAGTTTATATTAGTAGTGTTAAATGAGCAAAAACCTTTGGGCCAGCCCAGTCCATATAGTCTCAACCTAATGGATCGAGTTAGTTTTAAGTTAACAGAGATCAAAACTGATTAGTTAACAACATAATCAATTAATCATCATCTTCATCAATATATACTATAAAAAAAATATTCATGTCATGCCATTTTCTTTATCTTTCTATTTTACCCTTAATATTTAAAGTTATTATTTTTTTAACTCCTTCTCCCATTAGCTTCATTAACTAATAAAATTTACCTTTTTATTTTTTCTTTGGATCAATCCCAAAAAAAAAAACCTTATTATTTGTGCTTAAACATATTTATGCACATGGGAATGCGTGGTGAAAATCACTAGTTATATTACACCAATTTCTTTATTTTGCCCTTAACTTTTAAAGTCAATTTATATTAATATATTTCCTTTGTTTTTTTTATTTGTTGTTGTGGAGGGTTGCACACGAATTAAGGAATACCATAAATAGTCACTATTTTGAAGTAAAAATTATAAAATATCCTTTTAATCAAATCATCTTAGCATTAATTAGCATTAATGACAAATATTAATAAGAAGGGTAAAATTGATAAAATGACATTAATCTTACATTGAAATCCTAGAGCGAAATATTAATAAAAAGGGTAAAATTGATAAAATGACATTAATCTTACATTGAAATCCTAAAGCGACAAATAAAAGTAAACAAGGAAGGAGTAGTTTTTTAAACTCCCCCGCTTCCCCATTAATAAGATTTACTTTGCACTTTTCATTTGGATCAATCTTAAAAAAAATCCTTATTTTTTGTGCTTAAATAAATTTTATGCACCAGTGAACGTGTGTTGAGGATGTACACTATATAAAACGAGAAGTCCTGTCATGCAGCATCATTTTTTGTATTTTTGTATTTTACCCTTAACATTTAAAGTTGTCTTATGTAGCTTTTTACTCCAGTTCTCTCATTACATTCATTAATAAAATTTACTTTTCAATTTTTCTTTGGATCAACAACGTTTGTTTGGCTTTTAAAAGAGTAGTTTGAGAAAATTTATTTCAGAAAATTAGAAAATATATTTGTTTGACATTTTCCAAACACATCAATTTTTTGGGAAATGCCAAAAAAAATGCCCATTGTATTTGTTTTGTTATTAGTCATTCATGAATAAATTCAGCTAAGTTCAATCAAAGTACGTTTTTTCCCCCCTAAAGTTTAATACATTTTGATGTGTATCAGACACATTAATTAAAAACTTTTCCCACTAGATATTCGGACATGAATCTCAAAGCACGATATATATGTGTTTAAATTTTCATCACATGAAGGATATTATCACATTGGAAAGTTGCTATCTGATCGGATCGGAAATAAAACGTTGGATCAATATATATAATATATTTAGCATTTTATTATCACCATGGATGCCTGCTAAGTGAGGGCAATAAAATAAAATCAAAGGCAGAAAAAGACAGATTTTTCCCTTTTTTTTTCACATGTTATGTTACCCGCAAATGTTTGGTAACAAGCTGGAGTAATAGATTGCTTGTCGACAATATAAGACCACATAACACATGTATTATTACATTTTTTGTAAACAATTCATGATGTCCAAGAGCCAGGTACATTAATTTGGGATCAGCTACTAGCTAGGCTGGATTTAATTAGTCCTTTTTTTTTTTAAATTTCGTTTTGGGAAAATGTATTTAGTCCTTGGGACATGAAATTAGGAACCAAACATCATTAAAAGAAAAGAGCCATTCTCTTTTGTAAATTACAACTATCTTAATTTTTTTCGTTAAAAAAGTATGCTTAATTTTACCTAGTAACAATAAAAATTAATATTGAATTGAAGAAGAGCATGAAACGGTATGAATAATCTCGAAATCCTACAAGAAAAACTCAACTACTTACTGTGTATCCAATTACTAGAAATATTGTAGACACGTCAATTTGTTTTAACCCGAAAATCCGATCCATTTGGATACAACAAAAACCTTATCCATAAATTAAATACTAGCCTTTTGTTTGGGGTGATGGAGTTTAAATTTCACAGTAGTTCTAAATTTTGTCGTGCAAATAATAGAAGATCTGTGTGGTTTCTTTTTCTTCTAGATTGGGTCATCTTCCTACGTACTTATCCAATTCAACTTCCATATTTGTCACATATCGACTTGCAAATATTCATCTAGATTTCTAGATTTGTTAACTTGCCAGAATTGAAATCTTATGAAAAATAGGATTTCCTAGTACATAATAAAATGAAGTGAAAGTACTGCTTTATGAATTTAAAGTGGTTACAAGTTTTTTTCTTATTGGTTAAATGCACTTTTCTATATGCAAAAAAGACTAATTATTAGGCATAGACTAGTTCCAATTTGTGAAATTTAAGTTGATTTATAAATTTAAGACATTGTTCATAGTTACTTTCTATGAGAATTCGATTTAAGCCCGCACAAACTCGAGGTGAAAGAAAATTCTAATCAAACTCTGTACATTTGCACCTAAAGTACTTTTTTCATTATTAAAAAATAATTTTTTTGTCATTCGATAAAACTTTTGAAAGAATGAAAACTGATTAAATATAGGAGTTTTATATATATATTTGTTTAGTAATTGGTGAAGCATGGTTAGAAAAATAAAGTTTCCTCTGGGAAGATGTTACTCACGTACATGGTTTTTGGATTTTAATGTGTAAAACGCCAAATAATATATTTTCTTGCATAGAATTTCATTTTTATTTCTTTTTAAATTTCCGTTTTTGATCAGGACCAGAATTTCTTGTTGTTGGGCATATGCATCATCCTAAACTTACACCTAAATTCTGGTTCCAATTTATACAATTTTTGCCCCCTTGGTTCTTGTTTGGTAGTGCAGTGCTAAAGTATATGAATTGTTAGTCTAATTTTATATTAACGTATTAATTAATTAAATATTTATACCATAGTTTTCATGATAATTCCACATAGATTTTCCAATGTAATAATTTCCTACCATTTTCTGAAAAGAGAGTAAGTGCTAAAATTTGAGGCAACATATATAGAAAGTGCGGTAAGTGTCTTAGTCCTAGAAAAACATACAAAATAATGGATATATGCAAAGATATTGAACATATGGGGTCCTAAAAAAGGCAGGATTTTGTCCTATGCTTCAAAAGATAAACAAGGAAAAAAAAAAAAAAACTGTTAAAAATCAATTATCCTTTTTGTCGAAAATAGTGAAAATTTTCTTAATTAATAGAAGCTAAAATAAGGTGTTATTTCGAAACTATTTATTTGTCTTAAACTCTATATTTTCTTAATTCAGTAACTTTTTTTTTACAACTTTTCCTAGTGTTTTTAAAATTTTTTTCGATTTCTTTTAACAAATTCTAATATTTAACTGACCGAAACATACATTCAAAATGAAATTTTGATCCATAAATATGATGATAATCGTGATAGAGGGGTTCAATATGTATTTTGCACGATCGAAATATGATCAATGGTTGTTTAGAAGTTTAAAAAAATTGAATTGCGCCATAAGTATAATGGATTATATGTAGCTTTTTAACATAGCAGTACTTGGCCTAACTACGTACACTTTGATTAATGATATGATGATCAAATGGAATCTTGGATAGAAACGTACTATCCAAAATAAAATTCAATTAAATAAGGTAACATGGATGCGAGTGGTGCACGTCAACAAATAAACACCAAATTCTACACATTTTCTTTCTTTCACAAATTGAATCATATAATAATATACTATATATATATAGTTTATGTGTGAGTGTGGGCACAATCACATATCCATTCGGCATCTCCTCCTCTCAGCCTTTCATTTATTTTGCCGATTCAAGATCCGACAGTTTTGGACCAAGTAAACCAACGTGGGTCCAATTCGGGCCGAACTTGTTTAATTTGATGGATCTATATATCCACATAAGTTATTTAACCATGTGAAGGAGTGGAGACAACCGACTAAATCTTTGCTGTTTGGTTCTATGACAAGAGATATGCGCGCCCCCACAAATTTTAGTTCAATCATATATACAACTACTATCCCATACTTACATATTAATTTTAAAAGAAAGAAAGAGACACCAGAAACCAACAAAACTCATGACCCAATTTTTTTTTCTTTCAGTTTCTTGCCTACTTATTATATCGACCAAACTTAATTTTAAAAGGTTTTTTCCCAATATAAATGCTAGTACCAAGGGTGTTATTTAACGGGTGAGCGAGTTTGAGCCAACAACAGGAAGGAAAAAAAAAAAGTATTGACCAAGTTGTGTGAGCTTCATAATTATAGAACATATAGTTTAGTTATATATTTGTAACCCATTAGTGGAGTCAAGTTACTATTCGAGGACCTCGTTTAGAGAAAAAATACATTGTTTTGGAGCATTATCATGACCAACTAATATAATGCATAAAGTCGAAAGTGATCCGCAAAACCAATTAGTTACGTTTCGTGGAAGAATCTCAATATTGTATCCGTCTAGAAGAAAAACAGGAAATTATTTAATTGATTAGATACAAAAGAACTAGGTTTCAAAGCTGAAATACTAAAATGCCCAAACAAAATGACAAGCAGATTAATGAACCTAGCTAACACTCTTAAATTGGCTTTCTGGATGGGCGCAAGGGCAAAAGTTTCACATAAGTAGACTCTCCTCGAAGTGCTAGATCAGGATGTGGGCTCATGTGGTCCATGAAACATATCTATCTATTTAGGCTCATCTGATCTGATCAAACTAATTAAGTTCAATTCAATATGAACGGTTCTGCTGTAAAGTTGTTTAGTCAACGCTGATATAGTAAATTACTAAAATATAAAAGAAGCATTAGCCAATGATGTCACAAGCCAAATGCATACCCCATCCCATGTTTCGTTTACTTTCAAAATTTCTATGTTCTTGAAATTGTAATTGCGGATAGCTCTTGATATTAATACAACCGTTTGATTTCCTCAACAACAAAAAAATAGGTGTATTTATTGGAAAACATTTGATTGGATCACAACGTGATCAAATAAATAAAACTCACTAAATAAAATAAATTAGAATATAGCTCAACATGCAATAGATCAACTCAACTGATCAATATAATTAAAACTTTTCTTACTCAACCGGTTTGTACAATCAGTTTTGGCCGGAAAATATCTTTAAATCAAAATTAATATAAAATTTTAGCTGCATACCAACCTTTTTAATTTACGAGTTTACTTATTATATCTCTTAAAATGTGATAACGAAAATATCAAAAGTACATACCAACAACGTAACTAATATTACTCATTCTTCAAATTTTGAGCATAACTTAAATCATTAATATAAACAGTTGTCAAAAAAATGTTTTTTGTGCTTCTTAATGTGTTTATTTGTAAAAACAAAATATGCACTTGGCTTTTGTTCTAATTGGTAGGATACATATTTGTGTATATTTAATGGCATAATATATACTCCCTATGCTTAGTCACGTCAAGGTTCAGGTCTAGACTCGGACTCGACCCTAAAAATAATGACAGGGTCCTGGTCCAAACCCGAATCCGGTCTGGGTCCAGACCAAAATCCAATACGAATTCATTACTTAAACGAACTGATTCGAGTATGATACTTATTTTTCTTTATTACCAGCACTCGATTTTTTTTAGTTCAAAGAAAAAAAAACTTCTTCAAAAGAACAATGTTTCATTTATGTTCCTTTTTGTATTCTAAAGTCCAAATCTTTAATCCCATTAGAGAAATCGAGAAGGTTTAATTAATGGTGTTTGATATTTCATTTTGGTCTAGCTCATTAAACAAATTCTTGAAAAATAAGGTATTTTTTGGGGTGAAAATTCAATCCGATCCATCTCAAACAACCTGACCCGTTTGACCAAATTCAATCGACATATAATTGCTACCTTTTGCACACAATCATGCTTCAATTTTCAGCTAACTATCTACTCCCTTCGCCGAACAAATAGTACTACTACGTGGATATTCCAAAGCAATAACATGTCAAATTACTAGCCACATTCCCAAATATCCGAGCAAAAGGATCAACACAATTCCTCCACATATCCTCTTCTCCCGTCAATTGTCATAATCCACCAGAACAAAATTAACCGATTAATACTGGATAAGAATAAATCCAAATTAAATATAATACTAGTAGTATTAACTATTCACGTCAACTTAACCCCACCCCTATATATACACCTTCCCACCTCTATTCCTCTTTCAAAAACAACACCACAAAATTTTTTTTTTCTCTTATAAACTCAGTTATATATGGAGACAAATTGGATAAGAGGCAGTTGCATAGGCAGAGGCGCTCACGGAACCGTGAACTTAGCCGTTAGCCTCTCTAACGGCGCAGTATTCGCCATCAAGTCAGTCGATTTGAATTCCTCTCAATCTTCCCAATTACAAGCATTAGAAAACGAAATCAGAATTCTCAAATCCATCTCATCTCCTTTCATCGTCAAATACTTGGGAGATGACACGACGTCGTCCCACAGAAATTTGCACATCGAGTATCTCCCACGTGGCACTGCCGCAGCAGAAGCATACTCCTCTTCCTTAAAAGAATCTACAATTCGGAGCTACACTTGGTGCTTGGTTTCTGCTCTGAGCTATCTTCACTCCATAGGCATTACGCATTGCGATGTCAAGGGCAAAAACGTACTTTTAGGCCCTTCCCCTGGCTCCGCCAAGCTGGCGGACTTCGGATCGGCTGTGGAAACATCCTCCGCCGAGAGATCGCCGCGCGGAAGTCCGCTCTGGATGGCGCCGGAGGTTATCCGAGGGGACTATCAGGGGCCGGAATCCGACGTATGGTCATTGGGGTGTACGGTTATTGAGATGTTGACCGGTAATCCGGCTTGGGGAGCCGACGCCGAGTCGATTCGGCGGATCGGCTACTCGTCTGAGCAGCCTCTGTTTCCGGCGCGGCTTTCTAGCTCAGGGTGTGACTTTTTGGAAAAGTGTTTCGAAAGGGATTTTAGGAAGAGGTGGAGCTGCGATCAGCTGCTTCAGCATCCGTTTATTTCCGTGTGCTGTCGGAGAGATTTGATCGTTGATTCGTCGCCGCGGTGTGTTCTGGACGGATTTGATTTGAATTTTGACGAAAGTAATGGGGAGGGGGATGCAAATTTGAATTTGAATTTGAATTTAGAGGCGAAGGAGAGGATAAGGGGGTTAATTTCGGGGGGAGGGGCAAATTGGGAAACGGAGGGTTGGGTGGTGGTGAGGGAAGATGGAGAAGGGACAAGCTCGGAATATTCTGACTTGGTTGGGGCAGATGAGGAAATTCACGCGGGAAATGTTATGGAATTTAGTTATAATCTTAATAACGATTTATTATCTGATGAATATAATTATAGGACCCTGTTAAATGTTGCCGAGCCGCAAAATTTTCGTAGTTATGGTATTCAGTGCTATTTTAATAATTATGGTATGCAGTGCTTGGAAGTGAATAGGTTTTACAAGAATATTGATTTTCTATTTTTGTTCATGCTAATCCAATTTGTAAATTTGTTTTCATTATTCATAATAAATTTTCTACTTTCATGTCTTAATTCGAAATTGTTTGCTCGAATCAACTATATATTTTAGTTTATATTTTACTCTAATACTCAATCACACATAGTATGTGTAGCTTATAAATAATTTTACTTGAAAACTAAATAAAATTTATGATCATGAGTTAGTGAGAAGGTAATAAATTGAGTTGAAGATACCTAAAGTGTGTTATGATTGCTGCCTTTTAATTTAACTGCATTTATTATGCATTAATATATTGTACTCCATTTGTTTTTTTAATTTGTTGCTTTAGAGTTTTGCACATATATTAAGGAACTTAATAAATTACATAAATTTTAGAAAAAAAGCAAAATACATACCTAAAATACCCTTAATTGGTTAATAATGATAAAAGATAGATAAAAACAAGGAGATGATATGATTAAAATTACTCCATCTGTTTTTTTTTTTTTTTTTTTTGGTTATTTTGGAAGATTACACACGGATTAAGAAATATAATAAATAGTCACTTCTTTGAGGTAAAAACTCTAAGACACCATTTTAATCAAATAATAACAACATTAATTAGCATTAATTACAAGCTTTAACAAGAATGATATTATTGGTAGAAAATAATTAATTTTACATTGAAACCCTAAAACGACACATAAAAGTAAATACTCCCTCCGTTCCCTTTTAGATGTCGTTTAAGGTTGTTTCAGAAGGATTAAGAAATTATTTAATGCTCTAGATTTTTGGAAAATTAAAGGATAGTTGGACAAAATTGCCCTTAATAAATGCATGGTTATTTGTTTTGAAAATTGGGAGATATTAAGTATAGTATTTAGGATTAAAGAAGGGTAAAAATATCAAATTAGCATTTAAATCTATCTTGAAATTATAAAGTGACATGTATTGTGGAATTTTTTTTTCTAAAGTGACATGTAAAAGGGAACGGAGGGAGTAATTTTTGTGCCAAAGCGACAAATAGAAAGAAAAAAAAATTAATGGAGTAATAAATAAGGGTAAAATTAAATAATAGGTAATTAGTATCGTATTGAAATCCTAAAAAAGGACATATATTTAAAAAAAAAAAAAATCTATAAAGAGACAGATAAATATAGAAATGAGAAAGTACTTAAAGAGGCCTCAAAACCAGATTAACAATGACAATCCAATGCTTATGCGTCACTTCAACAAATGAAGTTGAAATCATTACATAATGATATCGAGTACTCTATTCCATCAAGAGTGTTAGGCCATCTCCAATGGAGGCTTCCGGGGCCGGGGCCGGGGCGGGGTCGGGCTGTGGAGGGGAAACGGTTGGAGATGGAAGAGGGGCTCGGGGCAGGGCGGCTGGAGGTCTGGAACGGGCGGGGCGGCGGACTGCGCGGAGCACTCAGTCTAGCCCGGGGCACGCGTCTATTTTTTGGGACAGCCAAGTTGCGGCACCTGATTGGCTCATTTACCTTTTTTTTTATATTTTCTTTTAATTGCTTAATCTTGTATAATTAATGTGTTAATGTTGTATAATTAATGTGTTGTATTGTTGTAATTAATGTGATTATAATTAATGTGTTGTATTGTTGTAATTAATGTGATTATAATTAATGTGTTTTTTTATTAATGTGTTATTTTAATTTGTTATTTTAATTAATGTGATAGGTTTTAATTATATAGTATATAGTATGATTAATTATTTAAAGTAATTTTAAATAAAATTATGATATACTTATAAATATAGTAATAGTCCATTTAATTAAACATTCATACAAATAATTTTTTTAAAATACAAAATTAGTTAAAAATGCAAAATAAACACTCATACAAATAAAATTTAGATTAATACTTAATCTAAATTAAATATTTAAATACATACTAAAATAGACAAGAAAAGTAAATTCAAACACTCGTTTGTTGTATTGCGTATTATGTATTAATTTTAAATTACTTTAATTATTTACTCTATTTAATTTTAATATTTTAATATAATTAATAATTAAATTACGAGTACTAATAATAACTACTATTATTAATATTAATATTAAAAAAAATTAAAACTATAATATTAATAGGTGAGAGTGGGCAAATGAAAAAAATGGAATTAATTCCTCCACGGAGCCCTGCCATTGGAGACGACCAGGCAGGGCTCGGGGCTGGGGCAGGGCTGGCTCGGGGCTCAGGAGCCCCGGGCTAGCCCTGCTCCATTGGAGATGGCCTTAGAGAGATTTTTATTAGACTAGATCTAGGAAAAAAATATTATATTTTTGAATTGTGATTGAGATTTATATTACTTATGGTGACTTCACTAAATGAATGATATTATAGCCAGTAGCCACACCTTCTATTTTTCTAGATGAGGTTGTTTCAGTACTTGCTGAGCTAGCTATACCAAATAATAGGATGTGCACCTTATTTCCTTTTTCTCTTTTGCCCCTAATATTAAATAAGAGACAAATATATACAAATTTACAAGCTTACATATTTTACTCGGTTATTTCTAACAAAACTCAATCACTTCTAATAAACGTACACATTATACACGTACGTTCAATTTAATTTATTATAACTAGGATTTTTCTAGTTCAGTATGTGTCACTAGGTTTAGCTTTTTAATTCTTGATATGGATAAATGTAGAAATTGTGATTTGTGACTCAAACTTTAATTGTGGGTGGGAGGTGATGAGGCCATTGTAGCTGATAGTGATAAGATAGGATTAAATTAGACAAGAATTGAGGATCAAAATTCGAATCTTTATTTGGCCTGCTGGAATCTTGACGTAAGGATACACGTATTGAATGTTTTGGTGTAGTCTTAATGAACAAGAAGGGTTTCCCTCACGCAAGAATTTTGAAATAATATTTTACTTGTAGCAATAAGCAAACATAATTTTTTACATACCATTTGCCTTGTTTTTTTCCAAAATTTAGTTAATTAGCTCTAGTACATGAACCATATTTTTCTCGGATGAGAAAGCTAAGTTTGAAGTAGAATATCACCGGATAATTCTTACTTAAATTAGGTTTGGTCAAATCAAAATTAATTATATGACAAATATAATATATTTGCATTGAAATTAAAAGAACCCATAGAAGAATAATCAAATACAAAGCAAGTGATTGAATAAATTTGGCTTACCAAGATATATATCGACAACAATTTTCCGTATCACGTGTCAATCACTAAATTGAAGACGAGTTCAAAATGATTTGCATGAAAGACGAAAGTGTTTTAAAATTGTATGGGTCTCGAGTCTTGTTACATCTTAATATAATGCATAACACAGAAAAATGTCTTTCATACTTTTGGTGCTGTCATGTAATGGACTAATGACGCAATTAGAAAATTTTATTAAAGTCAATTAGTAATTTCTTAGTAAAACATCATATTTGACTTGGGAAATTTCTTTTTTCTTTTTTTTTTTTTACCATATAATACGTCATCTTATAACTTTGGTACTATTGAACATGAAAATGCAAATTTGATACCACAATTTAAGTTTTCATTTCCACATTCATACCAAGCCCCATTCTTATCAAGATTTAGTGGAAATTTACATCCACAGTATTATTCAAAATGCTCAATTTTCTCCCATGTACTTTGGAAAAAGAGCAATTTACCCCATGTGAAAATTTTAAAGATACAATTTACCATCTTCGGAGAGTGTAACCCACTTGTCTAAAATTGGGAGTGAGCATGAAAAATATTTGTAACATAGGGGATAAATTGCCACATTTATCATAATACATATATGAGGGTAAATTGTCACATTAATCATAACACATAAGGGTAAATTGTCATATTATCATAACATAAGGGGGTAAATCATTTTTTTCAAATCACATGGAGGTAAATTGAACATTATGAATATCAAAAGGGGGGTAAATTGCCATTTACGGATTTTGTATGAAAGTTACTATGAAAACTCAAACTGACTCAATATTTATGTTTCATAAAAAAAAAAAAAAAAAAAACTTAAATATTATTTGTATTGATCTTGATATACGCAAGCGCCTAATAACTATATTTGCGAAAGAAAAAAAGGTTTGTGCCATAAATTAATGATGTGCTTAGTTTATTCTCAATACTTTTAGTAGCTCGAATTCACATGAACAAATTTACAACACATGTTAAATCTGGAGCTAATTAATAATGTATTTCGAGTCCATACAAATTCAGATCAATGATTAGACATGTGTTGTAAATTTGTTAATACGAATTCCAAATACTTTTAACTCCAGATTCCTCAACTCAAAAAAAGGTCAACACATCTTAAAGTTTAACTGAACTTCAATTCTGAACAATTGCTATGTATATTGTGGTCGATGATATGATTGCACAAACTGCAAGCTCAATGTGCTAGCTAAAGTTGTGTTTGGTAAATACAATTGTCGATATACTAAATATATAACATGGAAATGGAAATGGGAATTATATATGTTAGTAAACATCTTTCTTTAATTTGTATCCAAATTAATCTCATTTTATTAATTCCCTCTTTAGCTAACAGCATCCACTTCTATTTTTTAAAATGAACTTAATTATAAATTAATGCTCATGAACATCATACACCCTTTAATTGTCATTCAATGAGATCAATAAACTCCACCAGTCTCTCAAGTGATCCGTGCGAAGAACCTCCTCCCTTAACCGAATCCTCTAACTCTCGTTTCAGACTAACCGCCCTTCGTCTCATTTCCTTCCCTTCTTCACCAACCATAACTTTCCTAACAGCCTCTTCAATACTACCCTCCAATTCAATTCCTACTCTCCAAACATGACTCAAGTACCTCGCAGTCACCATTTGATCCGAAAAACAAGGCCTACAAATCATCGGTACCCCTTCACAAATACTCTCAAGAGTAGAATTCCAACCGCAATGGCTCAAGAATCCTCCAACCGACGTATGTTCCAGAACCTTCTTCTGTGGGGCCCAACTCACAATGCACCCTCTCCCCTTAGTCACTTCAACAAAATCTTTTGGTAAAAATTCATTCGCTTGGTCTGATCCTTTAAGTAAAGAAGGGCGGACTACCCATAGGAAAGGTTGTTCGCTTTTAGCAAGTCCCCAAGCCATTTCATCCAACTCTTTTTGATCTATTATTGCTAGACTGCCTAAGCTTACATATATGACCGAGTTTGGTGCTTGTTTATCGAGCCACGATAAGCAACTTGTGTCTTCTTTCATTAGGCTTGTAGATTTTTGTGGTGACATTTTGTGGAAAGGTCCTATCGGGAAGAATGGGACTTTCCAATGTTGTTTAAGTTGGCGTAGTTTTGAATGGTCTAGGATGTCTATCGTATTCCAAATGATGGCCGAGGATGACCTTATATCCATGTAACTATGTAGAAAGTCTAGTGTGTGTTGTGGGGTTTCCGAGGTTGCAGGAAGAGGTAGATCCTTGAATCGGAGAGGATGGAGTTTGGGAACGACGTCCTGCAGTCGAGACTCTGTAAAGTCAAAAGCAAAATAAATTATTCAGTCGATTAATATATATATGATAAAGATTGATCTTTTCAATGCTGGAGTAAGTGGACAATGAAAAAGTCTTGAGCTCAAGCTAAGTTGAATGGTTCTGTTGTGTTAAGAAAGCTTGTTGCAGATGAAAACATTGAATTTCGAGCTTTACATTTGAATCTTTATTTGAAATTCTGTCAAAATCCCATTTTATGATGGATTCGAGACATTGAAAACTTCGATCCAAATGTGGCAGATCCGATCTGAGTCCGACCTATTGACATTCATTTTTAGTTTTAGACGTACCTGATGATAAGGGAATTGCTTTGTCTTCTAGAAGTTGAAATAAAATGATGTGCGAGTGCATATAGGCTGCAGTATTAGTCCTTAGCACCATAGTCGGAATATTTAGATGAGTAGCAACAACATCGACAAAATGCATAATCGAATCATAGATAATACAAGCCACCTCACCCAGCACCTCTTCCTTGTCGAGCAACTGGACCATATAAGCGTGAAACGAAGCTTCGCACTTCGTGTTAATAGTTGATATTACATTCAACATATTGTAGAGGGAAGTATCAAAACCCTCTTCCATGTTATCCGAGAGTGGTAAGAAAGTAAATTCAGGATAATTTGAAGGATTAGGAGAATTAAACTTCGTGTGAGCGATTATGATGGAGAAGCCTTTGGAATGAAGAATGGAGCCTAGTTGAAGCATTGGTGTCATGTGGCCCTGGTAAGGGTACGGGACTAAAACCACTCGTCGGGTTCGTTTGGGTCGTATTGTTTCCATTTCTATGTCTCAAAATGTTTGTGTATGAAAATTTTGAGAAATTGTGTCTTTAAAACTGTTTATAATGAACTTCTTGAACTTGGGATTTATCCAAGGAAACTATGAGTTAACATATGATGAAAAGAGAGATATTTTAGTAATGTGTTGGATATTTACAAAGTATGTTTTGAGATATTTTCGGCACAATCGGCTAAGTTTGGCTAGTGACATGTACTTGTGCTAAGGTTATTTGTTATTACATGTTTGTCTTTGCAGTACCGTCGGTTTCCTCAAAGGCACAAACAATACAACCACATGTCGAGGAAACCTAATCTTATGAAGAAGTTGCGGCTCGGTTCAATTTTCACTTGTGTGAGTATTTTTCTAGTGTAATGCTAAAATTTGTATTTAATTTATTTTAATAATTCAATAGTAATTAAAATAGATTGGAATCGAAATTCTGATATAATAATGTATTCATTATCTGAAAAGAAAACTAGAAACCATTTGGGATACTTTGACTATATATGAATTTAGTTTGCCTTGGTTTGGTTTCACTCAAATCGGGTCAAAGTCTATCAAGTAAAAAGTTTGAAGAGGTCTCATGCGAAACTCCAAGTTTTAGACAAATCGAAACATACACAATCCTACTTGAAACATATAAAATCATTAGGGTCGGCTTAAGCATAAGGCAAATTAGGCCAATGCCTAGGGCCCTCCCCAAATTTTATAAATTTTTTCTTTTTAAGTTAATAATATTGTTTTGTAAATTTAATGGAAATTATTCAAACTAATAGTAATATGCTACTAATGTGAATTCCTTATAAATTATTTTTTTAATAATTCATTATAAGATAATATTCACAGTATAATCTAACATTATCTATGGTAAAGAAAATTTATGAAAACTAAAATGAGGGATTTGCAATTTTCAATAAATTTTTACCTGCTTTAGACATTTGGTATTAAACATTCAAAAATACACATTTAATACCAAAATTGAAGGTCTTTTACCATATTTTCTTTCTCCGTCAATTTTTGGGGGCCAAATTTTGTGTTCTTTATATGATTGAAATTCTCTTGACGAGAGCTTTCTAATGGCACAAGTTTCACTTCATGAAACATAATAAATAATCCACAGATAATTAACAAAGTTTCGGGACATTAATCAAAATTAAATCATATCTAATAATTAACAAGGAATCATGCCAAAATAAATTTTGGATATGATATAAGGCACATAAGCATGATATGGTAAAACTTTTGAGCATAATTTTAAGCATACAAAAAATCACCATTAAAGCTTAAGAAGATGTGAAAAAAAGTCTTCAATTTTGGTATTAAATGTATTTTTTTTTTTTTTTGATTTAGTATCAAATATCTAAACTAGGTAAAAATTTGATATGAAAAATGCAGTTCCCTCAAACTAAAACTAACAGAATATATTTGTGGTTGACCGAGTCACTAAAGTATTTTATTTTAGTTAAAAAACAAACATCTTTGTTGTTATATGGGGTAAATAAGTTTAAAATATATATTTGTTTGAGGGCCTCATTTTAAAGTTTTGCCTAGGGCCCCGAAAAAGTCAGGACCGGCCATGAAAATCATTGATTTGACATTTATCATCTATTTTTATAAATAAAATTATTGATTTGATATCTACCACCTATTTTTCTTCTCCAAGCTCCAACAACCAAACCTTAATTCAAATCATATATCAGAGTTTCAAAATTCAATTATTATTATTGGATCTCGTGATTTTAGAGTTTCACATAATCAGTAAACAGAAAGGATTTATTCTCGTGTTGATCCAAAACATATTTCAAACAAAAAGACTCAAAACCTGTCCTCAACTTCTCCTCCATTTTGATCCAAATAGTGGACGGCCCAAACCAATTGAAACTTGAGAATAGGGAACACATTATTTGACTCTGCGATCAGCGCATCAATATGACATAACTCCCCGGGCCCGTCCCCTATGGCTTTTTTCTCAGGTATCAAATTATATGTGATATATTCGTTCGTCAATGTTTACTTACTCTTCAAATTATTTTTCTTACATGATCTTTATACTATTATTTTATTTTTGGATAGTTATTTAATTATTATTAATTAGAGATCTTTTGTGAATCCGATCATTTATATTCCCTATGTTTTGGGTTGTCGATATTTTTAGTTAGATCAAATCCATATATTTTTAAGGATCCTAATAAATTATATTCGGATATAATTAAAATCTGCCCAACTAATGGAAGTAGCTTACCCAGATCGGATTTGGCCGAACCCAAAGCAACTACATGGCAAATGTAATACACTTGCTTTGGGATTGGATGTAACTCTCAGGAGAGTGTCCAATCACAAAGCAAGTGCAATACACTTGCTTGGTGGTTGGATGGGTTTGGCCAAGCCAGGCTTGGACAAGAATTTTCCTATATATGGATAAAGTTTTAGTAATTAGTATGTCTGCTACACAATATTTTGGTAACGGGAAATCAAGCATATCATATTCAGATTAGAAAATAAAGAAGTAAATGCCATCTATTAAAATAATAAAATCTCATAAATTTTCATATTTATAGAAAAAAGATGGGCTTTATAGGAAATTTGGATCCCCTCTAATATGGCCCCTCAACTATGGGGCCGAAGCATTTTGATAAATCTATGGGCCTATGTTGTCAATAGAGCATGGCTGGCTTTGGTTTGTAATTTTCAGTTACGAAACTTT
The DNA here is from genome assembly GCA_003313485.2 of Penstemon barbatus. Lineage (NCBI taxonomy): Eukaryota > Viridiplantae > Streptophyta > Magnoliopsida > Lamiales > Plantaginaceae > Penstemon > Penstemon barbatus. The sequence goes on along the minus strand of CM064877.1, from coordinate 7,190,174 downwards.
TGATAATAATAATATTCTTTTTTTTTTTCTTTAAGAATAATAGTATTCATTCTTTAGCCTAGTTTTTATTAAGTTCTTTCTTTCTTATTTTTAATTGTTCCAAATAATAAATTTATGCCACACTTTGATGGTATTATTGTGATAACAACGTGGGATTGATTTACTTATTTGGTTGACAAATAAATTATTTACTCTCTCATCCATGGATGAAAAGTGCATTAGGCTCGAAGTTCATAGGAATCTATGGTCTAGAGTTTTCCTTATATTGTGTGGATGAAAAAACGATTGAGTTATTTGGAGTTTTCATAGTATAAAAGGATAATATTTATGGTGGTTTGTCCCATAAAATGAAATTTCGTCGTGTTAGAAAAGAACAAAAATGGGAAGAAAAAAATAAAGAAAAAGTAACACTCAATAATTTGATCTTGTGAAGTTTACATGATCTAAAGAATTTCATGAAATAATTAAGAGAAAATCTCCCTTTTCCCCCTGAACTTACAACATTTGCACTTCCCTTCATAAATGTAATTTTTTTGCATTGTTGCACTTTTCCTATTGAGACTCTTTTCAGATAAGTTTTTCGGTCAACTCATGTGAGAGGCACATTCCAATGTGTAAGATGTTTTCGTCATTTAAAATTAGGGAGAAAACTGCAAAACTTTTAAGTGAAAAATATAACAAGAATGTAAATTTAAGGGAAGAAAGTGCAAAATTGTTATAAATTTAGAGGATAAAACGTAATTTTTGCAATCAAATATAATTCAGAGAAAACATTGAGTTTTAAACATCATAGTAATAAGATATAAAATACAAAAAAATAAAAAAGTACAAAACAACATAATTATTTTTTTTTATATTTTTTTAATAAAATGCTTGTCGGAGTACATATTTTACTATATAAAATAGATACAAACATATTACTTATTACTTAGACATTATCAAGTGGGACATATATAGAAAATCGAACATATAATATATTTTCATGTATAAGCTAATCTTACAACTTTTACAGCTAATCTTACAACTTTTACATTAAATTTTTCGAACGAGGATTTAAATTGTTAAAAAATTAATAATTAAAACAAAAGTTTGGCAATATGATATTGTTGATTTTGAAGTTGATAATTAACATTTGAAAGAATAAATAAGCAAACCTATTAGTTAAAGAAGCAAATTAATATCATGACAACACACTTCTCCTCTTGAAATTATAGTTGAGTTTTATTTTCTTCCCTAAAATTACGTCCTTATTGCACTTTTCCATAAACGTATTTGTTGCATTTCTTCTGTGTTACACTTTTCTCCTAAATGACATAAATATCGTAGAAAATTAAGAGAATGGCACTTTTCATACAAAATTTTCACCTACTTTATACATTTGGTACCATGCTTTATGAAAAAACACATTTACTACCATGATTCCACCCCCCTCAACACATTTCCTTTCTCGTAATTTTTTTGACAGAAACAACCTTTAAGTCACCAAAATAGCACGCTTATGTGCCCTATATTATTATTGTGTCATGATTCCTTGTAAATTATGAGATAATATTTAATTTTAATTAATTTCCAGAATCTTTGTTAAGTTTTTTGCAAATATTTTATTGAGTTTTATGAACTAAAACTTGTACCATTAAACATCATTGTCAAGAGTTTTTCAGCCATATAAACACAAAATTTGACCTTATAACGAAGGAGTTATGTCGGTTTCCCCAGAAATTGATGGACAAAGAAAATATATTGAGAGGAGTGAAGTCATGGTATTTAATGTGTTTATTTAGAAAGCATGTACCAAATGTATTAAATAGGTGAAATTTTGGTATGAGAAGTTTAATTCCCTCGTAGAAAATTGGCACGTACGTCTCACGTGACCTAATTTGAAGGAAAAACTTATCGAAAAAAAGTTCAGTGATGAAAGTGCAACATTAGTCTAAAATCAAGGTGGATAGTGCAAAAAAACTAAGTTCGGAAGAAAAGTGTAATTTGAGTGTAAATTTAGAAGAAAAAAATACTAATTAATAATATACATTTGGGTTTATATACTCATTCCTTTTTCTTTTTGTAAAATAGGTATATTATATATTTGTGAGTAAAATTATATTTTGTCGAAAATATCTCTCTCTTATATTGTTTATAAAATGTCCTATAGCAATAACATTATTTTTTTGAATGATTTTTTTTTTTCTTTCTAAAAGCATCCTCTTACTAATTATTAGGCAATATCTTAAGAGACCACTTTCAAGGCATAAGTGAAAAGTTATCAAACGTTTCATCTTTCTAATTTTTATTTAAAATTTTATTTTAAAAATAAAGGGAACAGAATAAAAGTGATTAAGTCATATTTGACTAGAACGGAAAGAACATCATGTGCTTGACAAGAACAAGTTGAAGGAGGGTAGTAACCTTCTACGTTGCACAGATACAAATATTGGGATACAGATACAGTACGATACGCATACGTAGATACGAATTTTTAAAATTTATTGAATACGATCTACGAATGTAAAAATATAATGTAAATTTATGTATAAATAATTAAATTCTTCAATTCAAGCTCTAGAAGAAAAAATAATCAAAATTAACATAAATAAAAGTTATATAACTTATAACTACAAAATCAAAATTTGAAGTTATATAACTACATAACATAGGATAATATTGTGCACTTTTCCCTTATTTTTCAATATTATGTCATGAGAATTTTATGGACACATTAAAATATAAATACTGAAATTGTACGTGTTGGTAATATAAATAATATGCTTCAATATGAATGACAAGGTCCATCAATTATAACGCGGCAATAATATAGGCTCAGTGCAAAATACTGAAATGTAACTACTTTACTAATAATAGTTGTTTTTTTATTTTATCTATAGTAAATACATACAAGTATTGAACTCAAATATTTTCACGATTTTTCTAACCATTGGAAAACAATAGGGTGTTTTGTTACATTGGGAACTTTGAGGAAATATTTTGCTATATTAAATAGTTGAAGGAGTAAAGTGCCACATGCCTATATAACTAACTTCAAGTTTTATTCCCAATTTCCAAAGTATTGGCGGTCATATTTTCTTTTTCACAAATAATTGAATCTTCATTATAACAAGGAATAAATGAATCCATTCCTCCAATAAAAGCAATTTGTATACTTACACTAGCCCAAGAAAGCTGACCTTTCACATTCACATAAATTGCAACTTGCATATATTCTTTATCAATCATCTACTTTATAAATACTACTATAAAATATGAGCTGTATTATTATCATTGGCTCAAGTGATAACAATTGTTTTTACTTTTCTTGATTAATTTGTTTCCGGCCCATTGGTTATTATTTGAAGATTCCCCTAATGACGTGGGACACATTATTCATATTTTCTTGATATCCCACATAAATGCTTCCTTTTGTTGACAAACGCCGGAAAAATTGATGAAATTATTATTGATAAATGGGGCATGAGATTATGACTTGAACAATCTGGTTAATATGTCCATTCTTTTGGTAGTTGCATCTCCTCCTCCTCATCCTCATGCTTTGTCAAACGGTTTTGTGATTGCGACTCTCCGTTTTGTTTGCCGTTTGTTTGGGTCGATTCATCTACAAATGACACGTTAAATTATTAATTGACATTATCTTAGAAGGACAATTAGTTAGACCAAAAAAATTTAAATAAAATTTTCTTAAACAAGAAAAGAAGTTGGTAACTTTTATATTTTATTACAAATGTTACTGTTTACATACAATATCAAAACATTATATTATACCAAAAAAAAAAAAAAAAAAAGTTGTAACGATGATATAATATTCTAAGGTTAGAATAAATTCAAATTCGAGATAGATTTTGATGTGTAAGTTGTAGCATGTGTGACATGTTACACAAGAAGGTTTTACTTTGAACGTAGATGTCGTTCAAATAAAGCAAGTGAAGACATTGGTTTGCAAGGATAAATAGTCAACTCAATTATTCGTTCGAATTTTCTGGAGTGCATTTTAATTAAAAGCTAGAAAACAGGGTTTAAATTTGGTGGCCAAGAATTTCAACTAGCGTGTAGGAATTTTTTGTTTTTTCTTATAGGCCGTGTAGCCTGTAGGATAAACCATACAGTATATATTATTAATTACACGAATGTGACATTAATTAAGATACCTTTAAAGTTGTAAGGGTAATTGGGAGATCCACATCCTCCAATTGATGATGGTGGGGCCCTGGAATCTAAACGCCTGTTAAAATGGAGCTCCAAAGTTTGTAAAACTCTTGTAGGTATCAAAACTGTTGAGCAACCTGATCAAAACATACCAATATAATTAAATTCAATTATTCAAACTTTTATTTTATTATTATTATCATATGGATCTATGAATCACTAAGTTTAGAACTAAAAATCATATCAAACGATTCGATTCGAGTTTCGTCAATAAAAACTTATTCAAATTCATTATTGGTAACATTTAATTAGACATAATTTTAATAATTTTTAAACATAATGTAAACTTGACTTGGTAAGCTAAAACTAACAAATTATAAATGCAAATACAAATCACTCAAATTTGACTTTTATCTGAATTGATTAAAACTTGTTAAAGTTCAGCTCGTATAAAAGCTAAACAAAGATTAAATTAGTAAATTCTAGTAATTTATTTTGATTTTTATATTTGAGACATTAGACTATGTAACAAGTCGATGTCTCAAAAATGATTTTAAAACTTCGTGTGGCCATCATTATTGGTATAGATTTGTTTAGGCCAATATTCTGAAATGAATCCAAATGAAGTGGGATCCCACCTAACAAGATTCCTTGTTTTTTTGGTAGAATTCAGATCTAAAAGGTTATTGGCTGATGCATATTTCAGAGATGTAAAACATTAAACAAGACAAAAACAATTGTGACTTTCGTATTCATTAAATATTCCTTTTTACAATTTATTCATTAAATAGTTAATGAATCTCGAAAGAAGATGCAAAACTGATGAGCAAACAAAAGGGAATCAAGGCCTTTTCAACGAAGAAGATTCCACATTAAATGAATGAACAAAAAAAATTAAAGATTGAGACAATTAAGAACATATCGTGCAAAGAGAGTGTGGGCATCTACGGTAAAAGTTAAAATAAGTAAAAAGGGGTTTTTGCCAACTTTAACTCCATTTGATATTTATAATGAGTAATTTATCTTCATATGATATAAAAATAGATAATTTATATCTATATTGATTGAAATAATGAGCAATTTATCTCCTTGTTAATGAAGGTGTTGCACACACACATATTTTATAATGTGACTGGTACTTCATTTTCATGTAAAAAAAAGACTAATTTAACATTACCCTTCACAACATATTCACCTCACTTTATCCCATGTGATATGCATATTTCAACTTATACATGTACAGCTATTGCGTGCTTAATTATGACAAAAAAAAAAAAAAAAAAAAAAAAAGCTATTATGTACTTAACAATCCCTCCATGTATGTTTAAATAAAAGTATTTTTAAAAGCTACAGACAATATATTAACTTTATTTGTTGAGTGATGACGACTACCCAAGTGTTCTATTGGAAAAAAACATATCTTTATCTTGTAGAGCTGAGATAAAAAGTTATTTGTATGCATGCTTTTAGTATATCGAAAATTCAGACATGTAACTTCAATTCCTTAGAAATAGTTATTTAAATTATTTATTTAAAAAAAAGTCTCTTTCCAATTAGGCAGCGAAACTGTTCGCCCAGAAATTATTTAGAATTAAGGAAATTTCAGATTAATTTCAAATAATTAAGAAATTAAGATTACACCATCTAAGTATATATAATAAAACAATAATTCCAACAACTTAGATCATCAATTAAAGCTAACAATCAATTTCTGAACAATTCAATGACCTAAGAGCGTCACTCTCAAACAATTGCCGTAATCATGGAAACTGAAATCAGTTTTCTTATACCTATTAACACTAAAAGTATTTTATCTCATTTTCTATTAAGTATAAAATACTAAATACTAATTTTAAGTATATTTTCTCTCTAACAACAACTTAATTAAGCCTTTAAATGTTAATATATCCTATAATTAACATGAGAAATGACAATAAACTCCATGTATATATGTTGTGCCCTTGTGCTAAACTCAATTTTTATTTTTTCCTTATTTTATCAATGAAGGATATTTATTTACCTGATTTCTTTTTTAGCGCAGTGGAGTCCGTAGTTACACGTGGCAAGAAAACTCCAGTACCAGTAGACCCGTTTCTGGTTCCGGATTGACCAAGAAAAACAGCCTGCATACCCGACCCGGCCTGCACCTTATTTCTCCAGTCTCTCCCTCTATACTGCATGTAAAATTGTTGCTCTGTTTTCTGAATTTGCTGAGTTGACTCAGCCCCCTTCAATCGACCTGATAATTGTTTGCTAACCGGCGGCTGATTCAAATTATAAACCTGCAAAAAGAAAAAGAAAAAAAAAGAAAAAAACCAAAAATTACTAATATTCGCAAAAATTAAAAGAAAATATATAAATAAATAGTGATTAAAGAATAATTACTTGAAGGGGTGGCGTTCGATCATCAGCAACTTTCCGGGTCGGGTATAATCCATTTTTGAGATTGTTAATTGCACCAGAATCTATGTTTCTCTGGTTCATGTTGTAATTCTTCTTCAGTATTGCAAAACAAGAATTTAATTAGCTTAAAATTGAATTTAATTAGTGTTATCATCACATTCACTGATTCACATCAAACAAACTGTGCTTTATCATTAATTAGTTAATTCCGATTAATTATCCACGTCATTTTTACCTTAGCATCCTCAAATACAGAGGAGTTCTGAGCTGCTTCATCTTCTTCTTCTTCTTCTTGGAGCATGCACTCGGCCATCTGGCGAGTCAACTCAGCCATATAATCTCCATCGTCGCTCTCAGACGAGTCCAACTCGGAACCGAAAGGCGAGCTCAGTTCGGAAGAAGACGAGTCACAAGATGACGACGGATTCGTACTAGTCGAACCCGACCCGAAGTCCGAGTGTGACATGAGATGAGGAGGAGGAGTAAGAGTAAGATTGTTGTGCTTGTGGGTTTTGAATAAATCTGCATAAAGCAGCACAGCAGGTTTTCTCTCAAAATCCATGTGGATTTAATTAATTTCTCAACTGTTTATGAGCAAATAAAGGGAATAAGTTATCTTTAATTTCTGAGTAGTCGGGATATTTATGGAACAGAATCAGTGGATCGATCGATTTTAAATGATTCCAAAGTATTAGCAATCAATTAATTAATTAATTAATGATTGAATTGAAATTAAGGGGTTCACGTTATGTACAAAATATTGGTACTGGTACTTATAGAATAAAGAATATTTAGAGGGAGGGAGGGAAGGGGGGTTGTTTCCCTTTCCTTTTTGTTGTTGGGGTTTAGTGGTTAGACCGTAGGTTTGTCTAATCACCCAAACTCTCAACTGCCAATTCTTGAGAACCAAAACTATTCTAAGCTTTTAATTAGACTTTTTAATTAGATTTTCATACATAATGTTTAATATATATATCTTACTCGCCTTAATTTTATCTAATCCCAAAATAAGTATATTTATCATGTTATATTATATTGTGGGTATGGATATTGAAATTTGGCTCATGACCTCTTACTTCTTAGTCAAGAACCCTCAACTTTATCACTAACTTAAATAACAAGTACTTTTCACCATCCTATAAATATTTATCATTTGTTAATGTTGATTAATCACCTTAAATAAATTAAAAACAATTATAATACATATATTAATTAATTAATTAATTTCAATATTAGTTTTTTAGAGTTCAAACATAACAAATATAAAAAATATATCCAATTTGATAAGTCATCTAAAAAGTTAAAAAGTTTAATTACGTATATCATTTAAATATAACCAAGTCAAGATTGAGCTATATATAACATGAGGCAGGAATTATAGTGAGAGATAGTGGTTTAGTTACTTTGGTATATTTCATATGCTCCTAACACGACTACAAGTTGTTATGGTTAGGGGTTGTTTGGGTGGTCACCTACATGGTTGACCAATTATATATCGTAGCTAGCCTAGATATCTTAGTACTCATATTTTAGGTTTGTATAAAGACACTGCAGATCTTAATTTGCCCTAGCTAGAGATATGTAGGTATGTTTTAGATTTGTGACATTATCTTGAGCATAGATCAAAATTTCTATTTTTTCCGTCGAAAACATCGAAAAGTTTCCGTTTTTTAATCAAGCGAAACGAAAAGAAGATGTAATTTCGAAACTATTTATTTGCCTTAAATTATGTTCTTTTTTTAAATTTAATAACTTTTTTTACAATTTTCCTTAGTGTTTCCGAAACATGTCCGAAAAGTCTCAAAAGTTTCAAATATTTGGCTGATCGAAACATACACTCGAAACGAAATTTTGATCCATGATCTTGAGTAATCCATATCGACTTCAAATTTCAAATAATTTTTTTATATGGAAGGTAATTAACTACAATTATAATTAGAATCGATCATCAATTGAGTCGGTCCATCTAAATATTTGATAGTTCAACTCCCTAGCTACTATTTAAGCTGAACTCAATTGATGAGTATGAGACGAACTAGATGAGATATGATCCATAAATTTGTGATTTGAGATTACATGCTTAAATAATTTAATGTGCTTATGTGTAACAATTTATGGAGTTCATAGGTCGAGGAATTGAAGTACATGATGAATAAGTATAATATTTTTCTTTAAAATGTTTTTTGAAATATATTTTAATTTTTTTATACAAGTAGGCAATATATAATTACAAAAAAATATATTTAATATAAAATGATGGGTTGACATATTTCTTTTTTTAATTCAATATTAAGTTTATGCACCTCTTTCTATTTATAGTTTACAGTATTCTCTAATTCGATGTTTCTCATTAAATTTAGATTTATAAAAGTTTTCATTTTGTTAACCTATGAACCCCTCTCTCTCTCTCTCTCTATATATATATATATATATAAAATTTTGTTTTGGATTATGAGATCAGAACTATACTATAATTAGAGAAGTAAGAAATATAATATAATTTTAAATTTATACTACACATAAATCAGTGGCACATTTGTTTCGTTAATGTTCGTTTGCATTGCATTTTAAACATTAATATTGAATATTTTGAAAAAATTTGCTAGTATATCTTTTGCAATTTTCGTTGGAAAAATTATAGTGTTACTATATATGTGTAATATACAAAACTATCTAGTTTGTTACTAAAAATATTTCAGCCCCACCAACAAAAATACCCTATCTCCGCCCCCTGTGCATTGAAAGTTTTCTTTTATATTATATATTATAGGTTTAGCCTCCACTTTTGGAGATGAACTTAATCATCCCAAAACCCTTACCCATCCCAACCCAAACTTCTAGCCCAAAATCTAATTTTATTAGCTCCCAACCCAAATTCTAGTTGTCTTTATAGAGATAGACATAATTGGTGGTATTTCAAATGATGTTATTATGGACCAATTTCAAAAAATAAACAATCATCGTCGTAAAAAACAAATTAAATATGTAGATGTTAATTTTGAGTTCTTTTGGAGTCATAATGAGATATCATGTGTGATAAAATAACTTATGTGGTTATTTTTATCAAACTTCAACTTCTCGATTTTGTATCTTATCATTTATTTTCTCGTGAATGAAATATAAATTTTAAATTTGACTATTTAATTGAATTTTTTACTTATAATATTTACTTTAAAATTCATGGATCCCTGTATGTGATCATAATATATATATATATATATATATATATATATATATATTCATAAAACTGAACTTCAAAAGATAGAATATGTAATATGATGATCAGATCGGATTATAAGTCGGGGACTAAAATGTTCTGACTTTAACATAATGGAATAGTCTAATTAACTATTTGGAACTTAATTAATTAATTTAGGGACCACTATATATGGTCTATGGAGTTCCTCAACATCATCGTGGTTACAGTTTTGCTCCTTGTAAAATCCTAAAATTAGAAAGAATCCACGATTCTTCAGAACATTAATATTAGGGTTTATATAATAAATTTTAGAAATCTATATAATTTTTTTAAGGGCTATATGTGATGTTTCACAAATAAAGAACACAATAACAGAGAATGTCACAAGAAATTCATACAAAACCTGCATTGATCAAGTACACAAAAAGTTAATATATGTCGATTGCATTTAATACTGCCACAAAAGATAGTTGTGGTAACTTTACAACTTAAGCCAAGCGTACGTGTTGTTAACACTTACATTTCTAATTAATACCTTAAAATGACATTATGAAATGTCAACTATTATTTCAACCTCAGTCTTGTATAAAATAAAAAATAAAAAAATAAATGATATATAAGAGACATGCTCTTTTAATGCACCATCATAAACCTAAATAAATTGGCACTTTAATTAAACCACATTAATATATCAATTCGATGTCGCTATATTTATATGACCTTTTTATAACGTTCAACCACAATTATCATTATAACAATAGTGTCGATACTTTTTAGTGCCGCTTTATTAGTTAAACATCACTAAATATTAATCAACTATAATTGTATATATAGTGACATTTGCTTAGAAATATAAAATAATATATAGTATATGGTTTTTTTAAAATAAAAATATCCTAAATTGGTAACACTAAATGACATTATAGCTGAAATGAGTTCAAATAATTGCAAATTAACTTCACCAATAATGACCCTTCCACAAATATTAATTAATATATACTCATAATTGTACATGTTGTGCCAATAAATTTGTGACGCTTGCCTCACGGCGATGAGTCTCATTAATGGCATGTGTAAGGCTAGGGGATTTGGAATTAAAGAAAGAGTACTTAAAATACATTTAAGAATGAATAATAAAATTGAGATCAACCGGAATATAATTAATTAAGCTAGCTAATTCAGCAGATACTTACATAGATCATCCACGACTTCAGGTTAGGTTTTGGTTTTGATGAGGCTAGCAATATTTGTTTATATAGTTAAGGCTACCAATTGAAGTCCTAATTAAGACGAGTTCAAAAATATTATGCGACTCTTTTAATTTGTGACGCGTACTTTTGTACTCAAATTTCATAAATTTTGTTCCCACATGACACGTTTAATTTAATCATCTGTTTCAAAGTTTTTATTTGTTTTTATTTGTTTTTATTTTTTATTTTTTAAAAAGTTTTTATTTGTTCTTGTTCAAATGTGACTCTGGTAGTGATAAGTTTTTTTGCTAGATCCTCAATTAAATAATTAGAAACTATTTATATTGAATAATGGTTTTTGACCAAGTGCATGCAAATGCAATACAATATTTTATCGACTAACAGTGCTAACTATTTTGATTAGTGAAATTTAAACATTGAATTGTTTGTACGTAGCATTTGTCTAGGTATTGCAGGTTTTCCCCAGTAATCGATTATTTGATATACGCTTCCTTCTACCCGCGGTTCTCCAACATCTGCGGATAATAATATGAGAACTTTCAGGGGCGGAACTAGAAAATTTCAATTGGTGTGGGGCGTGGGGGACTAGAGGATATTTTAATGGTTGAGCCGATATCTTTTCTATATTGTGATAAAATGAGAACTAAATGAAAATAAAATAATGTTGTATTTTTTCAATAGTAGGTGTAGAGATATACTAACAAAAAAAATTTAAATTTCTTTCGACAAATGGTTCAAGATATTGAGGAATTGATAAAGCATAGGTTTTGAAAGAAATATTTTACAACATAAATCCAATTCTGAAAAAAAAAAAAAAAAAAAATACTATGAAAAATATCAAAATTAATACTAAAACTTGACCATATGCAAGAAACATAGAAAAATAGGTTAAAACATTTTTAAAAGAAAAAAAAAACTGATACACATAGGCTTCAACATACAGCACCTAGATATTATGACAATTCTTCACGACTTGACTAATGAACCCTTCCTAACAATATTGAGAAAGATGTAAATTTACTGAGAATATATTTCCAAGTTCCTCACCATCTATTATATTAAAAAATAACGAAAATCTAAACATTGATAGCCCAAGATGCAACTGTACTAGGCGACAAGTCCAATGATAACTTGGGCCTCATTATATTGAAAATTCGATTGCAAAATAAAGCGGTCCGGTTAAGCTTTTGGGCTTAAACATCGGTGCACATAAAGTAATGAATTCAGTTCGTGTCTATTTTGAATTTTCTATATTTTGAGTTTAAAAACATAAGTGGTCAAAAATAGAAAGTTCTACGTACATGTACATGATACAACATTAGAATAGTCGAACCTATACAAAAACTTAGAAAAGTTATTTTGAAAATCTAATAGTTCATAAAACAAATATTTGTTGTAATTAAAGATGATAACTAAAAAAATATTATACATCTTCTAATTAAATTTAATAAATTAAAGATATGATAACATTACATACTTTGACTTGGAAATAAACCTTGAGCATATGATTTGGTTTTTCTTGCATAATCTACTTTACTTATGTATGTTGATCAAATTCGAACACTATTTATTGAAGAAAAAAGACAAAACCAACAAATCAAAATATAATAAGCAAAACTTAAGCATCACGTTTATTATTATTCATGCCCAAACACCAAGTGAGCATTTCCTTTGTGTTAGCATCAATTATTAGGCTCTAACTCTCCATAAGGTAGTATGTATGATTAGGCCGCTATTGTCACAATGCGGCGCGAGTTCATGCTCGGGTCCCTACGAGAATAAGTTTTTATATGATCTGTCTGACAAGCTTACGCAACGAAAGGGATTATGTCATACATGAATTCCTTAGGAAGGCAAACAAAATAGAATTATTATGCTACAAACAAAATATTCCATTCAGCAATGTTGTCTTGCAAAATACATATACTTATTCTATCAAAATATACTTTTAATACGACTTTGAATTAGCATCTCAGAAGCATGCCTTTGTTCAACTTGCCTGTTTCTAACAAACAAAGTATTTATCAGACTAAAATTACTTTGATAAATATAATCCATCCAGAAATTGAGATTCTTGTTGTTTCACTTGGAGGCATCCTTAAGGACCTTTACCAGATTGTGGAAAATGAAGAAAATATTGTTAAATGTAAATGTCTTTTACACATGTACATCCAAGTCGTTGTAGTATAGTGGTGAGTATTCCCGCCTGTCACGCGGGTGACCCGGGTTCGATCCCCGGCAACGGCGTCACTTTCCTCTCTTTTTCTTAGTTTTGAATTTGATACCTCATTTAATTAATCGACTTATAGTTATACGCCATTCCATAATTCATATAGAAAGAAAAAGGTTTCACGCCACTTTAATATATTCGTATAATTTGTTTTTGGAAAATAAAAGATAAAAATCAATCAAACTCCTCTAATGAACAAAATTACTGCATGGTCGATCCCCAAACAAAGCAAAAACACCACCACCCCCTTTTCACCTTCGCCTCCTTCCCCGGCTTTGCCCTCAACCCATCCGACCCCAACACCACCCTCCTCACATCCACCACCACAACCCATTTCTTCCAATTCCAGCGGCCTTCTTGTTTTCCAGCCTCAGCACTTAAACTCGCTATCAAGAATGATGCCAAAAATAGGAGTTTGTCACATTGTTGAGACCGACCGGCCGAGACTAGTCACTTTTACTAGACGAGCTACTCTTTATTTCTTTGATTGAATGTATAGTTGTATATTGATTTATGTGATTAAATTGTTCTTGAAATTATGGCATACTTTGTTTGGTTTGTGCAAGTCAACAAGTGCATTTGTGGTAGAGGTAGTATAAGTTGTATAACTATAATTTGTCTTTAAGACTGGTGTGAAAATTTAAAAATTACGAGTGTTAATATTAAGTTGTACATAAGTTATGACTTTTCTACGAGTGGACTAAGGTTATGGGTTTGACTCACTTTATAAATTATATGAACTGTTGTTGGGGAAAAGTTGCAATTATAGTCATCAGAACTAGACCCTTAAACTTTCTGTCAAGTTAACAATTTTTATATTTTTGGTCCTGCATTCTCAATTAATTTGGGACCAAAAGTATAAAATTTGAAATAGTTCTATAAGATCAAAAGTGTTAAACATAAACCAATAAGTATCTTTAAGAAATTGAGAATTAAAGTGTAATTTTGTAAAATACGAAACTGAGAGTGTCAAATATATACTAAAAACTAAAAAGGTACCCAACAATTTTTTTTGATATGATGATATCAATATTTAGCATGATTTAAGTAAAAGGGACTTTATCCCTTAACATTTGAAACTTGTAAAACAGAGGCCATTTTCTGTATTGTTTGTGAATAAACAGAATTAATATCCTCAAATCCACTTAGTGGAAAAGCTCAGAGCCTGTTTGTCTCGCTTTTCCGAAAAAAATTTCGGTTTTCGGAAAGGCCAAACAAACAATCCAATCACTCTCCCAATTAATTAGCTACAGTAATTTTTTTCTCAAACCACTCTCCGAAAGACCAAACAAACAAGCCACTTTTCTACTCTATTTCTATTTCTCTCTATATTAGAAAAGTCAACAATTGCGGCTACTTTCCCAAACAACTCTCCCAAAACCCAAACAAACAACATTACGTAAATCGAGATTATTTCTCAAACCTCTACCACTTTCCCAAACCACTCTCCGAAAGGCGAGACAAACAGGCCCTCAGATTTGCTTGCACCATATAGTCAACATTTGAGTTGCGTAATGTAATTACAATTTCTCAGTTGACAATTTCATTCTAATTAATTAGTAATACATGATTCCCACTTTCTACGTATGTATATTTATATTTATATTAAGTAGGAATCTGACAGCGACTTAGAACTACGTGATTAAATAACTTGAATATAAATTAAGTAATACTAATCTAATTATAGTAAATGTAGGAGTGGTTTACAACCTTTGCCTTGAAAAACTTATTTTACTAATATTTACGAAATAATTAATGTTGAAATTTGAGCATCATGTAATATTTCTTAAAATTCACTCATTACCAATGACGAAGAGGTTTCAAATAGATCTGATAAGAACAAAATTAAAACAGATAGAATAGCTCTTCACATAATTGAATCATTTTTTTTTGGGTTCTGCAATGGCAAAAGATCAGAACTCATATTTGAGTTTGCGTTGCTGTTGTTTAACCCTTGTAATTCTCTCTTCATTATCCACAATCCTGATTCTAAGCTGGTCCAATTTCTTTGTCCCCTGCTATTCTAATGTCCAAACACCACTTCAAAATCAAAACCAACCATTCAATCTACTTACATTTCCATCTGCTTGGAATATGCTTCATTTCCCTTCCCAATCGCCACCATATCTTCTCAAAATTGCCCTTTTTGTCAAGAAATGGCCCGACGGCCATCATGCTGGAGGCCTAGAACGCCACGCATTAACTCTACATCTCGCTCTCGCCAAACGAGGCCACGAGCTCCATATTTTCACTCCATTTTTCTTTAACTTAACCTCTTCGATGAAAAACTTGTATTTTCACTTCTCGAAACCGACCTCAGGCGGTTACTTAGATCAAGCTATAGTTTGGAAGCAATTTCAAGTAGAAAACTCGAGTAAAAGGCCGTTTGATGTTACCCATACTGAAAGTGTAGGACTAATGCACACTAGATCTCGGAATTTGACTAATCTAGCCGTAAGTTGGCATGGGATCGCTTATGAATCCATACATTCTGATATAATTCAAGAACTCTTGAGGGATCCTACAACAGCACAACCTCCAATTTTGACTCAAAGGATATTGAAGGTAGTCGAAGAAGTCAAATTCTTTCCGCGCTATGCTCACCATGTTGCTACTAGCGATCATGTAGGTGATATCTTGAAAAGAATTTACATGATCCCAGAAGAACGTGTTCACGTTATTCTAAATGGGGTCGACGAGGAAATTTTCAAGCCAGAGGCCTCAAGTTTCAGAGTGAAAAATGGTATTGATCGAGATTATAAGACGTTGATTCTTGGAATGGCGGGGAGGTTGGTTAAGGACAAAGGGCATCCTTTGATTTTCGAAGCTTTAAGGCAAATTTTCAATGAAAGTTCAACTTTTAAGGATAGTGTCGTTGTTCTTGTGGCTGGAGATGGGCCATGGGGTGATAGATACAAAGAACTTGGACCAAATTTACGTGTTTTAGGGCCTCTAGACCAAGCCCAACTGGCTAAATTTTACAACGATATCGATATTTTTGTAAATCCAACTCTTCGTGCTCAAGGATTGGATCATACATTGTTGGAAGCTATGCTTGTTGGGAAACCATTGATGGCTACGAAGCTTGCGAGTATTACGGGGTCTGTGATTGTGAGTAAAGATTTCGGGTACACATTTTCGCCTACGGTTGAGGCATTGAAGAAAGCTTTGTATGAAGTATGGAATGATGGAAGAGTTGTATTGGAGAAGAAAGGTGAATTGGCTAGGAGGAGGGCTTTGCAGTTGTTTACTGCTACCAAAATGACTGCGGCTTACGAAAGGTTGTTGTTTTGCATTGCTGAGAATGGAAAAGTTGGAAATGATTACTGTACTTACAATCCTAATTTGGTATAAATGGATATTATAATTCTTTTCATGTAAAGTCTGAAGATAAATACATCAGAAAAAAGTTATAACAAACTGAATGTTAAATAGGGGACAAAAGGAAGGCACACACATTTGTAATGATTGGCAAAAAATGCGTGAGCGGCAGGAATGATTTCTAATCATGCCCGTCCCGATAACCACTCCGGCACGCTCACTTCATGTGTCGACATCTGAAATAGGCATTAATGTTTAAATCCTTAAACTGACAGTGGCCCGGGGTATGGACCTTGTGGCATTATCAATAAGAGTATAAACCAAACATAGTAAGTTTTCAGATAAAAAGGACATCCTAAACGTTACAAAATTTTCAGATTTTCTTAAAGTGCATTATAGGTAACTCTTAAGATCTTCGATTGGTTTCATCATCATATCATATTATTCTCAAATGAGATGTAACTATAGAATTAGTTAAAACAGATCCATCTTCTCTGTCGAGTAAAGTTTTTAACCTTTAACAAATCAGCAACTTAAAACCACTCAAATGTACAAAAGCAACCACCACTTGGTGATAACGTGTAGTTCTTGAAATCATTCAATTAATCAAGAACTACTTTCTCACTTATGAATCTGTCTTTGGAAACAGCCCTAATCTTGAAACTAATGCAATTACTTTTTCTTCTTTAAGCTGATGCAAATTACTTTGCCACATTTTCGCACTGTATATACAACCAAACTTTTTAACAAGCTTCCAATGCATTTTCATGACTGCAGAAGAAGAAAAATGTGTAAGCATGGAAGACAAAATTCCAAATCAAACTTTACATGAATTTTGCATTCACTTGATCGGAGAAGTTTCGTCAAAAATATTGTTTCATCTGAAGTTAAAATGTTACAACACCCTATGGCTATAACAATTTCAAGTATTTACAATAAAATCACTGACCATTACCTAAAACTAAACATAGTTGTGAAGATTAAATATAACAGAACACCTTCAAATTCATCAGAATAACCAATATCAGCACACTGAGCTTCAGCGCAACTTTCATGGATCTACCCTGGCATGAAAAAAGTTCTGGAATCATGTTGAAATGATAATGATGAAAGAGAAGGGTAACTGCCAGGATTTCATTTGTACCCAGTATTTAGTAACAATTAAAGAACTTTTCCCCACTCATCTGGAAAATGAAATAGAGAATAATTCTGGATATTTTACTTACTGAATTAGAATGGAGAAGTTAAGAAATCGGCGCTTCATCAAGTGTGTAAGTAATTCGCCGCCATCATAAGTTCCAATGTCAACTCAGGTTCAATGTGGAATTCAGTTTCCTTGCCACTATAGGTAAGAAAATAAAAATATACACAATTTCAGATTTTTCACTAATATAACTAGGAGACTGTTATATAATACAATCACAGATCAGATTTGTGGGTAGCATCTAGTTCTTTTTATTTGCAGACCTGCAACAATTAAAATTATACCCCAAGTAGGTCATGAGATTAAAAACACCCAGAAAGAGAAATCAGTCCAGGGGCATGTTACACTGGTACCAAGACGGAGCATGTTATTTACATTACTTTCTATATATGACTCCATATGAATCAATTGCATCAACAAGAGAATCCCCCGTTCAGAGGAGTAAACTTTAGAGCCTATATATAGGCAAGTAATGTTCAAAGATTCCACAAGATTTTAATCAATAGGCTTTTTTGAGCTCTAGTGACTCTGTGATGCATAAGAAATTCTGGGAGCGATTGATGTTGAAAAAGTTCGGCTGCAAAAAGGCTCTTACTAATATGCTCCCTTCATGTAAATAGTCGTTTAACTATTCTATATTGTTGCGATTCCCAGATTTTTCTTCTTGTTCTTGTTATTTTCTCTTTCAGTTTTAAATCATTAGAATTTTTCTTGTGCTTGATTTTCTCTTTCAAATTCAGTAATGCTCTTGCAGCAGTATTCAAAACCTTAGCTTACACAAACCCTCAAAATCCTATTTTTCAACATCTTGAGTCACTTGTTAACAATTCATGACCTAAACCAAGTCTTTTGACATGAAAAATGAACCTTGAAACTGCATCAAAAATCCCATTGGTGCCACATTGGACCTCCCTCACAGTTTTTCCTCCTTTCTAGAGTAATCCAACAATATAGAACAGTCAAACGGCTATCAACATTAAGGGAGCATAATAGATGGATACTCAGGTAATGATAGTGCTTATCCATGTCCAATAAGCACTCAGCATCATCTTATTATCTTAGATCAGTGGCGGAACTACCTTGACACTTTTGGGGGGGGGGGGGGGGGGGGGGGGGGGGGGCGCCCCCCAAGAAATATATTTCATTATTATATTAATATGACCATTAGCCTAAATTATCATAACCAACTTGTTAGCTCACTTGGTGGAGTGCAGCACTATGTGTTTTGAGTCATACTGTCCTAGGTTCGAAACCTCGATTATGCATAACTTTATATTTCTGCACCTTTTTCAATCTTCTCCTTTTCATTAAGTATATACTCCGTGAATATAATACATTCATGTGTAGTGTATATATATATTACTATTTTAGATATTTTTAAAATACTTGAAAAACTTGTGTTTAAATACAACTGAAATCGGGTATTGGATACTCCCTCTGTCCCAATTTACGTGTCTTTTTAGAGAAATTTTTTTGTCCCAAATTATTTGTCACTTTAGAATTTCAATGCACTATTAATTACATATTTTCCAATTTTGCCCTTATTTAATGTATCTAAAACTCTCTCTTTAAGAGAAGAGAATGTAAGGATATTTTAGGAATATCATTTATTTTTTTCCCTAAGATTGAGGCAATTTAGTAGGTGCCTTAATATGTGTGAAAACACCTAAAACGACACATAAATTGGGACAGAGGGAGTATTTAATTATTTATATATTCATGTGTATGATAGAGATTTGGAATATTTGATTAAATAAGTAGAGATAATTTAGTTCTTTGTATTACTTGATATTAACTTATTTTATGCCGCTATATCAAAATATGTATAAAATTTTGGGTGTTTTGCACTTTGCACCCCCGCAACGTGGGAAATAGGCACTTTGCACCATCAAAACATAAATTTAGCACTTTGCACCCCCAAAATATGAACAATTCAGCACTTTGCAACCTCATTTATTTTCCTCAAAAAATCAAGGGACAAAATAGGTAATTCATTTTTGAAATTTTGGCACTTTGCACCCCCGAAACACGAGAAATGGGCATTTTGCACCCCCGAAATAGAATTAGCACTTAGCACTCTCGAATTAAGAAAAACTCAGCAACTTGCACCACCGAAACAAGAGAAATGGATATTTTGAACCCCCTAAACACAAAATTAGCATTTAGCACCTCAAATTAAGAAAAACTAAACAACTAGCACCCCTCATTTTTTTCGACAAAGTTGACCACTGGGTTGCAAAGTACGATTATGAATACAAGAATATTCATCTGCAAAATCCATTTTAACATAATTACCAATCTTTCAAATATCCTCAAAATATTCAAAAGAATTCGAAAAGTTTCTAGAAAGTTAATTCATAATTGTATTTTCAAATTTAAGGAAAAAAGAAAATGAATTACCTACCCTCGGTGGTGAACTTTGCCGGGAAAAACGAGGGGGTGCTAGTTGTTGAGTTTTTTCTTAAATTGAGGTTTTGTGTTTAGGGGGTTCAAAGTGTCAATTTCTCATGTTTCGGGGGTGCAAGTTGATGGGTTGTTCTAAATTCGAGGGTGCTAAGTGCTAGTCTATTTTGAGGGTGCGAAATGACCATTTCTCGTGTTTCGGGGGTGCAAAGAGGGTGCAAAGATCCAAAAAATGAATTATCTAATATGTCCCTAGGTTTTTTTAGGAAAATTAAAGAGGGTGCAAAGTGCTGAATTGTTCATATATCGGGGGTGCAAAGTGCTAAATCTATGTTTTGAGGGTGCAAAGTGCAAAAAACCCTAAAATATTTGGTGTATTATACCAAAAAATTCGCCCCCTCCCCAAACGAATAATGTCTAGCTCCGCCAGTGACTTAGATAATCTTTTTGATTGTCATGTCAGACAAGATAGCTGAAAACTTATGTAAGAGAAGTCTAAGCTTCATAGAATGTTGCCAGGTCCTCACCTTCTTTCCTTTTCTCAGGCATTTTAACACTATCAACCAGATTGTACTGAGGATGATAGATGGATACTCATTCACAATGCAATACTCGTGTCATTGTATAAAATATTCATGATGTACTATCCATTCAACAATTTCTCAAAATAGCATCTAACTAAAAGAAAAAGGATGAACCTTGCATATTGAAGAGACCAATAGAAGTACTGGCAAATCTTCTCCAGAATGGTAGTGCTTATCTCAGGAAAAGTCACCTCTCCATGCTCCGTTTCCGCAAAACTTCCTGTAATTTGCAATACATAAATCGAATACAAGACAAATGCCAAAAAACTTTACAAAAAAATCTGAAGTTAATACATTTTTTATAATATTGATGCAAACCTAATTTCTGCAAACAAAAAAAATCCAGATTTTCGTATATCCTTAATACATTTCTAATATTTGCCAATAATTATATATTTTTATAATTAAACACTCAAGAAATTCTACCAAAAACGACATGAAGGCATAAATAAAAAGCCAAAATCTTAAAAGTTGTGTAATAATGGTTCAAGTTCCAAAACTCACAATGTTGTTACTGTCGTTAGAACTTTTCTGCAAAATAACGATCCAAACACACAAAGTACAGATGCTAAGAATGTAAAACTGAGCCATAAATAAATCTAAAATCTTACTGAAAGCATCTGATCTTTCAAAATATTGTAATTTTATATCCATAGCTCAATTGTCCAAAAAAGAAGAAGGAAAATGAAACAGTTGCATCTTCTAATTTTCTGGGGAAAAAAAAAAGGCAATTTCGCCTAAATTTTCAGAAATTTAGAATCTCTTTGCAGCTTTGTTTACAGAATTTCAGATGTAACTGACCTGGAGAAGTAAGCATATTGCGGATGGTTTGAGAAACCATGGCGGCTTTTTTGTCGATGACGAACTCGAACCCCTCCGCGCTTATTAACTTCACCATCTCTTCCTTCTTCATTGTATTCTTATCTAATCTCCGATCCAACGTTTTTCTCTGTCTCACCAATCCACAGTCTATTTTTATTGATTTTTTTTTTTTTAATTGATATCTCTATGGAGCGTGCGTGTAGACAGAGAGAGAGGAGACTTTTGTGCCACTTGTGGGCCTTCTGGGCTTTCCTGTTGGGCCACTTGAAACCAACAGTGTATCAATAATCAATGATAATAAAAAAGAAAAAAATGAAAACTTTTTATTAAAAAAAATGAGATATAAACAAATTGATTTGGGGTTGAATAATAACTAATGTAAACTAATGCATGGCATAATCTATGAAGAGTCAACTTTGAAAAGGAAAAAAAAAATTAATATGGATAAAGCAACATATTTAAAGAAAGAACAACAATGTCTTCGCTCGAGTTCAGGGTCGGTCCTAAATTTCTTGGAGCCCTAGACAAAATATAAATTGGGTCCTATATTGTTAATAAAATTATATTCTATAAATAAAAATTTCTTACTTTAGTAGTTGCAAAAGTTTAGATTAAAGACTTTATATTCTAATTTTTCTAATATATATTTTTCTGTAGAAAAAATTGTCAATTTATTTAATTTTTCTTGTGATATTGTTTATCATAAATAAGTTTTCGTCGATTTTGATTTTGAAAAACTTAATTCAACAGAAGCAACCGTTACATGTATAGTGGATACTATTTTATAGCAAAATACGTATTTAAATAAGAATCAAATACTTTTATATGATTAGGAAATATCAATCAACTCAATTTTTAGTAGAGCTTTTAGTTTATAATATAAACCAGACCTATCTATGTCAAAGTTGTATTATATAAAGACTTTAGAGTTGTAACATCAAATAAAAATCCAATTCTATTGGCATAATTCTTAAATTGTTAAAATCTAGTTTTAAACTTTTAATAAATTAAAAAATCAATCTAAAATATATATAAAAAAAAAAGCACTCAAAAGAAAAAGAGTAATATAAATATTTAGATCGAATTTGATAAAACAAAATTGAGAAAGAGGGGAGGGAAAATCACCTGAAACTTGGAAAAGAAGAGAACTTATTTATAGTTAGGGAAAGAGAAATATATGTGAAACCGAGTTTGGCCTAGCGATTCG